>OX374616.1:15000000-17500000 GCA_947347705.1 Nymphula nitidulata
ACATAACGGGTATGCTAGGCCACCAAACCTGTTTACGGGTATCCACCATCACCACCATCAGCAGCCTATATACGTCCCACTGCTGGGCACAGATGTTCCTACATGGGAGAAAATGATGAAGAGTTTGGGCCATCATGCTCGTAGCACCACGCTGTTGTCCCAATGCGGGGTGGTAGGTTTAAGCGGTTGCAATGACAGCCGGACGAACGGCTTAACATGCGTTTCGAAGCACGGAATCGCTCGAGATTACAAATTTTGATATTGTAATTTATATGTTATGTTCCTAGTTTCCTATGCATGCCCTACGCTACTGTCAGTCACCATCTTATGTTGATGAGCTGGATATAGAAGGTACAACTCCTAACGGTTTGGAGTTGGAAGATAATTCTCTAAATATTATAGGTACGTATTAACGTATACTTAGTTGTATTCTATCGGGTTATTCGGGTCAACTGATGATGGAAGATACGACTCCTTAATTGTTAGGAGTTGGAAGATAATTATTAATATATTATAGGTACGTATTGACGAACAGTTGTATTCTATTGGGTTATTCTGGTGAACTGATAATGGAAGGTATAACTCCGTAACGGTTTAGAGTTCGAGAATACTTTATCAGTGGTACGATACGATAATATGAAACTATATTATGTATTTCAACCAAAGACTGAGAGACAGACAAATCGATAATGCTGACGGTCACCCATCTAGCTTTGACCTTAGAAAAACACTTTAAGAAAATATATTTCTTAACAAAAATACCGACTTCAAAACACTAAAAAGGAACAAATAATTAAATTTAAGTACCTAAATTTAATTATTTGTCTTTTTTTAGCGTATTGAAGTCGATTTTTGAGACATTTATTGGCACAAAGTTAAAATGACATTGTATTCTTTTAATGCTTAATAACAATGTATCCTTTGTAATCAATTACCACAATAATTTTATGGTGTATGAAACTGGTAGCATTCTATGAATAGTGTGACGAAAATACGAAATATTTATGAACACTTTCTGAGAAAGTTAAAGTCTGTTTTGATACTATGTACAAGGATACGCCTTTATGGAGCTTTAAAATTAAACATAACATTGTAACAGTTTATTGACATGTAGATATATCAAAAACAGTAGATATACGTTTATGGTAGAGTCGTTATTGCTGTGTACATAAATATGACACATTGAGTGTTGACATAAAAGTACCGCGGTGACTGAATACAAATTTATATAATTCAAAGTGGCTACTTCGAAATGGATACATTATTTTATACATTTGAAATGGATACATATTTAAGAACTCGACTGTACCTAGAACTATATTGGGCGTTTGTATGTAAATCCGTGAACAGTTTAACTGATTTGGCTTAGTTAAATTACCGACTTGATAAAAGTGGGAACAATCGATGTTTAACTTTTATCCATAAAGACTATTTACTGATGTATTTATTATTATTATTAGTATCAGTGTCATGTTCTTATAATATGGATTATTATTATTCTACTAACGCCCCAAAAATACACAAATAACGCTTAAATTTTTTTAATGAAATTCCTTAGGTCTGAAGTACAGAAATTCCATACTTTGACAATCGAGATTATTTCTGCTAACGAGTTTCATTGAAGAAATTAAATTGCTTGGTGAATATTATTAGGTACCTACATACACAAAAAGTACATTGCTGTATTATACTTAATGGTTCTAATAGCTAACGAGAGTGGACTAATTATGATGCAAGCACGTATTTTACGATTTATAATATATTTTAGCAAGCAATACAGTGACAGATAGAAAATCTAACACGTAAGTAACATTGACAGCCAGCCCAAGCCAAAAGGCAAGGGCATTCAAAAATACAGAGTAGTATCAAAACATGGTATAAAATGGTGCGATAACCAGCCAGTTTCCAATAGGTACTTTGTCCCGCTTATTAAATTTTCCTTGTGGCCTAATGATGTATTTATTATTATTAGTATCAGTGTCATATTCTTATAATTTGGATTATTATTATTCTACTAACGCCCCAAAAATACACAAATAACGCATAAACTTTTTTAATGAAATTCCTTAGTACTGAAGTACAGAAATTCCATACTTTGACAATCGAGATTATTTCTGCTAACGATTTTCATTGAAGAAATTAAATTGCTTGGTGAATATTATTACTTACGACGACCGCCTGGCCGAGTGGTCTGTACCCCAGGCTACTCGGCCAAGAGGTCCCGGGTTCGAATCCCGGTAGGAACAAATGGTTGTATGATGAGTACGAACATTTGCTTACGAGCCATGGATGTTTATTTAGTATATTTCTAATATTTATATACATATTATTATCATTATTCCTCCGTTATCTAGTATCCATAACACAAGCTCTTAATGATGCTTACTTTGGGCTAGATAATAGGTGTAAGTGTATAAATATTATTATTATTATTATTACTTATACAAAAAGTACATTGCTGTATTATACATAATTGTACTTTATCTCGCTTATTAAATTTTCCTTGTGATCTATTTACATTGAAGCAACACAATTGACAACGTAGCGTCGAAATAGTTTTAATAATTGCTTTTAAAAATATGCTAATATATTATATAGTAGCTATTATTTTACAAACATAATTTCAATTGAAGAGTATATTGTACTAATTTTCGAATGAAGCGAGCCCGGAAATAAAAATATTGACAGAAAATTTATCCTCCTATTTCAAGCTCTTAGTAGTAAAACTTCGGAAAAACCTTTCTTAGTCGATCCCCCCAACACTTCGCAAAAAACACCCTCTAAAATTTCATGTCTCTGGAACCCGCGGTTTAGTCTATGCATTGATATATCAGTCAGTCAGTCAGGACTTTACATTTCACCCATCAATATAATGTGGTTAAATGACCCAAATTCCTCGTCTGTCTCCTATTTCTCATGCCAGTGCCATCAGTAGGACGTATATAGATTGTTAATGACGGTAATTTAAAATGCAATCGCATTTGCTCTGTTTCTAGGGTGACGTGGTTGGCCAGCGAAGGCCTCACAAACTACCTCAGACGAGTGATTCAAGACGAGAAAAATAAAGACATCCATGCCAGTCATTCGTATCAAGATCTATCTAGTATACCAGAGAATCAGTTGAGTGGACCCAAGAGCGACAGCAAGGGGCGCAGGCTGTCTTACCAGAAGGCTGTGTCTGGAGAAGATCCGGTATCACACACGCGTTATCTGGAGTCAAGTCTGAGAAAGAAAGGCATACCGGAAAGTTCCGAGGTAAGTAATAGTTTGTAAGAAGTATTCGCAGTTATTGAAGGAAAAGCTGAATTTAATGTGGAATGTAAGATATAACAATAATTCAATATTTTTACCATATACTATATTTCATCATAAAATAAAACAGGGTACATAATATATGGCCGTTTCATCAATTACTATAATTCGAGCTTTCAAGTTAATAAAGCTGTCTTTGACTCAATAATGCGCCGAATGTTAAAATGTTTTTCGTATTTTCCTGTTTTCTTCATCTGAATTTGATTGTCTATTGTTTCAGAGAAACGTATATAATCCGCATTGTTTCAAAACATAATACGTTGTTTTCTTTCATCTAAAGTGTTTTTGATTTAAGTACGAACTTATGACAAGCATTAAAACTAGAGCAAACATTAATTTAATTTAGCGAACAGTTATTTATAAAAAAATACTCGGTTAAAACTTCTTGATAAATGGGAGCGGATTCTTTACAATGTAATCTTGATGAGTTTTCTCAGAAAGCGTAAAGTTTGACGGTACTTAATTAGAATTATTAAGGATTTAATAGTACCTGACCGTCTTTGATGCAAATCATTTCGAACGTTTCAATTTCAGTTATTATCTACTTAATTTAAAGACGGTCAGCTTAATTTACGTAGAACTTTAAAAACTTCTAAGCGCTTTGGTGGTGAATCTATTATACTCGAAGAGAAAAAGCAGCAAATAACGCGCTGTGGTCACTGTGGGAGGCACAAAAGATCCCAAATTGTCGAAGTGCACCGCAGCGTTGTCACTGGCCTCATAATAAGACAACTGTCCCAAAAATGCTTCCATAAATGAACCCTGAGTCTCTCAGCAGAAGTAGACCAGAAATCTCTACAGCCGGAACTAAATTACTATATTTAGTAGGTGGTAGGCCCGTAAGTAGGGTCGTCTGGGTAGGTACCACCGCCTTTCTTTATTCAGCCGTAAAACAGTTCGCTGTGTTTCGGATTGAAGGGAAAGGTAGCCAGAGTAATTACTGCGTAATTAGGCCCCAGGATGACAACGCACCTGCAATATCAAGTGATTTTTCCTTGTTATTGCAGGTGTCTATAGGCGGCGAAAAACGCTTACCGTAAGCTTGTTTGTCATCTAGTTGTATAAAAAAAAAATAAGCCGTAATCAAAATCATATAATATTGAGGATGGTTAAAAGAATAAAGTTACTAATTAAATTTATAAAATGAACAAAACAAACTAAATCAAAAGAACTATCATAATAATATGAACAGGAGTATAAAACAGGAATTTCGTAATATGGTTGATTCACAGTGACCACAACGTGTCCTAAGCAGTTTTGTCGCCCAATGAGCGTATTCGGTTTTTTATCAAGATAATCCGATAAGATAACCGTAATTGACTCTCTCATAATAATATACCCACTTAAATATTTTTGTAGTAGCACTTAGCATTACATAAACTCATACATAATATAAACCGTTTAGGCGTATTAAAAAGATACTAATTTTTCTTTTATGATACGCCTACTGTTATACAGGATGGTGCCGTCAATAACTTAAAACATGGGCTACATACTAATGTATGGTGTATGAACTATCATAGAAATGGTTTTCCACTGTCAAAAACATTTTATTCGTTTGATAATTTCATGACATTTGTATGAAATAATATATCATTGGCTGCATTATTTCATACAAATGTCATGAAGTTATCTAATGAATAAGATGTTTTTGAGAGTGGCAAACTATTTCTATGAACTAATATAGCCCACGTTTCAATTTATTGTCGTATTGACGGCACCATCCTGTATTATCAAGGATGATATTATTTAGTTTATGATATTATAATTAAATGTGTCTAATCAAATGGTGTCAGGAACAATTTTGTTCAAATTTAAATATATATGATGAATAATATATTTATTTTGAAAACGAACAATATCATGTTTACAAAAATACCTTCGCAGATAATGCATTATTTTAGAACAAGATTGAGTCGCTGACTTTTTTAAGAACTTTTAAAGGAGAACAATTCCGGCACAAATGATTATCGCGTTCCCCTTCACTTTAGTAAATTCTTTTTTAATTTTTGGTTACCTTACACTTTATTAATTTTGTTCCTTTTTAGTGTTTGGAAGTCGGTTTTTATTTTTGCTTAAAATTGTTTTTTTCACAATTTTTAGATATAAGTATATTTCGAAAGTCAATGCCAGATGCGCGACGCTTGGATCAACTTGGTAGTATTACAATGCAAACATTTTTAAATTTCGAATCGCCATCATTAGATACGATGGCGATTCGAAATTTTCGGCGAGTACTTAGTTACGTTAGCTTTTGTCTGGCTTTCAAGCGTGTGTGAACGATAAGATTACGATTCGAAATTTAAAAATGTTCGTGCTAGGGGTACAGAAGTATTATAAGCTTTTTCGATGTTGAAAAAATAAATTCTTGGGTAGAAATCTGAAGGTAACCGTACTCTTAAAATTAAAAAAAAAAATCCAAATCGATTTAGAAATGACAGAGTTCTGAGGTAACAAACATTTTTAAAAACATGCAGCCGAATTGATAACCTCCTCCTTTCTGAAATCAGTTAAAAATGTAGTGAAGATAATTGGCTATGCTTTTAAAAAGAAAACTTGAAATATGGAGCTACTATACATATAATGTGAGGTGCTAATGAGGAATTTGATTAATATTTATAAAGGATTCAAAATTGTTAAATTATTTTTAATTTTATTTCCACATTAAAATTTATTTAACAATCTTGAATTTATTACAACAGCGAAGAATTTATATGACTCTATTAACTCTTAAACGGAATCTCGATTTTGAAAAACGTTACTGGAAGCATGGGTCAATTTGGACCCAGAAAAAAGCGCTTATATATATTTGGAATTACTACAGATTTCAAAATAAACGGATCAGTGTGGTAAAATACCATTTTTTTAAAGAATCTCAATTTACATTTATCAATAAAAATCTTAAAATTAGCATATTGATCAAATTAAACGTATATTTGGCAAGATTTTGACTTTGAATCCTAAAACTAAAAATCCTTAAAGAAACTGAAATTCATAAAAAAACTATTTTACAGGGCTGTATTTATCTTTCTATAATCAACAATATAAAAATTTCATGAAATTAGTGCAAAAAAATGACATCTTATGTAAAGTGACAAATATTAGCCTATTAGTTTTTGAAATCTAAGTATGGCACATAGCAATAATATTTTTTGGCGCATGTTGATTGCAGATGAACATAGAACATTAGAACATCTGTCACACATAAGCAATTGCCTATAATCTCTGCGAAGATCATCTATTGCGAAGAGTAGAACACTTTTTGCGGATTTTCGCTGTCGCTTATTTTTTCAATATCACACGGTTGAAAATGGTTTAAACTTTCTGATTCAAAATCAATTTTGTGTGATAATAATTTGCTTGTATGGATTTTGATGAAATGACACGCCTTTTTACTAACAAACTGCCTGAAATAACTGTTCAAAATCGAAAGTATACACTCAGAGAATCAATTCAGAAAATAAAAACAATAATAACAATAGATATCTATGCAGTGCAACACATACAACACGCACACACACATAAAAATAAACGGTACTATTTCCTTATTACTTATAAGTGTAACAGTTCTCGTTTGACGGCTATTAATCTCTATTCCCAGTATACAAAAATACTATGTGATTCGAATCCAGGACCCCTGACCCAGTAGCCTGTACTCTAAGGGGTAAGATCACTCGTCAAACTATGCAGTACTAAACTCTATGAGGGCAAATCATCGGCTGCTCCATACAAATAGTTCGTCAATTCCGAATAAAAATTTGGAATTCTGGAGTTGCGGAGGTTCGATATCGTGGTTTGTGCGCGGTTTGTGTGTAGGTGTGTGTGGTATATCTGTAGTGTGGCGTACAATACGCGATAGTACGCCTTTTCTAGGGTTACCACGTGCAGGTATCAGCATGTTTTTATTAATTTAATCGAAAAGTAAAAGGGCTCTGAAAGGTTAACAACTTTCAGAGGTGACACTTAGCACAACCACCCCCTTAAATTTTATTTAGAACTTACTGTATATTCATCATCACCAGCCTTATACACGTCCCACTGCTAGGCACAGGCCTTCCTACATGGGAGAAACACATAAGGAGCTTGGGCCATAATACCACCACGCAGGTCTAATACGTGTTGGTAGGTTAAAGCGGTTGCAGTAACAACTGGGACCTACGGCTTAACGTGCCTTCCGAAGCACGGAGGAGTTTGAAGATTAAAAATTTTGGTTGACCCATCTCGGGATCAACCATGGCGAAAGTTGCTTTGTTTTTGTAATCGAAACCAGAGCGCTCAAACCACTACGCCACTGTATATTATTACAACCTTGTGTTTCTTACTAGTCTGTCGGCGTTTGTTCCACAATAGAAAGTCTATTATGGCTTGTTGCACTTTCCTTCACTAATTAATAGATTTTTATTTATATAAATATTGTATTTTCATTAAAAAAAAGCAAATAAATGTAGCGGTAATCACTGTGTTTAATCTACGGCACGGCACTTTCGGCTAAGAAGATGACGGCTTTGTAGAATCCTTTTAAGATGAGTAGACAACTGTTTTTGCAACAATTCAAATATTTACTTAATATACGTCCCACTGCTGCGCCAGGGCTTCCATTGGAGAAACTCAGGGAAATCTTCCCTCCCTCTCATACACACAAAGGCAGCACGCACTTACGCACGACGACACGTCTTACTGGCACACCGACAATCGATTCAAGTTCCAGGGAGCGACTTTAAGTTTTTTTTTAATTTTAAAAAATGGTCTTTTAAATTAAATTTAATTATAATAGGTAAAACATGGGGAGACGTGTGCAGAGAGATGAATGTATTGAGTACGCACGAACTGCACTATCTGGCTTAGTCTAAATAAAATGAAATATTTGAATCCTGCAATCCCATCTCCAACGTTCCATGAAAGCGCTGTGCTGAGCACGCAACTTTTAGGGTTTAATCAGCACTCTATAGGGTTGAGGTTGCATAACTATAGTCTAGTATAGTGTAGTAGTATAAAAACTTAAGAAAAATATTTTATGATTTTGATAAGTTGTTATTGTTAGTAAATTGTTGATTGTAAGATTAAATAATGTGTAACGCTACGGTCTGATAGGAGATGACGATTGGGAAAGCAAGAATAATACACCGAATAACGTCATTATTATTATATTTATTATGGTAGCAAATTATGGCACACTAAGACAAGATAAAATAAACTGAACATTGAAAAACACTGAACACACAGAAATACATAATAGGCTAATAGTTAAGGTACTTACAATAAGTGCCTTGAGATTTGTAAGATATATAAAATTTCCATTTTAATATGCCCGCATACGGACCTATTCAGATTATAATAATAAATCGCCTAAACTATAGGGCGGGCGTCGAGACGACGGTAAAGTTTATCGGAGAAACGTCTCCTCCAAAAAGTAGCATAATACAACTTAGAAAGTCTCTTCTCACGATCAACAAAAGAGATCAGATTTTATGAGAGGGAAAAACGAATCTAAAATTAAAATTTGAATGTAAAATACTTTTTAATATTGCCAGTTTTTATTTAAAAGACAAAGGATGTGCTATACATGCGCAACATACTGCGTTAGTACCATGTTACAATTAAACCGATTTAGATTAAATTTGGTATAGTGGCAGTTTAAGACACTGGGAAGGACATAAGGTGCGACTACAAACTTGCACAGAAGGCCCTTAGTACGTGACCACGTTTCACAGCCGTGTGTCATCTCATCATTGGCAACACACACTCGTCGAAGACTTTCGACTGAACTTTCATACGAGAAGATTTTCCCGATTTCCCGAACGCTGCCCGTCCGAGTTCGATTTACCTCTTTTTCGAAGTTGAACAGAACTCCCAAACTGGAATTCTGGATAGATGTTACCTGAGGATCGTAAAATAAACCCTTATACAAAATAATCTGTTAAGAAATGTCAGTCTTGAACGGTTTTAGTAAAATTTATTGTTGATTCCATGCAATTTATGTTTTTGTACTCATCTTAAGTTGTTATTTCCTAATACAACGTAATAAATTAAAAAAAAAAACAATATTTAATGTAACCAAAGTAGAATATAGCGTCTATTTCACAAAACAAACTCTTCAGCTTCTTACCGAATACTTGGGATTTAGGGGAAATTCATACAATTTCCCCTAATGTAGTTTTTGCGTTATAAGCTTAACGTCTACACTTACAACGTGGAAACAATTCCATTTCAACACCCAAACGGGTATTTTTTTCAAATACCGACAACTCGGTAAAGTTGCTTCTCGTTAGCGCAGTGGTCAGAGGCAATGATAAAGTCGCAGGTTTAGTGCCCAATATGATTTTTTCTAGTTAAGATAGCTTTCTAAATACCTTTCAAACATTTATTGAAATAAGGAAATATCACAAATTATTATATGATATTTGTTCAATAATAAAATCCCTCATTGATGTTTAATATTCCTCAATTAGAGCTTTTAAAAATTATTTCCGTCTTGAAGACAGAAATAGCCCCCTAATACATTGACCGAAAAGAAATTTTGTTGCTAAACTTCACCCGTTTTGATATTACATAAAAGCCAGACGTCCGGAAATTATAAAACCAAAACCTTGCTAAATTCTGTGGCAAGTCCTAAAATACTCGCTAAAAATAGACCTGTTCCTGAATAATTGTAAAAATAACTGGCTAAAGTTTCGACACCTTTGTCTCAATATTGTTCACGAAGAAAAACATACTTAGTTACTAATTGTTGATATAGGTATAGGTATGTAGCAAAGGTAAAGCGGGCACAGTGCGCAGGTGTTAGACGCAAATCGCCCCTATAAAGTTTGGGCCTCCAACCCTCCGACTCAGTCAGGGATACAACTCGAGAGCTGACACCCGCCCCAGCTACAGCGTCTTCGCAAATATACGTACTTACTTTATTTCATTGCAGTTTTCAAATTTTCTAACAAAGTCCCTCAAGTAAGTTGTTCATTATTTATCTAAGTTAGTGCGGTCTTCGGATAGTTCCGCGCGTCGGTTCTCTCCAAAATTAGGTTTTAACAGTTTTCTCGAGTTGGAAATTTGGACTTTACAGTGTATAAGTGTGAAACTTCGGTAAGTAAAGAAACTTTGAAACTATATATTATTATCAATAATTAATTTAAGTTTCGACAAATTTTATTATAAAAGTTTGAAGCTCAGCCTTGATCATTATCAAACAAGTTTGGCACGTCACGGAATGAAATTCCGCCGTGGTTGATCGCGATAAAATCGGACTTCATATTGATTCAGGCCAAGGTTTCATTAACACCGTGCTTAACTTCCTGTCAGTTTTAAAAGATTTCAACGAGCCAACACCACTTCCGCTATATGTCGACACTTACGGCAGAAGGCTCTGTACTAACAAAATGTATTCATAGTGTGTTCACTATAATATAGTAGTTGCCAACAGCCCTATTATTTATTACTTGTAATATACGTTTGTCTCCGACGATTTTATGAACAATAAAAATGGCCCAACGAATAGAGCATTGTTGTTTTATTTGTGCACCTTGTATCCAATTGCAAGAAACTTTATTAGCTACTTATATGATGCCTGAGCCGTATCAAGTAATAAATAAATAAATAAGAAATAAATAAAAAGTCAAATAAAAGTTAATGAAAGTTATACATTACACTAATTATTGAATTTTGATTTAATAATTTTGATTCATCAACAATTTATATTATTTTAAGTGATTACCGGAATATTTTAACTGCTTTATGTCAGTAATATGGGGTAAATTATATTAGACCAGTGATTTTCAAGTAAGAATTGGTATGGTTAAAGATTTCTTGAAAAGATAAAGATTGTTAAATGCTTAAGTTTAACAAATAATGATTTACTTGGAATTTTTTAATGCAGTACAGTGAATAAACTTTTATTAATGTATAATATACATTCTATATACCTAGTCGTTATGGAATCGTTGGGTTAGTTTTAATATGTCATATATTTTTCGGAAGCGACTTTTATTGAGAAATAGTAACTACATGAAATAGATAACACAAATGAGATTATAGCACATCAAGCGGAAGCGTAATTCATTAGGCCGACTTTACTGTGAAGGTTTCAATCTAACGTATTTGTATTTATCCAGAAAAGTTCTATTAATCTACCTAAATATAGGTAGCTTCAATCCTTTCTATGATGCCGTGGAGTAAAATGTTTCTCTGAACATTGCTGGTTTTGTTATCTGTTATTAAATATCTCTGTAATTAGAAAGAAAGAAGATTGGGATTTTTCTGTACGACTTGCGATCTTAACAATTTTGATTTTTCATCATCATATCAGCCGAGAGACGCGCAATCCTGGTCAAAGGCCTCCCCCCAAGCCTTTTGCTTTTGTCTAAATATCCTCGACCTCTTTGTTTCAGTGAGAGATGAAAAAAATTAGGGTGATAATTATAATTAATATCTTTTACGTAAACTGCTTTGTACTTGCATAAGCTATTGTCCCTGTAAAAAGTTAATTCAGCAGTGTCATTGGCAGTCCCTTTCTAGATGAAAAATTTGAAAGTGAAAGATTTACAGTTCAAAAGAATTTAAAATATTATTAAAAGATAATCATGAAATGTTTCGTGTAGACCTGCGATAGTTGATAGATATGAATTTTGGTAATTAATAATATCGATAAAAATAGTAATCTAAACATGAATAGTTTACATAAAGAAAATATACCCAGCTCATTTTTAAATAAGGAAAACTAAAAACATACATAGTTTTGTGGTAGTTATAATAGCAAACGGATAATGACAAAACTCACTCATCACTTAACTCTTCTCAAGTAATATCTTAACTGAGTTAGCATTTGACTCGTATTAGCTCAGACGCTTCTATGTTTTGCATCATCATTTAGGTAAGTCACAGCGTTATCTTAAATCGTGATAGGGGGAAAACTCAAGAGCATCTCCGGGGCTATGAGAGATGATACTCTTGTCCTTCAAAGATGAAATTTTATAACGATTAACAATTTTTATATTTCTATAAACTTGGTGTACCTAGGTGTTTATTTTCTTAGAAAAATGCTTAGTTAAGTAAGACCGTAGTAAATTGACTAAAGTAAGACGCAATTTTCAAGCTCAAATCACAAAATAAAATAATTCGAACAGGTTCTTACTTATTAAGTGAATTATACGAAGGTTACGTTTTTTAGTATTTCGTTTTACTTGCTTTTGAATAAAATCAAATTTTATAACGTAATAAAAATCTTTGGGTAATGAACACTTTCAGTCTTTTAAAGGTTCACAAAATAACATTGAAAACTATTTGCTTGGTTGTAATTTATAAAATTATTTCGGTCACTGAAAACAATCATTTCTTTTTATTTCTTTTTCTAATTACCTGGTTTTTGGGAAAGTCCTTCAGCGTATTGTTTTATCATCTTCTTGAACATAAAAGGACTTAGCAGTACCTAACAATATTATTCGTTCTTTTTTTACTTATTCGTTAGATAGATTCAAGACGATTTCTCTGGCGTTATCGATACTTTCCTCCAATCAGTTAAATCTTAGACCCAGGAACCACTCTACTCAAGTCAATCCAATTCCACTAAGTCTGTGAATTTTTTATTAGGAATATAACAAAAAATATTTACTTCGACAAAAACAAAAATTTACACATTGAAAAGGATAGGACAACAAAATGTATGAAGCCTGGGCCTAAAACAATTTTAATTGTGATCAGCAATACTACCTATAGCTGTCTTCGCATATGGACTCTTCTTACCGCTTCACATTAGGTGGTGTTGAGTCATCTGTCATGCTTTGTATAACATATATATATATATATATAATAAATAAATTGTTTATTTTCCTACCAGAATATAACATGTCTCTATAATTTAAGCTCAACTAAATCGGTGACGTCATTATTAGAATGGAGAAAGCACAAAAATTACAAGAAATAGGGGAAAAAAGGGAAACAAAAGATAAGACATAACATTTGGGAGCACTGGAGCCTAAACTAGGATATTCCCGGAACCTAAACAGGAATTAGCGTTGAGATTTGTGCTAAAACAGTGGCCCCAGACACTGCATTATTTTATAAGATATTTTTAAAAAAATTGTGAGAGTGATTACGGATAGTTACTAGCAGCTAGGCTTAGTCTTAGCACACACACAATAATAGGAGTTAAAAAATACCGTATGATTTAGCTAGTACTTTATTTATATTATTTGTGTTTTGGGGCTATTTAGTCACTTGACGCCAAAAGCCAAAAATAGATCCTTGTTTTTTTTGTTGACAATATTGGTATGGGTACAATGAGTAGATTTGTGCAAGTGGAATAACGAAAAATAAATACTGAGAAATAGAAAACCTCTTAATTTTCAAAACATTCATTGTCTCCTACGATTCAAAGTCTTAAAAATTAAGATAAAGATGCTATGAAGATTTGGCAAAATAATAGGAAAGAAGATAAAAGTTTGACCTCAAGCGGTACGAATCCATATGATTTTATTAGCCTGGTGAGCTATTGCACTATGTATAGTTTGTTATGAATATTTTATACAGGATGGTGAGGACAAAACGACAAAAAATAAAACGTGGGATATAATTAGTTCATAGAAATGTTTAGCAACTTTTAAACACATCTTATTCTTTAGAAAATGGTATGTCATTTCTATGAAATAATGCAGCCAATGTTATGTTATTTCAAACAAATGTAATGAATGATCAAATGAATAAGATGTATTTGAAAGTTGCAATATATATGTATAACTAGCTGACCCCGCAAACATTGTTTCGCCATAAAAAAAAATTCAAAAAAATAAAATAGATAGTAGCTGATTCTCAGACCTACTGAATATACATATAAAATTTCATGACAATCGGTCGAGCCGTTTCGGAGGAGTATGGTAACTAAATTTGTGAGTCGAGAATTTTATATATAAGATATAGCCCATGTTTTAATTTATTGGGCCTAATTCTGGGAACACACTTTAATTCTAAATTTAAGTACAGTATATCTCTTTCTCGCAATAAGTAATAGGAAGAAGATAGCAAGAATCTGTTTAGAGCTGTCACTTAAATTTAGATAGATTTCTAAGAAACCATAGACAATTTTAGACGGCATGTACGGAGGTCGTATTGTCGTCACCAACCTGTAGATATAATGCAGCCACGATCTTATAGAAAAGTATCCACCTTATTAGGAGTAAAATTAATTTACCTTTTTGTTTCGACATTTTCGTTTACCCACTCGCCTGTCTGTCACGGCCGATTTATTACGTCATCTCACAGCTAATGAACTGAAATGTTTCATAGAGATATAGACTGTTAGCAAAATTCAACGAAATATAGAAAGATATCATTGAGTACCACCGCCTTTTAAAATCTAATTATATCTATGCTGTCGGCTTTTACTTGAATTCTGAGTTTAAGGCGATACCTCGTCGACACTAGCGACACCACTTGATTTATATTAATTGTGGTGAATATAGAACATAATAAACAAAAACGCTTTAGTGAATGACTAAAGAATGGTATTTGTAATTTTTTGAGATGTGCTCGGTATATTCCTCTACATCTAACCTATTTTTTCATTATTGCCGAAAGTGGCCACTTTTGTTATAATAATAAAAAAAAAATTCTTAATTTTTGATTTTAACATTATTATAAATGTTTAATGTTTTATTATATTTTAATTACTAAATAATAAAAAAAATTGTTACTTATAGGTAGACACTTTATACAAGATACATCTTTAAAAATTACAAATACCGTTCTTTAGCAACTCTCTAAAGCGTTTTTGTTCATTATGTTCTAAATTCACCATAATTAATTACAATCAATTGGTGTCGCTAGTGTGCACGAGGTAGCCCCTTAAAACAATGAAGTCACTTAATCATTTTGTTTCGTTTTTTTATTTATTGTCCAAATGTTGCTCTTACTGAGTTAAAATATAATAATACATTGTATAATAATAATTATAATATTCTAACACTTCTTTAGGCTAGATAATAGATGTGAATCTAATATCTACCCCAAAGAAATAATTATTATGAACTTGTACGGATACTCGATAACGGAGAAATATTGATATTTACACTAATAATATGTATAATATATTTAGACTGCATTTTTTCATAGAAATGTAATAATATTATCAAATGTTGTTCTTTTTTGTTTTTGAACGTGGAAACCATTTCTGTGAACTAATATAGTTTGTTTATGTTTTAATTTATTGTCGTATAGACGGCACCACCTGTATAGTTATCAGAAATATATTATTAAATAAATAATATACTCGTGAACAAATATTCGTACTCATCGTACAAACATCTGCCCCTACCGGGATTTGAAACCGGGACTCCTGACCGCTGACCTACTGACCACTCGGCCAGCCGGTTGCAAGTAGTTAGTAACAAGACGACAGAATTAACGAGCCATAATTTAGGATACATATTGCTACGGAATTAGACGCGTACAGAGAATTTTTAATTTCTACTTGACTCTATCAGAGCAATTTGTGTTCTTTGAATAATGAGTTTACTCAGTATACAGGGTGGCACATTTAGATCGGTCAATGTGGGAAAGCCTGAAGCTATAAGACATACGAAAATCTCTTCATAGAAACCATGTCATCGATTTTAGTAATAGGAAAAACTGCATCCATTCATTTAAAAAAAAAACATGCAATCAGCTCGGGAATCGAACCCGGGCGTTTTGAAAAATAAAACTATCACTATTTCTATTTATATATCGACTGTGTAGGTCTTAAGCAGTAAATGTTACTATGAAACATGATGTCTAAAATGAATAAAATGCATTGTTTTCATATCCTTTTATTTATTTTAGTAAGTGTTCGAAATTACCACCATTTTCCATATAACTTTCTACTCGTTTAGGTGCGTAAAATTGTCTCTATGGTTGTTTGTAGCTCTTTGCTGGCAACTTGTTACATACACTGCTTTACATATATTGTTATCTGCAATAATATTATCTATCTATGATTGTATTTGCTTACTTCTATTAATCATGGGTACTTACACTAATAATCAATAGTTTGTACCAGTAACTTACTAAAATAAATTAAAGGATATGTAAACAATGCATTTTATTCATTTTAAACATTATGTTTATAGAAACGTTTACTGCTTAAGACCTACACAATCGATATCTAAATTGAAATAGTGTTAGTTTTATTTTTAAAACGTCCGGGTTCGATTCCCGAACTTATTACATGTTTTTTTTTAAATGATTGAATGCAGTTTTTCTTATTCCTAAAATCGATGACATGGTTCCTATATAGAGATTTTTGTAAGTCCTAGAGTTTCAGACTTTCCCATACTGACCGATCTAAATGTGCCACCCTGTATAGAATAGAATAGAATAGAATATATTTATTTGGTATTTTCATAACAATATCGAAATTGTCTATTAAAATACAGGATCATACATCTAATTGAAATACAGGATATCATTAATTGTTCGTCAATCGACAGGCGAAAAACAATAAAAAATGTATTAAGTCGGTTATGTGTATGCTTAACAGATTAACTCGTCCTTTATTTGATTATCCTGTATCCGTTACCAGCACCTTTTTAAAAATAATTTACATCGGCTGCACTTTGTTTTAGGAATTTTATTCCATGGATAATCTTTAGAATTATTGGAGTTTATGAGGTCAATTGCCTGTTCTATAGGCGTGTTATCTACGAGCGCAGTGGCTATGCCCAGTAGCCTACGATATCAATGGAATCTAAGTCAATATCTGTGTCACGCGATGTACAGTCAACCGAGAACAGAAGCAGACGATCAAAATGGGAACTTTGAAATTCGTAAAAATTAAACGCCTTAAAATGTTCGACATTCGTGCGTGTGTAATATTAATAATTTAGAGATGTTGGTATCATTTAGATAATATTATTTAAACACTAGTATGATCATTACTACTTAATCTGTCAAGCGGCGTTATCCCTCCGGCGGGCTATGATAATTGAAAAATCAATTGTATGTGGAATCTGATGCTTGACGGGTGTCGCATCACTTTTGAGTAAAAACCGTTTGATTTTTTTTTTCAGAATACGAAACAACTGTGATGTTTATTTTGATTCTGAACCTTTCATTTAGACTAATAAAGTACATTTGTTGGGCTTCTCCGCAAACATCTATCGTGAAACGAAACACGTAATTTTATGTTCATATCTTCGGGTAAACATGCCAAGGTAAGGCTACATAATTGTTGAACATTTGTCATATAACATCATTAATTCTGGTAAGAGATACTTTCTAAGACAAAGTTATTACAAATATTTTCATATTGATTCAAAGCTTTTATTAATATTTTTGATGAAATTTGTATAGTTTTAGTAGTGATCAAAGTAGGGCCAAGAAACAATGTTTTTGGATAAAAAATCCCAAGGAAGTGAAAACCAGAAACTTGTGGAGTTCTGTTGCAGCTAATCAAATTTAATAATTGAGGTATTAAATTTGATTAGATATACTTAGGTACACATGTTCAAGAATAATCCACAGACCCGTTGTTAAAAGAACAAGGTTATGAAACAAAACGTTTAACTTATCCGCAAAAAATAGGATATATACTTCGCAGTGACTTTTATGTATCATTACTTTGTAAGAAATACAAATAAAAAAAGAAGGCGATGAAAAAATAGTATGCCCTAGCACTACGTATAACCTACCAATTTCTTCACCGCTTTCTACCTTCTTTTCTACGTTTTCAAAATCAGCAATATCCAGCAGCATCCAGAACACCAAGCATAGCCCTTTACATGGGCCTCTGGGTGACTTGGATTAAGCCTTCTCATAAGGCCCATTGTAAGCGGCTACGTCTCAGTAAAACCTCAATATAAAATTCTAATTTTTAATGGTTGGCAAGGAATCTTGGTCTTTACACGACCACGATAAAATAAAATAATATTTAAGTACTTAAAAATTTCACTAAAATGAATTGAAGAAAAATGGTACCAACAATAATAACCTTTCCCTAATTAGGTATGTTTGTTTATGTGAAGGTAATCTATCTATGTTATTTATTTAAGTTGTGGGTCATAAGGCTAAGGCTTGTATAATTAACTCATACATATAAATAACATTTACATAGTAATTAAAATGTAAAACTAGAAAAATTTCACGGCCTGAGGCGGGAATCGAATATATCAATTTCAGGGCAGTTTATTTCGTTGTACATTCGACACATTCTCAGTAAAGCCGCATTTTAGGATACATTGTTATTTGTTTTTGAAACATGGAAGAACTTTGGCATTCGTTTCGAAATACGGTAAACATTTAGAAAAATGTTACCAATTAGTTAGACTACCATCGAGGTCACCACTGACTATCTTATGAAGAACAGTAAGATCAATTAGTCTGCGTCTAAAATTAAGTGAGTGCATTTAAAAGTACTTCAACCTATCCTCATAACACCAGCTCCAACACACAAATGCCTGACAAACTTGCGTTGGATAGATTCAATTCTTTTGTCATTAACTGAATAACCTGGATACTATATAGTACTGCAATATTCTAACACACTTCGGACCAATTAATTATAAACCCCAACATTCTATTAGCTTCATCAATAATATTGTCATAATGAGATCTAAATGAAAGCTCGATATCAAACACAACCCCGAGATCTCGTATTGTCGAGACGCGCTTCAGAGGAATCATGTTAATGTTATAATCATATTGCCGGGTCGCTCCGTTCCCTATAATGTGGCTGGCACACGCGTCACACTTGTGAGCAGGTGCCACTAGTGGAAATGGTCATCTCTAAGCTTCCTTGATTTTGTAACAAATTACCTACATATTCATCAAGAGTATCATTTTTGAGGGATTTTTGAGGTATATGGCATTATAGGATATTATATATAAAACAATACAATTATTATTGTAATGACGTGGTCAGACAAGTGTTTAAAATTAATGAAAGATGTTTAGCTTTATTAGGTCTTTGTATATTAATTGTTGACCTTTGTGTATTGTAATACCTATATTGTGATGGTGCATTGTCGGACAGCCTTTAAATACAGTAAATATTCTTGTCATTAGGTACTTATTGGTATGTTAATATACCTTTTTTTATACTCTGTGCGACACTGCGCTGCTAAATACTATTACTGTGTAATTAAACACTGTAACTTAATAATTGAAAAGAGTGACTACACGAGTTTGTTGCCGGAATCTTCTCGGTAGTTCAACTTTTGGAACTGGTGTAAATTCAGACAGACTGACAGACAGACTGACTGACGGGCAGACAGACGGACCGACAGACAGACCGATAAACAGACTGACATTATAACATTCTTAGCTTACGTAGATCTAGATAAGACAGAGAGACAAACATTATGAAATTGTTAGTTAGTTAAAAAAAATTTTATGTGATAGACATAAGGGTTTTTTTGTTGACGATTCGAAAGTGCTTCTTGGGGGGCCTAATTGAATAAAGATATTTTCATTTCATTTCATTTTCATTTCATATTCAACGGGATTCTTTTTCTTTGTAAATGTTATTATTTGATATTTATCTATATTGAGTGCCATAAAGATTCGCCAACAACAATCATGTATCCTGTCTAGGTCATCCTGCAACAACAGGCTATCGTTAACTTATCCGATCATTTTAAATATATTTACGTCATCATCGAAAGCCAAAGAGTTACTGTCAATTATATCCGGAAGATCATTGATATATATTAATACAAAAACAAGGCTGGTCCTAAATTGGAGCCTTGTGGAACGCCGGCGCCGGATACAGCCGGAAATGGGTCAGACTCATAACCGTATAAGTTGACAAGTTGAGATCTGCGAGACAAATATGACTCGAGCCATCTAAGAAGATACCCATGCAAACCAAGGTGATTCAGTTTAAGTATCAATATGTCGGGACTTACACAGTCAAAAGCTTTAGCAAAGTCCGTGTACGTACACAGAATTAATTTGAGTTTTATTATTAAATGCGGTAATATTAACCTCTTAATCTACACCCAGCATCTCTCTGATGCTGGGTGTAGATTAAGAGGTTAGATAATGTTGATCGCTTCTTGATAAAACCATTTCTTTAAATGTGGGGTAAGGTTATCTACAACAAGGCATTCGAAAATCTTTGCAAAGCAGCAATTTTTTTATTAAACATAAAGCAATTTATCCTCTTATAAATTATTTAAATGTAATGATTTTCTTCAAAAAGGGGTCTTTGATACGAATTGTGATGACTCAGCTAATACGAGGATCGCAGCTAAAGTAGTTTTAAAAACTAGTTAGGTGCAAGTCACTCTCGCGGACTTGCGTTCCGTAGCACGTTAATTCATGTTTCGTTAGCCTTTCCTACCACTTTTCTTGTTTTGATGTCTCGGTTTTATACTCAAAAAAATGAGACAAGTGGAACGTTTAATTTAAGGTTTCATAGTAAGAAATATTTAAAACATTACGTACAAAAAAAAATTAGATAAACTTTGTCCTGTCTGACAGTAACGAATACAACAAAAAAAGAATTATCCAATTTGGTGCAGTCGTCTGGAAGTCATGCACCGTACATACATTTATTAAATTCATTTTCATTTATACCGAGTGTTACAGAATTGCGAAATAATATTTGTAATTTGGGGTCTCGGGGGTCGATATCGTAAGTGCGCGGGTTGTGTGTGTGTGTCATACGATACGCAATAGTCCGCATTTTACTGTTGCCACGAGCGGGACAGTGTTTTTATTAATTTAATTAGAAAATTAAAGTGGTCAGAAAGGTGTTAAAGGTAACTCTAGACAGGGAACACACCCCCTTAAATTTTATTTCGGACTTTCTAAAAACGCTGTATAGATAAATTGAAATCAAGCTTTTACAAATTAGGCAAAATATTATATCTTTCTAAAAACAGAGAGGGAAAGATGACACTGGTCTCATCATAATAGATATGCGAGGCTATCGTCATATACAGACATACAGAAAGGATTTTTTTAACCGCACCTGGAAGGAAAGTTCTCTTTTTTTATATTGTGGAAAGAAAATGTCTGTTAAGTTTGTTGTTTGTTTGTTGTTTGTTGTCTAAGAAAAATTAAAAAATCTAAAACTAGACTCTACTTTTATGGCATTAATCGCTAGGGAAAATAATAAGGATCAAATCTCTCTAACAAACATAGTGGATGAAAATGAATACCTTTGTCGCTATTACAACAATACTGACGGTGACCAGTCATAACTGCAGACAATTGGCAATGCCAGAATGATAGATCACGAGAGTTTGCACCTACTGCTGATTAGTGGTGATGTAAGATTTGCCCTGTACTTAAATTCCACACAATCACTAGCTCCTCGCCGGCCATGCTATGGGTCCGCCTTTCGATGAGACATGATCTTTTAACATGATGGCTGCCCAGCGCACTACAGAAGAAGTGTTCGAGTATGGTTGGACGAAAATTACCCAAAACGAAGGATTGGGAGAGGCAGACCCATAGCATGGCCGGCGAGAAGCCGCGATTTAACGCCGATAGATTTTTATGTGTGGGTGATTTTTATATAAAAAGCATTGTTTGCGACCAAATGATACCGATCTCAAATGTCGAAATTTTCAAACAAAAAAATATTGATGCGGCTGAAGAAATGAGGCGGAACCTACGATCTTCTGTTGTAAAGAGCAATTTAAGAAAAAGATTGAGAATTTGTGTAAGAAATCGCGGCGGCCATGTAGAACATGAATTATAAAATCTTACAATGTTTTTTTATGCTTTATTTACGTAACTGTATTTAGTCAATGTTTTATCTATTATTAAGAAAGTGTTAAGTATACCTTTTTTAATTAGCTAAAGACTTGTAGAAGTTTTTGAAACTATTTGCAGAATAGGTTTCATACTTTTTTTTTTAAGTTTGAAAAGCTTTAATAAAATTCTTAAATTCTAACCGTTGTGAAGCAGTTTTTTTGAGCTGTTGGTTGTTGTATTAATTGACATGTCTTCTAACTAGATACATAAACAACGGACACTACAAGCTAAAATCTTTAAAAAAAACGACCAAGAGTCAAAAAATAAGGTAATTAAAAAAACTTTGAAATTCAATATCTCCATAACGATTAAGTTTCAGACACCTTATAACAGAATAAAATTCATCAGTCATGACCTGAAAAATAACATCCTTTAATATTCAACACGACTTTCCCAGTAATCCTGTATACTTCATATAAGTAGTCCGCAAGTTTTATCAACACTGGCTGTGTAGTTTTTGAGATCGGGAGTTAAGTAACAGTCACTAATATCTCACCACACTACTCAGCTTAACGTCATTCAGCTGGTTGTAACGGCTGTTCCCATGTGGTCGGCAGTGGAGTCCTACGAAAATCCGTCGCGAGGCCTGTTCACTTCCGTCCGGCGGTCGTGGTGTCGCGCCACCGCCATCGGTAGTCGGCAAAGTTCGGTTGCCGTTGGAGATGAAATCATGCTAGCGTCGACTGCTGTCCAGCGCCGTTCGGCCGTGTATGGCGCAGTTTGGCTGCTGTCGAAGACCTAAACACGCGGACGTGGGCGTTCGGCTACTTGAGATATGAGGGGACAAACATACAAATTACAATACCTACAACTTATGAAACTTGCCACTCATGATTAGAAGCTGGTCCAAAAATTACATACATACGGATCGAATTGTATTTGTATTTGTACGTATCGGAAAGTATATGGCCATTTACTTGAATTCCCTACATCAACACAGACATGGTCGCGGGGAGGTGATGAATGAAGCTGCACAAAATTGTTATATTTGGAATTCAATACGGAGGCCTTTATTCATCAGTAGATATTATAGCTATAACTGATGTTTATGAGTAAATTATAGTATATAAAATTGGTATATTGTATTTTCATTTTAACATAATAATTATAAATACTATTTTTTTTCATACAAAGCTCGACAAATGACTCAACACCACCTGATGTGAAGCGGTAAGAAGAGTACATTTAAGCGCAGACAGCTACTGCAGTTTAGACACTGCTCTAGCCGCCTCCATCTTGCCGGCCCAAAAGGTGCTTTTTCACGCCTCTTTTAAAGGAACCCATGGTATAGGAAGACGGGAACACATGTGCTGGTAAAGAATTCCAAGTTCTGGAAGTACTACAAATAAATGTGGCTCTAAATTTTTTTGTGCGTGACGTTGAGGTGGACACAGTGAATTGATGACTCCGAAGACCGGCACACCTGCTCTTGAGTAGGAAGGGGGAATGTGGGATAAGAGCGAAAAGTTTATTCTCCGAGCACTTACAAGCCCGCTGCTTCTGATAAATAAGAAAGAAAAAAAAATTTTTTATTGACTTCAACACATCACGCAGGTACATTTACATTAAATAGTAAGAAAAAAAATCATCAGTGTAGGGTCAATAGGTCTCAGCACTTAGCTTCAACGACATTCGCAGAATGCCGCAGAAGCGCTGCTAATAAGATTATTTTATATCGATAAATAATTCTTATCACCTGCTCTGAATCCACCGCAGGTGTATTTTTTTCTATTAATTCATAATTATGCTAACCCAAGTGTGCATTTTCCCTGTCATTATTGATGTTAATTCATACTGCACCCTGTTCTTGTGAGTCAGAAAGCACTGTCATTCCGCGAGCCTTTTCTTGGACACCGGCAATTTATAACAGCAAACGGTCCTTTAATTATACTGCCATGGATAGCTTCATCAGTGTTTCAATTGATTCATTTAACAATTCCCGAGCACATGTCACCCTTTAGAACTGTGTCTTAGATTAGAACATGCTCGCGATAATAATTGTCAATAAGATAAAAATTGGCTAGAATCCAGTGTAAAAAATGCATCATTTTTATCGAGTCAAATTTTATTAACTTAAGATAGACCTGTGTCGATCGATCATTTCCCGCGACCCGGGTCGATCACGACCTATTAGGTTGGTGATCGACTCACAATGATCCGATCAAATGATCGATCGCGAGTCTCAAGTGTTTTCGAGCCGCAAAACACATGATTCGGTTCTCTATGCTCACGGGTCGTGGATCACGCACGTCACGGGTCGCAACGTGGGTCTCGGGTCTTTTGGGTACTGTGTACGATTCGTGTCGCGCGCGCTTTGTTATAGCGTTAACCGCTCAAACGTCCGTGTTTTAAAAACAGAGAGGGTCATACGTCCGGGGTTGAGAAGGAGATTCTCCTTCAACTCCTGCGCAACTCCCGCGGCGCAGAAAAAAAATTCTAACTCTCTAACCAAACATCGGAAAAATACGCAAAAAATACTGTCGTCAAGCTAATTAAATAACAATTCCAATGATATAACAACATTATATACATATCTAATAGATATATTCTTTAAATTGGGTGTAAACTTTCCTTAATGAAAAACATTTTCTCCATTTTCCATCTTGATAGCTTATTCTACATCGTTGGTATGACTCCTTATCCTTTATTTTATAGTTAATGTGTAGGTAATTTAACTAGCTTTCTATTAATACCACATTTGTGTATGCTAACATCTACAGAAAAAATAAAAAAAAAATTTTGTGATCTCGGTAACTTTAGTTACCAAGGACGGTTGAGGTAGAAAGTAGGTTGCGCGGCCTCCTTTTATTGCTTATAACTCTTTAACCAAGTAACGGAAAAAAAACAAAAAATACTGTCGTCAACCTGATTAAATAACGATTCTAATGATGTACTAACATGTTAAACATAACTAGTATTAGATTCTTTAAATTCAAAAACTAAACTCCGCATTTACCGCGGCGGCAGAAATTTTCGTCAATTTTTGTCCAACCTCCCGTGTTAGAAGCTTATTCTACATCGTCGGTATGAATCCTTATCCTTTATTTTATATTTAATGTGTAGGTAATTTAACTAGCTTTCTATTAATACCACATTTGTATATGCTAACATCTCCAGGAAAAATGATAAAAATCTCGGGTACAATAGTACCCGGGACTGTTGGGATATAAAGTAGGTCGCGCGGCCTCATATTATTTGTTGGATTGAGAAATTATAAAGTTATTTTTACAAAATAAAAATTATACGGGCTTTATTATTAAATAAACAACGTTATTTAGTATAAATTTTATGTATCTAGCAAATATAATAGTAATAATAACTCAACAAAGCCGTCGTTCATAGCCGCGTCAGCGGGTTTGACTTCGGACATTTTTAGAATAAAAACTATTGAAATGGCGAAAAAAGTATGTTATATTGACTTAAAGCCTGTTTAATGACGAATATTTTGATATATAATCAAGAGCATAAACAATACTTACAGAATTAAAACAGAATAAAAATCGGCACAGATGACGCGCAAAAAGCAAAAGTTGTCACAGGTAATGAATCGGAACTTTTTTTTTTTGTTTCTTATTTCGCTGTGGGAAAACCATAAATAGGAAAAGGCAAGGGGATTATTGTAGTGTACAGCCCGTTTAGTGCCGATTCTGTAGGTCTTTTTCCCATGGCTGTACGATGTTTTTAAAATTTTTGAAAATTCAAAATGTCCAGGTATGTCGGGCCCCTACAAATTGTTCGGGCGGCTGGTAGATAATGTTACCAAGGACATAAAGAGCCTTATTTTTTGGGGAATAATGTTACCGAGGACATTTGATATGAACACGTAATTATGTTTCGAGGTTATAAATAATAGTATATTTAAGTATTTTAAATAATTTTTTTTTAAATAAATAATATTTTTTATAAATATTTGTTCGTTTTGTGTTATTAATTCAAATTCTTAATCACGATGATTAGATTTTATCACTGTGTAAATAGAAAATTTTGTCTTTCGAAACAAAGTGAGTGATCGAGTTAAGCGCGTAAACATCGATCTCAGTGATCGAATCTTTTTGTGGCTCGCGACCCGATCACTCCTGAATGACTAGTGATCCAATCAAAGTGATTCGATCAATCACGATCGACTCAGGTCTAACTTAAGAGGTAATTTAACTCACTATTTTTTCATATTTTTTTTATTCATTTCTGTGGTGACCATAACAATAATTCTTTTGTTAGTACAACTTTTTTATTAAAATGATTTGTTAAATTAGTTAAAAGGTCTTATATTTTCGCGAGCACTTACGCATTTTTTAAAAACGTTATCAGTATTAATAACGTTATTTATTCTTGTTTTTCTAACGTCATAAATAAAGAAATATCACTGCTGAGTGGGTAATTTCTTTCACAATAAATTGTAACAAAATCTCTACTGCTAAGATGATACAAAATGCTAATTATTAAACCACAAGTAATACAATGTGACGTGGTGAATATTGGACGAAACTGGGACATTGTAGAATGCTTCGGTGCTAAGTGTTTCGTGGTGGCGTGCATTCGTTGTTAAACTTTACGAAGTCAGGTATCACACCCACTACAAGCATTTTATCTTACAATATCGAACGCAAACACTATCAAAGTTAAAACCATGGCAACCAAATGCCAAGACAGTTAGTTGGTACTGCATACCATTTGTGTTGTTATTGTTATAGATAGATAAATAGAAATTCTTTATTTTGCACATTCACATAAACATCACAGAGATAAAACAAACACAATATGTCAAACTATGCGGTCTTATCGCTAGAAGCGATCCTCTACCAGACAACCTTGTGGAAATATATATATTATAAGTATAAGTGGAAAAAGTGCATATACATAAATAAATATATACATCTTATATATAAAATTCTCGACTCACAGTTTTAGTACCATATTATAGTCCTCCGAAACGGCTTGACCGATTCTCATGAAATTTTATATGTATATTCAGTAGGTCTGAGAATCGGCTACTATCTATATTTTTAAGGACATTTTTTTTCTATGGCAAATCAACGTTTGCTGGGTCAGCTAGTAGGTATATAAAAATAATTATACAGGGAGGTTATACAGGTTGGAAATGACAATACGACATTTAATTCAAACATGGGCTATATTAGTTCCTACAAATATCTTGCAACTTGTGTAATTACTGGGCAGGGACGGCATTTTTTTTTTTTTTTTTTTTTTTATACAAAGCACGGCAATTGACCCAACACCACCTGATGTGAAGCGGTAAGGAGAGTCCATATGCGAAGACAGCTAGTGCAGAAACGGACAATGCACTAGCTGCCTCCACCTTGCCGGCCCAAAAGGTGCTTTTTCACGCCTCTCTTGAAGGACCCCATGTTATAGGAAGGAGGAAACACATGCGCTGGCAAAGAATTCCAAGTTCTGGAAGTACGACAAAGAAACGAAGAACTAAATTTCTTTGTGCGTGATGTTGAGGTGGAGACAGTAAATGGATGACTCCGAAGACCAGCACGCGTGCTCCTGAGCAGAAAGGGGGAAGGTGGGATAAGGTCGAAAAGCTCTTCAGAGCACTCTCCGTGATAAAGCCGATAAAAGGCGCTAAGCGACGCAATGTCCCGACGCAATTGTAGAGGCTCAAGTTTGTTCGTGACCTCTACATCGCCAATGATACGGACAGCACGACGCTGCAATCTGTACAGTGCATTGAGGAGGTACTTGGCGGAGCCATCCCATAAGTGCGAGCAATATTCCACGCAAGACCGGACCTGAGTTTTGTACAGCAGGCATAGCTGGTCAGGCGTGAAAAATCGACGCACCTTGTTCAGGACACCGAGCTTCCGTGAGGCTGTTTTTATCACGGTTTCAATGTAGTTTCTAGAATTGAGATCGCAGCATATCTCCATACCGAGTAAGTTCAAGGAGGCCTGTGCCGAAAGAGTAGTACCCTGAAGAGAGGGAAGGGGAAGGAACGGCGACATTTTGGCTGTAAACGCACACACCTGTGTTTTCTTAGCATTGAACTCAACAAGATTGTTAGATCCCCATTCAGATACGAGGTTCAACACCCTGTTGAGCTCAATAGTAAGATTCTCCCTCTCTTTCTCGGTTTCAGCGCGCCCAGCCCCTGGGCGACCGTAATATCCCCCATGCACTGTACTGTCATCCGCATAACAATGAATGCTTCCTAATGGAAGCATATCATTGATATGAAGAAGAAAGAGTGTGGGGGATAAAACAGAGCCTTGTGGTACACCAGCATTCACAGACATGAACCGCGAAGCGCATCCATCTGCGAGGACGCGTATTCTCCGCTCATGTAGGAAGCCGGCGATCCAGTTGCAGAGCTGATCGGGCAGACCGTATGCCGGGAGCTTGGAGAGAAGAGCCTTGTGCCAGACCCGATCAAAAGCTTTGGCAATGTCAAGGCTAACAGCCAGTGACTCACCACGTTTATCAATAGCTTCACCCCAGACATGCATTAAGTACGCTAGAAGATCACCCGTTGACCGTTTCGGCCGAAACCCGTACTGACGATCATTAATTAATGAGTGACCTTCTAGGTATCGGATCAGCTGGTTATTTATGATCCGCTCCATGACCTTGCAAAGAACTGAGGTGACAGCTATTGGGCGGTAGTTTGCTGGGTCTGATCGGTCTCCCTTTTTGGGGACCGGTTGCACATTGGCCTCTCTCCAAGATTCAGGCACATACCCAGAAGAGAGAGAAAGGCGGTATAGCCGGGTTAAGATGGGAGACAACTCCGCTGCGCATTTATTTAGTACTATCGCTGGGATGCCATCAGGTCCACTAGCTTTCCGGACGTCGATTGACTGCAGCTCCGCACGTACATCACATTGCCTGATACGGATATTAGGCATTGTGTGGCCACAGTGGGAGAGTGTTGGTGGCTGTGAGTTGCAGTCATCGATTCGGGAATGAGCAGCAAAGAGTTTTACCAAAAGATCGGCTTTCTCTTGCGGCTTGTGAGCTAGCGAGCCGTCAGAACATCTCAACGGAGGCAGCGAGGGTTGACAGAAGTTGGACTGCACGGCTTTGGCCAGACGCCAGTAGCTACGGCTTCCCGTAGGATGCGTGAGTAGTTCTTGGCCAACTCGTGCAACGCGCTGTGCATCCGCTCTGATGAATGCCCTCTTGCAGGACTTGGTGGCGTTGTTATAAGCTGCTTTCAGCGAGTCAATGTTAGGATCTCCGCAAGCTCGACCCCTGATCCAAGCGCGGTATGCCGACTGTCTGTTCTCAACAGCTATGGCACACTCCCGGTTGAACCAGAGGTTACGCCTACCCCTACTGATGAGATCGGAGTGAGGGATATAGTACTCCATCCCTAACATGATCTCATCAGCAACAGCAGTAGCGCTAGTGCTCGGGTCCAGCTCACTGAAGCAGCGCTGCCTCCAAGGGACAGATGCGAAGTAATCCCGCATACCATCCCAATCTGCCGACGCATAGTGCCAGATGCGGCGTTTGGCAACCATAGGTACCGGTGGCGACGCCCGTGGCACCCCAGCGGATATCAGGCAGTGATCCGATGTTCCCAAAGGAGCACGAACCTCTAGCCGATATCCGTCCGGACGAGACGTCAGCAGAAGGTCCAACAATGAGGGCGCGTGACCGACAATGTCTGGAATCCTGGTGGGCTGGTTTACCAGTTGTGTCAGGTCGTGCGTGAGAGCGAAAGCATGGGCAGTTCTACCAGCATGGTCAGTTTTAGAGGAACTTAACCACGACTCGTGGTGAGCATTAAAGCCCCCTAAAAACACCAATTCCGCGGTTGGATACTGCTCCAGCGCAACATCTGCCACCCGACTAAGATGTTCGAAAAGTCGAGTTGTCTCCATGTCACCGCTGTGAGATCTATACAGGCACACGTAGACACGGCTATGTGTGCCCAGGTCCACATGCACCCCAAGAATCGAGTAGGAAGGGTCCTCCAAGCAGCGCAGACGGCGACAGCAAACATCCGCCCGGACAAACAAGCATACCCCGGCCTTCGCTTTGAAGGACTCCTCAAGAGCGTAGCCGGGGTAATCCAAGTAGCTAGTGTCAGCCGGGCGAAGTATTTGCGTCTCCGTCAAAAACAGCATAGCCGGTCGAGCCGTCTCGAGATGTTAGTGGACGGCATTGAGGTTAGCATGGAGCCCACGGATGTTAGTGAGCCCGACCTCAAACAGCGTGGTTGTGGTGGGGGTGTGCACCGCTGATCGACCGTTCATGTTCTTGAGCGCTGCCATAGAATATGATGTAAGGAGGAGAGGCGTGAATTGAGGGAACGTTGCCGCGATATAGACGGTCAAAGCGTGAGGCCTGTTTCCCCAGTTAACAGCCGACAGAAGAGAAGCGCTGACTCGCCGAACGGAAGGGCCCCCGAACCCCCCCGGGAATGGCCGCCGGGACCCCACCACCCGGTCACCAACCGGAACGACGGACCACCCCAAGATTATGCGTGGCATGATAGGGCAGCCTCACGAACTGGTTAGGTTCGCTTGGGCCTCTGTACTGTACCACGGGCGGCCAGCGGAACAGCCGTTTCTTCGGGTCTCCCTGGTCGGCGGGTCAACGCAGTCCACCTGGCTCTGGTTAGACGGAAGCCGTCACTGACCGAATCCATCGCCGCAACGTCTCCCCAAGCTCTGGTTGTACGCTGACTGATCCCGGAACGCGACCACAAGTGGTCACTTGGCGGGTTTTACGCCTTTCATGCGGCATTTCATCTAGGCCTCAAGATGACAACGCACCTGCAATATCAAGTGCTTTTCCTTGTTCTTGCAGGTGTCTATAGGCGGCGGTAACCGCTTACCACCAGGTGGGCCGTCAGCTGGTTTGTCATCTAGTTGTATATAAAAAAAAAACTTTCAAAATTAAATACGTATTAAGTATATTTGATAATTTTACCACATTTCTATGAAATAATAAAACATTGTCATTATTTCATACAAATGTTATGTAATTATCAAATGAATAAGATGTAGGTACCTACTTATTTAAAAGTTGCAAAACATTTCTATGAACTAATATAGCCCGTTTTAATTTACTGTCGTATTGTCGTCACCTCCCGTTATACTTTCTTCAAAACGAATATAAACAAAAATCGGCCTATAGCGGACGAACCTCTTAATTCCATAATTCAAGCGTACCAGTTCGACCTTAATAACGCCCTTACTCCGTTCGTAATAGAGCACCAGACTCGTCGATCCACTGCAGTGACCCACTAAAACCTACTCACTCTGTTCTATTAGATGCGTTCGAAGGTAATTTTTTACCATAAATTAGACTATACTCTACATAGCACAGCTCCCTCATTCATACGTCTCAGTGGAACTCCAATAATTGCACCCGACCCATGATTAAATCCATTAAATGTTTCTTAATGAGAAACTAGCGTTTCATTACCTCTCTCATTTGGATTTATAATTCTGTTAGTGTTTAGATTTTTAGTGATATTTTCGACTGGCAACAATGTCGTATATAGATCCCCGAATGAGCACATTACGTATAATGGCTAGCACTCGTGTCGCCGGGAACACTTGACCTATTGAGCCTTATGTCACTCTAACCCAAGAATTATAACTGAGCGTTGTTTGTTTGATTCGATATAACACATATTTTTTAGAGGGTTCTTAGTTCAAGTGAAACAGAAATTTCTGCAAGACTTCAAAGCCCCTTACCTGATTTTCTGGACCTCCTTAATTTTATATAGGTACTGTGAACAAATAAAGTGTATATTATATAGTAGTATATTACTCTGGTTTTCTCCTGGAACAATACTGCCATAATTATATCACTTGGTGTTCTGAACAGTTCTGCGCTAGTAAATAGTTGGTATCACGCGGTAACTAAAAACACTCAAAACGAGCGGTCGTATTATTTTGTCCGTGATTATCAGTGGACGGTTGCTTGGCCGATCGCTACAATTGAATTTCAATTTTAGAAATTATATGTAATAGCTAGGTACCTACCCACAACAAATGGTTTTTAAAGAGAACTATTGAACTTTTAACACATTTTGATGTTAATATTTGTTATCAATCACGTTTAAATTTCTTTATGTAAGAAATCTATAGGTGTTCTTGTAAGGTATTAAAGGATATGTTTCATATCCGGCCAGGTATATGTACCTACACTATCTCAAAAAATCAGGGGAAATTTTCTGAATCCGGGCAAAATACAAATAATTCGTTTTCATGCATAGTTTGTTTCTACAAAAGTACAAAGGAAATTTTTCGTCGATTTCACCGTTATTCGTTATGGCAATTTATGACGGGTGACATAGAAGTCAACTAAACGTCACCAGTGACAAAGGCGCCATGATAAGTAATTACAGTTGTTGCTGTTTTTTTTAAATCTTGTTTTGTACAAGTACTCTTTTTTTTCGTTTCTTTTTTTTTGCTTTGTTGCGTTAACCGCCACAAAGCAAGACATAAAAACAGAGCATTGAACACTGTTTTACATATTTTTACCTATTTTTCAGTATACTGTACATAGACTTGGGCGGGTCTCTATACATTTTTGGAACATCTCCTTGTTGAAAATCATTGTTATTAAAAAGTGATCTACATTTTAACTATGTGTGACTTAGCTACAGCTAAGGAAAATTTGCAAATAAACTTATTTCTATGTGTACTAGTTTTGTAAAATATCGATGACTAATCTAACTGATGTTCATACGCGAGGACTGCAGTACTGTTGTGTGTGAGCCATAAAATGTTTACGGGCGCCACTACTAACACCATTCTCGAAAAGATGTCACTGGCCTTATACGTTTAGTTGATTAATAATATATCCATAAAGTTATTGACTTCTTGATTCTCAATAGCGATGTTGCAGCAGAACGTTGAAGCGTTGAATATTTTAAAGATAATTGTGAGAATGGATTCAAAAGTCTGATATGAAAGTGAAATATTAAAAGATTTAAATAGTAGGTATAATAAATATTGATGTAGCCAGGTGAAGAATTTCTTAATGCGGCGCTTTCAATAAATAAAATACCTTAGCTTTCCGTAGCAATTCCAAATAAACCAAATTATACGACACTATGTTATTAAAACTTTTGTAATCTTCTAAGTTTTATTGAACAAAATCCATACAACTCTCAACAGCTCAGAAACTTAACTTACAGATAATAACTGATTTAAATTTTATCGACACCTACTGAAACAGACAGACATTTTGATTAGATAATCTAGCTAAGCCATGCATGTAAGGTCATTTTTGGATATTTTTTACCAACAAAATGTTCTTTTTTTCATTTTTCGGCTTTTGTAAAATTTAGTGATTAGTCAAATCCAACATTTTTGTAAGTGAGAACGACAGTAGCAGGACCACGACTACGTTAATTTTCAATGTATTTAATAGACAGAGCGTCGATAGCGGTCAAATTTCGGTTAGATATCAAACAATAGCGATTAATATCTCTAACTTGCTCAGACTCAAAAGTGTCACTACAGATTACGTTTGCGCAACGTATTGTTAAAATTAATTAATTGTGGAAAAATGACAATTTGCACAAATAAAGTAAGCAGGAAATACAAGGGAAGAGATAAATCAACAAAAAACATTACTAACTAAATAATAACTAAATAACATTTATTACACTGGATCTGCTAGCTATGGCACAAAACGGAAAAAAATCCGTTTAGTGCCACTGTCACCATCTAACAAGGTATTCCAGTTAGGTGTTACAAATGTAATAGAAATGAAAGTTTCAGTTTTGTTGTTTGTTTAAGAATATACTCGTACATTCGCAAAACGAAAAAAAAATTTTTTTTTTATTCTGTTCTGTTCTGTTCTATTTTGTTTTGAGTTATTTCATTTATTGTTACTTTGGTAAATATTGATACTTTTCAGTATCAGTCTGGAGTAAACTTAAGCCCACTAAAAAGTGACAGTGGCACTAAATTGATTTTTTCCGCTTTGTGCCATTTCATTTTTTTGCATCCGTACCATTGCCATGGTTTCAGTGTTGTCTGTTTTGTATTTGTAATAAAAATGTAATCTACTATGGTGTAGTCACGGGTCACAAGTTACATCTACATATGGGTTAAAGTTTGAAATTGCCGATTTGTACTGAAAAATTGAAATTCGTTTTTTTTTTAATTTATCATATTTATTTAATCAAAATATCTACCATTATTATCTATACATTGCTGCCATCTAACAGGAAGGTCATTTATGCCTTTGCAATAGAACTCTAGTGATGTAGATTCTGACCTGCCTGGTATTCACGGGTGGTCTTCCACGTGGTTCGTTTTTCAAATCAAAATTTTCATCACGGAAGCGTTTAAGCAAAAATCGCGCGTTCATTATTAGCAGTCCCCTCTCCAAACGCAACATTAATATTGCGAGCTGTTTCTGCCGCGTTAGTTCCGCGTCGAACTCGTATTCAAAAATCACTCGAATTTTCGAAGTATCCATCTTTTTTGTCTAAGCTAAATTATTATTCCTTATTATTGTATCCTCATCATGTGGTTTTCTCATCTAGGAAAGCCTGTGTTCCTCACTGGGATGTGTAAATAGGCAGTTGATAAATTATTTCATTCAATGTTTTTACATGCATTATTTTTATCATCAGTAAAGAACGATGACTTTCGGGGATAGCAAGGTTAAAGGCGGATTTGAGGATGAAAAGGCATATTAATAAACTTAAAAAAACAGAGCAACATTGTAAGACAGAAGACGTAAAGCAGAAGTGACAAGTAGTGTTGTTGCGATAGCGATAGTATCGTGATGCTATCGTGACCTCGAAAATCAGTTATACTATCGATAGTCCTATCGAAAATATCGACCCTTGACAATATTATCGATAGTATCGATTGATAAAAATAAACGATACTATTGCTAAATATCAATAATATCGATACTATCGATAGTATCAGTACAAACACTATCGATAGTTTCAATAATATTGACACTATCGATAGGATTCGGGTCGATGGTATTGATACTATCGATAGTTTTGCTCTATCGATAGTCAAACATTTTACGATACTATTGCAAGCTCATAAAACGTAATATAATAGATGATTATTAACACAGTTTACCAATAGATTTATGTTACTTACCTGTGAGCTTTGCTGTATTTGCCGAATTTGAACTCCTTTGTAATTTTTGCGTATCCGTGTCGTATTCGGTAAATAGCAGCTGTGTTTCTTTGTTATCCATATCGTTGTTCGTTCGTATTCACAAATTCACATTAAACAAACTGTATATTTGTGTCACTATGTTACCAACTAGGTTTCGTTTTATTTCCAGTCGATAGTATCGAAAATACCTCGATAGTTACTAAAACAAAACTATCGATACTATCGATACGCGTCGATAGATCATAGATAGTATGATAGTATCGACTTTATTGGCGCGATACTATCGATAGAATCGATAGTATTGAAAAAGTTCAATAGTATTACCTACCTTTTACTATCGATACTATCGATAGTATCGATAGTATTGCAGCATCTCGATATTTTCGATAGAACTATCGATAGTATGACTGATTTTCGAGGTAAACTATCGCTATCGAAACTATCGCTATCGCAACAACACTAGTGACAAGAATAGAGTTAGGAGTAAAGACATAGACAATATAAAAGTACTCAACAAAGGTGGAAGTCTGTCCTTGACAATGACAGTGAGGATATCATTTATACATTCTTTTTTGTCTTGAGACTTGATTGTGTAGGTATTGAGAGTTTTGATACTTACTAACCGACTTCAACAACGAGGAGGTTCTCAATTCGGTTAGTATGTTTTTTTTTGCTATGTATGTTCACCGATTACGCCGAAATTTCTGATCCGATTTAAGTTATTCTTTTTTTGTTCGATGCGGAATAGGCGCCATTTGGTCCCATAAAAATTTATTCAAAAACGATTGGGTAGTGCGGTTTTTATACCTTGGTGGTTTTTATATTAGAAAGTAAACACTAAAAACTGTGAAAAAAAACCGTCTTCAAAATACTAAAAAGGATAATATAATTAAATGTATGTAGGTACTTATCTCCTAAAAATATATTTATTGGAGTTGGTGCTAAGTTGTTTCCAGAAACAATAGATATTTTGGAGCACCGACTCCAAAAAATATGTTCCTAGGGGATAAGTACCTACTTACGTTTAATTATTTTATCTTTTTTTTATTTTATGCAAATGGTTTCCGATTCACGTTTTACACGCGAAGTTAAGTTTGAAAGACAGTTTCTTATCTGGGTCAAACACTTAACAAGACAAACTACTTTACATACCCATACTTAGATTTCAAATCTCGTGATGTATTTTGTACCTGTATTAAAATAAAGGCTCTGATAACTTACTACAGACCTTGACAATTATAATCCTGTTTATGCCTAATTTACTATTTTATATTCTTTACAACCCGATACTCTTAAAGTATAGTTTTTTTATTACATATAAAAAATGCGGATTACCCAATTCCTTTCAAAGTTCCACTTGTTTCAGTTATAATAATAACTCTTCATTTGAGCCGAATATTTTTTAACGCAACCATTTTCACATTCGAATGTAATAAAATGAGCAATGGAACTGGAGGAATTCTATAATGATGATGACACAAGACAAGAGTGTTTATGGGCAATTGTAAGCCAACCAACCTGCTGAAGGCTTTTACAATAAAAATGATTGATTTCGTAATATTCCGCACGTATTCGTTAAATTTCTGCATATTTATTATATTAATGTGCTAAAAATGAGCATTGTAAAAAGTTGTAACAAACATGTGATTCCTAGTTGAGATAAATGAAGGGCACTTTATCCTAGGTTATCCTAGGACATGTTTACATAAACTTAATTGGATAAGGCCACTTTATTCTGTAAGGGCATGTATTGCTACCAATAAATTATTTCTATTTGTACTCGTAGATATCATTATTATTATTTACTTTTTTATAAATTTACTAGCTGTACCCTGCCACGCTTCGCAGTGGCGCATCGTTAAAAAAACTGTTTTCTCGCGGTCGCAGATATGTGACTGATGCAAAAAATAGATAAAAACAATCCTTGATGCGGATTTTATATCATGTTAAAATTTCGACTCAATCGGTGCAGAACTTTTTGAGTTTTTGAAGCGTACACAAACCAACATAACATTTTTATATATATAGATAGATGTAGGAACCCCTCCCTAACTGAAATCTATTTGTGTCAACAAAGAAAAACAACAGGATGGTAGAGAATACATTTTAGTTTATTAGATGATGTATAAATCCATCTAAAATAAATAGTAGTATTTCAAATTCTCACAGATTTAGAGTTGGGATAAAACACTTTGTGTATTACAGTGTTTGACACGTATCAAGAGCTAGATGGATTATTATTAGGGCAACAGGAATTTTGGAGATATTGTAAGTGATGTATATTTTAGATTGGATTCTTTCCATCAATGCTCTGATAGTTCAGCTTCATCAGTTATTATTTTAGATATGACAGATAAGTGCAGATTCTAAGGCCAAAACATTTGAAATCAACTGGAGCTTCAGCCAATGAGCTATAAATAACCATCATTGGTTTAAGTGCTCGTTTTTAGTATTTCAAATATTAGATAAAACAGTAATAACCTGCAAGGGTTTAACAATTTCTTTAAACCATTTGCTTAAAAAGTAGACTTTCCATGTGTATTATACTTACTTAGCGTGCGGAAAGTTATTCTTTTCCCCAGTATCCCTTTTTGTTTTCCTCCTGTATATATCATCCAAATGCATGAAGGAGGTTTTTAATCAAAAAGAACCGGAGGTAAACCAGACACCGCCGTGTCCAGTAGTCTGAATCAAACATTAAATTTGCTCTCCAAAACGTTTAATATCACACTTAACAATTGTTTAAACTATAATGTCAATTATTACTTGTCCAAGGATTAAACTGTTTTTTATTGATTTTCTTTCGTTGGTTTATTTTTTTCGCAAATGTATTAAATACGTCGTTCGAAGCACGCGCGGAATCGTCATTTCCACTCGTTCCTATTGTTGACCCGCGCCTTCGGCTTGGGTCAACAAACCGGGACTCGTGAAGAAATGACATAACTTTCCACACTTGTGTATGTACTATCAACACTTGTGTATATTATCGCACTGATTTTTTTTCTTGGTTTCTCATTTCTCACACCTCCAGGAACTTTAGCAAACTCACACAAAGAGCACATACCCATTACTTAGATGAGAGTTTGATAATTGGTTTCAAACTTCTGTAATTTGGAGGCTCCTACTCACCAAGCCATTAATTAGGCTTGTATTTCGACTCGATAGCTTAAGTAAGGCTATCTAGTATAACATTTAGTGTCTATCTGCCAGTACCTCTATTCCGGTTGCCATATGATTAGAATTTGATATTTTTATTAAGACCTGTAGTTTTATTTATTTTTACTAGGAAAGCCTACAGCAATATTTAAATTGCAAAAAAATGATTGTTTATCTAAAAGCTTCATTAAAACTTCCGCTTATAAAACTGGGGAAAAGTTATACATATAGTATATAAAATATCCAATAAAATACTAGCTGACCCCGCAAACGTTGTTTTGCCATAAAAAATGTCCTAAAAATAAAAAATAAATGGATAGAAGCCGATTCTCAGACCTACTGAGTATGCATATAAAATTTCATGAATATCGGTCAAGCCCTTTTGGAGGAGTATTGTAACTAAATTTGTGACACGAGAATTTTATATATTAGGTATAAAATATCCTATTTTATAATCATAATTAGGTATATAGGTTTCCTCTCCCTATGATTATAAAATAGGTTATTTTATATCTAATCTATAAAATTCCTCTAAAGCAATGAACACCAAAAATAAGTAGTTTGTGGTAGCATTTTTGTTTCGTATAAGTACCTAATTTGAGACGTAGTGCTTTGTTACATAAACAAGTATTATGTTATTTACAGTTGTTTCTTTATTCTCAACTTTAGACCCACAAAATCAGGTAAAGTATTATTTTTATACAGTAAATAGTTCACTTGCATTAGTGGAAAATACAACAACAACATTTTACGTCAGACTCAGTCTTACAGGTCCAGCTTATTAAAAAACAGATTTCAAGATATACATAACGAAATATCGTTACATTACAATTTACTCCGCACTACGGCAGACTACTCAAGAATAATCAGTGCTCGCTACACTACACCTCCTGGAATAATTGACTTTCTTCCAACAAATTAAACACGAATTTAAGTGAGTTGAGGCAATGTACTGATATCCTCTTAACGTAGATATCTGCTTTAGTACCTACATAGTACATACTTAGACCATAAGAACACGATATTATCATGGACTAACAATAGGTACAGTATAAAACCTAATAACGAAAAAGTTTAATTATGTGTCACACGAAAAAGTTAGTAAAAGTCATTCTTGAAAACCTTGTATTTTTAGCATGCATATAATCCTACTGTACCCTATATGGTACGGCCCCCCAGAGTCCCCCTCGTTGATTAATATTTTTTTAAGTGATCTTCTCATAGATAGTATACAGAATAGAATTCGTATGTGCCATGCGTAATATCTTTTAAGACATGTTAATTGTTTCTATAATTACACCCAACATTATTTGAACTAACATAATTAAATCTGTAATTGGCCATAGTTTTATTATAAATAAGGAGGTATAGTTTGAAATTACTGTTTAGGCTGGTGGTTTTCTAAATAAATAAAATTGATTATAACATAATAAATATTGTGATGAGGGTGTCTAAACTGAAGGGTACCACTTCAGTTTAGTCATTTATAAAGGTACTGTTTAACTTCATGGTAAAATCTTTTTTCGGTAAGTTGTAAGTACTTTTTTGCTGCCTCCGTGGTCTAGTGGTTGAGACCACCTACCTCAGATATAGAGGTCCGGGGTTCGATTGCCGTGGGGGTAGAAATTTTTTGCTCGGTTTGGTTAGTGGTAGGGCGTTACTAAGTCCGCATGGCTAGCTACCACCAACTTACCTAAGTCTGCCGCCATAACAATAATGTTAACAGCATTGTTGTGTTCCGGCAGTTAGAGGTAAGATAGCAAGTTCCTCTGTGGTTGAGGAATCCGGATGTATCTCGCTTCCATTGTCAGCCTTATCTTCACTTACCATCAGGTGAGATGAAGGGCAAAAGTTACCCCATTAAGATAAAAAAAACAAGTGATATGTGGAAACGCCATTTAAAGCTTAAATTTGTATAATAATTTATCTTTATTTACAAGACTGCCATTCAAAACTTTCTCACGCATAAAGTATTCTACAGATGGTATTAGGATTTACTTGCCACTGCGTGTTTTTGATTTGACAACCCAAAGTTACGTGGCGTATTGCATTATAACGAGGCGCAGTTTTAATGCTTCAAAGTTGGCTATTCAGGTCAGGTAGGCTGCCACGACCTAAACTCATTCATTTAAAACCACCGCAAATTTGTCTGCTCTCCCAAATGATTTAAAGATCCACAGCAGAGCGACGACGCGCGACGGCATTTGAAATGTGCCCGTTGTGAGCAGTTGTGACACCGCACTCGGAAACATGACTGATGTTCAAATTTATTACATTTATGTGCCTACTACTTTTGTCTCGAAATACACATTACAAAAAAATGAAAATAATATTGAGAGAAACATTCAGATCCTTGCTGAGTTTTACACATATCTCGAAATGCGGCGCACGTATACGACACGTTCAATCTTTTTGTCCGGATTGTTTAGGTAGGTATTATGGAATGAATAAATTTAATATGGTAGGAATTATGGCAATGTAGTTTATGATACTTATTTAGTTTTAAAAATAAAAGTTGTTTATTTTACAAAAAAGATAAAATAATAAGTGGGCTGTCTTAAAAAGCCATATCTTCTAGGTAACCTAAGATGATATAAATAATACGAAGGAGGACACAAAAATGGTGCATTTAAGAAATAAAATAAAACATATCTATACCTATAGGTTTTTTTTTATTTATCAATATATTTTGATTTATATTTGGAAAGGTATCTTCATAACGTAAAATGTATATGAGGCTGCTGGATAGCAGTTTGGATACGAAGAGTCTTGCCAAAAAAAAGTGGAGGGCCAAACCCCAATTTAATTTTGATGAACTGATGGTGAGCATACAGAATCGAAGATTTTGTGTGATCTGAGTAGACGGCAGAGATACCAACTTCAATATGATTTATTAGTTACATGTATGTAAATCAATCACTGTTCTTAATAATTTGCACTTTATTTACATTTACATTAGTTTTATCGTCCTGCAATATCAAGTGATTTTTCCTTGTTATTGCAGGTGTCTAAAGGCGGCGGGAACCGCTTACCATCAGGGAGCCGTCACCTTGTTTGTCATCTAGTTGTATAAAAAAACCTGTTTAGGATGAAATTTTTTTTAAACTATTTGAAATAAAAACATAATAATAAAGAGATAATTATAAAAATATGTAGTATTGACGGCTGGGGCAAGTGGTCATACAACACCGCTGCTGCTAAGCTAGAAGTCCGGGTTCGAGTTCCGTTCGGGCAGATATTAGTCTTTGTTTTAATTTATTGTCGTATTGGCGGCACCACCCTGTATAAACGAAAACAAAAGAACTAAACTCAAATAAAAAAATATTAAATAAGTAACTGAAAATGAACTTTTTTTAAAAATGACCTTCTGCCGTTGTTTAGTTACCTAGTGAATAATTTTGCTCCAACAAATCGCACCTTTCTTAGGTAATGGACTGGATCAGCTTTCCTTTTATGGTTGACAAAACGTTTTACACGCCTCTTTCTTCGACCGTAAATAATAACAGCTATTAACATTCAGAAATGTTCTTATCTAGCAGCGGTTTTTAAAATAAATGTATTATTATTAAATAAATGTATAATAATATATCATTCCAGACTAACAAAAGTGTCACATTTCCTTACATATTTCTGTGTCGAAGTTTCATGGAACGATATCATCTTTAACGGGAACAACATGTGAGCTTTTAAGTATGTTTACAGCCTTCGAACCTCCCTACATATTTACTATCGACTTAAGGTATCAGTTTTCTACCGAATAAGCAGTATGGTAATTATCGAATGTACCTTGACTCGTATCACGTATCGTGATTAGGAATAAACATTTTTTAAACTATTCGAAATTTATTTTATTTTATTTTTATAAATAAAAACATAGATGTATAATTAACTTCTATGTAAATTTAAAGTGATATTTTATGGGAAAGCATTATCTAATAAACATTCAGATATGTTACTTTATTACTAATCTAATATCTATACAAATAAAAATCAGCGTTGTATGTTTGTCCCCTATGCGTTCCGAAACCATTGATCAGCTTATGATGAAACTTTCTGTTTGTTCTGAGGACGTCCGCAAAGATTCCTGGAGTATAATATCTTTTTTTAAGTTTTGTTTATTTATATAAAAAACTAAAAAAAGATATGATATATTTTGATTTAAATTAGGAAAAGTAACTTCCTAACTTCACATACATGTGAGGCTCAAGAATAGCATTTTAGTTGGATACGAAGAGTTTTGCCAAAAAACGTCGAAGGTCAATACCGAAATTAATTTTGATGAACTGATGCATATGCATACAGAATTGAAGATTTTGTGTGATCTGAGTAGACGACAGAGATACTAACTTCAATATAATTTATCAGTTACATGTATGTAAATGAATCACTGTTCTTAGTAATTTGCACTAACTATTTCATTTACATTAGTTTTACTTTATCGTTATTAAAACTAAATCGTACTACTACTCTACTAATAGGAACAATGTAATTTGTAATATTAAGTGAGATGAGGGATGTGAAATCTTCTGAATCCTCTGGTGTAATAAAACTTTGTTGTAATGAAAAATTGAAATATAACTGCAATTAAAATATAAAACTAGAAAAATTTCACGTCCTGTGGCGGGAATCGAACCCGAAACCTTTCGCAATCCGGGCGACTGTTCTAACCAACTGAGCCACCCAGGACTGGGGGTATCCTTGTGAAATTCTTCTAGGCTATCTGTATTTGCGTTTATGAGCTAACGTCCACCCTACAATGTTGAAATGTTCTATTTCTTTTTTGATTTTAACATTATTATTAATGATTTTTCAAACATAGTTACTTAGTTAGTTACTTAGTCGGATTGCGAAAGGTCGCGGGTTCGATTCCCGCCTAAGAACGTGAAATTTTTCTAGTTTTATATTTTAACAATTATTAAGTAATTTTTCAAACATTTATAATAATGATAAAATCGAAAATTAAGAACATATAACAGCAAGTTCTCATTCCCTTACTAAGACAGAATTGATGCGAGGTGCACTCGACTCGAATACAAGTGTGCAGTTATAAAAATAAGGAAAGTTTTAAAATGGTATAAAATGAAAATGAGAAAGAAAAAAGGGTTTTAGCGTTCGAATAGTTACCCTGCCGTAGGGTATATCCTAAAAAGGTCAGCTTTAATAAAACATTAAGTACGTATTAATTAAAAAGCAGCTATAATATTGAGTTGCAAGCATATATGTATAATAATTAAATTACTCGCTGTGCCCGCGACTTCGTTCGCAAGGAAAATCGTACGACGGAAAATAACAACATATCGTACGTAGGAGGGAGGGTAGATTAAATGATTTTACTTGAGCATTTATTTGGGTTTATTTGATCGCAATGCCAATGGATATCATAAATGCCTGCGTGGTGGATATCTTTCCCGGCCTTCCTCCTCGTCTCATGTTGCGCAATACATGTTTGTGGAGGTAAAACTATGCGGCATTCAAAAATTCTTCTAGGTGTTGTTAACTGCTGCTCCTCCATTCTTGACTGAATCATAGTTTCTTCTCATTCATTATGAATCTCATGGACAATTGTGTGCCGATGCCTTCTCTCATCATGACCTAGTATATCTGTCGTACAAGGTTCGTCCTGATAAGGCTAAGGGAAAATAAATTTTCACATTATAAGAATTTCTAAGAATTAAACATTGTCAGTCACGTGTTGTTTGTGAAGGAAGGAGACCTTATACATTCTGAGAGGTACGGGTTGTGAACGGACGAGACTTTGTAGAAAGTGCAAAGTTCAAGAACTAAACGTTATTTATATCTGAAAGGGCTCCTTTTTTAAATGTAAGCTGAAAATTAAATGTTGTCTTTATAATCTGACTACAGCTTTGCTTGCAAGGAATTTATGTCTTCAGATAGCGACGCAAGTTTGATATTAATTATCATTTGCATAAAAGCTAAAATGTTATAAGTATATACCTAAAGGCTTTTGATATAAACAAATATTTTAAGACCGCTGAATAGAAAGGAAAACAAAATTGAACATGAAAGAGGATTGTTGAAAACAAAACGTGACAAGGGTAAATGAGTAGTTCCTAGTGGGAGAAATGTAGTACCTATATTCCCCTTTTAATAGCTAACTATTAACATTGACAAAAGAAACTTTCTAGATTTTCGAGAAAACGACTAAGTATAAATATTTACTCACATTGTAAAATTAAGTTAGAATAAAAAAATAATTCTGAAAGATTAGAAAATTCAGAGTTTCCAAATCAAATCAAATCCATAAAATGTCCAACAGTCTTAGCTAAGTAAAAAAATTATTTGTTGAATATATTAATTTTGCCCGCTCTGTCTTTTACGTAGCAGACGTTTAATATTGATTGAAGCTTAATTTTTCCGCTGCAGAATCATCAATCACAGCGTTAAATATTGTAAATTTAAAGCAAGTTTTGATCCATTAACGATTTTTAAGTTCGCTTTTCATTTTATTTTGGTAAATACTCACTGTGCAGAGACGGCAATATGCCAAGGGCGTCTACCACATGAAATGATGATGATGAGGAGTCTCCATGATGCTATTTTGATGAGATGGATAACCCCTATAAAATTGTTAACATCTTTGACATCAAATTCACTTTCATCACAATGGATATTGCAATTGCACGTCAACACTAGAAACACTTGCTTCACAAAACTATTAACAAAAAAAATTTTAAACAAAAATTAAATCCGACTTCAAAAAACTGAAAAGGATGAAATAATTAAATTCAAGTAGGTATTCATCCCCTAGAAACATATTTTTGGAGTCGGTGCTTTACTTTCTATTGTTTTTAGAAACCACTTAGCACCAACTAAAAAATATGTTTCTAGGGGATGAATACCTACTTAAATTTAATTATTTCATCCTTTTCAGTTTTTTGAAGTCGGTTTTAATTTTTGTTTAAAATTTTTTTTTCACTATTTTTAGTGATAACTTTCTACGGTCGAAGCTAGATGGGTGACCGTCAACTTATATTGTTTCCTACTATCGTATCGTTTCACTAAAAAGTCATTGGAAAAGAAAAAATTCGCAATTTCGCTTATGTAGACGATTTCATAATTTCAGTTTTTTTTAATTTAAAACCAAAGTACCCAACTGTTTTTGAAAAAATTTTTATGGGACCAAATGGCAGCTATTCCGCATCGAACAAAAAAGAATCACGTAAATCGGATCAGTAATCTCGGCGTAATCGGTGTACATACATAGAAAAAAAAAAAAAAAACATACCGGCCGAATTGAGAACCTCCTCGTTTTTGAAGTCGGTTAATTACACCAATTTTATAACACAGCGTTCGGTTAGACACAATTTTGTATTTCATTGTAATAAAAAGGTTGAGTGACACTATCTCGCCTTTAACAAACCCTTTTTCCTACTTTTTTGTTTGTGCAATGAAATCCGCATAATTAATTTTATTTTATATACAGAATGGTGTCATCAATACGACAATAAATTAAAGCAAACATCTTATTTGTTTAATAATTTTATGATATTTCTATTATGCCTTATTTTACGTCGGCGATTCTTATTTTTTAATTAAGAATAGAATGAATTGTTAGTTACTACACCTTAGAATTTGAATATCCTTTTTTTACAGAAATACCAAAGTCATTCATTTGTATTGGGTATATAAAATTTTGTTTAATATCCCAGATGTTTGAAGGCGCTGCGTTTCTCTCAGATGAAATGTCTCTAAAAATAAATCACCCAGATTTATGGTACTTATGAAAACTTTGCAAAAGTTACTGCGTAGGCGGTTAATCAGTTGGGATTGGTTTTACAAAAATATTTCCATCGTCTACTGGGCTTAGAAGGTATTTGAATGAATGTGTTGCACAATTTAATATTTGGTCGTACCTACTCGGCACATATAAAAATTATAAACATGATTTTACCCTTTACACACACAATATCATTATAATTAATTTGAGTTAGTAAGGCGAACCCAACCCCGCAGCATTAGGCTATAATACGTATTCAATCAGTAGTACGAGGGGTATAGCTACTGCTGATTGAATAGGGTAGTGACAACTTTTTTTTTATTTCATAAATAAGAAGTTTATAACTCATAAAGAAATAGTGCAAAAGAAATATTATGTCTAAGATCAATAGTTTCAGAGATATAGTGGTATGTTTGATGTGTTGCGGCGCGTCGTCCAAAAACGCTCCATAAAAAAACCAACGGAACAGGTGACGTCACATGTTCCCATATTACTAAGCGATGTATAGACATACTGACAAAATTCATAATAACTATGTATTAAGTAGGTTTTTATTGATAGTTGTCATAATAATAGTTGTTTTAATTTGTTGTCAGCAATCTGATATCATTAACAATTAGTCTAATATCATTTTTGATAAATTTTGAAAAAAAAATCACCTTTTTTTATTTTCAAAACAGTACAACTTCAACAATATTCCATATCTTTTAAATTTGAATTGTTTTTATGGGTAACAGTAGCGTATATTTTCCGAATTTGTGAAAAATATCTCCAAATTCAAACTTAGGCTACATCCCAATTCAGAAAAACGTGTACGTACTTACTCACGTATTTCTTATATACTTAGTCTGGCTATAAATATACTGTTACAATTGAAATAAACAAAATATTACGTTTGAATTTGGAATCTGTCATTTTTATATGATTGTTCATTGAGTTTTCTCATTTTGGCGCCAATACATTGTACAATATTTAGCGATATTAAAATGGCAATTTTAATATGACAGAGATGTGTAGAACTAGGTAATGATTTAGAGACACCTCTTATATATTGATTTTTCGCCGTGCTGAGCCGTTGACTTTTTGCGCTGCTCACATTATTATTATTATTGTATAATTTGTATGCTATTGCTTCTTCTTGTGTGTGTAATGTTATAATAGGCATGTGAAATAAATTATTTTACAAATTTAATTTCGGGGCACTCAAAGGAGTTTAGGGCAAACTTGACTTTTCAGCAAATTGACATATAAATTTTGACATATTTGTACCGGTCAATGATGGTCAATGGCTCCAGCGTAAGAATTGTCAATTTATATTCTAAGGGCCGATTTTTCAATGCTCAGACAAACAGTCAGATAGGGTTTATTCGATGGATAGCAAAAAAGTGGGTTTTTCAAGCGTCAGATAGACTTTATTCGACGAATAATTCACTTAACTTAAGAATAAATCTATCTGTCCCTTCGACGGCCAAATAACCGCTTATTCTATAGATAAATTATGCTTGTGCTTTCTGAGTGAGTCAAATACTTCATAACAAAACATGTTAGAAAACACATATAAAATGGTATACAATAGAATTCCGTCGTAGATTCAGACTTATTAGAGAATCGGTGCAATATTTGCAAACTTTTGTAAAAGATAAATTATGTAAGTAATGAAATCACAAAAAATACATATTTAATTTTGTTTCTGAAACCACTGTATTCCTACCATGCTACAGCTGCCAATCACTGATTCTTTGCCCTATGAGTTTCTATATCACTGCTCCTATATAGTTTGGCGGTATTAATAATTCCACTTCATGTCGTATTATAAAAAAAAATAGGTACTGTTGCAATTACATCTTTGAGGAAAAAATTGAATTCTGACAATTTTTTCATTTCCATGAGGAAGCATAAATGAGCTAAGGTTTCTTGATTGATATCAGCTATAGATTGCACTTACATGTTAAGTTTCAAATAAAATACCACAAAACTTGATGTATGTATGAATGTAGTATGAAATAAGATGCCAGATGCTTGCTTGTTTTTGACAATAGATGTGAAGTTAACAGCAAACAAAGAAATTGTCTGTCCCGCTCTAACATTAGTGTCCTCTATACATTTGTCTCAACTACCTGAAGCTGGCGTTATTATGGAAGACCTAAACGGTCAGATAGTTATTCTTAGGATAAATGTTGATTGAAAAATTGACAGTCACTTATCGGACGAATAAACAGTGTAATAACTTTATTCCCTAGGTAGCTATCTGTAGTTTTATCAGGGGATTGAAAAATCGGCCCTAAGACTCTTTAATTCTTTCGTATGTTTTACTAATTTTCATTATTTTAGTTGATTGAAAATTATTTATGGTAAATGCTGTGTCACCTATAAAGGTGTATGCATCAGATTACAGATTAAGTTTTATTTTTTGTTTTGTAAATGTTTTAATGCATGTGCTCGCTGGTGTCCATAAATAATAAATAAAACTACACATGGATCTGAAAATTGTTTATGCAGGAGATTATCATACTCCTCAAATACTCATACGCAACGCGTTATTTTTGTGAAAGCACAATATCTTTGCAGATATTAAGGTGGTTTGGGGCAATTTGTATCAGTACAGCTCTAACGATAAAATTCCGAATAAAAGTACCTACTCTCCGACTCTCGTTGAAACTACCCAACTACATAGTACACAAGCTGCCTAAAAAGCATTATAATATAGTATATTTACTGTATTGTAGCTTGCTGTATTAGAACAGTTAAGTAGCTTTTTAATGTACTTGCTATTACTAAAGAACTATGGTATTAGCTTGCTCCTTGTACCAAAATTGATTATTTTCATGCTAAGGTTCACGATAATCTTAAGTTAAAGATATTTTTAATATTTCAGCTATTTTAACCGTTAAAATACAACAACTTTACTTCATTATGTTTATTTACATGTTTATGTCAAGAATTTCCCGACTATGAAAGATCATAACACAAGTAAGAAACATGAGCCTATAACTAATAAGAATCCTTTAACTTACCAAGAATTGACTAACAAATGTCCTGAAGATATTTAATCTAAGGCGTAAATTAATGTTCACAATTAAGTTTAGTTCGTCATAAATTTCATTGGACAATACTTGCTGCCGAGTATTAGGACGCTTTAACCCTGATATCGTTATTGCATTCTGTGGGACTAAGTATATACATATAAGTAGAATTATAATTTTGTCTCAGTCATAGATGTCATAAAACTATTCCGTAACGACTTTAGGTGATATATATAATAATTAAAATATATCTAAACAAGAAAAATTTCACGTCCTGAGGCGAGGATCGAACCCGCAACAATTCGCAATCTGGGCGACTGCTCTAACCAGCTACCCAGGACTTGGGATATCTCTGTGAAATTCCTCTAGTCTATCTGTATTTGCGTTATGAGCTAACGTCCACCCTACAATGTCGAAATGTTCTATTTCAACATCCGAAACGAGTATTTTTACAAATACCTACGATTCGGTTAAGTTGGGGCATTGCTTTCAAATATTCTTAATTTTGATTTTAACATTTATAATAATGTTGATATATATAATATATAAAACCATGATTATTACTTACCATAATTAGTACTTATTGCTTTTAAATAATAATGTTTAAATACTCGTATAATAATTGTATAAAATATTCTGTTTGTATAAAACCATTCTAACCCATTTCTATGTTTCATGCAGGTCTGTGCCGAGGAATAATAATCTCAGAGGTTGCCAAATTTAGTTGGCAAGTTAGTTTTAAAGTGTAGTTTTAGATATAAGTTGAGACAATTGCGTCGTTCAAGCGAAAGCGGAGTGAGAGGCGGGAAAACAACATGTCAGGCTCTCACTCACCGGTGAGCAGCAGTCGGGGAGACTCTGTGAGTTGTGCATGAATAGATGTTTCATTATGTTTTAGAGTAAATAGATAAATTTAAAAAATGATTTAATACTTATTAAAAATATTTAGACATATTTTAAAAAGACTGCACTTTCACTAAATTGTTACTTTATTTATTGATTATTTTATCCGTAAAATAGATTAAAGATAGAGTCTTGAAGATAAATTTATGAAGGTACTGGCAATTTAGGGTTGTTTGTAATGCCCACCGTACTAGGCGATTGTTGACTAGTTTTGGCAAGTTTCGTTCTGCCCCTAGTAGGTGTATTAGGGGCTTATAATCTGTGACTGAGTCCAATCTGATATTCCGTAGATACTGATCGAACTTTTTGATACCGAAAAGATTGCAAGTTTTCCGACACGTCTAAGTACAACGGTCATTGATTGTTCATAAGCCATAAAAGGCTGAACGTGTCATATTGCTGTTTTGGTTCTATCAAACACTATTGACTCGGTTTTGGTTCTACGCTTTCGGCTGCCTGTAAGTTAACAGTGTAGATTAGCGCATAAAGAATGAATTTGTAGGATAAATATTTTGTTTTTTTTATATAGGTATATATCCGCAATTATTCCTAGAGCTTCAACTAGATTTGTTGTAATTTTTTTGTTTATGGCAGATTCGAGAGTCTTCACATTCTTCAATCCTGTTGTGTAAAATCAAATTAAACTAACGCTATTAGCTTCCTTTTCAATCTGAACGTATAGTCTGACGACTCTAGTAGTGTCACAATAAGTTCACTTTTATGTAGTCCGAGTCTCTATTTGTAAGTCTCGTAAGACCTTTTTATTACCTCCTTGACGGTTAGGATTTGTAGGTATTCATGAAGTTCCTCTTTGCAAACTAAGCTGCGTCTTAAGTGCTAAATTTTGAAAGCGTTGTAGAACTTCCATATTCAAATAGATTTCCGATCCCTAGAGCTCTATTCCCATACAGAGTTTAGGATGCATTTGTTGATAAGGAGTTTCTTTTCCAAGCTAAGCGACGACTGCTTGCCTAAAGGCCTGTAAACGTCTCGGACTTTTCCGTTCATTTGTTCCCTTTTGGTCTTTATATGATCACGCTAGTTAAGTCTTTAATCGATGTGCTTTATTAAATATTTAACAGTACTTTTCTGAAGCAATGTTCTTCCATAAAGTGTTACTGGTGGACAGTCTATATTTATCAAAGCAAAGATGATGTGGACAGATTTGGCAGGGCTAGCCCTGCTTCACTTGTTTAGCCATGATCCAATCTTGTCCAGAAGGTCTTGGAGATTTGAAGATGCTTTATTCTGATCTTTATCACTAGATAAGACTGCGGTGTCATCTGTTAATTCTGCGTTCTTATAGTTTGCGATAGCATTTCGCTTAGAGATAAATCTTTTTTTTTAATTAATTTATCCTAGAAAAGCTCTCCGTTCCTTTAGTGTCCGTAGGCGGTGGAACTTAGAGCATTGCATCGATTTTTGTTTTATAGAGCGTATTTCGTTCTCATCTGTCTTGTAGTCTAGGTTTTCAACTTGTGGCTGAAAATATTTACATTTTTAAAATGAACTTCCGCCCGCTTGTTCCAGTTTGTCTGATATTATAGCAAGCGTTTCTAGGTGTACATTATCATTTCGCCCTGTCACTACGATGCCATTAAAGTAGACAGCTATGTTAGGTAGTCCGTCTAAGAGCTGATTTACATAAAGGCATCCTAATAGACAAATAATAACCCTTACTTCCGTTGTAGGCACAGATCCTGACGTAGTTGATCAAATAACTGGGTGTGCATGCGATATTAATACCGGGTTTTCATTGTTGGTGTCGCCATATTCCACTAGAGTTACGTTCGGACCCACTCTTGAAGTCATATGAGCGTTAACTAAACGTTCTAATTCAATCTATTTTATATATATATTCCGTTTCATAGAAAACTTGATGAGACGTGGTAGGTGGAAATGTTAAGTTCTGTCCCAGATTTTATATGAATTGTGTGTGAAAGGTGAAATGAATAGTATTTCTCTGTAACCATACACTTTGCTTCAAATATAATTACCTATGTTAAAATTGAAATACTGAAAAGTTTGCCGTATATGATTCACTAAGTTTTTGAACCAATAACCATAAATCTAACGGCCGTGGTCGTAGCTTCGAACTTTCACCATTATTAACCCCTTTCCATTTGATTAAATTTCTGAGTTTGTTTTGTCCTGAACAGTCAGTGATATTTTTTCTTCATGACCTGGATACAAATCCTTCTGTGGCATACATTTTACTTATCAAACTAATGTCAAAATACATGCTATTATTCTTAAAACTAAAATTTTAAACTATTTCTTGTCAATACAAAATAAGAACAAAACTAAAAATTAAAAAATAGAATAAGTATATTAAACTTTTTCTACTGTACTACATATGAACTTAAATAAAGGAACAAAGAAATCAGATTTTTTAGGTCATGAGAATGTATTGCCCTCAGAACAATAACTAAAGTATTGTTCTGAGGAATTGCCAGTCTTCCTGTGACGTTTGTCAGCTGCACTGTATGAGCGCAGTTGACAAACGTCACTGACGTTTTGATCAAAACTGGTTTAAAATTAGCAGTAATAATTTTTATTTTTTTAATCTTGTTCCTAGATTATCCAGGTGTATGCATTACTTTAAACATACGCCTCTTACCAAACGCTTTGTTTTAATGTATTGTTTCTTCGAAATGAATTAAGTTTAAAAAAAAATACGAAACTTTTCGACTCTTAGCAACCCGTTGGCGTCTTATGAATGAATATTTTATTGTGTCCGGTTTGAACTCCACAAATTGCTCCACACCTTTCAAGATGAAAGGATGAAGCCATGAATTAGAAAAACTATTATTCACACTCATCATTGTCATTGTCCGACAAACGATGATAAGTTGTTTGTTAACGAGTTGTTATGGTGACCGAAAAACTTTCAGGGATTAAAATGTTTATTGGCTATACATACCTAGCTTGGTTACAATGTTTAATGATAAAATGTCTTTATCAAGATATACGCTGCGCTGTACTATAATATGAAATATGTTAGTATGGAAGGTCAGCCTTATATAATACATCGGGCGACCATTACAGTAGAAAAAAAATGAGTGACTTGATTTTGACATATTTGAGATCACTGTCTGTACGTACCTACGTACGCATCTGTGGCGCCTGGTGTAGCCCGTTGTACGAAGGCGGCCTTTTGTACCTATTTAATATGACATGTGTTTTATCACAGCTCAACTACTTATGAAACATCTGAACAAACTAAGGGATACGAGTGTATTTTCGCAGAAAATAACAAGAAAATATCCGCGATCCACTAGATCTAAGATATTGGCAAAATATTATTCAATATTGGACACATGAGATAAAAATACTGGATCACTACGATCAACTGCTCTAGACAAACTTTTATTCATGCGAAGAAAGCGTGGATGGTTTGATGGAATTGGTTACACAGTAAATAATTTATTTATTAGAATTATTGGACCAACAGTTTACGAAAAAATCACAGCAATACTTTTAACAATAATTTACGACCCAAACTGCATACTAGAACTCACTAAAAATCAAACATCGATCATCAATCTAGAAAACTGAACTATCAAGCAAAATGAAGTAACGTTGCTCAACAACTTCATAAGACAAACTAACTCTACTAGTATCTCAAAAATAAATTACAAAATAAAAGCTCTTAAGTGTCAGCCAACTACTTTAGTTTAGCATTCTTAACCTCATACTTACTACTGAACAACCTGAAATGGGTCCAAGAAATTATTTTCAACTCGATGACGCAAGTTTATCCAGGACATCAGATGGACGTCCTCATATTGGCGCTAAGCAATCTGAAAAGGTAACTTAAAATCGTAGCAAAATTTCCTAAATACTATCTCTTCCGATTGATAATACAAACAATATGAAAGAAATATACATGGTACTTCTCAACGTGAAGACACGACTAAATGCAATGTGCTATACGAATACAAGATGCACATACCAATAGTCGAGTGCAAAAAATCCTTAATGGACGGTTAGCGGTCATAAAGCTTTGTGCCCGGTGGATACCTCATATTTTGACCGAGGCCCCAAAACTCCGTCTTGTTGATTGGCGCCGTAGAAGCGTCAAAAATTTACTGGAGGTAATTCAAATGCTGTGGTCGACATACTTACGGGTGACGAAAGCTGGATTTACTGTTAAGATCCCGAAACCAAATACCAGTCTGGTCAGTGGGTGTTTCGTTTCTCCTCCAACTAAAGTGTTCCATCGGATGCAGCGATGAATCGATAAATCTATTTTAAAAGGATATAATAATATTTTTAAACAAAAACAAAACCGACTTTAAAAGACTCAAAAGGAAAAAATAGTTAAATTTAAGTACCTACACTAATTACTTATCTCCTAAAAATGTATTTTTGCAGTTGGTGCTTCACTTTCTATTTTTTCTAGATACACCTCAAAATCCATAAGGTTTATGTTATGATGGAAATAAAAATTCGTTTCGAATTAATAAATGCCTCTTTTTAAGGCAGCTAAAATTTGTGTATTATGGTTACCTACATCTAACTGTTATTTCTGGACCCAAATTTCTAAAGAAAAGGTTTATTTTTATCAAGTATGTAGGTACATAAATCCTAACATATCTTTAACTTAAAATATGAATCAAACATAATGAGCATCAATAACAATGATATATTATATAAATTGAACAGGCTGCTCATCCAAAACTAAAGCACTAAGATTTATCGAATTAGGAAGGGTGAAATAAAAGATATGAACTATTTTAAATTGTTTAATTCATAGTAAAATTGAAATATTACAGTCATGGCTGTTATTTCCTAGATCGCTTTGCCGTTCCTGGGGTTATTTCAATGGTTGCATACGATTAGGTTAGCATCATCATCGTCACCAGTTCACTATATTACGCCCCACTGCTGGCTACAAGCCCTCCATAACGGGCATGTATCTCCCATGTAGGAAGGCATACAATTAGGCTCTAGCCAAGCAAAAATAATAAAAAAAAAGTAGTAAGTATCTGTATTTCTGCAGATGGTAAAGTTATATAAATTTATTTCAAGCAAAATCCTACTCTACGGTCAATTGTCACCGTAATAACGATTATGGCGGCAAGCTCGTAGCAGATTACAACGCGATTGATGGCAACTTTACGTGAAATATTTCAGAGGTGATTAAGGTCCTTATAATTTCACGTCATAAAATCAAAGTATATTTTATGATTACACTCATCATTACACACTATGTATGACTCATAAATAATGCGACATTATTAACTACTCTGTATCAAAAAAATAATACAAGTACAGTATTTATTTACACATCTACATTATTTCGTATGTAAGTCACACTTGTATAGCAGATACTGACCAGTGGCCTATTTCAAATGTCAGCTGCGCGCTTCTTGTGGTACAGCCGTAATGATATATTTTCTATTGTATCTATCAAGAAACTAATCATGATTGTATATAGAAAATATCTACAGAGAATTAAATAATTGAAACAGATTCCAGATGATGTATCGTAAAGCGAATTCTGGACTCCATGGCCTTAAGTTTGCTCCTCAATTATGAATGAAGCTTTTATTGTACATAATATAGTGTGTACGAAAAAGTTGAGTATTCTTTAGGTGCGCTAGTTGTAATCTCCAGGTGTGTCATTGACATTTTTATGAAATAATGCAGCGAATGTTATTATATTATTTCATACACATGTCATGAAATTATCAAATGAATAAAATGTTTTTGAAAGTGGCAAACTATTTCTATGTACCAATATAGCTTATGTTTAAATTTATTATCGTATTGACGGCACCACCCTGTATGCTGATTCTAGAATTGAAAGGTTTTCTAATAATGTACTTTTTCTTTGTGTACGTCTTTCAACATTCAGGGCAAACACCCTTAGAAACTTAGCCACCTCCTTTGTATATTCGACGGAAAAAATTAACGTTGGTTTTGAAACAGGTTTGAATTTTGGTAAAGCATTTGTTAACCATAACGTCCATCTGTCATAATAACGCTACATATTCATAAATTTTAGAATTATTATATTAAAATGTTACATTTAGCAATGTTACATTTAGCGATCCAATATATCAAATGTGCAGAGCTTATAACGATAGGGCAGGTGATTTGGACATATTCTCCCAGAGTTTTTATTTATATATCAAAGCTGTGAACATTGCGATTGAGTGCCAAGCTACTTCTGTTAATTATGTTACTAGATGGTTGAAATAAGTTACTTATAAGCCAAATAATTACTTCTTTGTCTTGTTTGGTATGGACTGTGCCAAGTTAATTCTTAAGCCAGTTTAAGTAGCGCTGTTGATTTTGTATATTTTGTTTAAAGTGAATGCTGTGCGCAGCAGTTATCGGAATTCAATTTTAATGTAATATCTAAAGTAAGAAATTATTACGATGTTTTAAATTGTGTTCTGTAGCAGTGCCTTTTTTAAATAAATAAATAAATAAATAAAAGTATTTTTTTTCTGAAATTCATCCTCACACTAAGTTTTTTTTTGTTAACTATCTATCTTCCCTAGTAAAGATATTAAAAATCAAGATAAATATCAAATCATGTCTTTATTACTGGCAAATCGTGCAAATTTAACTCAGAATTTTTCTTAAAATTACGAAACAGACTTCAGTATTTATACACAGTCAATATAACGTACCGGTGGGGTGAGCGGCGAATAATCCTCTGGGAGAGGCCGACATACTGCCTTAGATTCGTTCGACCGAAGAAATGCAGTAACGATATAAAATTGGTCCGGTTATATGTAGGTGTTAGACCTAACAGAAAACTCATTTTACCGCCTGCCAGCACCGCCACTGGCATGGGTCGGAATTGGCACAGAGCCAACGCGTTAAACTACCATGAAGCCTTATTGTATAGACTGCGATTCACTTATATGTAACTAAGTAGTAAGTAGTACTTTTATTGTGTATTTCTAAATCAGTTAAGGGTTGCCGGCGGTTGTTATGCACTTTTTGGAATAATTTTATTCTATAATAATGTTTGGGTAAATGATTACAACATATTTAAAAAAAAAACTATTTGCTATTGTTTGTTTCTTTTATCGGGACCGATTTTTTTTCGCACTATATTTGATAGAATTAAATTACTGTGTAGAAAGTACCGGGAAAAGATCAATAATACTCAAAATGTTAGTTATTCATCCAAATTTATTTTATCACCTTCAAAGTATGATCATTCATAAACGATACACTTACGCTAACGAATCATGCAATCATCAAAACAGTTTTTAAACGCTGTTTCCGGAATTGAGTTCAGTTCTCGCCGCGAATTCTCCTTTATGTCTTCTACCGATTGAAAACAGGTGCCACGAAGTGGTAATTTGAGTTTGAGAAAAAGAAAGAAGTCGGCTGGAGCCATATCTGGTGAATATGGTGGTTGCTCGATGGTATTTGTTGAGTGTTTGGTCAAAAATTCGTTCACAATGATGGCCTTGTGCGAAGACGCATTATCTGGTGCAAAATCAAAAAATTTTCTTTCCACAAATCTGGCCTTTTTCGTCCAATTTGCTCTCTTGAACTTTCGGCAAGAATTCCGAGTGCACAACACCGCGAGAGTCAAAGAAAACATGACTTTGACTTTTGATCGACTTTGGCGTTTTTTTTTTCGGTTTCGGTTCAGATGGAAGGCGCCACTCCGAAGATTGTTGACTAGTTTGCATGTCAAACCCACGTCTCGTCCCCAGTAACAATGCGTTTCATGAATGTTGGGTCGGAAATAAATTATCCATTCCCGATACTTTTTTGACTGAATGTACAATAAATAATAACAATAATATCTTTATACAATAGAAAATTGCAAAATATACTTACTTACTTTGATTGTTATTTATATTAGTATTGAGTCACGCATCTAGGCATTTTAGGACGAGCGAACTGACGTTTATCAACAACAGTGACCACTGACAACTGCAGTGTGATTCACAAACAAAGATATTCGACATCGAACTTGACGTCTGACAAAGACGACGAGCTGCCATTGGTTTTGACGTTTGCGCATTGCGCTGCGTGAATCCGTATTCACTAATTTCTACGTCGGTCTCTCGGCTGTGTACGATTGTCTCTGTTTTGTTTATACGACATGAAGTACAATCGATATTTTTTGATTTCTTTTTTGTTGTGTTAAAATTGTATCACAATGACTTCATTCAATATTTGATAGATTTTTTTACATAAAGATATAAAAATCAACCATTTTTTAGTTCCGGTTCACGCCGTGCTCGACGTCGGAACGCTGGTGTCGCCAACGGTTGTCAAACAAACGCCAAAAGTATGACGGCGCTGCCAACAGCCACGAATTCATGGCTGCTGACTTTAGAGAATCGCATAGCTGAATGACATTGGTGGGCCTTATAAGATAGATAGATAGATAAAATGTTTATTTTAATTCTTCAACACACACATACAAAATACTTACTAAAACATTTAACGTAACCTAAGCACAACGTAAAAAAAAAAACATATTAAGTAGGTAGGAAATATTTGTATGTGTGTTGTAGAAATATAAAAAGGGTCGCAGCTCAGTTTCTGGTTCTGCCCACTCCGTAGGATAACTGTATTTTAGGGCCAGCGCGCTGGTGCCATTTCGTTCCGCCGTGGGTACGCTAGTACTATACAGAATGCGTCAAACCAATGCTCTACGCGGGAATTTACCCACGCCGGGAATCCTTCGAAATTCCTTTATTTTTATTAGAAATAATAATAATTTCATTCAAATATTTATTAAAAGTCACTTACCTGAGCCGGGAATCGAACACGCGAAATGTAGAAAATAAACAGATTTTAGATTTGCTACGAAACACATTTCGTATCGAATCAATCATTTGATAAAGTGTGGGGCAACTGTCTGGGTAAAAGCCTTTAAACATTGTTTTATATACAGGTTGAGTCACATCAATGCACCCGGAGGGAAAGTATTCTAAATATTGAAATAAGCAAATTACAAAACAAGGAAAAATTCCTTTATTTTTATTAGAAATAATAATAAGTGAAAAGTGTTTCGTAGCGAATCTAAAATCTGTTTATTTTCTACATTTCGCGTGTTCGATTCCCGGCTCAGTTAAGTGACTTTTAATAAATATTTGAATGTAATTATTATTATTTCTAATAAAAATAAAGGAATTTTTCCTTGTTTTGTAATTTGCTTATTTCAATATTTAGAATACTTTCCCTCCGGGTGCATTGATGTGACTCAACCTGTATATAAAACAATGTTTAAAGGCTTTTACACAGACAGTTGCCCCACACTATAACAAATGATTGATTCGATTATATACATTATTATACTATTTCAACGTTATTTGGGTGAATCCCCCGGGTGGCACTACTTGTAGTCTGTTAATTCGTTTTTTAATTTAACAATTGTGTGTAAGCAATAATTATTACATTTTGAGTTCTTATCAATATGTAAGCCAATGTATATGATATCTTTTTAAAAGATTTTATATTGGTTGTTTAGGAAAATGTTTATTTGTCTTTATATTTTGGTAAATATATAAAGACATGATGAAATCGCAGCAACGTATTTTTAACCGACTTCAAAAACGAGGAGGTTCTCAATTCGGCCGGTATGTTTTTTTTTTCTATGTATGTACACCGATTACGCCGAGATTACTGATCCGATTTACGTGGTTCTTTTTTTGTTCGATGCGGAATAACTGCCATTTGGTCCCATAAAATTTTTTTCAAAAACAGTTGGGTACTTTGGTTTTAAATTAAAAAAAACTGAAATTATGAAATCGTCTACATAAGCGAATTTGCGAATTTTTGCTTTTCCAATGACTTTTTAGTGAAACGATACGATAGTAGGAAACAATATAAGTTAACGGTCACCCATCTAGCTTCGACCGTAGAAGGTTATCACTAAAAATTGTGAAAAAAAAATTTAAACAAAAATTAAAACCGACTTCAAAAAACTGAAAAGGATGAAATAATTAAATTTAAGTAGGTATTCATCCCCTAGAAACATATTTTTGGAGTTGGTGCTAAGTCGTTTCCAAAACAATAGAAAGTAAAGCACCGACTCCAAAAATATGTTTCTAGGGGATGAATACCTACTTAAATTTAATTATTTCATCCTTTTCAGTTTTTTGAAGTCTAGTCTTACTAGACTTCAAAAAACTAGTACTTATTGTATACTTACAATAAGTACTCCCGAGGAGCATTGATCTTGCTGGTTTTTCATTTTCACAGTCTTTTTGGTGTATCCGTATTGTAAGCAGTTGATGCATAAATTGTATAATAGCGGCGAACGTCGCCGTATCTACTCTATGGTGGTCTTTATTTATTTTAACTGTGTGTTGTATTATTTTCCGGATTTTAGTAGAAGGGATGAATACGGCCTTAAATAGTTTATTGTTTGTGTTTCCACTTTTCAATTTAAAAGTAGCTTTGTCTGTGTCGTCAAATTAATGTTTCATATTCTTAATCTCATTTATGAAAAATTCTACCAATTCTTCAGTTTTGGTTATTGGTCTTTTCCATTGCGTTACGCTATTACTCTCAACTTTGATCTAACAAGATCAAATTAAAATCAGCTGTTAAGAGCAGAGCAGATGGTTAGATGGTGGATGGTGGTCAGATCTTTCCTTCGCAAGCTTTTAACTTCTGTTTTACTGGAAACCATAATGCTGATTAGTTTTTATGAAATTCGTACCATGTTTAGGAGGGAGTATGAAGGTGAAGGCACCGTATTAATTTTAACTTGTCGCGAGAGTAAGGCTTGAATTGTAGATTGAGTGATTTTTTTAGATTTTGAGCTGATTCGACTGATATTTAATTTAATGATGTCTTCGGAAAGTTTAGTTTAGATTGTTGACTTATTTCGTCTATTTTTGTTTTTTATACTTTTCGTCAAATTTATTATTTCTGAAACGAAAAGTTTTGTGCCTTGGGATCTAGAATCTCGCAATAGTATATTTCTGGCGTGAGGATGCGCGTTTCCGGGGACAACCCAGCGCCACGGGAGGTGGAAGCCCTACGGGGCATTTTGCGCGAAGATGCTCTCGAGGTGTAGGTGCTGAGGCTCGCGCGGACCGCTGCCGGAGTCCACACGATAGGGGCAGTCAGTCCAATTCTCAAGCAGTCGGTGGATAGGCAGCACGGAGTCCTGACCTTCCGGGAATGGATTTTTCGAGAGATATGCAATGGCTGTCCCTACAAGGGAGCGCATCTTGCGCTGGACGTTCACAGACGCGGCTACTCCCCGCGTGGGTGAACGAGCGGCAGGTGCTGACCGCTGTAGTTAGAGACGACCTCACCCTCTCGACCGTCATCTCAAAGATGGTCGAGGGCGAAAGCCGTGGCAGGCGGGTCTAATTTTTGCGAGGAGATCATGGGCTTCCAGTTTACAGCCTCCCCACAAGATGAGACCGAAATCGGTCAACTACCCTGCCGACGACGGTGAATGTTTTTGGGTCAACTCGTTGTGTCGGTAGGAAGCAGAAAAGAAGTGCATTGCTGAGGGGTTTAGTGGGTGGTGACACATCCTTCCTTCTTCCCCCCAGGCAGAGGGAGGTTTGTTGCCCGAGTGGAATGGACGGCAAAGACGGTTGGGTAGTATACCATAAGTAGAAACTGCAACCGATCTAGGTATGACACGTCAATATAAAATGACTTATTCTATCTTTATCCCCTGTAAAGGTACCTACATATGAATGTCAAAGTGATTAACTCGACCAGCAAGCAATAATGGATTGATTTAGCAAACGAAACTTCAGTCGATTCGATTCAGTTTTGCTTGCCTGGACTAAACAGTTTTTTAGATAAGCCCTTAAACGGGGAGATGTAACTGCGTTTTGAATATACAGGATGGTGACGACAATACGTCAATATTAAACCACGGGCTGTATTAGTTGGGTGTGTAATGTATAATATAACAACATATCGTATAAGATCAAAACATATACAATCAAATGATATAGTTTTGTTTAATATAAGACTTATTTAAATAATGATGGAATGGTATAATTTTAAAACACATTATTTTGAAACGTATAACAAACGATTGAGCTCAACTTATTTAATATAACAGCCGTTTGATATAATATTTACGTGATATAATTATTAGAGCACATAACATTTATCTAGCATAAGAACATTTTGTATAACATTCATTTACATTAACACTATTTTTGTATAATACTTAAAACATATAATGATTACTTAATATAAAATCCAATTCATAAAATATAATTTAATATAAAAAATATAATACGTATAAAATCATTATTTTATTGCTATCATGCTGCAAACAAGCATGCAGCATGCAAGCAAGCAAGCAGAATGAAAGCAAGCAAGTATGCAGACAAGCATGCAGCATGCATGGCTTCTGTCACGGCTCCGGCGCTGCGGGGCTTCGGTGGTCGTCAAAACCAGCTGCTCCTTAGCTCGCGAGCCACCTCGCCCCTCTGCGCCTTCGCGGGCTTAAATTACACTTTGGTTGGGGAAAAAGTTTCTTCGCATTTTTTAAGAAAATGCAAAACAGCTTTTAATATAGTTTATTAACATTTAACTAAAGTATGTAGGTACCATTTTGTTCGATAACTTTTTGCCAACTTGTAGGTAGAGACATGATCCCATTGCTATAGAAATTTTGGGGCTTCTGATCAAAATACCGCGACAAGTGGTTTTGGCAGTCTTCTCGTGATGTTAACCTGACACTGCCTAGAGAATTCTGAAGAGAGCGAAACAGGTGGAAATCTGAAGGTGCAAGGTCAGGACTATACGGCGGATGCATTAACACTTCCCAGCCAAACTCTCTTAGTTTTTGCTGGGTGGCTAAAGATATGTGAGGTCTAGCGTTATCATGATAAAAAACCACACCCCTTCTGTTGATTAATTCCGGCCGCTTTCTCTCAACTTCTTGCTTTAATCTCACCAGTTGTTCGCAGTAGAATTCAGAATCGATGGTCCTGCCTGGTGGTAACAGCTCATAATAAATAATGCCCTTCCAATCCCACCACACACACAGCTGTGAAGCCTGACCGGCCTTTGACCACGACCTTTTTCGCACGTTCGTTCGTAAGACGCGCTATGAGAATTGTCGACGATCCCGAACTCACAAGCGGTATTGAACCCTTAAGTCTAAGGAGAGATTTTGCTTCCTTATGTGTGTTCTACCGGTTGTATAACGGAGTGTGTTCTGAGGAATTATTTGTCAAGTTGGGTCAGTGCTTTCAAATATTCTTAATTTTTGATTTTAACATTATAATAAATGTTTGAAAAATTACTTAGTAATTTTAAATATAATAAAACTAGAAAAATTTCACGTCCTGAGGCAGGAATCGAACCCGCGACCTTTCGAAATCCGGGCGACTGCTCATAAACGCAAATAGAGATAGACTAGAAGAATTTCACAGGGATAATCCAAGTCCTGGGTGGCTCAGTGGTCAGAGCAGTCGCCCGGATTGCGAAAAGTCGCGGGTTCGATTCCTGCCTCAGGACGTGAAAAAAAATTTCTAGTTTTATTATATTTAAAATTACTTAGTAATTTTTCAAACATTTATAATAATGTTAAAATCAAAAATTAAGAATATTTGAAAGCACTGCCCCAACTTAACCGAATCGTAGGTATTCGTAAAAATACTCGTTTCGGATGTTGAAATAGAATATTTCGACATTGTAGGGTAGACGTTAGCTCATAAACGCAAATACAGATAGACTAGAAGAATTTCACAGGGATAATGTCTCGGGTGGCTCAGTGGTCAGAGCAGTCGCCCAGATTGCGAAAGGTCGCGAGTTCGATTCCTGCCTCAGGACGTGAAATTTTTCTAGTTTTATTATATTTAAAATTACTAAGTCATTTTTCAAACATTTATAATAATGTTAAAATCAAAAATTAAGATTATAATATTTTGTTGTTGTGTTTGAATTTGAATTTATTATTTACTACACGAAAACCATTAAGCAGCCAAACGAAAGAAATTTTATGCAAATAGAACAAATATTTTCAAGATGTAAATGAAAAGATATGTCAAGTGTCATTTCATGGGCCCAATTGGTAGCGATATCGACAGGAAATCCGCTGTCCAGTCCACAGTAAAAACATGAAAATAATCTAAAATTGGTAGTATAAATTAACATAACTGTGAAATGAGATATCTCCACCTTTCTTCTGTATTTCTGAACAGTTTTAACATCTTTATACGACACAGGATGGCATATTAAAAGGAAAAAATACGATGTCTCGCGACTAGGGCTTGTAATATTCGGCCATTTTTACTATTCGAATATTTAGAATAGTCCCAAAAATTTTATTCGAATTATTCGAATAATACGAATATTTCGAATACTTTTTATCTAAGGAACAAAATACATCATCATCACCTAAATATAGCACATAATTCGTTGATTTTATAAAATTCTTTGACATCAAAGTGGAATATCACTGATTTGAAAAGAAAAACTAAGTTTTTAAAACATTTATTCATCATTCTTATCATCATCAGGCTACTTCATATGAACACCACTTGGCTCGATCTTTGGCTAGCCTGATCCAGTTACTGACGGCCACTAACAAAGCCGCCCCGCTGCTACTTCTGCTTATACATTCGTAGGCTGTTGATTCTCTGCTGTGAATTCGATCCTTCAGTGAACTTTTAAGGAAAGCCCTCTTTATAGATCGCGGAGCGACTTAAAACTGCTGCACCAGCTCTACCGTGAGTGTCCACGCCACAGCACCAAGTTCATCCAGAGACATATGTTGAAATAAGTCAGCTAGCTAGGTCGTGCAATATCTGTTGCAGATCCTGCAGTGTTCCGGCTATATCGACGACTTTATCTGCCAATCTCTCTTGCCATTAATGTTAATACTCCTTCCGTTCCAATTCAGTATCTTGTAATCACATTTTAATGTTTTTGATGCGTTTAAACACCTACTTTATTGTAATAATTACAAATAAAGAAAGAAAACGATGAAAATATATATTGCTCCAGGCGGGATAATGCCAGGCGGGCAATATATTTTTCATTATTTTCTTTCTTTATTTGTAACTGTTACATTACAGTATCTTGTAGTTTTTCAATCCTCTGATGCACTTGTGAACATGGGAAATAGTTAACTCTGCTGCTTCTGTACTTGGATGGTCACAGTCTTTAAATCGTGAAAGCATTTCCTCACTTAGATATATCAACTTGGCATTGCATCAAAGATTCTAGAACCGCCCAGGTCTTGATGGAGACTGGAATTCTTCGAATCTTCGCGCATTTCTATTTGATAGGACTCTCGAAAATAGCTTGTAGCGGAGGCTGAGGAGTAAAATTGGTGGTAGTTGTTCAGCAGCGTCTTGTCGCCTTTTTAAAGGAGAGGGCAACCACACTCCTATCCCACAATTCTAGAGTTCTCCTATAAAAGACGACAGAATTAAACATTTTTTGGAGCTCCTTCAGCAGTGCTCACCCACCAGCTTTGAAGTTCCGCCGTGATTCCATCTTCTCCGTGTTTTCCGTTTTTAGCTGTCTAAGACCTATCTCAATTTCGTCTAGGCTGACTTCTTGGTTTCCGACAGACTCTCAGTGAAGTGGTGTGTTAGTGTTGATCTAGTAGAATTCTCATATTTTGGATCTGGTCAAGATGCATGCGAAGGGTATAATTTACTGTGGAAGTTTTCAATTTCCCAAAGAATCTCCGGCCTAGATACAATACAACAACGTTCCCACCAATGGTCAACTTCGTCAGGTGGTCTCCCTACTCCTACGTCCTAAGGACTGGACGAACACTTTTGACCCCATGTTCTGCTCAATTGCTCTTTATAAAGAACGTTTATTATCATTTCGGAGGTCATGTCGAACCAGTTTGTAAATTTCCCGATGCTCTGACGAAGTAGCAGATGGATATTGACGTCGTTGCTGCTTGAGTTTAGAAGTTTCTTTTGAAAATTTCGTTGTAATACATGTGTTTCTCTTGAAACTGACAGAAACAAAATTAAATCAAGTTTTATTTTACAGTTAACTCAAGTAGTTTTTCAATTAACTCAAAAAGTAACGCTTCGTCGCCTACTTCTATTTATATCATCTGTCGTTTTTGGTAAATTCATTCATAGTTGTGTTGATTTATATTATGAAATATCATTATTCGAAAAATTCGGAATATTCGAATACTACTCTCAATAATATTCGAATATGAAATGAGGCGAATATTCGAATAATACGAATATTCGAATATTCGAATACCAAGCCCTACTCGCGACAGGGTATACAGGCATACGCATACAGGATTACCTCGGAGACATAGTGCATATTTTTATTTCGACGCGGGTTTAGTGACGTTGAATCAGTCAGCGCCACCATAGAGTAGATTAATTGCTGAGATAAAGTTATCAGTCAACAGTTTGTGAATGAAGTGGCATCTGTTACTGTGTTTGCAAATTAGTCCCTCGCTAACAAAATTTTTCACAGGAGATTTTCATTTTATTGCTAATTTGTTTCGGTGAACTTTTTTTTAAAAAATCTTTAAGGTTTTAGTCTAATAAATAATATATCTATGTTTTTTTAACATTAATAACATAATTCATGTAAATTCATGTGGCTGTTATATTGTCAACAATGGGAATGAGATGAAAAAGAATAACTTCAACTTGCAGAGCTTTCTCACAATTTGGATCACAACACTTTATAAATTTTGCGTTGGAAATCACGATCACAGTTCATAAAACGTAGCAAGAGTCAACAGATGCGCAAATCAAATAAGCCCAGAAGCCAAATCAAATAAGCGGATCAACTCAACAGATAAATCATAAAAGAATTATTAAACAGAAAATTAAAGACGACATTAATTTTTGTCACGAAAACTGACCGATGACATAATTATTATGATGTCAAACAAAAGTCTGTTTCCATCAACAAAATTATAAAATAGTTTTGTACTTGTTACAAAATATTTTATACTTGTTTGATATTCATGTTTAAAACATGGCAGAATAAAAAAAATACGGCTCTTTTTATTTTTAAAGACCTTCATATTCTTAAAATTTGTGCACTGCTTTTTAAAGTAACCCTGTATATCACTAATGTATCACTGTGCTCGCGACGTCCGTTCGAAATAGCGTACGCCGTCACACTGCCCGCCATATCAGCTTTTACTTTATAGATTTTTTACATATACATACATATATGATATTAACATTATCATCATAACCAGCCTTAATAGGTTCCACTGGTGGGCACAGACTTACTTGGGAACTTGGGAAAAAACACATGAGGAATCGGGCCCATAACACCACCACGCTGGCTAAAAGCGGCTTGGTGGGGGTCAAGGCAGTTGCAATAACAACCGGGACCAACGGCTTAACGTGCCTTCCGAAGCATGGAGGAGCTCAAGATAACAAATTTTAATTGACCCATCCCGGGATCAACCATGGCGGAAGTTTGATAATCGAAACCAGAGCGCTCTAACCACTACGTCACCGGGTTCCTCGTATAATATTATAATAACTACTTATCACTCATATCTCCGTGCTTTAAATAAACTTCCAATCTTGGCCTCTTTGAAGCAATCTTTTATAGCACAAAAAATATTCAATTCGCACCTTCACGCAATTTCGCAAGGTATTTCAGCCGTGAGCCAGTCCATAACGTCACCCATTTGTCGGATAGTGGTGAATATTTGGCAAATAGGGATATAACAAAGCGTGGCGAACAGTCGGGAATTGTTGTTTGATGTTTGCCGAGGGAGTAGCCTCGGAAAAGGTAGGGTCGCGCTGAGCTAGCAGAAAGAAGGGGTATGTGCAATGTGAGGGTCAAAAAATCGTATGTGTATTGATTGTACCCACGGAATCTCTTTTGTGACTGTAGCTACATAGATATGTTGTTATAAATATGGCTACTAATTGTAAAATAACTTGTAAAAAATCCGTAAAATATTTCTAGGACTGTTGAAAAATTTATAGTTTTCGCTAACATCGTGGTTTAATTTTTAAGTAGGTACTTAGTAAATAATACTTATATACTTTTGTAGTTTGAAAATCAATACGAAGGTCATTGTAGTAGCGCAAGAAATATGATATCTGTACCTACTATGATATCTGTACGCTTTAAACAGCTTCACACCGTGTGAAGCTGTTTAAAGCGAACTCCAGAGACACAAGTGTCATACATTACACTGTGGCTATAATTTCACAGGCTAGTTCTCAGCTGTCCTCTGTAGCTGTGGTAGGATTATCTTGCCAGTTTACTTGATTGGTGGTTTGGCAGTCCGGAAAGTGTTTGTATGTCCATGGACTCATCTGGGCTCTGCGAACCAGCGCTGACCCACCATTTTACGTCAGTGACATAGCTGTCTCCGTTTTTTTTGTGAACAACTTTAGCTACAATGGCACCCCGAAAGTCTCATACTCTCATAAATAATTAACAAACCCGTTGCGTAAGTTTAGTCCAAGCAACTAGTGTTCGGGACTTCATGCACTTTTAGTGCAGTCTCAATGCTCAATGCTAAAGAAATTAGTTGTATTAATAGTGCCTACAATATCAATGAAAAAGTCTCGCATATTAGTTGATTTTTCATCGCTAACTCTATCCTACCAACGACTTCACGAAGTGCCTAATCAGTCAACAATCCACCAATCCACCTTCCTTCCCCCTTCATACTTAGGAGCACGCGTGCCGGTCTTCGGAGTCATCAATTCACTGTCTCTACCTCAACATCACGTACAAAGAAATCCGGCAAGATAGAGGTGGCTAGAACAGTGTCTGAACTGCACTAGCTGTCTTCGCATATGGACTCTTCTTACCGCTTCACATCAGGTGGTGTTGAGTCATTATTCGTGCTTTGTATATAAAAAAAAATGCGCATGTGATACCTGTGCAATACTGTGCATATGTTTGCTCTTCATTCCACACTCTTTCCAACATTTCCAGCACGAATGATGTAAGACTTAAGTATAGGCCTAAAATATTTATGACGTAGACTAGGAATAATTGTAATCTTCATCTACCTCCATGGTTAAGGAGTGTACCGGTGTGCCAGAAAAGCTTGAAATATCCAAGCAAGTATTCGGGTAATTTTATCTTCTCCTCGGTGCGATAGTGCCGGAAAATCTTTGTCTGTCCCTGCCGATTAAAAGGTAAGAAGCTACTGTCAATCGATGTTGCTGTCACAGTAGTTTTAAGTTGGTGTTCTATTTGGCCTCTGCATTTAGGTTGGCAGTTAGATAGTCGGGTTAGTGCAGTATCTGCAGAAGTTTTTCATTTGCTCCTCAGCGCTGGTGGAAAAGGGTCTGGTCTATGCAGAGTCCAAAGTTCATTGGGCCCTACTTTTTACTAGGTGATAAGCATGTATGTAGGGTCGTCTGTGTGACTACCTTTTCTATTTTGGCCGTAAAACAGTGTTCCATTTTTGTACTTTGTTAGTTTTGTAGTTGTCCCAGTCTGACTGTTTATTGGTTTTTTATTCGTCGCGTCACTCACGAGCAGTTGTCTTGTAGCCTCAGCAACAAATTCGTTACACATTTTTGGATGTCAGATTAGAACAAACTAGAAATTGAAATATACAATATTCATAAAATCCTTCAGTGAAATCTTTATTCTAATTTTATTTTTTACTCTAAGTAAATGTTTCTACTTTATTTAAGTACACATGCACCTATACATAAATCATATTGAAGTATTTAAGTCAATACTACGGGTGTAGTATCTGAATAAGTTGCTTTTATAACCTTTTTGCTTGGTACTGATCCATTATCATTAATATCGTTTATTAGTCTTAGGTGTAACCGTAAATGACTTAGTGGCTACAAACTTGTTCCTAATATTTAATGATTATAATGATAACTATAATAATTATATGCTGTTGTTATCTCAAGTAAATAAATATTAGCCAGTGAGATTCTGATGGCTAAGTAATGTAAAGATGCTCTTTAGATCATGTTGGCATGTGTCAAAATATCTATTTTGCGGTCATTGTTTCACATAATCGGATCTTCCACTGGCCCTGAATAATAAAATCAAGAGCCCAAATAACCATCTTCTCGAGCCTTCAAGAGGCTCTCGTCGTGTCTTGACATATTGAGAGACTTAGGTCAATTACTAAAGTGCTATTCTTGTACAGGACCCTTATAATGAGGTGATATTAATTGTCTCTAAAGCTTAAACAATTCGGCAGATATTGAAACATAAGATTTAATCTAAATATTGTTTTATTTATACAATAACAATGTAAAATTATATTCCACTGAACGTCGATGGGATCTTTTCTGTGAATGTTGTTTAAGAAACTCGAGAATCGTCCCGTGCTATTTTCCTTTATATGCCTTTACCTTTCGACCCTTACTACTTACCACTTGCCATTGAGTTAAACTTAATTTATTGCGTATAAGCGCAGACACCACAAATATTTGCGAAAAGCATTGAGTTGCGGTACGGCAACTCATCTCTGCCTGTCTTTGATAGTTGTTCTGACAACATGACATATCAATCCCTATCCCTAGAAAAAAAAGCAAAGCGCGAAATTAGATAGATTATTTAATGAATTACTAGTTTAATCCTTCTGTAATTTTTTCAATGCACGCCAAAGATAATCCACGCCTGTGTCGAAAATAGGCATAATAATCTTCTCATAACTCCACCTAGGTACGTACTGTAGCTCAATGTTATCAGCCCACCGACGGGCTCATACTCAATAAAAAACATCGTGGGAAAAAATATCTTGTAGCGTAGATATAAAAGAATCTGGAAACATTGAATGTGTCTTCGGCATAATCCTTGCATTTGTGTTACTAGATAATAATATTATTTTTTGTCCAAATGAGCTTTCATAAAACTAGTTGCTATTCGCGGGTTGTCACATAAATCATCATTAGCATTCCAATACCAAATTTATAGTTGGAAAATTTCCATTAGCTAATTGGCGTCTAATTCGATTGGAATCATATGTTAGGATTATTTGTGAACTCTAATACTGTTATTTCAAATCTTCGCACGAGATTTTATTGCCGTAATTAAATCTCGCGCGAAGATTGACTCAGCTCAATTCGCTTAAGATTTTAGCTACTTACCTACATTGGTAATTACTTACGGCCTGGCCACGGGAAGGGCGGCGGCGGCGGCGGCGGCGCAACTGCCGAGGTCGCCGGTCGCAGCTACGCGTGGCCTGCTTAGTACATTTCCCTATATTTGTTTTCATTCGGGCGAATGGAAGCGCGAATATCCGAATTTATCGTGGCCAGCCCGTTAGGTAAAGCCGCTTTTTTACGCTCCTTCTGGTGGTGGTCTGTTTCGAACACAAATCTGAGATTCTGAGCTCGGTGTGTTCATGGACGCCATTCTCCGATGAAGAATATTTAGAATTTTATGCTTATTGTCACTATTTCAAGTCACTATAGCTTAGCATTTGTGGGCTTCAAGAATCGAAGTCTTTCTCATAGCCCATAGGTACATCCTAATGCTGCAGTCACTGTAAGAAAACGCCATCCGCCTTCAGAAACAAAACGAAACCAATACAACTTCAACGAGGTGTTATTATGCTAAAACTGTTCACAAATACGTTGGAGGTTGTGGCTTAGCTTTAACATAAACAGAGAGTACATGACTCACCTTCGTTTTGCTGATGATATCGTAGTCGCCAAATGGCTAATTCCCTGGAAGACTGCCGTCTATTAGGAGAATCTTCTTTTCTTCTTTCTTCTACTTTTTTTCTTTCTTGACACCTAAAGCAAAAATTCAATGACTTGGTATCATTGACAGCTGGGGATACACCAGAGCATGTCATATATTACTGAGACTAATTAATTAATTGATTATTGATTATTTTATTCATTTGCTGTTTAGCTAAGTTGTTTTCATTAAAAAATAAATTACTTCGTTACCTCTTGTAAAACATGTTTTTATATGTCCATCTTGAATCAAAAAGACCGATTGGCTGTAAGAATTCGCTCTATGATAAAGCAAGTCCATTCAAAGCCCAAAAAAGTTGTTGTGGAAATCTCTGATTGTGTTCAAGTACTGTTCCTAGTTTGTTATAAAATATAAGTATAAGCATAAATTCATACTTGAAGTACCTAAGTAAAAAGAAGACAAATTTATGTTTAAAGATTTCAAATTGTTATATCTGATAAACATTTCTAGATCAACAAAAGATTTATAAATTACCAAATACAAGTAACAATAAATTATAACAATCCATTGACTATTTCTACATCAAAACCACGCCGTACGTAACTGACGAAAGTTATTAAACAAAGTTCTCACAGAGTAACAAATCTGCTTTAATTGTGTACATGTAAATAGATACATGTATACTCTAGGTCTGTGTTCTTGCTATTTAGTGGGTAAAGATAATTATAATAGTGTTATAGTTCATAACTGACTATTACATTTTATTAATAAAAGTAAAACAATTATAGATAAGCGTAAAAAACAGTAGCAATGTACAGTACGTTGCCAGTTCGTCACTCTGTATTGCAAAGATTTTAGGGATGCAAAAAGGGGGTATATGTATACTATTCATCGTGACTATCGTGATCTTAAAATGTTTACTACCCTTACGGTTCATAATTGCATGCATAAATCTGTGGCACAGGGTCGATGATATAATTTGATTAGACATAGGGCATAGATTTTTTCACATAGGAAAATCGGTCGCATTATCATAGGACGCATAGCTAGGATGTATAAAACTTTTTTTGTTAAAAAAAATTAAGTGACGTATCAAGTTTTAAATTAAGAAGTGAATTTAATAATAATAATAATATTCATATCTAGCCCATAGTAAGCATCATTAAGAGCTTGTGTTATGGATACCAGATAACGGATAAATATTGATAATAATATGGTTATAAATATTAGAAATACTTATACTAAATAAACATATAAACATCCATGACTCGTAAACAAATGCTCGTACACATCATAGAAACATTTGCTCCTACCGGGATTCGAACCCGGGACCTCTTGACCGAGTAGCCTGCATAGCAAGGGGTCCAGACCGCTCGGCCAGCCAGTCGCCAATTTAATTATCAATACACTTTGAGTGAATAGATTGCTTGACAAATATTAGAAGTAATAAGTATCTAGCTAGACTAATGCCCGTTTTTACTAACTGAGACGCCTAAATCAGATGCCTATGTAGTTAGGAACTGCCTAGTGTATAAAAACGTTTCACCAAGCCTAGGGCGAGACTTAAGTCACTAAGCATCATCTTATTTACGAGACCGATAAAGCAGTACGTACGCTTAGGCAAAGCTTAATTTGTTGATAGCCGTCAGTTTTTACTCATTTTGATTAGTTGTTTTTTCTTTTATTTTCAATTAAATAATTTACTAACAATGAGTACCGACAAAATATGAGGTTATATGACATGATACGCTCAAACAAGATCAATGCCGATAAACAGCCCAGTGATAATTTTTGAAATGAAGCCATGTGTGGGTGTGTGTGTGTGTGTGACCTTAGATTATATGACAGAAACATTTACTTTCTCCCAAGAGAAAAGCAAAATATACATAAAAGACGAAAAAAAAAAAATTATTTCGTTAGTACTAAAATTAGGAGTTCTTGCACGTTTGTCAGACACTTTAAGATGTTGTGTGTCTTTTTATATAAATAAAAAAGCAATTAATATAAATATCTTGCTAGGCTTTACAGTTTTTAGCCAACCTAAAAATATAAAAATCCATAGACTGATTGTTTTTTATGCAGCTCATAGCTTAGGCGTCGCTTGATAAAAAATGTGGTGAAAACGAAGCTGTCACTCGGGTCTTTGCTTAAACTACAAATTGCCTAGTTAGGAATCGCTTACTTGCATGCTAGTGAAAACGGTCATTTTAGCCATTACTGCACACAGTGTGACAGAGAATCTGAATTAAAAAATTATAAACATTTTTAGACCGCGATCGTACATACACACAAACACACGCAAGTACATTTTAAAAAACAATTTTATTTAATATTCTACAAACCAATTTGCAACCTACGCGTATCAGAGAATGCTAATAAGGTCACGGGGCCGCCAAAAAGCGGGAAAATTCGCTACCTTTCGATTGGAAATAACATTAATAAACGAGATACAATGCTTATCAAAGCTCCGTTTCTATTATTCGATTAAAAGGAATAAGTAGTTACAAAATATATCAGATTGAATATTGAATAACCTAGCTCAGCTTCAATAAACCAGGAAATGATTTGTCGTTGTCAGGCGTTTGTAGTGGGAGCCTCTTTTCTCAAATGGAAGATGGAATTCTTAATATCGAATGTACCGTCACAGACAGCAACTCTAGAGCAAGGTTGGATATTGAGACCGCCCTTTTTCCGTTCGTAAAAGAGGCGGCTTTCGTAGTGTAACAGTTACACTTGATATGCTGTCATCTGTACAATTTATTTAAATGATTTAAAATCTAATTGAGATTGAGAATGAAACACGAGGAGCCATGATGGTTTATGTGTATTAACACTGGCCCTAATTCTGGAGAACACATGCTAAGTCTAAATTTAAGTTCAGTGCATCTCTTTCTCTTAATATAAATACGAAAAGGATAGCTGTCATATGATTTGACGTATAAAAACGTGCGTTCAATTTTCGACCTTATTGAACGTGATAAAATAAAATGCAGTGTTTAGGAGGCACCTCCGTACATGCCGTCTAAAATTGTCTATGGTTCCTATAAAATCTATCTAAATTTAGTTGACAGCTCCCAACGAAGTCTTGCTATCTTTTTCCTATTACATATTGCGAGAAAGAGATATACTGTACTTAAATTTAGACTTACAGGGTGCCTCCAGAATTAGGCCCACTGGCTAGCTAGCTCATGTGTTCCTAGTCATACATAAAAACTAAAATTACTAAAATGCTATTATAGCAGATATGATATGAGGCAAACCCCTATTAGTTACGTTATAAAATTTAACTGATGAGGCGTCTTTTGCCTAGCCCTTATTTTTTGAGGCAGGGGAAACGTCTAATGCGTTGTCCTCTCTTCTTGGGATCGAAGAGAGGGACGTGTCCCGAAGCCCCTGATACTACGAGGGCTGTTAAAGGCGGCCGTAGGCCGTCTTCCGCCGCACGGTCCTCCTGCGGCGAATGCCATGCGTGGCGGCAGCTTCCCGCTCACGCTCGGCCACCTCCTTCTGCGTCATAATGGTTTCGCAGAAGGATAGGACCGCTCTCCATGACCTGTCGCTCTCAACCATTTTGGAGACAATGGTCGGGAGGGAGAGGTCGCCCCCTACCACCGAAACTAACTCTCGGCGCTCGATCGCCCAAGCCGGGCACAGCTCAAGCGCATGGTCCATTGCCTAGCCTAAAGTAACGACATCAACTCGCGTAGAAATGGTATCTGCCTAAAAGTATAATTAAAACTTGAGAATAGTTAATGTGAATTGTGATGGCTTAAATTATATTTTATATCAAGCGGTCAAAAATAATGATCGACTTTTGAGGTGGATCTCCGAGAAACATTCTCATTTATCACATACACAATATTTTAGTTTTAGGTAGTTGAAACTTACTTTAATTAAAAAAAAACACCTTCCTCTTATAGTTACTATGGGAATTTTCCTAAGTGAGAGATTATCCATATCCATATATCGGGACCGATCCTGACCCTATAACCACCATCAGGGCTAGGTACCTGTCAGTTCCGTCTTGGAATAAACCAAAATATAGGAATTTGTGATATTCGAGTTTCTTTATTTTATTTTATAAATATAAGCTGTCACACCAAAACTTTAAATCACCAGGCTTTGGAGTTTCCCAGGAGACATTCTGCACATTGTCTGCACTTGTAAAATTTTCTGTTCAGGGTCACTTAGAGATTAGTAAATAAAAACAGATCCTGATACTATTATTTTATTAAATAGTCCGGATAATGTAGACACTAAGCTAAAATTCAATAAAAATATTTTGTTAATTCGTAGACTTAACTTTTCCAAATATGAACTAAATTATTCAAATGTGAAATAAAGGAGAATGTTCAAATTAGCCTAAGAACCAAAACAAATTCCGAAAAAATAACTATTAAACCCTAATTAGCCCATGAGCGTGGAGTCAAAAGCTAGAAGTTACGGCAGTAGTGTGGCGACTATTATCAACTAACTTAAGTACGATGGAAGGTAAGGTCGTGTTAGACATTGACTAATGGCGATATTTAATATTAGAGCTGAGATTCACCATGACCTTATTATTATACACTTACCTCGCAGCACTGCCTGCTAAATAATACAAAAAAAAACAGATTTTTTATTAATCAGTTAATTAGGCTCAATTAATTTCCAGCTTTATTTAAAGTTTATGTTAGCTAGCTTTTCACCGCGGCCCCGCCCGCATTGATGTAGGTTATAGCTCCAAAAAGTATGCAATGTTCTTTCAGTGTCTCTAACTATCTCCATACCAAATTTCATCTAAATCGGTTTAGTAGTTAAGGCGTGAAAGCGTAACAAATAAACAATCAAACAAACTCAATTTCGCATTTATAATTTTAATTAAAAATATTTTTTCAGTAAATTAAATTAGCGTTCACTCTCCTAAGACGCACATCCATGAAAATCATCCAAACTTATGTTCTTGCTCAAATCCTTTTATGTCTTCGTGGGTTCTGGTTCACTGTCCTTACTTTATTTGATCTGCTGGGTAAGGAACTGGCTCAGAATGTAACACAGGTTATGTGTCACTAATAATTGATTTTTCGTATGCAGCCTAGTCTAATTATTATTCTTCTACAATTTCAACACACTGCTTCTAGAACTCAAGTTTTATAAATTTTTGTAACCAAGTTTTGGAAGTACAGGAAATATGCACTTTTTACAGCTTCAGTAATTCTTCTTTTATGTCGGGACAATTTGACAGCAAACAGAGCAAAAGCCACAGCATAATAAATTCATACACTCACACCAATTATCTAGCTCAAAGTAAGCATCATTAAACGCTTTTGTTATGTATAATGGATAACGGAGAAATATTGATACACTAAATTGATCGATTGATTGATTGATTTATATACAAAATAAACATACACGCTCGTGAACAAATGCTCGTACTCATCATACAAAGGAAGCCGGTGGATGCGGGTGGCGCCTTGGAGATCCTTGGAGGAGGCCTATGCCCAGCAGTGTGGGCATCTCTCGGCTGATATGATGATGATGATGATGGTATTATTAATCCACGTAATTTTGCTCCTGTGGGTTCAACTGTTTGATAATATGGTCAATATTAGGGAAATTAGCTTCTAGTACTAAATTAAATAATGGGGTTTCTATCCACGATTGCTACGACCATTAGATTTAGATAATGGATCCTATGAATTGGAAACTTTCAATAGATCTCACTCTGTTGGAACTATCCACAATGGCGATCGAAATGATTGGTTTAATTTATAATTTTAATCAAAACCAGAAAGATAAGTTAATAATTAAGTCAATGAATGTAGCATATGATTCGAATTACGTTTATGATAAAAATGTCCTAGTGATATTATGATATTACCATATTTACTAAATTACCATAATGACGATGAAACTATAATAAAATTAAAATTATGCAAGTAAAAAGATATTTTATTAGTAGGTATTTTAGATAATAAAAGGTAAAAAAATACAAAAATTCTAACAAAATTCAAAACATTGTGCCAATTAATCTACTGTCACAATAAATTTCAAGAAATGTCATCAGCTGTTAGTTATTTGACAAAATTATAAAAACCGATGAGTACAACATGGGCAAAGAATATACAGGCTAGAAAAAATTTATGGGCCCTAGAGGGGAACTACTTTAAATCCTTTAATTAACTGAAAAGAAACATTCCATTTTTAAAAAAAAGAAACAAAACTGCCTTCAAAGATCTTCTAAAATTCGCTTGTCTCACCCGGGAATCAAACCAACGAAAAATATAAAAAAATAAACCATCACTACGAATCGGTAGGATTATTGTGCAGCATAAAATTTGTCTTACAAACATTTGCTCTTACACTAATCTGTTGTACGAGATGCCTATGAAATTGAATATTTATTACAAGTTTTTTTATTAACAATACCTAGTACTGTAATGTTCATTTGTAACAAGTAAGTCATGCGTTAATTTTCTTATCTCTCTAATACCCTAAGATATTGTATGTAGTAAGTATAGGTTTGCTAATGTTATTTATCTCTATTACCTTATTGAGTACTTCGATAAGAAAATCATTAAATTGTAATAATTTTATACACAATTCGTTCTTACACTAGGCAATCTGACGAAACGTTAAAAATGGAACGCATTTTTTATTGCAACGCGGAGCAACAATTTAAAATTCGAACAACAACTTTCAACATTTTTAAAATCGATAAACATGTTGAAAGTATTCGTTCGTTTATTAATATCAGTTTTCACTTTTTTATTTCAAATACCAAATGCTTATTAAACAAATTTTATCCTGAAGAATAATCCTACCGATTCGTATAAAAAATAGCAAGTGCTTACTTTTAATTTTTTGTTGGATCGATTCCCGGGTGAGACAAGCTAATTTTAGAAGATCTTTGAATGCAGTTTTGTTTCTTTTCAAAAATAAAGGAATCTTTCCTTTTCGTAAAATGAGCTAACTTAAGGATTTAAAGTAGTTCCCTTCCAGGGCCCATAGATTTTTTCCACTCTGTATACTTAACATGAGGCTCTTCAAAAGGAGCGTCAAAACGTTTTTACATAATCGGCAATGTGGCGGAAGTGATATTGTGTTGCAAGGGAACACCCAAAAATTCCGAATTATTTAATTCCGAATTTGAATATTCCGATTTTTTAAAATCCAAATTTCACAATTCTTGAAATTTGGATTTTTAAAAATCGGAATATTCAAATTCGGAATTAAATAATTTTTTATTTTATCGAAATTCATACATAAATACGAAATTTGAATTTTCCGACTTTCATTAGTTCGAATAATTAAAATCCTAGTCCGAAATATGGTATTCCGAAATTTGAATTTTCCGACTTTCATTAGTTCGAATAATTAAAATCCTAGTCCGAAATATGGTATTCCGAATTTTAATTCTCCGACAATTCATTGCTAACATCAACTACGATGTTGGTTTTTACGAGGTTGGCTACGAAGTTTTACACATAGTTGATTAGTAGGCATACTATTAGTTACTATTTCTAATGAATTTTATGCCATCCGGTGATATGCATAATAATATTGTAACATAAAAATGTTTGCGATAAAGGGTAGATTCTGAAGATTGTGCTACATTAGTGACAGAAACGAATCACTGCAAAACCGACTCCAAGTAGTCTTATCTGCCCTACCCCTAGAGTGTAATTCAAGCCCGCGTAGGCGCGGAGGGGCGAGGCGGCCCGCGAGCTGAGGAGCAGGTGGTTTTGACGGTGGGGGGCGAAAACCATCTGCGACGATAAGGTCGCATGGGACCGTCGGAGCCCCGCAGTGCCGAGGCCGTGACAGAAACCTTGCACACGGCATGCTTTCTTGCATGGTGCATACTGCATGCTGCATGCTTGCTTGCGTGGCAGAAGCAACTTTAGGGCGTTTCATATTAATTTTATTATTAATTCGGAAGTTTTTTATGGTTCGGTATCTTATAATTCGGCATATTGATTTTCGTAATTATATACGTTCAAAATTTTGAAGTTTCGGATTTTAAATATTAGGAATTATAAAACACGGAATTTTCATTATCGGAATTTTGAACCATTCGGTGTTATAAAATTGGGAATTTTGAAATTCGTAATTATGACTATCGGAATTAAGTTTTTCGTATTTATGTAGTGTACCCTTGTTGCAAGCATCCGTAGGCTGCGGTAACCGCCAACTGCTTATTTAGTGGTGTGAAAAAAAATCACCACTTTAGTGGTATAAATACAATCACAATCAGCAAATTTAATTTGACGTAGGCCAATAATTTTATGTTCTTACTTCGTAGTTTTTATTTCAGCCGAGCCATTTTTAAATTCTTAGTATCAGGAAAAAAATTATTTACAAAAATAAAAATTTCGAGAAATATATTTTGTTATTTTATTGTCTTTGTAAAAAAAACATGTTTTGGTTTTTAAATATTCGTCCGTTTGCTTAAAAATAAAAAAAGGTTAACCGTCTCTTGAATTTTTATATCCAGAAAGTTTTGGTTGGTCTTCTTTAACATAATTGGGATGTTGCCTAAGTTTGAATACGGCGCTATTTTTCACAAATTCGTAAAATATACGTTACTGTTACCCATAAAAACAATTCAAACTTAAAAGATATGGAATATTGTTGAAGTTGTACTGTTTTAAAAATTAAAAAAATGATTTTTTTTTTCAATATTTATCAATTATGTTAATTTTATTAGATTGCTGACATCAATGAAAACAACTATTATTATGAAAACTATTAATAAAAACCTGCTTAACACATAGTTATTATCAATTTTGTCAGTATGCCCATACATTTCTTAGTAATATGGGAACATGTGACGTCACCTGTTCCGTAGATTTTCTATGGAGCGTTTTTGGGCGATGCGCCGCAACACATCAAACATGCCACTATATCTGTGAAACTATTGATCTTAGACATACTATTTCTTTTGCAATATTTCTTTATGAGTTATAAACTTCTTATTTATGAAATAAAAAAAAAGTTGTCAGCTATTCCGGTAGTGGGAATAGAAGGATTGAATCTTTTATAAAAGTGCTGCGTATTCGCGAGAAATGGGAAGTCCCTGTTCCCGGTCGAAAGAAACGCGTAAAACGTAATAAGTTTGCTACTTAACACGTTTTACGAGGTGTTGTATTCATTTTTATTGCTATATAATAGTGATTAAAGGAACGTTATCTTTAGATGTAAAGGTTTAGGAGTTGGGTAAATCGATCAGGTGTACGCTGCGTCAGTCATCAAATGTCAAAGTAAAGGGCATTTCAGAATAAGGTCAATAGGGCCGGCAGAAAGGCTTGCTTACTCTGAGACTTAGATAACCTTAAACATAGATAAACAGTTATTACCCTTAATATTAACGACAAAATAACATGTGGCATGCTGTCGATCTTAAAATGCTGTGGTTATATTGAATTATAAAAATAGTATGACAAAGTCGCAATATAACTACAACCTGGTACGGTCATGGAAAATTATTCCTTCACTTACAATGGAAAGAGACTAACAATACAATAGCAAGCTACACAAATTCCTACTAGTATTTTCTGATAGAGATTGGAGAGTTCCATAGTTTTATTTAAGTATCTAGATGGAGTGTAACAGAAAATAAATATATCGTCAAGTATGACAAAACTAATAACAATTCTAGATAAACTGCCCGTACCTAATTGAGAGAATACGGTACAGTCAGTAACAAAAATATGTAAATGAGTTTGATTCCTATCGCACTGATAAAAGAGACAGAATTTACACATCATATTTATGCTGTACGCCGTACATCAATATTGCAGGTCTGTACTCAAAGTTTGGTTTTATTTTTGCCAACTCAATGGTACTCGTCATTAGATATATGAACCATTTGCGGCGGTAATTTTTCCTTTTAAATGCGTCATGTTTTGCATTTTTTTAATAAATTGCAGTATGCTGACAAGATAGTACTAGGCAACTCACCAAGGCCTCCTGCAGTGCGAATTGAGATTGATGTTTTATAAATTTCTCGCAGAAAATAAACAGTTTTTAAGGATTCTTCTGCAAAACAAGGAACCGTTCAGTCGCCATTTCTTTTGAATCATCTCATTTTTTTATCAAACCGACAGATTTTTTTTTAATTGGTGTTATACGCGAACCCAAAATAGCCGTAGCTTTTTGTCTATGATTTATCAATATTTCGGTCTTATCTCATTATCATATATTATACAGGATGGTGCCGTCAATACGAAAATATATAGAAACATGGACTATATTAGTGCATAGAAATGATTTGCCACTTTCAAAAACATCTTATTTATTTGATAATTTCATAACATTTGTATGAAATAATGCAGCCAATTATTTCATACAAATGTCATAAAATTATCGCCCATGTTTTAATTTATTGTCGTATTGACGGCTCCACCCTGTATATCCGACAAATATACATCTCATATAATAGATATTAGCTCAAATTTTCTGAACTCTACAAAAATTTTAAGTACTTAAGGGATTCATAAGAATATTGAATTAAAAAAAGGATAGAAGAAAAAGATTTATGCTTAATACTGCCTTATTTAAATAAAACTGTATACCCTTTTTGAATATAGGCTGTTGTAACCGATCCTCACTACGTGATTAATCGTTGATATAATTTTGTATTCTTAATTATTTATTTTATTTTAATTGCACAAAAAATCACGATGGGCAGACTTAATGCCTACGGATTCCTCTACCAGGCATCCTGTAAAATAAGTAAACATGCCATTCTGTTAAGGCGATTAAAAAGTTAAAGCAAAGTCATAAATAATTCAATGCTTGACTTAATTTATTTCTAAATGATTAACTATATCAAATTCTGTAAAATGAATAAGTTGACAAGTAATTCATTCCGAGACTATCAGTAGCTTGACGAAAATGAAGACTGTACCTATATGCGTACATTATTGGGGTTTTGTGAAAAGTGTGCACCCTATTAGCAGGCGCCCCAGTGCCCCAAAACATTTACGGTGCGATAATGTTGCCAAGAAGAAAACACCGGGTTGAAAAATAAGGGTCTTCTGTCACTAAATCCCTACGGAATATTAAAGTACACTGATAAATCATTTTTATTTTCGTGTTGAAAATCAAAAAGAAATTGATGTTAATATTTTATTTACATCAAATAACATGTTTCACAAAAATCTTGCTTAGGCCTTTATTAATATTTATAACATGATAATGACCCTACTTAAATATGTATATTATTATACTATTAATTGCTTTAATTTTTTATTCTTACCCCGATATGGCAACTGTTTATAAAACACGTCGAGCATTAAGCCACACATAAATTTTGAAATTACAAAAAAGAATAGGTATATATATATATAAGAAAATAATATCTAGATTAGAAAAAGTTGGTGGGATGGGAACCCGTGACCTTTTATGTTCCGGAAGACAGCTCTAACCACTGAGCGACAGAGGACTTGGGGGAACATTTATAACTATGTGAAACTAATTTCCTATATCAATATATAGTTTAACTAGTTATTGCAGACATCTGTAATAACAAGATTTACCTAGGTAGTTATAACTAGAATTTACTGTTGCACATGTTTGAATATTAAAATTTTAATTCCTAAAATACCACTGAGTCAATACATCCACGTTAATTTTAATATGAAGAATGCTTACATTTGCTATAGATAATTCTATACTTTTCGCTTTTTAACCGACTTCAAAAACGAGGAGGTTCTCAATTCGGATGGTGTGTTTTTTTTTTCAATAAAACAATATATTTTTTATCAAACCCGCATAGCTTTTATTTACATCTTTAAAGTCAAATTTAGTCTATGTATATATATATTTAAAAAACAATATTACGTGTTTAATTTTTTCAATAATCCTCAATCGGGATCCATTGGGAACACATTTTCTCACTACGAAATGTTTTTGAAGGATCGACCCGTGGTAGGTCACATGCTCCCTCTGTTTGGATCATACGGCTCGGCCTACAGGATCGATATTCGTTGTTCACAGTGGTAGGTGGTAGTCTATTCCGACATTCGTCACTGAGATTGAATTTTGCAAACCAGATGCAAAAATCAGTACATAGGTAAATACTTGTAGCGAGGGAGCTCGTGGCCATTTAGGTATATGATTTCATCGTCGTTGATATTAAGATTTAATGTAACCTCCAACTATGTGAACTAGAAAAATGAGTGGCGAGCTTATGTAGCTCTGGTTTTTTTATGATTTCGAAATGGTAAAAAAAGCTGTCATTGTGTCTGCTATCAATTATATCTTATATAATACATTTTGTAGATAACGAAATAAAAGCTGGCAGACGGTAGCATTGTGGGAGTTTTTGTAAAAATAATTATTAAACTGTAACAATAAAATTAGTATTTTATCATTCTCTCGTCTTTTTAATATTTTTTTTTGTTTTAGAGTCTTTGTAAAAATATTAAACGGTGCCACCGTTTAATATTCTACAATTCTGAGTTTAGATATTTTTTATATAACCTTGATTTCCGATTTTCACCCATTTTATTAACTATTAGGTACTGCGAAGAAATCTATTTAGCTGAACTGAACAGCATTCATATCAATTATTGTGTATTTGTATTACATTACAGATAAAAGAAGCAGCAAAAATAATAATTTTATTACCTTACAGCTAAAAGAAACAGCAATAATGATAATAATAATCTTTATTTTTCCATTAAATTACATCATTAGATTTTGTGGATGGAGCCTCCTTTTTGAACATTAGGCTAAAAGGCAGAAACTTAAGCCGTTCTTAAACTGAGGGAACATGAACATATTAATATCTAAATATAACACTTTACATGAATACTTGATTCCAAGAAAGTAAGGATGCGCTTATAATACGAATTCAATTGCTTAGTCATTTCAATAGGTTTAATAGAGTATTTGCCACTCCATCATCGGTATAATATTATACCTTAAGTACCTTTATTTATTCAAAGGAAATTTTTACTTATTGGGCTCGATCGATTGTGTATCTGAAGGATGTGAACGAGGGTCAATAGTGCAATAATTGGGTTGGCGATCGAACCGATAGCTGGAATTGACAGTTTGATCATAACGGTACTGCCGTTTTTACATTAAATAATTACATACCTTTCATGTTAATGGTTTTTTCTAACATATTTAGTGAGAACCAATCGAATTTTATAATATAAATAATAATAATAAGAACATACTCATAACCAGCTTTATAATATAAGTCACCAAAAACTAGCAAAATAATATAATCTTTTTAAAAATAACAATTACGAGCCATATTATAAATATGGACTTTGTACTATTTTTGAAAACATTACTCATAAACTCGATGGGCATACCATAATCACTGACTAAACCATACATCAACAAAGCAGACGTTACTCTAGTAGATAAAGATAACAAACACATTTTTAATAGATATAGCAGTACCAAACACATTTAAGCTACAAACAACTATATTAACAACAGTATTACATGAACAAGGTAAAATGGTTTGAAAAATGAATAATGTTTCAATAGTTCACATAAGTAATAGTTTCAGCAACTGGCATTATTCCGAAATATTTCTTTAAACTATCAAAGATATATTTTAGTGTGTGTAAACTAAACTTACTAAAACTAACCAAAATTTTAAGTGTGTGTAAACTATTTCACACACTTAATTTTTTAAAATTCACATATCTACCCCACAGTACAGAAAGCAACCATCCGAAATACATGTCGCATAGTCCGAAAATTTCTGTCATTGGATTCCGAAACCGATCATTCTGTCAGTCAAAAAAGAAAACTAATCATACTTGGCAGTTGCCTGTGCGTTTTGATACTTACCAGGAAAGAATAATAAAATGACTATTCATTAAATAAGGGCTGAGTACATTTTTATATCTTAAAATATAAAAAATATGGTGCAACATTAAATATGTAAAATAAGGGTAAAATAATGTGAACAAGAGATAAAGTCATTTAAAACCTTTCCATTATACACAGTACAAGAATTATTTAAAGCTAAAAAGATCCAAGATTTTAAAATGACAGGCGGCTCAGATGTTATTCACATTAAAGCTTTATTTTCTGCTCGCATTTATGTTTTAGTAAGCCTTCCTTATGTGTGTACTTAGAGTAAAGGAGATTATTAATGTTGTACACAGTACAAGAAATACGTATTGACTTGTGTATATTACTGGCAATTGTAGACACGGTTTCCATGAAATTATTCTCAATGACGGCGACATGATTTTCAAAGCTCCCTTGCTCGTAGGAATACTAAACTAAGAGCGAAGCTACGAACTTCGTAGCATGAAATACTGTATTTATCTTTAGACATTCTCAGTAGAATATTTTGAGTTCATAATTTTATAGTACACTTCACATTGGCTTCATTATGCTATTTTGCAATCAAATACCTACTTGCATATTACCTACTACGTGAAAATTAATAGAGTTCATCGCATTTAAAACAAAAGAACGAAATCCTCCTGCTTCCAATACGACGCTCGCAGCAACGATCTCTAGCGATTAATAATTTCCAATACTCACAATAGCCATTTCCTACTCGAGAAGCAGAAAAATCATATGTCACTTAGAATTATGCTGATAAAACCTCACCGTACTCAGCAATAAAAAAGAGATTCTCGCTCAGCTGATATCTACCATTTGCGTATAATTCGAATTGTCCATTTACATATTCGTTGGACTAATTCGAAAGGCTTTTTTAATTTCACTGATATTCAAAGTTTTATTTTACGTTAGTTATAGATGTTATCTACCCGATTCTAATGTACAACTTAAGCACTTATGGCATTAAGTTACATTGAATCAATTGCCTCAAGTTGGTCAGGGTAGTTTCTTTACAATTTAATACGGACCTTATCTTGTTCGTTAATAATTCACGAAACGTTTACATTAACGACCGTCGTAGCTTGTAAAACGGGATTACTTCCATCGCCAAATACAGTTAGTTGACTTTGTGTAATGTTGATTATTAGCTGTCTGTAGGCTTTATACAAATATTTTATTTCTAGTGTAATACCTACCTACATGTATTTTGAAACCACAAATCCGCATACAAATATTGTTAAATATATTGAACATATACATTGAGTTTTCATAATTTCCCACGTCTACTTAAATACCTGAGTAAGATTGGACTTTGAACTCTAAATCCAAATAAAATTTCACGATTACAGCATGTTCCTATTTTAAAATCAGTATTAATTAACCCCCGACGAAAAAAGAGGGGTGTAATAAGTTTGACGTGTCTGTCTGTGTATCTGTGTGTCTTGCTGTGGCATCGTAGCGCCTAAACGAATGGACCGATTTTGATTCGTTTTTTTTTTGTTTGAAAGCTGATGTCACTACGATGGTTCTTAGCTATAATTTATGAAGATCAGTTCAGGCGTTTGATGACTATCAGCTCATTTTCTACATGATATTAGGATTTTACTAACTTTTACAGATCCGATTGATTTCAAATTTCGTGTACTGTCGCTTCGATGACATTCCCATGACATACTAACTTTGAGCTGATCCTTTACCATCAAAAAGTCTGCGAAATGCTTAATTCTTCAGAAACTTACAGCAGATATAGCGTTTTTAGGCTCTTATGAATAGTCTTAATGAGATGGTGTTAGATAGATGATTAATGACGCCGGGGGTTACTTAAAATTTTTAATTTTGAAATTATTTTAATCCTAATTTAAATTTAATGCAGTAACTGAACTACAGCATAGCTGAGTTACTGCATTACGTCTTGAGCGACTCGATGTCGTATGCGTATCGCGACGGGACTCAAACACATTCGAGAGTTAATAAGTATTTGCAAGTACCTCCGTTTATTCGTTTTTGCCACATCAATGACATACCACGTCATATGTTATCAGTCAAGTAAACTAGGTCAAATATTATTAAAATTATTATAGAATTAGATCATCAAGAAAAAAAAACTGAAGCAAAAAGCAGTATCTTTCCAATGTGAATTGAGATGCTTAAACAAAAGTAAACTTTAAGCGGGGAATTCATAGACATTATCTTTGGGCAAACGCTTAAAATCGTTGACAGATATTGTCTAAATGAAATGCGAAGAATTAACGAGATATCGGTTTTGGGAAGTCGGGACACAATTGGGGTGTAAGAGCACTTTATTTCGAAGTATTATAAATCGTCTCTATTTGATGTTGTCGGGCAACCGGGGCTTTGGTAATTTTGTGTGCTAAATTATAGGAATTTCATACCTACTGTTTTCTTTGGCGACCTTCACCAAAAACAGATGTTAGGTACTGAAATTTTATATAATAACACAATAACAACGGAAGCAAGCATTGTCTTTAAATAAAGTGTTTAGTGTAAAAAATACCATTTTGTGTTTTTGTTTAAACTCATCTCTGTATTGATTTTAATATTATCCCATTTTAGATTACAAACACACCTAAAAGAAAACACGATAAATTTATTACTCAATTAAAAGTTTTATTTAATTTGACAAGGGTTCGTTCCCTTGTGATTGAAAGCAGACAATAAATATTATCAAGCGATGTTGACGACTATGACTACCGTGTCAGTAGTCATTTTTTTGACGAAAAAAAAATTTGTCTAGTAGCGGTAGCGTTCCAGCTTTTGAACAATTAACGATGAATATTTTCTCGATAGTAGGCGTACTTAGTTGTGCTATTCTCGTTTAAAATTAATTGCGCCCGACTTGCGATGACGAAATTTTTGTGGTGCAAGAGGAAAAATGGTTATAACTGTCTTACAATAAATTCAATACATATAGTACAAAAACTCTACTGGCCCCCTTCGTCATCGAAAGATTGTTTGTGGCAGTGGTATTTGTTTGGTGGTGGTGTGTGTGTGTACTTTAGAATTAGAGACGATTAAAGAGCTCCTTTCGTAGATGCGCTGTATTAAGCGCACGGTATTAACGCTCGAATGCTGCCTTTACACAGCCTGGCCACAGGAACGGGCGACGGGGCGACGCGACTGGCGATAGCGTGAAATTCGCGACGTGCGAATATTTGTTCCACTAGTCGCGTCGCCGATGCCGCGCCGCCGCGCGTTCCCGTGGCCAGGCCGTTGCTCTTGATTTTCATAGAGCTGGGAATGATCGGTTACGATCTTTAGTTGCATCTCAGAGGCAGGTCCTATACTTGTCTACTACCCTTATAGAACTAATAAGCTTTCGCTGTAAAGAATTAAAAACAAAACTTAAATAAAATAACACTGTAAATGCTGCTTTCAGCTTAATAGAATACAATTGAAATGAAAAAAAAATACACACATGAAAAAAAAAACATAACAAAGCAGAGAAGAAAACAAACAATACAAAAGGCGACCTTATTGCTAACAAGCAATCTCTTCCAGGCAATCTTAGGTAAAAGTTATAAATGAAAATGACAACAGATGGGTGCGAGATACTTAAAAAGGTAAATAATATATATTAAAATGGAATTATATCCGCTGAGCACGCGTTTCGAGTTGAGTATTTTCTGCATTTTTAGAACGGTCAATCTACGCGTAGATACATTACACAGATTGACGTCTTAAAAATAGGTTGGTTGACACCTTTTTTATTCCTAAAAAAGGTATATAACTCATTAAGAAATATGTCAAAATAAATACTTAGTAGGTATGTCTAAGATAAATATGCCCGTTTTCACTAACCTTAGGAGACGCCTAAACCAGATGCCTATGTAGTTAGGAATCGCCTAATGTATAAAAACGTTTCACCAAGCCTAAGGCGACACATAAGTCACTAAGCATCATCTTAAAGTTACGACACCGATAAAGCAGTGCCTAACGCTTAGGCAAAGCTTAATTTGTTGATAGCTGTCAGTTTTTACTCATTTTGATTATTCATTTTTTCTTTTATTTGCAATTAAAATAATTTACTAATAACGAGTACCGTCAAATGAGGTTTTATGACATAGATACGCATACAAGCCGAATGCCGTTATACAGTCCAGTGATGATTATTGAAATAAAATCATGTGGTGTGTGTGTTTGTGTGTGATCTTAGTTTTCTAAAATTACTTTCTCGCAAAAGAAAAGCAAAGTTTGTTACAAAATATAGCTTAATATAAGACGTATTTTTTTTTCTTTTCTATTAAAATTAGGAGTTCTTGCTCGTTTGTCAAACATTTTACGATATTGTGATCCTTTTTAAATAAATTAGAAAATAGTAATTAATATAAATATCTAGCTAGGTTTCACAGTTTTTAGCCAACCTAAGAAAATAATAATCCATAGACCGATTGTTTTATAGGCAGCTCATAGCTTAGGCGTCGCTTAGTAAAAAATGGTTGGTGAAAACAAAACTGTCACTTGGGCCTTTGCTTTAACTAGGAATTGCCGAGTTAGGAACCGCTTAGTTGCATGTTAGTGAAAACGGGCAATAGTTTCACATATACAGGATGGCACATTTAGATCGGTAAGTAGGTATGGGAAAGTCTGAAACTATAAGACCTGCAAAAATCTCTTCTTTTTTAGTAATAAGAAAAACTGCATTCATATACTTAAAAAAACATGTACTCAGCTCGGGAATCAAACGCGGACGTTTTGAAAAATAAAACTAACACTATTTCTATTTAGGTATAGATTGTGTAGGTCTTAAGCAGTAAACTTTACTATGAAACATGATGTCTAAAATGACTAAAATGCATTGTTTTCATATCCTTTCATTTATTTTAGTAGTGTTCGAAATTACCACCATTTTTTTCAATACAACATTCAACTCGTAAGTGTATAAAATTGACGTTCCATTTTCAAATGAGGTTTATCACATCTCTGTTCAAACCAAGACGTTTCATTTTTAAATGAGGTTTATCGGGTCAAAGTATAAAATCTAAGTGGGCTTATTAATTTTCAAAATTTCAAATTATAATGTAAGTATGATTAATAGAAGTAAGGAATTACAATCATAGATAGATAATAATTATCGCAGATAAAAATATGTAAAGCAGTGTATGTAACAAGTTGCGACACCAGCAAAGAGCTACAAACAACCATAGAAACAATTTTACGCACCTAAACGAGATGAATATCTTATTGAAAAAAATGGTGGTAATTTCGAACACTTACTAAAATAAATTAAAGGATATGAAAACAATGTATTTTATTCATTTTAGACATCATGTTTGATAGTAACGTTACTGCTTAAGATCTACACAATCCATATCTAAATAGAAATAGTTTTAGTTTTATTTTTAAAACGTCCGCGTTCGATTCCCGAGCTGAGTACATGTTTTTTTTTCAAATGTGTGAATGCAGTTTTCCTCATTACTAAAATCGATGACATGGTCCCTAAGAAGAGATTTTCGTGTGTCTTATAGTTTCAGACTTTCCCATACTGACCGACCTAAATGTGCCATCCTGTATAGTTTCACATATCTTCTTCTTCTTCTTCTTTTTAGCCTTTTCCAAACATTACGGTGCAGGCCTCCTTCAGCTGCCGCCACTTGTCGCGGTTTTGTGCTGTCTGCATCCAATTACCTCCTGCCACCCTCCTCACGTCATCCTACCAGCGCATCTGTGGTCTACCTCTAGGTCGCTTCTCCCCCCAAGGCCGCCACTCCAAGACCGCCTTGCACCAGGAACCATGTTTCCGAGCAACATGACCAGCCCAACGCCACTTAAGGCTTGCCACACGCAGTTTCACATATATGTGAAACTATTTATCTTAGACATACCTACTAAGTATTTCTTTTGACATATTTATTAATGAGTTATATACGGCGAACGAAGAGAGCCTAGAAGCGGAGCTTCATATAAAACTCGGCCATAATTGGTACCCTCGGAGGCTAGAAGAGCACGTCGGATAATATCGGCTAATATCGAGATGGTATTAGCTTTTGTTACTTTACTTTTAGTTGACTTGTAAATAAATAATACTCATACACGACATGACTGCATTACATCATCCACTGATGTAGTTGTCATGGATACGGCCAAACATGGCAGCTAATATTATTTTTTATATGTATTTAACAAGATTTAAAATGATTAAGATATATTTACTTGTGAAATATGATTTCAGTGTTATTATTATGATCACCTACACGACTGACACACCTTTTCACTTCGCAATTCGGCATATTTGCTATAATTTTGTTATTCTTTTACGAGCACATCAGAGGGACGCTTTCAACAGTCATAGCGCGGAGTCCAATTTAAGCCCCGCCCACTTCTCTTTCGGTGTGTCATTTTGGATGGCCTAGTTACTCGTCTATGTTATTATCGGTCGCCGGTTATATACCTTATTTATGAATAAAAAAGGTGTCAACCAACCTATTTTTAAGACGTCAATCTGTGTAATGTATCTACGCGTAGATTGACCGTTATATAAATGAAAAAAAAATACTCGCAGCGAGCAGTGTCTGAACTGCACCAGCTGCCTTCGCATATTACCGCTTCACATCAGGTGGTGTTGAGTCATTTGTCGTGTTTTGTTTATTTAAAAAATGTTTTTATGGGTAACAGTGGAGTATGTTTTCCGAATATGTGAAAAATAGCACTATCTTCAAACTGAGGCAATTATACTCACTTATTCATTGGAATGCCTTTTAACAACAACATGCTTTATGCCAATAACACCGCGCCCTAATAAGGCCGTTACAGTTCTAACGTAAATTCGACTTAGTGTATAAATACGCCAGCTCATTCCCTGCTAATGTATTTCCGAAGCATAATAGCGGCTATCGAACAATTTGGCTTAGAAATTCACAAACATTATCGTTAAAAGACACTCTATAGGTAAGTACGGCCATGATTTGCTTTTGATTGGGTACTTTCACAGTTTAAGAACGGAACGTATTTTTTCTTACTCGAGGTGGCAATTAATCTTACGGCCCACCTGATGGCAAGCGGTTACCGTAGCCTATGGACGTATCACTATACATACATGCGCGTTGCCGACCCTGTAGAAACCTATTCGCGTCTTTTTTGAAGAACCCCATGCTGTACTCGTTGATCTGCAGGGCGCTCGTACCACAACTTGAGCAGACTCATTACGTCACAACCTGAACTTCTGGCCGAGATTGTAAACTTCTACGGACAGCTTTACGTGACATCACACACACCTGTCACTCAGGCCACCGATCCAAGTTCCAAATTAACCCGACACTACACAGAAGATATCCCGGACGTCAGCCTGTACGAGATCAGTGTAGCTCTCAAACAGCTCAAGAACAACAAGGCACCGGGCAAAGATGGAGTTACAGCAGAGCTTCTGAAAGCAGGTGGACGTGTGGTCCTGAAAGCTCTTCAGAGACTATTTAAATTCATCATCTCGAGGGTAAAACGCCAAAAGCATGGCACAGGGGCGTGGTGGCACTCTTCTTCAAAAAGTGTGAGCGGACCCAATTGAAGAACTACAGACCCATCACGCTTCTGAGTCATTTTTACAAACTGTTTTCGAAAGTTATAACGAATCGTCTCGCATGCAAGTTTGACGACTTCCAGCCTCCCGAACAAGACAAGCCGGATTCCGAAAAGGCTTTAGTACCATAGACCACATACATACGCTGCGGCATACAGAAGACCGAAGAGTATAACCTGCCATTATGCTTAGCGTTCGTGGACTATGGGAAGGCCTTCGATTCTGTCGAGACCTGGGCCGTGCTTCTGTCACTCCAGAGGTGCCAAATTGACTATCGATACATCCAAGTACTGCAGTCACTGTACGAAAACGCCACTATGTCAGTCCGCCTCCAGGATCAAAACTGGAAACCAATACGACTTCAGCGAGGTGTGAGACAGAGCGATGTTATTGCGCCGAAACTGTTCACAGCCGCGTTGATAGATTTGTTTAAGTTTAAGCTTTTGTTCTGGAGAGGACTTGGCATCAACATTAACGGCGCGTACAAGACGTACCTTCGTTTTGCTGATGATATCTTAGTCATAGCTAATACCCTAGAGGACTTAGGCACAATGCTCGACGACCTCTGTAGAGTCTCCCAACAAGTGGGTCTTAAAATGAACATGGATAAGACGAAAGTTATGTTAAATTCCCATGTTGTACACACTCCAGTGAAGGTTGGAAGCTCTACACTGAAAGCTGTTGACGAATACGTTTACCTGGGACAAACAGTCCAACTTGGTAACTCCAACTTCCAGAAAGAGGTTAATCGACGCATCCAACTCGGCTGGGCAGTGTTTGGGAAGCTTCGCAGCATATTCTCGGCCCAACTACCGCAGTGTCTCAAGACGAAAGTCTTCAATTCGTGTGTGTTGCCAGATGACTTACGGAACTGAGACGTGGCCGCTTACAATGGGACCCATAAGAAGGCTCAATGTCACCCAAAGAGCAATGGAGAGGACTATGCTCGGGGTTTCTCTGCGTGATCGAATCAGAAATGATGAGATCCGCAGGAGAACTAAGGTCACCGACATAGCCCGAAGATTAGCGAACCTCAAGTGGCAGTGGGCAGGCCACATTGCAAGGAGGACTGACGGCCGTCGGGGCGGAAGGAAAGGTCCTCGAGTGGCGGCCGCGTACCGGAAGACGCAGCGTTGGTAGGCCCCCCACAAGGTGGACCGACGATCTGGTGAGGGTCGCGGGAAGCCGATAGATGCGGGCAGCGCAGGACCGATCGAATTGTAGATCCCTGGGGGAGGCTTATGCCCAACAGTGGGCGTCTCTCGGCTGAAATGATGATGATGACGGGGATAATGACAGCTATGTTAAATCTTTCTTAGGATTTGTGGCAAAGTAAAATTGACTTACTGGTTACACCCACTTATGATTAATTACGAATTACGATGCAGTAAATATAATGCATAAAATTACTCTCTACGAGTATCGGGATCCTTGGTGTTGATATCTCTAGGGACGTGCAGTCATTTGGAGGATAAAGTCAAGCTGACATCCAAGAAGCTTGATGTGCTCAATAGAGCGCGGCGGTATTTTACTTCGGGGCAAAGATTTTTACTGTATTAGTCTCAAGTAAGGCCTCATATGGAGTACTGCTGCCATTTATGGGCACCTATATATAAGCTTGGACCATTTGACGTGCTCTAGAGACGCGCTGTGAGAATTGTGGATGATCCTGGACTCACAAGCGAATTGAATTTTTGAACGTATTGAACCGTTAAGCTTAAGGAGAGATTTTACCTCCATGTGTGTGTTATACCGTTTATAAAACGGGGTGTGTTTTAAGGAATTATTTGACATGATTCCCAGGCACCTTTCTATCATCGCACCGCTCGCCACCGGCAGGGAGTTCGTCCTCACAAATTGGAACCAAAGTGGTCGCGTACTGTACGGTTTCAAAAAAACTTTCTCTCCCGTACGCTCAGGTTGTGTAATGAGCTCCGTGCAGAAGTTTTCTGGAACGAGTACAGCATGGGGTTCTTCAAAACAGGCGTGAAAAGGTTTTTACAGGGTCGGCAACGCGCAAGTGATACCCCTGGTGCTGCAAGCGTCCATAGGCTACGGTAACCGCTTACCATCACGTGCGCCGTATGCTTCATTGCCAACTTAGTGGTATAAAGAAAAACATAAATGACCAGCCTATTTTAGTACCCAATTAATAAGATAAGAGCCTGTTAAGATGACACGTAGCGCACCTAGATGACTGCAACATATGCATGACTTAGAGGTGTTAGCTTCAATACTATAAGATTTAGAACCTTGTTAGGATGACAAATAATTTCCTGTTCTTTATTTATTATTTTTGAATAGGCCTTAATATTACGTCCACAATTGAGACTTGAACAAATAAATGTAAATTGCTTAACATTTTATTAATACAAAATACGCAGTAGGCAGCATATCAAATAAAATCTTTTGAAATATATTAGGTCTTAGAAATCTTTTGAAATATGAGTAAAGAGTTTTGAAGTAACTGGAAGTAGCCTATTACATACCGCTTAATGTGCCAAATGTATAAACGTTCTATAAGTTATATAATAATATAGCACAAATCTTGTATCTTCATTTTTTCCTTTTTTGCGGATAAATTGAGTCAGGCTTAATAGCTGTGTTTATCTAGCGAGACGAATGTAACGACGATATTAGTTTATTCGTACTAATAATGCGAAAAACTATCATGTTATTCTATCAGCAATGCACGTGTACAGTAATAAAATTGGCACATAAAATAACACAATTACGTAGCTATAATTACAGTGGTTTTTTGAATAGAAATTCAAAACACATTTTTGCTTACTCACAGAACTTTATGCAACAAAATTTACCTACGCCTGCGTATTTTTAATTTTTAGGCAAGCATGTTCATACTTCACTAGCACGTGAGTATGGACTCTTCTTGCTGCTTAGCATCAGATGGTGTGGAGTCATTTACCGTGTTTGGTTTTAAAATAATATTCACCGCACGGAATTTGCCTCGCAGACTCGTTTCTCACTGTCCTAATACCAAGTAAGATAATCTCTTTCTAAAAAGTGGATAGCTCTTATTGAAAATACACCAATAAAGTAAATTTCGAGCTAAGTCACTTTTTAACTATCCCTTCTATTTCTTGTTGATTTAAAGAATTAGAATTGGGAGATGTGCCTACCTGTTATTCTCTGGACAGCGGAATTTAGTTCAAACTTCATAATCCATGCTCGCTATGCACCGACTAGCGTGAAAGTACTGTTCTCACCTGTGGGACAGCTCAGCCAAATACCAACTTGCCACGTTGGTGAAACGCAGAGACAAGAGACTTATTGGCGGCGAAAGGTTGGTCAAGAGTCAAGACTGAGTGTCGGTGAGTGTGCTCAGGAGATTCATAAGCTTATTCCACCAAGCCCGTTTCACCAGAAGACTACTAAAGCACAGGCTTTTAATCTAGTTTAGGCAAATTTAATTTCGCGCCATATTTTTATTATTTAAGCTTTAATATTGAACACAGCACCTATTTTTTGAATAGACATTTTACTATTTATTTTCATTTTAAGCCCACACCTGGTGGATATACCAAACAAGGCCGCTCTACCGGCTTCAGTTTACCCTACCGCATATAACCTGAATTTCTTCAAAGCTGGATTAAATAGGCACCTTCTGGGTAAGCCCGCTACATCATCGACCCCCTCTTAACTTCTGAGAAGTAAGAGTGGAATCAAGAGTGAACCCATTTTAATAATAATATTAAAAACCCTATTACTTCTATCACACTTTCTATTAGGTACAAGCGTTCGGTGATTCAAAAGATATTTCTAATTGGTTATAGCATATTTGCCAATATTATATACTTAGTATTATTTAGTAGGTGGTAGACCCATATGTAGGGTCGCCTGGGTAGGTACCACCGCCTTTCTTATTTCAGCCGTGAAACAGTTCGCTGTGTTTCGGATTGAAGGGAAAGGTAGCCAGTGTAATTACTGGGCATGGACGGCATTTCATCTTAGGCCTCAGGATGACAACGCACCTGCAATGTCAAGTGCTTTTCCTTGTTATTGCAAGTGTCTATAGGCGGCGGTAACCGCTTACCACCAGGTGGGCCGTCAGCTTGTTTGTCATCTAGTTGTATAAAAAATATATATATTAAACGGGCACCTTTATATATTTGTTTTAAGTCTAATCTAGTCTATTTTATTTACGAGCTTGGGTACAACAAGATGTTACATAACTAGGATAAGAGCAACAATTACATTGTTATGCCAATTAAACAAACACAATCATTTGCAACATTAACGATTAATAAAAATAGTTTTTATGAGTATTTTAAAAAGCTTAGAAATTAGATTTTTTTGCTAGTAATTTTTCGGTATTTATAAATAAATGAAAACTTATTTGCTTTTGCCTATTGTTATTGCGGGCAAATTATTTTAAATACTAAGAGAAATTGTTTTGCTTATTTGGTGAAGTGTCGCTTTTCAAACTCTTAATGATTTGTGTTTCTTGCATAAATGGGAAAATATGTGTCCGGAAAAAAGGGTTTCGTCACAAGTTCTCTACCTCGACACAACTGGCAGTAAAATGAAATTAGGCTCTTACATTTACCAACCCGAATATGGGCGGGTGCTACTGCCCTATTAACGGATTGTTTTTTGTTTACCACAAGTAGAGGTATAGACTGGTAATATTGGAGAAGTAATAAGAGAGTAGGTAGGCACACATTCGTCTTTTCCTTCTTATTCTGTGATTAAGGTCTGGCAAACTTCTTAAAGATCTAAATTCAGTATTCAGTAATTTATCCTCCTTCGGTTACAACGCGGCGGCGGAAAATTACAATACATAAGAGAGCTTATCTGTTATCATGACGACGAACGTTTTCGTTCCAATTCGATTGAAACTTACTGTAGGGCGGATACTGGTCCAATGCGTGTTGGCACATGAAAGAGGTTACAGTAGTGGTTCACTAGGTGGTAGATCCGTATGTAGGGTCGTCTGGGTAGATACCACCGCCTTTCTTTTTTCAGCCATGAAACAGTTCGCTGTGTTTCGGATTGTAGGGAAAGGTAGCCAGTGTTATTACTGGGCATGGACGGCATTTCGTCTTAGGCCTCAGGATGACAACGCACCTGCAATATCAAGTGATTTTTCCTTGTTATTGCAGGTGTCTATAGACAGCAGTAGCCGTTTACCACCAGGTGGGCCGTCAGCTTGTTTGTCATCTACAACTAGATGATAAAAAATAGTGTCCGAGACCAATGAATTCTGAAGCACGGAGGAGCTCACGAATACAAATTCATGACTGAAGCATCCATTATCTACCATTACGAATGTTGCTTTATTTTCGTAAACGAAACCCGACCATTAGCACCACTACGCCAGCGAACTTCTCAAGTTGTACCTAATGTGCAAACATCACATACCCATATTTTTAATTACTTAGTCTGGCCATAAATACTGTTACAATTGAAAATAAACAAAGAGAGTGTTTGGCGGGTTTTTGTGGCGTCAGTGAAAATTTTTAGTACAATAATTAAAAATCGTGTCGGAGCGAACATAGAGTTAAAAAAGCGGTGTAGTTTTATTATTAAAGTGTCTGTATTGACGTGCAACTAAAAGATTATTAGAATAAAAGTGATTATGGTGTGAAATACGATGAGAACTTTTTTTGTGGTTGTCCACCTCATCAAGTAGCACATAAAGAGACTGTCATCATATATTTCGCGTCAAATACTCCCAGGAAGTAACACAAAAAAAAATGCTGGCGTAACACATTTCAATGCAATAAATAAAGAAATAAATAGATACTGAAGACATGGCGGTATGATTATTAGTAACCTTAGCCTTCCCAATACAGGGAGAATAAAATTAAAAAATATATATATATTATATTTGAATTTGGAATCATTTTTCTGTAAGTGCTCATTGAGTTTTCTCATTTTGGCGCCAATACGTTGTACAATATTTTGCGATATTAAAATGGAGTGGGGTGATAAAGAGAACCGAATCGCTGTGATTCCATTACACAAAGTAGCTATGGACAGGCCCCCGTCACTCTCGAAATGCAGCGTTAAAAGTGCCGGCCGCTAAGTGGAAATCTGGCGATCCGACCGGCAGTGGGCCGCCGTAAGCGAGATTGAACGCACTCCCCTTGAATGTTTCCCGCGCAAAACGCATCGATACTCACGGCTCACGGTTACTTTGTAGCGGAGTTATTTTAAAACTATGATATTATTTAAGATATCCATTGAAATCAAATAATGCTAGGTACAATTTTGTTCACAATTAAATACTTGTGAAGAATAATGCATTTATTTTGAAAAGGAACAATATCATGTTTATAAAAACACCTTCGCAGATAAGTGCATTATTTTAGAATAAATTTGGTTACCAAAAAATAGTTATAGTGAGCCAATTTTGAAAGATAGACATATGCTGTCGCGGACTTTTTTTATAACTTTTAAAGGCGAACAATTCTTACTTACATGAAACTTTAACCATTTGCGCAGCGCACGCAACTAAAGCTCTAAAAAGGAATATTTTACCCCGTTTCTGCAATATTTTCATTGATGCTCATCTGCTATTAGTCGTAGTTGATGTTATATAGCCTATATAATACCTCGATAAATGGACTATACAACACAAAAAGAATTTTTCAATATGAATCAGTAGTTCCTGAGATTAGCGCGTTCAACTAAACAAACACACAAATTAACCCTTTAAAGTTATAATATTAGTATGGATTTAAGAGGTGAATACGACGATAATCGTTTTCGTTTCGATTTAACCTTCCACTAGCGGCACAGATTAATAATAATCTAAGGGTACTACTGTTATGGAGCTCGATTTACAAATAATATTCGGAGGAGTGCTAGTTGCACGTTGCACTAAAACACCTTCAGAAGTAGCTCTTAATGTCGACTACCGTTTTGACTTACTGGCAAAAAACGCGTTAACTTATGTAGCGGGATACTTACTTTATAAATGTGGCAAGAAACTTAACTGTAGCGTCTTTAATTCTCTACTAAACGATGAACCTAATATGGACGATACCAGACTATACATTCATTTTAAATAGTACAATAAAAAGTTTTCGTTTTACGGAGGGCTAAAAGTCCCGCCGGAGGCTTTTATCAATTACGTGGAAGAATAAGAAACATTTTTGAAATTTTTTGATAAAGTCTTTACGAACCAGCCGGGAAGCACTTCAATGAATATACTACAAGAAATTGATTTTATTCCACCTTGCCCCAGTTTTCTTGTTAAAGTTATTTACACGATTTAGAATATTAACGAATGAATACAAAGATCGAAAAATAAATTGATCATTTTATTTAATTTATGGTCGAGGCACAACCCTTACGTTTTCGCTCGATGACTTCTCGACTCTCCGCACGCGCTCCCGAGATAAAATCTTTTGCTTTCGGACAGGATTTCTTCGAATTCTTTCCCTTACTGCTTTCACCACCTTTTTCGTACAAACACTACGTGGACGGTCAGATCTTTTTCTTTCACAAACAGAGGAAGTCTCATTGTACCTATTAATAGCCCGGTACACAAACATTTTACTAATATACCATGCGTATGGAGAGTTTTAAAAATTGCAGTTGGCTCCATACCTACATTGTGTAATGCAATCCCAGCGATTCGGTTCTCTTTATCATCCCACTCCATTTTAATATCGAGAAAATCCAATGAACAATCATATAATAATGACAGATTCCAAATTCAAATGTAATATTTTGTTTATTTTTAATTGTAACAGTATTTATGGCCAGACTAAATATAGATATAGATTTCTATATAAATAGATAAGCTGATTACAATAACAATATTCTTGTAATCAAGAGTATTGTGAAGAAAATGAGAAAAAATGTGCTATCTATTATATTATCAGTCTTATCATATTCTAATATCTATTATATTCTTTTCTGATGAAGCTATTCATTCTTTCATGAAATAATATTCGTACCTTTACATCTCGATAAGACCCTTCCTCCATCAAAACGATATCATGGAAGTAATTTTTTCATTTTGTTTAGGGATTCTGCTACAGGTTTCACCTACTTGGTTTTTAATGTAAATTTTTGGGACATTTTTTACGTATGTAGTCGTAAATATATTTTTTATGCTTTTTAAGTTTTCGTTACTGAACGGTTTTTATACTCGTTAGAATTACCAACCTGTATGTACTTTTAAGTCGGCTTTTGGCCGCCTCTGTGGTCTAGTGGTTGAGACCACCGAACTCAAATCTAGAGGTCCGGGGTTCAGGAGGTCAGGGCTTTTCTAAGTCCGCCTGGCTAGCTACCATCATCTTACTTTAGTCTGCCGCCATAGCAATAATGTTAACGGCATTGTTGTGTTCCGGCAGATAGAGGTAAGATAGCCAATTCCTCTATTCCGGGTATTGCTCGCTTACATCGTCGGCCTTATCTTCACTTACCATCAGGTGAGATAAAGGTCAAGAGTTACCCCGTTATGATAAAAAAAATGTCGATACTAATTCTTGTGTTTTATTGTCCTTATTGATCAACATCATCACCAGCCTATATACGTCCCGCTACTGGGCACATGCCTTCCTACATGGCAGAAACACATGAGGAGGGTGGGCCATAACACCACTACTCTGGCCCATTGCGGATTGGTGGGTTAAAGCGGTTGCAGTGAGTTACAACCAGGACCAACGGCTTAACGTGCCTTCCGAAGCACATTATGTAGCCATTTGGTATGTTAGGTTTTACCTATTTTATTTACTAGCACAAAATTACGTAAGTATATTTCTATTTATGAGACATTATCAAACATTTAGATAATAAAATTAACAGTGTAGTACAATGATATATTAGTGTCTAGTTCCAAATGTAATATCACATGAATCATTAACAAGGAAGAACACACTGACTGAAACTAATTCAGAACTTATCGTTAAATATGGACATGGTATCCCGCATGACTAACCAACTTTATAGTTTCACTAATTGGCAAATTCATATACTCTGATGTCTCTGTAGAACAGTCATTAACTGAACGAGTAACAGCATAATGAATGTTACGCGTACTAATAGTACCTTTTTTATTTTTTTATTCAAAACTTACAATTTTACACATCTACAACATAGCTGCGGCTCAGGCAATGCATGCAGGCAATTCATTTACCTATATAGCTAGGTATTATATAACTCAGACTTCGTGTGCCGTATACATTGTTCGTTTTAGGAAGAATAAATTTCTTATGTCCTATATTTCGCAGGTTGTGCGGCCTGATATAGGCATTTAAGATATTTACATAGTTAAGTTCAGTTAGAATAGTAAATTTAATTTTGTCATAAATATTCATGATTTTACAATGTCTAAATAAACCGATTTCACTATTTTTAACCCCCGACGAAAAAGAGGGGTGTTATAAGTTTGACGTGTCTGTCTGTGTATCTGTGTGTCTGTCTGTGGCATCGTAGCGCCTAAACGAATGGACCGATTTTGATTCGGTTTTTTTGTTTGAAAGCTGATTTGACTACGATGGTTATTAGCTATACTTTATGAGGATCAGTTCAGGCGTTTGATGACTATCAGCTCATTTTCTACATGATAATAGGGTTTTACTAACTTTTACAGATCCGATTGATTTGAAATTTGGTGTACTGTCACTTCGGTGACATTTCCATGACATACTAACTTTGAGCCGAACCTATACCATCAAAAAGTCTGCGAAATGCTTAATTCTTCAGAAACTTACAGCAGATGTAGCGTGTTTGGGCTCTAATGAATAGTCTCAACGAGATGGTGTTAGATAGATGATTAATGACGCCGGGGGTTACTTAAAATTTTTAATTTCGTATTTTTTTATACTTTAATTTTATATAGGTATTTTGTGACAATAGTTTTTAGAATTCTTAGTTGTAAGTTATAGATATCTTCCAAGTAGGTTTTGTACGTCAAACCATAGCTACTTAGGCCATATCCAATAACAGAGTCAGCTAGGGCCATGTCCATTAAGCCTGAGAGTGTTGTATGGAAGTTTGTATTTCAGTATTGTAAATCTGCTTAAAATAGATCTTAGTTTTGAGCAGACATGATCCTTGTGTGGTCCCCAGCTGAGTCTGCTATCTATGATAAGGCCAACATACATAATATGTCTATCTACCATTTCTAGGGCTTGACATGAGCATCTATACATAAGTGAGTGTAAGCACTGGTGATTATGAGCAATGATGGTTGGTGTGAATGGTGCTTTGTTATGAGACGAGTGAATATGAATAGTTTTTACCTACCTGGGTAATATTCTGTGCAACTTATAAAAAAACACTAAACCATTTACGACGCAAAAGTGTATTTGTACCTTAGATTGAATTTTCTTTTCTGTGACCTGAAAAATAAAATTAGGTATTTATCTACTTACCATATATTAAAAGTATTAAATTTTATTAAAGTGATTTTTTACCCAATAAAATCTTTGGGATGATAAAAAATATGTATACGTCAGAATGTTTTTTAACCACCAAAATTGAACGTCAAAAAGTTGCAACTCTCGGAGGCTCGGAACGGGGTAGTTGTGACAACCAAACGTCATGCCGAAAGGCTCGGAACGGCCATAGAGTAAAAATTTGCTGGCTTAGAACGCGCCCCATTGTGTTAAAAAAGGCCGAAATAAAATATTTAAGGAAGTGGTTGTGTTCCTTGTCAAGAGTTACGTTTGACACCTTTCAGACCACTTTTATTTTCCGATTAAATTTTTTAAAATTAAGTATAGTCACACCTGCTCGTGACTACCCTACAAAATGCGTAGGTACATACTAGTTATCACACACATACACACAACCCGCGTACATACTATGATAATAACTCCGCAACCCCAGAATTTCAATTTTTATTTAGAAGTTATGTAAGACCCGTTAGATTACATTATGGACATTTCACCAAAAGTGGCGTGCAAATACATTTCAATGATAATTTAATATTACAGCAATATTATCCTTTACACAAGTGCCATTATTTAATCAAAGCGTTAAACGAAAGTGTTTTGATAACGTATATTTACAATACATTATAATAACATTTCGGTTGTATACTTGTATCCAAGTAAGAGTCCGTATCGACCATTGTCATAATTAGGGTCAGTTTGGCACTGGGTGAGATTCCCTTTAAGCGGCGTTACTCTCTATCCTCCAAGCTCGTATTTTCGCTGTCACGGAAAATATATGACGAAGACTGCTAAGTAAATTAGCTGTCGGCCCGGCCATATAGGACGGTCAGTGACAAACCGGTAATAATGGGCGATATGTTCTTGCTTGTTCAGGTACTGTAGTACTGTTATGGTGTAATGCTCAGACAACTTGAAAAAATGGTAATGTTTCTTTGACATTCATTTACGTAATACGGGGGTATTACGTACTTCCAACTATTACCGTAATGGGCTACATGAGTCTTCTGGAAGTGGCATATCCAAAGCCAGAAGACTACAGGCTCTTTCTGCCTAAAGATATAGTAAGGCTAATGGCATCTATATTCTGGACACAGGAAGAGTAAACGCAGGGGAGGCACAAAAGATCCCAATGGGTCGAAGTGCACTGTGACTTAGTCATGGCCCCACTATAAGATAAGATAAGAAGGGCTACATTTGAAAATTGCATATTTGTTGAAGGAGTTTTCTATGACGAATTTTCTCTCTCTCGCTTTGTGCAACGGTAATATATTTTATTAATCTATAATGTTCCTAACCATATCATATACAATGCCTACGAGCATTTATAAGCTTTTGGTACTGGAGCCCACTTTCAAGTTAATTTTCCCATTTTCAAAATTATCAAATAAGATAATTTTATAACATTTCAATGAAATAATTCAGCCAATGTTAACATATTATTTCATAGAAATGTCATGAAATAATCAAATGAATAAGATGTATTTGAAAGTTGCAAAACATTTTTATAAACTAATATAGCCCATGTTTTAATTTATTGCCGTATGTTATCCATCACCATTTTGTATACAACGCTTTGGTTTGCCATTGTGCATCAGAATTAGTTTATTGAAGTATATGCACTAAGTTTCATATTTTCATATGTGCTACAACAATGAGTGATCATTATTGCAAACTGTGTTTTAGTAGGTTTTCGTAGTCAAGAAAAAATTGACAATGTTATTAAATTTACGTCTGTCTTTTATATGTACTAATGTTATCATATGTAATAAACAATAAATGTTCATTGATTTAAAAAAAAATGAAATCATTTTATTTGTCAGATTAAGAAAATTTCTCTACATTATTGTCAGATTATGAGTTAGAACGACGGAAGAACATCAAGCCGAACCGGCTGTAGGTGTATTAATTTGACACTCTCGAGTGTTTCAATGTCACGATTTTTTTCGCAGTTTAAAAAATTACTCTTGAGCTTAGGTCGCGTCCAAATCATCAGTTTTTTGAATAAGAACTTCTTAAGGGTTCAGTAACATGCTTTTTAAATATCCGATGCGTTGGATAAAAAAACCTTTTCTCATATTCTCTACCCCTTCGTACGGCCACCCCCAACATGCAATTCGGCAGATTAATATTCCGCCGTTATGTTATTATATTAAGTTGGGGAAAAAGTCTTTTCGCATTATAGTATGTATGAACTTGTAATAAAATCTCTTTGGCTGTACTATTTGTATCAGGCTGGTTTTGGTATCATAAAAAGTTTAGATTTTAAAAAAGATAATTCCTAATTCAAATTAGGAAAATGTGTGTTTTTCATTTGTTTTCGTACAGTTAAGTTGAGCGAATCCAATGAAGAAATTCGATACATTTTAAAATTTTACGACAAAAAAGGTAAAATGCAACGCAAGCCGCGAAAAAAATTTGCGATGTTTATGGACCTAGTGCAGTGTCTGTGAGAGTAGCACAAATTCGGTTTAAGCGTTTTCAATCCGGAAATTTTGATGTCAAAGATGCACGTCGCTCTGGTCGCCCTATTACGGATAAAATTGATGCCATTTTTGCAAAACTGGAGCAAGATCGGCATATCAGTAGTTACGACGTAGCTGAATAACTGAGAATTGACCACAAAACAGTTTTGGCGCATTTAAAAAAAAATGGCTACACAAAAAAGCTCGACATTTGGGTGCCCCACGAGCTCACTGAAAGAAACCTAATGAACCGTGTACTCATTTGTGATTCTTTATTACGACGTAATGAAACCGAACCATTTTTGAAGAAGCTGATAACTGGTGATGAAAAGTGGATCACGTACGACAAGAACGTGCGAAAAAGGTCGTGGTCAAAGGCCGGCCAGGCTTCACAGACTGTGGCGAAACCCGGGTCAACTCGCAACAGGGTGATGCTGTGTGTGTGTGGTGGAAGGGCATTATTTATTATGAGCTGTTACCACCAGGCAGGACCATCGATTCTGAACTCTACTGCGAACAACTGGTGAGATTAAAGCAAGAAGTTGAGAGAAAGCGGCCGGAATTAATCAACAGAAGGGGTGTGGTTTTTCATCATGATAACGCTAGACCTCACATATCTTTAGCCACCCAGCAAAAACTAAGAGAGTTTGGCTGGGAAGTGTTAATGCATCCGCCGTATAGTCCTGACCTTGCACCTTCAGATTTCCACCTGTTTCGCTCTCTTCAGAATTCTCTAGGCAGTGTCAGGTTAACATCACGAGAAGACTGCCAAAACCACTTGTCGCGGTATTTTGATCAGAAGCCCCAAAATTTCTATAGCAATGGGATCATGTCCCTACCTACAAGATGGCAAAAAGTTATCGAACAAAATGGTACCTACATACTTTAGTTAAATGTAAATAAACTACTATATTAAAAAATAGTAATTAAAATAGAATAAAACTAAAAAAAATTCACGTCCTGAGGCAGGAATCGATCCCGCGACCTTTCGGAATCCGGGCGACTGCTCTCACCACTGAGCCACCCAGGACTTTGGATATCTCTGTGAAATTCTTCTAGTCTATCTGTATTTGCGTTTATGAGCTAACGTCCACCCTACAATGTCGAAATGTTCTATTTCAACATCCAAAACGAGTATTTTTACAAATACCTACGATTCGGTTAAGTTGGGGCAGTGCTTTCAAATATTCTTAATTTTTAATTAAACTTGTTTAAATCAAAAATAATCAATTAGTATATTAAAAAATGTTTTGCATTTTCTTAAAAAATACGAAGAAACTTTTTCCCTAACCTATTTATACGTGGGGCGTATGCACTACTAATATCTGACGCAGTCAAGTATTTCTTATTGACTATTTTTTTTTCATTTTGCAAAACCTTTACACGCTCCCATCCACCAGTGAAAGGATCATCATAATTACCTAACCTTTTTTCTTTTTAGCATCTAATCTTCACAATCAAATACGAGTAGGTCCCGACGACGCTTGAGTAACTCCTAATTTAGCACTCTGGGCTCTCCTACCATTTGGGATGCTCTCCCCATTTATAAACATCGAGATGGATTCGAAAATTTAACATGCCTTTCAAATGTAATTGGACAGCTTTTCTTCTCCACGAGATGAATATATGCATAATACTTTTCTTATTTAGTATGTTGTCTAGGATCCCAAAGAATCGAAATCATCTTGTTGGTATAGTTTATAATATATATGAAAAATGTTGAATTAACCAAATTCATTTCCAATCAACAGACCAACTTCGAGCTGTCGAATCAGTTGGCAGAGTTTACTCGAAGCGGAGTGCCGTCTCTGAAAGGCTTCAGCATCGCGAATGTACCCGATGAAGCTTTCGCCTACCTCCTGTGGGCCGAGCGCGCCGAGAACCTTGAGGAGTTCTACGACTGGAAGAGTAAGTGTACAAAATTATAAAAAAAAAAATTAAAAAAACATTACAGCCACCCAACAAGCTATGTTAGATGATTATCTGCGAAACAGAATCAGTAATGAGGACATCGGTAAAGGAATGGCGATGGGACGTTAAAGTTCTAGCATCACAACCACGTACTTACCTGCAGCCTGCAGTGTGATTCACAAACAAATATTTTCGACATCGAGCTTGACTGACGACGAGTTGCCATTGGTTTTGACGTTTGCGCACTGCGCTGCGCGAAAGCGTATTCACTAATCTCTACGTCGGTCTCATGGCTGTGTATGATTGTCTCTGTTTTGGTTATACGACATGAAGTACAATCGCTATTTTTCGATTTCGTTTTTGTTGTATTAAAATTGTATCGCAATGACTTCATTCAATATTTTATTGATTCTGACATAAAGGTAGGTAATAAAAATCAACAACTTTTTAGTTCCGATTCATGCCGTGTTCGTCGTCGGAACGGTGGTGTCGCCAACAGTTGTCAAACAAACGCCAAAAGGTATGACAGCGCTGCCAACAGCCACGAATCCATGGCTGCTGACTTAGAGAATCGCATAGCTGAAGGCGGAAAGTAAGACGGCCTCCCAGTTAGTGGACAGACGACGAGACAGTCAGGGTCGCGGGGAGCTGTTGAATGCAGGCTGCGCAGAACCGTTCGGCTTGGAAATCAATTGGGGAGGCCTTTGTTCAACTGTGGACATTATAGGCTAATATGATGATGATTAAAAGGAAACAGTATATTGAAATACGGGCGCTTTGTTATAATATTATTTAACCTTGTCCCAGTGCTGCCTATTGACTATGGAACCAGGAGACACGCAGCAGGGGTACGTGCCGCGTGGCACTTTTAGCAGGTGTCACTAGCATTTAGGTACTATGGTTTTCAATAATTTCGAAACTTTCGGCTTAGATTTAAATAAGTACATACAACATTATGAAGTTATCTGCTTACCATTACATTACCGTACATTAAAAAAAGATTAAAGGATACTTAAAAGCTTCGCGAATCAGTTGTGTATAAATACATACGTAATGAACCAAATCGCCCGATTTATGGAGCACCGTATGCAAATTATTAAAGCTTCACTTACCCGAAGTTTCAACTGAGTGTTGCATCTGCGATAGTGTCTGTCCTTTATAGAATTCAAAGAGGTTTATATAATAAGCTTTAAATGTTAATCACACTTAATGAACTTGAGTGCTCTAAGACCTTAGAAAACTAGACAGTTTAGAAATTCATTATTTTCAAAACACTTAGGATTTTTTTCCTCTAGGAACTCAATCTGCACGCCTCTCTGGTCTCTGTCACAATTATTTATGGTATGAAAATAATTTCAACATGAAGTGTCTGGATTCTTGTGGAATTCCGTAGATACAACACAGGTGTTCTAGCTAGTAGAGATTTTGTTCTAAATTGCTGTTGGATTTTATTTTCTACGCGCATAAAGCACAGCACTTGATAATGTTTACCCGACGGAGAGAGCTACAATAGCTACGTGCCAGAAAGAAATTTACGTTTACTCTGTATATTTTCATTCAATATCGTCTCACCAGATTATCCAGAAACAGATGCGAGCCAAAATACAAGTCCATAGCTGTTTGCGTAATAAAAGATGAGCTCTCGCTCGTGCAATTTGTTGGAATATCAACATGACGGTGAGCTTCTACCGTTTGACCGAGGATAGCGAGGAACGTGACCGCCTAGAGGCGACGCTTTACAGAAAATCCATTGATTTAAGGATTTTAGCTCTTTGCAATATAGACATAGAGTAATAAATTTTGTAACACAGCACATTGCACTGAAAATCCATCGCCGATAAATCGCACTGGAACGCCAATACGTTTTTTTTATATACTTTAGTTTCCTACAGTCGAGAAGATAATTTATTCAGTTGATTTCGTATTGGCAATTTATGCACGAAACATTGAAGTAGTGAGCAGCACCGGCCTGACAAGGTTTGATAGTAAAATAGTTTAGCTAGCAAATTTTTCAATGCATTGTTTATCCACCTACAGACTAAACGTGGACTGAACAAATCTCGCTATTTCGTTGGTGATATCCTTATTCGATCTTTATTCAGCGATCCAGCAAATTGAAACTGACGGTCTAGTGAAATTATCTATAATCTCAAATAATATCGTGTTGTATTCGGCGCAGGGTATAAGCAAAGGATTTGATAAACATAAACCAAGGAATCCAGTATTTAATTTTTTAACATACCACATTTGGTGTTTGAAGTTGGTAAACTAAATAAATACAATTCATTAGCTTATTTTCCCTTACCATTGTTGTAATCTTTAATTAGTAGTTGTCAATCGCTACAATTTAATTACTATCTATTAACATGTATGATCAATTTCTAATGATATTAGGTACATTCACTAGCTATATATTCTTTATAGGAAATGCTGTGTGTTAGTTAAAAATAACAATTACAGAAAATATATCATTTTAGACGTGTCGCAATAAGCTGATGAGTTAGATAAATAAAATATAAAAACTTGACGTAAAAATCTTAATCTATAATATACTCTTAGGGTAAAGAAATCCTTCATTTCAATAGTTGTTCGTTGTAATATTATTGTAACCTATTATTGTTACCTTTGCGTAATTATTCATCTGTAGATGGCATTACACTCCAATATACCGCTTTGATTAATGACATGAAATAATACGGCCTCAAAATGTAAATTTGTTTATGAATAAAATTGTCTATTAATAATACCTACTTGGTATTGTTTAAGAAACTCAAGGATGATGATGAATTGTTTTTTTTTTAAAGTAGATGCGCTCTCCTATCTACACACCAAACGCTATTATTCAGAATAAATAACACAAATAAGACTTTGTAAAATTTACCAAATTTTCCTGCTACGACTTCACAATGAATATTAATATATTGCCCAACAGAAATAGGTATTACAAGTTTGGAGCGACAACAATAATGGGTAAGTACTATCTTTGTTCTCAAAAATCTTTAAAAATAAAACTCACTCATTAAAAACAACTTGACAACGGACAATCTCAAAGGATATTTTGAACTAGCAATCTACTGTCGTTGATATCCTGCACTTAGAGTCCTGTCGTGCTATTTTGAATCTAATCTTGCATCTCACTCCGCAAGTTGCTTGAATTTTAAAAAGTATGAAAATTCTTGTGATTAGCTTAATAAGACCGAAGAAGATGATTGAAGAAGTAAGTGCATTTACCGCGTAAAAAACGCCTAAATTTCAGAACCCTTCCCTGATAATTGATATTCTGGGTGTTGACATCTTAAATGGCACAATCCTGGGGTCATTTGAAACTTACAGCTTAATTCATCATCATCATCATTTCAGCTGAGAGACGTCCACTGCTGGGCATAGGACTACCAATGCTGCATCTCCCGGTACGGGACCGCCACTCGAGGGCGTTTCCGCCCCAACGGCCATCAGTCCTGCTTGCAATGTGGCCTGCCCATTGCCACTAGAGGCTCGCAATTCTGTGAGCTATGTTGGTGACCTTATAGTTCGCCTGCGGATCTCGTCGTTTCTAATTTGATCACTGATAGAAACCCCGAGCGTAGCCTTCTCCGTTACTGCCATCGCTTTAGAATTACACTATACACAGGTCTATAGAGCCATTTGCTATCAGGTGGGTTATACCTATTTATCGCCATATCAACTTGCTTTATACTTGGAAAGCTTGGAAGTTTGTAGTTAACCATTGTTAAATTTATTTTGTGAATAATGCTGGAAACTTTTCAAATAAAATAAATAAAAAATACTTACATTAGAAAATATGAAATTTAATCGACTTCGTTTCTGTGTTCAACTCAGTGAAATTTATAATACTAGCCAAAGCGTACACTAACTACACTGATAAACTTTACTGTCTACCGCATGTACACCTGAGTTGAAAATTAGCATTTTTAGAAAAAATCCTTAATCTAAATTACACGAGTAATTGAGCGCGTTTCCAACATGGCTGTATGTTAACTGTTATCTAAGTACAATAATTGTTCTTTTCTTATTCGATTAGCAACTACGAGTGAAGTCAATTATTACTGTCGCATCTTCCTGTTCCATTAAAATGAGCGAGAGGCACTACAATAAAATTTTAGTTTTTGGGAATGTAGGTAACAAAGAAATTGGGACCACTGCGCTGTACTTGATAAAATAATTCTATTCTGTTACGAATTCACGAATTACGCCGCCGTACCGTAAAGCTTTCTCTGCATTTACTTGTTTAATATTTCTGTTCAACAGTAACCAACTGAGTAGCGGATCAAGAATACATAATGATCTTTCATTGATGGTGAAGGTACTCATTGTAAAACTCTTTCAAGAACTCAATTATTAATTAATTAAGGTTGTCGAGGACACTTAGTTTCCCAATAACCGATAGTTCATTTTAATTGGCTATAGTTAGTAAAATAGAATTATGATCATACATACTCAAACGCGCGCCCTATCTCTTTCTCTCACGCACACTCGAACGCACACGCACACGCACACGCACACACTCTCTCACACACACACACACACGCGCGTGCGCGCACACTTTTTACTACAGTTACTTTTTATTTCCTTTCTCTTATTTACTTGTCTTTTTACTGTATTCTCTAGGTATGCAAATTTAATCTTTAAAGCTGTTGTCTGCATGCACCTTTAATAATAATAATGCCGATCTGGAGATATATTAACCATACGTAAATATTCTTGCGCCTTTATAGCTTGTACGAAGTGAGTTCTTGACACGAATGAATGGTTCCTTAATAATGAGTAATTCTTGTCTGAGGCTCCCGCGATCATGAGTCATGATATTTTATCTATACTAATGCTTTCTTGAGAAAAGTATTAGGATATATTATCCTAATTTTCTGTGGAAAATGTGTCATATTTCTATTGCTGTGCGTCCTATAGTGTTACCTATTACAACATATCAACCTGACACTTGTTCTTTGGTATGTATTATTGCACTGGCAATGTTAAACAATTATGACAATAAGATGATAATATAATGTTATTTCCAAGCTTTTCTTACTACCAGATACAGATATCTGTATCTGTGTAAATAATATTATTTACTTCATATTTGATTTTTTCCTGTCAAGATAAGTATCTGGAGACCAGTGACACTTTTGAGCAATAAAAAACATAACTAACGTTTTTTTTGGTATTAGTGTTACGGCGAAGCAAAAGCACAAAATTTGTGTCTTTACTGATTTTGTTTTTCTATTTAACAATCTATGTATATACATAGTATTCCTATATATTTTTGCAAACACTACACAATATTTGAAATAAAGGCATAAGTAAACTCCTGGGATCTTTTAACAATTAAAAAACCAGTTGTGTCTGGAAGCTGTGACTTTACTGGCAGTGGTTTTATTTTAAATTTATGTGCAGTCTGACTGAAAAGTAGCTAAACACTCAAGCATTATACTTATCACAATGGCTATTGCGCCTGTAGTGTTGCTACCGTTGTCTTGTTGTAAGTTCTACCGTATATACACCTAACATACCTCAATAGTTATGTATTTAGATAAAAACTCCAGTGTTCCCAATCAATTGCCATCTATCCAAGGGCGGATTCAGCTTTGGCGCCAGGGGGGGGGGGGGGGGGTCACATAGTCGTGGTCAAGTCACAAGAAGTTATAGTCACGAAGGTACGCCTATTTTCACTGTGTGAATTTATCTAAGATTTTAGGGTAGGTTACTAGAGTAGGCTCTTCAAATCAGCCCTTGTGGGTTCCTGCAGGGTGGAATGAGTGTCCTGTGATTCTTGCTCCACCTTGTGAAAGGCTCTATTCAGGGCCCGTGGACCCGTTTGTGGGTCGGAGGATGGCTGACCTCTATGGTTAGCGGCGGTTGGAGAACCTTCTATAGGTTCGGATGGTGCATGTCCTCGGTATGCTTAGGCGAACCAGTCTCTAGGCTGGGTAAGGTGGGTCTTCCCTTCAGCCTTTTCTTATCCGAATCCGCCGGACCAAAAGGTCGCGGTGGTTTGTTTGTCCTAAGTATCCGGGTGTCATGTCCTGTCGAGGGCGAACCAGTCTCTAGGCTGGCACGTGTAGGGGCACCAGTGTTTTGAGTGCGCTGAGTAAGCAACCCCCGTTGAATTATCCCGGGTCACTGCTTACTTATGTTAGTCGGCCCATGTCAATCAAGGTGTACCTCTAAGGTCATGGCCCTGCTGTGGCGTGATGGTTAAGGGGAAAGCCTGGGATGGACAACGCTCGGAAGAGGTTTCCGTAGTTACTCTTCCAGCTCCTAAGTCCTCTCCTTATCAGCCTAGGCCCCGCTCACATCTGTCTAGCAGGTCAAACGCAGTGGACTTTTCGGGGTCGGGAAATGACTGAATTTTAGGTTGGCGACGACACTGGACTGATCGCGGCTGGGTGGCACCGGCCTATAGACCCGTAGGAGACCTTACTCCTCCGTGGCCCTCCTTGTCCATTGGTGTGTGACGTGCTGGGGTGGACCGGTCATGAAAGGGGCAGCACCGGGCAGATGCTCCGCTGAGTCTCAACCCTACATGACATTATTGGTCGCCCCAGCAGAAGTCCCTTTGAGAATGTGGGATGTCTGGCCTTCAAGGCCGGCGGGAAGAAAAGTCCTTCTCGGACCGGGGTGCCCTGTGGCTCGGTGTATGGCAGACTGTACGTTAACGGTGGTGTGGTGGTACGGCAGACCTCCAAAGTTTGCGGATAGCGGACGGCAGTCTGCCTTGTGTGGACTGCCGGTGGCGTTCAGCGCCTTTGCTGAAGCCCCAATCAGGGGCAGCGGACCCTTCGGGGTCGGTGGATGGCTGGCCTCCAAGGCCGGTGGGCGGCCTTATGTGGCCGTGTAGGGTATGCTAGAATGTTGGTTCTAGGCGGGCCACAAGCAGTTTCCGTCATAGACGTCAAATCTGAGCGCTAACTCTCTGCTGTCCCTTCTCAGGACAAGCGGACGTCCTTCTATGAAGGAGTCGTAGGATAGCAAGCATTCTAGGGTTGCAAGGGCAGTGGCAAGGGTTGGGCACCTCGCCACCTCAAAAAAGTCCTCATGCGGGGGGAAAGCCTTTGGGCCAGTACCCTATCCCTACGGAAAGTGGCGACATCCAGAAATGGCTGAGCTGCGGGGGCGGATGCGGACGACTACAAAAATCCTCGTGGCCGGTTCCTGTAAGCAGCCTCCTGACAGAAGAAGGGACGGTTTTTAGTGAATAGGGCCGCCGCAAGCACTGCGTGATTTGTGGTGGAGGAGTCCCACATAACCTCGGAGTCGCTTACAGGCACCGGAGTATGCGTAAAGCATTTACCGCCCGTAAAAAAAAATTGTGGCGCGGAAAATTTCTAATTTTTGATGCGTTAGTTCCCGAATATAGCGATTGCCGTCAAACAAAGTATATTATATCTATTAAATTAATTAAAAATTGATAGTACTTAAATAAAATCTATATTGTGACAAAAAATATACCTAGTCTTGCAATAAATACTTAAACAAAGAAGAAAAAAAAACTTATATTGCAAATAACATTTATTAGTTTTACAGTGTGTTAGTTTAATACATAAATATAAAATAATTTAAAATATAAAAAGCTTATTCCAAGTGGTCTCCATCGGCTGCAAAACAGTCCTTTAAACGTTGAGGCCAGTTATCAATAGAAGCACGCACTCTTTCCATGGGAAAATTATTCACTGCCAATCGTACGGATTGTTTAGGGACTCTAAATTATCATGGCGTTTAGAACAAGCCGTACTCCCTAAAACTGACCATAAATCATATTCCAGCGGATTAAGATGGGGACTAGACGACAGCCAGTCTTCAGCTCTGATGAAGTCCGAAACGTTCGTTTCCAACCAAGACTGCGTAGACAGAGCTTTATGACCCGGCGCCGAGTCTTGCTGGAAGGACCATTCTTGGTTATTGAACATGGTGTTGTTAAGGGGCTTCACTACCGTCTCAAGAATGGTATCTTTATACACTTGTGCCGATGTTTTGATACCTTTTTCACAAAAGTATGGCTCAGTCACTCCTTCATAGCTAATACCCCACATCATTGAAGTCGGATAGTGCCCACGTTGCACTTTGTCGACTAATTGGGAAGCTTCCTTAGAGCTTTGAGCATAAATACGGTCATTTTTATTGTTAAAATGTAGCTCAATTGTAAAAATTTTCTCATCCGTAAACAATTTTTTTCTGTGACCTCCCTTTGCGTACCGCTTATAAGTTAAGAAATGACCAGTACGTCTCTTATAGGCTGCAAGTCCTAAATCATCTTTTAAAATACACTACATGGTTCTAGGTGCTATCTTCATCTCCCGAGATAAAATCTTTTGCTTTCGGACAGGATTTCTTCGAATTCTTTCCCTTACTTACTGCTTTGACCACCTTTTACGTACGAACACTACGTGGACGGCCAGATCTTTTTTGTCTCACAAACAGAGGAGGTCTCATTATACCTATTAATAGCCCGGTACACAAACATTTTACTAATACCAAGCTTATGGATAGTTTTAAAAATTGCATTTGGCTCCATACCTACTTTTTGTAATGCAATCACAGCGATTCGGTTTTTTTTATCACCCCGCTCCATTTTAATATAGCAAAATATTGTACAATGTATTGGCGCCAAAATGAGAAAATACAATGAACAGTCATATAAAAATGACAGATTCCAAATTGAAATGTAATATTTTGTTTACTTTTAATTGTAACAGTATTTATGGCCAGACGAAGTATAAAAACATGTTTAAAATTTTTAATTAGTGTCCACCTAGGTCATGGAACCAGCCCAGGGGGGGTAATGACCCCCTTGACCCCCCCAGTTGGATCCGCCACTGCATCTATCCATCTATCTAAAACAAAGATTCAAATTCTTGTCATGTAGAGACAAGACAAAATTATTGTATTACCGAATATATATATATAATTATAGACATATATATATTTGTCTATAATTTACTTTTTTTAAGCTCGTTCTTTAAATTTGAAAGTCCTAAATTACACAGTACAGCTTTCATCAGTGTAAAAGAGATGCTTAAATCAAAGAGAATTATTCCAAGTGTAACGTTTAATTTGACATTGTGAAAATCTTATTCGGTTCGCAGAGTAGATTGCGTGGGCGGCTTCTGTCGTCCTTTGTACGAGCACAAAGTCTAACCGGCTAAGATACATTATCATCGTCTTTTCAACATATCATAAAGAATAATCCTTTGATTTAAAAGATATTCTCGACTCACAAATTTAGTTACCATACTCCTCCGAAACGGCTTGACCGATTTTCATGAAATTTCATATGTATATTCAGTAGGTCAGGGAATCGGCTACTATCATTTTTTTTTGATATTTTTTTTTATGGCATAACAACGTTTGCGGGTCCTGATTTTCATGAAATTTTATAATGTATATTCAGTAGGTCTGAGAATCAGCTACATCTATTAATTATTTTTGACAATTTTTTTATGGCTTAACAACGTTTTCTGGGACAGCTATAAAAAATAATATATACTTAATAATAATTTGGAATCATTTTTTCTAATTCAGGTGGATACCCACCATACATATAGGTATAGTCCATACTTCATGAGTTTAATAAGGACATTTTTTTGAATACTCCCATTATTTATCATCATAACTAATAAGTGCCACTATTGTTATTTTTCACTGAATATTTTATGTCGACTACTTCCGGTGTCGATGTCGTCAACCTACTTGATGTGAGTCTTAAGACGAAAATCCTGTCAGAACATTGTAGAACGTTAGATAGAGGATACTAAGAATGATTTCAGTTACGACATAAATCAAAAATAATTATACTAAAAATATTAGAAAAAATACAGATATCTCATAATTTCAGCCGAGGGACACCCACTGCTAGGCATAGGCCTCCCCCAGAGATCTCCCTACCGATCGGTTCTGCGCTGTCCGCATCCATCGGCTTCCCGCGACCGTCACCAGATCGTCGGTCCACCTTGTAGGAGGCCTACCAACACTGCGTCTCCCGGTACGCGGCTGCCACTCGAGGACCTTTCCACCCCAACGGCCTCAGTCCTCGTTGCAATGTGGCCTGCCCACTGCCACTTGAGGCTCGCAATTCTTCGGGCTATGTGACCTTAGTTCTCCTGCAGATCTTATCATTTCTGATTCGATCACGAAGAGAAACTCTCCATTGCCCTTTGGGTGACATTGAGCCTTTTTATGAGGCCTATTGTAAGCGGCCACGTCTCAGTTCCGTATGTCATCACTGGCAACACACACGAATTAAAGACTTTCGTCTTGAGACACTGCGGTAGTTGTGGTTGGGCCGAGAATATGCTGCGAAGCTTCCCAAACGCTGCCCAGCCGAGTTGGATCCGTCGATTGACCTCTTTCTGGAAGTAGAACTTACCAAAATGGACTATTTATGCCAGGTTTATAAATATTTTGTCAACAACTTCCAGTGTAGACCTTGCTACGTTTACAGGAGAGTGTACGACATAGGAATTTGATATAATTTTCGTCTTATCCTTGTTCATTTTAAGACCCTACAGAGGCCATTGAGCGTTGTGCCCAAGACTTCCAGGTTTTTAGCCATGACTACGATATCATCAGCAAAACTAAGGGGAGTCGTTTACTCGCTATTTATGTTGTTGCCAAGTCCTCTCCAGTCCAAAACCTTAAACACATCCTCCAACGCGGCTGTGAACAGTTTCGGCGAAATAGCATCGCCCTGTCTCACACCTCGCTGAAGTCGTATTGGTTTCTAGTTTTGGTCCTGGAGGAATTGACACTCCTAAAATAAAACGAGCGCGTAGACTAGTTATACTATAATAAGTGTGAGTGTGTGAGTATTATAATTATATGTATTTTAATAATTTATATTTTTATCGACACAAGATCACATATAAATCTCATAATGTATAGTATCTTTTTTGGTAATAACAGTCATTCTCCAAATATAATTTCGTTATTTCTTACATCTCAACAATATTTAATTATTAGATAATATATAGCATTACTAAATACAACTCAACAATACAATCGTCAAGTGAGTGATGGTTATTTCCTCCAATAGATTTAACTGGCGATAAATATTCGTTCCTCCTCGAATGAACTGGCTCTGTCGCCCGTGTTAGCAAATAAATGGGACTATTCCTAGACTAATATCTTGTAATGTCGCAGCGATAAGATTTCAGTTCCGTGACCGTGGGCAGTAAAGTAAATTGGTTTTCAACAGTCATAATTATAGTTTGACCCGTAGACTTACCATTTGACCCCCTTTGGAGCAATTATGCGTACACTTTAATTGTCACAAGATAAACTTATACGTTTAATTGCAATAACATTTAAAAGTATTGTTTTACGTGATTATAAAACTACAAATTGCTCATATAATAACCACCTTTAACAAATTGGCATCGACTTATATCATACCTATTCTTTGTAAGAAAGTTTATTTCAAGAACCATAATCTGAATACAAGTTTTATTATGAATCTGGCCTTTTTATGAATCTGGCCTTACACAATCCAGGTGACTGCTCTAAACACAGACCCGCTCTCTAACGACTTGAGATAGCCCTATGAATTTCTTATTGTCTATTCACTGTCAGTTTTATTTTAAAGTTCTAGCTACGCGTATCAGGCAGCGATGAATTATTTATCAGCGCATATGTTCCCATATAACATGGATTCCTTCAAAAGAAACGAAAAAGGCACCTTATTGGCCATGCCCGGCAAGGTGGAAGCGCTAGGAGGACTGTGTAGTCCGATATTGACTTTTCTTACCATCTTGTGGAGTCATTTAAAGTGATGTGCATTAAAAAACATAATTAAGGGGCTACCTCGTGCACACTAGCGACACCAATTGATTGTTATTATTTATGGTGAATTTAGAACATAATAAACAAAAACGCTTTAGAGAATTGATAAAGAACTGAAATACTGAGGAGGACTTGCCGCTGGACATGTCTTTTTCACTCTAAACCAAAGAAAAGTCTGCAAAATTAGTCTTTACTTTAGCCACACCTCTTATCGTAAAATATTGAAAGTGTACCTATTCATGTTTTCAATCTTTCACGCGTGACATTGTCAGATCATTACTTTATATTTCCACCTCCACATCACGTAAGAAATTTAGTTACTCGGTTCGACATCGTATGTACATCCAAAACTTAGAATTATTTATCAGCGCATATGTTCCCCTATAACATGGATTCCTTCAAAAGAAACGAAAAAGGCACCTTATTGGCCATGCCCGGCAAGGTGGAAGCGCTAGGAGGACTGTGTAGTCCGATATTGACTTTTCTTACCATCTTGTGGAGTCATTTAAAGTGATGTGCATTAAAAAATATAATTAAGGGGCTACCTCGTGCACACTAGCGAGACCAATTGATTGTTATTATTTATGGTGAATTTAGAACATAATAAACAAAAACGCTTTAGAGAATTGACAAAAGAACGGTATTTGTAATTTTAAAAGATGTATTTTGTATAAAGTGTCTACCTAGAAGTAACCAAATTTTTTATTATTGTTAAAAGTGGCCACTTTCGGCAATAATGAAAAAATAGGTTACATGTAGAGGAATATCTTATACCGAGCACATCTCAAAAAATTACAAATGCCATTCTTTAGTCATTCACTAAAGCGTTTTTGTTTATTATGTTCTATATTCACCACAATTAATATAAATCAAGTGGTGTCGCTAGTGTCGACGAGGTATCGCTTTAAGCGTTATGGTGACCATGAAAACTTTCGCTTGTTCAATTTCAATCAATTTAATTGCAATGGATCTACTTATGCCAATTTATTTTAAAAAAGCACATAACGTTTTTTATAAAGATTTCGACATAAAGTTTTATATGAAGTTTTATAGAAAATTATTCTTTCGGTATTCTGTGTAATACGCTGAATGTAACGACAAAAAATGGTATATAACAGTGAACATACTAACAAATGTTTTGGTACTACCTATAACTATCGGCCTCAGTTACAAGAATGAGTTCAGTCATAAATCAGTTCAAGCATCTATATTTCTCACGAAGTAAAAAATGAGGATCAATTCTCGATCCTCGATTGCGGTCCGACCTAACCTTTTAATAATTTAGAGATTCAAATAGATATTTCCAATACAAAAATCCGGTACACAAACTCAAAAAGTCGTTGTTACGGTGCTTTTCATTTTTAACCGACTTCAAAAAAGTAGGAGGTTATATGTTCCACTGTATGTTTTTTTTTATGTATGTTCACCGATTTCTCTGTCAATTATGAACCGATTTTCAAAATTCTTTTTTATTCGATAGAGTATACTCCTTAAGTAATAATATTATAATAATAATAATAACATTCATACACTCACACCTATTATCTAGCCCAAAGTAAGCATCATTAAGAGCTTGTGTTATGGATACTAGATAACGGATAAATAATGAAAATAATATGTATAAAAATATTAGAAATATACTAAATAAACATATAAACATCCATGACTCGTGAACAAATGCTCGTATTCATCATACAAACATTTGCTCCTACCGGGATTTGAACCCGGGACCTTCCGACCAAGTAGCCTGTATAGCAAGGGGTACAGACCATTTGGCGAGCCGGCCGTTAAGTGGTTCCATTGTCACTAAGTAAGATCAGGAGAGGGCAAACTTTAAATTTTATAGGCACGTATGAAATGTTTTACTTTTTCCCAAAGCTATTCAAGTATTTGCTTCTGTTAGTCATCAGCTCATGTTAATGAGCTGGTGATGGAAGGTACAACTCCTTGACGGTTAGAAGTTAGAAAATAATTCTTTTACTATGTATTTCAACCAAAGACTGAGAGACAGACAAGTTGTTAGTGCTGACGGTCACCCATCTTGCTTTGACCTAAAAAAATCACTTAAAAATGTAAATTTTTTTTTAACAAAAATAAAACCGACTTCAAAACACTAAAAAGAAAAAAAAAGAAAATTTTAGTACCTAGGTACTTACTTACCTCCTAAAATGTATTTTTTGGAGTTGGTGCTAAGCTGTTTCCAGAGATGTTGTCTCTGGAAACAGCTTGTGAAGAAGTAACAGAAAGTGAAGCACCAACTCCAAAAAATACATTTTAGGAGGTAAGTACTTAGGTACTGAATTTTTTTTTTCCTTTTTTGTGTTTTGAAGTCGGTTTTACTTTTGTTAAAAAATATATATTTTAAAGTTATAATAAGCTGAAAATAAACACAGCAATGACAGAATAAAGATTCAATGGTTTGGCAGTCATTTATTTTCATTACTATGTTTTGAGATTCTTTGAATCTAGTTGTTGAGCTGCACTTGAACGGGCTATCAAAAACTTTAAGCAAATTTTTATCATGAGAACATGGTTAAACACTGACCATACGAACCTCGTTTGATTTTTAGATCGTAAAAAAGTTGTTTCACAAAAGAGTTTTCGTAAAATAGTTTTATGCAGACCCGGCTAGGTATATGTACACTATACTAAAAAATTGGCAAAAACAGCCAAATATTCATCATGGCGCCTATGTATACTTATATGGCATATGGCGCCATGGCGTCAGTAGCTTGTCATTAAGATGTTCTAGTTATAGATGCTATTTGCTTATACTTATTCGGATTACCTACGCAATTTCGAAACAATAGCATGTTGAGATTTGACAAAACACTTTTGATATGTATTTGTATTGGACATCTTTGTAGTTTACCGTGTTTTATCGCAAATAAAAAAAAATGAATTTTAATATGTCACTTTGATGACCTTCAATTGACTTCTGTGTCGCTCGCCATATTGAATATTGGTGAAATAGACAAATCATTTTGAAATTACAAGTGAAATGAACGTGAAAATGAATAATTATTACCATTTTTCCAGGATTCAAGAGATATTACATGATTTTTTGGGGCATCATTGTACATATACCTGGCCGGATATGAACCATCTCCTTTATCTGCTCACGGCCTGTTACAAATTTTCAAACCTACGTTTAAGTTTTGTTGCCTAGCATTATATATTAATTTATTAAAAATAACAAAGCTTGCATTGCAGCTGAACTGTCTTTATTGGTGGATACCTACAGCGTTGAAACCTTTGTCTGAAACCGACCTTTGTACGAGCCCAAGAGTCCACACTACTCTGTCTGTCACTTTGCGTGTTCTGACAGGTAAGCTACCAAAAGGCCGCGGACCAATTAACGCGAAAATAAAACTATGAAAGGAATTAGAAATACGCAGCTCATTTGTATTTGGAGGATTTAGAATGTCAGTGTCAACAACATTTTGTGAGTTGTTGTTGTTTTGTTTTAAAGCTATAAATATTTTGGTGACGTATTTTAACGCTCGTTAAACAAGAATTTACTTAAAACATTTGTTAAACTTGGTTTACCTTTTACGTTTTGAATATGAGCTAGAGTTATGTGTGATTAAACTGAAATAGATTTAACGAGCATCTTATAAGTCAGTATATTTAAGTTTACATGTTAGCATACATAGCTTTTACAACATCAACAGGAACTATATCAATAACATGAATAAATAACGATTTAATATTAAGTACCATATCTCTCTATATTATTTTGAACAAATGTATATTGTAAGATAATGTGCTCCAAGGACTATTCAGGTTTACAATACAAAAGAAACTTTTCAAAGCAAATATTTACACGGGGCTTTCGGGCCTTACGAGTTTAACATTACTTGTTTCCCTACCACAAAGGTTTAATTTGTAGCAAGAAGGAAAGGATGAAGCACGTACTTCTAAAATAATATTAAAAACATTTTAAAACCTGCGACTGCTCCACATTTATCATTTATGTTGCTTCATATTATTTTATATATCTCATTTAGCTTATTTTATTTTATTCAAAATAAACTAATATTTTATTTTATTCAAAATAAACTAATATTTTATTTTATTCAAAATAAAACTACTCTAAGAACGACTAATCAATAAAAAACTTTCATACATACTTTTGAGAGATGAAGTTATATTATCCCTTAATCGGCCATGGCTTCAAACAAGTTGATTTAAATATGTACGGGGTTATAATGACATTAAAGACTTGGATACTAAAAACGAAACTAGTAGGTGGTAAGTAGTTTTTTTTTGCAGTGGGAAATTATTTCCCTATAACCATTAAAAGTTATATTTTGTGGGAAATTATTTCCCCATGTCCATGAACATACAAGTGGGAAATAATTTCCCACTTGACTAGCTTTTGTTTGCGTCGTTACTCGTCGACTTTTATATAGGAACAAAAAAATAAAAAATGCAACATTAAATGAATTATTTATTAATAATTGCAAAATTAAAAATTTTAAGTAACCCCCGGCGTCATTTATCATCTATGAACACCATCTCATTAAGACTATTCATGAGAGCCCAAACACGCTATATCTGCTGTAAGTTTCTGAAGAATTAAGCATTTCGCAGACTTTTTGATGGTATAGGATCAGCTCAAAGTTAGTATGTCATGGAAATGTCATCGAAGTGATAATACACGAAATTTGAAATCAATCGGATCTGTAAAAGTTAGTAAAATCCTAATATCATGTAGAAAATGAGCTGATAGTCATCAAACGCCTGAACTGATCTTCATAAATTATAGCTAAGATCCATCGTACTCACATCAGCTTTCAAACAAAAAAAAACGAATCAAAATCGGTCCATTCGTTTAGGCGCTACGATACCACAGACAGACACACAGATACACAAATACACAGACAGACACGTCAAACTTATAACACCCCTCTTTTTCCGTCGGGGGTTAAAAATGAACCAATTATGCGTAATAATAATTATGTAAACAAAAGAAATGTCTAATATGAGAGTCAGGTAAATGGAAATTTCTGAAGCAAGCTTTTGCACAAAATTACAGTGGCAACATTTGATGTTTGTTCGTTTTTCTTTTCCTTTGTGCTACAATAGCGACACCTTTTATATGTGCGTCTTGGTAAATAAAACTGGTTGGCGTTTTTTGGTAGAGAAACATCTTGCATCTGATCATTTGGATAAACCATCGATGATTTCTTGTAATTCTTTTTCATTAAGTGTTATCTTCTTGGAAAACGGCGGCGTCATTATAATAATAAAACGAAATTTATATTTAAAAAACAAAAAGACAAAACAACTTCAATTATATATATAGATAAACATTTTGTATTCCTTATGGGTTATAGGGAAACAATTTCCCACTTGAAGATTTCATACACGGCTATAGGTTAATAATTTCCCACTATTTTCGAATGAGAAAAAATATGATAACGTAACAGGTTTCGTACGTTATCTTGTTAGTAATGGATAAAATACATGCTCTACTTTAGGAAATAAAAACAAAAGCATACTTACATGATTTTTTCTGGGAGTAATTTCAAAAAGTATTTCAAGCATCGAGAGATAATGGACGTTAAATGGAACATTTCAATTTGAATTACTATTGACATTGACAGATGACGTTTAGAAAGAAGTGTTGCCAGAAAAAAACTTAAATAAACTACCGATCTTAAGATGCGTTCAATTGATTTTATTGTATCTGTAAAAAGAAAAAAAGAAAAAATAGATTAGTGGGCAACTCTTAAACCCACTTTTGCCACTTTCAAAAATATCGTATTCATTTGATAATTTCATGACATTTGTATGAAATAATGGTGCCAACGTTACACTATTCCATACAAATGTCTTGAAATTATCACATGAATACGATAATTTTGAAAGTAGCAAACTATTTCTATGGACTAATATAGCCCAAGTTTAAATTTATTGTCGCATTGACGGCACCACCCTGTATTTGTGACATGGTAGTAGCTAGCCAAGCGGACATAGAAAAAACCCTACCACCAACCAAACCGAGAAAAAATTACTGCCGCTACGGGATTTGAACACCGGACCTCTAGATCTGAAGTCGATAGTCTCAATCACTAGACCACAGGGTTTAAGCTCAAATGGTTATAAATAATATACAGGTTGGCACATTTAGATCGGTGAGTATGGGAAAGTCTGAAACTATGAGACATACGAAAATCTCTTCTTAGGAACCACATCATCGATTTTAGTAATAAGAAAATCCGCATTCATACATTTAGAAAAAAAAACATGTACTCAGCTCGGGAATCGAACCCGGACGTTTTGAAAAATAAAACTAACATCGGGCCCGAAAGGTGCTTTTTCACGCCTCTTTTGAAGGAACCCATGTTATAGGAAGGAGGGAACACATGTGCTGGCAAAGAATTTCAAGTTCTGGAAGTACGACAAAGAAACAAGCTACTAAATTTCTTTGTACGTGATGTTGAAGTGGAGACAGTGAATTGATGACTCCGAAGACCGGCACGAGTACTCCTGAGTAAGAAGGGGGAAGGTGGAATAAGATCAAATATCTCTTCAAAGCAATCTCCGTGATATAGCTGATAGAAGGCGCTAAACGGCGCGACGTCTCGACGCAATTGCAGAGGCTCAAGATTGTTCGTGACCTCTATATCGCCAACGATACGGACAGCATGACGCTGCAATCTGTCCAGGGCATCAAGTAGGTACTTGGCGGAGCCATCCTACAAGTGCGAGCAATATTCCACGCAAGACCGGACTTGAGTTTTATAGAGCAGGCATAATTGGTCAGGCGTGAAAAATCGACGCACCTTGTTCAGGACACCGAGCTTCCGAGAGGCTGTTTTGATCACAATTCCTGGAATTCAGATCGCAACATATCTCCATGCCTAGCAAGTTTAGGAAGCCCTGTGCCGAAATAGTGGTGCCCTGAAGAGACGGAAGGGGAAGGAACGGCGACTTTTTAGCTGTAAACACGCACACTGGTTCTTTCTTAGCATTGAACTCAACAAGATTGTTAGATACCCATTCAGAAACGAGGTCCAACACCCTGTTAAACTCAATAGTAAGATTCACTTTCTCTCTCTCTCTCGGTTTCAGCGCGCCCAGCCGCTGGGCGACCGCAATATCCCCCATGCACTGTACTGTCATCTGCATGGCAATGAATGTTTCCTAACGAAAACACGTCATTGATATGAAGAAGAAAGAGTGTGGGGGATAGAACAGAGCCTTGTGGTACACCAGCATCCACTGACATGAACCGCGAAGCGCATCCATCAGCTAGGACACGGATTCTTCGCTCATGCAGGAAGCCGGCACTCCAGTTACAGAGCTGAGCGGGCAGACCGTATGCCGGGAGCTTGGAGAGAAGAGCCCTGTGCCAGACCCGATCGAACGATTTGGCAATATCAAGGCTAACTGCCACTGACTCACCACGTTTGTCAATAGCTTCACCCCAGACATGCATTAAGTACGCTAGAAGATCACTCGTTGACCGCTTCGGCCGAAACTCGTACTGTCGATCATTAATTAATGAGTGATCTTCTAGGTATTAGGTAATTACTGAACATTACTGAGTTTTACTGCAGATGCCGCTTCTGAACACTTAAAAAGAGTATTTTTGCAAATTCAAACATGGCTCAGAAGAGAAAAATCGCCAGAAGAATGGGGTTGGAACCGAAAACAATGACGAAGAGCGACCAGTTCCAGAATCTTTACAAAAAATATTTTTTTTCGCCTGCAAAACAGGATGTGGAGCATCTTGTGGGTGCAGGAAAAGTGGATTAAACTGGTGACAGCTGTACTAATCTTTCACCTACAATTTAAATCAACGAGATAGACGACGACGACAATAATGAACAATAATGTATATAGGTAGTAAATGACGAAATTTTTTTTGTAAATAATTATTTTATGCGAAAATGTAATAAATTGACATTGAAGTTACTCTGCAAACATAATTTATTACATATAAAATAGATTTTTTTACTTTAAACATTTTTTTCACCCTTCCGCCCCTCATTTTTCAGTAAATTATTGTTAAAATAAATTTTAACAATATAAAACCGACACATTTTAGGAGGTAAGTACCTAGGTACTGAAATTTAATTATGTTTTACTTTTTAGTGTTTTGAAGACAGATTTATTTTGTTAAAAAAATATTTTTTGACATTTTTAAGTGACTCCTTGACTGAGTAAGCAAGATGGGTGACCGTCAGCACTATCGACTTGTCAGTCTCTCCGTCTTTGGTTGAAATACATAGTGGAAAAATTATCTTCTTACTCCTTACCGTTAAGGAGTTGTACCTTCCATCATCAGCTCATCAATATGAGATGATGACTTACAGAAGCAAATACTTGAATAGCTTTATAAAGGAGTAAAACATGTCATACGTGCCTACAAAATTTGAGATTTGCCCTCGATTTCCCTAGGATCCCATCATCAGATCCTGACTAGAATAGAATAGAATAAATTTTTATTGTATAACTGTGTATAAAAAAGGTCTTAAAATATAAATAGTGCTTACAACAGTTTTATCCATTTCGGACATACAATATTTACTTAATCTAAATTGAGTAATTAAACTTATTAAGGTATGTAAAACCAATTTTTAATTCTAACTTTCATCATTATAAAATTCACTTAAACTGTAATATGCTTTTGAAATCAGCCAAATTTTTAATTTAATTTGGAATTGTTTTCCTTCTAGTTGTTTAATACTAACAGGCAAATGATTAAATATTTTTATTGCACTGAAGTAGGTACTCTTATGGTACATTGTGTTATTACATTGTGGAACATAGAAATCAAATTGATATTTTGAGCGAACATTACGACAGCAAATTTTATGTATAAAGTTTTCTTTGTATTTTTTTTATGAATGATGATATTTCTAATATATATAAACATGTTAGGGTTAAGAAATATTCCCTTTTAAAAATATCTCGTAAGGAATCTGTACTGTACAATTTATATATTATTCGTAGACATCGTTTTTGTAATATAAAAGTGGATTCTACATTAACCGAGTTGCCCCAGAAAATAATACCATAAGTTAACTGAGGATAAATATAACCATAATAAGCAGTTTTCACCGTATCTTTGGAAGTGACATTTGATAAAATTGATATCAGGTAGCAGTAGCTGGTTAGTTTATTATTTATTTTATTTATATGTGACTTCCAGTTTAGATTTGAGTCGATATTTATACCGAGAAAATTTGTTACATTTGTTTCTTCTATTGTTTTACCAGAATTGTGAACATTTAAATTTAAAGGAGCTGTTTTATAATTTTGAAACTGAACAATTTTAGTTTTAGATAAATTTACTGTTAAATTGATGGTAGACAACCAATCAATTGCTTTTTGTAATGTGTTGTTTATTTCATATTTAAAATCAATTAAGTTGAAGTTTTTGTCAGAGATAAATATAGTTGCATCGTCCGCATACATGATACATAAATGTTTATTTACTAAAGGAAATTCGTTGACGTACACCAAGAATAGTAACGGGCCAAGTATGCTTCCTTGTGGAACACCTAATTTTATGCATTTGTAATCAGATATTACTCTTTCTATAGTTTTTGTTTGTTTATTATATGTGTCAATGAAAGTTGCTTGAGATCTATTTTCTAAATATGAGTTAATAAGAGTTAATCCATTTCCTCTTATACCTACATTTTCTAGTTGTCGCAGTAATATGGGATGCACAACACAATCGAAGGTGACAATGGGACCAACTCAGGAGTATACTCTATTGAATAAAAAAAGAATTTTGAAAATCGGTTCACAATTGACCGAGTAATCGGTGATAACCTCCTTCTTTTTTGAAGTCGGTTAAAAATTTTTGTAATCGAGATCGGCCAATTTTTTTTTAACTTTTTTGATTGAGGTTTTAATAATACAGTCAAAAACTTGCTATACAGATTCATTGACTGGCCCTGGGTTCCGAGGTTTTATCATTTTTATGTCTTACGGCTCTCCACTAATATTACGTATATTATTGCAGCGTCCTACAATACTCGCGGCTTTTGTTTAATTTCAAATGTGTTCCATTCAGCTTGCCGTGGCCAGCTTGATTTTAGAAAAAGTTTGATTTTCAAATTACGTTCGATTTTTAAATAAGTTCGACGCGGCGCCGGCCGGCCCCCGTCTTCGAGTATTAGTTGATCTATTATTACGAAATTAGACTTTATGATTATGGCAATAAGAACTATGAAAAGTGAAAATATCATAACCCAGCGGGTTATAATGAGATGTCCAACATTACACCCCGGCTAAAGCCAAGGGCTTTAATGACTTGCTTTACGTAAGGTTTGCATGATATGTAATTTAGCATTGTCGAGCAGGTGGTGTGAAAAATGTATTTCTGATAAGTAGTATTCAGTCAAGATGTATACACTTTTGCTAATCAGTCACTCTTATTACAAAAAGAATAAGGCACAGGAGATGGAGAAAAGTTTATCTTTTTGCGTGTGACTATACCTACGTTTTTCTCCCTTCGAAAACGTTCGGTAATGAGAGACTAATTTTATAAGGGCTTAAATACTTCCTTGATCTAGGTAACGATCGACTAGCATTTGTCATCCCGGGAAATTTGAAATACTGTTCTGCGCCCTATCTGCTATACAAACAACAATAACAATAAATTAATATTAATAGTCTACTTATGTTTTTAAAACTCTGAGGCTTATTTTGAATTATAATTATTTAAAGCTTTTCTTTGGGGTTTTCCATTCAATTTTTGTTTTAAAACCATCCTTGTATCGAAACGAATAAAACAAAAATAGGAGGCTTCTAATCTTCGACCTTACTCGCCACTAAAACAGAATGTTATGATTAATTAATATATTAGGTAGGGGAAAAGTCTTTTCGCATTATAGTATGTATGAACTTGTAATAAAATCTCTTTGGCTGTAGTATTTGTTTTTAGTATTTGTCTTTGGTTTTAGTATCATTAAAATTTAAGATTTAAAAAAGATAATTCCAAATACAAATTAGGACAGTGTGTGTTTTTCATTTGTTTTTCGTACTGTCAAGATGAATGAATCTAATGAAGAAATTCGATACATTTTAAAATTTTACTACAAAAAAGGTAAAAAAGCGAAAAAAATTGTGTGTGTCTCAGTCTCAGTGTCTGTGAGAGTAGCACAAATTTGGTTTAAGCGTTTTCAATCCGGAAATATTGATGTCAAAGATGCACGTCGCTCTGGTCGCCCTATTACGGATAAAATTGATGCCATTTTTGAAAAATTGGAACAAGATCGGCATGTCAGTAATTACGACGAAGCTGAAGAACTGGGAATTGACCACAAAACAGTTTTGGCGCATTTTAAAAAAATGGGTACACAAAAAAGCTCGATATTTGGTACCCCACGAGCTCACTGAAAGAAACCTAATGAACCGTGTACTCATTTGTGATTCTTTATTACGACGTAATGAAACCGAACCATTTTTGAAGAAGCTGATAACTGATGATGAAAAGTGGATCACGTACGACAAGAACGTGCGAAAAAGGTCGTGGTCAAAGGCCGGTCAGGCTTCACAGACTGTGGCGAAACACGGGTTAACTCGCAACAAGGTGATGCTGTGTGTGTGGTGGGATTGGAAGGGCATTATTCATTATGAGCTTGTTACCACCAGGCAGGACCATCGATTCTGAACTCTACTGCGAACAACTGATGAGATTAAAGCAAGAAGTTGAGAGAAAGCGGCCGGAATTAATCAACAGAAGGGGTGTGGTTTTTCATCATGATAACGCTAGACCTTACACATCTTTAGCCACTCAACAAAAATTAAGAGAGTTTAGCTGGGAGGTGTTAATGCATCCGCCGTATAGTCCTGACCTTCAGATTTCCACCTGTTTCGCTCTCTTCAGAATTCTCTAGGCAGTGTCAGGTTAACATCACGAGAGGTTAAAATCTTAGAATTTCAATCAATACTTTTACTACACAAGACACGGTACTGTTTTACAAAAAAAGTTCTAGAGTGCGAGACAAAAAAATATTTACCACGAGTGTTGCTAACCTTACTATTTTAATATTAGATGGTAGTATTAAATATAGTATTAAATTGTATTTTAATTTAACACACAATCATACTACTTACATAGTTAATACGTATAATTGGATGCCATGTTCAGCTTGTTGGAGGAGCTTTCCCACTTCCCTATTATTTTTCTCCTTTTGTACCTATCATCCCGCCGGTGGGCTCACACACAATTAAAAAACCAATTGTGCCAGATTTGTAGGTACTTTCGGATTCAACAAAAAGTTAAATTTTTACAGTTCTTTAATATTGCTTTTTATCGATCCACGAACAACTACGGCTTTGCGTGATAGGTCCCAATAAAACTTCTGACGTTTGAAACCATTCGATGAGTTTGATTAGTTTTATTATGATGATCCCAATGTACTTAAAACATATTGTAGAATTTTATTTATATTAAACTAATGAGAGGTTGGTTTGAACTAATTCCCAGTATGAATGTTATTTTTAGAATGAATGTTTTTTTTTCAGTTATTTTTTGTCACAATTGTCGATTTGCGATATTCCCTGTAGCTTTTAGCGGTCAGCGGGTAAAAAGACAAAATAGAAAGCCTTAATAATTCCTATTGTGTTTCTTTCAACCCCATTTTTTTAACTAAAACCTGCTGTGCCAAAAAAATTCAACTTACATCGCGATAGGCTATATTCAAAAAGCATAACTCTATACCTACACCCTGTCAAGGAATGATACAAAATTATTTATTGTTTATTATCAAAATTTTAAATTTCTTTACATTTTATTCACTTAGTTGTTTTACTGTTTGTTAATTAGCCGATAGTAATATAAACATAATGTGAAAATCGTGTGATTCTCACAGACCTATGGACTGGCTATGCGTGGGTGCTATGTATATGTGACTTATAATTGTTTTGGGCTGCTTTCGTTTTCATAATAATAATAGTTCAGGTGTTTATTTTGATTCAATTTCAATAGTTCTGCTGTACGTGTAGTGTAAAGGTACAAGGTACAAGAAACAGGATTCGCTTTCGGAAAATATGGCATTACGCAATTTAATATACACTGATCCAAAATCCATGATATAATATAATTTTATATTTATTTATTACCTACGTTATGATTTTATGCTCATAGCACCCAGAGCGGACGGCCGATGGGGCGTTAAATAAAAGTTATAGCATGACGATCACGCACCGGAAAGCGCAAAGTAGAACGGCGTACTACTGATGGACAGAGGACCTGATGGTCAAATTGGATGCAGACTGCAAAAAAACGATGCATTTGGAAATTGATGGGGGAGGCCTTTGTTCAGCAGATGATGATAATGAATGATTTTATGTCCCAATGTCCATTTTAACAGGTTCGCTATTTTTCATGGAAATGTTATCCACCCTTACACACAATCTAACATTACCTGCATTTTCTTATCCATATATCGGCGAAATTGGTATTGAGCGTATTTCCTTTATGACGTAATTCCAATAGGTTCTAAATTCCACGAGAACGTAATTCATATTGCACATAACTTGGACTTAAATAGGTCGTAAATCTTATTTAATTTGAATTGCACGAGCTATACATGAGATCGAACGTTTTTCTCTTCGAACCCAGCTAATAACTACTTGCTCGTTTTACTTGCTAAATAACATAAATTGAGAATTTACTAATCATTTTCTTATCCACACATTACATTACATTTGACGACCGAATCGTCAGTAGTTACCTAACTACAGGCTACTCTACAGGGGTCCCTGGTACGAGTCCCGGCCGGGGCTGATTTTTGTATGATAAACACCAATATTTGTTTTCGGTTTATAGTTGTTTTTTGTATTTACTTCTGTATCTTTCTAATTGTACTAGCTTATAGGTAATAGTTTATAGGTAGTATTAGTAATATAATCATTACTATGAATATTATATTACCTATAAACTAGTACATGGTGAATGACGTCCTCGATATGCATATAAGTGATTAGTGAGTGTGCGTTGGTAAGATATTGGTATGAGTACCTACCTACTTTAGTCCGCGCTTTCAGTTACACGCCATTTACCAGTCAAATGAAACGAGTCTGGATTTTCAAAATCTATTATATTAGATGCTTCCACCATTCATTCATATTCAATTGTTGAATGATAAGAATTGAAATGGCAAAATACCCGAAGAAGAATAAGGCGGCTTTCAACAGATTATGGGCGACGGATGGTTTGACTCTATAAGAGAAGATTCTCGAAATGATCGAATAGGGAATTTGGAATATTAAATTGTTAATGGTAAACATTAAATATGTACGTTATTATTACAAAACTGTTAACCTGCACATCTCAATACAAGCTCTATTTAAGCATAGTGATTGACGTTTTTAAGTATAATGGTAGATATTCTTAATTTTGATTTTAACAGTATTATAAATGTTTGAAAATTATTTACTGATTGAAATTTATCTAAACTAAAAAAAATTACGTCTTGAGGCGGAGATCGAACCTGCGACCTTTCGCAATCCGGACGACTGCTCTGACCATCTGAGCTACCCAGGTCTTAAAATTCTTCTAGTCTATCTGTATTTGCGTTATGAGCTAACGTAGGTACCACCCTACAATGTCGCAATGTTCTATTTCAACATCCGAAACGAGATATCCCAAGTCCAAGTGAAATTTTTCTAGTTAACATATATTTTAATTAGTAAATAATGGTAGATGTCCAAAACCAGGGACAATGACATTTTGTTTATTCATCAATAGTTTTGTTGATCTTCCTGGAATCTTGCTGGGTTTTCCGTCCCTTTTTCTCAGAACATGTCCTCTTGGTAGCTTAGTAAACAGCTTCACCTACAATCTTGACCCTATTAATTCCACATTTTTTTTATTTTTATTTATTTATTTTTATACAAAGCACGACAATTGACCCAACACCACCTGATGTGAAGCGGTAAGGAGAGTCCATATGCGAAGACAGCTAGTGCAGAATAGACATTGCACTAGCCGCCTCCACCTTGCCGGCCCAAAAGGTGCTTGTTCACGCCTCTCTTGAAGGACCCCATGTTATAGGATGGAGGGAACACCTGTGCTGGCAAAGAGTTCCAAGTTCTGGAAGTACGACAAAGAAACGAGGCACTAAATTTCTTTGTGCGTGATGTTGAAGAGGAGACAGTGAATGGATGACTCCGAAGACCGGCACGCGTGCTCCTGAGCAGGAAGGGGGAAGGTGGGATAAGGTCGAAAAGCTCCTCAGAGCACTCTCCGTGATAAAGCCGATAAAAGGCGCTAAGCGACGCAATATCTCGACGCAATTGTAGAGGCTCAAGGTTGTTGGTGACCTCTACATCGCCAATGATACGGACAGTACGACGCTGCAATCTGTCCAGTGCATCGAGGAGGTACTTGGCGGAGCCATCCCACAAGTGCGAGCAATATTCCACGCAAGACCGGACCTGAGTTTTGTAAAGCAGGCATAGCTGGTCAGGCGTGAAAAATCGACGCACCTTGTTCAGGACACCGAGCTTCCGTGAGGCTATTTTGATCACAGTTTCGATGTAGTTCCTGGAATTCAGATCGCAGCAAATCTCCATTCCGAGCAAGTTCAAGGAGCCCTGTGCCGAAAGAGTAGTGCCCTGAAGAGAGGGAAGGGGAAGAAACGGCGACATTTTGGCTGTAAACGCGCACACCTGAGTTTTCTTAGCATTGAACTCAACAAGATTGTTAGAGCCCCATTCAGAAATAACGTTCAACGCCCTGTTGAGCTCAATAGTAAGATTCTCCCTCTCCCTCCGGGTTTCAGCGCGCCCAGCCCCTGGGCGACCGTGATATCCCCCATGCACTGTACTGTCCTCCGCATAGCAATGAATGTTTCCTAATGGAAGCATGTCATTGATATGAAGAAGAAAGAGTGTGGGGGATAAAACAGAGCCTTGTGGTACACCAGCATTCACTGACATGAACCGCGAAGCGCATCCATCTACAAGGACGCGGATTCTCCGCTCGTGTAGGAAGCCGGCGATCCAGTTGCAGAGCCGAGCGGGCAGACCGTATGCCGGGAGCTTGGAGAGAAGAGCCCTGTGCCAGACCCGATCAAACGCTTTGGCAATATCAAGGCTAACAGCCACTGATTCACCACGTTTGTCAATAGCTTCACCCCAGACATGCATTAAGTACGCTAGAAGATCACCCGTTGACCGTTTCGGCCGAAACCCGTACTGACAATCACTAATTAATGAGTGATCTTCTAGATATCGGATCAGCTGGTTGTTAACGATCCGTTCCATGACCTTGCAAAGAACTGAGGTGACAGCTATTGGGCGGTAGTTAGCTGGGTCTGATCGGTCTCCTTTTTTGGGGACCGGTTGCACATTGGCCTCTCTCCAAGATTCCGGCACACACCCAGAAGAGAGAGAAAGACGGTATAGCCGCGTTAAGACGGGAGACAACTCCGCTGCGCAGTTTTTCAGTACTATCGCTGGGATGCCATCAGGTCCACTAGCTTTCCGGACGTCGATTGACTGAAGCTCCGCACGTACATCACATTGCCTGATACGGATATCGGGGATTGTGTGGCCACAGTGGGAGAGTGTTGGTGGCTGTGAGTTGCAGTCATCGATTCGGGAGTGAGCAGCAAAGAGTTTTACCAAGAGATCGGCTTTCTCTTGCGGCTTGTGAGCTAGTGAGCCGTCATCTCAACGGGGGCAGCGAGGGTTGACAGAAGTTGGACTGCACGGCTTTGGCCAGACGCCAGTAGCTACGGCTTCCCGTAGGATGCGTGAGTAGTTCTTGGCCAACCCGTGCAACGCGCTGTGCATCCGCTCTGATGAAGGCCCTTTTGCAGGACTTGGTAGCGTTGTTATAAGCTGCTTTCAGCGAGTCAATGTAGGGATCCCCGCAAGCTCGACCCCTGATCCAAGCGCGGTATGCCGACTGTCTGTTCTCAACAGCTTTGGCACACTCGCGGTTGAACCAGAGGTTACGCCTACCCCTACTGACGAGATCGGAGTGAGGGATATAGTACTCCATCCCTAACATGATCTCGTCAGCAACAGCAGAAGCGCTAGCGTTCGGGTCCACCTCGCTGAAACAGCGCTGCCTCCAAGGGACAGATGCGAAGTAATCCCGCATACCGTCCCAATCTGCTGACGCATAGTGCCAGATTCGGCGTTTGGCAACCATAGGTACCGGTGGCGACGCCCGTGGCACCCCAGCAGATATCAGGCAGTGATCCGATGTTCCTAAAGAAGCACGAACCTCTATCCGATATCCATCCGGGCGAGACGTCAGCAGAAGGTCCAACAATGAGGGCGCGTGACCGACAATGTCTGGAATCCTGGTGGGCTGGTTTACCAGTTGGGTCAGGTCGTGCGTGAGAGCGAAAGCGTGGGTAGTTTTAGAGGAACTTAACCACGACTCGTGGTGAGCATTGAAGTCTGATAAAGTTTTCTCCAGTAGAGTCTTTAGCACAATTACTACGTAATTCAGTAAACCACTTAATATTTTAAATATCAAATCATATTTATTTCTCAAAATAAATTCAGTACATTGACAACACATCAAAAGATTTTTCACATTAAAAGTCACTCAATCAAAGCTGTAGATTAGAAGACATTATATGTGGCCAGTATATTTGACACCAACCTCTAACACTCCTCCTTAATCACAGCTTCCACAAACCTGAGTTACGCCCAAACCCTTCACACACCATTCAAACTTTGTTCGCATCAGTGGCTTGGTGAGAACATCTGCAACCATTCGCTCAGTATTCAAATAGTTCAGCTCTACTACACTATTTGCTGCAGCTTCTCTCACATAATGGTACCTGACATCAATATGCTTTGTGTGTTGATGTTGAACCGGGTTTTGTGCTATTGCAATTGCTGACTGGTTGTCAGAGTAAATATTAATAGCACTCATAGGGCAACCTTTTAATTCTCCAACAAGCCTACGTAGGAAGACTGCTTCCTTAGTGGCTTCGGATAGCGCTACGTATTCTGCTTCTGCAGTAGATAGCGCTACTGTGCGCTGCTTAGTAGATTGCCATGATATGGCTCCTCCTTGACACAGGAATGCATATCCGGAGTATGACTTCCTATCCAAATCTCCAGCGTAGTCCGCATCTGCGTAGCCTTCAATAAAAGCCTTAGTTTCTTTTGAAGAAAATTTTAAACCACGACCTATAGTACCTTTAAGGTACCTCAGTACTCTTTTAGCTGCTACCCAATGGTTTTCTGCATAACAGCTGTTGTATTGGCTGAGGTAGCTAGTCACATGTGCTATATCCGGTCGCGTACACACGGCCAAGTACATGAGTGACCTAATCAGCTCTTGGTATGGAATATTTTCATCTGGTGTGTGTTCAGGACCTGGTCTCTCTAGACGTTGTCCGGGTACACTCGGAGTCACTACGGTTTTGCATTCTTCCATATTGAACCGCTTCAGAAGTTTTTCTACATATTTTTCTTGATCTAGAGAGACAAAGTCTTTACTTTGCTTTACCCTCATTCCAAGGAACAAGTCTACTCTACCAAGATCTCGCATCTCAAAGGAATCTTTTAACTCCTTCTTTACCTTCTCCATTTCGATCTTATTGTTCCAAAATATCAACAAGTCGTCTACATATACTGCTATTATGATCAGTCTGTGCTGACTGCTTCTCATATAAACGCAAGGCTCACTGTCAAGCGCACGGAAATTCAGTACATTTAATGCAGCATCTAGTCGCTGATTCCATGCTCGAGGAGCTTGCTTTAGCCCATAAAGTGATATTTTGAGCAGGCACACGTGATTCTCCTTCCCTTTTTCACGGAAGCCTTCTGGCTGACTCATATACACCGTTTCTGAGAGATTTCCGTTTAGAAACGCTGTTTTGACGTCCATTTGGTCAATTGTTAGATCTTCTTTCTTTGCCAGTGCTAGTAAAAGCCTGAGAGAAGAGTGTCGCGCTACTGGACTATACGTATCTGCGTAGTCCACTCCTTCTCTCTGCTTGAAACCTCGAGCAACAAGTCTTGCCTTGAAACTCTTATTGTTCCCCCCTTCTGTTTTGATTCTAAGAATCCATTTAGAATCTATAACATTTTGGCCGCTTGTTGGCTCGACTAGAGTCCACGTCTTATTCTTTTTTAAAGCATCTAATTCTTCCTGGATTGCTTTCCGCCATTGATCACTATGTTTACCTTTCAATGCTGCTTGAATAGACAAAGGCTCCTCTTCTTCCTCATTGTCTATTGCTGCCTGATAAATATAGTAGTCAGGATATTCCTTTGGTTTTCTGTTCCGCAAGGGATATCTCCTTTCTACTGGTTCGTCTAGAACAACGGCGTTCTCCGGCGTAGATTCTCCTTCAGACATAACTTCAAGTTCCGTCTGAACATTGTCTGATTGATGACATTCAACAAAAGATTGTTCAAAATCTCCTCCTCCACCAGATCGCTCTCGTCCATCAAACACTGGAGCATTATCTGAGGGGTATTGTTCTGTAGGCACTTCTGCAGTAGTGATGATTTGTTGAGTGCTATCAGTTGTAGGTTCTGGTTGCTTAACAAGAGATGAATGCTTCTGATGTTCAAAGAAGATGACATCTCTGGCTTTGTATACCTTTAACGTGGCTGGATCTATCAACCGATAACCTTTAGACTCCTCGCAGTATCCAACAAAAAGAAGCTCCTTACTTTTCGGATCCCATTTTGTGCGTTTCTGGTTTGGCACATGCATAAATGCCCTACATCCAAAAATTTTGACTGCACTCAGATCTGCTTTCTTTCCAGACCAAGCTTCTTCTGGAGTCTTGTTTCTTACTGCAATGGTCGGAGAGCGGTTTTTCAAATATACTGCAGTGTTAACAGCTTCAGCCCAGTATGTGTTCTCCAACTTCGCTTCTTGTAGCATACTGCGCGCCTTTTCTGTTATTGTACGGTTTGCCCTTTCAGCAACGCCATTCTGCTGTGGAGTATATTGAATTGTCAGCTGGTGATGAATTCCATGAGATTTGAGGAAATCATCCATTTCACGATTTACAAATTCGCGTCCGTTATCCGACCTAATAGTTTTAAGTTTCCTACCTGTCTGATTTTCGGTATAAATCTTAAAATCTTTCAACTTTTGTAACACTTCATTTTTTTGCTTCAAGAAGTATACAAATGTTTTACGCGTTTTGTCGTCAATGATGGTCATAAAGTATTTGTAGCCACCATGAGATTCTGCGGGCATAGGTCCGCATATATCTGTATGTACTAGCTCGAGCACATCTGTAGCTCTAGTAGCTCCATTCTTCTGAAATGGTTGTGACGTTTGTTTCCCTAAACATACATTCTACACACTCTAACTTTGTTGAAGAATTAGGAAAACTCACCCCAGTTGCCAGTTTGTCTCTTAACAGTTTTAGATTACGTACGCCAAGATGTGCCATTCGTTGATGCCACAATTTCAACTCAGCATTCTCCAAGGTACATAGAGCAGCTCCCTGCAAGCAGTGTTTTATTTTATAGACACCTCTATCTAATGAACCTCTAACTGCCACCTTACCTGTTACCTTGCAGTTATTGGCAAGATAAATCTCGCAACCCGTCGACTTAAATACCACTGTATGCCCTTTCTTCACAATCGTACTTACACTCAGCAAGTTATTTGACAGTTGTGGTACATACCAGACATCGTTCACAGTTAAACTAAACTTATTCATACTCACAGAACCCATACTTTGCGCAAATACTTTCTCACCATTCGCACATGTAATCTCTCTTTGCTCAATCGCTTTTACATTCTTCAGCCATACATTACTGTGTGTCATGTGATTTGAAGCACCCGAGTCGATGATCCAATCTTCGTCAAATAGCTTCTCACTTGTTGCAAAAGCAAAATTGTTCATAGCTTCGTTCTTCTTCTTGGGATTATTTGGACAGTCTAAAGCTTTATGTAGTCCTTCGCAAATGTAGCATTTCAATTTCTTCTTTTGGTTGTAATTTCGAATAAATTTCTTTGTTTTCTTTGCTGCCAAAGCCGAAGTAAAAGTCGATGCTTCTTGAGAGTCGTCTAACTGTAATAGTTTCATTTTTACGAAGTCAGTAGTAATAGTCTCGTTTCAAGCTTCTGAGGCCAGTTTTAAAGGTTGATATTTCTCTGTAAGTCCTTGTAACATCAATGTTGCGACTAGTTCATCATCGATCTCTTTTCCTACATCTCTGAGTTGCTGGACAACTGTTAGAGTCTCTGTCACATATTCTCGCATTGTTTTAAAGTTCTCTAACTTCATGCTCACTAATCTCGATAAAAGTCTGCATCTGTTGTTGAGACCTTTATCTTCAAAAGCATTTTTCAAAGCATCCCATGCGTCTTTAGCCGTTTTTGCTTGTTGAACATGTACTAAACAATGAGGTTTTACCATAAGGCATACGCGTGCTCGTGCCTTCTGATCTCGTCTTACTTGTGCTGCGTCACTAGTAGTTGGAGATCTCTCTGTGTATTCCCATAGATCATCATGGATAAGTTGCAATTCCATGAGAAACTTCCATGTGTTGTAGTTTGAGCTGCCATCAAGTTTTTCAATTGTGGGCAGACTCATACTGCTCATATTTGTACTTTCCGGTGTTCTACTCGTTATTTAGGATGTTTGGTTAATTAGAGTATCCGAATCAATTTGTAGTAACGGATTTGACATTTTGTTTTACAGAGTTTACTTACTGTAAGAGGCCCATAACCTGATAAAGTTTTCTCCAGTAGAGTCTTTAGCACAATTACTACGTAATTCAGTAAACCACTTAATATTTTAAATATCAAATCATATTTATTTCTCAAAATAAATTCAGTACATTGACAACACATCAAAAGTTTTTTCACATTAAAAGTCACTCAATCAAAGCTGTAGATTAGAAGACATTATATGTGGCCAGTATATTTGACACCAACCTCTAACAAAGTCCCCTAAAAACACCAATTCCGCGGTTGGAAACTGCTCCTGCGCAACATCTGCCACCCGACTAAGATGTTCGAAAAGTCGAGTTGTCTCCATGTCACCACTGTGGGATCTATACAGGCACACGTATACACGGCAATGTGTGCCCAGGTCCACATGCACCCCAAGGATGGAGTAGGTAGGGTCCTCCAAGCAGCGTAGACGGCGACAGCAAACGTTCGCCCGGACAAACAAGCAAACCCCGGCCTTCGCTTTGAATGACTCTTCAAGAGCGTAGCCGGGGTAATCCAAGTAGCTTGAATCAGCCGGGCGGAGTATTTGCGTCTCCGTCAAAAACAGCATTGCTGGCCGAGCCGTCTCGAGATGTTGGTGGACGGCATTGAGGTTAGCATGGAGCCCACGGATGTTAGTGTGCCCGACATCAAACAGCGTGGTTGTGGTGGGGGTGTGCACCGCTGTACGACCATTCATGTTATTGAGCGCTGCCATAGAGAATGATGGAAGGAGGAGAGGCGTGAATTGAGGGGACGATGTCGCGATGTAGACGGTCAAAGCGTGAGGCCTGTTTCCCCAGTTAACAGCCGACAGCAGATAAGCGCTGACCCGCCGAACGGAAGGGCCCCCGAACCCCCCCCCCCCCCCCCCCCCGGGAATGGCCGCCGGGACCCCACCACCCGGTCACCAACCGGCACGACGGACCACCCCAAGATAGGTTCGCTTGGGCCCCTGTACTGTACCACGGGCGGCCAGCGGAATAGCCGTTTCTTCGGGTCTCCCTGGTCGGCGGGTCAACGCAGTCCACCTGGCTCTGGTTAGACGGCAGCCGTCACTGACCGAATCCATCGCCGCATCGTCCCCCCAAGCTCTGGTTGTACGCTGACTGATCCCGGAACGCGACCACAAGTGGTCACTTGGCGGGTTTTACGCCATGCGTACATATTTATTGAATAAAATAATTTAAGTTTTACTAGGTGGTAGGCTGTAAGGATGTAGGGTCGTCTGGGTAGGTACTATCGCCTTTCTTATTTCAACCGTAAAACAGTTCGCTGTGTTTCGGATTGAAGGGAAATGTAGCCAGTGAAATTACTGGCCATGGAAGCCATTTTATCTTAAGCCTTAGGATGACAACTCACCTGAAATACCAAGTGACTTTTTTACTTGTTATTACAGGTGTCTATGGCGGCGGTAACCACTTACTACCAGGTGGGCCGTCAGCTTGTTTGTCATCTAATTGTATAAAAAAAAGTTTGAAAAGATTTAAGTACTTATTATTTGGACTATGTTATAAGATATATATGAGGAGCTCGGTGGCGTAGTGGTTTGAGCGCTCTGATTTCGATTACGAAAACAAAGCAACTTTCGCTATGGTTGGTCCCGGGATGGGTCAATCAAATTTATAATCTCGAGCTCCTCCGTGCTTCGGAAGGCACGTTAAGCCGTTGGTCCCGGTTGTTCCTGCAACCGCTTTAACCCACCAACCCGCATTGGGCCAGCGTGGTGGTGTTATGGCCCAAACTCCTCATGTTTTTCTCCCATGTAGGAAGGCCAGTGCCCAGCAGTGGGACGTATATAGGCTGGTGATGATGATAAGATATATCTATACCTAACCTAATCAAATGTGAATAATATGTAAATAAAAAATATATTTACATAAACTGTATTTCTGGAGAAAAGTAGGTAGGTACTTACCCATTATTTTTAATCTACTGGATCATAATCAAAATTTGTTATCTCGAGCACCTCCATGCTTCGGAAGGCACGTTAAGCCGTTGGTCCCGAGTGTTACTATTACAATTGCTATAACCCACTAACCAGCACTGATCCAGCGTGGTGGTGTTGTTATGGCCTGGCCATAGGAAGGCTTGTATTCAGTTGAACGTATAAAGGCTGAATGGTGATGAATAACATATTAGGGTCTTATATGTATATTAAATTTCTTTCTGCCGATTCTTAGTATAGGACGTTTCCATCCAAGCTCACATTAATATTTTTATAAACCTAAGACTGTTGTATTCGAATCCTTCTCTGTTCGTTCTGGTTTGCCGTTCTACGGGAACAGAGGATTATTAATTTATAAGTAGAGTATATACCCAAATGATATAATAGATATTCTATTGTTAAAAAGACGCCAGCGGGCTGATAATAACAAAACGCTAAAATATATTTTCTTGTATTTGGTATTGACTATACACTTAATAAGAAAACGTCATTTCTCTAAATTTACTTGTGTCAAAATTATGTAGGATTATAAAATTAGATGGCGTGGAATTCATCGTTTCCCTGTTATCAATAGAACTGAGGGTGAATAATTGCCTCTTAGTGATTACGGTAATAATTCTTAGTTATCAAGGCGATGACTCATCCGACTTAAATAAAGCACAATGTGCGGGTGTGGCGCAGGCACAACCTCACCACGATTATGGTGAAAAATCATAACTCATCCTAACTCATCCCAACTTATCATTTATATTCGACTTTTGTAAGTCTTTTATAGATATCTAAGACTAAAGACGTACTTACAGCAATAATGCATATAAATAGCGAAGATCTAAATACTGAAATTCATAATAGTACTAACACTGCCGCTCCGCACGAGTAAGTAGTCCCTTTTATCAGCATTATCTCTCCATGCCAAATTTCGTCTAAATCATTTTTTTTTATACAACTAGATGACAAACAAGCTGACGGCCCACCTGATGGTAAGCGGTTACCGCCGCCTATAGACACCTGCAATAACAAGGAAAAATCACTTGATATTGCAGGTGCGTTGTCATCCTGGGGCCTAAGTTTAGTGGCTAAGGAGTGAAAACATAACAGACAGACAATAGACGGATAGACAGAGTTAGTTTCGCATTTATAATATTAGTAGGCATACCTATAAATAGATTACCCAACATACATTTTTAGTAACTAACGTATAATAAAATTCAATCTGCGTTATTCTATCAAGTAGTCCTTTCAGTAGAGATACCTTAGCTACATTAAAATGCCGTCCAATTTTTAGCCGCTGTCACGTCATGCATGTCATGATGACTTGCTTTTTCTCATAAGTTCATTTTTAACGACAGTAATATTTCATTAACGGACATTTCATTATAACTACGCAATGAATAGAATAAATAGTAATACTGGTTACAGTTAGCTGAGTACTTTAACATATTGGACCTGTTGTCATAAATAAATTATAATTAACATTAGTAACAATACCTAGTCATTTAAGCCGTCGAATTCTTTATTCCTTTGTTTTTCTTCACCTGTAAGATATGGGTGGAATCTTAAGAAGACTGTTTTACTTTGTGGCAATTATGATTTTATACTTAATAAGAAAGAGTTACATAAAGCTTTCTAAGACTTGGCTAACCTTAAATTTATGTATATTATTGTAGCGCTTGCGTCTGAATAACAGAGTGCCTTCGTATGTAGGCTTATTACAATCGGCAAATTGTTCTTCAGTGAAGAGTTTCGTTTGTATGGCACGTGTATAAATCGAAAATAATAAAAAAATACATCGTAACATTCTTTAACAATAATACATATAATAATAGCGCTCAGGTGTGAGCGCTATTATTATATGTATTATTGTTGTACATATCTAGCATAAATTGAACATAGTTAGGAGATGTGTTATGGATACTGGGAGAAATATAGATAATAATATACCGGATGTTACAAAACTCCGAAATAAAAATTTAATTTCTGAAGTTGAGGGAAGTCAATATCGTAGTAGTACCTATGTGTGCGGGTTGTGAGTGTTTGTGTGTGTGTGGCATAACTGTAGTGTGTCGTAGGATACCCAATAGTAGTACGCATTTTTTAGGGTTGGCACGAGCCGGAAAATGTTTTTATAAATTTTATTGGAAAATAAAAGTGGTCAGAAAACTTTCAGATGTAACCTTTGTCGGTGAATACAATCACCCCTCTATATTTTATTTCGGACTTTCAGAACATACTCTATATGTATAAATATTAGAAATTTCCATGACTCGTGAACAAAGTTTTGGACTCATCATGCAAACATCTGCCCCATCGGGATTCGAACCCGTTACCTCTGATTTCATTGTAGATAAGGATACTGACCACTCGACCAGTCGGCCGTCATGAATTTCATGTGACTGAATTATTTATATTTAACAAATCTACATAACTTGTGCTGTATAAGTATGCTATGTCGTTAGTTTATATAACGAGAAAAAAACGTTGTAAAATCTGTTATTAATCAACTAAACTAATCTCATCTGACCGAATTTCAAATCTTAGCAAATTGTTCTAATTCTAATTTTTATTATCAACGGATACGTTACCTACTCATACCAAAAAGTAAGTTGACTCTATATTATTTAGAGATTAGCATCAACGTGACTTGTAGGTATTGTGACAGTACTAAGTAGGCACCTACTTATATGCTGTACGAATGCCGACGACATGGCACCGTGGTAGTCCGAAGTATAAGTAGGTTTAGGGTATTATAAGAAAGATGAAAGAACCAATTCCTACATGAATTTAATCAGAAGCTTTTTCTTATCGGCTTTATAATATTTATGTTCTTGCATCGATCACCTCGATACACTCTGCACGCTATGGCATAGGGTCACAACGCGATTGCTATAATTTTACAAAAATGTTTTATTTTTATTTAAAAATGGTAATCATTTGAAATTATATTAACTTTTCTAATATTTTTGAGATATTATAAGATTTTGAGCTTATTAAAGACATTGGGCGAAGTCTCCAATTTTACTATGAAACTATTTATCTAATGCTGTTTGAATCTATAGTAAAAAAAAATTAAACAAAAATAAAACCGACTTCAAAAAACTGAAAAGGATAAAATAATTATATTTAGGTAAGTAGGTACTCATCACCTAAATACATATTTTTTGGAGTCGGTGCTTCACGTTCTATTATTTCTAGAAACAACTTAGCACCAAAGATCACTGATGAAATATGATGCCACGTTATGGGTGAGACATTTTGATCAATCTTTATTTTTATGATTTTATCCCACGAACTAAAGACTTGAGTTAAGCAGTTCCGCTTCCGGAGTATTAGGCTAAGAACTCAGATCCAAAAATTTTATAGTACTCGTAAGTATAAAAACTATTTAAATATTAAACTAATTCTCTTAACTTCTTAGATTTTGCTTGAATTGAAAAGACTCGCCCTTCATCGTATTCCAAGAGTTCATATTCAGACTGCAATTACTCTCTTATCGAATCACGTAACATGTGACTGCAGTTTGTATACTGAATAAATTAAAATAAAATGGCTTAAAATTACGATTTACACGAAAATTATTTTGAGCAAGATAATATTCCCGAAAAACGCTAAAGACAGTTATCAAGATACTTCATTTAAAGGTACGACCGAACTAGATCATTTCCTCCCTCGTGAACTGTTTTACATGCATATTATATTGTCACGTTTCAAGATTTACATAATATTATTGTTAGTATGTGGCAACCAGCCAACATTATGCTTGGCAATGTTCATAATTTCACGTGAACTTTTGTTACGTTCTTTACTTCTGATTAAAATTGTAATTTCGATTCCCAAATAATGCCCATGCTAGATTCTTATTAATAGACACCCTCGCTGGAAACCTTGCACGCAAGGCCTGTAGTACGCAGAAATAGCACGAAATGCCTATGATTATACAAGTTCCGCGCTAACCCACGACAATATTAGCACCTGATTCTGAAGCTACGCATTAACTAATAATTACACTACTTAAAAACCACTAAGATTTTTTTATTAAAAAGTCACCTTACGAGTAAACATATATAATTCTTATACTTTCTTCTAACGTCTGTTTACAAATTAGAAACCAAATGCCCGTATTCACAAACGACACTATGAGCTCTCACAGTGCCGGCGGACGCACAGGGTGCCATATTCCTATTCATAAACAATACTTGAGTGACAATCGGCACTATGCGTTTGTCATAATGAACACTTAGCTAAGGGAGCCTGATAGCTATATTAATCAACGCATAGTGTCGAGCTCACCAAAGAGAATGTAATCACTACGGAGTTTACGATAAAAGCAAATAAACAATAAAATTTAAATGTCATTCAATGAAGTGAACTACGTAACACTAATCAACCAATCACAGAGCTATATTCAACGCTATGCGTCCGCATAGTAAAGATTCGTTTGAGTATTTTTTGTGAATTGAAAGGCTTGACATAGTGAACCCACTGAGAAATGCCTTACTTCGCATAGTATTGCTCCTTCACTTACATAAGTATCGTTTGTGAATACGGGTGAAAGAAACAATGATGTTACGTATAGAGTGAATAGGAATTTTCGGTAACTATTTAGGATGTCATATGCTTGGCTTTATGAAGCTATAATAAAAAATTACATATTGCTAAAGATACCTTAACTTTATCTAAAAGACGATACTTACTGATACAATATAAGGTAGATAATTAAAACAAATCGTGCAAATTTTGTAAGTAAGTGCCAAAATACAAATGTACTTAATATAATATTTCTGAATCTGACATGATCCATAGAAAAAAAACTTGATGAGCTGCTGGTAAATCGTGTACTGGATTGAATGATAGTATAAATAGTGTCGATAGCATTAGTTTAGTGTGTGTACCTTGCCGCTATGTACAGCTAATCATCTGCATTCTGTGATGATGGAATAAGGAGGTAGCGGAATTAATTCAGCCAATATACATAGCATCATAGGAAGACGCTTGCTTAACGCCACACTACGCCTCTATTAGCGTCATATCCAGCGAAATCCCCTGACATTGCCGTCCGAAGTTATGTACGCTATGTAGCAACCTAAATGTACAAGATTATAGTAGGTATTGCATAGTGATTATTGATATAAATAGTATGGTATGAAAACTATTATTTTACAGTAGACTACCGTTAATTGTCTATCGGCTGAGAAGTCACATAAGTAATGGCCCTATCTCATGCAAGTGCAGCTTTCAGCTCCGCGTTTGCATCTACATTTTACTTGCTACAGTAAAATTGTAATGTTTTTACGGCAATAAATAAAATATAGTGAGCGAGATGGCGGGCGAACACTTACTTACTAATAGCCTCACTTTAAACCACTCGATGCGGTTTTTAAGAACCACTTTGGCATTCGCGGGAAAATTTATGGAAAAATTTAAGTTTAACATAGATGCATAGCTTTCAGAATATTTAATAAGCAATTTCTACGCGCACTTGGTTTCCTAGAAAAAAGAAAGTACCATAATGAAAACTATTTTCCACTATATGATGCTGTGAAATGTTGTTGCTCCTCGTGTGTTCCTCCCATGTTGGAAGGCCTGAGTCCAGCAGCGGCCCGTATATAAGCGGGTGATGGTGATGATGATAAAATGCTGCAGACAATACACATGATCAGAATATTGAAGTATGTCGTGTACCAGTTACCTATATGCTAACATGTTTAGTTTTCTTATAAATAAAAGAAAACTTGTGGTTGTTCTCGACCATCGGCTTCCGTTAAATTTTTTTTTATTACAAAACACAGCACAATAAACATGTAAACTTTTACACTCATATTCATATTCCTATTCATTTCACGATCATATTTATAATAATGCTAAAAATAAAAATAGAAATATGGTATGCGGAAGAGTCCGTAGGTACCTATGAGAAGGCAACTTCGATGTGGCTTCAAAATTGCCGGCCCATAAACTGCCGATAGAGCATATTTTTCATAAAATTCAGTTCATCCCTAGATCCGCCATTTGCCATTCTTGTCTTGTACAAGAAGAATCAGCCTGAATTTAGTTACGAAGGTTCAAAGTTTAATTTCAGTGGATGCTATTATCCGGTATATAATAATTTCTATGCGATTGTATGTGATGCGCTACTTCGCTTAGCCAGAGGGATATCACTCCTCAGTTGAGGGTGGTTTAGGTTCTGCCGACGCGCCTCTCGGGCAGGCGAGTTGCATTAGGTTCGCTCGGCTCTCGGTTCGCTACATCTCGCACGTAATAAAGCATATTTTATGTGATTTTTGCAACAGACAATGACTTCTAAACAATCTTATAATCTGTATAAAAGATATTTAACACGAGTGTCTTAATCAAAGGAAGAATAAGGAATCGAAATGACTTTGTGAGGAATCGAATTTGTGAGGAACTGAAAACCCTGTGCTCATACTGCTAAACCGGTTTCGACTGAGCGGTGCACAATGGAGTATCAATGCTGTAGTCATACGATAAGTTTCAATTTCGCGTGCAAGCAGGTGATGGTCGTAAAAGGAGGCAAATTTTAACCTAAACTTGACTTTTTTTCGAGAATGAACCTCATATTAGACTCTTAGTTATTATGTAGCTTATCTAAGTTTTTTCTTACACAACTAGATGACAAACAAGTTGAAGGCCCACCTGGTGGTAAGTGGTTACTGTCGCCCATAGACACCTGCAAAAACAAGGATAACATCACTTGGTATTGCAGGTGCGATGTCAACCTGAGACCTATAGTTAAATGCCTTCCATGCCTAGTAATTACACTGACTACCTTTCCCTTCAATCCGAAACACAGCGAACTGCTTTACGGCTGAAATAAGAAACGTGGTACCTACCCAGACGACCCTACATACAGGCCTTGTCGGCATTTTATAGTCTTTTGGACTTCCTAATTTAAAATAATATAAAATAAAAATAAAATAACCATAAAATAAAAAATAAAATAATGTTTTATCTCTTTTGTTCGACTTCAAATTTGTATTCGAACTAGCGTGATAAAACCTTGTGATACTGTATAAAGTATAATATAGATTAGATATTAGTGATGACTATAGTAAGATAAGTTTAGTGCGTGCTTTGTACCTATTTATAAACTACTAAAAATCCTTGAAAAAAACTGAAATGAGTAATCGTATTTAGCGTTGATTTCCTTTAAACAACAAATGTAAACGTTTTATTTCAAACTATAACTGAAATCACAATAGTGAACAAATTTTATTTCTGTAATAATTGTAGTTGATGATAAGGCTCCTGCGTGATAATTACAGGTAACTTAATTCACAAATTATAACGATCGGGGTCGCCGCTTTTAGTCAAACAAAAACTCATCTATGAAAGAAAATGCCTAAAATAGAGCTTAATTACACAACATTAATAACAATGAAATATGCTTCTCAAAACCAAATCCTAAAAATAGAAGTAATTTAGATATTTAAATAGACATATTTTTCATATCATGTGACACAGCTGGGCAGTGAAGTTCTCCCCAACCACCCGTCCTTATTCTCTCTCTTACTTCCCCTTATCCCAAAATACAAGAGGCTTGAAGAAACAGCAGGGACATTACCATGCCCTAAAGCGTTCTACTTTTATAACGGTCCATAAAAACTATTAATAGAAAAGCGAGGTTGGAAACTAAAATGTTAAGGTATTTCTTTGAAATATTCTTCTTATTATATAGATTGAAATTTTACGAGATCTGTATGAAACTTTCAACAATAAAATCTAAAGCAATTTGGTTCATGCGTGTAATTATTAAAGTTTTGATTATATGGAAAAGAAAACATATAAAGATGGTGGGCGCTGAAAACTAGCAGCGAGTGTGTGGATGGCGTAAGGTAAACGTCCCAATACTCGTCGGAAATTGAACTTGGCTGACTTTGACGACTTGTCACACAAACATCATTGCTCTTACGAAGTTGTAGTTACACCATGAGGTACATAATTTATTCCTCTATTAGACATAATGATTCGTTTTATTAAGAAGATTAAGGAAAAAATTAAATAAATAATAAATTGAAGAAACACCCATTTGTACCAGTATCCGACAGATATGTCCTAATTATCGGCAAATGGTACCAAAACTCGTCAAATTTTAAGCATAATGTAATTTGAACCGTTTTTATGTATATTTAAGGTTCATAATGATTTTATTTCGTAATTGAATATCCTTAGACGTTGTTTTCACGGTGTTTGTAGTCGCTGTGTTTCGGATTAAAGGGAAAGTTAGTAGTATTATTACTGGGCATCAAAGGCATTTCATCTTAGGCCACAGCATGTCGGGGGTGGGCTAGTGAAATTGCTTCGGCAGAGCCTAGGCTACCCACGCGAAGGGCAGTGGAGTTACTGGAGTGCTTAAGTGTGTTTACCATCATTAGCGCCGGGCAACCTCAACACACGCCCGTCGCCTACCAGCCCTACTGGCGGCGGGGAAGTCTGTTATTAGATTTCTCCCCGAAAAAAAAAGAGTAAGCATGGCAACGTACCAATACCAGGTGATTTTTCCCTTGTTATTACAAGTGTCTATAAACGACGGTGACAAGTTGTATTTAAAAAATCACACATTGGTATAGATGCAGTAAAGTCTACCATAACTGAGTTAGATAAGCTGCTCCAAAAACTAGAGAGCAGAAAGTGCTGGACGAATGGAGGACTGGTAGACTGGAGAAGGCAGCAGAAATCTGCAGAGTGGGATATCTTGTCGTACTTGTTATGACTAATGGAGCCAAAACGGGGACCTTCATGTCGCTTAGCAAATCTCTCTATTGCTTGCTGAGCGACATGAAGTTTCACGTTATCAATTCTATGGTGGAAATTTTCGCCTAAAGATCTAAGCAGTTGACTTTGGATAGATGACGGTTACACTCTAGTACAACTGATGATCGGTGAAGTAAGTAGGTCTCGAATGGAGACCACGTTTCAGCAAACGTTGTGTAAGGTGGACAGAAGGTGTCAGGTGGTGGCTGGATCCTCTACGAAGACGAAGAGGGCCGCATCCAGTCATGGACAATAGCGGCAGGTGTGCCCTAGGGCCCACGTAGTAGGCCCAGTACTAGGCTACATACGTCTGGGTTCTATGCGGAGCGCTTTTGCCGCAGATGGATGTCGTCTACTTAGCGGATGAAATGCTGGTCGTAACAAGGGCACGTGAATGGGAGTAGACGGTTCACCATGAGTTGGTCGGCACGACCGTGGTCGTCCAGCGCAGCGTCGTGTCGTCGATTTTACCTCGGGGTGGTAAAGTGTATGGCACTGTATGGAACTCCGAAGTGGGCAGAGTGCCAACTTGGTGCGGCGTTCGGTCGCGGTCTTTTCTGGCTGCCACCCATGGTAAGGGCCATGCCACTTTCTGCGAGACTGTGCACGCATAACACAGGCTGCCACGGTTTGAATTATCCTAGTGACTCGGTCTCCAACGGTGCGAAACCTTAGCCATTGGCAAGTTGCCTGGGGGTGGGCTGAAATTGCTTTATTAGAATCTAGGCTACCCCCGCGAAGGGCAGTGGAATTACCAGGGAGTTTTAGTGGGTAGATGTTCCCAGTGTTAGCTCCCATTAGCGCTGGGCCTAGCCAGCGGCGGATAAGTCTGTATTCAGATTACTCCCCGAAAAAAAAGGATGAAGATTAAGGCACCCTATGGGCTGGCAAGATGGAGGCGCCTAGAATTATTTGTTTATGCTCCACTAGCTGTCTCAGCATATAGACTCTTCTATCACTTTTTATCAGGTGGTTTTGAATCATTTACAATGCCGATGAAAGGTTTGTGCCCTGAAGAGAGGGAAGGGGACATTTTGGCTACAAACAAGCACTCCTGTGTTTTTTAACTCAACAAGAATAATAGATCCCCATTCAAGTATAAGGTTCAACACCCTGTTGAGCTGAATGCTAAGTTTCATTCTTCTCCTCTCGGTTTTAACCAACTGACTCCTAGGCGGTCATAATATTTCTCATGCACTATACTGTCATCCGCATGGCAATGAATGTTTCATAAAAGAAGCATAATATGTGATTGTTATGCAAAATATAGAGTAAGAGGAATAGGAAGGAGACCTGCGGTACATTGATAAGCGTTCACTGATAAGAATTATCTGCGAGGACATGGATTCTCCGCCCATGCAGGAAGCCAGCAATCCAGTTGCAAAGCTAAGTGGAAAGAGGCTTGTGCATGACCAGATCAAAGGCTTTGGCAATGTCATGGATAACAGCCACACTGGCCAACACTGGCTGACCACGTTTGTCAATAGCTGCACTCCAGAGACGCATTAAATACGCTAGAAGATCACCCATTGTCTGTTTCGTCCAAAAGAAACCAGTATTAGCGATCACTAATTGATAAACTATTTTCTAGGTAATTAAGATTCATTGAAATGATCATGGAACCATGATCTTGCAAAAAATTTAGGTGTCAGCTGTTAGAAGAGCGAAAGAAAGACGGTATAGCTGCGTTAAAATGGGAGATGCTAAGGCAGTTAAGACCACTGCGCATTTTTTGAGAACTATCGCTGCGATGCCATCAGGTCCACTAGCTTTTCAAACGTCAATTGACATATTTTTTGGCAGTGGTATAGAGTTGGTGGCTGTGAATTTCAGTCATCGATTTGAGAGTGAGCTGAGTGAGCAGCAAAGAGTTTTATCAAAAGATCGGCTTTATCTTGCGGCTTATGAGCTAGCGTTTAGTCAGAACATCTTAACAAGCGCAGCGAGAGTTGGTAGAAGTCGAACTGCATGGCTTTGGATAAACGACAGTAGCTACTGCTTTCCGTGAATTCTGTGGGATTTGATAAGTAAGTAATTATTGCTCAACTCGTGAAATACGCTATGCAAGCACTCTGATGAAGGCCTTTTTTGCTGGACTTGGTAGCATTGTTTACAGTGAGTCAATATCTAAATCCCGACAAGCTCGGCCTCTGATCCAAGCATGGTATGACGATTATTTTGCCTCAACATCTAAGGGACACTCGCAAATAAACCAGCGGTTATACGCCTACCTTTCCTCCTCAGGAGATCGGAGTACGGGATGTGTAGTATCTCATTTCTAATAAGGCGACGCCCGTGACACCTCGTCGGTTATTAAGCTGTGGTCAGATGTTCCCAATGCAGCTTAAACTTCTATCCAATATGCAGCCAGGCAAGTTCTCAGCAGATGGTCCCGCGCTTACGACAATATCTGGCATCCTGGTGGGCTGGTTAAGCAGTTGAGTTAGATGACGCGTAACAGCGAAAGCTTGGGCTGCTCTACCAGCATGGTCTGTTTTAGAGAAACTTAACCATAACTCGTAGTGAGCACTGAAGTCCCCCAAAAATACCAATTCTGCGGTTGATAACTGCTCCTGCGTGACATTTGCCTTGTTACTAAAATGTTCAAATAGTCGATTTGTCTTCATGTCACCATCGTGGGATCTGTAAAAGTATACGTTGATACGTCATCGTATGCCTAGGTCCACGTGCACTTCAAGTAACCCGGTCTCAAACCTGCACGACGGACCACCCCGAGATATTACGTCATATGGTGAAGAGCCCCACGAGCTGTTTAGGTTAGATTGGGGCCCTATAGTGTGTTATCGGCGGACAGCGGAACAGCCGTTTCTTGGGGTCTTCCTGCGGGCGAGTCAATGCATTCCACCTGGCACAATCAGACGGAAGGCATCACCGACCGCATGCATCGCGGCAAGGTCACTTCAAGCTTTGGTTTTACGCTATGCGTATGGTGGTCACCAACAAGATGGTGTTCAGACCCTACTACTACCAGTGGAGCAGTTGATATCTTAGTCGCCTCTTGCGAGAGCCACGGAAATAAACGGGGCTTTGAATTGAAGAGTCTATGTGTACCTGTGTAATAAATATACCTAGTCTTGCGCGCGTCTAAATACGCGACATGGTTCTAGGTGCTATCTTCATCTGCCGAGAGAAAATCGTTTGCTTTCGGACCCGATTTCTTTATATTCTTTCCCTTACTGCTTTGACCACCTTTTTGGTATGAACACTACGTGGACGGTCAGATCTTTTGCTGTCACAAACATAGGAGGTCTCATTGTACCTATTAATAGCCCATTACACAAACATTTTACTAATACAAAGCGTATGGAAAGTTTTAAAAATTGCATTTGGCTCCATACCTACTTTGTGTAATGCAATCACAGCGATTCGGTTCTCTTTATCACCCCACTCCATTTTAATATCGCAAAATATTGTACAATGTATTGGCGCCAAAATGAGAAAACTCAATGAACAATCATATAAAAATGACAGATTCCAAATTCAAACGTAATATTTGTTTATTTTTAATTCTAACAGTATTTAGGGCCAGACTAAGTATATACCGCCAAGGAATCATATCACATTCTAGGAATTTGCACGAGATACTATCATACGACCTTAGCTTTATGAAGATAAAGGCGAAATTTAACGAAAAACTAAACGATGGCGGTAATTGGTGCAGGTTTCCACGCTAGGCCCAGTAACCGTCAGAATTGTGTTATTATTAACGAGGATTGGGTCACTTAGGGGTTTTTTGGAACCAATAAATGTCACACAGGTAAATACCACAAAATAAATAAAAAATACTAATTCAAAGGTTAAAATTCATTAGATACTTCACTTGACTACATTAAAAAATAATCACTATCATCGGACTGCCGATAGATTCTGCAAAATTTAGAATCTAATGTACTATACTAGAGTTCAGATTCAGTACCTAAACTAGCAAAAATCATCAAATTTTGGGAGTGTTATACTTTGATGCATTTTTTTTCCGTCGCCATTGCTTTTTTAATTAACTGTTGTGGTTTTGATTTTGTAGTATATAACAATGATTATGATGCCATAGAAAGTTCTTACATTTCCATGGGAGAAAAAGAAATATTCGTTATTTTTTATAAACTGACGGGTACCGGGACACTGTCGACATTACCAGCGTTTACCTTAGTTTGTAGATTATTCGCACTGATCGCTGCTCAATCACATGCAGTATACGTACCTATGATGTCCTCTAGCAAGTATTTTGACTGCTAAGCAAGCGTCGCTGAGCGAATAATTTCATAGCTTTTGTCGCAGTGGCAAACTAGTGGAAAGAGAACTTCCGCCAGCAATATGAACAGTCACTAACGTTTGTAGTCGAAGCGCAAGCAGCGCTGGGGTTAGAGGCCAATGGCTATTATATTTTACTCCCATGTGAGAAAGCCCGTATCCTAGAAGCTGAACAACTTTATCATAATAACAAGGGTCACCAAAAATCTATTTAAAATGGCAACATAATCTCTCTAGTTTTTAGTGGTAATTTGTAGAGACAATTTAACCAAGTTGAAGGAAAGGAAAGGAACTACATTTCATTGACACTATGACATTGCAAGCCAAATATTAAGTAGTTGTAGTTCTGTAGGAGCCTTCCAAATCAAGAATATTTTGTTTCAATATTCACTCTACATCCGGGACCCCGGTCAAATTTAATTCAAAGTTATCTAGCACCATGCAAAGAATAATGATAGTCTCAAATAAAACAGGTCTGATAGATTGGTATAGTATACCTATATCTATTCACTCTAATAGCAGGAACACTTTATAAATAATAATAAATAAATAATAAAATAGTTTATTGGCCAGTACAGTTTACAGCAATAGTTATGTATACTTAGCATTTTTAATAATTTTAATAAATGCGTAAACAATATCTGAAACTTCTGCTTTCTAAACTAGGACAATCCTGTATTTAAGGCAGTCTACACACCAAAGCGGCCTTGGTGTGTAGACAGCTTGAGTCGGCAGCGATTCCTCCTACCATTACGATTCTTGTGACATTTCTCAGCTACAAATCATCAGTAGCTAGCTTGCTGCGATATAATTAGAATAAAACAAGCAATAAACTTAATCTCTGTGTGTGTGTGTGTGTGTCTGCGTATGTACTAAGCTATCTTGTTTATTTGCTTATTAAAAATCTTTATTCCTTAAAATAATATTATTTAAGCACATTTTTAATGTTTTTTATGCGTTTAAACGCCTACTTTATTGTAATAATTACAAATAACCAGTGAAAATAGCCAAATAGCCAGTGTAATTACTGGGCATGGACGGCATTTCATCTTAGGCCTCAGGATGACAACGCACCTGCAATATCAAGTGATTTTTCCTTGTTATTGCAGGTGTCTATAGGCGGCGGTAACCACTTAACATCAGGTGGGCCGTCAGCTTGTTTGTCATCTAGTTGTATAAAAAAAAAAAAAAAAAAAAAAAAGAAAGAAAATGCTAAAAAAATTATATGCTCCAGGCGGGATTGATATCGGTCGCGAGTAACCGATACCGTAAATTTCAGATATCTTTATGAGTCACTGAATTTGAATACTGTTAATAATGATAGGTACCCGAATTTTGTGTTACCAGTTTAAGGGGTTTTTCAGCCCCTGATTGTAGTAGGTCTTTTTCTAGACTACCAAAGGATCAAACCCATACGAGATGAGCAGCAATTAATTACAAAAGTAATTTAGTTTATATAGCAAACATGTTTAGCGAGCATTGATAATTATAAATTTGGCTTTGATTATAATTTTGTCTTTTTTGTTCTATTCAGGGAAAATATAGTTTTTTTTTTATTTGACGGCCGGCCCAAGCCACTCTTGGCTTGGGCCGGCTTAGGCAATCACTACTCACGTGTTGGTTACCCCGGTAAATATCAAGATAAAACGTTACGATGAAAACGTCTGTCTGCTCCCAACATAACATTTGCTCAATGAAAAAAAAATACGAAATTATAGAATTGAGGAATCGTATCGAGCATTTTCAGAACCCTAATAAAATAATTTACTGTATCTATACTAGAAATAAAATAAGTGTGCGATTATACAGGATGGTGCTGTCAATGCGACAACAAATTAAAACATGGGCTACATTATTTCATAGAAAAGATTTGCCACTTTCAAAAACATCTTATTCATTTGATAATTTCTTCATGACATTTGTATGGAGTAATATAACATTGGCTACATTTTTTCATAGAAATGTCCAGAAATTATCAAATGAATAAGATGTTTTTGAACGTAGCAAATCATTTCTATAAACTAATATAGCCCATGTTTTATTTTATTGTCGCATTGACGGCACCACCGTGTAAATGTTTTAACTGCTCACCACTGTAGAGGCATATATTCATCAGATTATTTTGCTTCACAGAACTAACACCTAACGAAGAAGCGAGGCAGGCAGTAATTCGCGAGCTGATCACCACAGAAGCGGATTACATAAGACATCTCATTTCTATCGTCGAGGTAAGTTTATTTACTTTATATCTTATATATATATATATATATATATTTTAAAGTGACGCAATAGAAGATATAAAGTAAAGTAAGTAAGTAGTAGTAGTAGTAGTAGTAAGATATATATATATATATATATATCTCTTACTACGTATAGTCGCCATCAAATATATCGTAGCAGATCAAATATATATATATATAATTTTTATATTAAATGCCGAAGCCATGGCCTATGCTTCACCTCTGTTTGCACAGGTAAAGAACGATACGAAACATCGCAAATAAATCTCTCGATCATTGTATCAAACATTTGGAGCGGATTCGGCCTAGCCAGTTCCATATTATTATGCAACCGCAAAGAGACCTTGCGTGTTCCGGGAGTTAGCCACAGGCAACATTCACGAGCCGGTGTTTCAATGACAGTATCTACGCTGAGTTAACGAAGCTAGTTAAATACAACTTTATATTACATTCTGTTTTATCATGTAAGCTCGCTACAAAGTTTTGTTACAATGTCGTAATTAAAACGGTATTTACCTCTCTGATATAAAACGTCTGGGGAAGCAGGTTACAGAAGATCATAGCCTAATAACACTACTATGTAAAATGTTCGTACTGCGTAAGTCACCCAGACCAGCCAGAGCTCATAGAGTATGCGTTGTGTTGGAGCTGTGAATCTTGTGTCAACCAAGGGGAAGTGATATGTTGACAGGGTACGTACCAAGTGGCAGGGTAGGTAACGCGTGAGTAATGGATTAAAGTTACAAGCTAATAAACAGGCCATACCATAAATTATACCTAAAAATATTTTGACGGCCGTCTGGTTGAATGCAAATCGAAAACCATATTAAATTATCTATATTTTCCCGTTATCTAGTATAAATGACACAAGTTCTTATTAATGCTTAATTTGAGCTAGATAGGTGTGAGTGAAAGCATCTATATTATTTATATACTATTTAAAACCTTATAGTTTTATGAATAATTATACCTACATGATGTAAGAGGGACGCTCTCGAATACGATGGCCGACGGCAGTAGGTACTGGTTCCTACGTCGAAATAAATTTGAAACCGCGAAAAAAAACTCTTGTTTCATAGAAATTGTAATATTTGCACGACCTGTTTGTGTGGAACATCCCCATTTTTTTCGCGATTTTAAACACAAATTTCAAAGTGCTTTACTTGATCTGCAGACGTGTATTTGAAAAATCACACACACTTCATTCTATTTCGTTATATACTAACTGCGAACCAGATGTAAACGGCTTTGAAAGTTACCCCACCTTCAAAATTACCCAATCCATTTCGTGTTATCATATAAAACACAATATTTCCTTCTTCTAAAATATAGGCAATAGTAAGTAAGCGATAACGGTTCACTTTCAATAAAAAAGATGGCTGCAAATTTAGAATAGTACGATAAAATATTCGCTTTTCCCTTGAACTGATCGGCTTTAGGCCGCAATAACGCTTCGTGTTATGTGCTCGTTGTTATGTTCATCTCCCGGCTTCACACTCGACATTGAATATGATAGCCTGTGCGGCCCGGCCGAAAACGGCGTCGTTAGGTGTGGAATTTATATCTCGTCGATTTGCTTGAGTAATGTTTCCACCTTTCATGCCTTACCAGCCCGCCGGCGTCACTTTATACTATATTGTATTGTATCTGAGCGGCTACTCTTTATTGGATTCGAAAACATCAAACTTGTTTGGTGATGATGATAATGTTTCTTCTTCATTCCGAAGATACCATATTGGGTTTTGCTAGCTTCGCGTAATGGTTTGTTAATATGCTTTGTACCTACATTACAAATTAATTACCACTAAACACCTCAATAGCCCTGAGATTTGTGTGTACTTTACAAGTTAAGACACTCTTCTTGCTTATGCTTTGTGGACTAAAATGACCTTTAGCTGGATTCTTTCAGGATAATTGATACTCGTGTACGTAGTCTTTTTTAGCTCAATAAAAGTAAAAAAATGTTCGTAGACTACACCTTCCTAGCAAAAATATTAGATTATTAAAGACCCTAATATATTGCTATTTTACAGTTCCAAATGTCAGTTCTTAGCCTCTTTGGGGTTGCGTTTGGGACTTTGTTATGTCTGAATGATTTTTTAAATCTAGGAGAAGCATTGTGTTGACGGAATGTAATTTACGCCACCCTGCTGTACAACGTTTCCTCAATGAAATTCTCCAGCCAAGCGGTCAAAATTCGAGTAAAAATACTAATAATGATTCATTAGAGTGATTACTTAAATATCTCTTTGGGTGAAATTAAATTTCACACAGATTATGTTGCTTCATATTCGTTTATGGTAACATTATGAACACAGAACAGTTTAAAATTATGAACTTGACTTCTTAACACATTCATCATTGACCTAGTATAGTAGTCGGCAAAGTGCGGCTCCAGAGCCGCATGTGGCTCTTTGGCTCCCTAAGTGCGGCTCTGGCACAAATATTCACGGAAGGCGCAATAATATTTTCATTTAAAAAAATATGTTAAGAAAAAAAGTATTATTAATGAGTACTTGGAATCATGTCTAAAATTAAAAACAACAACATACAAACCTGACTTACTTAAACTTTCAAAGGAGATGCAAGCACATTGTTCGCATTAATAAATATTTATTAAGTATGAAATTTAGGTCTGTTTAGTGTACTACTTATTTAGTGTAATAAGCGTGTACTAAAAAAGGTAGATTTGGCTCCCATTTTTTTTTTTTTGGTGTAATGTTTATATTTAGCTCTTTGGCCATAAGTTTGCCAACCACTGACCTAGTTCATAAGTTTCAGTAGACATCACGAACGAGGAATGATATTTTTTTGACATTTGAGCATCTTTATTCTTTTTAAAATAAGAGTGCATACTTACTTACTGTTAAAAGTGGGCACTTATTATGGCTCTAGGATTGTACTTCATATCCTTCATAATTTCTATGTATCTGGGCAAATCTTTTATCATAGTTTCAGTCAAATGGCAATAGCACAGTAAATTACTAAGAATAAAATAAAAATAAAATAAAAATCATCTATTGAACTGCAACACTATACTGCAATACAATGTATAGGTAATCCAGACGTCAAGTAAGAATCTGCTTGTACCGATACGTATCGTGAGAAAGGGTCAAAAATATTTTAGAAAGTTTATATAAAATTTATGTTTTACGGAGTTGCTCTCTCTCCTTTCTGTCTATATGCACGTGATCCGTATATTCATTCTAAGTTATGTGAATTTTCTTACCAACTCAACCACTCATTTTTAAAAAGGATAGTCCGAAAAATAAATGATACGGTTATTTGATAGCTGCACCTTTGTCCCGATGTATTTATGCTTGTACGAAAAATTTAATTTTACATCCATATTTCAAACTAAAGTTTCGGATGAATTTTAAAGTAGGCTCCCTGCGGGCTTTTCGCTAACTCGTTTTAACAACAAAGCGATGCCCGCCAAAGTATTTGCAGATTCACTACGAAATTAATTAAAATAATATTCTTACGCTCACACCAATTTATTTAATAATGAATGTTACACACAGTCATAAATAAAGACAATAATTCATAAAGCAAATAAGTACACACTGCTAATCTGTTCTCAAATGCTTGTAGAAATGTGGAAGGTAATAATTATGTAATCGACAGTCAAAAATAACTCAAAAAATAATTAAAATATATCAAAACTAGAAAAAAGTAACACTTTTCCGCAAGACATATTACAAAATCTAAAACGGCGTCTATGACTGTATCAGTCCCGAAGCGCGACATAATTTTATCATTGCAAGGACAGCACTGCAGGCGAGCAGAGGCCGCGTCATAGCCTATTCTATTGGCTTATTCTATGTGTGAGTGAAGTGTAGTGTTATGGGAACAATTTTAGTAGGTTTTGTCCGAAAACAGACCTTAGCATAACTTATTTTATAAATCAAAAACAGCAATTTTATACACAGCATTTTTATTTCAAAACGTGTTTTTTCATTGAAAACGCATAGTGCCATCTGTGTGTACTAAGTATTTTCTTGTAGATTAGGTAAATATGGTACTATTGTATATTCCGTTAACTGCTCACATGTCAGCGCAATTTACGCGTTGGTCTGGAAGGTTGGCGACAAATAGACACACCGCGCCGGTGTGGCGAGAGCTGCTGAAATTTCCAAATAACAAGACTACAGGTGATGCTTGTTATTGTGTAAGTATGGCATCTTACAGTTTTACTTAATATTGTTTAATCGCGTGATAAATAGCTACTTTTTTATCCTTACAAGCCCCTAATAGTCTCGAATTGTGTTCAATCGGACTTTTCCTATTTGGGCAATCAAAACAGATTGTGTGCTTGGGAAATTTTTGCTCGAGTTCAGTCGGAGTGGATAATCTCTAAGTAATAAGGGCAGTAGGTCGTGGCGTTGATAACATAGCAGTTCGGCCCAAAGCGTTTACCGTGTGCTTGTATTGTACCACCGGAGTTCTGATACCGCGTTCATTATGATTGATTGCCCTATCAACATTATGAACCACTAGAATTTTACACCGACAACAATAAGCTCTCATTTTTCTGTTACAAAAAACAAAAAATAGAAGTAAGAAACACTGTCTGTTGAATGTATCATGTAGCATGCACGACAACCATCATGTTTGTGTCGAAAATATTTTACGATATGCGGCTGTGCTATTTGCTGTGCGTGTGTAGGCTAGCTTTTTATGACTATAACGACAAAGATTTTAACAGATACGGCAAAAATCAGAACGCACGACAAAACCTAAAAAAATCAAACCTTGTCTGTCCCCTGTCTGCCTTTTTAAATGTTATTATATAATATGCCTGGCCGGTCTTGTTGCTAACAAAAATAAAGAGAATGGACATTTCTTTACTCTAAATTTTTAGTATTGTCTTATATTTTCGCGAGCACTACACATTTGATATAACTGGCCTCGCTCGGATTTTTTATTTTTTTAATTAAAAATGCTGGGTTCTTCTTAAGTACTCTACTTTTCCTTTATATTATATTTTCTTGAATAAAATACTTAATTGAAAAGAATCTTAGTATTTCAATTTACTTTCGTACTACATTATTCACAATATGTTTTACTCTTTCGTTCAGTAATATAATATCCATCTCACTATACGATGACAGCTATGATAATTATGGTCCCCTTTAATGGCCCCTAATCTACCACCCCTACAGTTATTTCCTGTCCACCGGCACAGTCAATCATTATCTGCTGTAAAAAGTCGTAAAAGGGCTTAAATCTTTGACGGTAGCTAGCACTAAAACTAGCACTTACTCCTTTCAATAATACCAACCTCTATTTTTTATTTTACCAACTCACTGGCAAAAACGGTGACTTGTCATTTTTAGGGTTCGGCACCCAAAGGGTAATACGGTACCCTATTACTAAGACTCCGCTGTTCGTCCGTCCGTCCGTCAGTCACCAGGCTGTACCTCAACCGTGATAGTTAGACAGTTGAAATTTTCACAGATGAAAGTGCCATTAGCGGCAACAGTATTTCTGTTGCCGCTAATGGCCGCTATAACAACAAATACTAATAAACAGAAAAAAAAAATTAAGGGGGCTCCCATACAACAAACGTGATTTTTTTGCTTGATTTTAGATAACGGCAACAGGTAGACGCTTGTTAATAGATAGTTGTTGTAGTTGTTGTTGGTACGGAACCCTTCGTGCGTGTGTCCGACTCGCACTTGGCCGGTTTTTTGCTGGTTCCAAACCGCGTTCGAGACAAGTTATGAAAAGTTACGTACTTATTTAACTCATCAAATAAAATGGTTTGGCAAAAGTTGCTTTAAAAAACCCATGTAAAGTGGACTCCATGGATAATAACACCAACATTATTGTCCCAAATCGAGTTCCTTTTACGATTCCCTCCTAAAACAATTTTCTCATCGAATAACGTGAAATGCATTCACCCGACAAGCTCCACTAATTTTCCTAATAGCATGAAGTGCTTCAAAAATTAATTATGTTTAATTGCCAACGCTCTCCTGTTACAATTCGCATAATCCTTTACAAGCACATCTGGCTAATTGCTCACATTACCAACATACCTAAACAATTAATAAGGTATTACATTTGTTAGCAGATTATATCTTGGTCTCTCTAAGTGTTACATACAGTATGTTCCGAGTCAAGAATTACCTTATATTTTCATTTATTAAATTTAATTTATCAATAAAATTATTAAAAACATTGTCATTGTACTCGTGACAGCCATAAAAAATGGGTACTACCACACACACACACACACACACACACACACACACACACACACACACACACACACACGCCCATGGTAATTAAGTTTTTTTTATACTACTAGATGACAAACAAGCTGACGGCCCACCTAATGATAAGCGGTTACCGCCGCCTATAGACACCTGCAATAACAAGGGAAAATCACTTGATATTGCAGGTGCGTTGGCATCCTGAGGCCTAAGATGAAATACCTTTCCCTTCAATCCGAAACACAGCAAACTGTTTCACGGCTGAAATAAGAAAGGCGGTGGTACCTATCCAGGCCACCCTACGTATGGGCCTACCACCTAGTAAATAATAATATATACTAAATTTTAGTATTAAATCACATAAAATATTCAGCCAAACTACTTTGGTTATATTATTTATAACAAAAGTATGCAACTTTATTTTACCCAACCCAGGGATAAAACGATACGAGTAAATACAAGTATATTTTTTTTTATTCAACTAGATGACAAACAAGCTGACGGCCCACCTGGTGGTAAGCGGTTACCGCCGCCTATAGACACATACTCGATACTTTTCTCCGGTACCAAGTATTTTTAGTATGGATACTTTAAAATTAAGTATCGAGTAGGTATCGGTTAAAAGTACTCATATCAGTATATGAAAGACAATATTTCATTTTAGCATTGAATATGGAAATGTTTATCTTGAATCAAAGTTTTTGAACGCATCCATTTTTTGATTTTTATTTTAAAAAAAAGAAAAAGAATAACCATACTTAGATTTCTAACCTAGCACGGCCTTGTCGGGCTTCCGCAGACAGCTCTGTCTGATCTCGTATTGGTACCTACCTAGATTTCGTGGTTATTTGGTTTTTCTTTTTCGGTCAAACGTGCATTGGTCTACAGTTCATTCGATGAAAATTATAACAGTGAAAAAAAACTATGGGATCTATTAGTTGGTAAAATGGTTTTCGGAAACATGATTGTCACCAATTTGTCTCCGCCTCTTTGAACATATTTTCATTAAAATTATCAACGGATGTATTAAATTGGTAACGAATACAATTATTTTAATAACTGAACGAAATAAAATGTAACTACTGTATTGGTGACAAAATAACAAATAAAAAGGAGTCGCAATCAGGGATCGATAATCAATTTATTTAGTGACAGATCTACCATTCTGAGCACAAAGCTATTATTTAAGTAATTAAACTATTATTCTAAGAACGAAGTTTATATTCATCTCATGCACTACAATTTTATTGGTAATCCATCTCTTATTTTACAAATATATATTAACATTAATTTGATAATTCAAACCTGGCGATAGATCTATTTATTAGGTGATACAACTTGATGACAAATATAAGTTTTGGTGACAAGAAATATAGTCCCCTTCAAAATCTAACACATTGGAAGAATGGGAAGATTTAAAGCTCGTATTCCCAGCGTTATATAAACAAGGACGCATTTATTTAAACATAGTAGGTATCTCTGTACCTTGCGAAAGGCTCTTTTCCAAAGCTGGCGCAACAATAACTAACCTCAAGAAATCGCCTAACAGATAAACATTTAGAAAAAATGATATTTTTAGGAGGCGCTACAGAAGCAGACTTCTTCGAATTTTAACACTTTTAGTTTTAACTTAAATTTTTCCAAAAACTATTTATGGTAATTCAATGGTAAAATTGCTTCGGCAGAGCCCAGGCTACCCCCTGTAGGGCAATGTATTTATACAATTTACACTAAAAACAATGGCTATAAAGCGTATACCCCAACTAGGCACAGTTAAAGAATAACACAATAAAATTATAAGTATTCATTCTTACGAAATTGAATCAAACTAAATTAGTTAACTAAAAACGGGCGTGCATTTAAAGGGCTACTTTCTTTGTAAATTATTATGTTTGCTAATGGTTCACATGAGTTTGGCGCGTACACTAGACAAGAAACACAGTGTACCGTTGTGAACAGTGTTGTAAGCTTTCGACTGAAATTAGTTATGTTATTACTTAAGTACTAAACACCGATACCTAGCTTTATACTCAACCTAACTTTTGACTAAACTCACTATGATTACACTGTATTCTCTGAAAATAGATATAAATAGTAAAGCAAATAATAATATAAAAACAGTCAAATTATTAATATTTAAGAAGCATGTAAAACCATACCCATTTTTAAGAGGATATGAAATGAGATGATTTGTTTAGAACACAATAATTGAACATAATAATATCTCTTTAGATACAAATTTATTTGACGTATTACTTATGTATTAATATTAGAGAGTGTAGTCCAGAATCATAATATAAATATCATGATTCTGGACTACACTTAGTTGTTATTAATAGTATTTCTCACATAAGGATGATATTTCTCGTCCGTGATTCGAACTCTGCACTAGTATCTCTAAAAGATATCTTAAACTAAATAAAATTAGGCCTTTTATAATGAATATTGAGCACTCAGCGAAATAAAAAATAGCAATATTGTCCGATAATATGGTAAAGTTGTGACGCGAACTTGCACTAAAATCAAACACGGTATCTTCGTAATCACGTTTTTATTTTGGGAAGAGAAATACAGACCGCTTCTTTTAACGTAGCTGCATTGTAAAAACATTATTTTGAATACAAAGGGGACAGTCTTTTTTGGGCTTTCATTTCATTCCGAACAATTTTGAAGAGCAAGTCTAATGCAGTTTTTACTATAATTTTACCTGCAGCTCCATATTTTAAAAGTAAAAAGTAATGGTTGTTATATTAATGCAACAGCAAAACACACAAAACAACTATAGTATGGCGATCTTTTTTTCGTTTTAAAAATAAACGGGTGACTATAAAATCCTTTTTTAAGCACCAAACATTATTAATAATTATGCCTTTTCACAATTTGGAGGTAGGATTGCTTTTCAAAATTAAAATTATTTTAAGCCCAAGCTTCATACGTTTTGTGATCCTCTCCTTTCTTAAATATGCTGAAATACCTTTTTAATGCGCTATATAACAAAGTAAACTGATTACTGCAGTACTTAGCTCAAAAGCTTTTCCCCTACATTTACTTATACAGGAATCATTGTCCATTTAATATTTTGTTAGCTCAAGCTAACAAAATAAGCTTCATACAAATGTTCAAACATTGGTATGAATCTTTTCTTCATACCAATGTTCAACAATTGGTATGAATATTTTATTTGTAATTGAATAAGGTTAAATAATAGACTATTATGATGAATATTGACCACTCACTGAGTTCAACAATAAAAGTATCGCCAGTTCAAGAGCTTTTCAACTATACCAACGTTTAAAGGAAACATCGTCTGGCTTTCAAGCCAATTAACGTCAATACTCACTGCACTCAGTATTCATTTTGTGGTCTCAAACAATAAATGATAAGTATCTTGCTTTGTTCTTATTTTACTTTAACGTTGAATTTGGAAACAAGATTCTTTAAAAAAAATGGATTTTCTCGACTCTTCAACATTGAACAATGGGTAGGCATCACAAATTAATTTATAAAACACACTTCAGTAGGTACATCTATTTTTAACCGACTTCAAAAAGGAGGATGTTACTCGGGTGCTTTCAATTTGCCTGTAATTATTTTTTGCTAGGCAATATTTTCGACAAATAAAACAAATCGATAGTTGTTATTTTGTAGACTCGGATCTAGATAATGGAGTCCCTCAAAAATCAGCAAACAACATGATAATAACTAAAATACGTATTTCAACCAGCGACTGGGAGACTGACTAGAGTTAAAAAGTAACAATTCACCATTGCCGAAATCCCTTTCGGCAATGGTGAGTTGCCGAAAGGGATTTAACTCATATTGAAGGATCTTACTCATTTTGAAATTATATTGAAGACCAGTACAGTTGAGAAAGTAAATTAAAAAAAGACGTTGTGAAATCATTATTTTATTTGTTATGTCACGACGATCATAATAGTAACATGAATTTTTAATCTTGCCGCAGTAATAGTAGGGGTTGCGTAGCATCCCGATCGTAGCAACGCCGGCCGTAGCACCGTAGCCGTAGCAACTACGCCAATATCTAACCGGCGCGGCGCTTTGAGAAAATTGTAGAGTATCTTTTAGTATTTGGGCCGATTATTGAATACTTAGATAGCATTCAATATGTCTAAATAATAGATGTCAGGGTAACAGTAGTTAGTAACCTTCCTTTTTGTCAAAACAGCAGGATAGACGATCACGAGAGCGATCACGTACTACTATTTGCACCAACAATATCCAAGATTGCTTATGTTAATCGCTTTCAATCACATAGTCTTTGCTTTCAATCAATCAATCAATCAATCAATCAAATCTTTTATTTGCGAATATAAGTATAAAAAGTAGATGTTACAAAAATATTTTATAGGAGCGTTCTATATTCTACCACTTGGCATGCAATATAAACTACACTAATTAATTAAATTAATTAGCACATGTTGAGAAATTAAGTCAGGAACAAAGCTACTTAATAATATCGGACCTATATTTATCCACCTAAAATGGTTTTATCAGAGAAAAATTCTTGAAAATATTCAAGAATTAAAGTTAAAGTTAAAGTTATTATAATAATAATAACTTTTTTGCACGAGGCAATCTTGTAGTCTTTTTCCAAAAGTAAAAATGTCAGTAATCTCTCGGATAGACGCTGGAACTTTATTGTAAATTTGAGGAGCGTTGCCAAAAACACTCTTCCTCAACAACATCGTCCTGCATGGGGCATTGCAAAGTTTGTGCATGTCCCGAGCTCGCCTGTGAAATGTAAACAAATTCATATTTGTTTTTACAAAATATGCGTTTTCCAATATATACAAACAAGGCAATGTCAAGATTTTAAACTTAATAAAATAGGGTTGACATGAATCAGTTTGATATAAGTGGAACATTTAGCGGATGCATCTTTTCTGCGCTTTGAATGCCATTTCTTTGTCAGTGGCATTTCCCCAAAATATTACTCCATACCTTAATGTGGAAGCTACATAGCCGTTGTAGACTGTGAGCAAAGTACTAATATTAACAATGTTTCTCAAATTATATAAAGCGTATGCGAATTAATTAAGTTTTTGGTATATATGATCGAGGTGTGACTTCCACTTCATATCTTTATCTAAATATAATCCCAAAAATTTGGCTGCGTCTACCTCGCCAATACCCTTGCCACAATAGTCAATATCTAGTATGTCGTTACTTGCTATTTTAAATGTCATGATCTTTGTCTTGTCTAGATTTATTTTTAAATTGTTAGAATTTAACCATTTCATAATAGATGTCAATGATTCATTAATGTCAGTTTTTAAATTATTAAAATTATCATTACTAAATAATATTGTGCTGTCATCAGCAAATAATGTCACATGGTTAGTGGTCGACATGATTCTAGAAGTTTGTGAGCATTACCTCTAATTCCATAGCTGTTCAGTTTTTTTAATAAAATATTAAAATCAACGTGGTCAAACGCACTAGTCATGTCCATGTACAGGGCGGCAGTAGGTATGCGTCGATCCATATTAGTCATCACTTTGTGAAGAAAGTTATTTGCTTTTTGTAACTAATGACAGTTGGTATTGTTCTAATTTATGCTTATATTCTAAATGCAAAATTTCTTTTAATAATGAGCGAGCTAAGTTTAGAGTATGATTTTTCCGATATGGGATAAACCTACAATCCATATCCAAATAATGCACATTTTTATATTTATTGCAAATAAACTGTAGTGTATAGTTAAGCCAAAACATTTAAGGTCTCGCCATAGGGAATTTCACTAACAATGATATTAATATTATGTAAAGACGATAGCCATATTATATATTCAGTTTGATCTGAAATAAGTCTAAGTTTCTATCGTTTGTACCTCCCACTAATACAATAATATCATTACGTGTCATATTATTTGCTTCCATTTTTGCAAGATTAAGTATTTCGCCCGGTTATGCTCCTGGCTTTACATAAGAAATCACTTGATATTCTATACCAACTAATTTTTGTAGTTTTTCTCTCAGCCCACGTCCTTGTTGATCAGACACAATCAAAATACGTCTTTCTTTTATTTAAATTGTATCTCGTAATTTCCGTCATAGCAACTGGTGGTTGAGGAAGTATATTCTCGGCAGTACTTATATCCTTTACGTTTTTCTGTAGTAAGCTAACGGTTTTCTTAATGCCCCTTTCATCATTTACTATGTTGTTATGAGTTTCCTCTACAAGGTTTTGTGTGCCCTCATATCCATGTGGAGACCTTGTATTATCGTTTTGAGTTGGCGAGAACAGTCTCCTTCCTTTGTCATCTGGTCGTCGTTTTAACCCCCTACGAAAAAAAGAGGGGTGTTATTTCCTTTTAGTTGATAGAGGTGTTGTACCATTTTCTGTCATTCCAATTTTTTTCAGGGTTTCTATACGAGTGGCACATTTAGATACCTCATCTTTTAATTTATTATTTTCTATATGTAAGTTGTCTATTTCAATATGAGCTGATTGCAATTCAATTTTTAGCCTTTCTATTTCCATGTTTAACTCGATTTCGTTATTTTCACTAGATAAAGAGTTCTCTAAAAAACTTCTTGTAGTTGTATCAAATAAGGAGGATTCATTTGTGATGTCAATCATTGATTGTGATTTTCTTGGTTGTCGAAAAGTAATATTAATTGTAAACTGCTCAGTATCATTGATATCAGCCATCTTACAGTCTCGTTCTTATAATAAAATTTTTTATATGAACTTATAAAAAGTACGGTTGACGGTGTGGATTTGAACTAGGATTCCTAGAGGCAAGAGGCGTATGCTCCGCGCATTCGACCAGCGAATGTTAACAAAAAGTGATGAAATTTTGATACCTTTGTTAGTGTAACGTTATTGTAGTTGCTAACTATTTTTGCCAACCGTCACTTTGTAAATATGCACTTGAGATTTTTTTCAATGACACCTCACTTGTAAATAATTAATAACTGTTTTCTTTTTGTTTACGATTTTCACACATTAGAAATATTACATTCACTTGATAGAATTTTTATCATGATCTGATACTGGCACAGATTTTTGTTGTTACAAATAGGTACTGATAACACTTTTATGTCCAATTGTTTATATACACGTAATTAAAATAGTTCGGCAAACGTTAATTATTGTGATTGCGAAATAAAGGTTGTTCTATTTATATTTGTAGGTTTTACTGTTAACTTTCAAGTGTAACTATTTAATTTTATAAAAAAAATCACAGAGCTGATGTTTACTAGGCGGGCAGCGCCATCTCTCTCGCTTTTGTTTTGAAGTTGGTTGGTATTATTTTCCGGAACTTTTAAAACAGTGTGAGTGAAATAAAAGTAATTCACTTACTTTGAATAGATATGCCTAAGTAGTACTTTATGATAATATGATGAAATTGCTCATTTCCCACAATCTTCTTTCTATACGAAGTCAACATAGGATAACAAGTAGGACTGTGTTGTTCTCGAATGATTATGCATAATAGTTGAGGCATTGAAATAAAAAGTATAGATGTCACCGCCATATGGTTAAATTTGCCGCTTAATCGGATGCCTAGCCCGTTGCTTAAACGCCGGCATCCAATCAAATGCCTAAGCCGATAGTTAATTGAACTTGGCGTATTGAAAGAATCGTCTTGTACGGAAGAGTTTGGTTTGATGGATGGGTTCAATGACCACTTTTAAACGACATCGTTTTGATTATAAAAAAAAATAACCTTGAACCGACCAATTACTCAAACAGTCACACAGAAGCTCTTTGATATAAACGACCTGCCTCGGCGTCCCATGGAATGACTAATTTAACCAGCTATTGAATGACTAATTTATTCCGGCGTTCAATCAACGGGCTAAGCGTCCAGTTAAGCGGCCAATTTGACTAGACGGCTACATAGACAAGACATCGCTTAGAAAAGTCTTGTTCTATTTGGAAAGGATAGGATGTAGTTTATTTGCATCCAAAAGGTTGTAAGCGCCGTCATTTTCATGGCGCTTGCGCATTCATTCTAGCAACGCTAGCAAGGCGACGTTGTGTAGTGATGTATGATGTAATTTTTCCTATTTTCTATACACGTGTAGCCTATGATTAGCTAGTATTTATAATGTGTATCATGACAATATAATCCAGTATTATTCAAGCATTCGTGGGTATCATTTCGAACCTTATCCGCACCTCACATGGCGACCCTGCCTAAGGAGTCCGCCCGGCCGTCGCCGACGCCGCGAATCTGAGACGCATCCTTTTTTGGCAACCGCGTGATGCACTGACTATCTCTAAGTGCGAACAATGGAGTTAGTACAATTTTATTGTGACTTTAAATTACACGCGTATAATCGTAACGACAGAGTAATTAATAACAATGGGAAAATCACCGTCTAAAGAAGACACCATAATTGTCCAGAATGCAGCTACTTTAGCTAGCGACGTTGTACTATGCTTCTTTAGTAAGTGACGTTGTATTATGGTACTTAAGCAAACGACGTTGTATTATGCTACTTTAGCAAGCGACGTTGTATTATGCTACTTTAGCAAGCGACGTTGTATTATGCTAGTTAAGGAAGTAACGTTGTATTATACTACTTTAGCAAGCGACGTTGTATTATGCTACTTTAGCAAGCGACGTTGTATTATGCTACTTTAGCAAGCGACGTTGTATTATGCTACTTTAGCAAGCGACGGTGTATTGTGCTACTTTATCAAGCGACTTTGTATTATACTACTTTAGTAGGCAACGTTGTATTATTCTACTTTAGCAAGCGACGTTGTATTATGCGAATTTAGCGTCTGAGTAAAGAGTAGCGTGATAGCTATACCTACTTGAACGGAGCATAGTGGTATTGGGTGGTGTCTTGTCTATATTTTATATCTAAATGTGTTCGGGCTTTATTTTCAATTAAATGATGACTTACTCCTATAAAATTAACATTTACAAATTCATTTGATCTCTGTAAATATGTGTGGTTAGTTACCATAGTTATTTAGGCCTCAGGATGACACCTGCAATATCAATTGATTTTTCCTTGTTATTGTCAGTGTCTATAGGCGACGGTTACCAATGAGCCGTCAGCTTGTTTGTCATCTGGTTGTAGAAATAAGATTCCCTAAATATAATTCTAAATATGAGCTTTTGAAGCTGTGAGATCTATTATTATTAATGTTAGATACGTAATATATATAACTTTGTTTTTTTTTATTATATTTCTATTATTTTATAATATTTTACTATCTATAATATTCTTATCACAGGCTCTCAATGATACTTAATTTGAGCTATGGTAATAGGTGTGAGTGTATGAATAATATTATAGATAACTAAGTATGGGCTTTTGAGTTGCCTCGTTGTCAATTTACTTAAGGTTTAACTGGAAGAGATCTCTTAAATAGAGATAAGCCCGTCCTTGTTAACATAATGTAATGATGTATTGATTATCGTATGTTTAAATTGAAAGAGTATATAAATAAACAACTCCTGGTACAAACAGAACCGTATCAGGCTAACTAGTCACAGCGGTCCACACGAAACGGCCAAAAACAATTAAACCACATTGATCCCCTGAAACAAAGCAAACGAGAGAACGGTCGTTTCAGATTAGTAGGTTCCCGTAATAAACTCCTTACGTATCCGGGCGTTAAGGGATGTTCGGGAATTCATGCGGATAGGCACCGGAGCGGTCCTAGGGAACCTGATTAATAGATTGCAATACCCGAGATAAATTTAGACAACATTTTGTGCTATTGTTACGTACTTAGTATTGTTGGAGAAATTACATATATATAGAACACACCTTCAAAGTTTATTTTGATAATGTTTAATTATGAACACACTATTGAATACCTAAAGTATGTGCTGAGAGATCGATTATCATATTATCGGGATTATTTTACATGGACTACGCAAAAAAATATGAGCATACCTAACTTTCATTTCGTTACTCTCCTGAAAATGTCAACCAGTATTATACAGCTACTACAGTAATGCTCTGCTATAATATGTATGCTAAACTATCCGTATGCTGAATTGTCTCATAGAACAGATTAGGAACCTACTTACTAACTTTCAAAAACGAAGAACTTTATTTTCAAATTGAAATTTATAATCATATAATCAACATTGACTTATGTAAGTACTTGTTGATGTCTAATATTAATAAGTAGAGTTTAAATAAGTGGCTCTACCACTGGTCCGAAAATTTGGAAGAGCCTTATCTGAGAAAAATCAGTACGAAACTTGGAAGGCTGTCATTCTTTCTCCATATTTTAAAACCTACATAATAATATTATAACATTTTATTATGGATTATGCGAATAAAAGCTTCACTAATAGCAAGTACATATATATAGTTTTTTAGTTACATAACTTGATGCTTTTATATATATTATAAAACTACAAAATCTGGCCCTATTACAACTGGGGTCTAAAGGTCAAACTGTTACCCTTGGTGTGCTGCCGACTGTACATCCTGGCAGACAAGACCTTCGGTGGTTGGAAAATTGAATATTTGGACAGTTCAGTTAGACTTCTGTCTCACAGAAAGTGCACTCGCTACCTCTAGTGCTAAGTTATGAAATACCAAATAAAAATCGAAATAAAATACAAAGTTTTGTTAAGTAGATACTATTTCTTTTTATTTGTACCAAAATACCTGTACATTATAACCGGGGATTTCAGCTAGAGTCAAAATTAATGAACTATAACAAATGTACTCTTATTGTTTTATAAGATACGACCCCAGATACGTCCCCTTATCGGATTTTGTGGCTCTCAGCTCCACTCCAAATTACTTTCTCCATTTAACAGTGAAATCTGATCCTTATTTTGGATTGACGCATGTTTGGAATCACAAGTACGTTTTTAACGAGACAACAGAAATAAATCTATGATAATTCAGTATATTTGTTAACTCTCTGATAACTTAGCTTAGCCTGAGTTGCTTTTGCATGGCAAGTTTTGTTATCGGTTTCGGTCCAATATTTTCGACTAGAGGGGATAAAAAGTCATATGTCGTAAACGCACTTGAGGAGCTTCAATTTTGTATCTGTGTGTCTGTCTGTGGTATCGTAGCTCCTAAGCAAAGGGACCGATGTTTATTTGTTTTTTTTGTTTGTTTGAAAGCTGCCGTGATTAGGAAGGTTCTTAGCTATAATTTATGAAGTGATGATAATGACTATCTGCTTTTTTTACGTGAAAAAAGGGTTTTACTGACTTTTGCAGATTCGATTGATTTAAAATTTGGTGTACCTACTGTCACTTCGGTGACATTCCCATGACATACTAACCTTGACCTAATCCTAATTCCTAAGCCATCAAAAAGTCTGCGGGCTGCTTAATTCTTCAGAAACTTACAGCAGATAATATATAGCGTGTTTGGGCTCATAAGAATAGTCTCAATAAGATATATAAGAATAGATAAATGATTAATGAGGCCGGGGGTTTCTTAAAATTTTGTATTTTTATTAAAGCCGCGTAAGAATCAGGAGCAAATGACAATCAGAATCCCATTGCGTCTACAATTTGACACCCTCTTTTCCGATCCAATGCGTAGATTCAATAAGTTTTTTTTATCTTGCCAACATACACTAACCTAAACTGTCATGGATGTAAGTAAATAAAGACGTTTATTTATTTAGAGTGAACTTTATTTACAATATATGTTGACCACCCAATGATTTAGCTAACAAACTATTTAAGATTATGGTACTATTTTTTTTAATCGCTTAAAAGCGTGTTATTGATGTAAGCGCAATAAAGATAAATGTTTTGTTTTAAACTATTCGTTACCTAAGCAATACCTGACAATTGAAAAACGGCCCTAGGTATAGTAATACAGTAGAAAACCGTATGGACACTACTATAACTATATTCAACATGCAAACATTATTCCCAGAGTAAAGCTGTCGACATTATTTTAGGTGATTAAGCAGTAAATCCCGCTTTTATACCGCGCGACATCAATCTCTGATATGTTGTTGTATATGCAATATTAGTATATGCAGGGTGCAATGAAATTACAACAGTCTCCCTTCGTAGTTATTACATTTGGCGGTGGACAATCGAATATTCAAATATTCAATTACCAACGCCAAATCAGTATTAATTACCTACTCATTATTTTACTGTTTTACTATTGTTGAAAACACTTCGGCGGGTTAGTGAAATACTATTTGTACTAGCTGTAAATTATGATTAATAATCACCAGTGCAAAAAATTCAACTATTTAAGCTATTAATTTAAAATTGACGGTTACCACTCGAACATTTTGTTTGCAATTTAAAATAAATAAACCTATCGACGGTAAGCTAGATTCTGGTTACACGTTAAATGTAAGGTAATTTATATATCTATTTCTATACTCTCTATTTCACTTAATAATAAATAAATAAATTTTAGAAACAATAAAACTAAATAACTAATAGCTTCCTACAAGACATAATTTATGTTAGAAAAACCACGAAATATCGAATATACCTATCCATATCTTTTCTGTGAATTTTAGGTTCCTTACTCAAAAAATTGTACCTATCAACCTACAAGTTCTTTTAAGAACACTTAAAATAGAAAAGTAAAGAAAATAGGGCATAGCTTCATTATAATTACAATTATTATTTTATACCTTTTATCGCAAACAGACAAAATTTAATTATAATGCAATGAATGCTCCAAATTATAGACAGTAAATGTACTTGATTAATATCGCAATGGCGCACGATTTACATAGTTGTTTAGTACTTCTGCTGTTATTAACAACGTCCGCTGTACCCACTGTAAGTTTCATAGGCTTTCAAAAACTTTCTTACGGTAAAAGCATAAAGTCCCAAATCTGAATCCTTTTTACATCACTGCATACTTTGTTATAACTTTTTGAACACCATTTGGTATAGAAGTAGCTGATTTATTAAAATATAATAATGTTTAAGAGAATACCTAATGTTTTAGAGAGTTTGACAGACCGGCTATATTATAGCTATATCTAGGTTTAACTATATTTATGTTTAAACTAGTTTCTTTTAAAATATTAATTCCTTAGAGTATTTATTAGCGAATTATTTAATTATTAGTGTTGCGTACTCCTTAGAGACCGTTTTTGTATACTTTTCAATTTGTATTATTTTACCTTTTGATATTACGTTGTTATTTGTTGACATGGTGTCATTCATTTTTGTTTGCCTACTCGTTTAATACTGTTATTGTGATTTGAAGATAGTTAAACAAAAATGTTTTTAACTAGATGCAATAAAAAACATCTAGTTATAACGATAAATTCTTTAAAGCATAAAACCTCCGAACTTAAAAAACTTTACAAACGAAATCATATACGGCGGTAACTCAGCTGGGGCTTCAATGAGTCCAGTTTAGGATCACTAGCGCAGTGTGACGCCTAGAACAAGCTAGCTAGACAAAATTATTAAACTAATAAGGAATTCAAAAAGAATTCTGGTTCTTTTGACAAGGTGACAAACTTAAAAATCGCTGCATGATTCTCACTTTTTAAAGTTTCGACCCATTCATCAATTTTTTTTTCTAAATCTGCCTTTTGGAAAAAATATCTAAGGGCAGCAAAAATTTCTAAGTTTATTATTAACTAAAATAATATGTTTTTTTCTTGGTTAAAAAATTGCTCAAGGAAATGAGGGGATTTTTATTTATCGTCTTATCAATTCGTTTTTTTTATAAAAAATGCAATTTTTTTACTCAGCCTAATATTTATAACGAACAGTTTTAATTATACTAAAGATAATAAATAATACAAATAAAAACTACTTACCCTTGGTTATCAAATCCATCACTAATTCACTACTTAACTTTTCACAACAACACGCAAGACGTATTCGTGTAAGTACCTAAAATGAAACAAATTTCATATCTTTCTTTGGAACTTACCCTCGTCGGGAATGATTTGACTGATTTATATCAAAACAATACTTGCCGTTATTATAAGTGATTAACTATCCTTATCAACGATTTTTAGAATTGTTAAGGTGGTTTTTTTTCCAGCTAGCATTTTCTAGGCGCCACACTGTGCAGCGATGCCATCTTCTTTTGTTTTGAAGAGCGTCCGCCTTACACTCTATATCCTTAGTTCCTAAAGTGGTCCAGGTGGACCCCCAGCGGTCCACGGGAAACTCGACGGGGGTCTACGTTGGCGTGACAAAAAAACTCATTTTTTGTCGAGTTTGGGAATATGGTAGAAATGTAACTGCAGGGGGTCCACCGGAACCAGCTAAATTTTGAAAGTGGTCTATGAGAAAAAAAGTCTGGGTACCTCCGCTCTATATTATCAAAGGTTACAGAGCGCATTCGGTGTATTACTGTAGTGTAAGTTTTAAACTAATCGAAACGTTTCGATCTCAATTACGTCCAAAATGTCTCTATGTTATGATGAAGTAGGTATAATCTGCTAAAAATATAAAAACATGACATCTGAACGCAACCACGATTGATACGTTTCAATTCGATTGTTACTAATGCTAGAGTTAACAGCATATACATCCTTTGATTAAGTTGCGAGCTGAAACACACACACACTCACGCAAGCGCAGCAAATACAAATAAATATCAAATGTCACTAAATTCCGATATAAAATTTAAGGGGGTGGTTATGTTTCTTGTCAAGAGCTACGTCTAAAAGATTTTTTATTAATTAGGATACGTTTTGTTTTCCGAATAAATTAATAAAAATACGAATTTAATCGGAATTCTAAATTTTATTTTGATTTTCTGTCACACACGGTACATTGTATTGAAATAAATGAAGTTATAAATTATTCATGAAGTAGATTCATTTTTTAAAAAAGTGAAGTTGATCTGTTTTATAGTACGAGTATACTCGTAAGAATGGTAATTAAAAAAACCTAACAGTAAAACTGCAATTACTATTATTTTTTACCACAGGTGTTTATAGCTGCTGCGCATGCACTTCAAGATGGCGGCAAACTCCTGGACGTGGACACAGAACGATTGTTCTCGAACATTCCCGATGTTCTCAACGCCAGTCTCCTTTTTTGGGAGATCACCATCTACCCCGTGCTGGTCGACGCCCTGGAGAAAGGAGGACCGTCAGTATATTTTGCTTTGAAAATCGGTACATTTCCCTTACTTACAAAAGACTATTGAATATTGTATAGCAGATTCCATTTATTACAATGGCTTCTTATTGAAGAAACTCGTAATTGATTTGGATGTTTACTTATATTATTTTGCTTAAGCAATCGTCGATGAATAGAAATAAATTCAAAGGTAATCCATTGTGATGCGTAGATAGTATATTTGTGTATAACAATAATTTCGTCACATTAACACTAATAATCTATCCTTATCTAGGTATAAAGTCGGAGTTAAACGCTTTGTCGACGAACGTTTCGCCGACACATTCAAAATCCATTCCACAAATGCCACTTGAAATAATTCAATAGAAATAGTGGCATTACTAGTGGGTTCATTTTTTATGACCATTGCAGAGTTGGATATTTTGTCTGGTATTTTTTTTCTCTTTCTTGAGTAAACTACAGATTCTATGTGTATTAAACACTACTTTTGAATTTAATAACAATTTGTGATAAATTAGCAAATAACAGTTTCCCCTGCTAGTTAATACACAAAGATTAATGAGAAGACAACAGCGCAAGCAAGCTGAATAAATATCAATTACATTTAATAGTCCGTTCAATATAGACATTTAAAATAACAAAATTCCCGGAAAGCCAAATTTTGGTGGTGAGCTGGCGAGTGAATATCAAAAAAATTGTACATACTGAAAAAGTTAGGTGTCTTCATTACTAACACGGGTGTAAAAAATCCTGTAGTGAATAAAAAAGCCGTATTTGTTTACAAGGCACTACAATATACATTCTTTCGTATATGAATACCAGAATAACAGAATAAAGCTAAAAGAAATAAAATAAAAACCACATCTAATAAAGTGGAGTTTTCTTATGTCTTATAAAAAACAGTTGTCTCCACGTGCCAATTTGAAAAGAAAAAATTAATACTTTTTAATTATTGAACTACCACATGTTTCTTTTATAGAATAAACTTGTAAACTTATCAAGGTGCATGAGAAACCTTTTTAATTCTTTAAAAACGCTGATTTAAATAAAATAAAAAAAGTAAAAGTTATGTCTCCGTATTTCAGTTACTTTGTGTGACGAGCCTTGTGTGGCGAATTATTGTGTCTTTATTATACAATTTCCAATCGTAACCGTACTTTTTACATCTAGCAACATTCGATTTTCTACCAACCTTACAAAACAAAACGTTAGCCATCATAATTTTGATGTTACTGATAGCAACATAGCAAGACATGTTTACGGTTTTGTCGCTTTATAAAATTAAACTTGTGTGAAGAAAAATTTCAGGTAATTTTACTGATATTATGACAGATTATTATCATATGACCCAATTTGCGTTAGGTAAATTGTGCAATAAACAATAATTGTAAATATATTTTTACTTTGTTTATTGTGCGAGGTTTTTTTTTTGATTGGTTATATTTTGCTTCCATTGCGTGACATTGGATGACGTCGCACAAAAAAATAGGGTGCATTCTCATTGCCTATTTTTTGTTTTAAAATTATTGTTGTACTTACTTAGTTCAAATTATGTTTCCTGGAATGGAAATAAACACTGGAACATTTCCGAAAAATGAGTTGTTAAGGTAATAAATTAACGTTAATTTTCTATGTGGATTTTTGTGCCTACGCACTAAAAGCTAATTTCGTATTTTCTGATTTTATGATGCCAACACAATAATATTGAGCTTTATCTAGGCACATTGTATTTTTATTTGTGAATAATAAAATAACTAACTGGCATCTCATGGAAAAAAAATCGGGAAAATAGGAAATGTTACGTTAACTAGTGCAATAGGGTGCTTGCTACGCTGCTTTTACGTACCTAAGCAAAAATTTTCTGGGTTTTAAGAAACATAATGCTGTTATTTGTATTTTATAAATAACGATATTTATTATTTTTTTATTCTAATACCTACACACCCTAAATAAAATATCTACTCTAAGTATTCTACATGTTAATTAAGTTCTAGGTACTTTATAGTTTTGCATCTAAAGTTAGTGTATATAAATGCACCTTTATATTCATTTGTGTGACATATATTCCTTTGTGTTACAGATATTGTAATATTCCTTTGTTTCTTTTGTGTGATGTAATTTTTTTGATATTCACTCTGGGATTTACCATTACAAATAAAGTTTTAAAAATCCCCATCGATCCTATGTGTGCTACAAAAGTTATTCGGGGTCAAAGGTCAAATTTTGAGGTCTCAGGTCAAAACGGTAATTTTTATTTAAAAAAACCTCAAACCAAAGTTGTAGATCTTAAAATTCTCTACAAAAATGGTCTTTATAATTTTTTCCTAAGAGTTACCATTCTTTAGATATCGCGATTCTAAGAGTCACATTATACAAGATATGCACATATAAGCCACGTATATACATAATCAGGCACTTAAGACAAGTAGAAATACATATTTGTGTCTCTTTTATATATTTTATACTATTTATATTATATATATTATACTAGTCAGTCCCTAACTGAATCCCCTCTACCCACGTGGCCATAAAAAACTTCTGGCTATTCTATTGTCCGTAGGTCTCGTTCATATACCTGTTTCATTAATACAACAGAATAGAATAGAATAAACTTTATTTGCTTCAAATGTGCTTTTAGTGCTAAAAGGTTCAGTTCAAGTGAATATACGTACTTATTATAAGCGTCTACCATTTAGGTTATTGTTGCTATTTTATAGCTCGAAAAAATGTTTCAGTTTTGCTTTATTTGCAATAAACTTTTAACTGAAGATGAAACAGTTGTGGTTGATCGTGGAATACCAACTTTAATCGAGGGTAGCGTCGCGAGAGGTCGTGAGTTTACTGAGTATGTAAGAACTCAAAAATCCGTTACAATACACGTGAATTGCAGAAATCATACAACCGGAAAACTTCAATCGCTGCAGTAAAAAGACAATGTGAGGAGGAACAGGCTAGTACTTCAAAAAAAAGTCCACCTTGTTCTAGAACGCGAGTAAATGAATCAAATTTTTGTTTTTTATAAAATACTGATTATTTTGTGACATAGATGTCAATGAAGAAACTGATGATGTTTCAAAGACTGTTCTTGAACGTATTAATTTTGAGTATGATTTAGTCGCTGTTGATGTAAAATACCATGACAAATCTTTCTTAAAACCTAATACTGGTGGTAATATTCGCCGTCCACAAGATGAAACAGTAAACTCTGCGATAGAGTAAATTTTTCGATTCATAGAAACGAGTGATGATTGCCAGTTTTCGTTGGATGAATTGAAGAATGTTTGTCAAGATGGAGCTATAGATTAACATTTATTTGTTTTATTGTCAATTACCAAGATATTTTAAGTCAAGTCTGGTCTGATATAAAACACTTGGATGAAAAAGACAAGCGGTTAAAAACTTTGAAATCTGCGGCAGCAATTGTTCGTGAAAATATTCAATCTTGCGTTTTTGATAATATTATGTACAACCCCCCCCCCCCCCCCCCCCATAACAACATTCATACATACATATATGTGTATGTATGAATGTTCGAGGATATAAATAACGATATTCCCGAATCATTGTCATATTTTTATGGAAAAAGTCATTTTAAAAAACAAGCGTCATAATTACGATCATCTAAAGTTAGTTAGAATCGCGGGAATGGTGGTAACTCTTACGAAAAAAATTATGAAGACCATTTTTGTAGAGAATTTTAAGATCTACAACTTTGGTTTGAAGTTTTTTTAAATAAAAATTACCGTTTTGGCCTTAGACCTCAAAATTTGACCTTTGACCCCGAATAACTTTTGTAGCACACATAGGATCGATGGGGATTTTTAAAACTTTATTTGTAATGGTAAATCCCAGAGTGAATATCAAAAAAATTACATCACACAAAAGAAACACAAAGGAATATTACAATATCTGTAACACAAAGGAATATATGTCACACAAATGAATATAAAGGTGCATTTATATACACTAACTTTAGATGCAAAACTATAAAGTACCTAGAACTTAATTAACATGTAGAATACTTAGAGTAGATATTTTATTTAGGGTGTGTAGGTATTAGAATAAAAAAATAATAAATATCGTTATTTATAAAATACAAATAACAGCATAAAACCCAGAAAATTTTTGCTTAGAGGTTTTTTTTATTTATAAAACTTACCGTTTTGGAGAAAAATCCAAAAAACCTAAAATTTTGACCTTGGACTATTACTTTTGTAGCACACATAGGATCGATGGGGATTTTTAAAACTTTATTTGTAATGGTAAACCCCAGCTCTCCACCAAAATTTGGCTCTCCGGGAATTAATGTTATTTGGCCACTATTTTTATATCTAAATTGACCGGACTATAATTAACAATCTCAATTACATTTTAACAAAAGACTTAGATATTAAACAAGACTGTTCACTCTTGGACCATAAAAGCAAGTTATCACTACAAAACTAAAAGCCTTATAAAATATGCTATGCAGCCATCTATACTTAAGCTTTGAATTGATTAAAAATACTTTTAAAACTAAGAGTAATTCATTAAAAGACTGCGAATCCGCTTAACGTTCACATGAAATATGTCTATGCCATTAGAGTTAGTATTAAATTCGTTAACCGCTCTTACCATAAAACTATTAATAATGAACAATCAAACTAGCTTACCTGTAAGCGCTGTTCGATTGAAATTATTCCTGCTGCTGTAATTGTTACTACAAAGTGGTGGAAAAAATGTTTTTTTAGATTGCGCGCCTAGGCTGGGGCATTCAAATTTAATTTTACTAATTATATTATATAGTATTAAAGAAAAGGGCTTTGGATTTGACGGCGAAACGTTCATTGACGAAAAATTCGCCTGCAAGGCGTTTTACACGCGATACATTTTTATCCCAATTGCTAGTGAGATTGTCTTCCCGATAGGTGTTCCAAACAATCTATGAATGTGGGGCGGGATAAATACCTTAATATGTTTATAAGATATTATCGACTGAGATAAAATATGATATTCCTTCATTAATGATCGATACAAAAATATCATGGCTGGGAAACATTAAATGTTCATGTTCATCAATAATCTTTCAATCTACCGGTAGTTGAACTTTTGACCCCTTGTGATAGACAAGGTCATCGACGGCTTCACGTTGATGCCGCACTTGCCATCAAGTTGGGTTAATTTACGGAATCATTAATAAACCATTTAGCCAAAAATCTATCGCGTGTAATAAAAATGTATGTAAACTAGAAAAATATATTCTGGATCGGTCCCCGCCTGACGACATGAAATATTTTTAGTTAAAATACTTTTCATATATTGTTCTATTAAATTCGCTGTTTTGATTGATTGGGCGAAAGCTATTTGGTTTGGAATGTGAGCAATACAGATGGAGGAATAAAATTATTATTTTATTCTTTCAGATTCAATACAGAGCTGATGTCTGCAGGGTTTTGCAGATTTCGCGACCTTTTCCAACCTTATGAAAAATATGTAAATGAACAGACAAAGGCCTTGGACTACCTCCGCTCGCTGTCCAGCAATTCTGACTTCATGACATACTTGACTTGGTGCCATGGCCACAAGTCTTGTAACAGGTAAATATTATATGGATATTCCTTCGTTAGTTCACCTAGATTTACTTCCATAATGTTGGATTTAATAGAGCTGTGTTGGCCATCATTTTAGTGTTTAAATATTTTTGTAGGCTACAACTTTCTGATATCATGGTGAAGCCGATGCAGCGACTGACTAAATACAGTCTGATACTCCGGCGTATCATTACACATACTGACACCGAGCCAGAGCGAACTAATCTCATAGCTATGGTATGTATCACAACTCATTACTTAAATGAACGTGTTTAGCAAAGATAATGATCTTTGCTAAAAACTTTCATTTAAAGCTAGATGTGTCCAAAACTTCGTTCGCGTGGATATCGGAAAATAACAACAGATACGTAGGTGGGTGGTTACATGATTTAACTTGAGTATTTATTTGGTTAAGGATTTAAATTATGTTTAGAAACACACCTTCGCAATGTATTATTTTCCATCAGTAAGAGTGGAACTATGGTAAAAAAATGTCACGCGCCCTCTCCCCTCATGACCGCCCCGCCCGCTCCCGCTCCCGCCCGCCTTGGATATCATAAATGCGTGGATGTATTTGATCATTATTTTGTTGCGGAGTTATTTTAAAACTATGACGATATCTCATAAGATATTCATTGAAATCAAAATATGTAAAGAACAATTTGGTTCAAAATTAAATACTTATGATAAATAATACATTTATTTTGATAAGGAACACTGTTATACACATAATGTTTACAAAAATACCTTAACAGATAATGCATTATTTTAGAGAAAAATTGATGACCTTAGAAAATAGACATATGCTGTTGCGAACTTTTTTAAAACATACATTACATATAAAGGAAAGTAATCCCGGCATACATTATTTTTGCGTAACTGTAGCCGTTTAAGCAGCGCACTCAACGAAAGCACTGAAACGGAATATTTTTTGCCGTTTTGGAATTTTCTCTTTATTGTTTATTTATTTCTGATCACTTTCTTTATCATTCACATAATATTACGTTTGAGTATATCGACATCGATATTGTATGAAAATTTAAATGATTAATAAATCTTCAAATGATGATTGAATGAAATGATTAGTAAGCAAAACTCCAATAGTAGTACCTTTAAAGAAAATATTACTATTGTTTTATAATATATTAATATTTAATTTAATTTGAACAGGACGTAAAGAAAAATGCAAACTTGAGTGAAAAAATTATCATACCTACTATTTATTTTCAGTCGTGTCTTTGTCATTGATTGACCACTCAGGAGATTGTTAAAATTAATTTGTCCGTATCTAATACTCATCAAAATATAACTTTCTTCCATCAAAAACTTATTATCAACTGGATTGAGTTATAAATGAATGTGACCGACAGTTTATGGAAATGGACAACCGGGGGTAGGTAAAGCTTATACATAATTTAAAGCATCGGTGTTTATAAAACTGAAAACATTGAAATAAAACACGGCTTTACAGAGCAAAAAAAACGTGGTTTTTTACTGAAACAGTATAACAATTTAAATGGATAAGGTATAGTTTAGGTAAAGTATTTTCATCTCACGAAGCTACTTGATCTTTACTTGTGTGGGTGTGTGGATAAGCACAGGAGCTCTCAGTGCCGTCCGAGACTCGAGACACGGGCGAAGTAAGACGTCGTTATAGGATCTGGGGCCTTACCACCATCTTTATAAAAACGATTCATATTCCGCTCGGTTCAGTATTGGTTCCTAAACTGCATAGCGATGCAGTTTAGGAACCAATACTGAACCAATATGACAGCGGTCATAGTCGTAGATAGCGTCGTAGTACGAATCAACGATTCTACTCAGTTTGGGTCCTAAACTGGATCGCGATAAAAGATGGTGGTACGGGTGCCACTTCAAGTGGCGTCAGTATGGAAAGATTGAAAATAAACGTCGAAAAGTCGACTATTCGTTGTCATAGTGAGGTTGATTTAGTATTTTTGAATGCTTTGTTTATTTTTTAGATTTATTTGTATATAGGTATCTATTTATAAATTTGTCTACTAATAAATTTTGTGACAAAATATTTTATGCATATTTTTTGTTTAATTATTTATTTTATTTTACTAAACAAAATAAAGCTTAGAAAATATCCAAGGCCAGACGTTGTAGAGCAAAACTTTTATATTGCAGATGACAAGATGATTCTGATAGTCTTATTTGAACTGATAATAAAATTATTCGAGTGATTCTGATTGATTTAATTAAATATAACACAAGTAAGACTGTCTTATTTAATTCTGTTCTTTATTATTAAGAACCCTCAAAATATCACAATTTATTCCTATTTGTATTTATTTTATTTATTTTCAAGTTGCTAAACTTAAATAAAATATGTTTTACAGATTCACATTCACATTTGATAATAATAAAATCATATAATATTCATTTCCATCTGTTAAAATTTATATGCTAACGCCACTCGTATTCACGCACACATTCGCAGCGTGTTTGACACTTGGTTAACAAAAGTAAAGCGCTTGTCAGTGCAACTTGCTTCGTGAGCTAAAAGGACTATACAGACATAATCATGTGACAGACCTAGTTCTTGTGGTCATAGAAATTTGCAGGCGAGGCGTAAAGAAGACGAAGTTGATATTTCTTTATTAATTTAAAATAATAAAAACGAATGATTAAAAACTTTAGTCCTTCAAGTTAAATTAACCTAGTGTCTTGAGTTTGCTCCAAACCCCACATATCAGACACAATTAAATTTTAATTGTCTATCTTATAAATTTATTCCGTAGGGGCGTTAGAGGATTAATTGAAATGTCGTCGTACCTACCTTACTGTTACAATGCGGTGATATATGTACGATCTTATTATTATTTGTATGGGCAATAACCCTGTCGGTTAATACATGCGAAATCACAAGGCTGTAATTACAGAAACTTATCCCACAGTGAAATTGATCCGTTTCTGATTTTATAATTCGCTGTTTTTTTTCAGTGTTTAATTATCATTTATATCTGATTCTATAGATCCCTAATATTTAAAAACTCATATATTTTAATTGACTTTTGTTTCTGACCTGACAAGATCCAATACCAACGTACGAAACACGAGTAAGCTGATTTTTCAGCAGAAATTGTAGTAGATATCACAATAATTTCAAGAGGCAAAAGAAATTTTTTTTTGTCCATACCCTAAATCTTAAGTGAATTTCTATTTTTGTTTTCACTCCTCATTAAAATGTTTATACTATCCAAGAGATTCCGAAATACACGTTTATCATTCTTATCCTTCTTTTCCTTTTAATTATCTGTTCTGCTCAATTAATATTGAAAAACAAAGTATTTTTGTTAGTAAATATCAGATATTCGGAAACAAAGAGGCTCTATTTATAAAAAGGAACTTAAAAATAAAATCACTTGTTAAATAAATCATTGAACGTTAATAGAGCCCTATTTATAAATTACAAAGCTAGCTATTTTATATTTTATGTTTTTAGCTATTACAAAGCTAGCTATTATTTTAAAGCTTAGCTATTTTAGTAAAGCATGTACACGCACTTATACACGCTGCTTTGAGCTCGTGATATCAATCAATATGACTTATTTAACTAAATAAGTTTGAACTAGTATATTTATTAAACCGGATAGATAAAGCGATAGATAATGGTGGAATGTACAATGCTTCAGTTGGTTTTTAACTGGAACTGGCTAAGAACATCTATTAGGGGCGAATCATTATTTTTTTTTTCATTCAGTTACAGTACACCTTAGTCTTCATCTGATTTAGTTAACTTATAGTGAACTCTAGTAGCTGGATCATAAATTTTATGCTGTCTGAAAATATAAACAGGCTTTTAATTAACTTCAAATTAATAATACAGCCCCTGAAACTGCATAAAACAAGTACAAGAAAAATATTAATTATTTTCAACAGGTTTTTTTTATAGCTTGAAGATCTTAATTTTTAATAAAGGGCCTATTTTCACTATACACATGCCGCTTTGACATTTAAATTTTACTGCCCTATATACGAACATGGATCTTTATCGATAAAATTAGACATTTAATCTGGATATAACGAATTTTTTATATAAATTTTGAAATTAGAACTCGACAAAACGGTTTTTGTCGATATGCAACGTCAAATTTTGTTTATCGAGAGCCGAGCTCGCACTGCTGGCTGATGACCCATAAAACACGTATCGATACCTTTATGATTTTATTTAAATCAAATTCCATACTTCTGTGCGGTAGTAACTAAATGTACAGATGGACTAGGGGACATTCACAGGGTCATCCCAAGTCCTCGGTTGCTCAGATAGTTAGAGCAGTATCCCGGATTGTGGAAAGTTGTGGGTTCAGTCACCGTCTGAGGATATATGTTGTTTAGTTTAAATACTGTTTTAACTTAATGTAAGCTTTATTGGAATGGCTTTGTACGTTATTCTGTGTAATATATCTTTGACCTCTTGTGCAGGAAACCTTTGCGAAGAATTACGTATTGGATCTGAACAGGTCCATACGCCAACGCGAAGAGCTTGAGAAGCTTGACGCTCTGGCAAACTCCATCGATGTCTACGAAATAGTAAGTGGCGAAATGAGTGGATTTATTATTCATTCTGATAATTTTACAACCTGAAGTATGAGTATAATTATACAGGAATTAATATAATTATTAATATATATATATAATTATATATTTAGGCAATAAGTAGATATAAAATAAGTGATATATTAATAAGTATACAATGACTATTGGTTGCCAAAATAAACAGAAGAAACTACATAATAGTCTATCATTTCACCAGATATAGGCAGCATTTGTTTAATATGGGCTGCGATACGGCTATTTTTGTTTCATTTCAATCATACTTCATGTTGTAAAATTATGACAGGAAATTAGTGGCGGAGCCGTTAAGGGGTGATAGTATGGGACAATTTCAGCCGATTTTACTATGAGACCTACCGTCCTAAAGTTAATCCTTTCCAAGATAATCGTACTTATAGAATTTTACAAAAAAATCCTACTTCTAATCCATTTTAAAGGCTATAATTCTTAAAATTGGTATTTTTGAGCCATTTTTTTTTTATTTTGCAGCAAGGATATACTAAATAATGACTATTTATAGTCAAATCTCTGTAATTGTTGGTATCTTAAGCGAAAATCGTTGAACAAAAACATAAAATAAATAAAAAATTGCAGTGACTTCCTCTAAGACGTCGATTTACTCAAAAATGTCTCCCTATATTATTACGTACATAATAACAACAAAACATCTGCGTTTCATTGCGTTTCAAATGAGGTATTCGGTTAAGAAACCACAGCGATATGATCAATGGAAAAACCCAGGTAGAGTCCAAGAGCAAAGGACTCGCAAAAAAAGGCTCAGACAGATTTTGGATTTCAATGCCTCAATTTGAAAGGCAATGAAACGTAGATGTTCTTTTGTTATTATGTACGTAATAATGTAGGGAGACTTTTTTGAGTAAATCACCGCAATTCATTCATTAATTTTTTTTTTGTAGTCACCGCAATTTTTTTTTTATGTGATTGTTAAACGATTTTTGCTTAAGATACCAACAATTACGAAGATTTGACTATAAATAGTCATTATTTAGTATATCCTTGCTGCAAAATAAAAAAAAATCGGGTCAATAAGACCAATTTTTAAGAATTATAGCCATTTTAGGATTTTTTGTAAAATTCTTTAAGTACGAATATCTTGGAAAGGATTAACTTTAGGACGGTAGGTCTCATAGTAATATCGGCTGAAATTGTCCCATACTATCACCCCTTAACTGCTCCGCCACTAATTTCCTGTCACCCGTATATATACAGGTTGCTCGGTACAAAGTTCAAGCGAACACCTATCCGTGTTAACATAGTCGTATAAATACTATAGTGTTATCAAAAATTCAAAATGTTAAAATAAATTTAAAATTTCTTCATACAAAAAGTTTAACGAGGGCTCGCATTACAATTTTTGTCTTCCTTTCTGAAAAATCGACGACAGTGTGTCGTCACCAATAAAACTGATAAAACCACAGTACTACCATATTCTTCTTGTTTCAAAGATAATAAATGTGGCGTTCCCCAGGGAAGCGTACTGGAGCCGATATTGTTCATCTTGTATATAAACGATATAACCAAAGTAACTAATCATAAATGTACTCTCTTTGCGGATGATATTTCTGTGATTGTGACATCAGATAAAAGAATTAATTCAATAAGTGACCACGCATCTGACATTAATAATACTATTGATGACTTCATTAAATGGCTCGATATAAATAATTTGAAAATAAATTTAACCAAATCTAATTTTATCCAATTTAATAAATATAAACATGCTAAATATAATTTTAAACTTAACATTGATAAAATATCTGAAGTGGCTCATACTAAATTTTTAAGCGTAATAATAGACCAGGACTTGAAATGGAAAAATCATGTAGAGAATTTAAATAACAGAATAAATCAATTTGTTTATGCATTATATAGAATAAAAAACGTAACAAATAATAAAACAGCAGTTATTACCTACTGGGCTTATATTGAATCTATACTATGCTACGGAATTATAATATGGGGCAATGGCACAGATTGGAATAGAGTATTTATTGCTCAAAAGATGTGTATCAGAGCTATTTGTGGAATCCCACCAGACGTCTCATGTAGACCTTATTTCAAAGACCTTGGTTTGCTACCGTTTCAGTCATTATACATTTATGAAATTTGTAAGTTTGTTTATGGAAATAAAAAAATATTTTTGAAAGCAAGGGACGTCAACTTTAGAGCTCAACGTGATCCTGATAGACTAGTGTTAAGTGATGTACCAAAGTCAGATAAATATAGTAAAAGCTGCCTAACTATGTGTGTTTGTATATATAATAGAATCCCTAATGAAATTAAATTGTTAAATGTTAATTTATTTAAAAAGAAATTGTATTCATGGCTTATTGATTAAAATTTTTATTATCCAAAAGAATTCTTAGACAATAATTGTTAAATGACTGAATGTTAAAATATTTTGCATGCAAAACAGCAAGACATGAGTGCTTTGTACTGAACTGTAACATCTTATATACCATGTTCTTAAGCAAATAAAGATTATTATTATTATTATGGGTATTTAGAATTCTCAGCTTAAAGCATTATTATTATTATTACAATTTTTACAATTTCGAATTTTTGATAACACCATAGTATTTTTGTATGAATATGTTAACATGGAAGGTGCCCACTCGTTAAACTTGTACCAAACACCTTGTATATTACCTAAATATATAATTTTATATATTTAGGTAATAGGTATAAAATAAGGTGGCAAACAAGCGTGTGGTCCGAATGATGGTTAACGATCACTATCGATTTAGCACTCGCGTAATCACCGTAAACATTACGCATAATGTACTTAGTGCCTACTGCACTACATTATGTTATGACCAGTGATCGGAACTGAGTGAGTATATTTACCTACAGTTTGTAGAACAGAGATAAAAATCGGAGACTTCGTTAAAATAATTTTTTTACCTCACCGATAATTTACCGGAATTTTAACTACGTAAATTCAAACATCAAATTAATTAAATAGAAAGTTCTCCTGCGTAAATATTCTTCCTTACAAATTTTTTCACATGGCTCTTCATTTTTAATAACTTAAAAAAAGAGGTTTTCATTCGACTATTTTTGATCGTTTTTTTGTATATAAACATCTTATTACGCGTAACAAATTACGCGTAATAAGATGTTTAAATTCACGTAATTAAGATCCGGTAAATTTACCGATAAAAAAAATATTGCAGGAAAGTCTCCAATTTTTATCTCTATTCTACATACTGTAGGTAAATATACTCAGCCTATTCCGATCACTGGTTATGACTGTGAGTTTGAAACGGAATGGACGTGTACAGTCGAGTACATTAATATGTATTCATTTCAAAGCTACAAAATAATGTATCCATTTTAAATTACATAAATTTGTATTCAGACACCGCGGTAATTTTATGTCAACGCTCAATTTACACACCAATAACGACTCTACTAATATATACTCTTTTTGATACATTTACATGATCATATACACTGTGCTAAAATAATATACTGTTTGGGTTCTACATTTAGGCAGACGTCTAAATATAATAATTTTAAACCTCAATAAAAATGTATCCTTAACAAAGAAACCAGTCCGAGCTAAGTGTGACGCAAATCAATGGGTACATACCATAGTTTTCCTATAGATAATTCTACTCGTATTGATTAAATACAAAAAAAATGTTTTGAAACAATTATTACTTTATGGTCTCTTTATGGTAATCAAACAAATTAACACATATTTCTTAGTAAAGCGCTCACTATTTTCCTTGCAGTTTACCATAATATTTGTGGTGTTAAAGATGATGTAAATACAGATATCAACATATTTTCTGATCTGCTGCAATAATATTACGGTCTATTTTTGTGAAAATCCGGTTTTTATATCCGGACGGGGGAAGTGTAACAGTTTCTTACAAAATAGTGATGCGATTAGGTAATCAATCAGTTAGCAAATCTAACGATAACTGTAATCAGGATATGCGATACAAACTACACAACAAGCAAAACAAAATATGTATATTGGTATTGGGGTATACTGTTACTTTTAAATGAAGGTTATTTATATGAAATGCTATTTAGATTAAACAATATTAGATGTAATGATCGTTACCTCAAATGACATGATTAAAAATGAGATATTCTATTTCGAGATGTTCCATCACTGCTTTCTTGAGGACACGAAATAAAAACGGAATATTAAAAATCAGTTCACAATTGATCGAGAAATCGGTGAACATACATACAAAAAAATACATACAGTGGAACATAAAACCTCCTTCTTTTTTGAAGTCGGTTTAAAACATATTAAATCTAACGCCGTAATATTAATTCCACACGGCAATTAAAAACAATAAGCTTGATTTTAATACGGTCTGTTGTCAGTTGAGTAGTTGAACAGAAGTCGGTTAAAAATGGCGTCTGTCTTTAAAATAGTTGATGTTAAGTTAGTACGTAACATCAGCAAGCTACCTAGCTTTAAAGATCGTTAATTTTCTAATAGATGGCGGTGTATGGAATACTGTATATTTATAGTATAATCACCAATTGTTACAGATGTCCCACTGTCACACTTGCCTCGGTGAACCTTATTAAAAAGGCTTTAAGTTTCTTAGAGAGTATTCATAAATATTTTAAGTAATATTTTTGCTATACAATTTATATTCAGAATGTTATATATTTCATATACTATAAAATCATTGCAGTAATTGATTACAAAAGATACAATTATATTGAGTAATAAAAGAATAAATGTCATTTAAACAGTGTATTCAACATATAAATTTCGCATAACTGTAAATATTATTAGAGACCTTTTTTTTGCAAATAATTATGACACATTGTGTATTCACTTAGAATTATCGCGATTAATTACAAATTAATGTTATTTAAAATGGCTACCTTCAAAATGGATACATTATTTTTTAACTTTGAAATGGAGACATATTAAAGTACCTACTTGACTGTACATAATATTTTACTTTCATGCGGATTGCAACCATGTTAATATATATAAATGAACAGAGGGGTTCGGCTCTCTATGGCCGTTTATATTTTTCAGCGCAAGTGTAAGCGCGTCGTCACGTCGGTCGCGTCGCGCGTCCTAATAGTGCAGCTGTTAAGTTAATAAAACGTCTTGCCGAAATAAATGTCAATTCCTTAAAGTCTCCTGTCTTTTCCCAAACTGTATCTTGGCGAAATTGCTGAATCTAACAGAGGCCATAAAATCAAAATTTGAATTGAATTGAAATGAACGTCCATAAAAGACCCGCAGTAAAAGAATACCCGTAACTTTGATCGAACTTGGGGCATATTTGATAGCGAACTAAGCTAGGATCTCAAGATAAGAGAATGATTATAATATAATTTAAGTCATTCCTATGGCCCTTCTAAAATATGTATATTGATTTGATATTTAAGTATGTTTATTGCTGTAATTTGGACTTAATCATAAATCATCATAAATGTATGTGTATTATGTAAATGTATGTATGTAAATGTATGTATAATGTATGTCTTTTAAAGTTTACCTAAAACTGTCACATAATATATAAATTACATAACTTATATTGGACTGACTACTATCTTGTTGTACTTAACTATTACTGGCCTCCGTCTCGACATTGTTAATCATCGTTTCACCGCGCGAACAGATGTAAAGGAAAGTTTAAAAAAGATATAGGTAAATATCCGCCATGAAGAAGATTTAATCGATTCTCAAATTGAGAAGAATAATACTCACCTTTCCATCACGGAAAGGTTGCATTAAATGTGGCAAAAGTCGTAGAAAAATTGAATTGTGCACATAATTTGATAATTTAAAGTAGTTATTTGGAACACTCCATTAATTTACGCTCGTCGCAGAAAAAATTAAAATAAATACGTAAAGCACTAATAACACATTCAGAATCTCCTAATATACAGATATCATTTTAATTCATAGAAATAAATTGCAGAAACTTAAAATTTAATAATATGAATAAGGAAAATGATAAGCGTAAGATATTTTTAAATTTAAAGGGTACCTACCCGTATTTAGGTTTTATTCGCTAAACGTGTCATTAAATATTACAACAACTGGTTTTGTTTTGTATTTGTAACCTAATACTTTTCTCGCTGCTAAAGGTAAACAGCACTTGTATGTTTCTTGGGAGAACATTTTTTTTTAGCCTCGTCCCCTTTTAATTAAGGGACAATTCTCTTAACAATTGTCGAAAACTTGATAATGGTTTCATATGTAGAAAAAACTGGTAAGGGTTGCGGGGAGCCGTTGGATGCAGGCTGCGCAGAACCGTTCCATTTGGAAATCGATGGGGGAGGCCTTTGTTCAGCAGTGGACATCAAACGCTTTATTTATTATTACAATAGTCATTTCTAATAAAAAATAAAGCGTTTATAAAATAATATAGTTTAATTTTATATGCTTAGAACAAGTAGGTACCTATGTACCTATATAATAATAATAATTTATTTTATAAACAAATTCGTAAAATGCTTAAAGTAAAATTTGGATGTTCAAAGGTAGCATTACAATAAAATACCTGCGTGACCTACTTAGTTAATTTAGATAAGTCGATGACAAATTGTAGCCAATGTATGTACCTACACTTATTTTCTAATTTCAATGAAAACAAACCTCATATCATAGTCTGCATGTCTGATATTATAGTCAGCTGGTAAGTACATAACTCTGCCTGAAATAAATTTTATTGCCCTATAAAGAACATGTATCATTTTTTTTGTTTTAAAATTAATTCTACTTACACAGTTATAATAATTTACAAAACTGAAAGAATTTTAGAAAAGTATTTATGAATACCTGACTTGCAACCACACAAAGTTGCGTGCTAGACAAGGAGATCCGATACAAACTTTGACTTCACATTACACACCCGCCATACATATTTCATATCAAAAGTTGTTTTAGAAAGAGAGAGTAGCAATACAGAAATTTCTAATCCAAATACCTCGAGTATTTTTTGGCTGAAATTAGTTCTATTTTAGCTAAGTATTCGATCAATAATTAAAATTTATTAAAGTAGATTTGTTTATGCATATTCCCCTTTGTTTTCATTTTGGATAAAAATCGTCCTGCTCAAAGCCTGTGCCAAAGAATCTATGAAAAGTATAAGCCATAGTGTAATTAGTATAATTTTCCACTCGGATTCTGACTGGATTGGATAGTCCAGTCCTCCACCAAGTGGAGTGGCTACTCAACCTCCTTGCAGAAGACCGCAGCCACATAACACTACTTTATATTGTGGTCAGTGGTGTTCCTGCGGTCAGTGAGGTGTCTAGAGCTCATTGAGAAAGAACCATACCGTATATCATCAGGCAGACCATACGCATGTTTGCCACACTTGTGATATAGAAATAGCGTTTATAGTAAAGGAAAAGATGCTCACGAGGATTCAATTATATTTATGTAGGTATATACGCTATCAAAACACAATATGGTTATTTATTCGACAGGATTTTAAAGATGAAGACCTGGATCGGTACTTCCGAATGTTTTCCCAGCTGAACCTCAAAGCACCAATGGTCAACTGTCTGCCGACTCACAGCAGGACGCTGATACACCAGGGAGACCTCCGCTTCAAAGACAGTGTCAAAGAGGCAAGAATACGGATAGTATCTCATTTTGTTTCATGCTTGCGTATGGGGCTTCGGATGCATCCGATTTTTTATTATGTTAAAACGTATAGGTAAATGTTTCATTTGAAACTTAGTAATAATATAAAAAAAAACACTAAGTTAGAATATTTCTTGTTTTAGCAAAAGTAAAATAAAGTCGATTGTCACATTTACTTTTACGTGTAAATTGTAAGGGCTGATGCGAATATTTTATTTCAATACTGCGAATTATTTTTTTATTGAGTTAGATTGTTAATGGTACCTTATGCTAACTTTAATAGTGTGTTTAATTACAGATTGAGGTCCGTGCTTTCCTACTCACGGATATGTTGTTGATATGCAAGAAACTTTCAAAGGGCGCAACACATCCATACAAATTAATTAGGTAGGTAACATAAAAATAGAAAGAAATGAATCAAATTGGAACTGCTACATTTTTAGCTCGTATTTTAATTCCTTATTTTTTAAATATTTTAACATGCGATCTCTTACTTTATTATTAGCTAAGCGACTGCCTGTGTTTTAAAAAACAATGCGCTGAAATTTTTATGATGATGTATTGGGAATCAAATTCGGGGAGTGTAGTAATGAAAAAATCCAAAGCTCGACTTGAGATAACTCACTGAATTTGAATCACAGCACTTAAATTTATAAAAATAACAAATATTTATGTCGTCTAACTGAATATTTAGAGGCATGTAAGTACCTATATCAAATATTTACAAACTATGAACGTGATAAATATTGTGTTGTAACATATCAGACAACTGTTGTTTTACTCATAAATAAGTATTAGGTGCGTAATTCATTAAGAAATATTCAAAAGAATCGGTATATTTAAAATGAATAGTTGCATATACACAGTGTACCTACCGATGTATGACGTCAGACGTTCCTATATTATAAATAACAAACAAATGTATAGGCGTATTGACAAAATTAATCAATACTAGGTATGAAATTTGTAGTTGTCTTAATAATAGTTGTTTTAACAGATGTGAGCAATTGAAAAACATTAATATTTGAATTTTTTTTTTTATTAAAAATACTTTTGTCTAATTACGATAGTGATAAACACTTATCAATAGAATTGGCATTAGTTACTACAAGGTTATGATAATAATACCTACTATATGTAAAAGATCATACTTATAGGCCAAAGTACATGGTGGAAAAGATGATGCACTTCCCGAAATATCAATCGCGACCGAACAGCAGGGAGATAGCGGGCTTGTTGTTCGTGGTGATGGACGAAGTCGGCACCGCCTTCCAGAGCTTCGCACTCTCGGAACCCGCGAAAGACGCCAACCCTCATGCCACACTTAAAGTAAGTACCCACCTACACAGGTAAGTCGTTGATTACTTTGTAAGACGTAGGGAGTATTTTTTATTGAAGTTTAGAACAACCAATCTATTTGGATACTCCAACCCGTTAAACAACACACCGCACACGGTCAATCTAAATTGGTTACCCCGGGTCAAGAAACAGTTTCTCTAGTGTGAATAGCTACTCCTTAAGCACGCCTAAGATCGTGACGACAGCACTCCTAATATCCCTGACTCAGCGGAAACCGCTTTGAACCCTCAGAACGCGTAAATCTTTCAGTAAACGCACACAAAGACGTATAATGTACAAGTTAAGGCTGATTCATGGTACACCGTCCCGAAGCGAACTACAAAATGGAAACATGCAGGAGGTCCGTTTGTGTACAATAAACTCAAGAAAACCTTGACCATATTTAGAACCTTGTTAGATGCGGTTGCTTTTTATTTTACATGTTATTAATTTTATCAACTTATTACGCTACGTCTCTCTATTTTAGTCTGACTGACAGCCAGTTATTTATAGCTATGTTTCAAGAATAAATACATTTTGATTTGCAACACCCGCGCTTAGTACCTATACTTATAGTGTGTACAGTAGGCGACGCTCGGGAACAAAATTAAACGAACGTTGAACGCGCTACACACACACAATCAGAGTAGCTTACTTATATTCACTTTACGTAAACAAAATTGAATTTGATTAGTATGCATGCCTATTATTGAATGCTACTTACATTCATCAATATTCGAACGTACGTGTCCATAAAGCGCTTAGTATGGATCGAACATTCTGTACGTTTCTGTTTTGTGGCCGAGTTGAGTGACTAAACTTACTGATATTTACAATCGTAGAATATTGAGTAAATTAAAACTGACTTCGTTAAAATTTATATCAATTTCGTACAGTAATATATGTTTTTAGTAATATTGGCAGGCACCATTATCCTTACTTTATATTAAATAAATAGATACTAATGAACACCTTGCCATTTTTAAATGTTTGTTTTGAATTATTCAAACTTCTGGTTTAGTTAAAAAAGCTTTCATTTCGTGATTTGCGATTTTATTATACTTACATACTCTATGAAAGATCAAATCCATGTATATAACTATCATGGAATGGAACATTAAATATTAATCAACTAGTTAATTAACTAAATGAACGATACCTTCTCTAACAAGTAACATGACAAAAACCTTAGCTATTTGAATGGACCGCTACCGATTTATATCATTTCCACTATTATTATAGTGATTGTTGAGTTGTTTTAAATTATTTGCTAGACACACTAAAATTCTTTAAACGATGACGTCTTTATAAATGACCTCATCTAGGAATCTAAGAATGAAGATATTTCTATTTATATAGAAAGAAAAAACACACCGTAATTGACATACATAATAATTGACGATGCGGAGGTCACTAACAACCTTGAACCTCTACAATTGTTTCGAGAGATTGCGTCGCTTAGCGCTTTCTATCGGCTATATCATGGAGAGTGCTGGATTAGGTACAAAAATAGTAATTTCTACATACGAATAAAGTAGTATTAGAGTGCACCAAACAATTTTTGATGACTTAGGTATAATAAACAAATCAAACTCTTTTGCAGCTATGGGAACAAAAGTTGAGAGAAGCCAAATTGACTTACGAGTTGGGGGTATGGTTTGCCAAAAATCCGTCACGTGATCTTTCGGAAGTGGAAAATGACTCGTCATCGGACTACGCTGCGAGTGCTGTCAGCGGACCAAGACCTGTAAGTGTATTTTCATTAAAAAGGCTTTTAAGGTAATTCACCATCACACCATAACCATGCTAAGAAAATCCAAATTCATTTACTCAGCGTGGACTTTTGCAAGAGCCTGTAGACGTCAATGGTAATTAATTATTCTATCACTCTGGTTCGAAAATTTGGCACCTTTACCATTAGTGAGCAGAGCCAGCAAGAAACTGACTTCTTTAAAAGACTTAAATTTTTTGTTTTATTCGATCATCTTTGAGTTATTCAGAATGTTTATAAATATATTTGCACTGTTAAAATTAATATTTATTGCAATCGATGGGACTTCAATCTAAATACTCTTCTTTCATTGTAAAGTCACAATCTATAGACTCATATAACAGACTTTGAGACATATTTGATAATTATTCATCCTTGTTTTTATTTTCTAAATCAATAACTAATTTTTCAGATTCGGAGAAACTCATTTCAAATTCATTTATGTGACTCAAGCCTGCCTAAGGTATCTTTTGAGAGCGCATATAATTATTTCTCAATTAGTACCCACGACAGCACAGCACATCAAGTATAACAGTTGCACTATGAAAACAGCCTGTATTATGAACGCAGTAAAGGGCGGTCTCAAGGTCAAACTGTTACGCTTGATGTGCTGTCGACTGTACATCAGTGTTAAAACAATTGCATTTATCAAGTACGAACTTGCGCTCCGTTATCACACAACTGCATAGAATAAGACAAGTTTAAGTCGGTACTATGTTTTTTGTTTAATTTCAAGTTCAAATTCAGTAAACGCCCGCCGATCTGCTTGCGCCCGGAACGTCTTTAAGGCTAGAGTGAATAGGCACCTAGATGGCACTTAAATCATACATGTTTCTAGGTAAACATGTACTATCGTAGGCCATGTCATTCATTACTTAACATCAGGTGTGATTGTGTTCAATTGTTTAATCAATAAAAAAAGCTTTTAAATAATAATAATATTATATTGTGTCGAGGCGAACTTTGTGACTTATAAAATAGTCCGGTACCGCTAGGTTTTGAGGTTCCAAAAATATTAAAGTTTATGATTTTTTGCATACAGTTAGTATACTATTCGACCAACCCAAATCATGATTTTGTGTCATTTTTGTTGGTTGCTAAGGTCACAATTTAGGTATTTGTCTTTTTATGCATTATTTCGTTGAAAAGAAAATTAGAGTTAAAAATTTAACTTCCATGATGATAACAAAGTCATAACTGATATACATAAGCTTTTTGTGCCATCTCACTCCATGGGAATACTGGTTTTACCCAAATACCTTACCCATCGCTGTAATAGCTATAGAAAAATATTAAAGTTGATGAAATAAGTGTTAACGGTTCTCTAACTCTAGTATCTATTGTTTAAATCATTTTGTGTCATATTCATCCATGGTGTTCGGAACTATATTTTTTTTCCTATTTAACCCCCTGTAATAGCCATAAAAGAAAATTCAAGTTATTAGAGTTTATGTCTTTATTAATATTAAGGTAAAACGAAGCTCTATGCTTAATTTGTGTCGTTTTAATCCATGGGTTTTTGATTTATGTTATTTTCAACGTTTTGGTGCGAAGAACACTAGCGCGGCCACAGCGCGCGTGGCAAAGGAGCGCATAGGCAGTCACTGGCTCCGGCGACCGGCTGCCGGCCGGGTGCGAGGCGCTATTTGTTTGCTGTTGTACGAGTAGTGACTTGTGATAATTGCGTAGAAAATGGAAAATAATAAAACATGTCATATTTGTGGGCTAATGTCGGGTGGTAAAGCTGTGTTTTTTTTCTATGTATGTACACCGATTACGCCGAGATTACTGATACGGTTTACGTGATTCTTTTTTTGTTCGATGCAGAATAGCTGCCATTTAGTTCCATAAAATTTTTTTCGTTTTCTCAGTCGTTACCACAACTGCTTTAACTCACCAAACCGCTTTTTATATACAAAGCTCAGCAAATGAGTCATCACCATCTGATGTGAAGCGGTAACAAAAGTCCATGTGCGGAGACAGCTAGTGCAGTTTAAAAACACACCGGATCAGTATCCGGGTTACGTGATTCTTTTTTTGTTCGATGCAGAATAGCTGCCATTTAGTCCCATAAATTTTTTTTCAAAATCAGTTCGGTAGTTTGGTTTTTAAATAAAAAAAACTTAAATCAGTAAGTCGTCTACGTATGCGAAATTTTTTTAAACAATAATTAAAACCGAGTTCAAAAAACTGAAAAGGATAAAATAATTAAATTGAGTAGGTAGGTACACTCATACCCTAGAAACATATTTTTTGGAGTTGGTGCTAGGTTGTTTTTAATTTAATTAATTTATACAGTGATTTGAGTATCTCGGTGGCGATAGCGTAGTGATTTGAACGCTATAGTTTCGATTGCAATAACAAAGCAACTTTCGCCATGCCCCGAGATGGGTCAATCATAATTTATAATCTCCAGCTCCTCCGTGCTTTGGAAGGCACGCTAAGCCGTTGGTCTCAGTCGTTACCACAACTGCTTAACTCACCAAACCGCTTTTTATATTAAGCTCAGCAAATGAGTCATCACCATCTGATGTGAAGCGATAAGAAAAGTCCATGTGCGGAGACAGCTAGTGCAGTTTAAAAACACACTGTTCTAGCCGCCCCCACCTTGCCAGCCCTTTTAACACCTTTTTTAAAGGAACCCATGTTAAAGGAAGGACGGAACACATGTGCTGGCAAAGAATTCCAAGTTTTGGAAGTCCGACAATGAAACGAGTTACTATACTTCTTTGTGCGTGATGTTTAGGTGGAGACAGTAAATTGATGACTCCGAGGACCGGCACGCGTGCTCCTGAGTAGGAAAGGGGAAGGTGGGATAAGGTCGAAAAGCTCCTCAGAACACTCTCTATGATAAAGCCGATAGATGGCGCTTAGCGATGCAATCTCTCGACGGAGTTGTAGAGGTTCTAGGCTGTTTGTGACCTCTACGTCGTCAATAATACGGACGGCACGATGCTGCAATCTGTCCAGCCCATCGAGGAGGTACTTGGCGGAGCTATCCCACTGATGCGAGCAATATTCAACGCAAAACCGGACCAGGTCAGGCGTGAAAAATCGACGCACCTTGTTCAGGACACCTAGCTTCCGTGAGGCTGGTTTGACCACGGTTTCGATATAATTCCTCTGATTTAGATCGCAGCATATCTCCATACCGAGCAAGTTGATGTAGCCCTATGCCGAAAGAGTAGTGCCCTGAAGAGAGGGAAGGGGAAGGAACGATATAATTCCTCTGATTTAGATCGCAGCATATCTCCATACCGAGCAAGTTGATGTAGCCCTATGCCGAAAGAGTAGTGCCCTGAAGAGAGGGAAGGGGAAGGAACGGCGACATTTGGCTTAGCATTGAACTCAACAAGATTTTTAAATCCCCATTCAGATATGAGGTTTAACACCCTGTTGAGCTCAATGGTAAGATTGATTTTCTCCCTCTCGGTTTCAATGCGCCCAGCCCCTGGGCGACCTTAATATCCACAATGCACTGTACTGTCATCCGCATAGTAATGAATGTTTCCTAATGGAAGCATATAATTGATATGAAGACGAGAGTGGGGGATAGAACAGAGAATTGTGGTACACCAGCGTTCACTGAAATGAACCACGAAGCGCATCCATCAACGAGGACACGGATTCTCCGCTCATGCAGGGAGCTGGCGATCCAGTTGCAGAGCTGAATGTGCAGACCGTATGCCGGGAGCTTGGAGAGAAGAGCCCTGTGCCAGACCCGATCAAAAGCTTTGGCGATGTGAAGGCTAACAGCCACTGACTCACCACGTTTGTCAATAGCTTCACCCCAGACATGCGTTAAATACGCTAGAAGATCACCCGTTGACCGTGTCGACCGAAACCCACACTGACGATCATTAATTAATGAGTGATCTTCTAGGTATCGGACCAGCTGGTTATTTATGATCCATTCCATAACCTTGCAAAGAACAGAGGTAACAGCTATTGGGCGGTAGTAAGCTGGGTCTGATCGGTGGCTGAGAATTTCAGTCATCGATTCAGGAGTGAGCAGCAAAGAGTTTTACCATGAGATCGGCTATCTCTTGCGGCTTATGAGCAAGTGTTCCGTCAGAGCATCTCAACGGGGGCAGCGAGGATTGGCAGAAGTTGGATAGCACGGCTTTGGCCAGACGCCAGTAGCTACGGCTTCCCGTAGGGTGCGTTAGTATTTCTTGGCCAACTCGTGCAACGCGCGGAGCATCTGCTCTGCTTTGCAGGACTTGGTGGCATTATTATAGGTTGCTTTCAGTGAGTCGTTATTGGGATCCCCATTGACTCGACCTCTGATCCAAGCGCGGTATGCCGACTGTTTGTTCTCAACAGCTAAGGCACACTCGCAATTCAACTAGTGGTTACGCCTGCCCTTACTGACGAGATCGGAGTGAGGGATATAGTACTCCATCCCTAACATTATTTCACCAGCTCACTCAGAAGTAGCGCTAGCATTCGGCTCCGACTCACTGAAACAGCGCTGCCTCCAAGGAACAGATGCAAAGTAATCCCGCATATCGCCCCAATCTACCGACGCATAGTGCCAGATGCGGCGTTTGGCTACCACAGATACCGGTAGCGACGCCCGTGGCATCCCAGCGGAAATCAGGCAGTGACCCGATGATCCCAAGGAAGCTCGAACCTCTAACTGATATCCCTCCGGGCGAGTCGTCAGCAGAAGGTCCAACAAAGAGGGTGCGTGACCGACAATATCTGGAATCCTGGTGGGCTGGTTAACCAGTTAAGTCAGGTCGTGCGTGAGAGCGAACGCATGGGCAGTTCTACCAGCATGGTCAGGTTTGGGGAAACATAACCACGTCTTGTGGTGAACATTGAAGTCTCTCAACAACACCAATTCCGCGGTTGGAAACTGCTCCTGCGCAACATCTGCCACCCGACTGAGGTGTTCAAAAACTCGACTCGACTCGAAATTTATCTCCATGTCACCGCTGTGGGATCTGTAGAGGCCAACGTAGACACGGTAATGACTGCCCAGGTCCACGTGCACCGCTGTACGACCATACACATTACTTGTCGCTGCCATGGATGGATATAGGCAGTCAAATCGTGAGGCCTGTTTCGCCAGGTCAGCAAAGTCAAGTCAAACAGCCGACAGCAGAGAAGCTCTGACCCGCCGGACGGAAGGGCCCCCGATCCCTCCCGGGTATGGCCGCTGGAACCCCACCATCTGGTCACCAACCGGCACGACGGACCACCCCGAGATTATCTGAGGCATGATGGGGCAGCCTCACGATCTGGATAGGAAAGCTTGGGACCCTGTACTTAGCCACGGGCGGCCAGGGGGTCAACGTAGTCCACTTGGCACTAGTTAGACGGAAGCCGCCATTGACCGCATCCATCGCGGCATCGTCTCCTCCGACTGATCCCGGAACGCGGCCACAAATCAAATCAAATCAAACAATTTATTGCGTTCATGAATGTAAATAATAGATGTTCACAAATAATACCAGTACAACATGTTACCCATTTGGGCATAGCATAATCAAGATAAATAAAAGTGTAACGGACTATGTAATGGTTAGAAATTATATTCACAAGTGGTCACTTGGGGGGTTTTGCGCCTTACGTACGGTGGTCACTAACCAGGGTTTTCACACTCTACCACCAGTGGAGCAATTGATAGCTCAAAGATCCCTTAGTCGCCTCTTACGACACCCACGGGAGGAAATGGGGCGCCGCACGGTACAATTTTTAACCGACTTCAAAAAAAGGAGGGGGTTATCAATTCGTCTGTAAGTTTTTTTTTACTTTATTTTTTATGTTTGTTACCTCAGAACTTTTGACTGGGTGAACCGATATTGATGATTCTTTTTTTTTTCGATGCGGAATAGTTCCCATTTGGTCCCATAAAAAATTTTTGAAAATCCATTGGGTAGTTTGGTTTTTAAATCAAAAAAATTGGAAAAATGAAGTCGTCTACATATGCGAAATTGCGGATTTTTGCTTTCCTATGAATGTTTCGTGAAATGATACGATAGTAGAAATCAATTTAAGCTCACGGTCACCCATCTAGCTTTGACCTTCAAAAGTTATCACTAAAAATTGTAAAAAAAAATATTTAAACAAAAATTGAAACCGACTCCAAAAAACTGAAAAGGATAAAATATTTTTTGGAGTCGGTGCTTCACTATCTATGGTTTATGGAAACAACTTAGCACTAACTCCAAAAATATGTTCTTAGGGGATGAGTACCTACTAAAATTTAATTATTTTATCCTTTTCAGTTTTTTGGAGTCGGTTTTAATTTTTTTTAAATATTTTTTTTTAAATAAGATTTTAGAGATATAACTGTTTTATTACTACTATTAATAAGTTTACTATCTCTAGAATTGCTCAATTTAATTTCATTTTATTTCACTAATATAGCCCAAGTTTTAATTTATTGTCGCATTGACCGCGCCACTCTGTATAAATTTATTATTATATAATTTCGCTCACAACACGCGGTACCCGCACTTGTTTTATTTATCAAATAAAGTATGCTCTTAAATTTTTCATTATGTTGGGCTTTATAACGGTTATGAAATTAATTCGGATTATCCGATCTAACCATTAATAATGTGCAAATGTTTATAAATAAAAAATATACCTACTTTTAATACGAAATTGTTATGTTCTGTACACTATTGTCACAAGAATTGATAAATTTATACTTAAATGTAAAACTACAGACTACAGCACATCTAGTGTAACAGTTGCAATACGAAAGCCACCTATATTACAAACGCAGTAAGGGCAAGCTCGAGGTCATACTGTTACGCTTGATGTGCTGTCGACTGTACAACAACAGCAGGTCAGGTAACCGTAATATGAGAAAAAAATCCAATCAATTTTCAACCTAAATGAAATCGAATTAAAGTACAAAACGTTTAGCTTAATTCGGGCGTTTGTGTTAACGTGACCTTCGGTTGACTGTTCCTACTTGCTACTCTTTGCAAACGTGTGTAAATGCTCCGTGCGGTACACAACGCGCGAGCGAACTAATATTTATGTATGAAATGAAATATATTTTTTAAGTATATCATGGATTAAAGTGACACAATTTTTTATAGCAGATATATTATGCTTTTATGATATTAATTGTGCAAACTCTAATAACTTTAATATTTTTTTACAGCCGCTATGGCTTGGAAAAGCTAAATTATTAAATATCTTAATAACCCATGGCTTAGTTAGGCACAAAATTACGTTTGGGTCATAATTAGGTGCCCTGAGTTAGGTTGTATTTGTTTTATCAACTATAATATTTTTTTGACACTTTAAACATATATTGGGCCCCCTGTCAATTTGCACTGGACGAAAACGACACACACTTATTTTGCACACAGCCTAGGCTATTTTACACTCAATATTATTATCATTTGACACATTAAATTATTTTTGGTAGTTTTATTTATATTTTAACATTTAAGTCACAAAATAATGAATTACTGAAAAAGCAATAGCAAGATTTGACACAAAAATTAAACATAAGCTTTTTAGGTAGAAGTGTATCCCCTTGCAAAAATTCAGAAACTTTAGAATTTTTGTAACTTAGCACCTCAAAATCGCCTAGCCGTACCGGACTAAAAGTGGTGTAGTTTTATAAAACAAGTGTTTGTGTTGACGTACAACTAAAAGATTATTAGAATAAAAGTGGTGGTGTAAAAGACGATGAGATTATTTTTTGGGGTTATCCACCTCATCAAGTAGCATCATATGGAGACTGTCATCATATATTTCGCGTCAAATACTACCAAGCTGCATTAAAATGTGTTACGCCAGCATTTTAATGCAATAAATGAATAATGAGGCATTTGTACCCTTTGCCTTCCCTTTATAGGGAGAAATTAAACAAAAAAAAACCGACGTCAAAACACTAAAAAGGTCTTACCTCATAAAAAGTATTTTTTGGAGTTGCTGCTACACTTTCTATTGTTTCTGGAAACAGCTTAATACCAACTTTAAAAAAAAAAACTTTTTATGAAAGCCTAAGTTATCGGTTGTTGTTCGATTTTTTCTATAATTTTTAGTGATAAATTTTAAAGGTCAAAGCCAGATGTGTGACCGTGGACCAAACTGGTAATATTCCAACGCAAAGAGAATTGTCATAAGCATCACCGAAAGTATCAAGAAAGACAATATCCGTAATTTCGTTACATTGATGATTTTATTATTCCAGATATTTTGATTTTAAAACCAAACTTGTGAATAGTTTTTGAAAAAAAATCTATGGGACCAATCTTTCAATTAAAAATCAGTTTTCCAAATTGGTTAAAAATGACGGAGTTTTGAGGTACAAACATACAAACATACATATTGCCGAATTGATAACCTCCTCCTTTTTTGAAGTCGGTTGAAAAAGTATCAGAAACCGTGACACGTGTCATCTGAATAAAAGACGAAATATGTAGCTATATAAATATATCAGGAGTGTGCTCGGTCCGATCAAAGGTGCGGGCATTATCTCACATCGGGTTTCTTACGGATTACGGACATTCATTTTGTACAGACTCGTCCCATAAATTAACGACTTACTCAGTATGTCTACGATCAATCGGAAACACATCCTTTAGTACTGTCAACTATTTTGGTTGATGACTTTACCAGATATAAAATTGGAAGTCAATCAAAAATCAGGATATTTTGAGCAAGCGCTTGACTGTTATTAATCTGTGGCTTGGTTCATTTGCGCTCCGGCCGTTGATTAAAATATTCATACAAAATGTAGGTGTATTGTAATATTTTTTGGGGTTTTCTGATATTCCAAGTATTTATACTATATCGGGTGTGCAGAATTCTGAAATACAACTTGGAATTCTGGGGTTACGGAGGGTCGGTATTGTAGTATGTGCGAAGGTTGTGAATATGTGTGTGTGTATAACTATGTGTGTCCTACGATACGCGATAGTAAGCATTTTTAGGGTTGTCACAAGCAAGTGTGGCAATTTTTTATTAATTTAATCGGAAAATGTGGTCAGTAAGGGGTCAAACTTTCAGAAGTAACTAATGACAAGTAACACAACTACCCCCTTAAATTGTATTTTGGACTTTTGTAACACGCTATATACATTTTACTGCTTACTGCCGTATTTTTAAAAAAATACTCGAAACATCTTTCAAACTATGGACAGTTTTCCAAAACGACTTTATTGTGACTTTAATAGAAGGTAGAAAGTGATTACCTCTGTGCGGCACCCTAAATATTTGAGAGAATTTTTCAGTCCGAAAGCAAGTATCGTGTTTTTAAAAATGAGATTGGCAGAATACAATTCATAAACTGGCCCCCTTGTCGTATTTCGAGGGGGATATAATTTATTTCAATGACTTAACTCGCGTTTAAGATTATAATAAGCTTGTTTCCTTTAACTTGATGACTTTCGTAAATTGTCAATGGAAAAGATTGAAATTAGAATCCACTTTCCGTAATAGGCGAAAATACCCTAAGCCCGACGACACTCAGCTATCTACTTATAAGAAACAGGAAATTATGTACTTAAGATGAAGTTGGGTAGGTAAATTGCCTGATGGGTAGGTAAATTGGGTAATCTGGATCAGAATTTTATTACATATTCACATTGAGAAAAATTACTTCTGACCTTCGACTACATGTAGCTCAAAAAAGTGACTACGTTACGTAGGATAATACCTAGCCAAAAATGCTTACTGATACACCGTTCTGTAAAATCAAATAAACTGTAATTGCACCTCGCTCAATTTTGGTTATAACAAATGTAACAGAAGTAGTTTGGTAATCATTTTTTTAGTGCACTGCAAATCTTGATAAAAAGAATAAAAAAAATCTCATCTTCAACCTTATCGGACCATCCGCCACGCGTGCCGCCTGAACATCACGCACAAAGAAATTTGGTAACTCGTTTCTTTGTCGTGCTTCCAGAACTGGAATTCTTTGAGAGCACACGTGTTTTCTGTAACATAATTTCCTTCAAAAGAGACGTGAAAAGGCGCCAGAAAGGCCGGAAAGGTGAAGGGGGGCCGCTAGAACAATGTGTTCAACCTGCACTAGCTGTCTTCGCGTATGTACTCCTCTTACCACTTCACATCAAGTGGTAATGAGTCATTTGCCGTGCATTATATAAAATATATATACATATTTATAATCCAAGATATTTATGTTTCTATTTTGATTGTATTTCGTGGATACTTTTTCTGGTCGTGATTAGTAAATAATGTGTCATTAATTTTATACTTTTGCATTACCTGTGGCACTAATGCATCAAAGTAATAAAAATAACAATATGAAGCTTTTAGTTGCCATCACAGCTGAAAGTGACCGAAGCTCATTCATAACTTTATTAAAATAGGATTCGTGACACTTAATTCAAAAGTCATATTGAAAAAGGCGTTCTTAGCTACTTACTATCATTCCACACAGGATAATCCGTTATATGTTCTGCATTAAACATGAACTGTGTCCTGTCTTGGGGTCTATACTAATATCATAAATGCCAAATCAACTTTGTCTGTTTTTCTGTTACCTTTTCACGCTTCAACCTCTGAACCGGTTTAGATGAAATTTTGTATGGAGATCGTTTAAGATCCTGATACTAAATATATTTTCTCAACAAAAAAAACTACTTTATTGTATTTGATTGTAAAAGCGATCCAATTGCTTAATAGTTCAGCTTTTCCCAGTGGTCACACTTCACTAGGAAAACAGCAATTGTTGAACCAAAACAATCTTTCTGTTACATACAATGATTTAATATTTTATACGTAATATTGACATTATACCTAGCCGTAAGATTATATGTTTTAGTTTTGTAATGGAAGATGAATGCTATAGAAAAAAAAATTTTTGTTCATCAATAGGTAGCCTGATTTTCGTGGGATGGGATATCTTTCAAACTTATAATATTGTGTAAAGAAAGCAGAAGGATTGCTAAGTTTCTTGCCAGTTCTTATCATAACAACGTTGCCTGATGATTACGGCGTTGATTGCTAATTCACTGTCGCTTTTTCTACTACGTCATTGGAATATTTCTATTTTATTTTTATTTTATTTTATTTGGGGGCTTACAGCTTACATGGAGAAATATACAAAAAATTACATTGTAAGAAGCCAGTAACAAGCCTCCACAAGGAGCACTGATATTTAAAATCTAAGTTCTTACATTACTAAAATATATCTTATATAAACCTTCTTTTTTATCTATATCTTTCTTGGTAACCCGCAACGAATACGCAGTTAACTCAGTTATCTATCATGTCATTAAACAGTCAAAAGAATTTGGCCACTGACTAGTGGACGCCTGCTGGCATCACTCACATCATAATCTTGAATTTTAAGAGTTCGTTATATACTCGACTGAATATAAAAATGAATTTTGTTCCAAGCCAACGTTCAAGTTCGTACCTGATTATCTAAATTTTTTTTACAGAGCTCTGACGACGCAAATATTGAACGAGAAGCCCGCGAGCGTGTGGCTGCTATGCTCCACCGTAGCATGGGGGCGTCCACTGAATACGACTTCTCCCAAGCGTCTCTTACCACTGACTCTTTTGATGGTACGTGATCTAGAAGAAAAATCTACCACAGACTGATTTATTAGCGAAATTTGATTCTAGGTTTCTGGAACGTCCAAGATACTAATTGTACGCTAACGAAGCCGTGTCGTCAAGAATTTTCCTCATAAATTTGCAGCGATAAAATAGTTTTTCCATATGCCCGACTCGATCCTCTGGGTATGCTGAAAGTCTGTCGAATGCGCCGCTACTTGCTCAGTGTTGATACTAATTACAAATAATTATTAATCTAAGTACTTTAAGTAAACTATGTCTAAACCAGATGGACATATGAAGGATTAATCTTGTCTTTACATTTTATTTCTTGTAAGTGTTGAATTGATAGTTTACACAAGCTAATTCATGAAGGTACATACAGTGAAGAGTGGTTAAAATCTAATTTGCCGACAGGACTATCGTAATAGCAAATCTTTCAAAGAATAAATTAGTGAAACGTAATATTTTGAAATTTTTATACACCTGTTTCATAAATCTACGTTATTGTTAAACTACATCAAATCTCATGTTTGGTATAGAAAATATAATAGACAAAATGTTGAAACACAACAAAAACAAAAACTACGATGGCGCAAACACGTGACTTTCATTACGGGTTACCTACTTATTTTCATTACAACAGGAGTAAAAGGTGTTTACGCCGCACGGCTTTTCATACAAAACAGGAGTTAAGGGGGTTGACGTCTCACGGCTTTTTATACAAAACAGGAGTTAGGGCCCCATTAATGGCATTTAATACAAACTTTCAAGTCGAAAACATTGGAAACGAACAAACGGAATCAAATAAAACTTTACATCTACAAGCAAATCAGGCTAGTCTAAATATTTCTCAGAGAATTTTTAGCTTTTCATATAAACCGAAAATCGCCAAACATTTCGTTATTATTAGATTTTTCGAAAAATTCTCTGATAACTTTTTAGACTAGCCTGACTAGCTTATGCAAGGCCAGTTTCGTTAGAATCGGTTCGTTCGTTTCCAATTTATTTTTATATTTTCTGTAGGCACGTAGGTTCGTCTGGTTAGGTACCACCGCCATTCTTATTTCAGCCGTAAAACAGTTCGCTATGTTTCGGATTGAAAGGAAAGGTAGCCAGTGTAATTACTGGGCATGAACAGCATTTCATCTTAGGCCTCAGGATGATAACGCACCTGCAATGACAAGTGATTTTTCCTTGTTAATATGCAGGTGTCTATAGGTGGCGGTAACTGCTTAGCACCAGGTGGGTCATCTAGTTGTATAAAAAAATGATATAAATAGCCGTGTGGCGTAAACGCTCTTAATAATTTGCAAAAAAGTACGAAAGACAAATAATTTTCGTAAAACAATTTTTTTTCATTAGCTGTCACAATATTGTCTATCAAAACTATTTTGGACCTCTGTGAATGAGGCACCCTGCATTAAAGCGTTCATCGTTTCCGAAAGTCCTGATGGCTCTATGTGGCAGGGGAAGCTTCTGGCACGAGCGGTGGTCGTACGCCTGGTCTGCACGGCTATAGACACCCCATGCATCGGAACTCCACTGGCGGAAGCTCGAGAAATTCCCGATTATCAAGCTTCCAACAATCAACCAGGTAGGTGTCTAGTAATCGGATGTTAGCAAATTAATTAATTATTGTTTGAATAAGAATTTTCATTTAATTATTCAACATCTAATCAACTTTAGTCTTCTCGTAAATCCTCATGCCTTAATATATTTGTGATGCAGTGCTGCGTCGCATGATGAACCTCAAGCTGGTCCCAGCAAGAACCCTTATAAGGCTGGTGTGTCTGTGGAACATCTCATTCCGCCACAAAATCCTGATGATAGTAAGTATTTTTTCAGTATTACTATGTACTCTCGGCTCGGTGAAATGCTTCGGCAAACCCCGGGTCGTCTCCAATATGGGCATGGGGAAACCGGAGTGGTTTAGCAGGTATTCCCAGTGCCACCATGATCAGGCGCTGGGCGACCCCTGCACTGGCCCACGTCTAGCCGACGGTCCGCTGGTCCACCTAACCAGCGGTTTAGGGTATCGTCCGTAAGCGGATTCCACTCCGAAAAAAAAAAAGTACTATGTACTCTATCGACCCCCTGTAACCCTAGAATTCGGTAACAGCAGGTATAATGTAAAATAATGTTCGATTAATCGACCTTTACAGTAAAGGTCGATTAATCGAACATTTTTTTTACTGTATTTGTTACTGTTACGGTTCAAATGTAGATCTTTAAGTGTCCGTCTAGGAAAGTACCTCCATAAATAAACCAAATGACATTACTTTGTAGAGATTTGGTCTTGCAGTGAGCAAGATAGCTAAAGCGGATTAGGAAAACTATTAAGAACATTAAAATAATAAAAACTCTCTTCTCATTAGGTAAAACCAAAAATTAACTTAGGTACTTCAAAACACTAAAAAGGAGAAATAATAAAAAAAGTAGGTAGGTACTTATCTCATAAAATGGTATTTTTTGTAGTCGGCGCTTTACTTTATTTATTAATGGAAACAGCTTAGTACCAACTTGGAAAAATACCATGATGATGAAAATATTATGACCATTTTATAGTTTGGAAGTCAGTGTTTATTTTTAATAAATTCACATTTTAGTGATAAAGTGACTGATTAACTTCTTTTTTTTGCAGCTGTCACTTCTATAACGGTGAACGTAGTGAGCGAGAGTGAATCTGAAACCGTGGTCCCAAGTGACCCGCAACCACCACCACCGACGGTAATGGTAATTTTTGCTTAAAGGTATCGTAGAAATCATTTAATGGAATAAGAAATAATTATTCAACATAGGAGAAGCTCGTTAGCGTAGTGGTTCCTGCACTCTGGTTTTGATTACGGAAACAAAGCAACTTACGGCATAGTCGATCCTAGATGAATCAATTAAAATTTGTTACTACGAGCTCCACCGTTCTTCGTAAGGCACGTTAAGCCGTTGGTCCGGGGTTGGGGGGTTAATGCAACTGCTTAAATTGCCCAATGGGGATTGGTTCATCGTGGTCGTGTTATGGCTCAAACTCCTCGTTTGTTTCTCTAATACAGGGAAGCCTGTGCCCAGCAGTGGGTCGTATAAAGGCTGGTGATGATGATGATGATGATACAACATACTGACTCTGGGTCTTTTCACTCAACAAAAAGCTAAAGATAAATTAATGTCGTATCCGTCGTATATCGAGTGAATACTGTGGTTTGACTGTACATTTCATAGTATGTACACTTGTTTATTCAGTTGCAGCAAAGTCCAAAAAGCCCAGTACCTAGTAAATCAGCCAGCAAGCACGTGACACGAAGTCCCACCTCGCACAAGAATACGCTCCGGGTGCAGCCTCAGAGCGGTGTGATGGCACTAGTACACAGTCTGCCCGACCTCACCATCGACCCATCGCCATCGAGGCCTCCGCAGAGGTAAATAGTTAATACGTCTTCTCTTCTCCCACGTGTTGTTTTCATTTGAGACATTTTATTTTGGGCTGGATCAGCAGGGCTTATCTTCCAGCTCAAAAGTGAATGTCCCTTCGAAACTCTACAAAATTAAGTTTTGACTAATTCGTTCCCATAGTCCAAGTCCTCAATCTGCGTCTGAGAAGTTGTACCAGTCGCATCAAGAACTACTCCAGCGTAATAGATTATCTGCAGTTCAACACCATCAGTATCTGACACCAGACCACCGCGGCACTAGTTACCCTCCACCAAGTCCGACCAGGTATGTTAATGTTGTACCCACTCATCCTTTGGATTAGAATCTAATGTGGTCTTGTAAAAAATTTTGATTTAAACATTAATAACACCGGTCCTCCTGGTCTTCCTTGCAGAGCATCACTAAAGAGAGGACTTGCATTTTCATACTCATTCAAGAATCCGCCCTTGTCGAAGATGGGCCACGTGAACAGTCAGTCGCAACTACAGGCTGATGCTGGCGCTTCTACAAGTCAAAAGGTTATAAATACTACATTTTAAATTATATCAATCCTATTAGGTACTACAAATAAAAATGTCAATATGTATTGATATTTTACTACGAAACCAAAACTTAATGTAAGTGCAATCTCAATATAGTGAATGTGCTCAACTCAACTGAATTAAAATAAACATTTAACAGGGCGACAAGGCTGCTGCAAACGCAACTCCGAGTACGAGCTCCGATAAAGGCGATAAGAAGTCTAAATTCGTAAGCAGCAGGTAATCTAGTTTTTTAAGTTTCACACAAAGTATTTTGTAATATAGATAAGTACCTATAAGATAAAATAAGTTGGAAAGCTGAACCCAAGACACCTAATAAATATTTTCACCTCCGTAATCTTTTTTGTTTCACAAAATTTGACTTTGAGCTGCTATACAAATTGGCTTAATTTCGTATTATCAGTTCGTTCTTCAGCTCGGGCGGTTGGCACTCCAAAATCGAAGGATGACATATAAGAGGCTGGAGGGTGATGACGTTTACAAGGCAAGGCTTTACTAATCAAAATTTTGTTTATGTACCTAGATGAATATCATATAAGTATAGCTCTAGTCCGAGTTCCATTATGCGAATAATCGTAATGTGGTTATTTATTTCTCAATTAAATTAAATGCCTATTTACAAATTAGTTTCTAAGTACCTATGAACTTAATGGATCGAAGGCATTATTAACTGTTGATATTTATCGTTCCTTAACTCATTCCAAAATGTCATTAAGGTAACTTTCGGTAATTTTATTCAAACTCATTGAACTGACACAGATAGTGTATTTAAACTCGGACTAAACGCTTATTATTTGATTAGACATCCACTCCTTTAAACTATAGCTTTGTAAATGGCAATTAGTATATATAATTATAAGTACTGAATGTTTATGTAATAACTATTAGACGTAGAAGGATAGCGTAGCAGCGACAAGCTTGTATTTATATAGGTACTTGAAGAGGAGCATAAGGTTACTGTAATGTCCGATTTGCGTGGCCACGATTTGGTTTAAGGGTGGGGAATTCGAAAAGAGTGACGACATGAGTTTGATGCCGGAGAATTCTCGGTAGTTAACTTTTAGAACCGATGTAAATGCAGACATGACAGACAGACATACATAGATGAATAAATATTTTTGAGTTTTTTTTCTTTTTTAATGTCTGGTCTTAGCCTGACATTCAAAAAGAAAAAAACTCAAAACGACTTATAGTACATACCTACTTGTTACTTTGCACTTTTGTATTGATATTTTTCGCTTTAATGCTTATCCCTTTTGCCCCATATCGGTGCTGATCCCAGATCTTACACGTATAATCAAAGTTAATTATCGGGTTTAACTTCTATACATCAGATGACATTCATTAAAATTCAATGTCTTATAAATTTTTAACAAATAACCAAGCACGTACCGAGTGATCATATCAGCTTTTCAACCATAGTACGAATAGGCTACAACCCAATGGTAAAATTGTTTTAAATGTAGCGGGTTCGCACCCGCTCCAAGACATGTCCTTATTCTAGTCTATTATACCCTTTAGTAAATAGACCAGATAAAAGACAATCAGCTGTCACCTGGATTGTGCAAGGTCGCAGGATCGTGCTTCGCTCCCCTTTAAGTCGCCTTTTTCGCCTTTAAGTGTACCTAACCTGTAAAGGCTTATGAATGGTACCTAATAAAAATTGACTTGGAAGTTAGAATTATGTTACGCTTGATGTATAACCGAACTAGGGCCCTAGGACGAACTTTTTAAACATTGGAATCGTAATCGTGTTCCTATAATTGACGCTTTTCAGGTGCGCTGCTTGAAATTTTTAGAAAATTAATTTTAAAATTAAAAAGCGGCGCGGTAGGTACTGTGCCCATCGTCTTGATGTGAAGCGGCCAAGAGCCATATAGCGGCGTCGGCGTCGGTGGTCAGGTCTCCCGCGACTTCCAAGTGTACAGAACGTGTAGTTAGTCACGTGAAAATGATAACGTCCCGCTCGTGTCCCACGCCCCACTGTAATCGAGCCCCGTATAAGAGAAAGGGCGCTGGTGGTGAGGTGAGCTAGTCGACTAGGCGGGTGGTTACCCGTCGACGGTTGAAGTGGCGTCGATCTTCTCATGCGACACCTGATACACTTCTTAAGTTTGCTTCTTACGGAGTTGCGTAGTCTTAGCAACCAGTAATGTTGTCGGACTTCAGTGTTTGTTGTCGCGAAGCCGCCGTGATGTGTTTGCTTATGTACATGTGCTATGTAGATGGCTGCCGTCGATAATAGCGGGAGATCGTTGCTCTTCAGATATTTTGTTAGCAGCTGCGATACGTCAGCGTAGGCGAATAATTTCGTTGTTAGGTATAGTTGAGGGCGGCTATTTATTAGTTGAATTTTTCCTCTGGTTGTGCTGTTACCTACAAGCTGTTCGGCTTGAAACAAATCTTGGGTTTTGATGACGACGTAGTTATGAGTATTTGATGGAGCGTTTATGCAGTTACTATTTTCTTAAGCGTGTTTGAAGGACGCGAAAGTATCTGCCTATTTTGATATTTGTCGCCACGTAGGGTCGCTTTTCTCAGCCTTGCTTTTTTTTACTGTGACGGTGCATTTTCTTGTTGTTGTTTTTTTTCAGTGTTCGTATGAACGTTGAGTGTAAGTTTCTGAGTTACGAAGTCCCTAGGTCGGGAGACGACGATGGAGTTACAGCGTAGTGGCGTCGCCGGTCGGGTTCATTTTCGTCGTCACCCAGCGCCATTCGTTTGACTTGGTGTTTTCAGCTGTTTCAGCAAGTTAGCTGCCCCCCCCCCCCCCCCCCCCTAGAAGATGCAGGAATGCTCACAAACCGTAACTTGTTCCATAGTTCATGCAGCATTTACCTAAGATATAATACTTGGTTTGTCTACGCCTCCCCCCCCCCCCCCCCTAACAAATTCCTAGCCACGACCTTGAACGAAGCTTGTAATTCTAGTTGCGGTATTGAGACGACTTTTATCGGTGCTACTTTGCCTCTTGCCGCGATGAGACTGACGTTTACTTTCCCTTGTTTATCTTCATTACGCCAGTATGACACGGCGCTTTAGGCGGAGGAGCTTGCGTCGACGAACATGTTTAATTGTAGCGATAGTTTATCGTAGCATCGAGGCACCATTATCTCGGAGAGGCGCCTCTCCTTTTGCAGCTATTTTCTCCAGTCTTCTGCTTAAGGATCTTGTAGCGCAGTGTCCAAGTCTATACTGGGGCCCCACGTCTTGCAATAATTTTTTTAGCTTGTATGGTGACCGGTGTTGCTGTGCCGAGTAAGTCGAATATTGATATGATGGAACGCAGCGCTTCTCTTTTCGTGGGTGTCTTGCTTCCGTTAAGTACTTCGCTTGATATTCGTTGGTGATTAATGTTAAACGAGAGGGTATCTTCCTCCGTTTCCAGACCGTGCCGAGTATCTTAGTTTTGTCTAACTGTAGTGTTTCACTGGTGTTGCTCGGTGAAAGTCGACTGAGTACTTCTATTGAGTTCAACGCTCATCGCTGCAGGAAGTAGTTGGCTCTACTATGCAGGTACATAACTTGTGAGGTAGACTTGTATCGCTTCCTGTTCGGTGTTGAAGCTGGCCAAGTAGTCGTCAATGTAGTGCTTTTCCATTATGAAGATCGCGGCTTCCGGGAAATGTTCTCAAAAGCTTTCTGCGCTCTATTTTTCACGAAGATACCGCACAGTGTTGACGTCGCACCGAAGATAACGCTCTTCATGCGGTATTCTGTCGGTGTTGAATCTGATCCTCCCTCGCGCCACAAGAAACGTTGCATGTCGCGGTCCTCTTCTCTTACAGTGATACGCATGAACGTGTCCTTTATGTCGGCGGTTATTGCGATAGGTCGTTGACGCAAGCGCATAAGTAGTAGCAGGTCATTCTGACTGCCTCCTATAGTCTTCGCCGCTGCGTCGTGTACTATTCTTTGCTTGTCTGGTTTTTGCGGGTTGATAACTACGAAGTGTGAGAGAAACCATTTTCTTCCGTTTTTCAGTGGTGGCGCTAGTTCTGCTTTGTTATTTTCTATTAGTGATTGAAGTTGCGTATATATTTTCTTCGTGTTTTCATGACCCTGTAATTTCGTAGTTGTCGGGTGGTTTAAAGTCGTCGTGGCGCCACAGTAAGCTTGTTTCGAACCCTCCCGCCGGTAGGCCACGAGTGTTTTCTACTAGCAGATGGAGGGTTCTTTGTTCGTCATCGTTGTAGCTGCATCTAGGGGTCACCGCCAGGGACTCGAGGCTGAAGTGTTCATTAGTTGCCCCATAGATTCTTCTTCTTCTTGTAATATTGTAGCATAATGAATCTTGTGACTAGTGAACAACCGTTGAGCTCGCTTGGTGTGGTGAAGTACCTAGCCGAGGTCGGCGAGTGACGCGACTGGCTAACTTCTGTTCCCGCGATGTACTACATGAGTGAGATATAGGTGACAGCTTAACGCGACATCATGCACACCTGTCCAAAAGCCACCACAAAGGCCACCACAAAAGCCACCACTCAGGCCACTCAGGCCACCGATCCAACAGCAAAATTTACACACAAGATATCCCGGACATTAGCCTGCACAAGATTAGTGTAGCCTTCAAACAGCTTACGAACAACAAGGCGCCGGGTGGCGACGATGGAGTTACAGCGTAATCAGGTGGACGACTGGTCCTAAAAATTCAGAGGCTATTTAAGTCCATAATGCTCGAGGGTACAACGTACAAAAAGGCAATGGAAAGGGGTTATACTTAGGGTTTCTCTGCGTGATCGAATCAGAAATGTTGAGATCCACAGGAGAACAAAGGTCACCGACATAGCCCATAGAATTGCGAGCCACAAATGGCAATAGGCAGGCCACATTACAAAGAGGACTGACGGCAGTTGAAGTGAAAAGGTCCTCAGGTGGTGGCCACCTACCGGGAGAGTCAGCGTTGGTTGGGCCCCCACAAGATGGGCAGACGTTCTGAGGAGAGTCGTGGACAGCCGATGGATGCGGGCAGCGCAGGACTGATTGGTTTGGAGATCGTTGGAGCTGGCATCGTCGTGTGTCGGTTTTTAAAATACTTACACTTAATTATTGACTATATTTTTTCTGTTATCTATGATCCATAACAAGAGTTCTTAGTGGGCTATACGTATAATAGGTGCGAGTTTAAGAATATTGTTATGAAGTAGGAACATTACTAGCAAAGTGCATTATAGTCCAAATGAAAGTGTCGAATCCTAGGTATACCATTCAATGGCGCCATCTTACGTTCTAACCTTACACGAGAATTAATGTTAAAATGTTTATTTTTAAATAATTTGTAACTATACTTAAGAGTGTTTGTTGCATATGCCCAGGCATAAAGGCGGTCGCTCGCTGAGTCCGGGCCGCAAGGAGGACAAAGGAGCCGACTGACGATGGCGACGTGGCAAGTCGCGAGACTGAACGAAGAAGAGAAAACTACACTTCCGATGGCTTTACAGATGGTGCTGGTAGTTTTCCTCAAAATGCCCCAGGATGGGTCTACTAACTATAATTTTGATGTGCTATATTGAAAAGTTAGATATAAGCCCCGTTATTTGTTGTGTAAATATTGCAATTGTGATCCAAGAATGTATTAGCTCTAGCTTAGAGATATTGATGTTATATATTCATAATACCTACCAAGAGAATTTATTCACACTTAATTAACTAGTCGCCTAATTACTTAAGAAAGTAACTCGAATGGTAATGAGTGCATCTAAATATCGCCAATTATGCCATTCCAAATTACGTACGATCGCGTTCTAAAAATGTTTCTCAGTTTTAAAATTAGATTCTGCGTCACACTGGGCCTGATTCTGAAGACACACTGTAAGTTTAATTTTAAAAACAGTATATCTCTTTCGAGGAGCTCGGTGGCGTATTGGTTTAAGCGCTCTGGTTTCGATACGAAACACCTAGCAACTTTCGCCATGGTCGATCCTGGGATGGGCCATTAAAAGTTTCTTATCTCGAGCTCCTCCGTGCTTCGGAAGGTATGTTAAGCCGTTGGTCCCGATTGTTCCTGCAACCGCTTTAGCCCACCAACCCGCAGTGGGCCAGCGTGGTGGTGTAATGGCCCAAACTGCTCATGTGTTTCTCCCATGTAGGAAGGCTTGTGCCCAGCAGTGGGACGTATATAGGCTGGTGATGATGATATCTCTTTCTCGCAATATGTAACATAAAAAAGATAGCAAGAATTCATTTAGAGCTGTCAACTAAATTTTGACAGATTTCAAAGGAACCATAAACAATTTTAGACGGCATGTACGGAGGTGCCTTCTAAACAATGCATTTTATTACGTTTAATAAGGTTTGTAAATGTCAAATCATATGACAGCCATCCTTTTCGTATTCATATTGAGAGAAAAAAATGCACTTAACTTTTTAGACTTAGCACGTGTTCTCCAGAATTAGGGCCACTGTGTGCAGTAAAAGCTAAAATGTTAAGTCTAGATACTTATTACTTTTTAATATTTGTGAAGCATTCTATTCACCTAAAGAGTGTTAATGACTTTTTGATTATCAAAGCCATTTTTCAATTTATAAATTGAGATACCGAATAATATTTAAAATGAAATAAAATCCTTATTTCTTTAACAGATAATATTTTGTATTTTTAATAAATAGGTGTCCAATATCCTAGTAACCATATAAGCGACCGATTTTCGTGGGTGAAAAACTCTATGCCCCATGTCTAATTAAATCATCAAACGTGAGACACAGATTTGTGCATGCAATTATCAATCTTAAAGTGGTCAACATTTTAAGACTGCGATTGTACATACAGAAAAGCATTACAATTAGGCCTAAGTAAAAATCATTTTTTTAATCTGTGGTTTTAGTTCGTAAAACTTAACCCCGAGATTACTTTGAGTATTTTTCACAATTCCTTAACGCTGCACTTGAAAAATTCAACCTGTAATATGTACATAGGTACTTAAAATCTATAATTCACTTACCTAGCATACCTATGTGTAGGATAAAGAAAAGATTACAAAAATATTTCAGAGGTTTTACATAACTGAATAATGGGAATGTATTTTCGATAGGTAAAAAAAATCTCAGTGAAAAATCATAGTGATTAATCATAAATCACCTACACCAAACTGATTTAATTTGTCAAGCCGTGCAAGACCTCTGGGAGCATAGTAACGACAGAAAGCCATTAGATCTGGAATGCGTGGCTTGACATGTTGAATTTTTGGAAAAACTGAGAAATTACAGTAGATAATACCCACGGAATAGATAAAATATTTTTTAACTATTCTGTGATACTACCTTTATATTGAAAATAAAAAGATTAGATTTCATAAATAAAGATTAGCTTTATAATAAATGTAATTGAAAACTATTTAAACTAAGCAATCTAGCTAGTCTAGGTTAATCCAGTGTGTTCTAGTTATTCCTACTTCTTACAAAATTGTTATCAAACCTCGACTTAATATGTACTATATATGTACTATAAACAAGTATATTAAATGTAGGTATTTTAGTATGTGTATATAGATACTTATGACAGGAAGTTTTTTAGTAAAATACTTGTTACCATTAAGTATTTTGTACCTAGATGGCAGTACAAACCGCTTCGTATTTTGTTTTTCATTAAGATATGCATTAAAAGTTAACTAAAATGCCTTGATCATGACAACACGCAGTATTTTATAACTACCTTTTTAACATTATGATTACTTAAGTGCGATTGTTAATCCTTGATACTTTTACAATATACCTACATCAGTTAGATATTATCATGAGGAGATCATAGATAGTGCCCCTTAGTCAATGTCTTTAACTAAGTTAATATAAACTTATATTGTAAAAAATATTCATCACTTTCAAGAAAGTGCTTTCAAATCGTTTATAAAGTGTTATGAATTGCAAAGATTTAATTCTTAAAGTTTATGAAAATGTTTAGCTGTATTTAGTAAACATAATCAACTAGTACTTATATTGATAAAACCCATAAACCAATAGATACTATAGTGAAATAACTAAAAGGAACTTTTATGTCACACTTATAACGTTAGACATATAATAGGTATACCTAAGCATAATTTTTATAATTATACATATAAATATAATTTATCAATACAATACTCGGAAAATTGTAACAAAAACTTAGCTATTTAAAATGTAATATACAAAGTAATATTTATAAGTAAACGTAGACTACGTAGTAACTTGGTGTATCAATGAAGGATTGTCCCTAAAAGTTTGACGTTAGGTAATAGTATAGATATATTTTAATAGTTTTCAGAGACGGAATTGCGCCTTTTGAGTGTAGTTTTTTAATGGCAATCGACTTTTAGCGACAATCGCATAAGAGGTAAACAATATCTACCCGTATATAGGTTTACCGTACAATTTTCACGTTTCAATAAATATTTTTTTATATAAAATACGTGCTTGTAGTATTAAGGACCAAAGAGAGAAAGACCTTAACGTTTTATATTAGATACTACGTTTAAGACCTGTTATGTCTAGACACTATAGTACCTATATTAGGATTGAGCACCTATCAATCACAAATATGAAACCTATTGGTAGTTTAACCTATTCTTGATATTTATCATGAACTTTTCAATGCACTAAAAAAATATAAAGGACATGCAAAACATGTATGAAAAGGTAGGCTTATGTCTATAAGAGATATCTTCCATCTCATTCGATTTATGAATATGCTTACAATTTAAAAGAAGATTTTAATTAGAATTTAGATAGAAGATTCAAGTTGTACTTCATATTGATATTATTGATCTCTATCAAACAGATTCCTTCGTGTAATCGGTAGGTAGTTACATAGTGTTGCCTGTTACAATTAAATATGAGTAGGCATATAAATTTTAGGTAATTATTTGGGGTACCGTAGTTAGATAAACTTTTTATGAAAGATATTTATCGGCCTAATATACTAGTTCGTCTTGGCAAATAACTTGATCAAGTAATGAGACTTTATTCATAGACTGTTAGACCTGCATCGTAATCAAATTGTAGGTAAAACGCAGCCCTACAGAATACCCAGACTTAACATAAACCAACTTACTTTGTTATTGAATGCTTTCATTCACAAAGCAGATATTATAAAGACAACCTCAGAATACAGAACAAACCAGAAGCCTCGCTCAATTATAATTATACAGGATGGTGCTGTCAATGCGACAATAAATTAAAACATGGTCTTTATTAGATCATAGAAATGGTTTGCCACTTTCAAAATCATCTTATTCATTTGATAATTTCTGGACATTTCTATGAAATGATGCAGCCAATGTTATAATAATTCATACAAATGTCCATCAATTATCAAATGAATAAGATGTTTTGAAAGTGGCAAACGATTTATTTGAACTAATATAAGTAGCCCATGTTTTAATTTATTGTCGCATTGACAGCACCACCTAGATACCCCGCAATGGCCTGTGGCCTGTGGCACTTGGTCCGACTGCTTAGTCCGATCGATCGGACGACGTGTACTTATTTACTTTTGGTCCGATTTATTGGATAGAGAGAAATCATAAATTCTTATAGTCCGATGGATCAGACAACGCAAACTATTTTTTACTTTTTGTTTGATTTATCGGATAAAGGGTAATAACAAATTCTCTTAATCCGGTCGATCGGAAAACGTGAACCTAAATCAAACGAACTGCTTAATGAAGCATGATATATATATATATATATATATATATATATATATATATTTATTTATTTGTAACCCACTCTTCACTATTTTGCCATACCTTTGCCGACAGTAATGTTCGTTTTCACTTACTTTGGTTAGTGTGACTGTCTTGAGCTCAGTCTATCTAAAGGAGATAGATAGAGATAAATGTCGTTAAGATAGGCTAGCTAATTACACTGGCTACCTTTCCCTGCAATCCGAAACACAGCGAACTGATTCACGGCTGAAATAAAAAAGGCATTAATTTCCGGCAGTTTCTATAAAATGACTACACTTGCCGTTACCGTTATCCGTTTAGTTAGTTATCCTACAGTAAATAAAAGACAGTCTCATATGTAAGTACCTAACGCTCATTATTATATTGTCTTTTAGAATTTGCACTAATTTGCAGAGTTTTTCGTTGAGATAATGTAGTCTTATATATTTTTCAATAACTGCCCTTATAAGATTGTTTCTATAACTTTGCCCATTTATGTGGTCATCATTAACTATAAATATATTATCTTTTCCGATTAATTTCTAAAAAGTGGAAAGAGCGATTGCTAAACGTTGAATATTTGACTTAACAAAATCTTCACTAGCAATTTTTTGAACATGCGCTTTACAAATACAATATATGCCATAAAACTCTGAGAAGGGAACTATAATTCGCCTTTATTTTTTAAACCAATAAGTTTGTAAAACCAAAATGAACATTATTGATTTGAGAGAAAATAAGCAACAGACCCCGATGTTTCCTTTCCTACTATAAGCTTTGACAAAACATGAAGCTGAGACAATTCTGAAGAGCATAATTTTACAATAGGTACCATTTTTATTAGTAAGTAATAAAAGATAATAATTGAGAATTATTGAGCTGATCGTCGTCTTCAAATCTTTGTAAGTGTGCTGAGAAATTAATTGATTTGGTTGAGGATGAAAAGTCTAATATAACTATGTTATTTAAGGGTATACAATTACCGCTATAGAAATCTTTAATTTCTGGTTGACAGAAATTAATACTGTTCGTTTAATAACTTTAAATTGTTTTGCATTTGGGTTGTTATTGCCCCGTGTATACATATCATATCAAACAGTAACTCAAAGTGAGTCCACTTAGAAATAACACACTTGTAGGACAAAGGCAGTAGGACCACGTGGCCAGAGGGCACTTACTAACATATTGGCGGCATCCAATAATCTCTCTAATAGTTATTTTAAACTCTAAATACCTGTAACAGTTTCAAGAAAACCCGTTTTATAACACACATTCTAAAACTGGTTTATAATTTTTCATGTTATCTTGACTTTTCTTCCACTGCGTAATTTTAGATACTTTTAGTTGCATTTATACTTTTAATTTATAAATGTATGTTTTCATTCCATGTAAAAAAAATATAATTTCTATATTACGACTATTCAAAGGTTGCTTAACATAAAATTGTTTCATGTTACGCGAATCAAATAATCAAAAAGATTGTTCATATACCGTACAAAAATTTCGATGGCTTTGGTATTGGTAAATGCTAACAATTTGGCATCTTCCCGACATAATTTCAACTAACCACAGTCTAGTATATAACCACAGTATTAGGAATATATATCGCGAAAATACTGTGATATTAAACCGTCAAGCATCAGATTCCAGACACAATTAGGTATTGATTTTTAATTGTCATAGCTCTCCGGAGGGATAGACAGAGCGCTTGACAGATATTACATTGAAGATATTGTGCTTAACGGAGTACTTAACTACTTTTATTTGTATACCAATAGATCAACTTCAACTTCCTACTGATTTCAAGTTCTTTTTTAATCTTCTGTGTAGTCTAGCATTGGAGAAGAATATTCGCGAGTCAGTGATTGCGTAGCTATTCGAGTAGGTACGTTACTAGAGCACGAAGACGGTCTTCAGAGCTTCGCTCTTAAGGCGGTACACTACCTACTTTTTTATTTAGTTCATTATACTCTTAAGGGAAATCTTAATAATCGGTTGGGGATTGGGGTAATTATTAATGTGGGGTATTTTTGTACGAGGATGCTATTAGCTCGATTATCCTTCGAGGATAGCTCTTTGATAATCTCCCTGCTAGCTAAGAGGGGTCAATGCCTCACGTTCAATTACCCCACTCTCCCCTAACACCAAAACAGCTGAGAAATGTAACACAATGCTGTATTTGACCTAACCACACAGAAGTAATGTAAGATAACACACAGCATTAGGCTTAGGCAGCTTAGGTTTTACCCATCAATATTCCAAGAAATATCATACCTACAGAACAACAACAAATCTATTTACCTATTAGGCGTTGTGTAATGCCACTTAGTATACAATTTGACTACGATACAGGTAGGTAGTTATAATATATAAATACAATATTAGACGTTTGTTTCTTAGACTGTTACCTCGTTAGAAAACTTTTATCCAAAATACCTACTCTAAATATACCTAATATTGTACGAGTATACTTCGTATACTTACTTATGATATAGAAATCCGAAATAAAATTGGGTATTTTGGGGTCGCGGAGGGTTGATATCATAATAATGTGCGCGGGTTGTGTTTGTGTGAGACTGCAGTGTGTCGTAAGTACGAATCGTACGATACGGAACAGTTTTACACCTACGCACTTTTTAGGGTTGTCACGAGCAAGACAATGTTTTTAACATACTGTCAAACAAGTGTACCCTTGACAAGGAACACAACCAGCCCCTTAAATTTTATTTCGGACTTTTGGAAGATACTGTATATATATATACGTGCCTACGCGATATTTTTTTAGGAAATATAATGTGAAGATTGTGTTTTGGCTCCAATGAAAGTTTATAGAACTAATGTAGGTATGTTCTATCTCAGCCAGACCAGATGGCCAGAGCGTAAATTGTGCAAGCAGTGATAAAATATACACAGTTATTGAAACGTTGATAAAATGTCCTATCTAAATGATTAGAAACCTTGTGGGAAATTCATGAATGTAGGAAAATAATCTTTTTAATGTATTTACCTACGAGCAAAGTTTACAGAAGATATTAAAATCAAATTATTTAGCATTCCAGCACAATCAAAATAGCACGTATCTCAGTGAGTGTTTCGTTTGATTTGCAGCCGTGAACTGACACGCATAGCTAAGCAATGAGTACCTATCCTTTCTTAATAATGGTTATAAATATTAGACTTCCCATAGGACATGAGGTATATTTTTTTTGTAATATTTAAGTATCCCAATTTAACACGATCTCTCTGCAACTTCAGAATTATGACTATTGTAAGTTATTTGATTACTCTGCGATTTACTTGTCGATTAAAAAATAAATATATATTTCTGTCAATAGCACTTGTTTTTCTTTTTGAGTCGAGTATCAACACTTATTGTAAGTATTAATAGTGATATTTATAAATATCTTTAATACCACGCGAGATTGGTAAGAGTCCAACTTAATCTTACGGAAGCAGACAGAGTAAGTTGACTGAAACCTCAGATCTTTCTATGATCTGAGACTGAAACCTATCAGAATAGCAAGCAAGAAGTCCAAAAATTCATCGTTGAACATAAAAGATAAGATAAGAAAATCGTTTTTAACCGACTTCAAAAACGAGGAGGTTCTCAATTCGGTTGGTATGGTTTTTTTACTATGTACCTATGTACGTACACAGACTACGCCGAGATTTTTGATCAAATATACGTAATTATTTTTTGTTTGATGCGAAATAGTCCTTTGTTCCCATTTTTTCTAGCATCTAAAGGCTACGGTAACTACGCATGCGTAGTGACCTCAGATCATATTTCTATGATCTGAGGTAGTGACCAAGGTGCTACGACCGTCTATAGGGTAGTATGTCCGTAAGGGTTGGGGAGCCACATCATCTTTTTAAAAGCTGATCTCACCATTATTTATCAGCACAGAAGCTGATTTTGCAGCACTAATTCTGGATTTAGCAGCAAAATATATCACTGGTTATATTAATTCAAAAGTGGCTAATTCAAAAGATTGGGGAAATCTAAACATCTGAATTGAGGAGCCACCTGGAACTCGTTGAGTAATAGATGATGTGGCTCCTCAATCCTTACGGACATTAGAGTAGTAACAACGCTTGAGTAGTAACCAAGGTGCTACGAGCGTTTATACGCTACGGTAACAACGCGCGAGGTAACTAAGATAAAGACAGCTAAGACTGTAACATCCTCAGATCACTTCTATGATCTGATATGATTACTCATGGGTTGGGTGAGAGGAAGAGTTTATGTTTACAGGATTCCACAGCAGCCCGATTTAAATAATTATCGTCGTCATCATCATCAGCCTATATACGTCCCACTGCTGGGCACAGGCCTTCTTACATGGGAGAAACACATAAAGACCTTGGGCCATAACACCATCACGCTGGCCCAATAGGTTGGTGGGTGAAAGCGGTTGCAGTAACAACCGGGACCAACGGCATAACGTAGCTTCCGAAGCACGGAGGAACTCGAGATCATAAATTTGATTGACTCATCCCGGGATCGACCATGGTGAGAGTTGCTTTGATTTCGTAATCGGAAACAGAGCGCTCAAACCACTACGCCACCGAGCTCTTTTTTTTGAGAAATTATTATGATAGCCACAGCCTACGGGAACCGCTTACCGCCGTATGCTTGATTGCCACCTTACGGCCACGGGAACGGGCGGCGGCTCTGCAGCCACTGCGCGGTCACGACGACGCACTGCGAGGCCAACATTGAGACAGCGCGCAGTGGTTGCCGAGACGCAGCCGCCGCCCGTTCCCGTGGCCAGGCCGTTAGGGTATAAAAAAAGTCCACTTCGAGTCCCTTTGACTACTACAGATCCATAAGTAAGTATACTAATTATTGAAAATAATAAGTATTTAAGAAGACACGACATTAAAGATATTGGACCAAAAAATTGCATTATATATCTGATTTCGACTTGATCCTCCCACCACTTTGTAGTCAGATAAAAATAGGACTTGACGTATTTAGCCTAGGTTTCGACGCATTTTTAGAGGCTTACGGCTGTTTGTGACCTCTAGTTAGCCATGGGTTAATAGGGACGGTACGACGCTGAAATCTGGCCAGTGCATCACGAAGGTACCTACTTTGCGGAGCCACCCAACAAGTGCGAACATTTTCCACGCAAGATGAGATCTGACATTTAAAGTATGCATAGGTTTAGTACCCCTAGCACGAACATTTTTAAATTTCGAATCGTAATCGTATTCTTCTCGCACGCTTAAATTTTCAGACAAAGGGCGCTTTTATAATTTATAACGCGACGATATTATTGTGGACGGCCACGCTACAACGATAACACAGGGAAGTAAATTATAAAAGCGCCCAAAAGCCAGAAAAAAGCTAACGTAACTACTCGATACGATAGCGATTCGAAATTTAAAAGTGTTCGTGCTAGGGGCACTTATAGCACCGATTAATAACAGCTTATAGGCCAGGGGCCTTACCACCATCTTTATAAAAGCGATACATATTCAGCTCGGTTCAGTATTGGTTCCTAAACTGCATCGCTGTCATAGTCCTAGATAGCGTCGTAGTACGAATCAACGATTCTACTCAGTTTAGATCCTAAACTGGATCGCGATAAAAGATGGTGGTACGGGTACAGGCGTGATGAATCGACGCACCTTGTTCAGGACACCGAGCTCTCTTGAGTTTAGTGATCCGATGTAGTTCTCCGCTCATGAAGGAACTAAATAGGATTTCGGTGCTCCAGTTGCATAAACAAAATCAAATTTAGCTATAGCCATAGACAATTCTTGCATAAACGTAAGTCATTTGACTTTACCTATATATAACATGTTTTATTTTTAACCGACTTCAAAAACGAGGAGGTTCTCAATTCGGCCGGTATGTTTTTTTTTTATGTATGTACACCGATTACGCCGAGACTACTGATCCGATTTACATGATTATTTTTTTGTTCGATGCGGAATAGCTGCTATTTGGTCATATAAAAAATTTTTCACAATCAGTTCGGTAGTTTGGTTTTTGTAAATAATAAAAAACTGAAATTACTAAGTCGTCTACGTATTTTTTTCTTTGTATGTACACCGATTACGCCGAGATTACTGATCCGATTTATGTGATTCTTTTTTTGTTAGATGTGGAATAGCTACCATTTAGTCCCATGAAATTATTTTCAAAATCAGTTGGGTAGTTTGGTTTTAAATTTAAAAAAAACTGAAATCATTAAGTCGTGTACGTATGCAAAATTGCGAATTTTTGCTTTCCTATGATTTTTTAACCGACTTAAAAAAAGGAGGAGGTTATCAATTCGTCTGTATGTTTTTTTTTAGTGAAACGATTCGATAGTAGGAAACACTATAAATTGACCGTCACCAATCTAGCTTCGACCTTAGAAAGTTATCACTAAAAATTGTGAAAAAAAAATTTAAACAAAAATTAAGACCGACTTCAAAAAACTGAAAAGGATCAAATAATTAAATTTAAGTAGGTACTTATTCCCTATAAACATATTTTTGGAGTAGGTGCTAAGTGGTTTCCAAAAACAATAGAAAGTGAAGCACCGACTCCAAAAATATGTTTCTAGGGGATGAGTACCTACTTAAATTTAATTATTTTATCCTTTTCAGTTTTTTATTCACTTATATAGGCACCTAAACCTAACTAAATGTATGTATGTAGCTTAAAATAAAATATCATCTGTGATTCTGTATATTATATATATCTGCCATATTTTTAATCATTATATAGGCAGCACCACGCACAAAGAAATTTAGCCTAAACGGTTACAATTCATATTTACATAGGACGAAATCTCATAAGTGGATCCATTAATGATTAATGTAATCCAATTATGTAAAATACCATCGCTTTTAGCGGACTGAGATGAAAAAGGATATTGAACTTAAATTTAGTGGTTTATTCTGTTTATCCACCCTAAAACAGCCACTGTTAGGTGGATACTTGGAAACGCGTGTCCATCTATCTGTCGCAGCCGTCTGGTTAAATCAGCCACCCAATTGGATGACTAGTCCGTTGATTGAACGCTGGCATCCCATCAAAAGGCTGAAGTACAACTAGCCAAGTCATTGAGCGCAATGTTTAACCAGATGGCTGAACGTCATGTCAGCCGGCTGGTTTAAATTAGACATTCAATTGGACGGCTAGGCAAGTCGTTTAAATCGAAGAGCTTTTTCTGTTTTTGAGACCACTTAGAACCAAAATGATGTCGGTTATAAATGGTCTTATAAAAACCTTGACCCTATCAGTCAAACCAAAACTTTTCAGTACATGACGATCCATTCATACTTAATAATGAAATAAGTGCTGGTCATTTTCTGGACATATTGCAAAGTTTATAGAATGAACTTGAATGACGAAGATAGAATTGAATGAAGGATATGAACTTTGATCGTAGAGACAGTAAAAGGAAAAGTAGTAAGTTCTAGTAGGATAGGACTATAACTTTCCTGTAAAACCTACAGTCACGTCTGAAAAGATTTACACCCGTATTCACAAACGACACTATGAGGTCTCACAGTGCCCGCGGACGCACAGGGTGCCAAATTCCTATTCATAAACAATACTTGAGTGACAATCGGCACTATGCGTTTGTCATAATGAACACTTAGCTAAGGGAGCCTGATAGCTATATTAATCAACGCATAGTGTCGAGCTCACCAAAGAGAATGTAATCACTACGGAGTTTACGATTAAAAGCAAATAAACAATAAAATTGAAATGTCAGTCAATGAAGTGAACTACGTAACACTAATCAACCAATCACAGAGCTATATTCAACGCTATGCGTCCGCATAGTAAAGATTCGTTTGAGTATTGCTTGTGAATTGAAAGGCTTGACATAGTGAACCCACTGAGAAATGCCTTACTTCGCATAGTATTGCTCCTTTACTTACATAAGTATCGTTTGTGAATACGGGTGGTAGAGTAATACACACACACTCAAAGTTTAAAAATTCATTAATATGGACTCAATTGTAGCTGCAATAAACTGTAGTACCTATACATATTTTGGAAGCCTAATATTTAAACATATTTTTAGACGTTACTGTACCTAATAATACGATATGAAACACCATACTACTGTATGGTAATGTCGTTGTCGTAACCGGTCTGCAGTCGGTAGAGTTCAATGACAAAGAAGAGTGTTACTATTACGACTGGTCGTGACTACCGCTTTTATGATCGTGCAATTTCTAAATTAAATCACTGCTGCGTGACCTAATCCTCTTTTTGTAAAACTTCAAACAAAGAAGAGTTAATCCATTCGGCTGTATGTTTTTTTTAATGTTTGTTTTTGAAAAATTCTATTTTTAATTGAAAGTTAAAGTATGCTTTCCGATAGGTCCCATAAAAATGTTATCGAAATTTAATAGCTCGGTCTTTAAATCAAAATAACAGGAATACTTTAATCGTCAATGTAAACAAAATCGTGCAAATTTTTGATTGATATCGTTTGATGATGCTGATCATCTTATACTTATGATCTCATATTACCTATAACACCTAAATATCGTCTGGATCTGAAAAAATCTTCGTAGATAGAAGTTAAACGCCAAGTCGGGCTGACAACGCACCTGCATTACCTACCAACTCCAGGTGCTTTACTTTCCGGAAACAACTTAGCACCAACTCCAAATATATTTAAGTACTTCTACATAACTCATGAAATGGTATTGTTTGGGGTTGGTGCTAAACTATTCCCAGAAACAATAGAAAGTGAAGCAGCGACCTCAAAAAATACCGCTGTAAGCCGAGTAACAGGGTTTTCAGGAGGCAAGAACCTTGATGAGGAGTGCCCTCCGGAGCAGTTTACTAGGTTCTCAAGCCTTAGTGGCGAATCGCCTCTGGTGGATTTTTAACGGCATACATCAGCTCCCGAGGTGGTGTCTCACTGTTGCTTAGTCTCCAGGGCCCTCGAGTCGTGAGAAAGCATTCGGCGTACAATGAGGATTTCTCAAAATGGGGATATCTCAGAATGGAAATTTCTGCGGCAGACCTGAGAGTGCTTCTAAAGACTCGGACCTCGGCTCATGACAGTCGTGTGGTGAAGGGACGGGAGAGAAACACCCAGGCACATCCCAATACCTAGTAAAGCGCGACGAGTGTAGACCGGTTTTTTGCACCCTTGCTCGACGAGTGCAGACAGTGTGAAGTAGCCACACTTTTGTATAGGTACTTTTAAGTGGTTTGTATAGGTTTTTTTTTTATGTGATGATAGGCAGAACGTTTGGCCACAATCTCACCTGATGTGAAGCGAAGATGAGGCCTAAGATGGTACACGCTCGCCTAGAAGATGCTTGTTCACTCTGGCCTTAAAGATATCCAGATTATATTGATCCGGGAAAACAGACCCTGGCAACGAGTTCCACTCCTTAGCTGTTCGCATAATGAAAGATGAAGCAAAGCGCTTCGTGCGGATGGGAGGTATATCCACAACGTAAGGGTGAAAGCCTTCGCCACGTCTGGTCGTCCGGTGGTGGAAAGGGGCGGGGGGGATCAAATTATGAAGAACCTCCGCACACTCTCCGAAATGCAGCCGATAAAAGACCAAGAGAACTTTTAAGTGGTTTGTATAGGTACTTTTAAGTGGTTTGTATAGGTTCTTTTACGTGGTTTGTATAGGTACTTTTAAGTGGTTTGTATAGGTTCTTTTACGTGGTTTGTATAGGTACTTTTAAGTGGTTTGTATAGGTACCTACTTTTAAGTGCTTTGTATAAGTTCTTTTAAGTGGTTTGTATATGTACTTTTAAGTGGTTTGTATAGGTACTTTTAAGTGGTTTTAAGTACAAGTCTCGAGCTAAGACGAGTTTGTGTTATGCGAGGCCATTATTAGCGCTCAAGATCGGATCACTTGAGCAAAAAACTGTCTTGCATCTATATACATATGGAATGTAGGTTAGTAGCTACCTTCCATTGTGAAACGAAAGAAAAATATTTAAATAGGCCACCAAGAAGCACTTTCGAATCGAAAAAAAATACATTTGTATCACTATCATAAAAATATATTAACTAACAACGTCAGAGTGTCTGTCTCTCTGTCTGTCCGTCCCTCTGACTGTCCGTCCCTCTCTCTGTCCGTCTGTCGGTCAGTCTGTCTGTCATGTCTGAATTTAGATTACCTAAAAATGTAATAATGTCTGTCTGTCGTGTCTGAATTTCCAAAGGTTCCGAAAGTTTGTGTACAGAGTGGTGCTGTCAATGCGACAAAAAATAAAACATGGGCTATATTAGTTCATAGAAATGGTTTGCCACTTATAAAAACATCTTATTCATTTGATAATTTCTGGACATTTTATGAAATAATGCTACTAATATTATATTATTCCATACAAATTTCATGAAATTATCAAATGAGTAAGATGTTTCATAGAAATGGTTTGCCAAACCATTTCTATGAACTAATATAGCCCATGTTTTAATTTATTGTCGCATTGACAGCACCACCCTGTATACAAAATGATAACTTTCAGCAGTGCAGGGCTGCCCAGAGAGAGCTAGAAATATATTAAAATTAGAAGAGAAGGTATATCAACGTATAGTACTTTTATCTCACGAAGCGACGTTGAACTGACAACTGACAATGACAAGCGCTTTACTTGTGTTGAACAAGTGTCAAACTCGCTGCGGATGTGTGCGTGAATACGAGTGGCGTATTTTAACATATGGAAATAAATATTAGTATAATTTTATTATTATCAACTGTGAATGGGAATCTCAGCAACTTATTTTATTTAATTTTAATTTAGTAACTTAAAAACAGATGAAATAAATACAAATAAAAAATAAGGTGTTATGAAGGTTCTTAAAAATTAGGAACAGAATAAAATAAGACAGTGTTAGGTACTTGTGTAATCAATCAGAATCACTAGAATAACTATTAGTTTTATCTGAATCAATTTGTCATTTTAACAATTTCGAAATCTTAATCTTGTTTTTTTTTTGCACTTTGAAAAGTTTTGCTCTACAACGTCTCGCCTTGGATATTTTCAAAACTTTATTTTGTTTTTATAAAATAAAATAACTAAATGGTAACAACAAAAATATTCATAAAACTTATTGTCACAAAATTAATTTATTTATATAAATAGATACACCTACCCATATAAAAATAAATCTAAAAGATAAACAAAAAAATCAAAAATACTGAATCAACCTCACTATGGCAATGGATGGTCGACTTTTCGACTTTTACTTTCAATCTTTCCATATTGACGCTACTTAAAGCGACGCTTGATTACAGATCCAATATACGTCGTAAGGCGCTCGCCCACGGCGACTTTTTGTAGCGATGCTTTCGCGCGTTTGCTAAAGCGCGACAGCATCCCTACTAACGCGTGTTAGTCGCATTTGCAACGCGCTACAGTAGCGATGCCAACACACTACCAACGCGCTACTGCATCGCGACTGAATCGATGCAAACGCACGACCGTGTCAGACGACATCGGAGAGAAAACGGAGGGAGAGTGGCGCGCGAGTGCACAGCACAAGCAGCACCAATGACAACGTGACTAATGTTGCCTCAACGAAGTCCATCTTGCAACTGTAGCGATCGCAGGTATTTTTGTGCCCTTACTGAATCGCGCTTGCCTCGCGACAGAAGCGCGACAGTATCGCGTTTGCATCGCACTGAATCTGAGCGCCCCGTGGGCGAGGGCACACAGCTAACGACCGCTTCGCGATTGTATCGATGCAGACGCGCGACAGTATCGCTACTGCATCGCTACAAAAAGTCGCCGTGGGCGAGCGCCCTTAATTCGCCCGTGTCGTCGGACGGCACTCGGCACTGAAAGCACTCACACATTTGCAGATTGTTTGTATACTAGGTTACCACAAGTAAAGATCAGCCTGTCGATTCTGTAACAAAACTCGCACCTCACTTCGCAAGTCACTTCGAATTCAACTGTCAAATAGAGCAAATTTTCATACATTTTTTGCTCTATTTGACAGTTCAATTCGAAGTGACTTGCGAAGTGAGGTGCGAGATTCGTTACAGAATCGCACTCCAGGTAGCTTCGTGAGATTAAAATACTACCCAACAAAGTAGGTAGAGTAGAGGTAGGTAAAGCATCAACGTTATTTTCAAGCTGTCTGACAATGCACAGACACAATTGATTTTTCAATTGTCATAGCCCTGCGGAGGGATAACCGCCGCTTGACAGAATAATAAGAACTTAACTCTATGAAACAATGTGGGATTAATTAATACACACAATACGATTATTAATTTAATGAGTCAGCTCTAACAAACGGACGTATGACGTCACATATTACAATTATTACCACAGCAGTTTCCTGTTGGAGTGATCCGGTAGGTGCGATTTTTCATGTCCCGGGCATACACTGGACCAGGGTTCGAGCATAGGCCGCGTTGGAGGCAGGGGAACCACATCACTAGTAGTGCCGCACCCAAAATTAGACCGTAGACCATGGTCGAAAATGCATGTTTAGTACTCTCTGTAAACAAAAAACGTACTTGTCGAAATATCACGACACCGACCAACTCGTATTAAAATTGGTAGCAGGTAAACACTTACAACTTACAATAATTGAGGACATATTTTTAAATACTCTTTTTTTTACTAGACGTTATACAAGCTGACGGTTCACCTGGTAGCAAATGATTACCGACGCCTTAGACATCGGCAATAACAAAGAAAAATCACTTGATATTGCAGGTGCGTTGTCATCACAGAATACTTTTACTCCAAGGAGGTTGTCATCCTGAAGCCTAAGGAAATGCCTTCTATATGCCTATAGGTTAGGGCTACCACCAAGTATACTTTATCCAGAGAATAATACTGATAACAAATTAAGAATATTTTAAAGCACTGCCCCAACTTAACCGAATCGTAGGTATTTGTAAAAATACTCGTTTCAGATGTTGAATGAAATAGATCATTTTCGACATTGTAGGGTGGACGTTAGCTCATAAACGCAAATACAGATAGACTAGAAGAATTTCACAGCGATATCCCAACTCCTGGGTGGATCAGTGGTTAGAGCAGTCGCCCGGATTGCGAAAGGTCGCGGGTTCGATTCCCGCCTCAGGACGTGAAATTTTTCTAGTTTTATATTATTTATTACTAAGAATAATACTTACTAGGTAGATTTATTTTTAATCATTACTTAGATATTTTTAACTAAAGATTTTTTTTTCAAAAACTTTTAAGTAGGTAAATAGTAAGTAGTCAAAGGCATCTTTAGTAAAGCGGATGAATCCTATCGGCCGATTGAAAAATCGATTGAAAATATTCTATCAAAATGAACATAATATACTTCTCTGACGATTAAAAATCAATCACATAAAATCTCACAAAACTTGTGTAATACAGGGCTGAGCTATTTCGATTTCGAGAGGTTTGTAAATGATAAAAAAATGGCAAAATGTCAAAGGTAGTAATTAAGCTTAGGGTTTATTAAGCCTAGCTATTTTTCACTGGTCATAAGTAACGTTTTGACGGATTTCATATAGATTTCAACTTCTCAAAGTTATTCTCTGATTAAAAATTATCTACCGATTTAAATCTATTAGATTACTCATTAGTAGATACCTACCAGTTTTACAAAAGTAGGTAAGTAGGTATTAAAATTCATATTTCGCACGTTCCCCAGACTTCGAGTAGAAGATCTGTCGACTGACTTTGTGAGCAATAGTTTTCCTAATGATAGCTTTCATAATTATTACAATTTGAATTTCTTCTTTTTCCTGAATAATATGGCTTCTCGTTTTATCGAATTCTGCCAATACAATTTTACTTAAGCAGACTACCTAGCCTACTACCACAGACGCAACCACTAGGTACTAATTGAAGGGTTGTAAGTCTAAAGAGTCTAAGTGCCAAAAAATCAAATGTCAATATTTTTACGAAAATACGGTCGAAGTGATGGCACTTAGGCCGTTTTTACGTAAAAATATTGACGTTGATTTTTGGCACTTAGACCCTTTAGAGTTAGACTTACAACCCTTAAATTATAATATTATCTCAAAAGGTAGATGTTATTATAATTTGTGATCCTAACCACGAAGCACACCATAGACTAAAGATATGCACTATATATGGTAAGACCACGCTTGGAGAATAATATAGCCTTGATTTGGCTCAAGAGGTGACCTTTTTATGGGATGTTGATTCGAAGATCATTATTCCGGTTGTAAAATTGTTTTAACGAAATAAAGACTATCATAGCGACGAGCCAGACTGATTTTTAGAAACTTTTATAAATCTTTGAGGTTGTATCATTTGGCATGACCCAGTGAATGCAGAGCAGGTACGCTCGCTCGGGAAGAACCGATTAATCTCTACCCTTTATCACCTAGTCTCATCTAAACTGCTATTTATCAGCTGTCTGGTATCTGGCGCATTCTACGGACCTCGGTTTCGTTTGCGCTGCCTCCGACCTGCGCGCACGCTGCACAGACTAATTTTTCATCCGCGAGTAACATAACCAGCCAAAACTGGCAGAGGATCTATGATGTTAGGGAACTACGTAGCCTTATTTATAAGTATTTAACCTAGGTAACTATTATAGTTCCCATCGGTTGTTGTCGGCTGACTGTGAAATCGACGGGTTGTGCGCTTCTACAGCCATCTGACAGCATCCATTTTGTTTTATCGGGCCGGCGACCACGTTTTCTTCGGAAAAAGAATTCGTCTTGCCCAATCACCGTACATCGTTGCCGCAAGTTATTTGCAGATTAATTTTACTTGACATTGGCAAAATTCGTAATAACGAGAGGCCATTAAATAAAGAAGAAGAAGATAGTTCCCATCGGGTCCCGTACGTAGTTCTTCTAGTTTATTAGCAATGGTCGACAACGCTAGTTGCTGGTATACACACCATAAGTAGATACACACAATAGGTAGATCGTAGGACTATCTATACGGTAAACAGACATATCTATTGTCGTCGGTAGGTATTCCTCCTTCACGTCTGTCGTTGTTACAGTTTATAAATGATAGGTAGGCAGGTACTTGTAAATCTTTCGTAAGTTTTTGTATAACATGTAGGTACCCATTGAATTTTATATTACGTACCTATTTGAGTAATCAAAGCATTTATTTTACTTATTTGCAATTTCACAAAACATCACTTCATTTTATTAACGACTAAAACCAGACAAAACTGGAAAAAATAAAATGAAGTTATCTATATACTTATATGGTAGTATGGTACCTACTTACGTATTTTCTCAAACTTTTCTAAATGTACACTTTTCTCGGCAATTTTATCTACATTTCTAAAAAATTCCGTAATTTTGTTTTGTATTTGATTCTTTCATTATATTTTAATATATCAAAATTGACATTAGAAATTGCACAGAGTAGGTCTATAATGCATACATAAGTCTACCTACCGGCTACAGTTATCTATTCCGGCTAACTATTTTTGTCTATGTTGTATGTATTCTACGAATCGCGTGTCCTTGAAAACAGAACGTAGTATTATAACCTCCAAACAATCCTAAAGTTTTAGTTATTGTAAGAAATACAAATAAAGAAATAAATCGATAAAAAAATTGTATGCTCCAAGCTGCAAGCGGGAATCGGACCCGCGTCTCCTGGGGGCCAGACGCTATAACCGCTACGCCACCGGAGCACTAGGTATATAGCCTACCAATTTCTTCACCGATTTCTACTTTTTAACGTTTTTATAGCAACGTCAATCTCACCACTCATTGAAGTTTTACAACCTCTAGTGATCCGAAAGAATACTTTTACAAGCATTTTTAAACTTTCAGTAAAGACGACTGTTGTGGATTAATAAGAGGTTCGTCGTGCGAAGCAGACGCGAAAGAAATAATATTAAAAAACGGTTATAAAAATGGCAAAAGGAATATTATGTATTTCTATAAACTTTACAAAAGATATAACCGCTTAAATCACCATGACAACCACAACTAAAAACTTGACATGAAATTGCAAAGGCAAAAAAGAATTATAGTTCATGGAGGTTTCACAACACACTGCGCACCACAAAAAAAATGAAAACAATTTAATAGAACTCCAAAAAAAACAATACATTTATCGAGTCCCAAATCAAAGCATCCTGGCATTTTAATCTGCTGACCATACCGAGTTCGTCTCTCATCCATTCACGAAAATGAAAGACGGAGTCTCCTTGTTCGACTTCTTTCTTTTCCTTATTTTTTCCTCTTTCTCCTTTTCTTCGTTTCCTTTCCTCTTCTTTTCTTTTTCTTCCTTTTCCTTGTGTAAAAAAGTATCTTCACAGCAATATTATAATTGTCGGACTGATTCACCGCTGCATCATTATAAGCAGGCCTTACTTCATTCTGGTTCTTACTATCTACTCTTATTGTTTCTTTGACAAGTTTCATTACTTCTTTCTCTAACCCTTTTTTATGCTTCACCTCTACTTCGTCTCTTATGCCTTTGGCTGTTGTGCCTTCTGCAGTGTCATTCAAGGTAACCCCTTCCTTCCGTAATTCCGAAAAAAATACAGGCTGCTGACTTGTCAGCAAGTATTCACAAATGACGCGTTCCTCTAATGCTTGCAATCCGAAACAAATATTCTCCCCCATACCATCCAGACATAGGTTAAGCGAATGCCTCATTTCCTTTTTAGTTACGATGCCTCCAAACACATTTAGTGTGGTCTCTTTTTGAGCATAAGGTTCTAGTTTTATCTTCTCCGCCGTATCCTTTTCAATAAATGATCTCTGAGCACCAGAATCGACGCGAGAACTAACCTTGAACTTATCTGCTACATTGTCTGCGTCAAATCTAATAGTTTGCAGTACTGTAGGACTGCAGCATGGTTCTCCTTCTTCCACTGCTCTAGAGCCTTTAACATTTCCATTAATTTTCGGAGAATCATGCTTCGGCAACCGAAAATTTCTTTCTGGGTCCTTTGTCATTCTATCGTTGCACCTTGACCCTTTTCCTAGGTTTCTAGAGATGTCGTTATTCTGTCCTTTATTGGATTTTTCAATAAAACCAAGAAAGGCAAATTTCATTGAAAACCATTTTAGACTATAAGTTTCGGTATTGTCTAAGTCTTCTTCGAATTCCTCTTCATTCCGGTTCAAAATGTCCAACCATAGTCCCAGTATTTTATTGTTAATGACTTCCAACTTTTGATAAGCGTCAACCAAAGATTCGTACGCTTGCATGGCTGAGCTTATTTCGTTATTATAAATACATTCCTCTAACCAGTTTGCCCTCATCGAAAATAACCGTCGTCTCGCTTTCCGTTCTTCTTTCGCTCTCTCCATAATTTACCCTCACGGTCGCCAAATGTTGTGGATTAATAAGAGGTTCGTCGTGCGAAGCAGACGCGAAAGAAATAATATTAAAAAACGGTTATAAAAATGGCAAAAGGAATATTATGTATTTCTATAAACTTTACAAAAGATATAACCGCTTAAATCACCATGACAACCACAACTAAAAACTTGACATGAAATTGCAAAGGCAAAAAAGAATTATAGTTCATGGAGGTTTCACAACAACGACAACGCACCTGCAATATCAAGTGATTTTCCCTTGTTATTGCAGGTGTCTATAGACGGCGGTAACCGCTTACTATCAGGTGGGCCGTCAGCTTGTTTGTCATCTAGTTGAATAAAAAAAAGAAGAGAAAGTCATTTTAATCACATTTACAATTATTTCATCGTTTTCTTTCTTTATTTGTATTTCTTACAATAACGTAGGCGTTATGAACGCACAAAATCAAACATATTAATGCATTAATACCTAATTGTTCGGAGGTAACACAGAATAAATAAAACAATCTTTTTGTTAAAGGTAGCTCTATAAATAGACACTTTTATTTACTACTATGACAATTTTGACAGTAATCCCCTTTGATTATATAATCCCTTACTGACTTCCGTGTGGAGATGGGGAACAGGGACTTTACGAAGCTGGCGAGGACAAAAGTCCCCGAAACAAAAAGTCCGCCGTGGGTTCAACGCACACGGTGTGCTATCATTAGTTCGCTGGAAAATTGTATAGTCATACAAATCGTGTTCTGTTATTTAAAAGCCACGTATAAGTCATCTACGGATTAAACAATACCTATTATTAAGAATAGTTCAGTACCGAGCATCAGAAAAACCGCTATTTATAACTAAAACTTATTCTTATAGGTACTGACAAAAAGCGCGCTGAGTATCTACCTACCCTAAAACTCCCTCGTCTCGCACTCCCGAAGGCTGAAAAGAAGGCTACACAACGACAACCATACTTGGGTTAGGAGGAAAAGGAATTTTTTACAAGAACTAGACTACATATAGGCTATAAAAACTCGGTCTTCAAGCCCGTATGGGTATGCATTACCGGGTTTCCAGTCGAGCATTCCCCTCTTGGTCTGACCATTCCCCAACCACACCTAAAACTGTTTTTAGACAAAACCAAAGAGAATATCTACGTGAAGAAAAAACTACTGAATTTCCTGTCATGCGTCAGATGTCATGCGTTATTTTGTTGCGTTTGAGATGAGTTTACCTAAATTCAGTTCCGCTCCGCGAAAATACAAATATATTGTCATACTGTAAAAGAAGATCGAACACCACGAAATTCCAAAGGTAATCCATACTAATTGTTACGTCTTGAGAAAGGACACATAATGTCCGTTTTCACAACCATGCCCTAGGCTTATCTTTCTATCTCCTTTTGATAGACTGAGATAAAAAACGCTAAGAGACTCTTAACGATAAGTTAATGTTATTGAAAACGAGCAATACCTTCATCAACAGCCTATACCTACAACCTACAACGTCTCACTGCTGGGCACAGGCCTTCCTACATGGGAGAGGCGGGCACCACTACACGCAAAACAATATCGTACCTTGAAAAGGACACGGTGTTTTTTGGGCTACTAGCTAAAAATAAGCTACTAGATTTTAAAGCAATCGGATTTTTCGAGCTGCTCGTTTGTCTAAATTGTAAATAATGTTCCAGCAGAAACTAAACGCAGATTTGCTCCTTTCCCCCGCTTTTAAGTCGTCTATCCATGTAAAATACACCTGTTGCTTTGCTAATGAAATATTTGAAGTTTTTACTATAATTTTAGCTCCAGCTCCATATTTTAAAAGTAAAAAATAAAAGTGTTTTGATTGCATTAAAAGTTCTAATAATTATACTTTTTCACCTTAAATGGGTTGGATTGCTGTTCAAAAATATAATTATTTTAAGCCCAGGCTTCATACATTTTTGGTCCTCTCCTTTAGTTTTCGTTTCTACAAAAGTTGGTCTATGGGAATAAAGTTAAAGTGACATACCTAAAGAGATTTGACAAAGGTACTAAATCTTTGAGGTTGAGCTGCCGACACTGTTCTAATAAAAAAACACTTAGTTGTGTTGCAGCCATATCGTCAACACGTCGTATTACAATCTGACTAGGCAGTTCGTCTGGTATTGTAGAGTTATTGTATCATTAGTAGGAAGTGTTTGTGTTGGTAGGGTCAAGGCTTTTTCATAAGCACCTAAAAGCGAAATGGTTTTGGTTATGACGATTTTAGTAGGTAGGTACTAATAATACAAAAACCCTTCAGTAATAGACGATCTACTTAGGCAGATTGTAATATACGGTGTATAATACGATAAGGCAGCGACATTTTTATAACACTATGAAAGAGGTTTTAAATTTTCGACCTCACTAAAGTAATAAAAATTGTGTTTTAGGAAGCTACTCTACAATAAATTGTCGAAGTACTAGAGCTGTCCAAATATAGGTAAGTGATCCGTCAGTTTTATTTGCTATCCTTTTCTCTCGTGCGCGTTGTTGTTAATACTTGTTTATTGTCAAGTTCCATGTTGAGAGATCTTTCTCTCATTACGTTTCAAGTAATGAATAAATAAAATTAATTAATAAAAACGTTACGTTAAGTAGGTACTTACTGTACTTCAATTTAGATTTAGTTAGTGTAACGTTTCTATAAAAATGTGCAATATTTCTAAATAAATAAAGCATTAACCCGTCAAGTATCAGATCCCAGTCACAATTGATTTTTGAGTTATCATAGACCTCCGTAGGGATAATGCCGATTGGCAGATCAATGGAACAGAACCTGGGAATAATAAACATATTATTTGATAAAATATTTTATTATTACAATATTATAAAAAAAAACATCCAAACTAGCACCCCATTCACAGCATGTTTTCAGTTCAAATTCTAATAAGTATTATATTTGATACGAAATAAATAACCTAAAAAATCCAAACCTTAAAAAAAACAAAAAACATTTTTCATATAAAGAATCCATAAAATAACCAACCACCTTTTTAAATATACGTATATCATTGGAATGTTATAGAAAAGCAAAAATAGGAATGTCAACGCTTATTAACATTAAACAATTATCTAATATAAGTTTTCTATTCCCATTTATAAAAATAAATTCATAAAGATAAAAGCTTGTGACACATTTTTGTATATGTATATTATTTCATTGTAGTTAGATAAAAATAAATTGATGAGTAAGAACAGGATTGTATGCAAAGTCGGCGACAAAAATATCTTATTTGTACTGCACGCGACTCTACTTGACTTAAAACCAAGGTTTTAAACAGATTCCACAAATAAAGGACTACAATATACAATAACTACTAAAATATACTTAAAAATTAATTCACGATATAACCTATTAAACCACAACAAGTACCTAAAATCACAAGCCTCAAGGTCTCAAATATGTACTAGAAGTGCAGAATTTGTCAAGAGGTATTTAATAATTGGAACCAGTACTGGAACTGAAACAAAAGGTACTGAGAAACTTAATTATAAAGTTCCCACTTACTTCATATTATGGTCCCATTGAATTCCTAAATTTTGTATATTTGTTTTAAGGTAGGGCTCTTAGTAAAAAGGCAATACGGAATTAAACGTCAAAAGTGTAAATACATATTTTGTCGCTGACTAAAGCAGGAGCAATCAAAATCGAAATATATTGCTGTCACGTCAACGCGAGAAGTGTTTAACTTTTTAGTTATTATAAGTGGAGGCAGACACATTTCCACCATGGCCGGTCCAGTTCGTGTGGATGAAGTCGCCGGGCTTGTCCATCAGCTCGTAAGTGTGAGCGCCAAAGTAGTCTCTCTGGGCCTGAAAAAGAAGAATACAGGTCAATTATTATTATACCGAATGAATTTCCCTGTTGGCATGGATGAGCAAACTCCAAATTATAAGAAACAGCAAAAAATATGTTAGGGGACAAATCGGGAGTTGGACGAACCGGGAATTGCACAAACTCCCGTTTAATCACAAAGTTGAATCCGTTGAATCACACAGTTAGGGATTTGGAAATTTTTAAACTGCATGACGATTCGGGAATTGGTCATAACGAAACTGATGCCTACTAAAACACAATTTTAGTTTGGTATTCTGCAATTTAAGTCTGGTTATCTGTTGTCAATGGAGAGGGCTATGCTCGGGGTTTCTCTGCGTGATCGAATCAAAAATGATGAGATCTGCAGGAGAACTAAGGTCACTGACATAGCCCGAAGAATTGCGAGCCTCAAGTGGCAGTGGGCAGGCCACATTGCAAGGAGGACTGACGGCCGTTGGGGCGGAAAGGTCCTCGAGTGGCGGCCGCGTACCGGGAGACGCAGCGTTGGTAGGCCCCCCACAAGGTGGACCGACGATCTAGTGAGGGTCGCGGGAAGCCAAAGGATGCGGACAGCGCAAAACCGATCAGTATGGAGATCTTTGGCGGAGGCCTATGCCCAGCAGTGGGTGTCTCTCGGCTGAAATGATGATCTGTTATCTAGTATCCATAACACAATGACGCTTACTTTGGGCTAGATCACTGGTCGGCAAACTTATTAGCCAAAGAGCCAAATATGAACATTACAACAATAAAAAAAAATGGGAGCCAAATCTGCTTGTTTAGTAAACTTTTATTACACTAAATAAGTAGTAGGTACACTAAGTAAAACTAAATTTCATACTGAGAACAATTGCATCTCCTTGGAAAGTTTGAGTAAGTCAGGTTTGTATGTTGTTGTTTTTAATTTTAGGCTTGATTCCAAGTTCTCATCAATAAGACTTTTTTCTTAACAAGTTTTTTTTTAAATGAAAATATTTTTGCGCAATCCGTGGATATTTGTGCCAGAGTCGCACTTAAGGAGCCAAAGAGCCACATGCAGCTCTGGAGCCGCACATTGCCGACCACTGGGCTAGATAATGGGTGTGAGTGTATGAATACCTGAAGCAAATTAGCTGGCAGCACTTCTGAGCGGTAGCCGTCGTAGAAGGCGAGCGCGGAGGAGAATGCGGGCGCCGGGACGCCCAGCAGCGCGGCCATGGCCACCACTTGCCGCAGCGAGCCCTGGCTGCCGCTGATGCGCTCGCTGAAGTACGGGTCCACGAGGAGATTCGACAGTTGAGGGTTCTTGTTGTACGCATCCTAACCAACAACATTTTCTATCACATTTTTAGCCGACTTCAAAAACGAGCAGGTTCTCAATTCGGTCGGTATGTTTTTAATGTTTTTGACGCGTTTAAACGCATTCTTTATTGTAACAATCACAAATAAAGAAAGAAAACGATGAAAAAATATATGCTCCAGGACTCGAACCCGCGTCTCCTGATTTCCGGCCAGACGCGATTACCCTACGCCACCGAAGCACCTAGTTATAACCTACTATTTTTTTTCGGAAATTCGGAGGAGCGGGTTCGAGTGAGAAAACGATGAGAAAATAATAGCTCCAGTCGGTGGAGCATTTATTTTTTTATCGTTTTCTTTCTTTATTTGTAATTGTAACATTTTCTATGTAAGTAAAATGCATCGTCATCTTCCTCATCAGCCTGTAATAGTCACGCTGGGTACATGGGAGGAACCATAGAGATTGGGCCATAAAACCACGGTGGTCTGATGCACCATGGCCTTCGTAACCGAAACCGTAGCGATCAAACCAATGCACCAGCGAGCTCCTTGACTCGACAATGATTAGTGGAAAATGCATATAAATTTTAAAATTCGTCACTTTTTATCTGCTCTACTGTTAAGCGTAAACGACAACAACATTCGTATTGACTTCGGATTGGCTTGTAAAAAGTTTCGGCTAGGTGTAAGGGATTTTAGTCTATGGACTGTATAATAATAATAAAGTAAAACTTTATATAATCTTCCAAGGGAGAGGAACGATCAGGTCACACTCACCTTAATATTTCCAAGGAACACGCTACGGATGATGCAACCTCCACGCCACATGAGCGCTATGCTGCCGTAGTTCAGGGTCCAATTATGAACCTAACATAAAAAAAAATTGCCGTTTATCAATCACCTAATGGGATCTTATTAAAAGTTAAACAGTTAATATTTCAAAGGACACACTATAAAAAACTGTTTTATACAGCCAAATGACAAACAAGCTGACGGTCCACCTGGTTGTAAGCGGTTACCGCGGGTACTGCAATAACAAGGAAAAATCACTTGATATTGCGGTACGTTGTCATCCTGAGGCCTAGGATGAAATGCCGTCCATGCCCAGTAATTACACAGGCTAACTTTCCCTTCAATCAGAAACACACCGAACTGTTTCACGGCTGTATAAGAAAGACGGTGGTACCTACCCAGGCGACCAAAGATGGTAATTTTTTTAAATAAAATTATAAAAATCAGTGGGTGAATAGCTTAAAGAGCAATTGTTTTGATACCTATTTAGCCATCGATTTAAATCATTTGTGTTATAGGATTTAATGACTAACAATTAATGAAATCTTTTCGTTAGCCGCGTATTTTTTCATACCTTATTGGCTAATTTTGTGCATTTAGTCGAAAAAGTTTTACCTGTTATTTACGGTCAAAGCAGAGTTTGCTAAGTTATTTAAAAAATGGTCCATATTATCTTACATAATATGTTATCACAATAAAGGTTATCAGTAGCATTGATAGGGATGTTTACTGCATTTAAATTAAATATAATTTTACGCGTCGTGGTACTTCTCATAATAATAAAAATCCTAAAAAAACACAATAGTTTATTGTGTCATTACGAAATTTATATAATATTTAATAAACAAAATGCCATTAAATCACTCTCAGGTCACGTGACAGCGAACACCAATCTCAGTGTACGACGACACTTGTGGTTAGCATCAAACACTATCAAAAGGAAAACCATCCAAATAACCATAGCAACTTAGCAGTGTTTGGTAACAGGTGACGTCACAGCGGTCGCGTGATATTTGTATTGGCGTTTTGGAGCTAAATTTTAAGCAGATTTAAAAGATACATTATTTTTAAAACATTAATCGTTATAAAATAACTATCAATATTTCAGGCTACGTAGCGTTATACGTATCTGCTCTTACAGGACATAAACACTTTCCCAAAATATGTCAACAACCCTATTTAGATAGAGAAACGCTCACAGACACCTTACTTTGTTTAACTATGTCAATACATAAAAAATGTAAGTATTGTTATTAATGCCGAAACTTGGTGTATAAGCAAGCATTAATGTGTCAAGTTTAGTAAAGTATTTAAAATAAGCAAACAGTTTGCATATTAAATACCTTCGCAGCTTCGCGGAGTAACATGAAGCCCTGCGCGTACGAGATCAGCTTGCTAGCGTAGAGAGCTTTGCGCAAATGTTCAAGGAATTGCTTCTTTTCACCGGTGAACTTCTCACTGGAGCCTGGCAGGGTCTTGCTGGCCTTTACACGCTCATCTATATACATAATTCACGCATATATATCACGATACATTGTACAATACTTGATAGATGCAATCTTAACAATACTTGATAAATCGAAATCTGTATTTATCCTCAATGTAAAAACTTGTCAATGGTGAATATATATTTTTTTAAGTTACTAATTTACAAAACTGAAAGAATTTTAGAAAAATATGGATAATTAACCGAATTACAACCATTTAAAAGTTGCGTACTAGATCAATAGATCCGATATAAACTTGGACGTCACCACAGAATACATAAATCGGGACAGAAGGTGCTCTCCGCAAGATCATTTAAATAAATAGCGAAATATCCGAATATCCGATAAATTCACCTCTATGTGCCTCTCGTTCTATCGCGTATCTCATCTCTTTCCGACTACGATAGGGTTTCTATCTTTTACAATAAATAATCTGAATATTTATTTACCATTATGTGCCCATTACGCTATTTTAGTGAACAAATGACGTTTCAAATAAACCCAGAGACGGTACTTACCTAATATTATGTAGACTAGAAAAAAATGATTTTACGTTTTTACCTTCATAAGTCAATGTTAGGTACATATTTGACCACTTACATCAAATCTAAAGGTGCGGGCTCCGGGGTTCAATTCCCGTAAAGGCAGCTATTTTCTGCTCGGCTTTGTTGGTGGTAGGTGTTTTTAGTCCAACAGGCTAGCTACCACCATCTTACCTAAGTCTGCCACCATAACAATAATGCTAAAAGCATTGTTGTTGGAGGTGAGATAGGCAGTTCCTCTGTGATTGCGGGATCCGGTTGTATCTCGCTTCTATCTCGGCCTTTGAGATGACTCTTATCTCAGGTTAGATGAAGGCCAAGATTCAGGGTCATAAATCTAGCTGACCTTTTATTAAAGTGGTGAGGCGGTTTCACCATAGTGTAGTATTAGTTCACTTTAAAAAGTTGTCTTTGCTTTCTTATAACCGGTGGGTCAATTCTGCTATTTATTTTCCTAAACGGATCAGCTGCGGTTCGGTATCATTATCAATGCGGTTGTAATACAAAAAGGTATTCCACTAACATTGCCTATAAAGCCGGAACTCTAACGAAACGCTCTCGGTTGGTTCAACTTCGGCTCGATAATTGTTAGCAATATTGCAGAAAACAAATATATTTTGGCTTAGTGACTAGACAGTTGTTAATTTTGGACAGTTCGAACAAATAACCATCGATGCGTTTTGGCTGCCACTAATGTTAAATATTAGCAGAATATGAAACAATGATTGAACCGAACGGTTCCCGTTACGTGTTTGTTAGTAGAATACCAATCTGATGCGTTTCGGTTACGTTTCGATTGCGTTGAGTTAGTAGAATACAAAAACGTTGTAACTTAAACGTTTCCGATTCGTTTTAGATCAAAATACAATAGCAGAATTGGGGGGCTGAATGGAAACTTTCTTACCTTTGAGAGCAGAAAGACAACGTGAAAACACTGCTTCGCCAATGAGCGTCACTGGCACGCCGTACTCGAGCGCGCTGATACCAGTCCACTTGCCCGTGCCTTTTTGACCTGCCGCATCACGTATTTTGGGCAGCAAGAATTTACCTACAGCATGACACAAAATATTAAAATGCCATTACAATGAATAGTAGAAATATTGGTAATAGACACTGTGCCGATATGCACATATTGATCAAGATAATGTTTGTTCGTTTTCTAGATCTTAATAAGATTAGGGTTGTAAGACTAGCAACAAGATATGATTGTATTACCTATAGTAATTAAGCGCGTAGATTATGTAAGTAGTAATGTACTATACATTACCGAAGCGGCCAACAAAAGAGGCATTGATGGACGAACGTGTAAATGTGGGCTGAGGCGAGGCACCCATACATACGTAAGTCCATCAATGCCTAGTTGTGGCCAAGCAAGGCTTGTAATATTACTTTTCTTCAATAATGCGCGGAAATTATTTTGACTACATGCATGCAGACTCTTCGTCCGCACCTTATTTAATTAAATTTGGTTTATTTACTTTTTTAGATATATTATTTTTATGCGCTCTGCGTTTGAGATCATTTTACATTTTGTGTCGTCTTTACCTATACTGTAAGGTTAGTTTTACTTAGGTTCGGCAAAGTCTATACAGCAATCGTGCGGCGGGCACAAGGTGATAGGGAAGACCATACTGGCTTCAGCGGCATGGTGATAACTCAATATGGAAAAGATAATATACCACTTCTGCTGTTTTAAATTGTATATCGTCTTGTAAGATAAATAATGAATTGAGTTATCATTCGTTTTCATTGTATAAACTATAAAGGTTTGTAGTCTTTACAATAGTCCACAATATAGTCTATTATATGATCATGACCACCTGTATAAAATTATTAGTGCTCTACAAGATTCTTCTTAAATGGTAATCAAGTAGTCATTGTAACAGTCAGATTCCAATAGAAGTACAAAGTAAACTTTAAATTATTATAATTATTGTAGCAGAGAATGCCATACATAGTTAAGGTATGCTTAAAGTCCGGCCATTAAACATTCTGTATTTTGTTCGCGATATACATATTTAAAAATAAATCGATAATAATAACTACATATATTGCTATACCTATTACTTATAACGATGATTTGTTTAAAATAAATCAACGTTTTTTTATCCTGGTTTATCTGATAAGACAAATAGCTCTTTAAATCCGATTATTATCATACAATGGCCCTAATTCTTGTAATCACATGCTAAGTCTAAATTTAAGTTCAGTGCATTTCTTTCTATCAAAAGGAATACGAAAAGGATGGCTGTCATATAATTTGACATTTAGAAACGTGCGTTCAATTTTCGACCTTATTGATCGTAATAAAATGCAGTGTTCAAGAGACACCTCCGTACATGCCGTCTAAAATTGTCTATGGTTTCTTAGAAATCTATCTAAATTTATGTGACAGCTCAAAACAGATTCTTGCTATATATTTTTCCTATTACTTATTGCGAGAAAGAGATATACTGTACTTAAATTTAGAATTAAAGTGTGTTCCCAGAATTAGGCCCAATAATGTGTGTGTACCTACTACTGCGCAAACTTAAACTTTAATGACATTTTAATGTTTTTGACCCGTTAAAACGCCTACTTTATTGTAACAATTACAAATATACCTATATTTTTCAATATCGGAACACTTTCAAATAACTTTGCAGTGACTTTTAGAAGAGTCGAATAAATGAGATTTGAAATTTTTATAAAACAAAAAAAAACACAGGTACACGTTACGACGAACGACATGAACGAGATAATATATAATTTGCAGTAGGATTAAAATGCTAATTTGTTATACTAATGAGAATATCACACTATAAATAAGCATGTGATTTTAGGATATGTTCTCACCATCTTTTCCTTTGTATTTCAAAATGTCGCGAGTGATTTCGATCAAGAAAGAGTCTAATTCGCCTTTGTTCCAATCTTCAAATGTAGCAGCCATCTCATCTTGTTCCATACCTGCATTTTATTACAAATTTATAGAAATTAAAAAATAATTTTGATAGAAGAAAAAAACAAAAATGTTGTGGTGAACAAACTATAATACATCTTACACATAATTCAAAGACCTCATTACGCATGGTACTTCATACTTTTGTGCTTATACTAACCTCTTGTACCTGTTGTCTTTATTATGTTTGGCCTATTTTTAACTATGGCCGAGAATTACGTAGGTACCAATTAAGTAAAGTTATTTAAAAATAAAAAATAGCACTTGAAAATAATGTAAGTATTATAAAAAAGACTTCACATTTGGGTGATTTGGGGATACCATAATTTACGACAAGACTTAAACTTTACACTGTTGGTGGAATAATACCGTATATACATACCCCCGTATTCATAAAAACAAGTGAACTTATATGAGGCTTATAAAGTGTTTTGTTTCTCTCACTCGTATGAGAAAGGAAAAAGATAAAACATATTTTAGCAGTGTTTTATCTAAAATAGGTTTATTGAGCGTTTATGAATACGGGGGATATACTATAACTTATCAGTAGGGAATGAAATTACATAAAAGCGGATTTGACTATGAACATACCTAGCACGTCCTTCATCAGGTGATAGGCTTCGCAAATAAGTTGCATATCTCCATATTCAATTCCATTATGAACCATCTTAACGAAGTGGCCAGCACCACCGTTACCCACCCAGTCACAGCAAGGCTCATTGTTAACTTTAGCACTAATCGCCTAAAATAATTTGATATTAGTTACACATAATAATTTATTAGAATTTACGTACTTATTTTATTTTATAATTATGCACCACTTTCATTATACAGAAGAAAGAGCTTAAGTATGCCTAATAACATAATGCATGTATTTACTAACCTGAAAAATAGGTTTCACGTGAAGCCACGCATCAGGGTGACCACCGGGCATTAGAGATGGTCCATAACGAGCTCCATCTTCGCCTCCACTCACCTTCACATGAAAACATATCGAGAGATTATTGTATATGCATTAAATAGACCATAACATGCATTTTACAAAATCATTTTATCCGCACTCACGTTTTAATGTTCGAATTTTAGATCTTAAAAGTGAACATGTATTGCCATAGGTAATTTTTAATACAGATAATTCAAATGAAAATTAGAAACAACATTTAAACCGTCAAGCACTACATTTCAGACACAACTGATGTTTAATTGTCACAGGAATTCGGAGAGATAACGCCGCTTGACAGATTACCATAATGATTTGGTAAAGCATCGTTTCAACTCATTAAATACCAATTATTTTTCTTAATAAATAGCAAACCTATGGCAAAAGTGTTTCTGATTGTTTCCATTGTTTCCAAATTGAGTTGACACTTGAAAAACCTAATTGACACTTTCATCATCATCATCACCGGCCTATCATACGTCCCATTGCTGGGAACAGGCCTTCCTACATGGGAGAAACATATAAGGAGCTTGGGCCATAACACCACCATGCTGGCCCAATGCAGGTTGGTAGGTTAAAGCGTAACAAGCAGTAACAGTAACAGCCGGGACCAACGGCTTATCGTGCCTTCCGGAGGAGCTCGAGATGACAAACTTTGATTGACCCGTCCCAGGATCGACCATGGCGAAAGTTCCTTTGTTTTTCGTATCGAAACCAGAGCGCTCAAACCAATACGCTACCGAACTCCTCATGAGTATATAATATAAGTATATTACAAAAAATTAAATACTTATTAAATCTAAATGTATAAAAAAATAGTCTGCTTACACCCATGCCGATGTAATGGATACCAGTTGCTTCCAATTCCTGGCACCATTTCTGTGTATCAAGATACTGAGAGTTGCCCCCATCAATAATTATATCTCCTTTCTCAAGAAGAGGAATCAATTTTTTTACAAACTCATCAACTGCTGAACCAGCTACAAAATGGAATAACTTCATGAGTTCGTGTTCTAAATAATTGTTACATAAGTATAATTAAATTTTTAAAACCCACACCATTTTATAACAAAAGTGGTTTTAAAGTTACTCGCCAAAAACATGGGGACACCTGTCTTTCTATATGGCTTTTTAGGCGAATAATGTTTTTTGAACATCTATTTTGGGTTAGGTCTATCTCGCCCCAATCCTAATTCGCCCCGAACGCCTTTCTTTCTTTCCTTTTTTATTTTCACTCCTTTTATGTAAGTAGACCAAAGTAAGCATCATGAAGAGCTTGTGTTATAGATACTAAATAACGGGAAAAATATTGATAGTAATATGTGTATACATATTAGATACATACTAATAAGCATATAAACATCCATGTCTCGTGAACAAAATCCTCGTACTCATCATACAAACATCCTACCGGGATTCGAACCAGGGACCACTGACCGAGTAGCTTGTATAGCAAGGGGTGGATACAGACCACTCAGCCAGGCGGTCGTCAAAAATGTTTGAAGCGTATTTTAAATTCATATTTTTTGTAAGTTTTATTCTTTTTCACGCCAAAACAAGTGAACAGATTGGATGGAGATAGCTTATACATCAAACATATCAACCTATGATGTCCACTGCTGAACATAGGCCTCCCCCATCGATTTCCAAATGGAACGGTTCTGCGCAACCTGCATCCAACGGCTCCCCGCGACCCTGACCAGGTCGTCTGTCCATCTAGTGGGAGGCCGTTCCACTTTGCGCTTTCCAGTACGTGGTCACCATTCTAGAACTTTAACGCCCCACCGGCCGTCTGCTCTGCGTGATATTATTATGTGCTATGCCCACTGCCACTTCAACTTACTAATCCTATGAGCTATGTCAGTGACTTTGGTTCTCTTACGGATGTCCTCATCTCTAATTCTATCTCGTAGACAAACACCCAACATAGCTCGTTCTATAGCTCGTTGTACGACTGCGAACTTGCACAGAAGGCCCTTAGTAAGCGATCACGGTTCACAGCCGTATGTCATCACTAGCAACACACACTGGTCGAAGAATTTCGACTTCAAGCACTGAGGAATTTTGGACGAGAAGATCTTACACAATTTCCCGAACGCTGGGCAGATCCGAGTTGTATTCGTCGATTTACCTCTTTCTCGAAATTGGCCCTACCTAGCTGGACCATTTGTCCACGGTACACGTACTCGTCAACAACTTCTAGAACAGAACTCCCAACTGTAACTGGTACAGGTTCGACATGGGTATTCGACATACCCTTTGTCTTGTCCATGTTCATTTTTAGACCCACCAGTCGGGAGGTTCTGTCTAGGTTGTCGAGCATTGTGTTCAATTCCTCCAGGGATTCTGCCATGACTACTATATCATCGGCAAATCAAGGATGAGTGATGTACTCGCCGATGATGTTGATGCCGAGTCCTGTCCAGTCCAGTAGTTTGAAACCGTCTTCCAACAGAGCGGTAAACAGTTTCGGAGATATTGTATCTCCCTGTCTTACCCCTCTCTGCAGTTGGATAGGTTTCGTATACTGATTCTGTACACGGACTGACATGGTGGCGCTCTCGTACAAGGATCTCATCACCTCGATATACTGATAGTCAATGTGGCACCTCTGAAGAGACTGGATCACGGCCCATGTTTCGATTAAGTCAAAAGCCTTCTCGTAGACCACAAACGCCAAGCAAAGAGGCCGGATTTACTCCTCGGCCTTCTATATAACCTGCCGTAGCTTGAAAATGGGAACCGGCTTGTTCGGGAGGCTGGAAGTTGTCAAACCTGCGCGCGAGATAACGTTTACTTATTCCTTTTGATTCGACGGTACAAATTAAAAATACGCTCAAATTCAGGGCGAGTTGGATCGGGCCGAGACAGACCTAACCCCTTATGCTACGGCTACATTATCGCGATAACGCGAAGATTTGCGTTGTGTGGCCAAAGAATTCGTCCTATCGCGAATCAACATCGCGAATACGAATGACAAGCGCTTTACTTGTGGTCACCAAGTGTCCAAACACGCTGCGAATGTGTGCGTGAATACGAATGGCGTCAGCATATAAATTTTAAAAGATGCAAATAGGTATAATAATTTTATTATTATCGAATGTGAATCGGTAAAACTTAGTTTATTAAAGTTTAGTAACTTCATAATAAATAAAATAAGCAGATAAATAAATAAAAAATAAATACTGATATTTAGACGACCGCTTGGCCGAGTGGTCTGTACCCCAGGCTACTCGGTCAAAAGGTCCCGGGTTCGAATCCCGGTAGGAACAAATGTTTGTATGATGAGTACGAACATTTGTTTACGAGTCATGGATGTTTATATGTTTATTTAGTATATTTCTAATATTTATATACATATTATTATCATTATTTCTCCGTTATCTAGTATCCATAACACAAGCTCTTAATGATGCTTACTTTGGGCTAGATAATAGGTGTGAGTGTATAAATATTATTATTATTTAGAAGGTTTTTAAACATTAAGAACAAAATAATTATCAGTTTCATCTGAATCATCTTTTAATTATAATATAGTGTTAGGGGAGAGCTCTCAGAAATGAAAGCAGGTGGCAGTTCTCGTCATCTTAAACATGATTTGTTGAAAAAAAAACTTGAAATCACGAAAAAAAATCAACTGTTCCATACAAACAAGCCGTGTAGATATTACAATTTGTATGAAACATCTGATTTATTTTCGCGATTTCAAATTTATTTTTTAGCAAGTCGTGCTTAGGGTGACCAGCCTAGCTTGATATTTACCGTGTTTTTTTTGTCATAAAATAAAATAAATTATAACAACAAAAATAACTATAAAACTCTTTGTCTCAAAATTAATTTATTTTATTTAAGTTAATTATCTGTGTACAAATAAATAAACAAAAATTTAAAAATACTTAATTAATCTCACTATGACAATGCATGGTCGACTTTTCGACGTTTAGTTTTCAATCTTTCCAAACTGACGCTACTTGAAAAGACGCTTGAATACAGATTCAATATATACGTCTTACTTCGCCCGTGTCTCGGATGGCACTGAGAGCACGGTGTTATAACTTCATACTAAAATATCCATATTATATACGACCAATTGCAGTTAACATTGAAGTATTGACTAGGACCATTCGTTTAACTGATATATAATTTGGTCGGCTTACAATGGCTTAGAAATTCAGGCCCTAGTCGATAGACGACTCTGTAACCATAAAAAAAATAGTGACTTCGAAAAATATCAACAATAAATATTTAAAACTTAAGTGACATTTAAGATGTTATTCATTAAACTGAGAAAAAATAATAACTTCAATTTCTAATCAATATTAGGTAACTTTGATATTTTTTACAATGTCGTTAGTAATATTCTTACTATAACTTGTATTATAATATCTTGCCCAAATTATTAATTACTTAGTTAGAGTAGTGACCTATGTATTGGGATTTGAACCTAGGCCGTCATAGCATTTCCTGTCAGTTTTGAATTTTTCATGACATATCAATTTTTTGATGAGATTTTGGTGTTCATTATTTTAACGATATAATTTTTATACAGTATTTTTCAATACATTATTTACCTACTTAGGAAGAAATTGTAGCGCTAATTCATCATTGTTAATAATTATTAAAAGGTATATTTGGCAGACCTCCTGCGTTCTAATCCGAGAAAACCATGTTCGAATCCCGATGTGCAATTTTTTTTTCTTTGAAATTTTATTTTGATAATAAAAATACATAAATAAACATGTTTTAAGTAACTTTTGATTATTTAAATTTAGTTTTTAAGAAAAAAAAGTTTTATTAAGAAAATAATTTTTTGGTTGTCTACCGGTTCAGATCACCAGATATCGCTAAGCGCCATATATTTTGTAGTACGGAGTGATGCCTCTATACCCGTATAAAAAATGTACTCTTTGACTGAGAGCTCCTGTGCTTACCCACACATTCGCAGCGTGTTTGTATACCCACAACGAAATTTTATCGCGACAACGCGATTACGAATCTTCGCGATTAAGTGTGGGCCCACCATTAGATTGAAGGAATTTGTAGCACGCACGACACGATGCCTACATTATGAATCCTTCGTACATAAGTATGCCTACTTTTTTACTTTTATCGCTATAAGTAACGTACCTTTCACTAATAACATAACTTTCCTGGGTTTTTTTAACTTTTGGACCATATCTTCAAGAGATTTAGCTCCAATTATTTTTGTGCCTTTAGCTTCATTACTTAAGAATTGGTCAACCTGGAATTAAAATAACAGTACTGTAACCTGTGCAAGTTTTCATAATTTAATTAGGTTAATAGAATTTTTATTTTTTAAACATTTTAAACAAAAATAAAAAGTGACTTCTAAACACTGAAAAGCGATCCTTTTCAGTGTTTAGAAGTCACTTTTTATTTTGTTATATAATTTTGTTATATAATTTGACATTTAGAAACATGCATTCAATTTTGGACCTTACTGAACGTGATAAAATAAAATGCAGTGTTTAATTCAATTCAATCATTTATTGCTCTCATGTTGTATACAATGCACCTCCATACATGCCGTCTAAAATTGTCTATGGTTCCTTTGAAATCTATCTAAATTTAATTGACAGCTCTAAACAAATTCGTGCTATCTCTGTCTTATTACATATTGCGAGAAAGGGATATACTGTTCTTAAATTTAAACTTAGAGTGTGCCTCCAGAATTAGGCCCATTTGTAAGCGAAATTGCGGATTTTTGCTTTCTTGATACTTTCAGTGGTGCTTAAGATAATTCTATTTGCGTTGGACTTGGACCAGGTTGATCCAAGATCACCCATCCATCTGGCTTATACCTTCGAAATTTATCACTTAAAATTTTGAATAAAATAGTTTATGAAACAAAAATAACCGACTTTACAACACTCAAAAGGAAAAATACTTACTTAATTAAATTTAATTAGGTACTTGCCTGTATTTCGTAAAGTTATTTTTTGTAGTTGATACAACACTTTCTATTGTTTCTGGAAACAGCCTAGCACCAACTCCAAATAATTACTTTTATTAAGTAAGGCACCTACTTAATTTTTTTATCCTTTTTATTGTTTTGAAGTCAGTTAATTTTTTTCTTTTCGGCTACAATATATTTGCCTTAAAAATTACCGTTTTCGGACGTAGCGTGCGTTTTTCTATTTTAAAACATTTATACTTACTTAATTTTATTGTGAAACTTTGATTGTGACTTTGATAAATACACATTGGCCCTCTGGAGAACACGTGCTAAGTCTAAATTTAAGTTCAGTGCATCTCTTTCTCTCAGAAAGAATACGAAACGGATGGCAGTCATACAAATTGTCATTTAGAAACATGCATTTAATTTTAGACCCTATTAAACGTGATGAAATGTAGTGTTTAGGAAGCACCTCCGTACATGCCGTCTAAAATTGTCTATAGTTTCTTTAAAATCTATCTAAATTTAATTGACAGCTCTAAACAAATTATGGCTATCTTTTTCCTATGGCATATTGCGAGAAAGAGATAAACTGTACTTAAATTTAGAATTAGAATGTGTCTACAGAATTAGGCCCATTAATTGACTTGTCAAGCTGGGAATGCCAGATTTTATTGTAGCTAGTGTCGAAAACTGGAACTTTAATAGGGATGTTGACAAATTTTGAGACCTATTATTATACTCTAAATAATTGTGGATAATAGCAACACTACTTGTTGTAGATTTTTAATCTGTGTAAAAGTGGGCAACCCTAATTGTGAATTTAAGTGTCAATTATAGAAAAAACGATTCAAATTAAAGAATAGGAGTTATAATTCCTTTTCTTTACAGGTTTTATCATCGGGATCTATATTTAAAATCGTAATAAAAACAAGCTTAATGATGAATCGTTTTTTCTTTATTTGGCATCCGCCGTATAGTCCTGACCTTGCACCTTCAGATTTCCACCTATTTCGCACTCTTCAGAATTCTCTAGGCAGTGTCAGGTTAACATTACGAGAGGACTGCCAAAACCACTTGTCGCGGTATTTTGATCAGAAGCCCCAAAATTTCTATAGCAATAGGATCATATCCCTACCTACAAGATGGCAAAAAGTTATCGAACAAAATGGTACCTACATACTTTAGTTAAATGTAAATAAACTATATTAAAAAATGTTTTAAATTTTCTTAAAAATGCGAAGAAACTTTTTCCCAAACCTATTATTTAATTAAATAAATCAGAATCACTCAAATAATTATCAGTTTCATCTGAAATCATCTTGTAATTATCATATAATTTGGAAATCATAATCTTGTTCTTTTCTTTCTCTACTTTGAAAGGATTAGCTCAAAAATGTCTCGTCTTCGATATTTACCATGTCATTTTTGTCGTAAAATAAAATAAAATGTAACACCAAATATAATTATAAAACTATTTGTCACATAATTAATTTATTTTAATTAAGTTAAATACTCGTGTAAAAATAAATTTAAAATAAAAAACAAAAAAATTAAAAATACCTTATCAATTGAAATAAAACCAATTTACCGGATTTAACTCGCGTTTAATTAGATGTTACATTATTATTATTCACCCGACGTTTCGATTACTTTACAGCGATCGTGGTCACGGGAAGACTGAAGATGTCAGTTGTCTTTGATAAGTTTTAAGTTAACTACCGTCACTTTGTGTTATATTTTTTGAGCGGTCCGGGCAGGTTTGGGCGTCGGGTGAATAATAATAATGTAACATCTAATTAAACGCGAGTTAAATCCGGTAAATTGGTTTTATTTCAAATGTGTAGTGCTCGCGAAAATGTAAGACAATACCTTATCAATCTTACAATGACAACAATACATGGTCGACTTTTCTACGTTTAGTTTTCAATCTTTCCATACTGGCGCTACTTGAAAAGACGCTTGAATACAGATGCAATATACACGTCTTACTTCGCCCGTGTCTCGGACGGCACTGAGACGACTAAGAGCGAGCTCCTGTGCTTACCCACACATTCGCAGCGTGTTTGTATACTAGGTTCAGCGTTGCCAACTGCCACGGTCTCGATTACCCAAAAACCTAACTGAAAATCCCCAATTTTGGGGGGAAAAAAATCAATATTCCCCACATTTTCCCCACAAATTTTCAGGAAAGAAATAAAAGTACTGTTTCTATAAATCAAATATATTTATTACATATACTTCTTAAGTATGTAATGATTTTCATCAAGGTATTTATTGCAGCTCTTTATTATGCCTTTGTTTTGTCAACATATCATTCGAAGGATCAAATTTTAATCCTTTCTTCTAGTGGTCATAAGCGCTGCTACAGTGTCAATGTGCAGGCGATTGTGATTCTCTGTTTTCAAACTCTTTAAAACGCTAAATTTTCTTTCGACAGATTCGTTTGAGAAAGTTCTCTGCGATACTCTAAGTTTGATGGACATAATAATAATAATAATAATAAAAGTACAAAACACAATAATATGCACCCTAAATCAGCAATAGAAAGACTTACCATTAAGAGAAATAATGGAGGAAGAGGCCTAATAGACATCCATCATCTCTGGCAAAAGCAAATAGTCGGATTGAAAACTTTCTTCCTCATGAAGTCTCGCACAAGTGAAATACATAATGCCATAGTTAATAATGATCTCAATTACACTCCACTAAACTTACACGATCAGGAATATTCTCCAAATCTCAGTAATAGTGACTCCCAAAATCAAAAAATAGAAAATTGGAAAAAAAAAGTACTTCATGGTCGACACGTCTATGATTTAGAAAATACCCATATAGACGCAATAACATCAAATAAATGGTTGAAAGTAGGTAACTTGTTCCCGGAAACCGAAGGATTTATAATAGCAATACAAGACCAGATCATAAACACTAAAAACTATAGGAAGTATATTATTAAAGACCCCACAGTAATCAACGACAAATGCCGTAAATGTCATACCCAACCAGAGACAATCCAGCACATTACAGGAGCATGTACAACTCTTACACAGACAGACTACACACACAGACATAATCAAGTTACAAACATAATTCACCAAACACTAGCATTCAAACATAAGCTCATACAAAACACAGACACTCCCTACTACAAATATACACCCCAAACTGTTCTAGAAAACGAATCATATAAGTTATACTACGACCGCGCTATACTTACCGATAAGACGATTCACTACAATAGACCGGACATAGTTTTACAGGATAAACTACATAAAATCACGTATCTAATAGATATAGCAATTCCCAACACTCATAATTTACAGAAGACCATTACTGAAAAGATAAATAAATACTCAGAACTTAGACAAGAAGTGTTAAGAATCTGGAAACAGGATAAAGTTTATGTTGTTCCGATAGTCCTTTCTACCACTGGCGTCATACCTCACCATCTCCACCATAGCCTAAAACTAATAGATCTGAAAGACACTCTATATATAACGCTACAAAAAGCCGCCATTCTGAATACCTGTAGAATAGTACGAAAGTTCATGCAAATAGACGTAAATGAAATAGCTCCTCACAATACATCATCTTCAACATAAATACATCACACGCTACACTTACTTGGTACAAGCCCGTAGGTGTAGCTTAAACCAGCTTACAGCTGAGAATTCAAAATACCCTTATAATAATAATAATAATAATATTTATACACTCACACCTATTATCTAGCCCAAAGTAAGCATCATTAAGAGATTGTGTTATGGATACTAGATAACGGAGAAATAATGATAATAATATGTATATAAATATTAGAAATATACTAAATTAACATATATACATCCATGACTCGTAAACAAATGTTCGTACTCATCATACAAACATTTGTTCCTATCGGGATTCGAACCCGGGACCTTTTGACCGAGTAGCCTGGGGTACAGACCACTCGGCCAAGCGGTCGTACATGTTGCCATAAAATAAACTGTAAAACCTTCCTGCCGGTGAAATTGCTTTAAACTTCATTTTTTTATACAAAGCACGGCAATTGACCCATTGCACTAGCCGCCTCCACCTTGCCGGCCCAAAAGGTGCTTAAATAATCAAGGTAATTAAATATTCTTACATAATTTATAAATAATACTTACTTCTTAGACTACTTTTATTACTTCTAAGTTCAGTTCTAGCGTAAATGTCTTGATTCCCCGCATTTTCCCCACATAAACGCTCTCCCCACAAATTACCCAATCGAACTGAAAATCCCCGCAGTTTGGGGAATTCCCCACAGATTGGCAACGCTGACTAGGTTACTACAAGGAAAGCGTGCTTCGCTTCGTGAGATAAAAGTACTGTACAGTATTAGTAAAAGCTGAAAAGGTTATAATAATTAAGTAAAGTAGGTACTCATCCCCTAGAAACATATTTTTTGGAGTTGGTGCTAAGTTGTTTCCAAAAACAATAGAAAGTGAAGCACCAACTCCAAAATATATGTTCCTAGGGGATGAGTACCTACTTAAATTTAATTATTTTAACCTTTTCAGTTTTTTGAAGGCGGTTTTAATTTTTGTTTAAAAATTTTTTTCCACATTTTTTTGTGATAACTTTCTAAGATCGAAGTTAGATGGGTGACCGTCAACTTATATTGTTTCCTACTATCGTATCGTTTCACTAAAAAGTCATAGGAAAGCAAAAATCCGCCAATTTCGCATACGTAGACAACTTAATAATTTCACATTTTGTCATATAAAAACTAAACTACACAACTGATTTTGAAAAAAATTTTATGGGACCAAATGGCAGCTATTCCGCATCGAACAAAAATAGAATCACGTAAATCGGTTCAGTAGTCTCGGCGTAATCGGTGTACATTACCTACACCTATCAATACGTTAACATACCAGCCAAATTGAGAACCTCCTCGTTTTTGAAGTCGGTTAAAAATACTTGATGATTAGTCTATCTCTAACAAAACAAAATTATAAGTAAAACACAAAACAAAAATATTTTAAAACAAAGTGAGCTATCCGTTTATGCTAATGTATCAGGTTAGGTATAATAATTATAAATAAAAATATTACCTTTTCAACAGTTCTGTTGTAAGCACATACAACAAATCCATGATCATTCATATTTAGAATCAGATTCTGACCCATAACAGCCAAACCAATTAACGCAATATCAGCTGTTTGTCTGAAACAAAAAGTAATGACTATGAATTTAGTAACTTAAATTATTTTCACAAAACCTTTAGAGGTACGGTCAGCAACAGAAGTCAATTAACACTTAGTACCATGTCACACTACTGACGCAGTGTTCACAGTGTTCCTACAAATTGTCAAGAGTAATATCAATATATTACTGTGATAAGGTACCAAAGTGCGAATCGATTCTGTTACTGACGGTACCTATAGTTAAGGCCTATAACATCCAAGTCTCCAAATTCCAGGCCGTTGAAAAAGTTCAAATCATAATCATAATAAGATCCACGCCTGATTAGTCCGTCCGAGTTGCAAATAATTTTAACCCCTAAATGTTCAAGTTTTACACCCGTATTCACAAACGACACTATGGGGTCTCACAGTGCCCGCGGACGTACAGGGTGCCAAATTCCTATTCATAAACAATACTTGAGTGACAATCGGTACTATGCGTTTGTCATAATGAAAACTTAGCTAAGGGAGCCTGAAAGCTATATTAATCAACGCATAGTGTCGAGCTCACCAAAGAGAATGTAATCACTACAGAGTTTACGATAAAAACTTAGGTACTACCTACACAATAATTAGGTAGCTACTATTATTATTGTGCTACATTTGTAGATCCAGTACACAAAAGGGCTGAACTATTCAGTAAGTATAGTACCTACTATGTACAATAATTATTTTGATGTGTTTGTGTGTTTACAGTAGAGCTTTTATGTGTAAGTCAACCAACGATTTCAAGAACAGTGAAAAGGCTGTCTCTTCCATTTTTTTTTTTGAAAAAACGTCGTTATCCTGGAATAGTAGGAGCTGTCGACGCTTCCTACATTCTAATTCAAAATCCTGGTAGACCCTATGCTAAAGTATACAAAATTTAAAAAAAAATATTTTTATAAACACATTGACGAAACAAAGACAAACAATAAAATTGAAATGAAAGTCAATGAAGTGAACTACGTAACACTAATTAACCAATCACAGAGCTATATTCAACGCTATGCGTCCGCATAGTAAAGATTCGTTTGAGTATTGTTTCTGAATTGAAAGGGTTGTCAAAGTGAACGCACTGAGAAATGCCTTACTTCGCATAGTATTGCTCCTTTACTTACATAAGTATTGTTTGTGAATACGGGTGTTAGAATATTTAAATCTCAAAACACTAACGAAGCACTAACTATTGGGTTATCAACCAACGACGAAACAAGAGGGGTGTTATAAGTTTGACAGGTCTGTCTGTGTATCTGTGTCTGTCTGTGGCATGGTAGCTCCTAAACGAATGGACCGATTTTGATTGTTTTTTTTGTTTGAAAGCTGACGTAACTAGGATGGTTCTTAGCTATAATTAATCAAGATCATTATAGCTAAGTTCAGGCGTTTGATGACTATAGGCTTATTTTCTACATGATAAAAGGGTTTTACTAACTTTCACAGATCGGTAACATTTCCATGACATACTAACCTTCAGGTGATCCTATACCATCAAAAAGTCTGAGGGATCCCTAAGAAACTTTCTTCAGAAACTTACAGCAGATATAGCGTATTTGAGCTCTTATGAATAGTCTCAATGAGATGGTGTTAGATAGATGATTAATCAGGCCGGGAGTTACTTAAACTTTTCAATTTTATATATTTTTTATTTTATATTTGCAAGTAAAAACTAGTCGAGTTTATTAATTTGTATTATACAGGATAGATTTTTGAGACGGATCAGTAAGGGCAAGTACATTAACCGTTATAGTTACAGGAAAAGGTTTCCAGGAGACCATCCATAACTTTTTAAGATATTCTGAACTGCAGTCACAGATTTTTGTGAAAATGTACGGTCAGCGAAAAAAATGCTAAAATCCAAAAAAGAAACATTTTTATGCCTATCGATCCTATTTTGTGTGGGGATCAAAAGACCGTATGGGACGAAAAGAAGGTATGAGTACTAGAAATGACAGAAATCGACAAAAACTTTTTCCATACAAAATTGTACTGAAAAATGAAAAATCAACTCGTAATATTCTTTATTGCCAAACAGACCTATTTCTCACTGTTTTCACGAATACATAAGTTCACTCGTTTTTGCACTGAGCAAGTAGCAGCGGATAATGTTCATGGATGGTTATTATTTAAAATCCTCGTTAAAGCCTCTTTCAGCTCCTGAACACTGTCGTAATTCCTTTTGTAGACTTCGTTTTTTAGGTGGCCCCACAAAAAAAATCGAGAGGCGTTAGATCAGGCCTGGCTGCGAGGTGGCCACTTAATTGGACCATGTGTTCCTATCCACTATGTCCCGAATTGTCTGTTCAAATACGCGTAAGACGGTTGTTATGTGGCGGTGCGCCATCTTGTTAAAAATAAACTGGTTTTGAAGATTCTCTAAAATGACCTCGTCATACACAGCAGACTTGAGAGAACCTTCATAATATTCCATGAATTTCATCAATACAACACGGTTCGACATTAGAGCACACCAACAGTTAAAAGAAAATCAAACCTGATTGTGGCTTTCCCAAACTCTGACAGGATTTTCTCTAGACCAATTTATAATGATTTCGTCGGTTGTACATACCGTTATTGGAAAAATTGGTTTCGTCAGACAAATCACGATCTCTACTTATTTTTCAACTAAGCCATCTGTAATAGGTAAGTCTTCGAACATAATCACCCGGATGTTACGCTTGAACTATGCGCCCCTGTCGATAGCATTTATACCTAGCCGTATTTTGTCCATGTCTTTAACACACAAGTGAGTGGGAAACACCCACTTCAAGAGCGACCAAACTGGATGATATTTCTAGACAGGGCTTTAACATAGGTTAAAAAAGCGATCTCCGTGTTTATGTCCAGTTCACGAGGCTGCCGCACTAATTTCTTTTTGAAAGAACCATTTTCTTCAAGATTCTTCAAAAGGTTTGTAATTAGGATTCTTCAAAAGGATTGTTGGTACATGTCGAAATGGGTATTTATTCACGTTTCACATAATGTATCTATTATTTACAAAATACGCTTTATCTAAGTCCGAAAATTCCCGATTTGAAGACATTTGATAAGATAAGTTTATAAATTGTCAATGACAATGACAACTAAAATTGTATGTCATTGACTCTTAACGTTATTTTTTGAAAAAGATTATAAAAAATTACCTTCTTTGATCAGATAATTGAATTTATTATCTGCATAAGTTATCAATAGAAGTAAGTACATCTAGACTAACAAAGAAATTCAATATCTCAAACTCTGCTTATACAAAATCACCAATAATTCTAATTTACAAGAAGGGCTATAAGAAGAATATAGAAAATCACAATGAATAAGTCTTATGAGTAAAATATTATTATAACAAAACATTTTCAAAAATATTGATAAAGGCATAAGTATCTCATGCACAAACACAAAAGCTAACGTCAAAATGAATGAAAAACATCATTCTATAGATCAGAAATAAAAAAACTAAAATTATATCTTAGTATCTATGTTCACACATACCTATCTTTAGCTGTAAAAAATATGATTTCAAACTGTTAAAAAATACTGCTTACTGACGCTACCCTAGGCATAATGTTATTGATAAACTGGGCCCAATTCTGAAGTCTAAATTTAAGTACAGTATATCTCTTTTCTTCTTATATCTCGATAGCAAGAATTCGTTTAGAGCTGTAAACTTTTATACAGATTTCAAAGGAACCATAGACAATTTCAGACGGCATGTTCGGAGGTGCCTCCTAAACACTACATTTCAAGTTCAGTAAGTTCGAAAATTGAACGCAAGTTTCTAAATGTCAAATCATATGACAGCCATCCTCTTCGTATCTGAACTCAGATTTAGATTTAGCATGTGTTCTCCAGAATTAGGGCCACTGTCTTCCAGCCAGTGAAGCAAAGATTTCTGTTGTCTATTAAAAGATTAACCACGTAAAGGACATGTTCTAAAAATGTATGGGGGCTGGTACTCAGCTACCCCCCAAGACAAAAGTTATATCAGAAGAAAGAGTGAAATGAAATGAAAATGAAAATATCTTTATTCAATTAGGGCCCCCAAGAAGCACTTTCGAATCGTCAAAAAACGCTTATGTGTAACACATAAAATAATATTAACTAACAATGTCATAATGTTTGTCTTTCTGTCTTGTCTGGATCTACGTAAGCTAACAATGTTATAATGTCAGTCTGTCTATCGGTCTGCCTGTCGATCTGTCTGTCGGTCCGTCTGTCAGCCTGACAGTCTGTGTCAGTCAGTCTGTCTGTCTATATGTCAGTCTGTCTGAATTTACACCGGTTCCAAAAGTTGAACTACCGAGAAGATTCCGGCAACAAACTCGTGTAGTCACTCTTTTCAATTATTAAGTTACAATGTTTAGTTACGTAGTAATAATACCTTTTTCAGAATATTATACGACAAAAAGTATAATTTTAAAAGCAAAAAAAATAACCTTTCATTCTGGTTAAAAAATCGTTATTCAGAGATGTAAAATTCGATTTAAAAAAAGAAGACACACATTCAGATAAAGAATAAAACGTCAATGTCGTCTATTGTCTCGTTAATTTTTTTTTTTAATTAGTCATGAGGTTGATTTGGTTCAGCCTATATACGACTGCAATTATATTTTAAAATAAAAGCTAAAATAATACAGCAAGTGGTTTCTGCTATTGTTTCTGACTAATGATAATGATTTTAATTAATCTTTTACTATATTTCATCAGAGAAACTTGGATACAAAAGTTACATTTCTTGCAAACACTTTTCAAAATTACTCAAAAATGCCGGGGTCCAAAATAAAAAAGGCTATATTCAATATTCTCTAAGCATGGGCTTTCGTTTAGTATATAATTTATCGTGGTGGTATAACTTCCGGTTTCGAACTGTCAGAATCACTATGCATTGTTTTCCTCCACGCTAAATCTTCGTTGACTAGTGGAAAAATTGTTGGTTCTAGTGATTAAAGTGCACCCCGTTTTTCGACTGTGTCTAAGTATTGGTTTTTAACATCGAACCAGGCAAGAAACAAGCAATCTCAATGGAGAAACCGAAAATAATCAAAGATTTATATATATCCACATAACAACGAAGAACGAACACGATTTGCAATAATGGTGGGGTCACACTTAATCGCGAAGATTCTTAAACATAAATGGAAGACGCCTAAATCATCTTCGATTCGCTGACGACCTGGTTTTACTAGAGGAAAATACAATGATACTGGAATCCATGCTAAAAAATCTAGCGACGGCAAGCAAAGAGGTAGGCCTTGAAAGGAATAAAGATAAGACTAAAGTAATGACTAATTCTAGACAGGTCAATATATCAATCGAGGAAAACCAGATTGAATATTTCTCCGAATATGTTTACCTGGGTCAAATAGTCTCACCAACTAACCAGATGTCTAAAGAAATTGACAAAAGAATTGCGTACGAATGGAAAAAATACTGGTCCTTAAAAGACATTATGCAAAGTAGGGAACTAGGAATTCATATCAAAGTTAAAACATACAATACCTGTGTACTTCCATGTATAACATATGGCTGTGAAACATGGTCCCTTACTAAGCTGCATAGAAATAAACTAGCAAAATGTCAAAGAGCAATAGAGAGGAGTATACTGGGCATCAAACTAAAAGACAAGGTAAGATCAGCAGACATAAGAGAAAAAACTAGGATGACAGATATACTTACTCGCATTGACCAACTAAAATGGCGATGGACAGGTCACACTCTTAGGGACGGTATGGAACAAGTGGGACAGGCAAATAATTCATTGGTATCCCAGAGACGGAAAAAGAAAGAGGCCGTCAACACAGTAGATGGGAAGACGAACTGAGAACCACGCTAGGTCCTTTTTGGACTAGAGTGGCTCTCGACAGAGGACAATGGAAGGAGTCGGAGGAGGCCTTTGCCTTAAGGCACTCGGAAACACGCGATTTAACAGACTGAGAACTGTTAACGAAATTGTTAAGTATGTTTCCGAAATAAAGGCTATTTTATTTTATTTATTTTATTTTATCGTGGTGTGCTTTCAAGTACCAATATCGTACATCTCCTTATGGCTGGCGATACGCTACGCTTCGAACTCGCCTTTTTCTAAACTATAACGTGACCTACAGGAGCAAGATGATTTTACGGTTTTCAATTAATTATTACAAAAAAACTACAAGTTTCCGAGGTCTTATATTTTGTAAAAATATGCATAAAACTATATATAACATCTGAAATTGAATATCGTGGGTGACTAATCAATAGCTGAGCCTTAGAATAATAAAATAGCTAATAATTTACTAGTTTGCTTAGATTTTGATTTTCTAGGAACTTTCTGTGTGACCCTCGTACCTATAGTAAAGTTATAAATAAATAAGTAATAATCAACACATTTCAACGTCATTTCTTGCTTCAATTTAATTGTATGGTACAGGCAAAAAACTTGGATCGTGAAAATGGGTCTGTATCATAAATAGACATTGTGCTAAAGGTAAAAAGTGGAAATGTAAATTTCAAAGAATTTTTTAAGCAGCTTCAATTGTACACACGACAGCAGATCAAGTGTAACAGTTGCACTACGAAAGCCGCCTCTATTACGAATACAGTAAGGGCAGACTCAAGGTCAAACTGTTACGCTTGACCTGCCGTCGCTGTACATAACAGATTTTGGTATAACAACGATAATAACCTTTAAACTGACCAGCAACTATTGTGTGGTAATGGTAACAAACATCATATGATTCAATAGTAAAATGATTACAGTTACCCTCAGCTAGGGCTTGGTATTCGAATATTCGAATATTCGTATTATTCGAATATTCGCCTCATTTACTATTCGAATATTATTGAGAGTAGTTAGTATTCGAATATTACGAATTTTTCGAATACTGATATTTCATAGTAAAAATCAACACAACTATAAATGAATTTACCAAAACCGACAGATTATATGCGTAGAAGTAGGCGACGAAGTGTTACTTTTTGAGTTAATTGGAGAACTATAAAATAAAAGATGATTAAGTTTGTTCTTGTCAGTTTCAAGAAAAATTTATTACACGAAAGTTTCAAAAGAAACTTCTATACTCAAGCAGCAACGACGTCAATATCCATCTGTTACTTCGTCAGAGAATCGGGAAATATGCAAACTGGTTCGACATAACCTCCGAAATGCTAATACTTGCTCCATAGAAAGAGCAATTGAGCCGAACATTGAGTCAAAGGTATTCGTCCAGTCCTTAGGGAGTAGGGAGATCACCTGAAGAAGTTGACCACTGCTAGTAGGAACGTTGTTGTATTGTATCCAGGCCGGAGATTCTTTCAGAAATTGAAAACTTCTATAGTAAATTATACCCTTCGCATGCATCTTGTCCAGATCCAAAATACGAGAATTCTACTAGATCAACACTAACACGCCACTCCACCGAGGGCCTACCGGAAATGCAGAAGTCAGCCTAGATGAAATTGAGATAGGTCTTAGACAGCTAAAAACGGAAAAGCCTCTGGAGAGGATGGAATCACGACGGAACTTCAAAGCTGGTGGGTGAGCACAGCTGAAGGAGCTCTAAGCAATTTTAATTCTGTCGTCTTTTATAGGAGAACTCTAGAAGCGTGGGAAAGGAGCGTGATTGGCCCTCTCCTTTAAATAGGCGACAAGACGCTGCTGACCATCTAATTTGACTCCTCAGCCACCGCTACAAGCTATGTTCTAGAGTCCTATCAAATAGACTTGCACGAAGACTCAAAGAATTCCAGTCCTCAGAACAATCTGGGTTCCGGAGAGGATATGGCATCATAGATCATTTTGACTCCATCAAGACCTAGGCAGTTCTAGAATCTTTGATATGGTGCCAAGTTGATACATCTAAGTGATGAAATGCTTTCGCCATGCAAAGACTGTGACCATCAAAGTACAGAACCAGCAGAGTAACCTATTTCCGGTGTGTAAGACAAATAGACGTCTTAACCCCCAAATTGTTTTCAAATGCATTAGAGGATATGTTTAAAATACTGAATCGGAACGGAAGAAGGATCATCATTAATGGTAAGAGAGATTAGCAGATAATATCGTCGTTATAGCCTATCTACAACAGATTTTAACCGCATCTGTGGTCTAGTGGTTGAGACTACCTCAGACCTAGAGTTCCGGGGTTCGATTCAATTTTCTAAGTAGGCCTGGCTAGCTACCACCATCCCACCTAAGTGTGCCGCCATAACAATAATGTTAACAGCATTATTGTTTTCCGGCAGTTGGAGGTAAGATAGCCAGTTCCTTTGTGGTTGAGGAATCCGGGTGTAACTCACTTCATCGTCGGCCTTATCTTCACTTACCATCAGGTGAGATGAAGGCTAAGAGTTACCCTGTTAAGATAATTCCACAAAGCCTAAAGCAAAAGTCAGTGCGTCCTTCCCGTTGCTGTGGCGTGGAAACTCACGGTACAGCTGTATCACCAGTTTTAAGTCGCTCCGCGATCTATGGAGAGGGCTTTGCTTGCAGTATCACTGAAGTATCGAATCCACAATGAAGTGAGATCTAGCAGAGAATTGACAGCAGAGAATCAACAGCCTACGAATGTATACGTAGAAGTGGCAGCGGGGCGGCTTTGTTAGTGGCCGTCACTAATTGGATCAGGCTAGCCAAAGATCGAGCCAAGTGGTGTTCATATGGAGTAGCCTGTGTCCAGCAGTGGACTGATAATGATAAAAATGGTGAATAAATGTTTAAAAAATGTAATTTTCCTTGTCAAATTAGTGATATTATACTTTCATGTCAGTGATCTTTATAAAATCAATGAATTGTGTGCGGTTGATGTGATGATGATGTATTTTGTTCCTTGGATAAAAAGTATTCGAAAAATTCGTAATATTCGAATAATTCGAATAATAGTTTTGGGACTATTCGAAATATTCGAATAGTAAAAATGGACGAATATTACAAGCCCTACCCTCAGCACAATGCAAAGGGTAACTGTAATCATTTTACTCACATATTCAATATTTTCTTCGTTGATTTCAACATACCATATCTATGTAGATGTTTAGCATACTCTTATTTTATTTATATAATAATCGTAGGGTTATGTACAGTCGACCAAATTAAACCATGACCCACCCTAAGATCATTTTCCTACAGTCACTCTATACAAAGTAGGTTGAAATTCGCTTGAACATACATTTCTTAAGTAACGAACCCGTTATCAATTTATTAGACACTGACAGTCACTGACAAGGCTGTGATCGCTCTGATAAATTTGAGTATTGCATAAAAAAGTTTTTACAAAAATCGGCGAGACCGACGATTTGTTCATAATATTGTCTTAGATTTTTATTTTACTTTAGTGCAGTGATAACAAAAATTAAAATTGCATAGATCTCTGACCCGTAATGACGCATTTTTATTCATATTTAAAAGGTACTAAGTGCAACACGCATGATAGCGAAGAAAACCTGACTAAATTTATGATTCTGAAGGAATGATCGGCCAAGTGGGTCATGATTTAATTGGGTCGACTGTACTATAAATAACCTCTGATATAATACGTTGGGGAAAAACTTTCTTCGCATTTTTTAAGAAAATTCAAAACATTTTTTAATATAGTTTATTTACATTTAACTAGGGGTGTAAGGGGTCCCGGATAACACCTCACGGGATCCAAGCCAACCTCACCTGCACGTGGTGCACCCTGCTGTTTAACAGACGAGGCTCTGGCGCTCCCCACCAACCCGCACTGGGCCAGCGTGGTGGGAGACGGCCCACAACCCCCCAAACATGAACTCACAGAACGACACAAGGCCCCAAGTGCCCGGCGGTACCGGAGGCCGCGCCGGCGGTGACGGACGTTGGCGAGGCGCCGGTACCAGGGGTGCCAAGAATCCCCGGGTGGTGAAGATATCCCGTCAGACGACCTTGGCCCTGGCAACTTATAACACACGGACATTGCGGACCGAGGAGAAGCTGCTGGAACTAGAGGAAGAATTGAGCAGGATTCGCTGGAGTATAGTCGGACTATCTGAAGTCCGACGAGAGGGCGAGGACACGATGGTCCTGAAATCCGGCAACCTGCTCTATTTCCGGGAGGGCGAAGATCTGTCCCAAGGTGGTGTTGGGTTTATTGTCCACAAGTCTCTCGTGAACAACGTTGTACAAATCGGAAGTGTGTCGAATAGGGTGGCGTACCTTATACTCAGAATCACCAAACGGTATTCGTTGAAGGTCATACAGGTATACGCCCCGACCTCGACTCACCCCGACGAGGAAGTAGAAGTAATGTATGAGGATATCTCTCGGGCAATACATACTTCCAAAACTCACTACACCGTTGTCATGGGAGACTTCAACGCAAGGCTAGGCAAACGTGGCGATGATGAGTTGAAAGTGGGGCAATTTGGAGCTGGAATCCAGAACTTTAGAGGTCAACTGCTGGCCGACTATATGGAGAGGGAGGGACTCTTTATGATGAACTCCTTCTTCAAAAAACGGCCGCATCGAAAATGGACCTGTAAAAGTCCGGATGGCGCAACGAAGAATGAGATCGACTTCATCATGTCGACTAAGACTCGGATATTCAATGATGTCTCAGTGATCAATTCGTTTAACACGGGGAGTGATCACCGAATGGTACGAGGCACATTGAATCTCAACGTGAAATCCGAGAGGTATCGACTGATGAAGTCTACGCTCCGCCCTGCAGCTATCCAGATCCAAAACCCCGAACTCTTTCAGCTCGAACTGCGAAATCGCTTCAATTGCCTGGAGGACTGCACAGATGTGGACACGTACAACGACAGGTTCGTGGAAGCTGTTCTTACGGCGGGTTCAGGGCTCTTCAAACCCAGCCGTAACAAAAGAGGTAAAAAAATCTCTGCGCCAACTTTAAAGCTCATGAAGGAAAGACGTGCACTGCAGTCTTCCGAAGACGCTCGTCGGCAACTCAACAAACAGATCTCCAAGTCATTGACCCGCGACATACGCCACTTTAATACAGAATGTATTAGAGAGGCAATCGAGCGGAACAAAGGCTCCAAAGTGTTCGCCCGAGATCTGTCGATAGGACAGAGTTTGCTGACGAAGCTGAAAACGGAGGATGGCAGATTCGTTACATCCCGACCTGAGCTCTTGGCCGAGATTGAAAACTTCTATGGACAGCTTTACGCGACATCACGCACACCTGTCACTAAGGCCACCGATCCAAGAGCCAAATTAACCCGACATTACACGGAAGATATCCCGGACGTCAGCCTGTACGAGATTAGTGTAGCTCTCAAACAACTTAAGAACGACAAGGCGCCGGGCGACGATGGAGTTACAGCCGAGCTTCTGAAAGCAGGTGGACGACCGGTCCTGAAAGCTCTTCAGAGGCTATTTAACTCCATCATGCTCGAGGGTAAAACGCCAAAGGCATGGCACAGGGGCGTGGTGGCACTCTTCTTCAAAAAGGGTGACAAGACTCTATTGAAGAACTACAGACCCATCACGCTCCTGAGTCATGTCTACAAGTTGTTTTCGAGGGTTGTTACGAATCGTCTCGCACGCAGGTTTGACGACTTCCAGCCTCCCGAACAAGCCGGTTTCCGAAAAGGCTTTAGTACCATAGACCACATACATACGCTGCGGCAGGTTATACAGAAGACCGAAGAGTACAACCTGCCATTATGCTTAGCGTTTGTGGACTATGAAAAAGCCTTCGATTCTGTCGAGACCTGGGCCGTGCTTCAGTCGCTCCAGAGATGCCAAATAGACTATCGGTACATCCAAGTGCTGCAGTCACTGTACGAAAACGCCACTATGTCAGTCCGCCTCCAGGACCAAGACTCGAAACCAATACCACTTCAGCGGGGTGTGAGACAGGGCGATGTTATATCTCCGAAACTGTTTACTGCCGCGTTGGAGGATGTTTTTAAGCTTTTGGACTGGAGAGGACTTGGCATCAACATAAACGGCGAGTACATGACTCACCTTCGTTTTGCTGATGATATCGTAGTCATGGCTAAAAACCTGGAAGACTTGGGCACAATGCTCGACGACCTCTGTAGAGTCTCCCAACAAGTGGGTCTTAAAATGAACATGGATAAGACGAAGATTATGTCGAATTCTCATGTCGTACCCACTCCTGTGAAGGTTGGAAGCTCTACACTGGAAGTTGTTGACAAATACATTTACCTGGGACAAATAGTCCAACTTGGTAGGTCCAACTTCCAGAAAGAGGTCAATCGACGGATCCAACTCGGCTGGGCAGCGTTCGGGAAGCTACGCAGCATATTCTCGGCACAACTACCGCAGTGTCTCAAGACGAAAGTCTTTAATTCGTGTGTGTTGCCAGTGATGACGTACGGAACCGAGACATGGCCGCTTACAATGGGCCTTATACAAAGGCTCAAAGTCACCCAAAGAGCAATGGAGAGGGCTATGCTTGGTGTTTCTCTGCGTGATCGAATCAGAAATGATGAGATCCGCAGGAGAACTAAGGTCGCTGACATAGCCCAAAGAATTGCGAGTCTAAAGTGGCAGTGGGCAGGTCACATTGCGAGGAGGACTGACGGCCGTTGGGGCGGAAAGGTCCTCGAATGGCGGCCGCGCACCGGGAGACGCAGCGTTGGTAGGCCCCCCACAAGGTGGACCGATGATCTGGTAAGGGTCGCGGGAAGCCGTTGGATGAGGGCAGCGCAGGACCGATCGGTTTGGAGATCCTTGGGGGAGGCCTATGCCCAGCAGTGGGCGTCTCTCGGCTGATATGATGATGATGATGACATTTAACTAAAGTATATAGGTACCATTTTGTTCGATAACTTTTTGCCATCTTGTAGTTAGGGACATGATCCCATTGCTATAGAAATTTTGTGACTTCTGATCAAAATACCGCGACAAGTGGTTTTGGCAGTCCTCTCGTGATGTTAACCTGACACTGCCTAGAGAATTCTGAAGAGAGCGAAACAGGTGGAAATCTGAAGGTGCAAGGTCAGGACTATACGGGCTACGGCGGATGCATTAACACCTCCCAGCCAAACTCTCTTTATTTTTGCCTAAAGTGTCTAAAGATGTTCTGTTGATTAATTCCGACCGCTTTCTCTCAACTTCTTGCTTTAATCTCATCAGTTCTTTGCAGTAGAGTTCAGAATCAATGGTCCTGCCTGGTGGTAACAGCTCATAATGAATAATGCCCTTCCAATCCCACCACACACATAGCATCACCTTATTGCGAGTTAACCCGGGTTTCGCCACAGTCTGTAAAGCCTGACCGGCCTTTGACCACGACCTTTTTCGCACGTTCTTGTCGTACGTGATCCACTTTTCATCACCAGTTATCAGCTTCATCAAAAATGGTTCGGTTTCATTACGTTGTAATAAAGAATCACAAATGAGTACACGGGTTATTAGGTTTCTGTCAGTGAGCTCGTGAGCTATTGTGCGGCTTCGTATTTTTTCATAAAAAAAACAATATGGGTATCATTTTCGTGGTTTTCGGGGGTCCCGATTCTGAATACAACATCAATTTTGAAATACAAGATGGCGGACGCGATTTATTCATAAAAAACCAATATGGGTATCATTTTTGTGGTTTTCTGGGGTTCCGATTCTGAATACAACATTAATTTTTAAATGCAAGATGGCGGACGCGATTTATTCATAAAAACCAATATGGGTATCATTTTTGTGGTTTTCTGGGGTTCCGATTCTGAATATAACATCAATTTTGAAATCGAAGATGGCGGACGCATTGTTTTATAAAAAATCTATAAGGGTATCATTTTCGTGGTTTTCGGGGGTCCCGATTCTGAATACAACATCAATTTTAAAATCCAAGTTTGCGGAAGCGATTTTTTATAAAAAATCAATATTGTATTATTTTCTTGGTTTTAGGGGTCCCGATTTTGATTACAGCATTAATTTTTAGATCCAAAATGGTGGATATGACTTAATAGTACAATATCAATATAGGTATCATTTTCGTAGTTTTTGAGGGTCCCAATTTTAAATACAACATCAATGTCCAGATCCAAGAAGGCGGACGCAACTCTTTTATAAAAAGGATAATATTCCTATTTCCTTTTTGGATCCTAAAACAGATGTTTTATTTGGAATCGAAACCCCCAAATAACCACGGAAATGATACTTATATTGATTTTGTACCATAACGTCACATCATTCAGCCCGCCATCTTGGATCTCGAAATAGGTGTTGTATTTAGAATCGGGAATCCCGATTTTATATAAAAAAGCGCGTCCGCCATTTGGTACCTCGAAATAGATGTAGTAGTCGGAATCGGGATCCCCGAAAACTATGAAAATAATACCCATATAATAGGTTGGGGAAAGTCTCTTCGTATTTATTAAGAAAATTCAAAATATTTTTTAATATAGTTTATTTACATATAATAATATAATATAATAATATTTATACACTCACACCTATTATCTAGCCCAAAGTAAGCATCATTAAGAGCTTGTAGTATGGATACTAGATAACGGATAAATAATGATAATAATATGTATATAAATATTAGAAATACACTAAATAAACATATAAACATCCATGACTCGTAAACAAATGCTCGTACTCATCAAACAAACATATAACTAAAGTATGTAGGTACCATTTTGTTCGATAACTTTTTGCCATCTTGTAGGTAGGGGCATGATCCCATTGCTATAGAAATTTTTGGGGGTTCTGATCAAAATACCGCGACAAGTGGTTTTGGCAGTCCTCTCGTGATGTTAACCTGACACTGCCTAGAGAATTCTGAAGAGAGCGAAACAGGTGGAAATCTGAAGATGCAACATCAGGACTATACGGCGGATGCATTAACACCTCCCAGCCAAACTCTTAATTTTTGCTGAGTGGCTAAAGATGTGTGAGGTCTAGCGTTATCATGATGAAAAACAACACATCCCTTCTGTTATTTATTCCGGCCGCTTTCTCTCAACTTCTTGCTTTAATCTCATCACTTGGTTGCAGTAGAGTTCAGAATCGATGGTCCTGCCTGGTGGTAACAGCTCATAATGAATAATGCCCTTCCAAGCCCACCACACACACAGCATCACCTTGTTGCGAGTTAACTCGAGTTTCGCCACAGTCTGTGAAGCCTGACCGGCCTCTGACCACGACCTTTTTCGCACGTTCTTGTCGTACGTGATCCACTTTTAATCAGCTTCTTCAAAAATGGTTCGGTTTCATTACGTCGTAATAAAGAAACACAAATGAGTACACGGTTCATTAGGTTTCTTTCAGTGAGCTCGTGGAGTACCCAAATATCGAGCTTTTTTGTGTACCCATTTTTTTTAAATGCGCCATAGCTGTTTTGTGGTCTATTCCCAGTTCTTCAGCTACGTCGTAACTACTGATATGCCGATCTTGCTACAGTTTTTCAAAAATGGCATCAATTTTATCCGTAATAGGGCGACCAGAGCGACGTGCATCTTTGACATCAAAATTTCCGGATTGAAAACGCTTAAACCAAATTTGTGCTACTCTTACAGACACTGCACTAGGTCCATAAAACATCGCAAATTTTTTTCGCGGCTTGCGTTGCATTTTTAATTTTTTTTGTACTAAAATTCTAAAATGTATCGAATTTCTTTAGTAGATTCACTCATCTTGACAGTACGAAAAACAAATGAAAAGCACACATTTTCCTAATTTGAATTTGGAATTATCTTTTTTAAAATCTAAACTTTTAATGATACCAAAACCAGCCAGATACAAATAGTACAGCCAAAGTGATTTTATTACAAGTTCATACATACTATAATGCGAAAAGACTTTTTCTCCAACCTAATATTTTTAAAAATAAAAGTTCATCCACCATCTTGGATCTGGAAATTGATGTTTTATTTAAAATCGGGTCCACCAAAAACCACGAAAATGATACCCATATTGATTTTTTATAAAAAAATCGCGTTCGCTATCTTGGATTTCAAAATTGATGTTGAATTTAGAATCGGGACCCCCAAAAACCACGAAAATGGTACCTATATTGAAGTTTAAAAAATAAAACGCGTCCACAATCTTGGATCTCAAAATTGATGTTGTGTTCGTAATTGGGACCCCCGAAAACAACGATAATGATACCCATATTGATATTTTATAAAAAATCGCGTCCGGCATCTTGGATATTAAGATTGATGTTGTATTCAGAATCGGGACCCGATTGCTCGGAAATTAGACTCTCCTATGAAAATTAATTTATATTGAGTAAAGTCCAAAAATAAAAAATGTGACAAACCTGCGGCAATGGGGAATAAGCGGCATGGATCGCAACTTCAAAGCAGCGTTGCCAGAAGGTTACTTTTGTAACCTTTTAGGTGATTTTTAACTCCAAAAGGTTACTGCTAGGTTACACTACTCAAAAGGTTACTTTTAGGTGATAAGTAGAATTCATTCATAATTTCTTACATAAAACCTGAGTCAAACAGAACGCTCTTTTATTTATTTATGTTATTTATTTAACTGCCAAATATTTTCGACTTGAAAGTATGTATGAAAAGTCGAGCGACGTAAACGCTTTTGATTTCTTTAACTTTGATAGGTATTGTTTCTGTAAATTAATGCAGTCGATCGACATGTACCTAATGTATCAACTATTAATACCTTCCCACTAAAAAAATATGTAAGGTTACTTTTCACACTAAAAGGTTACTTTTTTAGGTTACTTTGACTAGACCCGGCTGGCAACACTGCTTCAAAGGCGTTGGCCCACTGGTTGTATTAGTTACACTGTCACTCAACAGGAAAAAAAATGTGGCATTAAGTTAGAGTGTTACTCATTGGTAATATTTTTTCCAATGTGTAACACAAAATGGTGTAACTCAACGGGAAGAAGGGGCAATATTGATATATTGCTAACTCGGAGTACGGATGTCACACAAATTTCAAATCTATAATTAATCTGTTATGTTATCTCTCTGGCTATGACAGTTGAAAAATCAAGTAAGTGTCTGAAATTTGATGCTTAACAGGTTAATATGAAAACAAGAAAAAACTAAATAGTTAATTAGGCACATCACTTGAAAATCATTTATTTCAATATTATACCTACACACAATTACACTGAACAAACCTATTCTCCAAAGCTTGTAAGCCATGTTATATTTCTATCTATACAAGCTAATCTTCACCTTCAAGTAACCTTGCTCCTTACTTTTCTTGGTACTTGAGCATAAAATAAATTAAATGAACTCAATTTTTAGTACCATTTAATTTAACTCTATTTAAAATTATATGTGATTTTTTAAAACTCATATATTATTCAAGGCATTGATTAACCTATTTAGGGACCATTTTGATAATATATAATAATATAAAATAGGTAGTCAGTTTATGAACTTGAATAATTTTAGGAAAGCTTAAATGTATGTACTAAAAATGTAAAAGGTCAAAGTACAATACAATTTCAACATTAATTATAATTTAGAGGTGACACAGGACAATATTGAATGTAAAAAGAATGTGTACTCACTCTGCCATATTTATATATTTTTTAAACGTATAGACTCCAACTTATTACGATAATAATTTTAATCGTGTTTCTTCAAATTAATTTAGTATTCTGTAATGAAGATCGCAAACAATTTATGTTTTAAATAGTGATTGTTAAAACAGTAAAATAAAGTTTGTGTAGGTACTGTACTCTATCGACCACAGCAGAGACCACAGTTTAGAGACCACAGATTATTTTAAGATATTAGCAGATTTAGCAGTGTTGCCAGTGACCGATAGTCAATAGTAACACGAGACAGTTCAAAAGTAAAATTTTCATGTCAAAAGTAACATTAGTTTTTTTTTATGTAATAAAACTGAAACATTTTTCAGGGTTTTTTTATGTAATAAAACTGAAACATTTTTCAGAATTCATTTTTAATGTTTTCGAAGTATTTTCTAAGAAAACTTCAAAAAAAATTGTTACAGTCTTTTGAGATCATAAACTTACTATTCAACAAAAAAAAAGGCAATTTAAGCTACTTAGTGTAGTTTTATGACTACTCGGTGTGTAAATTTTTGCGCTACTTTTGTTCAAATCCTAAAAGTAACATTTTGAGTCGTGTAACATAAAAGTAACATGAGAGGGTCAAAAGTAACATAAAATGTTACAAAAGTAACATTCTGGCAACGCTGGATATTAGAGGCTAGAGAGTTATGTCATATGACGAAGAAATACTATGGACTGGCCCCAACTACTTCTACTGAGCGTGCCTACCTAATGTTCTTTGTCGCATAAAGATGGCTGCCTCTTAAGTGTTGTAACTCTCTATGTGCATCTGTTGTCAACATTTTAAAAACTTGTAAATGGACGCAAACTGGATTCAAAGGTACTTGCTAATGACGTCACAGAAAAGAATTGCCAAAAGAAGTACTCAACAAGTAATATTTATCCCTCTTTTCAAATGCAACATTTGCTTGGTTAAAAAGAGACAACATGACGTTTGACGTTTTTATGTCGAAATGATAGATATTTCTATAATCACGATTTGTATAGAACTTTTAAGCATCTCCATATAATCGTTCCTCATTGGTTGTCTTACTCTTAGAGCCAATAAACTCTGAGGTCTTACTAAAGCACAGATTCACTAACCATTCCCTATGCCACAGATTAATAACAGTAGGCTTAGATGATAAGCTGATATTAGACGGTTCAATGAAATTGAAAGCAATCGCATTGAAAGGCATTAAACATTGCATTGATTGCCTATTTACACACCAAATAATAACAAGACATTCATTGTTCATTTTCTTAGCGATGTCGCGCAAAGTGTGTGAGCAGGGTGATAATTTAATGAATGCGTAAAATAACATTCTTTAAATAAAAATAAGAATCGACTCCAAAACATACCTATTTATGAGAAAAGTATGAAGTTCTTGCCTACTTAAAATTTTAGTTTGTTTATTATTGGGCCTAATTCTGGCGAACACATGCTAAGATTAAATTAAGTTCAGTCTACCTCTTTCTCTCAATATGAATGGAAAAAGGATCGCTGTCATAAAATTTGACATTTAGAAACATGCATTCAATTTTCGACCTTATTGAACGTATATTTATTTTTTGTAAATTCTCAAGGCATAGGGAACTAATGCCCATACAACCATGTCTTCAGTATTTCTTTATATCTTCTTATATTGCATTAAAATGCTGGCGTAACACATTTCAATGCTTCTTGAGAGTATTTGACACGAAATATATGATGACAGTCACTTTATGTGCAACTTGATGAGGTGGATAACCACAAAAAAGTTCTCATCGTATTTCACACCATAATCACTTTTATTCTAATAATCTTTTAGTTGCACGTCAACACAAACACTTGAATAATAAAACTACGCCACTTTTAGGTATACTGCAGGACAGATGAATTGAAAGATGAATTGTATTTTGTGATAGGTATGAGTATGGCCGCCAAAAATTGTACAGTAACAGTCGTGAATTAGTAACACACGGTAACATACGTGAATGAAAGTAACACATGTGAACTTTGTTAGGCCGAGTGTACAATGTACAAATATTAAGAAAAAAATCGTAGCTAGTATAATAATTAAAAACAAAAGAGGTTAGGGTAAAACCGCGATAGATGCCCTACTTTTTAAAAAACCTCCCAATTTTGAAAATATTTATTAATATGAATAACTTCTCGTTCTGTATGGATTGTTGCCCCACTATGAAAATACTAAGAAGGATAGATGCCTGCAGTGCAGGATAGATGCCCTTTATACTGTGTAATAGAAAAACCCAACTAAATTTTATGAGGTCGTTCTACTCCTGAAACAGCAATTGTCTCCAAGAAACATGGGTCGAATTACAAAAAAAATTTTACTTTTTTAAAAATATTTTAATTGTTATCTTTATAAAAAATTATACAAATAATCTTAATTAAATTTTAAAACCCATTGTTTAAGAAACATTCTTAATTGTTATTATAAAATATTAATTATAAAGTTGGTCTTCGGTCCAAGTACATACTCTCGTACGCACTCCTTCTTTTCTTTTCTCTTTTCGTGGCATGGTTCTGCAAAAATCAGTAAAGAGACCATAATTATATAAATAAATATACAAAAATACATAAAAAATATAACAAAACACTAAATATAATTTTAAAATATACACTGACATCATAAATGAGCATATACCTACAGGGTGGTGCCGTCAATAAATTAAAACATGGGCTATATTAGTTCATAGAAATGGTTTGCCACTTTCAAAAACATCCTAATACTTTGATAATTTCATGGAATGTCATGAAATTATTGTGCCGTATTGACGGCACCACCCTGTATGGTGCATGGAGGGATAGATGCCCTTAGTAAATGAGCATATATGGTGTATGGAGGGATAGATGCACAAGTAAATATTTAAAAAAATCTTACTATTATACAAATTTTAATTTCCAATAAAAATCTAGGTATAACTTCGAGTTCTATAGTGTATACTATTCCTAACATTCGATCACGAATGTTACGTAACGCACATGTAACACATGGTATCATTCGTGAACTAAAATCACTGTGGTCATAACCTAAAAAAAATATATTCGCGTCAGTTTTGAAGATGGAAGACGCTGCATAGTTTTAATTGTTAAACCAATAGCCTCTACATGCACATATTAAAATAAATGTAATAAATTTGCATCCTTACCGTGCATATTTTCACTTGAAATCACACAAAAATTCGGAGACAAAAGTGGATAGAATAATATTACTCCAAGGAGAAGAATGACAACTCCATAGTTAAAAATTGTATTTCCGGTTTTAGCGGAAGTACAACACTCTAGTGCCACCTATAGTTCACCCACCGTCAACTATTTCAGCGGCAAAATATAAATTCCTCGCAAAAATATTTATTTAAGTTTGAATGGAGGGATGGGCAATTTCACTTGTAAGAAAACTATTTTTTTTTAGTTTTCTTACAAGTGAAATTGCCCATCCCTCCATTCAAAAATAATCAACGTACGAAAATAAATAGTTTTTCTTTAATCAAATTATTTTTTTTATCACATTTTGCTTTTAAAAATAGCAACGCATAGAGAGGTATTGGTCTAAAATTGTTTTGTTGCCGATAGATTGAATGATAAAGCAATATTTTCTACACAAAAATCTACTTATAGTATTCAGGATATAACAAAGAGTATCCCCAAGGGATACCATAATTAAAAAAACCGACATTTTTTAAACTAGCAATGAGAAAAGTTTGCCCCCGTAGGTATTAATATAAAGTTGACACCCCCTGCAAAAGTGCCGGCCACCTTGACGTTCACTTTCAGAGAGAAAAAAATGGCGATTTCTCCACTTTGTTGGCTTACCTGTAGTACGTTGTGTTGCCACGACTTTAAAACATTTTTACAGGCCAGGAATCTAGCATGATCAGTCTTTTATATCGGTAACTTACGTGAAGTAACATTCGTGAAGCAAAAACGAGACACATATTTAAATATGTTTATTTTTCATTTTTTACGTTATTTTATTAAAAAGAAAATAGTACTGCTTAGCAAATTGTTGAAATAAGGTAAGGTAATTTTGTAACTTTTTATTACTTTATATGGTAACACTCTCTTGTGTCATGGTCGTCCACTATAAGTTGTTGTACTCCTCCGTTAATTAATTTAATAAATACATAAAACATAATTACTCTCTTTTTGTCTACCATCTCACTTCTACTGCACCCGTCAGCATCATCCTGCCAACAGGTTATGGGCCCAGGTGTTGAGTGGTTTGACAAAAAAAGAGAAAAGCGTGGTAAAGCGCAGTGTACGCGGTCAAGCAGTTACAAAGAAAAATCGCCGGGTCAACGGTGTGAAACAAAATGGAGGACGCCTCAGAAAATCAAATTAAACTAGAAGGAATATGTAATTGGACATCATGGAAATTCCAAGTTCGTGTTATTTTGAAAGCACAAAACCTTTATGGAATCATAGATGGAACGGAAAAACAAGATATAGCCGACGAAAAATGGACGGCACGTGATGCCAAGGCGCAATCTATAATTGTCACTAAATTAACTCACAAAAATATATTACAAGTGGCGAACTGTGAAACAGCCCAACAAATATGGGAAAGGTTATGCTCAATATACGAGTCAAAATCCGATACATCTTTGCATATACTACAACAAAGATTTTTCGAGTCGAGCTACAATAAAAATGAAGAAATTTCAGTTTATATATCAAGGCTGGAAGAGTTAGTAAATAGAATAAAACAAGTAGGTGGTGAAATCTCAGAGAGCATGCTTATCACCAAAATAATAAGTACTTTGCCAGAAAGCTATCGACACTTTGTGTCTGCTTGGGACTCAGTACCCTGTGAAAGCAGAAAATTGTCAGAACTTATATCAAGATTGATGATTGAAGAGCAACGCAATAATAGCTATGAAGAAAAAATGGCATTAACAACACAATCAACAAATTTTAAAAGTGAAAGAAAATGTTTTAAGTGCTTAAAATTTGGTCATTACAAAAAGGACTGTAAATATAAAACTAACAATACAGTGAACAAAAACAATAATTTCAGAAACAATAAGCAGTGTAAAATTTGCAAAAAGTTTAATCATAAAGAACAAGACTGTTGGTTCAAAAATAAAAATAATCATAAAAACAATTACAATAACAGTAATAATAAGAATGCTTTTATAATGTCAGGAATAAACTTTACATGTGTTGACAATTTAGAAGACCTAAACTGCTGGGTTCTAGACAGTGGTGCCTCAGAGCACATGTGTAAAAACAAAAATATGTTTGTGAACTTTATAACCTTATCAGTGCCAAAAGACATTTTAATTGGCGATGGTTCTTGTATAAAAGCCTATGGACAAGGTGAAATTAAGCTTAGTGCCTTTAATGGAAAGGACTGGATACCTACAACTTTGTTTAATGTGTTATTTATACCAGACTTAAAGGTGAATTTATTTTCAATTACTGCTGCAATGGACAAAGGTTTCAAGGTGTTGTGTAATCAAAATACATGTGAAATTATTAAAAATAATTTAATAAAAGCAATAGCTCAGAGACAAGGCAAAATGTTTGTAATGGAATTTAAGTATGAAATTCCTTGTGGTATGATTGGTCAGTCATGCAGTGGACTTTCTGAGTGGCACTCGAAGCTCGGTCACCAGAACATTGACCAAGTCAAAAATATCCTGAAACAAAATAATATAAAATATGAAGAAGGTGACATAGAAACATGTATATCATGTCTACAAGGCAAACATCATAAGTTTCCATTTAATAAAAGTGATACCAGAGGTGAGAGGCCAGGAGACCTTATACACATGGACTTATGTGGCCCTATGGAATGTGAATCTCTTGGGGGTTCTAAATATTTTCTCCTATTAATAGATGACTATTCAAAATTTCGTAAAATATCTTTTTTGAAACATAAAAGTGAAACTGTTGAACAAATCAGAAATTTTATTAAAGAAAGTGAAAATGTCACAGGCCATAGAATAAAAATAATGAGAAGCGACAATGGGAAAGAGTTCGATAATATGAGCTTAAAACAGTTTTTTACGTCAAATGGTATAAGACATGAGAAGAGTATCCCATATCTTCAAGAACAAAATGGCTGTGCAGAACGTGAAATGCGTACCATAGTTGAATCAGCTAGATCCATGTTAGCTGAGAGTGGTCTTGGAAAAGAATTTTGGGCAGAAGCTGCCAACACAGCAACCTATGTATTAAATCGGACAGGAAAAAGTAGAGTAAAGGACAAGACGCCTTATGAAATATGGTACAATAAATCTAAATTTGATATTACAAAATTATACAGTTTTGGAAAGGATGTGGCAGTGCACATACCTGATAAAAAAAGATTAAAATGGGATTACAAATCAGAATTTGGAAAATTTGTTGGTTATGGAGAAACCAGTAAAGGATACAGAATATACCTACCAAACAAAAATGATATTGAAATAAAGAGGGATATTATAGTTATAGAAAGAAATTGTAATACTTATAACAATGCAAATACAGAAAATCACTTACCTGAACTGGACTTGATCCCAGAAGACACCATAGAAGATTTACACGAAGACATACACAATGATGAAGAGCTGATGCAATCTGAAACAGAAGAGAAAAATGATAGTGAGTTATATGAGAGCTTATCAGAAACAGAAAGAGATATTAACTTACCTGATAATGAAACAATTACTGATGAACAAGAAAATACACAGAAAAGAATAAGAAAACCGCCAAATTGGATGAAAGACTATGACATAAACTTCTTTAGCATGGGTGAAGAGCCGATGACATTTGAAGCAGCAATGGCAAGACCTGACAAAGGCAAGTGGTTGGAAGCCGTTGAAAGAGAAATGTCAACGCTACAGGAAAATGACACATGGGAAGAAGTAGATAATGTGCCATCAGGAGAAGATTTCATAAGTAGCCGATGGGTGTTTAAAATAAAAGAATCAGAAGGTAACAAATTATATAAAGCCAGACTAGTAGCCAGAGGGTTTGAGCAAAAGAACTGTGATGATGATACATACACTCCAGTTGCAAGTCTTACAACTTTTAGAACACTTATGTCTGTAGCAGTTCAAAAGAAGCTACCGGTATACCAGATGGACGTTGTTGGAGCCTTCCTACACGGCGACATAAAGGAAAAGGTATATATGCAATTACATAATAAAAAAATAGTTAAACTTAAAAAATCATTATATGGTTTAAAGAAATCTCCTCGATATTGGAATGTAAAATTCAATCATTTCATGTTAAAAGAAAATTTTGAAAAATCTAAAAATGATCCTTGCTTATATTTTAAAAAACATAATAATAAATATATATATTTATTGATCTTTGTAGACGATCTATTGTATTTTGGAAATGATAATATAGAAATTAAAACATTTAAAAATTCATTAAGTAATAAATTTCATATGAAAGACTTAGGCCTTGCAAGTGAATATTTAGGTATGAACATCAAACAAGACATAAAAAACTCTATTACAATGATTAATCAAGAAAAGTATTTGAGAACAATGTTAATTAAATATCAGATGTATAATTGTAAAACAGTATCTACACCCTTAGAACAAAACTTTAATTTTGAGTTGTTGAAACACGAAAAGTCAGAAAGTAAGGAAATAGAAAATGATTGTAGAAGAATAATAGGAAGTTTGCTATATGCATGTTATACTAGACCAGATATAGCTGTAGCAGTAGGTTTTCTTAGTAGATATTTACAATGTGCCAGTATGATGTTATATAAATGTTTAAAACGAGTGCTAAGATACCTAAAGGGCACTATTGCATTGTCATTAGTATATAAGTATAATAAGAATGCCATATTACAGGGTTATAGTGACGCAGACTGGGCTGGAGATATAATAGACAGAAAATCAACTTCTGGATTTATTTTTTATGCATTTAACTGTCCTATTTCATGGAGTACAAAGAAACAGCAGTCTGTATCATTATCATCTTGTGAGGCTGAATATATTGCATTGTGTTTAACCATAACTGAAGGCTGTTGGTTAAAACAATTGTTAGTTGATTTTGGTTATGATTTTAATATAAATATTTTTGAGGATAATCAAAGTGTAATCAAAATATCATCATCCAGAGATAGTAATAAGAGGTTAAAACATGTGGACATAAAATATCATTATATAATGGATAAAGTTTGTGATGGTACTGTAATTTTAAAATATGTTCAATCTAATGAGAACGTTGCAGATATTTTCACAAAGCCACTGGGCAAAGAAAATTTCCAAAAATTTAGAAATAGTTTGATTAACTGAATATTGTCATAAAGTACTTCTATTCATCAATAAAAGTTTTTTTGTTAAGTAACAATGTTTTAAAGATAAATAAAACTAAAGTGAAATGTTTCAGGACTTAAATAATAAACTTGTATCTATAACATTAAGGGGGTGCAATGTTTATGTTGAAAATTTAAAGTTAAAAATCAACTGTTGAGGGGGTGTGTTGAAATAAGGCAACATTTAATTTTGTAACTTTTTATTACTTTATATGGTAACACTCTCTTGTGTCATGGTCGTCCACTATAAGTTGTTGTACTCCTCCGTTAATTAATTTAATAAATACATAAAACATAATTACTCTCTTTTTGTCTACCATCTCACTTCTACTGCACCCGTCAGCATCATCCTGCCAACACAAATTGACAAATAAGTTTAGAAATGTCAAAATTTTACATGTTGCAAAACAGTTAATGCATATTTTTCAACTTCAAAGTAGAAGATGTCTGTATTGGACACATGATTTTTGTGAGTGCGTTACCCCAGCAAGAAAATATCTGCTAGGTGAAATTGAGTTATGCCAATAATTAGAGTGTAATATGGTGTAAATGTGACCCAAATAAAAAATTTGTGTGTGCTGTAGTTTTGCAGAAAAAGCAAAAAAACCGTTCCTGCTGGAGTAACGCTGTTCCAGCAGGAAGATTCTAAACGAATGATCGGACAGAAAAGTAAAGTACATGAGCAGGTAGGTTATATTTGTGCGTGAATGTGCGCCAAAAATGAGATTTGTGCGTCTTAAGGTTTTAGAGATATTCGGTTTCCTGCTGGAGTAACGTTTTGCAGAATCCGGTATCTCGGAAACCTTTGATTGTGCGCACGTAAAATAAATGTATTTCAGTAGCTGTTGATTTGTGCGTATTTGTGAATCAATAAGTTATTAAAATATATTTATCGTTTTAAAGTAATCATGCATTTTCTAAATAACAATAAAAAATTCTAGCGCTTAAATGAGCAAACGTATAAGCCAACTGAAAATGGAATTCGCTTCTTCTTGTTAATCTTGTTGTCCACAAAAAGTTTCAAAACTAAATATACACACGTTTTTGAATAATTTAACTTTAATTCAAAACTGACAATGCCATAACTCCAACTTCAAATTACAAGAACCAGTATTAACCAAATACAATTTGGTAGTAACGCACAATTAGAGTATTTCGTGAAATATAAATGGTGAAAATTTCAGCTTCATATGTCTCGTATTAATGTAGATATAAACAAAAAACCAAAATAACCACTAAATTACCGATAATCCGACAGAATTCGAATGACCACTAAAAAGCGACCGTTTCATATATTTTGAGGACCTATTTGAAAGAACAGCATTATATTATTCTATTCTCCATACAATCGCGTTCATAACGTTTACAGGCAATCGTATTGTTTTAGTAGTGCATTATGTTCAGTAGGTACCTATCCTTATTTCAAAATTATAATGTATTTATTAAATATTGGTAATTTGCTTCTTAGAGTATATTTATTAATTGTTACAGAGGGGTGTTTTAAGCACCACCTATAATTAGTATTAATAGAACCCAAATTTTTTTTTTTTTAAAAGAAAATCATTTACGGCCTGGCTACGACTATTGGGTAGGGGCAACCGATGATGTCCAATCCAGTAGGGTAGTCAGTAACGTTTAGCGGCAACGATGGAGATGGACGTAGTTAGACATTTTTTTAAAACTTAGTAGTGGTAGCTACAATTTGGCGAGTCGAATATTTCGTAATTATAATTTTTTAACACTTTCGTGTTTTTACATTAGTAGGCGACAAGATTTAAGTAAGGTGAGGTTGGGTTAGATCTGAAAGATAATTCACTCTTTTCTTCACAGTGAATATATTCAATATAATAAACCGCTCCAAAATCGTCTAAAACATTTTGTTTATAAGTCGCCGCTCAGTCAGCCGCAGCCGCTGTTTAGTCTTAGGCATGATTGCACTTCGTCCGCCATACATTTGTTCTCGCCGCTCGCCTTCCCGCGCGTCAACCCTGCAGCGAGAGTCCGCTCTGTAAAAACAGCTCAGGCGGCACCAACTCCAAAAAATTTACGATCATGGAAAGTATAATAATAATTAAGAGTATCTTTGAAACAAGTACTGTATTCATTAAAAGTTTCTGTATTACCAGCATTAGGTACTTAGGTACAACATGAGTAATTATATGACGTATAATTACTCATGTTGTGACTGAGAAAAGGTCTATAAAACAGCCTCCCAGTAGTTACTCGTTGTGATTTATATCATGAAAATAGTATCTTAACCCTGGATCGATGACTGATGTAGTATTCCGCCTTGCTACTGCCATACAATTACATTGACTAGGTATTCATACGACCAGAAGCGTGAACTCGGACTCACTTATTGTAACTGTTTGTTTACTTACCGATCACAAATTAATGATATATGTACCTATCGGTGAGTAGCTCGGTGGCGTAATGGTTTGAGCGCTTTGGTTTCGATCACGAAAACAAAGCAACTTTCGCCATGGTTGGTCCCGGGATGGGTCAATCAAATTTATAATCTCGAGCTCCTCCGTGCTTCGGAAGGCTCGTTAAGCCGTTGGTCCCGATTGTTACTGCAACCGTCTTAACCCACCAACCCGCATTGGGCCAGCGCGGTGGTGTTATGGCCCAATCTCCTCATGTGTTTCTCCCATATAGGAAGGCTTGTGCCCAGCAGTGGGACGTATATAGGCTGATGATGATATGTACCTATCTACGTTATTACCAATAACCAGTGTCGAGTGATCAGTCTAAATTCGGAACTCCACCCATAACCGTTGTATCGAAAAAATGGTGGTAATTTCGAACACTTACTAAAATAAATAAAAGGATATAAAAACAATGCATTTTATTCATTTAAGACATCATGTTTCATAGTAACGTTTACTGCTTAAGACCTACACAATCGATATCTAAATATAGAAATATTGTTAGTTTTATTTTTCAAAATGTCCGGGTTCGATTCCCGAGCTGAGTACACGTTTTTTTAAATGTATGAATGCAATTTTTCTTATGACTAAAATCGATGACATAGTTCCTACGAAGAGATTTTCGTATGTCTTATAGTTTCAGACTTGCCCATACTGACCGATCTAAATGTGCCACCCTGTATAATTAATATAATTTGTTGATGGTACTGTACGCAGTAAGAAAGAGTGGATGAAAGCGGGGCCTTCTTCATTATATAATATATAACCCCGCGTAATAACCGAGGCGTCTCGCTAGCACTAGGGAGTAGGGAGTCAATGGCTTTTATCTGTCTCTGTTACCCGGTTATAGGTACCATGTTGTATGCGTACTTAAATAAAATTTTCTGTACTGCGGGCTTATGCCAGCGCACGTAGCCCGTTTTTCGATTGACAACCTGACATCTGACTACATTATAAAAAAAAGGTACCTACCAATTCCTCATTATTACAAGTAGGTACAGGAAGAAAATTAACAATTAAATAAAATCCAACCGAATTGAGAACCTTCTTGTTGTTGTACCAATTACAAATAACCTCCTCGTTATTGAAGTCGGTTAAAAATGCTCTTATCTGCGAAAATGTGTATTTTGGAACCATTTTCATGGAAAATTTCGATTATTTATGATCACTGAATAGAACCTTAAACTTAGGGGGATTCAAAATGAACACGTACATACAGGGTAGTGCCGTCAATACGACAATAAATTAAAACATCGGCTATATTAGTTCATAGAAATGGTTTGCCACTTTTAAAAACATCTGATAATTTCATGACATTTGTATGAAATAATATAGCATTGGCTGCATTATTTCATAAAAATGTCATAAAATTATCAACTGAATATGATATTTTTGAAAGTGGCAAACTATTTTTATGAACTAATAGATCCCATGCTTTAATTTATTGTCGTATTGACGGCACCACCCTGTATAAAAAAGCGACTCATAACTTCATGTGGTAAGTAGGTGCTAAGTTATTCTATCTATTAATTGATAAGAATTACCTTTGGGACTCTAAATGTTGAATACCTATCATCATAAAAATATATTAAATTCTGAAATAGTTCGCACATTTCATTGAATTTAATAAGCATCTACTTTGCATCAGTTTAAAAGTAAACTAATTAACCACACATTGTCACATACCAGCATAGGTAAGTACTTTTTATATAAACTAAAATGCATTTTAATAACTTTCTCTAAGAGTTTTGTGCTTCAGTGTACCCAGGTACCAAATGTTCACACGTGTCTGTGAGCAAATTTATGAAGGTCATCAATATGTATGAAACGGTCGCTTTTTAGTGGTCATTCGAATTCTGTCGGATTATCGGTAATTTAGTGGTTATTTTGGTTTTTTGTTTATATCTACATTAATACGAGACATATGAAGCTGAAATTTTCACCATTTATATTTCACGAAATACTCTAATTGTGCGTTACTACCAAATTGTATTTGGTTAATACTGGTTCTTGTAATTTGAAGTTGGAGTTATGGCATTGTCAGTTTTGAATTAAAGTTAAATTATTCAAAAACGTGTGTATATTTAGTTTTGAAACTTTTTGTGGACAACAAGATTAACAAGAAGAAGCGAATTCCATTTTCAGTTGGCTTATACGTTTGCTCATTTAAGCGCTAGAATTTTTTATTGTTATTTAGAAAATGCATGATTACTTTAAAACGATAAATATATTTTAATAACTTATTGATTCACAAATACGCACAAATCAACAGCTACTGAAATACATTTATTTTACGTGCGCACAATCAAAGGTTTCCGAGATACCGGATTCTGCAAAACGTTACTCCAGCAGGAAACCGAATATCTCTAAAACCTTAAGACGCACAAATCTCATTTTTGGCGCACATTCACGCACAAATATAACCTACCTGCTCATGTACTTTACTTTTCTGTCCGATCATTCGTTTAGAATCTTCCTGCTGGAACAGCGTTACTCCAGCAGGAACGGTTTTTTTGCTTTTTCTGCAAAACTACAGCACACACAAATTTTTTATTTGGGTCACATTTACACCATATTACACTCTAATTATTGGCATAACTCAATTTCACCTAGCAGATATTTTCTTGCTGGGGTAACGCACTCGATTTTTGTATGGGTACTTAAATTAACCTTTAACGAAAAATTTTTTTACGCTCATTTAATAAAACCAAAATGAATTTAAATAATTTATATGAATAAACATGATATAATGCGATGTAGAAACCACACAATTTATCATTAAATAAGATGACATTAAGGAATTATCAATACTATAAGGAGAAGGACACAGATTTTTACCCGAATGTACAATTTTTGGCGGCCATACTCGTATCTTGATTCGAACATAATCTAATATAAACATCTATATAATACATAGTTGATTGTCGGCGGTCTTCGCTGGATAATTTAAAGGTGAAGTGGCGGCAGCCGTCCTCCGCTGTCGATGCGGACGCATATTAACTATAGGTAGGTATGTAACTACCTACATGTAAACGCATTAACTATGAAGATATCTTTAATTTTGTCTGTCGCCCATATGAATAATTAGTAACAATATCACCAAACCACTTTAAACACGTAAAGGATAATACACACCTTACCTTTGAAGAATTTGGCACTTTATTTGCAAAAGTGGATTGTAGGTATTTTGAATAGTCGTCCCTTGTGCCTCCTCTCCTCATCACCCGATGACCTACAATATCTATCCCCAGGGCACGTTTTGATTGGAAGACCACTAAAATTTAGTGGCCTTCCAATCAAAACGTGCCGTGTACGCATTTAATGGGTTGCTGCACCTGCTCTGGAAACCAAACCGGAACATAACCTTCCCCGCTACGCTTGCTTTGAGAAAATTCGCCAACAATCAACGGCAGAGATGGCAGCGAGGATATATTTCAGAACTTCAGCTCAGAACAAAATGGAGGCAAAACACCACTAGCCTGAAGATCGGAGATTTAGTACTGCTCCGAGAAGACTGGCGCGACAACGGACCAGGCAACAACGTGTCCCTTATTGCTGACGTAACTATGATTCTGCCCGCTCTTGCCACCTAACGAAGAGTGTTGAAGAACTGGATCTTCAACGGCGGGGAGTTATTTTCGCGCCTTCCTGCGCTATTCTAACAACGCGCCACAGATATTGCGTCGAAACTGGGGGAGACTCCCAAGTCCATCCAGCTTTTGAAAAACAATCCTCTGCACTGGAGCCCGGCGGTGAGGAAGCGAGTTTGAGTCGAAAAGACTCCTCCTCGCACTCGACGCCGGGCACTGGAGCAAGGAAACTCAGTGGAGCAGCGCGTAAACGCCTAAGGAGGCTGAAAGCGGAAGGTCTGAGCCGATCCGAGGCGTACGAACTCTGCTGGCAGCATTGGGCAGAGACGGTTGCCCAAAGAGGTGGAGATCGGGTTGAGGCCGCTTCGGGTAAGAAGCCGATTAAACGGATTCGATCCGAGGAGGAATCCCCTCATCAGCATCCCAGAAGCAAGCAGCGTACTGAAACTGCCTCTGGATGTGGGACGCCTGTAGCGACCACGGACGGACCAACCGCCGGACCATTGACTATGGCCTCACAGCCGTCAAGCGATGGATCACGGACGGCCGGAAACGTGGCCTCCTTTAGGGATGCTGTCACTTCTAACCAAGCGGGGATCCGAGATAAGGCACCCATGACGAAAGAACAATTAGGGCTGGTCAGAAGTGTCATCATCAGGGCGATTATTAACGATACTGATGACGAGGCTGGTCCTAATTTGTGCGGAAGCACCTTCAAGTCAGGCTGGCTGCAAAGAGTTCTCGAGAACGAACGCAGCAAAGACTGGCTAAACAAAAGAATAGGCGGTATCAAGCCGTGGCCTGGTGCAGAGCTAGCACTTATGAGTGAGAGCGAAATGCCCAAGCAGCGGATTGGCATCGTCTTTATTTCCAAAACAGAGGTGCCCCTTCTAAGGATGTCTTCAGACTTATGGATAGGCAAAACGGTCTGAGGACCAGCTTTTGGAAGGTACTCAGGTTCCAAGAGGAAAAAGACGGAGCAACCTTAGTCTTTTCCCTGGACGATAACTCTGTGGAGGCCTTGCGGAAGTTGGACTTCAAGCCTAATATAGGTTTCAGATGGGTGCTTGTTCGCATTAGAGGGATGATACGCCCGCGAGGCGCATCATATTGACTAATGATTTTATTCAAAAACTATAAGTATGATTGGTATATTTGAACTGTTTCTATAATTTTGTATAAATATTACTTATAAAAAAGAACACAAATTTATAAGTGTATTTTTTATTATATAATCTTTAATCTCAAATGAACTTTAGGCAATTAAACAGTCTTCTCAATAAAATACTTAAAGTATACACTTTATAAGATAAAACTACTACCTACTACTACTACACTACAAAAAATAGTCAATTATGAAGTAATTAACTAAAAAAAGTAAAAAAAAAAATATTTTAGATTCATTCGGTTCGGTACAAGCTACTCATACGTATTTGGAGCGCCAAGGGTAGTAATATCAAAAAACTGTCAAACTTACCGTAACGTAATAATCGTCCTGCGATACGTGCTGGCGATCACAGATTACTATAAGATACTGCCGATGACTGAGATGTCTTTGAACGTCAACGCGATACACGCGAACTGACGCGTAGGATAAAAAGAGAGAGCAAAATATAAAAAACGCGGGCGCCTCTGTGACGTAGAGTAGTAATCTAGGGTTAATGTAAATCTCACCATAGTAACGATATGAAACCAATGCCTCTGAGGCGTCACGACAGAAGGCGTCAGACAAAATGTAAGTCGGGCTTTACGGTAGTGTGGCCGGATACAGCCAAAAAGGATACAATCACTACGTTCGAAGAGTAGGCACTTTCCTACTGGCCTTAAACCAAACTATGTAGGTATTTTGTTCCAAACTCAGAATTGACAATATACTAGCTAGGGATTGATTCACCTCACCATGCTTGATTATCGATATTGATAGATCGGCGATTATGCTTAGCTAGTTTAATCACCGCTTAAATTCAGTTGCAAATTAAAAAAGAATTACTCTTAAAAATAATTTATTTATTGCAGTTTTCAGTTAACATTTTAAGGTTTTTTGTGAAACGCTGAATAAAATGTTTTTATTATATTTTATTGTAATTTATAAAAATATTACGAAGCATACTTCACCGTGTCGCTTATTTATATAAGCGACTGAACTCGCAAGTTGATCCCAATATCAAAAAAGTAAAAAGACTTATCTAGGTAGGTACGGTCGACCACAGAAGTAGCTGAACACTTTAGTACCATGTCACAACGACTCTACTAGCGTCAATATAGTACGGTAGCGACTATAAAGTACGTGCACAAGATCGGTGTGACATGGCACTAAAGTGTTCAGCTACTTCTGTGGTCGACTGTACATAATATATCGTACAGTCGGCACCAAAAGTCGATGACCAGATACAAATTTCCAAAACCCCTATACAGCGTAACATACATAAATCGCTAAACAAGACTTCTGTCATAATTAGATGAACATCCCTAAAGGGCAAAATTAGCTAAACATCGGACTCAAAAGTAGATAAACAGAGATAATTTTAAAACATCACACATGACAAAAATAGCTGAACAAAACCCAAACCCCCTATACACCACCGTAACGCGCTTATGTCGCTAAACAAAATCTAAGTTAACTGAGAACCGTAGGGTCAAAATTAGCTGAACACTTGGCATATGAAAGTAGTATTGATATAAATACAATCATGTTGGTTTCAATAGATCTGTGTCATAAATTCAGAAGTAGATCAACACTTTTCAAGCAAAGATTTGATTTGAGCTTCAAGATGGCGGATGGGTCTTTTTAATTTCGAACTTTCTTCGTTCATTTCTAAGCATACCAACTCGCATTGGGCCAGCGTGGTAGTGTTATGGCCCAAACTCCTCATGTGTTCCTCCCATGTAGGAAGGCCTGTGCCCAGCAGTAGGACATATATAGGCTGGTGATGATACTCACCAGCCCTATCAGTCTGGTTTTCGACAGGGGCACAGCACTGGTAATGCCTCTCCTCCAACTTTAGCCTGGTTCTGGCTGTTTCATCACCCGCATGCTATACCGACTCTAACGCCCTACAACTACTTACTCTCGAGTTTTGTCAAAAGAAGAATAATTAATATTTTCTCATGATACTGGGAAAAAAGAAAAACAAATTTACGACGGTAAAACATTTATTTTAATTAGTTAGGTTGGTACATACCTTATTTATTCCTTATTGCACAAAAAAGAGTATGTATGTTTGTAGGTAGGTACAAATATTCATCCTAGCGAATATCCCAGTTGCATTTCGAAAGCTTTCACTTGGAAGCCTAGCCCCTAATCGGAGAGTAAGTAGGTATACAAATGGCAGACTTAATTAGAAAAGAAAACTATTATGACTATCTGACTATTCAACTCGTAAAAACCAGTGATGGGCAAAAAGTAACACAAAATAATAAGTGGGCTCCTTTTAGGCAGCGCTGGTAGTCAATTATTATTTTGAATTTACACATATGTATTTACGCTTTTTACTGCGGTAAAACCTTCTATTATCTCAAAAAAATCAAATACAATGCAGCCCCCTTATTCTCAACTGTCGGAAAGAATTCGAATTTCGGAAACTTTATACCTGTCACTTTTTATCGCGCTGCGTCAAAGCGAGACGGCATGTGACTTTTCGAATCGAATCCGTGATCCGATAGTTGAGAATAAGGGGGCAGGTGTGTCCACTACCGGCCGATAAGTCGATTAAAAAGAAATCTTTTATTTCTGTAAAATTATGGTTACCTCACATTATTAATAGATGATTGGATGGAAAAAATTAAATGATCAATATCTTTGAAATTACGTTAACTTTATCCGTCACAAATTCATCGTCCCCGTCACAAAAACTTGAACATATTTCGAAGGCCGTAGACCATCAGGCAGCGGAGATAAAAAGCCAGCTTGAGGTTCAAGCTGGCTGGACATTAGTTTTTAATTGATTTGTCGTAAACCCTTACACGTGACGCCATAAATCAAACGTTATTACCGTCACAATTTGCGTCAAATATTATTAGTAGAGGAACCATATTCGAAAACGCTCCCGTTATTGAGATTCAGAAGTGCCATCCAGAAGTTTTATACGTAAATTCAAGCTGACTGGACATAGATTTTTGCATTTTTCTACTAAACCGCTGTACGTATCACAAAACTTTTAGCTCGATGCCCGTCACAAATTTATGTGACGCCCGTCGATATGCAAAAAGTCGTCAAAATCACTTCCGTTAACGAGATTGAGAGACCAGCGAAAAGTGGTTTTACAAGCTGGCCTGGTCACGTTTTCGATCGATTATTTAAGATTCTGTAGCGTCACCTATTCTGAAATAAAGGTCATATTTAGCCATCACATAAAATGCGCTATTGACCCACTTAAATGTAAGCTATTTTGAAGATTTGTCCAGACAGCCTGAGCTACATCTGGCGACGCCCTTGGCTCGGAACGTTCTATCTTATTCTTATAGTCTAAACTCTAAGTGAACCAAATGGCAACTATTCCGCATCGAAAAATAAAGAAACACGTAAATCGAATCAGAAATCTCGGCGTAATCCATGTCAGACCCACCATACCCCTAGCCCTACCCCTGGAGGTAGGGTGGGACTGAACCATACCACCGTTAGTAGTGCTAGGTGCTGGGATTTAATGGAAAAATAGAAAAGAAATTGGTACCAGAAATTGTCAATATTGTCATTATATTTAGAAGTGAAGATAACTCAATCGAAATTTATAGCTGGATCATCCCCTGAAGTACCAGGCTACCATATCTATGTAGATGCTTAGCATACTGTTATTTTTAATTTATATAATAATCGTAGGGGTACAATAAATTACCTCTGATATACTTATAGTAGCCTGGTACTTCAGATTGGAAATATACATTTATTAGGTGAATGAATCAACGGAGTGATTTTCTCTTTGTCGCATTGTCAATTATAAAATAATTGTCATTGTCATTTATAAAAAAATGACTATTTATTATAAAAAAAGAATTATGCTATTAAAACGTTCGTAATATTTGGAAAAACAAAACCTGTAAACATATAGTGCACAGCACTACGGTGGTATGGTTCAGTCCCACCCTACCCCCAGAGCTATGGCTAGGGGTATGGTGGGTCTGTGATGGCGTAATCGGTGTACATACAAAGAAAAAAAAACATACCAACCGAAATGAGAACCTCCGTTTTTGAAGTCGGTTTAAAAGAGACGCTCATTCTCATGTAAATTCGTTAATGGAAATCAGCGATTTTCTTACATACTTTTTTGTAACACTGTCTTTACCAGCGTTTTGATCTATTATTTTCAATTTATCAATCAACTTCATCATCACCATCAGCCTATATCCTACTGCTGGGCACATGCGGACCTTGGCCCACAACACCACCACGCTGGCCCAATGCGGGTTGGTGGGTTAAAGCAGTTGCATTAACAACCGGGACCAACGGTTTAACGAGCCTTTCGAAGCACGGAGGAGCTCGAGATTATAAATTTGATTGTTCCATCCCGGGACCGACCATGGCGAAAGTTGCTTTGTTTTCGTAATCGAAACGAATATCAATCAACTTACTGTACGCTAAATTTTTCAATTCACGGTCAGAATATTCCTTGGATTTTGTTTTCTATCTATAAACAGGGTTCATTGCGATACATGACAATAAAATCTTCGAGCCACTCGCGGTGGAGCGTTTTGTAAGCACTTACGAATGATCATTAAATAGGCGATCCACGCGAAAACTGATGGCTTGGCACACACGTTACGATTATCGGCACAGTTTCCTCAGATTCCGTTTCATTTAATCTAATTTTCAAACTATCTACTCCGTTCGACGCAGCAGTCTTAAAAAATCTTATAAACTACCGTTTTTACACACACTTTTCGATTATCGGTGCAGTTGTGCGATCGTAACGATTTATTGCAGCGTGTGTGTCAGCCGTAAATCTTAATCGAATCAAAAATCACAACGTCTCAATCGGGCTTACGTTTATCTGCCAAATCCGTTAAGAGGCGCTGCTGTCGTTTTACTAAATTGTAGCTAAACGCTACCACAACGAAACGTTTCGATTCGATTGAAAATTAGATCAGACATCAAGTATTTATATTAGATAATTGGACATCATCATCGTATCAGCCTATGAGGTCTACTGCTGAACAAAGGCCTCCGTCCATTTCCAAAAGAAGCGGCTTTGCGCAATCTGCATCCAACGGCTCCCCGCGAACCTCACCAGGTAATCTGTCCATCTAGCGGGAGGCCGTCCAACTTTGCGCTTTCAGGTATGTGGTCGCCATGCTAGCACTTACCACCCCATTATGGGTGAAGGAAATTATAATAGGTAGCCAACAGCCCCCTAGATATTAATATATTTTCAATTGTATGTATTACTAGCTGCCCCAGCAAACGTTGTTTTGTTTTGTCATAAAAAAATGTCCAAAAAATAAAAATAAAAATAGATATATAGTATCCGATTCTCAGACCTACTAAATACATAATAATATAAAATTTCATAAAAATCGTTTCGGAGGTGTATATTAAATGGTCCAACTAGTTGGACAGAACAGTTGGACCACTGCCCCCAACTGACTAAATTTGTGACATGAGAATTTTATAAATTAGATGAACTTGAAAACGAGTACTGCTTAGGCTGTCAACTCTGTTGTCAAGGTTAGAACACGCGTTACTCAGTTCTCAAAAATTCTTTCACAATTCTGTTTAGTTTTTGGCGTTATTGTGTTACCTTTAAGTGTTTTGTGTACTGTATATTGTGTGCGTAAGTATTTTATGTGCTTTAAAACCGGTGGGCATTGACGACCATGTCGTCATTCCCGCCCGAACCTCCAGATCCCGGCCCTAATCAGAACTCACAATCTACCCGCGACGACCCGGCTACAAATGATCCCGAAATGGACTTATCACAAGCTAGTAATCCGTCAAGGCGTAAAAGACCAAATGACCATGACCTATCTGGTATCCCTAACAAAATTAACCCCTCAGATAATTCTCCATCTCAATCAGTTCAACACATTTACACACATCCTAGCCTACTAGAAGAGAAAAAATATACAAACTCAGACAAAGGACCTTTCATAGTCCATGTGTCCCGGATGGAGGACCACCCAAAGTCCGGGACCACCATTAACCCAATTTCATTTGGAAAACTACTCACAAACCTAAATATTAAAAACATATCGAAACAAGGTATTAAAACTATTGGCAGAATTAGGATATCTGTGGAATTTCTGTTGGGGGAAGCTGCTAATACCTTTTTGGCTAATCCCATCCTTAAATCTAAAAAATACTCAGCATCAATTCCATCATACAATATCACCCGTATGGGAGTTGTTCGCGGAATCCCTATTGAATGGTCTATGGAGGAATTTGTTCAGGCAGTCGAACTACCAGAAGGTTGCGGAAATATAATTAAAGCCAGACGCTTAAACAGAAAAACCTTTCGTGAAGGTTTGATCGAATGGGCTCCAACCCGCATAGTAGTCCTGTCTTTTAGCGGCCAACTGCTTCCTGCAAAAATATTTTGTTTCTACACAGCCTTACCTGTTGATACATATGAACTCCCAACGATTCAATGCAACAACTGTTGTCGCTTTGGCCACATTCAAAATCAGTGCCGATCTGAATCGCGCTGTTTCCGCTGTGCCCAACGACACCATGGCAAAGAATGTGACGAACCCGAATCGTCTGCAACTTGCACTTTATGCTCAGGAAGACACTTTGCCACAAACTTGAACTGCCCGGAACACACTCGCCAAAGAGCCATAAAAAGCACAATGTCTCAAGAACATTTATCATATGCAGAAGCATCATTGAAATTCCCCCCGGTAGGTAGGTCCTATGCCAATGCTACCCGTGAGGTTAATGTTATAAGAAATTCTTCTGTCATCCCTTCTCCAAATAGCCCTCGTGTTCTGTTCACCCCAAGAAAGTCCCCACAAACACCCCAGTCCACCTCCAGCTACAGACATACAATATCAACCCCAGTTCGCCCAAGGACGCAACCCAATAAAGGTTATGACAGGGAGGCCCATCAAGCATTAGTAGCTGAGTATGACCTGCCCCACTCACAAAACGGTACTATGTTCCAAACCCCACCGTCTCCAAGAACTGAAAACTTCATGGATCTTCTGCTGTCTTTAGTGCTAAATATGATGAACAAATTCTCTGACATTTACCCACCGTCCAACGTTGCAAACAAACTTAACGAACTCGTCGGATTAGTCTCTAAAATTCACGGTAATACAGTGGAATTCACGTAGCCTACTCCCAAAAAAACACGAAATTTTAGACATGATTAATGAGTTTAACCCAGCAGTTTTTGCCATCACGGAGACCTGGTTTTTACCAGGTACCCATTTCAGGGTCCCTGGTTATTATTGCATACGTGATGACAGAGGTGATGGATATGCTGGCGCCGCTATCCTAGTTAAATCCTGCTATAAATTCTCTCGCATAACCCTCCCTACTATCCCTACAGGATTTAATGCTGTAGCTATAAAAGTTCTAAATATGTCTATTCTTTGCATATATTTACCTAAACCCAATATTGTCTCAATTTCAGATATTAATGTGTTGTTGTCATCTATGTCTGGATCTTTTCTGATTCTCGGTGATTTTAATCTATCCCATCTTTTGTGGGGTGGTCCTCACTATGACCCGCTGGCATGCGATCTGGTGGACCTAATGGATTCCCTGCAAATTTGTCTCCTTAATGATGGATCCCCTACTAGATGCACCAGGCCTAACTGCAATCCCAGTGCCGTTGATCTCTCTATGTGTTCTGCTGATTTGGCCTCATTGATCACATGGCAAATTCTCAAGGAATCATATGGCAGCGACCACTATGTCATCTCTCTTTCTGTAGCTCACCCTGGCGCTGAGACTAGGGCATTTGCACCTCTCCTAAAATACAAACTCTCTGGAGCTAAATGGGACTCCTATAGTATTGACACTGATAGCCAAGCACGCAGTATCCCCCCAATTGACAAAAACAATCTGAGACATGGTTATGACCTGTTTACCTCATCCCTGACACAGGCTGCCGATGTGAATTTCCCGCTAAAAAAAGCAAAAATAGGACACAAAGTTTCTCCACCTTGGTGGGATGCTGAATGCACAGAAATACATGGTCGACGGAAAGAAGCAGAGAGGACCTACTGTAATATGATGACAGTAGAAAACTACTTAGCATTGACAAAAATATCAGCTGCTGCAAAGCGCCTATTCAAAAAGAAGAAGAAACGTGGTTGGGTCGACTTCTGCCAAAATCTCTCTCCTCGTACCCCATCAGCGCTACTTTGGAAATCGATCAAACGGTTTAGAGGTTCTTTTTCACCACACCCTGACTCAAATGATTATAAAATTTGGATCGAGGACTTCCTAAATAAGTTAGCACCATACGATGTACCAAACATAGACTGCCTTTCCCGCTCCTTACCCCAATAATATATCCTCCCATCCTTTCAACGGTCCCTTCACCATGCCAGAACTCACAATGGTCCTTAACCATCTAAAGGACTCTTCTCCTGGTCCAGACGGCATACCCTACTCCTTCATCTCAAGAGCAGGGCAGCAAACTAAATGCATATTCCTTTCACTCCTAAATGGGTTTTTTGAAACAGGATTTGTACCTGATTCTTGGAAAAAACAACTTATAATTCCAATCCTCAAACCAGGAAAGGATGCATCATTAGGTTCCTCTTACCGCCCAATTGCCCTAACTACAACCCTTTGCAAGATCATGGAACACTTGATTAAACGTCGTCTGGAATGGTTTGTAGAGAACCAAAAAATTTTGCCTAGCTCACAATTTGGCTTTAGGAAGGATATGGGAACAATGGACAGCCTCTCCACCTTGACTACCGACATTAGGATAGCTTTCTCTAAGAATCATTTTCTCGTTGGAGTATTTTTGGATATCTCTGCGGCATATGATAGTGTTTTGCTTCCGGTTCTCAGGCAGAAAATGCAATATCTGAGTATCCCTGAGAGGTTGATTTACTTTATATGCAATCTCTTAATGGAAAGATCAATCCAAGTTCGTGTCAATAGCGAAAATCTTGAGCCTAGACTTGTGTGGAGAGGCTTGGCTCAAGGCTCAGTACTCAGCCCACTTCTGTATAGTATCTATACCTACGATTTAGACAGAACAATGAACTCCTTTGCAGAAGTATTACAATACGCAGATGACATTGCCCTATATGTTTCCTCAGACTCTGTAACTGCCGCCTCCCAGAAACTCAACAGAGCTCTTTTCTACCTAGAAGATTGGCTGGTTGACCAAGGCTTAAGCCTATCTGTCTCAAAGAGCAGTGCGGTTATATTTACTAGGAAGAGAGTGTTCCCAGACATAGACATTCAGTTTGGTGGCAAGCATATACCTATCAACAATAATGTTAAATTCCTAGGCGTTATACTTGACAAAACTTTGTCCGAATTGGCCCATGGTAAACCCCATATAAATTATCTTTCCCAGAAATGTGAAAAAAACCTAAACATTCTTCGCTGCTTAGCAGGCGTTTGGTGGGGTGCCCACCCATACTCACAGAAACTGGTGTACAATGCGACTATCCGCAGCGTTGTGGAATATGGCTCATTTATTTTGGAACCCGCCAATAAAGAAGCTCTTCTCCAACTTGACAGAATACAATATAAATGTTTGCGTATTATACTTGGTGCAATGAAATCGTCCCCCTCTAACGCCCTTCAAGTTGAAGCACAGGATCCCCCTTTGTACTTACGTCGCTGCTACTTATCTGACAAATTCTTATATAAAACCGTGCAAAACTCCAACCACCCTCTAATACCCAAACTAAAATACCTAGCATCTCTTATCCCCGAAAATAACTTTTGGAATAGAAAGGTCCCTCCCTGTCTAGTGAAAAGCTTTCACAAATTCTCCGATCTCCAATATAAACTCCATCAAGTGTCTTTACCACCCCTCTTTTCAGTTAATTACCAAGCCCTACTATATACACCAAATGTAATACTATCTATGGGAATACAAAAAATTTGTCCTGGTGCCAACACTATATTTAACAACAAACTCGACACAGACTGGAAAACTGGTACCACTTTTTTACAGATGCATCCAAATCTGACGATGGAGTGGGTGCTGCAGTATGGCTACCGGAATATCATACTTTACTGACCTTTAAATGTCCACCTTTGTGCTCTGTTTTTACTGGCGAGTCTGTTGCGATTATGGAAGCTTTAAAATTTATCCATTCCCACAAATTAAATAAATCAGTAATTTTCACAGACTCTCTCAGCTGCCTCCAAGCAATCATCTCCAACCCATTCTCCGCTGGCAACAGATCCCCACTAACACTTAATATTAAACAGATATCCTATGAATGCCTAGTCAACAATTTAGAAGTGGCTCTGGTATGGATTCCCAGTCATTCAGGCATCACAGGCAACGAAACGGTGGACAGTTTTGCCAAGGATGCCATATCAACTGGCTGTTCCAAGGAATATAAAGTTTTCTCTCATGATTTATTCTCAATGGCGAGGTCTGACCTAATGACTGACTGGAATCAACTTTGGGAGAACTCTAAGAAAGTAAAGGGTAAATATTATGGAGACATCCAGCCAGATATCCCACATAGAGCCTGGTTTTCCCTTTCCCGTTCCATTGACAAACAAACAACTTCAGTCATCTGCCGTTTACGCCTTGGACACTTGTGTACACCTCAACACTTGTTCAAAATCCAAGTCCGAAACTCCCCTATCTGCGACTGTGGTAATGAGGAAGGTACCACTGACCACATCTTTTTTAACTGTCCTTTGTACCGCGATTCCTTATATGACTTACTACCCGTTAACATACCCCGGCCCATTAACATGAAGTCCCTGCTTCTTTATACAAATACTCCCTTTTTAAAATTACTGTGTAAATATATTAGTACTCATAAAATAAAATTATAACTTTTAACATATGTGTCCTATGTATTTTCTTTGTACTTGTACGTAACTAGCTTAGTAATGTTATGCTTTTTTGTGTCACGTCTTTGTGGTGTCAACTTTTGTATTGTCCTTTCCTCAGGTAACCCAAAACGAGTGTGTAACGTTTGGCTATTGGTACCGGCTATTTTCGCAAATACGTGTGTTTCTCCTAACTTGAGTCTGGCAGTAATGGTTGCTCACATAAGAACGACCGATTGCCAAATATTTAAAGAAGTGAAGTGAAGTGAACTTGAAAACACTAAATTTTTACATTTATTTCATTCAAATTTCTTTTGATGTTTTTATTCATACAACATTTAGAATTAGACAGTTAGGTATTTAAAAACAAAAAACAGAGTCTTATTTTCAAATATTGGATGGAGACCACAGTACATAAATATTAGCCTATGTGAAGTCAGCTGCACACTAGTGTACCACATCATTATGTTAGTTTCACTTTTCTTGATCTGTAGCCCACTTAAGCTAACTTAGTTATAGAATAAATGTAAACAAACAAAATGTTATTTTTTATATGTATGTCCGTTTCCCTCGCTACTTTCTTGCTCATCACTTGCACCAAAATGAAAGCCGTTTGTTTGTTTACATTTATTCTTTAATAAATTTGGCTCTACTAATACACTCTTTCAATACTTTGCCATACAAGTTCTTTCATCTGTTTTAAGTCGTTTACCAACGGATGTGTTACACCTTTAGTACGGCCGTATGTACTGTAGCTATGCCAACAAGCCGGTTAAAATTATTTAATTCCATTGGTTATTGTTAATGGCTGATTTACACTTGCATAAGTACAGTAGCGAGTTAACTTGCGGTCTTGGCGAGTTAAGTTCAAATTCCCGTCCAAACAATGTTAAGAACTTAACTCGCCAAGACCGCAAGTTAACTCGCTACTGTACTTATGCAAGTGTAAATCAGCCTTAAGGGCTTCATTCGAAATTACTGTAGGTATATGAATATTCATATTACCAAACAGTAATGTATATTTCTAATAAATGTCATACAATTATCAGTGGAGTTGTGTAATTACGGGCAGTACTACCAAAACTGTCTGAGAGCTCGGAAACAAATAACTCTCTCTTTGACTAAATATTCAGGGTGGTGAGGACAACACGACAGTAAATTAAAACATTTGACTATATGTATAGTTCCTGTAAATGTTATACAACTTTCAAATACATCTTATTCATTTGATAATTTCATAACATTTCTATAAAATTATGCAGCCAATGTTATATTATTTCATATGAATGACACAAAATTATGAAATGAATAGGATGTATTTGAAAGTTGCACAACGTTTCTATGAACTAATATAGCCCCTCTTTTTATTTATTATCATATTGTCATCACCACCCCATACACCTTTTTCTGCATTTAAGACTAAAGGCATTAGTTTTTATAATAGTATAAAATCTGGAGCCATCAAATGCCTTTAGTACCCTTCTTGTATGTTTTAATCAAATCAAAATGTCCTCAATTGGGTTTGCGTTCAGCTATATTCTAGCTATAAAAAAGTAGTTTCCAATACTTACAGCAGAGGCGCTGCTGTCTCTTCATACTATTTGACAGCTGAACTGAACGCAACCCCACAATGAAACTTAAGTGATCTTTTAAATTGGAAGCCATCTATAAACATGAATAAAACTATTGTACGTATTATGAACTTGAAATCACACTTCATTTTCACATTTATTACATTCACATTACTTTTGATCTTTTCTTTATAATATTTACAATGTTTAACATTATACTTCAGGCATTAGAGCTTAATATTATAAATAGACATCTTATTCTATAGTAGGTAGGTAATTGACAAGGTTTTATACTTCTACATTCTTTATGACTGATGAATACAAAAAGAAGAGAATTACTACCAACACCATGTTTGGTACTTGAATTGAGCCCTAGCCTTCAACTAACATTATGTAAAATATTGAAAAAAACTTATAAAAACAATACTTATAGTTATCAACAAATAATCATATTGTATATTCAGCATAGGTCTTCCTGATAAATTCTCACGGATAACATATCAAACACAGTAGATTTTCTATTGTGTGAATGCTGAACACCAATGGGCTGGATAGGGACGAAATGTAAAACCTTTTTAACATAGTTTATCTTTTTCATTTAACACAATTATCATGCTCCGGTATACATTATTATAATTATCATTGATGTCAATTGAGCCAGAACAACAAGGGAGGGCCTAAAGCACAGGGTGCAGAGGAATGCCAAACAGGCACTTTCAGAGAGGGATCCTGTCCAAAGCCAGGGGCATGGAGCCTACGGAAGTCGAACCAACCAGGCAGAGGACAAGGAAACAATGGGAGAGTCGCTCTCAGGCGAAATTAAAAAGACGCTGCGATAGATATCTACGCAAACAGCATGGCAACAGGCATAAGGTGCGTACTAATTAATGTACATCACTGTAAGGCAGCCTCAGACCCATTGGTATGGGAGCTGCAACAAGGAAAATATGACATTGCTTTGATTCAAGAACCGTATATCTACCGGGGACTGATCAAAGGATTAGGTGGAACAGGCGATACAATATACTAAAGAAATGAGAACTTGCATTTATGTCAGAAATGGCTTCAATGTAGTGGCTCTATTACAGTTCTGTTACAGGGACCTCACAACAATCAAGGCCTATACAGGAGAGGGGAGGGACGGACAGGAGCTTATAATCGCGTCTGCTTACCTACCATATGACTTTTCATTTTCAGATCCGGTGTCGGAGGAACTACAAAACCTGATCAGCTATGGCAGCTGAGAGGGAGTGGACGTTATCATCGGCTGCGATGCAAATGCACATCATGTCGTCTGGGAGAGCTCAGACGTCAATGCAAGAGAGAGGTTACTGGAGTTTCTGGTAAGTTCACCCATGCAAATACTAAATAAAGGCAATAAGCCCACTTTCTTCAATGCACGGAGGACTGAGGTAGTCAACATAACTATAGCCTCAAATTGGGCAGCTAGGTATGTTAGGGACTGGCATGTATCAAATGAGATCACCCTATCTGATTACAATTATATATTATTATGCTTCAGGTACGAGTATATTGGGAAACCAATGACTGCAATATAAAAATCTGAGATTTACTAACTGGGACAATTACACATGATCTTAGGATTGAACTAGGGAATCTAAATAGCAATCTCGATTCAGTGCTTGATATCTAATTTGGAGCAGAGAGGTTACACTGAGTAAGGTAAGGCACTAACACGGTATAATACTGCGGTTAGGAAAGCAAAAAGACAGGCTTGGAGAACCCATTGTGAGAACATAAATTCTATTCCTGAAGGAATGAGGTTAGCCAAAGTTATATCGACTACGAACGCGATCCCGTTAGGAGTGATTAAGAACTCTGTTGAAACACACATAATGGGCAGAAACTTCTGTCCTAGGAAGGTATATGGAAATGAGACTGAACAAAATCTGTCCCAAATTCATATTTGAAAAGAAATTTAAGATCAGCAATCTCACAAGAGAGGGAATCCCTGGAAAAAGGAAGCCTGATCTGGTTCACTGATGGACTCTGGAACAGGTGCTGGGGTCTTATACCAAAGCTTGGGAAAGCTTGCCACTGTCTTCAAGACGGAGGCATATGCAATCATTCTATGTGCAATGGAAATTATGGAACAACAGACTAAGAATCAAACAATATAAATTCTTAGTGACAGCCAGTCAGCTCACAAGGCACTGAGCTCACCGCGCATTAACTCAGACCTAGTTCTGAATGCCATACGAGCCTTAAACAAGCTTGGTAGGTATAACAGAGTTAGACTAATCTGGGTGCCTGGTCATTGGCAATGAGTGATTGGCAATGTGAAGGCTGACGAACTGGCTTCCTTGCCAGTTCGTCAGCCTTCACATTGCCAATGGCTCAGAAAACAAGGCTCATGAAACAAGTACGTCGGTCCTGAGCCCTTCATATCTCTGACACAAAGTTTTATAAACACAGCCATTAAAGAGGGTGTCAAGAATAGGCACAGGACTGAATGGCAAAAGGTATTGGGACTAAGACACTCCAAGACCTTAATGGAGGGGAAGGTAGGCGAATGGAGTAAATATATCTGTGCAAACGGTAGAACACAGGCTCGCTTCCTCACTGGAGCACTCACAGGACATTTTGCCACCAACTACATGCTTCGAAAATGCATATTTCCCCTGCACAACCTTGTCGGGCATGTGTTGAAAGCTAGGATTCGATGGAACATCTTTTGTATCAATGCGAAGCCCTGGCTAGGATCAAAATGAGTCTTCTGGAATTGGCGTATCCAAGGCCAGAAGACTAATAGGCCCTTTCACCCCAAAGATATAGTGAAGCTCATGGCAGGGCGTGTAAAGGCAGTGTAGGCACAAAAGATCCCGAAGGGTCGAAGTGCAACGTGGCATAGTCACGGCCCTATGATAAGATAAGATCATCGATGTCGGGTAGCTACTAGGTACTCAATGGATACGATACGATTACATACCTTCACTTAAATTACGCGTCATCTAATAATGATAAAACTTTTTAAACTCTTTTGATGATGTCAGAACTGTCAAACCTTGTCAATGGATACCCTCAACAATAAACTTATTTTACGCAAATATTTTCAGACCTAAGATGTATGTAAGTACACCTACATCATTTTTATTTTTACATTTTACTTAACAATATCAAATGTAGAGTCCATATCTCACTACGCGACTTGCTATTACCGTTGAATTTTTTGTCAAATAGCACTTTTGTTCACTTATTATTCCACTGAAAGTATTTACATGCACTAGTTGTTGGAGTAGTTACTTTTTACTTTCTAATTGTGTCACCACACAGTACAAGGACAGGCTTTCATCGCGTCCCTTTGCACTAACACACAGTTCTTTTCTTCTCACAACATCCCTACGTGAAGGCGTTGTGCACTAGAAATAAAAGCACCAACATAATTAATTTATGTTCAAAATATTAAAGCTGTTAATAATAGCTATATGTAAGTATAGGTAGCTATTTCTCAATAATTTACCTTCGCATAGGTGCAGCGCATGAGGTGTTACAATATCTATACACAAACACATCAATCCAATGTTCAATCATTTTGCAGATAATTAATTCATTATCATTCGCATTAGGTACACAATATTTTGCAAAACTTTAAATCATACTTATGGTTTGCTTAGCTTATATTGCGGTGGCGCTTGCTCTTTAAGTTATGATGAAATAATCCACAATGGTCCTTGAATCCTCTCCCAAAAAATATGTAACGGGTTTCGGAGTTTAAGAGAATTTTTTACCATTTCCGTTCAAGTTGTAATTAATATAAAGATTTTTTGAGCATATCTACATAAAACAGAAGTACGTTTAACGTTTATTCAGCATCACATACATACAGTAACATCTAAAAAGCATACATTTATGGCTACAAAAATATTTGTGTCATAGCTATCTGGTTAAATTAGCCATTGAATTGGACGCCTAGGACGTTGATTAAACACCGGCATCGAATGAAACCGCTAAAGGACAACTACCCAAGTCATTGAGCGCAACGTTTAATCAGGTGGCTGAACGTCGTGTCAGCTATCTGGTTAAATCAGCAATTGGACACCTAGGCAGGTTGTTTAAATCCAAGAACTTTTGTGTGGATGATTGTGCGATTGGATGGTTCAATTGTTTATTTTTTTTATGACCACTTATATGCGATATTCTTACGGTCATTAAAAAAACCTTAAACCTGCTAGCTAGGTAGCTGGTGGCGTCATTAGCTATCGGCCTAGGCATTTAATTGGCTGTCGAAGTTTAATCAACGGCCTAGGCAATCTATGGCCAATTTAACCAGATGGCTGCGACATTTACGGCACCTTATTGCTTCTGCAATAGAGCCAGAAAAATAATTATATATATAAAAAAAAATTTAGACGAACTGTACATAAATTGATGATATGAATACAAGAGTAATACATATAAACTTGGCAATACGACGTGATACTAAAAAGTTTCCATTTAGCAAATGTCTCAGCTGTGAACAGCTGTCAGTGTAACCTTTTAAGGTTTCAATAGAACTTAGTGGTGCGCTTTTAGATCGACTACATTGGCTATTACTTTTAGCATGTCAATAAAAAATCACTAAAATAACCGTTATTAGTAGTCACTAGCAATCCACTTCTCGCTGTTCGTGACTCTTATGTTAATAATTTAGTAAGAAACACGGGCAGCGAGAGGTTGGTACATGTTATTGCCCGTGTGAAAAGTTGCTACATGTTATCGCTTGTGCTGTTCGAGTTCATATGAAACTGGGATATAAGATTTTTGAATATCCAGTAAATCGCTGCCATTCTTGCCTGCACTAAAATAACTATTTCTAAGAAAAGAGTCAAGGGATTCTCCTCCTCTCTTTATATCTCCTCGTTCATAATTTCCTTCTTTATAGGAGAAAGAAATTATGAATGTTAATCTATACTAATATTATAAAGCTGAAAAGATTGTTTGTTTGGTTGAACGAGCTAATCTCAGGAACTACTGATTCAAATTGAAAAATTCTTTTTGTTTTGAATAGTCCATTTATCAATGTATTATATATATATAAGCTACTAGGTGTACCCTGCCACGCTTCGCAGTGGCGCATCGTTAAAAAAACTGTTTTCTCGCGGTCGCAGATATGTGACTGATGCAAAAAATAGATAAAAACAATCCTTGATGCGGATTTTATATCATGTTAAAATTTCGACTCAATCGGTGCAGAACTTTTTGAGTTTTTGAAGCGTACACAAACCAACATAACATTTTTATATATATATATAGAAGATATAACACTTATAGCAGAAAGTCGGGGAAAAAATATTCCTTTTCAGAGCTTTTGTTGCGTGCGCTGCGTAAACGGTTAGTTACGAAAAAATCATGTATGCAGGTATTCTTAAGAAAGTCCGCGACACCATATGTCTATCTTTTGAAATTGACTCACTGTAACTATTTTTGGTAATGAAATTTATGATTTGCAAAGATGAGATCGCGCCCGGGCGGGGCGATCAATGCATTAATTGCGAAGGAGTTTTATAAACATGATTTAAATTTTAATTCAAGTAAAATCATGTAACCTACCCTACTGTTGTTAGTTTTCGAAATCCACGCGAACGAGGTCGCGGGCACAGCTAGTATTATATATTGTTATTTTGGTTTCCTCTACACTTTTTTACAACGCACAATACACGCAAAAAGTTTATGATATTATTAAAATATTTCGTTAACAAATATTAATCTCTTAATTCATTATGTGAGTGTAATAAAAGATACAGTGTATAAAACAAATTTATTCAGTCATGCAACATGGTAATTAATGTTACTGGTTCTACTAAAATATATTTACAGCATAATAAAAGTTGCTGAGTGTCTTATTGAATTATTATAATAATAAAAAACTTGTACTTATTAAAATATTTGTACTTGAAAACAGTCTATATAATGTCACCGCTTGAGTATTTACCGAGTATCATTATAAATATAGCACATCAAACACAAAATCATGAGATCAAGAAATATGCACAATTGACAGTTATGGTAATTAATAATACCGTTTAAAAAAAACCTTTATGATCAAAAAAATGCTTGACCAAAAGTCCGCATTATTTGGCAAAATACATATTTAAATGAAGAGAGATATTTTAAAAAAATAAACGTTTAAAATGACAATTATTATAGCTCAAACAACAAGTTCATTCGTAAACATACATACACATAAATCACAATGTTGTCTAATTATATCACAAAGGCAGAGATTATAAAAATCTTGTGTTAATAATGATTACTAGCTGTTAGGCTTTAACATAGTCTTCTTATGTTAAAGCTGAAAACTCTCATATTTGACTTAATTGAATAAATACAGGCATGTAAAATATTGACTATGGACCTTAGCGAGTCAAATCAATAACCCTTGAACGTCAAGTACCAGAAATGCTAGAAATTCATTGTTATTCAACAAAGAATGATAGCAATGATGAGTATTCAACACTGTTTTGATTGTTTTTTATTCTAAGCTTCATTCATTTGACTCTGTTTAAGTAAATGCAGCACCTTTCATTCAGTCTTTTGTTATTAGTGATTATAATTATACCTACTTTACTACTTTTATTAGATGGTGACAACATGTATCAACTATGTTCTTATAATCTTTATTCTATAAATATACTCATTATTGACAAATAATTATTAGACAATAGCATGTAGAAATAAAATGTTGTACTAAAACAGGTTACAAGTAAAATAATTATTGTACTGTTACAAGTATTGACTAGGAAATCAATTTTAAAATTTGCATCATAACATAAACTGTTGACTGACAATTCCCATTATTTAATTTACCCTTTCAGTCATCTGAACACTAGTCATGAAAATATAAAATTTATAAAAACTCTAAATCTAAATGCGGATATTATTACGAGATCGGTTTATATAATAATTAGACAAATCAAAAAATACATAGTAAAACAATTCGCATTGCAATATATAATCTATCTATACTAATATTATAAGGCTGAAGAGTTTGTTTGTTTGTTTATTTGGTTAAACGCGTTAATCTCAGGAAGTACTGATTCAAATTGAAATATTCTTTTTGTGATGGATAGCCCATTTACCCAGGTATTATACATAGGCTGTATAACATCATGCTACGACTAATAGCAGATGAGCAATAATGAAAAATGCCCATGTTACTCGTACATTACCGTGTTACATTACCAGCAACGTACAAGGAAAAAATAGGATAATAGGGAATTTAAAACCGGGTAATGTATTGTTTAAGTAATTGTTTTTAAACTGCAGCAGTGGCTCGGTTTTTATTTATTATTTACTCGGAGAACCTTCTTGGTTTTGTAGACGAAATACCGATTTCTTTGAACAAAACCAAGTCATGTAGGAACAATATTTACATCTTCGTACAAAACTGGAAATGTAATCGGTAATTTGCAAAAAAAAAATACTTCTTAATACTTTTACCGGTTTTGTGTGAAGAATATTTTTTCCTTGTACATTGCTAGTAATGTAACACGGTAATGTACGAGTAACAAGGGGAAAAATGTTACAAAAATGGGCAAAAAATATTTATTTATCAGAGCTTTTGTTGCGTGCGCTGCTGGTTAAAGTTACGCAAAAATCATGTTTGTTTTTCTATAAAAGTTCTAAAAAAAATCCGCGACAGCATATGTCTATCTTTTGAAATTAAATCACTGTAACCATTTTTTGGTAATCAAATTTGTTCTAAAATAATGACACTATCTGCGAAGGTGTCCACGCGAATGAAGTAGCGGGCACATCTAGTTCAGTATAATTAAGAACCCAAATGTATGTTTGCCGTTGATATAGCGGCCAATATGACTTTTGGGGTCGATTTACAGTCATCGGCTATTCACATTTTTTTTTATAAAAACAAGAAAAACAAGTTATATTATAGTTACAACTAATCGGCACAAATGTCACTAACGTAAAAACTGCTATTAATAATACAGATCCGGGAGACCTCTTAGTTAAAATTTTACCCTTAATTAATAATGCTTAACCCGGTATATCAAATTATACAATTTGTATATAGGTTCACAATCGATAGCAGCAAGTGTGGTCGCACAGCTGTTACACGTACCTCATGCCGCTATTGATACGGAGGGTAGTAGGGGTGCGAAGGGTATCCAGCAAGCATGTAAGGCGGGAACGCCTGCCCATTGGCATGGGAGTGTTGCGGGGCTGGAACCGGCGCCGGGGGCGGGGGCGCTGGCGTAGCGGGCGGAGCGGGGGCGGCTCGCGGCGGCCCGGGGAATGTTGACCCTGCAAAAATACTGGCCATTTTAATTTACCTGCATATAATTTTAAAAATGTTAATACTACAATAATTATTTATCAAAACAAATAGCTGAGGGTAATATAATATTGACCTTTCTATACATAAAAAGTTGAAGTCAAACATCAAGTCTTAAATCTCAACGTTATAATATAGAAGTGATCAACTGATCGTATATCATTGTGTAAGTAAGACATGGGCCTTACAGCCTTATATCTATAGTTACACAGTGTTGAGTCACGATCATTCGATTGACATTTTGAAATAAAATAACAGAGATAAAACGCTGTGTTGGCTACATATTATTAATACGGTCGCAACCCTACAGATGCTGTAAGCTTCGCAACCTTTTGCCTATATGTTTATAGATTTTCTTGTCTGTTGGTTTTATTACTTATTTAATCAAAAATGTATAAGTACTAAGTAAGAACACAAACTCGCTTTTTGATTGGGGCGCTCACAGGGCATTTCGCTACTAACCACATGCTTTTCTAAATGCAACTCTCAACAACACAATTTTGTCGAGCATGTGGTGAATGCCAGGAATCAATGATGCATCTCCTGTGTCATTGTGATGCTATGGCTAGAACCAGAATGAGCCGTCTGGAAGTGGCATATCCAAAGACAGAGGATTACAGGCTCTTTCTGTAGAAGGATATAGTGAGGCTAATGGCAACTATATTCTGGACACAGCAGGAGTAAAAGCAGGGGAGGCACAAAAGATCCCAATCGGTCAAAGTGCACTATGACTTAGTCATGGCGCCACAGTATGCCACGAAGTAATAATTCTGGCAATCAATATTGGCCCTAATTCTGGTAAACACATGCTAAGTCTAAATTTAAGTTCAGTGCATTTCTTTCTATCAAAAGAAATACGAAAAGGATGGCTGTCATATAATTTGACATTTACAAACGTGCGTTCAATTTTCGACCTTATTGAACGTGATAAAATGCAGTGTTTAGGAGGCACCTCCGTACATGCCGTCTAAAATTGTCTATGGTTTCTTAGAAATCTATCTAAATTTAAGTGACAGCTCTAAACAGATTCTTGCTATCTTTTTCCTATTACTTATTGCGAGAAAGAGATATACTGTACTTAAATTTAGAATTAAAGTGTGTTCCCAGAATTAGGCCCATTATAGACATACTCGGGTTTTTAATCTCAAACAATTAGAATGGTACAATTAAAACAGTTATCTTATTATTAAAATCGGATCCACCCTGGAAAAAGTGCCAAAGGTACGCTTACCTGATGCACTGTACGGTGGTGCGAAACACGGCCTTATCAGCGACGGTGTCACGGCCTGTTGGTATGGTGGGAACGCCGGCCCCGGCGGCGACACGCCCGACTGGAACGTCGGGAACGCTGGCGCCGGCGGCGGGACGTTCGGCTGGAACGCCGGGAACCCTGGCCCCGGCGGTGGAACATTTGGCTGATAGGCAGGGAACGGCGACGACAAAGTCACAGTGTGTGGCGCGGGCGGCGGAGCAGTGTTTGGTGCTGACGCCCCTACGCTAGGGTACGTCCTCGGCGCACTACTTGGAGTGCTCGGATACACTGGCCTGTTAGAAATATAGCATTATAGACTGCAATGGCCAAACAATCGTAAAGGAGCATTTCAATTAAATTCAATGCTCGCAACAACAATACCCACCTTTGATCAGCGGAAGGTTGTGTACTTGAGACCCTCTGACTATTAATATACCGGCCGAAGCCATTCGACGTTGTTTGCAGTGTCGAGGTACTCGTCAGCAAATCACGCGGTTCAAGCGGAGCAGGAGATCGATCAGAAGTTGCTGGAAAAATAAAGCAAGTTCTACAATATTACATTAGTTGATTGAAACATTATACGAAGGTACAATGCATTTTAATATACTAACCATTTAGTAAATAGTCAATGAATGACTCTCTCATTGACGTTGTTTGTATCTGGAACAACAATTATTAAATTAATTATACTTAATAAACATTTTGATTAATGACAATGGAGAGTTTATTTTAAACAGCATTTTGATATGACCTGTTACAACGCTGGTTAAATGCTACTTCATTTAGGGTCAATCGGATTTTATGAGTTTCCAAAAATGATTTTACTAAAATGTAAAAGTATTCCAGCAAACATACATAGGAAATGTACGTTTTGATTATTTCCTCGATTTTCAAGTCGTACAACATATGAAATGCGATGTTGTATTGTCATATTTTAAGTTTTTACTATAATTTTAGCTCCAGCTCCATATTGTTATATTAATGCAATAACAAAATATGAGAAGACAGGGACTATTGATACTATCGCATTGACAGACATTTCAGTAGATAAACCAACCAAATAATGCACAAATATTTAATTATGTAATCTGAAAAGTACACCGAAATTAAGAGCAGATTTATAATGTCCAAAAGATGCCTGTGGGTTAGATTTTATGAATAAATGTACTTTTAAATATTGTTTTTGAACTGTCACCAGCTATCTTTTTGTATTTTGCGGGGGTAAATATGTAGTTCTAAAAACCAACTAATAGTCTATAGTGTGCCATTTTTTATTTTGATGTTGTAATTTTTGACCAACACTTTGATATGAAGGATTTTGAATCTGAAGGTTTTAACCGCCATGTTGATGCTGGCCTTTCCTTTGTTCTAATTTACTAGAAATGGCTGAGCACACAGATCATCGTGTAAACATTTTAAGTATTTTCATTACTCACGCTGTCTATGATGTTGCTAGAATTTGTAGAAATTCTCTCCTCGAACCACTTATGCATCAATAGCTGTATCGGCACCTTAAAAGAAAAGTAAAATGTTGTTTTGTTAACTGATTATATATAATACTTTAGTATTATATATTTTCACTTAATTTGCTAAGCAAAGAAAAGAATGTCTAATTTATACATTGTACAAACACCAACACTCTTAACTGCCCGTTCGAGACGCAACAGACAGAAAGGTAGAAAGAGATGAAATTATTTTTCACTATGAGAACAATAATTTCATCTCTTTCTACCTTTCTGTCTGTTGCATCTCGAACGGGCAGTTAATAGTGTTGCTGTTTGTACATTAACATATCGACGTAGGAAAACGTATTTGCTGTAAGCCGCAAAAAATCGAAAATACGTTTTTTACATCATTTTTATCAGAAAAAAATACTGCGTCGTTGGGTCTGGGTCTCGTATTTCTACGTCGAAAAAAAAAATCACTTACGCCGTAAGTATTTTGAACAATACTTGTGTTTTCTTTGCTGTAAGCCTACCAAAAATTAGTATTTTTGATGCATTTGTTGCATACGCCATTCTTGCGGTCAGCAAAAATTTCAAACTGAGGCTTACGCCATTTTGGCGGAATGAGTTAAATTACCTAATCCCAGGTCATACATACATGCCAGTGGTCAGCATGCATACAACTATAGAACGTACGTGACCCGTGTGGTGCCGGGCTAGAATAGCACCTCCCCATCTATTCCCGTGGGTGTCGTAAGAGCCGACTTAGGGATAATCTTCCCCAGATGACGGCAACAGCGTTTTCTGGGTACTAGCGAATCACTGCGATCACTAACCCGCCTGCCAAGCGTGGTGATTATGGCAACCTCATGGTAAACTCAAATCCGGTAACTTGCTCTATCACCGGTAGGGCGACTATCTTTCCTAACGTGGTGTTGGGTTTCTCGTCCGCAAGTGCCTCATTAACAATATTGTGACAATTCGGTGTGTGTCAGCGAGGGTAGTATACTTTATACTCAGAATCACCAAACAGTATTCGCTGAAGGTCACAGATACAGGTGTACGCGCCGACTTCGACACATCCGGATGATGAGGTGGAAAGTATGTATGAAGAGATATCTAGAGCCATCTGTACTTTCAAAACTCATTTCACTGTTGTTATGGGGGATTTCAATGCAAGGCTGGGCAAACGGAGCGAACATGAGCTGAGAGTGGGCAATTTGGCAGCGGAACCACAGGGAGAGCTGCGCACAACGAGCTAAGGAACGAGCTATGTTGGGTGTTTCTCTGCGAGATAGAATCAGAAATAAGGATATCTGTAAGAGAACCAAAGTCACTGACATAGCTCATAGGATTAGCAAATTGAAGTGGCAGTGGGCAGGGCACATAGCACACAGAACGCACGGCCAATGGGGCGTTAAAGTTCTAGAATGGCGACCACGTGCCGGAAAGCGCAAAGTAGGTCGGCCTCCCGCTAGATGGACAGACGACCTGGTCAGGGTCGCGGGGAGCTATAGAACTTTTTTCCCACTCCATTCACTTAAAGCAATACCATCAATGCAAGATAATTCTTCACTGAGGCTTACATCTATTAAGTTTTCTAAAAAAAAAACAACTGTGTCACTTACAACATTTTAGAGTTCTCAAAATAATAGAAATATTTTGATGCCATAGAAAGTTCTTGTGGTTACTGCGTTTTATAGGTCTGTAAAAAAAACTCGATTGCTGTAAGCCACAAAAACACTGGTAATAATAGACTTAAAAGGATATCTTTATCGTTAATGTATAAAACAAGAAAAAATAAAAAAACGTTTTTAAAATCATGATCCTACGATACGTACTTTTCGAGTAATGAATTTTTTACTGATTTCAGAAAAGTTTTTTGGCTCTGGTGAACATTTTATGTTTTGCGGCTTACAGCAAATACGTTTTCCGACGTCGATATGTACCTATGCTTTAAAACCCCAGTTCCACATGTCCCTACTGGTCTGTCGCGACTGGTAGAGAAGAACGGTTTTGCCCGTTTTTCGCTACTAGTCGGGATAAACGGGAATGTTACTTTTTAACTTAATTCGGTTGGTATGTTTTTCTTTTTTGTGCACTACGATAGTGCAAGCAGGAAAAAAGGTTACTTATAATTTTTTATTTATTATGTTACTTCTGGTAACCAAAAAATGTCTCTTTTTGTTTGCGTATCTAAACAAATTACCCACTGTGATTTCTTCAGTGGCCAATTGTATTGATTATTATTATTGTATTGTTTAAATTTTTTATTTTTTCTACTGAAAAGCGGTTTTAGTACCGATTGTGCAAACATACAATATTATTAAGTAGGTCATCATCATCATCATTTCAGCCGAGAGACTGCTGGGCATAAGCCTCCAAGAAGCTTCAAACCAATCGGTTCTGCCCTGCCGCAGCCATTGGCTTCCCGCGACCCTCACCGTCTCTAGGTACGCGGCCGCCACTCGAGGAACTTTTCACCCCAACGGCCGTCAGTCCTTGCAACGTGCTACTTAAGGTTTGCATTTCTTTGGGCTATGTCGGCGACCTTAGTTCTCCTGCGGATCTCATCATTTCTGTTTAGATCACGAAGAGAAACCCCGAGCACAGCCCTTTCCATTGCCATATGGGTGACATTGAGCCTTCTTATGAGGCCCATTGTAAGCGGTCACGTCTAAATGAATTAAAGGCTTTCGTCTTGAGAAACTGCGGTAGTTAGGCGATATGCAAGCTTCCCGAACGCTGTCCAACCAAATTGGATCCGTCGATTAACCTCTTTCTAGAAGTTGGATGACGGATAGAAGTTCATATTTGTCAACAACTTCCAGACTAGAACTTCCAAGGGAATTCGACATAATTTTCGGCTTATCCGTGTTCATTTTAAGAACCAATTTGTTGGGAAACTAGAGAGATCGTGGAACATTGTGCTTAAGTCTTCCAGGGTCTTAGCCAGTCCTTACCAGTTCAAAAGCTTAAGCGCATCGCCCTGTCTTACACTTTGCTGAAGTCTTATTGGTTTTGAGTTTTGATCACGGACGCGGACTGACATAGTGGAGTTTTGGTACAGTGGCTGCTGCACTTGGATGTACCGATAGTCAATTTGGCATCTCTAGAGTGACAGAAGTACGGCCCAGGTCTCGACAGAATCTAAGGCTTTCTTATAGTCCACAAACGCTAAGCATAATGGCAGGTTGTACTCTTCGGTCTTCTGTATAACCTGCCGCAGCGTATGTACGTGGTCTATGATACTATAGCCTTTCCAGAATACGGCTTGTTCGGAAGGCTGGAAATCGTCGAACCTCTATGCGAGACGATTCGTTATAACCCTCGAAAACAGCTTGTAAATATGATAAGGCTCGACCGAGATCTCTGTCTCGGTCTCGGAATTCTCGGCTATAAATCCAACCGACAACTCGGTCTCGGTTCTCGGCTACAAATGGCCGAATTTGTCGGCCATAACAGAGACAATTGGAATGATTTATTTTTCGTCGTATTCCTAATTGGGCATATTCTTGTTTCGGATTTCTGTTTGGCCGTATTCCGTTTTCAGCAGGTTCTTGTTTCGGCACATTCCGTTTTCCTAGGTTATTTTTTTTTTTCAAGACATACATATACAGGGTGGATTTTTGAGACAGGTCAGTAAGGGCAGTACCTTAACCGTTATAGTTACAGGAAAACGTTCCTAGGAGACAATCCATAACTTTTTAAGATATTCTGAACTGCATTCACAGATTTTTGAAAAAATGAATGGTCAGCGAAAAAAAAACTAAAAAACATATTTTTTTATGTCTATCGATCCTATTTTGTGTAGGGATCAAAAGACTGTATGGGACCTCGCTAAAAACTTTTTCAACATCTTGCAGTGAAAAATGATAAATCAACTCGTAATATTCTTTATTGCCAAACAATCCCATTTCTTACTGTGATTAGAAGATTCTTTAATTTGAAATACAAAAGCTACGGTAAGAAACAACATGTCACACAAACTTAAAAATAGGTGATCTGCGAAATAAATTGCTCAAAATGACCGCCGTTTTCACGAATACATAATAAGTTCACTCGTTTTTGTACTGAGCAAGTAGCAGCGGATAATTTTCTTGAATGGATATTATTTAAATTCCTCGTTAATGCCTCTTTCAGCTCCTGAACACTGTCGTAATTCCTTTTGAAGACTTCGTTTTTTAGGTGGCCCCACAAGAAAAAATTGAGAGGCGTTAGATCAGGGCTGGCTGCGAGGTGGCCACTTAATTGGACCATCCCGCCTAGCATGACCACCGAAACGCGATATGATAAAGCTATTTATCGAAACTGCGAACATGTATATGGTACAATACAAGTTCACAGTTTCGATAAAATTCCAAGATGGCGGTTATATCCAATGATTTTTGACAGTTCGAAGCGATAAATAGCTTTATCATATCGTATCATATCGCGTTTCGGTGGTCATGCTAGGCGGGCATGTGTTCCTATCCACTGTGTCCCGAATTGTCTACTCAAATTAGAACGCGTAAGACGGCTGTTACGTGGCGGTGCGCCATCTTGTTGAAAATAAACTTTTCGCAATTCCGTCAGGGCCCATTCATCCAACTGGTTTTGAAGATTCTCTAAAATGACCTCGTTATACACAGCAGAATCAAGAGTACCCTCATAGTATTCCATCATTATAGCACGGTTCAACATAAGAGCACACCAACAGTTAAAAGAAAATCGAACCTGGTTGTGGCTTTCCCGAACTCTGACAGGATTTTCACTTATTTTTCCACTAAGCCATATGCAAAAGGTGTACCCGGATGTAACGCTTGAACTATGCGCCCCTGTCGATAGCATTTATAGCTGTATTTTTTTCCATGTCTTTACACAAGTGAGTGGGAAACACCCACTTTATGAGCGACCAATCTGTGTATGATATTTCTGGATTAGGCTTCAACATAGGTTAGAATAGCGATCTCCGAGTCTATGTCCAGTACACGAGGCTGCCGCACTAATTTCTTTTTGAAAAAACCATTACTTATCTTCAAGATTTTTCAAAAGGTTTCTAATTACCTTTCTTGTTGGTACATATCGGAATGGATATTTATTAACGTCCCAAATAATGTAGTAATGCAGCTTCTTTGTTGCTATTATTTACAAAATACGCTTCAACTAAGTCCAAAAATTCCCGATTTGAAGACATTTTTTAAAGCATTAGATTAAAAATTAGCACATATTACCACTGGCCACCTATAACAGCGTTTGATAATACTAAATCAATTTAATGTCTTTGTCAATGAGGGAAGCTAACGTAAAACCATGTGCAATTTAATTTGACTTGCATAGAAAACGGTTTTATTTTGAAATCTAAGCAATGGATGCCAACAGGCCTGAAGATGGACTTATCTTTATAAAATTGTCTTTTCTTTATTAGTACTAGTCACTTATAACAGCGTTTGATAATACTAAATCAATTTAATGTCTTTGTCAATGAGGGAAGCTAACGTAAAACCATGTGTAATTTAATTTGATTTGCTTATAAAACAGTTTTATTTTTTAATCTAAGCAATGGATGCCAACAGGCCTGAAGATGGACTTATCTTTATAAATAGTAAATTTTGTCTTTTAATTGGTTAAATTAAAATATTTTACTATTTTTTTTATTTTATTACGCCAGCATAGTCACAAGTATTTTATAGTATAATATATTTACTAAAATGTGTCGAAACAAGAATGTGCCTAAAACGGAATACGTCCAAACAGGAATGTGCCGAAACAAGGATATTCTTATGCCCAATCAGGAATACGACGAAAAAGGAATCAATCGACAATTGTATCTACGGTGTATGAGATTCTAATTAACCACGCGCATTCACCGTCGCGCGTTCGTCGCTGGGTGTCAGTAGGTACCTACAGTACCTAAGCTGTCGATTTCGATCCCTAAATAATAAATAATTTGTAAAGCTAATATAAACATTAATCAAAATACTTACCGACAAACCGTATTTCGGGTTCTGGGGCCCCTGAAAAATAAATTAGTTTATACTTATTAAGATGAATTGCGCAGTCACGCATCACGAGTCACGCTTATTTGTATGTTTATATTTAGGTTTATTTGTAAAATGGTAATCATGCATAAAATACAATTAGGTAATTTTCTGTATTTTATAACAACAAAGTAACTTGTTCTTATTATATTTTGTATCTAGGAAAGAATAATACAGAGGTCCGACCGTCTAGACCAGAGGTTCCCAGACTTTTTACATTTCAAAATTTAACTGGTTCCGTTGGACCCCTTGCAGCTACATTTCTACCATATTCCCATGGTTGGGGACATGTGATTGGAGGGATTTGAGGGCGGGCTATCGCGTCGAGGTCGTGCTCGCGTAATAAAATATGAATAAGGTAGGTATGTACACACTCACGCTGTTTTCGATTGCATTTTGTCTTCTAAAATAAATACAGTTTTGATTTATAATCAATTTCCAAATGATGAAGAAATGATGCGGCAATCGTGATGTTTGTCAGGCCCGCCCCACCCCACGGCTTTGATTAACGAGATTTGCATCAATTTAAACCTTAATTTCATACTAAAATGCAATACCTTAGAAGATATCAAAGTAACCGAAATAAGGGCCGAACTGAAATTACATATTCAAATAGCTGTTAAACAATAAAAATACAAAACCTAAGAATCTAAATTCTATGTGCGCATGATCTCCCAGAGGTGCAGTATATGTATACAGAGTTACCTCGAAGACAGCGCGCTTTTTTACTCCCGATAGTTACTATCGTTAATATTAGGTTGGGGGAAAAGTCTTTTCGCATTATAGTATGTATGAACTTGTAATAAAATCTCTTGGCTGTACTATTTGTATCTGGCTGGTTTTGGTATCATTAAAAGTTTAGATTTTAAAAAGATAATTCCAAATTCAAATTAGGAAAATGTGTGTTTTTCATTTGTTTTTCGTACTGTCAAGATGATAATCTAATGAAGAAATTCGATACATTTTAAAATTTTACTACAAAAAAGGTAAAAAGTCAACGCAAGCCGCGAAAAAAAATTGCGATGTTTATGGACCTAGTGCAGTGTCTGTGAGAGTAGCACAAATTTGGTTTAAGCGTTTTCAATCCGGAATTTTGATGTCAAAGATGCACGTCGCTCTGGTCGCCCTATTACGGATAAAATTGATGCCATTTTTGAAAAACTGGAGCAAGATCGGCATATCAGTAGTTACGACGTAGCTTAAGAACTGGGAATTGGCCACAAAACATTTTTAAAAAATGGGTACACAAAAAAGCTCGATATTTGGGTACCCGACGAGCTCACTGAAAGAAACCTAATGAACCGTGTACTCATTTGTGATTCTTTATTACGACGTAATGAAACCGAACCTGATAACTGGTGATGAAAAGTGGATCTCGTACGACAAGAACGTGCGAAAAAGGTCGTGGTCAAAGGCCGGTCAGGCTTCACAGACTGTGGCGAAACCCGGGTTAACTCGCAACAAAGTGATGCTGTGTGTGTGTGGTGGGATTGGAAGGGCATTATTCATAATAAGCTGTTACCAGCAGGCAGGACCATCGATTCTGAACTCTACTGCGAACAACTGATGAGATTAAAGCAAGAAGTTGAGAGAAAGCGGCTGGAATTAATCAACAGAAGGGGTGTCGTTTTTCATCATAATAACGCTAGACCTCACACATCTTTAGCCACTCAGCAAAAATTAAGAGAGTTTGGCTGGGCGGTGTTAATGCATCCGCCGTATAGCCCTGACCTTGAACCTTCAGATTTCCACCTGTTTCGCTCTCTTCAGAATTCTCTAGGCAGTGTCAGGTTAACATTACGAGAGGACTGCCAAAACCACTTGTCGCGGTATTTTGATCAGAAGCCCCAAAATTTCTATAGCAATGGGATCATGTCCCTCCCTACCTACAAGATGGCAAAAAAGTTATCGAACAAAATGGTACCTACATACTTTAGTTAAATGTAAATAAAATAAAATGTTTTGAATTTTCTTAAAAAATGCGAAGGAACTTTTTCCCCAACCTATATGATTGTTCATTGGGTTTTCTCATTTTGGAATGTGTGTGTGTGTGAAACCTAGCGGGATCCCCATGTCTGGGAGACTTATGAGTGATACAGAGAATTAGATCTGGATTTGTTCTACAGAATTATGCTGAAATCAGAATTTGTTCCGTATATGAAACGGAAATATAAGCTTTTCTAACCGACCTCCAGCCAGGGGGATATTTACCAACCACTACGTCTGATGAACTATAAATTGGTATCAACTTTTAGATCTGTATATGTTCTGTTCATTCGAAAAACAATCATTCTTCTAACGTCCTTAATTCAGTCACAATCAAGCTGCAAAGAAACCTCCAGTCAGCGGACTTTTTCTACTAAGGACGTTATTATTGCAACTTTTACACTAAATTTATAAAATCTAAACTATTTATGACTTATTTTACTTAAATTACCTATTTGTACATATTGTGTTAAAATTAAAAGTATATAATTTGAATGCTATTATGTGGGTATAATACAAAATAATTACAGCAGTCTGCATTGTCTTACTTATTTAATTATAACTTTTCAATTTAACACAAGATGTAGGTACAAATAGGTAATTTAAGCAAAATAAGTGTCGTAAAAACATAAAATTTTATAAATTTAGTGTAAAAGTTGCAATAAAAAAGTCAGCTGACTGGAGGTTTCTTTGCAGCTTGATTGTGTGTGACTGAATTAAGGACGTTAGAATAATGATATTTTTTTATGAACAGAACATATATAAATCTAAAAGTTGAAACCAATTTATAGTCCATCAGACGTAGTTTTGGTAAATATCCCCGTGGACGATTAGAAAAGCTTATATTTCCGTTTCATAACTAACTCTTACAATACATTGTTAGTACTTGTTGTAGTAGTGGTGGTGTAGAAGGGGCCGGGCTGAAAACGGCAGGCTGGCCCGGCAACCACTGATGCTTTCAAACTTCTATAAAATAGCGTTACATTGAAAATGGAAGCGGTACATATGGTTGGGTAAAGGAGTACATAGGATTGATGCAAATCTCGTTTCTCAAAGCCTGGGTAGGGCGGGCCTGACGAATATCAATCGTACGGTAGTGCGAGAGGGTGCGTCCCCAATTGGTCCCAGTGGTCGGGGGCATGTGATGGAGGGCTATCGCGTCGCGGTCGTGCTCGCGTAGTAAAATATAAATATTTGAAAATGGCAGGTACACACCAGCGCAGTTTTAAATTGCATTTTATCTTCTATCTATAACATGCATGCATTTTATCTTCTGCGCGGATTTCGTCATTCACGAGCAGATTTTTGAGAAATGGCGAGCCATTTGCCTCGCGCGCGCCTAATGTCTTGCCCTTAAATGTCGACTTTTAATGATCCTTAATTTTTGTTAATGTTATATTATGGCTCTTAGGCGAATTTCAAGTTTCCACATTATCACATCATTATTAATGACTGTCACCACATTTTTTTTTATCTTTACGTCTGGTATTATTTCTTTTTTTATTACATATTATTATATGGTTAAGAAATACAAATTAATTAGAAAGGTCGTTCAAATTAACTTACGTTGACATATTCTTCAACGGCCATACTCATTTCCGTAGGTAAAATAAACCGCATCATAGCCATCATGTTTTCAGTTTCTTCAGTTTTGCTTTTAAAAAACTTTTTTTTTTGTTCTCTTTGACTGTTTAACTTTTCCAGCTCTTCTAAGTACACGTCACTGCTACAAAAGAAACACTAAATTTTAGTATTTATCTGCGTTACATTTTTTGTCAGTATAGCCAATCATACCTTAGATTAGAAATGCGCTTAATGAACGATGCCACGGGAGAATATATTTTACTATCAACTTTGCAAAGTGCGAAGTCAAGATTGGACATGATAACAATACATCGCTGCGCAAAATCGTCCAATGGGTACTTTGCTTACTTTTAGTGATTAAAGCGCGAAGACCATTTATAATTATACAAGCCATTGACAAATGCGCAACAAGATAAAAAAAAACTTGCTTGTACTCGTGTTAATAGTAATAATATTAAACCGAGGTTATTTTCCGTCTTATAAGAATTGTCAATTATTCTGGACGGTATTTTCGCACAGCATATAGAAGACGGTTTATTCGCGAGTACACATATTACACTTAAGTACATTAAAAAATACATGACAGATTTATAAATTGTATATAAAGAAATTGTAAATAGCTAATGTATTATTTACGTGTAACGACTCGAGTCCTAATATAATAATTTATAGTACGAATGTATTGCCAAATCTTTTGAATACCATGAATTCGCTAAACATTCCGATTACGCCTACGCTTTGCTGTTGACACTCGCAGATTTTATTTTTTCACTGTTGTTGATTTAATAATGGCAATTGATCACGGCCGTTGGAAATTCATGCAAATAATAATAATTTTAGTAGCTGGAACTCAAACCTTAACTCTCGCTGTATACATTTTTCACACGCATTGTAGGCTGCTTTGGCGTCGTCTGCTTTCCTTAATTTGCATGGTCCAGCTGAGAACAAAATTAACAAACGCCAGGCAAAATATAACATTAGCATACATGAAATTTGAATAAAATTTATTTAATAAAAAAAAATACAGATTGAAATCCAGGAGTTTTCCGTGCCACACTTATCAAAGTTATGATCTGTACCTACCAGTCATCATGTTTTTAACATTAAAGCACTCCAGTATTTATTGTCTAAAAAAATTAGTTTACTGTCGTAATGCTATTCGATCCGCTCGCACACTCGGGGACCCAGTACGGGAAGGATGGATGTATAATATAATAATATAAATGAATCCGATTTTATCCATCTTTTTTTAAGTGTTTCTAATGCTTTTCAGAAAAAAAAATTTGTCCGTAAGAAAATTTGATAATTTCAGAAAATTTAACTACTATAATTATGCGCGATTGTGAATGTGAACTTAGCAGACAGCTGTTTTTTGTAACAAAAGAATTATATGTATTTTATAGCTAAAACAGGACAGTCTGTAGTCAGTGCTGAATGTAGTGTACCTAAATGTTTCTACATATCATAATAGATTTTCTATTATAAATGGACACCGGCGATCAGCCTCGAGGCAATTTTGCGCAGTTTGCAAAAAATTACATGTTTGGTATATCTAAAGCTAAAATAATGACAACTTCGTCGCCATGAGCATTTTCCAATAGTTGATTGCCCTTGCCAAGGGGTGTTAGCGACAGACATTAGACATCAACACCTTTATAGTGTTGACGATCACTTTTGTACACCTTGTATAATTTTTTTTAAGCTTTAAAAGAATCTCGTTAATTTTCAGCAAGCATCCAATTTCATGAATACTGAATAATTAAAATTAACAAGTTTGGCAGTTAAATCTTACTTGTAAAATAAACAAAAATTATTCATAAAATAATGAAATGGATAATTGAATAAATAATTATTGAATAGTAAAATAACTAAAAAGGGAAGTTACGTTTGGGCAGTTAATAAATCGGAATTAGTTGGTAGGAAATCTCATTCTAAGCTTCAAAGAATTTGTATTTTAATAATTATAGCGACGGAATGTAGCGCTCGGCGGCCGCTGCCGCGGCACGCTTGCTGCGCTCGCTCGCTGACCCAATGAAACAATCGGTTTGGGTTCGGGTGTTTCCGCTCTCTGTGAACTGTAGAAGTATTTATCTAGCTCTATTTTTTTCAACTGTTCATAATAACCTCTCAAATGTTTAAATAGCAGTTTTTTAAACTTACATTACATTAGTAGCTATTAAAGTCGATAGCAACTGCACAGAAATCACTATTAACAGTTTTTAGGGTTTAATGATTGACGCGCTATTCTTTATTAAAATAATAAACTTACACCTAATATCGTTTTAAGAACCCATTAGATCTATTATAATCGAAGTGAAATTTCGTCTAGGGATGTACGACTTCTATGAAGCACCCTTTTATGTAGTTACATTCGATGTTGTTGTGGGGAGTGGATTTAATGGATTAATGAATATTATACTGAAAACTCTCAATTTCCTATCGCTTTGCGAATGTTAGTAGTGTCTATCGATATTTATATGAATCTATTTACCAAAAATGTTTTTGATAAGTTAGCTTTCAACCATACTTTAAAAACGAGATTAGGGTTATATACTAGATGAAAGCTATTGTACTAAAATAAGGGAAGTATAAATTACTAAAAGTAGTATATTTGGGTAACAATATCCTCTGGTAGATAACATTAACAAACATGGCACGTAAACACACATTAACGCTTCAAATGTGATTAATTTGCATACACATTATACAAATAAAAGCTAATCATTTTATTATAAATTACTAAATGGCATATGCCTCTCTTCTTTACTCACAGTGCATTTAGACAGCTTATCTAAAATACTTTATATAAATACGATATGAGCGCAGCACAGCGCAAAATATACTAAACTATTGTGTATTAAATTTGTCAAATAAGATTTAAAATAGTGTTCAAATTCTAACAGAGCATAAAAAGTGGTCGCAGGGCTGGGAGCGACATGCTAGCACACAACTTACGATATTGTTTTTCGATATTTCATGCTTGTTTGGACACAGTATAGTCCTAAAATGTGTGCTACACTTTTATTCCATAAATGTTCTAAATGCAAAGCAATAAAAGCTATTTCAAGTCTTGGATAGTTTGACAAATATTAATTACAAAAAAAACTATTTTTATTACCAATGCTTTATTAGCAATTTAATTTAATTGATTGAATAAACACGTAGCTCTTTAAATCCAATATGTTTTAGTACAAAAATTATTTAAAGAAAATGCACAGCATACATACGGTAAGGCAGCAATTGTAATTGTACATAACGTAGGTTATCTGATTATAACATTTTAACAAATGTTAGAAACCTGATTTTAATGTTTTTGATGCGATTAAATGCCAACTTTATTGTAACAATTATAAATATAGAAAGAAAACGATTAAAAAATTATATGCTCCAGGCGGGAATCGAACCCGCGTCTCCTGATGTCCGGTCAGACGCGATTACCACTACGCCACCAGAGCACTAGATATAACCTGCTTATTTCTTCACCGCTTTCTATCGTTCTTAATATAGTCGTGCGTACTATTCCATTAATGTATCGGTTACTTTTAATTTTTATTATTCCATGGCGGCTATCGTAGTACTATCTTGATGGGCTGTCGACAGTACAAACATGAATATTTTTTGTGTTGTGACTTGTGGAAGAACCATTATTGCAGAAATAACCTATTATGTTTCTTAAATCCTAGGAGTATTTGTTTCAAATTAAAAATATATATCACTTGGGTTAAGTGTACATTTGTATTTTATATGGCGTAATACTGTCATCTTTCTGTAAGATAGAATTTATTAATTATTTGATTTTAAATGTTTACTTACTCCCAATTAATTACACGATATTTTATTTAAAATAATTTAAACTCAATAAAGTGTCGCCATACAAATAAGCATTCAAAAAAAGGTGAAAAAAGATTCTGTGGCGCCACTAGTACACCTTTGGCAGCGCATAGCTTAGAAACGTGATGGTTTACGAGATTTTGTTAATGTATATTTTATGTTTGTATTGATGTGAACTATCATTTACCCTTTTAAAATAGGCATTTCATTTATTTATTTAATCTTAATTGCAAAAAAAAGTACAATGGGCGGACTTAATGCCTAAGGCTTCTCTTCGAGTCAACCGCTGAAAGGTATTGGAGAAAATGAAATGCATAAGCCTAATAATTTAATTATCATTTTAGGTATTTCATGATTGATTAGTTATTTAGAAAAACATATTTCCAAATTTACACTCTATTAAACTTAATGCTCGATTATTTATTACGTACTAGCTATGCTCGCGACTTCGTTCGCGTGGATGTCGGAATATAACAACATGTCGTGCGTAGGTGGGTCGCGCGGCCTGGTACCTTGCAAAGCTACCGCGGCGGTCGGCAAGCTCCCTTCCCCTTCATGATCGCCCCGCCTGCGTCCGCCCGCCTTGGATATCATAAATGCGTGCGTGGTACTTGCTCATTATTTTATTGCGGTGTAATTTTAAAACTATGATATCGCATACTATATTCATAAAAATCAAATGATGTCAAGAACAAATTTGTTCAAAATTAAATTCTTGTGATGAATAATGTATTTATTTTGATAAGGAATAATATCATGTTTACAAAAACACCTTCGCATATAATGCATTATTTTAGAATAAATTTGATAACCAAACAAAGGTTATAGTGAGTCAACCTTGAAAAATAGACGTAATATGCTGTCCGGACTTTTTTTTAGAACTTTTAAAGGAGAACAATTCTGGAATACATGATTTTTGCGTAACTTTTACCATTTACGCAGCGCACGCAACGAAAGCTTTGAAAAGGAATATTTTTGCCGTTTTTGCAACATTTTTTATTGATGCTCAGATCCTATTGATCGCAGCGTTATGTTATATAGCTTTTAGCCTTCTTTGATAAATGGCCTATCCAACACAAAAAATAATTTTTAAATTTGAATTAGTAGGTTCCTGAGATTAGCGCGTTCAAGCAACCAAACAAAAAACAAACTCTTTAGCTTTATAATATTATTATAGAAATATAGATTCGTGACCAACCGTCTGTGCGTGTTGAGGAAGTTAACAAAAACTGGTCTGGCTGACTGGCCAGCCAGACTGACTGGTCGCCAGTTTTGTCAATCCGTAAAATTTATCAAATTTCAGTTTGGGTTTATCTATTTTTACTGAATTTGGGAAACTGACTAATATACAGCGTAGTTCGTAGAAATTACGAAATTTTCTTAAATTCCCTGTGTTTTAAGTATTAATATTAATTTTCAATTTTTTTCAGAACATTATTAACCAACACTACCTCATCTGGATATTAACCCACCAATTTGAATAGAGGCTTATTTAAGCCTTTCCCATTTATATAATTATGTAAAATGTGACACACACTAAAACAGAAAATTGAAAAATAATTAATATTTGCCAAACCAAGTCTAATAACGACGTGTTATACTTATAAAATGAAAATATTTAAATAACAATAATATGTACTGATAAAGCAAATACGTTGGGAGTCAAGAACACAATCAAAGCTTACGAAGTTTCTTTGAAATCAAACTGAATATTTATTATATTTCAAACGACTAATGTAGTTTTATATAGCTACTTTTAAAATATTCGCTTATGCTTGTTTTACTGAAGTTATATTCAACACACTAAAATAATATTTGCGTTTTATATCGCTAAGCAAAATGAATCACCAACGATAGAAATTATGATAAAGGTTTTTGTACTGCATTAAAAAAAATAGAGTTAATATATTTTAATTATATTTTGTGTAGTATGAATATGTTGGTGAAGAGATACATATAATAATAATAATGTGGTTTGCATTATTAGATACGAAAAAATTACATTCGGCTTACCTTCACAATTATCATTGATAGACCTTTTCAAGGCACCGTTCTTTAAGTTTGGCGGCGGTTTACTTGCATCAAACCTGCAAAACAAAATCAAAGTAACTAATAGAATTAAAAAATATATATTTTAATAAAGGTCTTGATTTGCCCAAGAAGTTGTAGCGCAGATCGACGCTAGAGTAGCGAAAGGCAAACGCGTTGAGCGTGGCGCATGTTCGAAAGGATTTAAATATTTTGAATGTCGACGAATCACAGACAAACATGTGATTTACATGATGGTAAAAAGGTAACTATCGCCTTTAGGTTTAGGCAACACTAACAATTATCGACACCAGAGAGGTTATGCAGACGATAATCACAATTAATTTCATTCATAAATATTAAGTTGAAAACGAAATTAAAATATTAGGTTGAAAAATGTTATCCCTATTACTAAATTCTTACATTGGTGGCAACGGTGGTGGTGGTTGATTGAACGGTATTACTTGTAAGCAGGTTGGTGGTGGACCTGAAATATAAAACAAATATTCAATAAGTTTTCTTATTAAATAATTGAAGATCGGGTGGAGCGTATTTACGCGACCAGGTTTTAAAACGTGGTTTAAACAATACTTGCAATACTTTTAAGGTATTTCTACAAGAGCGCACTCGATCTTATTTAGAGCCTTACAAATATGAGCAAGTAGACCACATATAAATAGCCAATTAATATTCATGGAAACTTATACTAATATTATTTTATTCCAATAAAAGTAGGATGAAAAACTACTGGTGCTCAAGTAATGCTCTCTTTATGCTATACAGATTATATCGAAATATATTAATATTATTATTATTGATTTTTATCTGTCGCAACACTGGCCCTGATGAGCCGGCCGAATGAGCCGAGACAGAGGGTTAGAAATATGATTTTTCAGCACTTGTGTAATGTAATAAAGTGAAAATATTTTATTTTATTTTCATGTTATTCAATATCATAATAGTTAGTAATATCACTATAAATATCTAACTTAGATATTTAAAGTAATATTATAGTAAGCTTATTATAGATTCATACATGTAATTAACTGAACAAATATAGGTACAGGGAGCTATACAAAATAATAAACAGCCGAGAGGGTCTGCGTCGATGGGGTGAGGCACTCGCCAGCCCAGCTGCTGACCACTGGACGATAGAAGCGATCCGTCCGGTATTGGAGGAGTGGGTTAGGGGCCAGCATGGCAGCCTCACCTACCGCATGGTGCAGATACTGACTGGACATGGTCACTACCTGTACCTTATCGCCCGTCAGAAGAGAACCGCAGAGTCAATTAAATTTATTTTATTTTACCTAATGTTAGGGAAGTGGATACAAACATTAAATTAAATAGTCAGTAGCTAAATTTAATTCAATCCACCACGTTTTTAGGCATTACAATCGATGCGAAACTCCAGTGGAATCCTCACATCACAACACTTTGTAGTAGACTTAGCTCCGCGGTTTATGCTATTAGAAAAATAAGGCAATATACTGATATTGCCACGGCGCGCTTGGTTTACTTTAGTTACTTCCATAGTATTATGTCGTATGGTATTCTTCTGTGGGGTAAAGCAGCAGACATTGAAACAGTATTTATCTTGCAAAAACGTGCAATTAGAGCAATCTACTGCCTTGCTGCTCGAACATCTCTTAGAGACTTATTTAAAGAAATAGATATACTAACAGTGGCTTCTCAATATATTTATGCTTGCATAATTTTTGTACGTCAAAATTTAAATTCCTTCTTAAGACACAGTGATGTACATGCATTAAATACAAAAAATAAAAATAAGTTGATCTTACCGTCTCTAAGACTGCATAAAATTTTTAATACTTTTATGGGTCAAAGCATACTTTACTATAACAAGATTCCTAATAACGTACTAGACTTGCCATTTGACAAATTTAAAATTCACATTAAGAAAATTCTAATGTCCAAAGGTTGTAAGAAAATTCTAATGTCCAAAGGTTGCTATACTATTAACGATTATATAAATGACAAAAATGCTTGGTTGTAACTTATAATGTCATATAGTTATTTTCACCAATAGCATTTCATTGATTTTGTGGTTGCTGGAAGATGTCATGCTCTCTATAAGTTTCTGCGGTGGTGGCGTCGTGTGCCGGGTCGCTCCGTTCCCTATGATATGGTTGAGCGGAGCGATGGCTGACACATGCGTCATACTTGTGAACAGGTGCCACTAGTGGAAATGGTCATCTCTAAGCTTCCTTGATTTTGTAATAATTTACCTACATATTCATCAATAGTATAATTTTTGAGGGATTTTTGAGGTATATGGCATTATAGGATATTATATATAAAACAATACAATTATTATTGTAATGACGTGCTCAGACAAGTGTTTAAAATTAATGAAAGATGTTTAGCTATAATAGGTCTTTGTATATTAATTGTTGACCTTTGTGTATTGTAATACCTATATTGTGATGGTGCATTGTCGGACAGCCTTTAAATACAGTAAATATTCTTATCATTAGGTACTTATTGGTACTTTAATATACCTTTTTTATACTCTGTACGACACTGCGCTGCTAAATACTATTACTGTGTAATTAAACATTGTAACTTAATGATTGAAAAGAGTGACTACACGAGTTTGTTGCCGGAATATTCTCGGTAGTTCAACTTTTGGAACCGGTGTAAATTCAGACAGACTGACTGACTGACGGACAGACAGACAGACAGACTGACTGACGGACCGACGGACCGACAGACAGACCGATAGACAGACTGACATAACATTCTTAGCTTACGTAGATGCAGATAAGACAGAGAGACAAACATTATGAAATTGTTAGTTAGTTAATATTATTTTTATGTGATAGACTTAAGGGTTTTTTTGTTGACAATTGGAAAGTGCTTCTTGGGGGCCTAATTGAATAAAGATATTTTCATTTTCACTTTTCATTTTCAGTCACCACTGCGACTCCACCGATGACACCACCAAGCACACTTTGTTGGAGTGCCCGGCCCTGTTTGAGATTGCCCATGGGAAGTCTGGGCAATCTCAACTGGCGCGAAACCGGGGCATAAGTTGCCTGGGGGTGGTCTGGTGAATTTGCTTCGTAGACAACCACCTCCGCATAAGGCACGGGATCTGTCCAGGAGTTTAGCGGGTATTAATTTTATAAAAAAAACTGCAACACAGCCAAATATTCATTATGGCGCCTAATGTCACATTGGTGAAGTTTAGTTGAATTCTATGTCGCCCGCCTTATTGCCATATTTAATAACAGTGAAAACGACGTAAAATTTTGACTTTTGTATAAACAAACTATGCATGAAAACGAATTATAAGTATTTTTCTTGGATTCAGGAGGTTTATTTGATTCTTTGAAATAATGTAATATACCTGGCCAAAAATGAAACTTATCCTTTGAAGTACATTATGAGCCATGGGCATTTAAAAGTTCTTGTGGTCTTTAAATTTTGTTTTTTCTTTAATATGTTGTACCCTTACTGTCTTTTCTATTTTTTTCTTTTGTAATCTTCAAAAATTATGACCAAATAAACGTCTTTTCTTTCTTTCTTTCTTTTAGCTTGCCACTTAATACATATTGTTCTATCGAGTTTTGACATACTTTTAGTTTTGTTGCTCATTTTTTCTGTGTGAGTCCAAGTCTGGCACCCGCATATTCTATTTTTTCTTGGTTAAAATATTTATTTGATTTTTTTGAATTTTTCACTACTTTGGTTTTCTTGGTATTCATAGAAAGTCCAACCTTTATACTTTCCTCAGTTAATAATTGGTGAATGCTGTATCATTAACTACATTGCTTTCGGAAAATAATACTAAGTCATGAACAAAGCGAAGGACTTTTCCATTTATTTTCAAACCATGTTCCTTCCAGTGAAATTTGCGAAACACTTTTTCCAGCCCCACTGAAAATACTTTTGGAGATATCGGGTCACCTTGTCAGACACCTTGCTGCATTGAAAAATCTACTGTGTCTGGAAACTGACGCTTGACGGGTTAAGTCCCTTAACCAGATGTCAGATAGTAGAGTACAAGTTAAGTAGGTATTTATTTATTTATTACAGCCGAAAGTCAATGACATTGACTATCATTTGCTATCATTAACAAATCTAAATTGAGTTGACAGAATATTTACAAACTGAAAATATTACTATCAGATTATGATAATAAACAAAAGTTACTTGTATATTTTTATTTATATATTTATTTATTAGGTACACAGAACGCTAAAACCACTACCCCAACTCGCTCCTCTCTCCTGCAACATATACTCGAAATGTTTCACTAGTGACATCTGATTGACTGCTAGATTTGTTCTTACTGAGAACTTGATATTAGAATGGGATACTTCGTGCACTTAATTTTATAAAGCAAAAAATTTTATTTGCAACCACTCCTTATGTGGCGTAGATGAAGGCACCACTGAACATACATAATTATATTTCCAAAAATACTAACAAAACAATAAAAAAATGTATGGTCCAGGCGGGAATCGAACTCTTGTATTCTGGAGTATTACGGCCAGACACGATAACCGTCTGGCCAGATCCAATCAAGGAAGGCGTTATGCACAAAGTCAAACATTTGAATGCCATTAAAATGGCTTTCTCATTTTTACTAAAAGTTTAAAAATGCTTGAAAAAGTATTCTTTTAGAACACTTGAGGTTTAAAATTCAATGAGTGGTGAGTTACACATTGCTATAAAATCATTAAAAGTAGAAAGTAGAAGCGGTAAAGAAATTGGTCTTGGGTCATACAATTTTTTCATTGTTTTCTTCATTTGTATTTTACACAAAGTAGGTGTTATAAATACACAAAATCAAACATTTAAATGTAATAATTATATTTTTTAACTACTCTAGACACCCCATATGATTTGCTGCCAACTCGATAATCTAATATTACTCTCAGTAATATATGTAAAACGACAGGCTACTATGTCGTATCACACTCCATCTAACACACTCGGGAAAAGAATTAAACTCAGGTTCAACTAAACGATTCATGACATTCATTGAGTAACATGAAAAGATATGAATGAAAGTATATTTATATATATCAATCCTTTTTTCCAGTCGTTGGATAATGTGATCGTTGAGATAAGTGTTTTAAGTATCTCTGATGTCACAGATCACTAATGGTGACATTTTTTGTATGCTGAAAGAATGGCATAGAGCATGCCAAACCAATACCATACTACAAAAAATTAATTGTTCTCATAGTGTTTTGTGTCTATATATAACTTTGTGTGTATTCAATGTGTTTGAGTGTATGTTTCTTATCTATACACCGTGTTCCTGAGGATATACACTAACTTTGAATAATACTTCTATAGCTCTTGTTAAACATATCATACAAAGGAAGTAGTAGTATAAATAGCATAATTATCAAGTTATTGGTAATTTAAGTTTAACCAATTTAATTGTGTCGTGCAGTGAGAAAGAGTATTTATCTGTGAGATGTTGCCACTTTGTACAACCAAAACTATCAAACTTTATGTCATAGTTTCAAAAGTCAAAATTTAAAAAACATTAACGTTAATAAAAGTTACGAAAAGTTTATGTGGACCAAAGTTTCAAATGTGACGTTGCCAGCTCATTTAAAGAGTAAAGAGTTTGTATGAAAATAAAAAAATGTTAAAGAAATTGGAATTCATAAAAGTGTCTTGTATTATATATTTATTTAAAAAAAAAGTTTTAAGTTAATTTTAACACACCCTAGACCCTATCATAATAACAACACTTCTGTGACGTTTTTATAATGTCGCAAAAGCTATATGCTGAGATAGGCCCGTTTTGACTGCAACTGCGGATATGTGTTGATTGTTTTATTTTTCTACTTATTCTGTGTTTTTATTGCCTAAGTTTTATGTGGTATGTTTCTATGTTTGATGTCTGTCAATAAAAATATTTCTATTTATTACTTTCAAAAGTAAAAAATAAACCATAGAATGTAAATGCGGGATTGCAATAAAATATTATTGAATATTAATTTTATTTACTTTGAGTACCTTTTTAAAATAAATTTTGTGCTTATTGCCTAATTATTGTTTGTGCTTATGTATTTATTGTATAATATTTTGCAATTGATTATGGTCTTACAAATGGTGATTTACTAATAAACACAAATGATATTAATGTTTTTAATCTCTAATCTTGCTTAATTACATTTTCGGAAATGTCAAATGGGACTTTGTATGTGGAATAAAGTGTAGGTTTGTAATACTTCACCTGTATATATGGCTGATGGAACGGGAGAAATAGTAGAAGGTTCTGTTGGTGGCGGTGGCGGTGGTGGCGGCATCACCGATGGCACTGATGGTAGTGGTGATGGCAAGCCTATGGGCGGAGGTGGAGGAGGCGGTTGCGACATAAACATTGGCCTGACATTCTCCATGGTGGGTATATTATTGTTACCTAAAGTATTAGATGCAGCAGCTGCATACATGGCTGCATGCCTTTCTAACAAAACTCGTGGCAACTGGCCTTCTGTACGAAAGAGCTCTTCTTCTTCCTTTGATGTATGAAGGAATGTACAATTAGGCAATGTACAACCCGTTCGATTTTGGTAGTTATGACAAAAATTAATAATTGATTTCATTTCCTCTAATGTGCACTCGTGCCTATATTTGCAATGGCCATGTTTATTACACATGCCTCGCACGTAATTACGGCAAACATCAAAATGGGAATCGAGTGAAGCTGCCGGAAGATTCCTAAGGCGTGGATCCGTCGGTGCAACAGATTGCACCGGCGTAATAGATGGTTGGCGGCCATTTTGTTCACTAGGTGAACTCATTTTCTAAACGCAGAATTTTTTACCCGTAATGAATTCGTCAAATTCATTCCTTGTTCATGAATATGGTAAAAAACTTTACTCGTACGTTTGACAATTGTTTTTTCTTTTTATTTATTATAATTATGATTCGTCTATATTTTCATACAATGAAAAACGACGCCTCCTCCTTCAGTCAGATTACTTTGTCACATCTAGATCAATAAGCCCAATGTCTCCGTCCTTTGATTTATTAGTAATCATATGAGCACCATTTAGGACACACCACATTTATCCATTGTATTGAAAAATTAAATATGAAACAGAAAAACTAAAAAAATCGCAGAAACAAAAGTAACACGATCACAGAACACAGACCACTCAACACAACAATATATATCAAAGAGAATATAAAACGCTACGCTAGAAGAGACGGGACTTCAAGGAAAAAAAATTTTCTATAAAACGTGCACGCCAGACTCATACCAATATAATAAAAATTCAGCCAACAGTCTGGCAACAATAATGCCAACATAAGCAACAAAATAGGGATGTGCTTATTAGGGATTAGAGATACAGTTTAGATTTTTATCGATAGTTATAGGTGTTTGAAATAAATAAAGGCACTTGTATTTAGTATTTTATTTAATATAATATACAATATATCAACCTTGACTACTATGACAACATGGTAGGTTGTTAGGTTGACGGTAGGCGTGTGAATCGTCCTGGATCGGCCATCAACACCGATTTGGATTCCGACTACACCAAAAATATGTCGCGATTTTGTTGTCGATTGGCACATACACCAAATCCTTCCCTGTCAATTGAATCCACTGTTTACATCTGCGAAAAAAATAAAGTGGTTTATTTAATGGGCACGACATCGATAGGGAAATAAAATTGTACAGACAGCACTATTTTTTACTTAGGTCGGTAGGTAAATATTACTTTTATGTACTAAAATCACTATTTAAACAATAATAGCTTTAGAATAGAACTAATTAACAGTCATTGGTACTTACCGATCATCATTGAGAGGAAATTCAGACATAATATGTTCGTTTTACATTGGCCGCCGGCGTGTCTTTAAATTACATGTTTCTTAACTTATTCGTTTACTCATTTAGTTCACTTCACATCACACACAATCCTTTTTGGGTCAAGCTTATTTCTTGAGGCAAAACACTCGTTTTTAATAATAATTTACATTAATTTGTGATTTTAGAAAATTCTCCAAAACAACTAAATGAAATGTCAAACGTTTTGAAAACAGGACAACAGCGACAGAGACAGATGACAGATATAAATCACCTGTTTATGAAGAGCGTCGACCACCATATTGATTGTATGGATAATGCCTTCTTTCGGATTGAAGCGGATTATACCGCCATTACTGAGCGTGCACGTTTCATACAATTATTTTTTCTTACGAAGTTGCGCTAGACTGATATATATGAACAATGCTCAACAAGGTGTTGCCCTCATAGAACTTTTATTTTTCAGTATCGTGTGTTGCCAACGCTGTCACAGAACAAGTGTTTAAGTTTTGAAGAAAATGTCATTCTTCTTGTGTTTGTGCAAGTGGGCTTTAATGTAAGCTCGCTGTATGAGAATTCTTAGGTCATAGGCCTCCCCCACGGATTTCCAAACCAATCAGTCCTGCGCTGCCCGCATCCTTCGGCTTCCCACGACCCTCACCAGATCGTCGGTTTGGGGGGTCTGACCTACTAACGCTTGCTTCTCTCTCCCGGTACGCGGTCGCGGTACTCAAGGGCCTTTCCGCCCCTATTATCAGCGGCCACGTCTCGGTCGCGTATTGCCATCACTAGCAACATATTAGGTTGGGGAAAAAGTCTTTTCGCATTACAGTATGTATGAACTTGTAATAAAATCTCTTTGGCTGTACTATTTGTATCTGGCTGGTTTTGGTATCATTCAAGTTTAGATTTTAAAAAAGATAATTACAAATTAAAATTAGGAAAATGTGTGTTTTTTATTTGTTTTTCGTACTGTCAAGATGAGTAAATCTAATGAAGAAATTCGATACATTTTAAAATTTTAGTACAAAAAAGGTAAAAAAACAACGCAAGCCGCGAAAAAAGTTGCAATGTTTATGGACCTAGTGCCGTGTCTGTTTAATTTTCAATCCGGAAATTTTGATGTTAAAGATGCACGTCGCTCTGGTCGCCCTATTACGGATAAAATTGATGCCATTTTTGAAAAACTGGAGCAGGATCGGCATATCAGTAGTTACGACGTAGCTAAAGAACTGGGGCTTGACCACAAAACAGTTTTGGCGCATTTTAAAATAATGGCTACATAAAAAAGCTCGTTATTTGGGTACCCCACAAGCTCACTGAAAGAAATCTAATGAACCGTGTACTCATTTGTGATTCTTCATTACGACGTAATGAAACCGAACCATTTTTGAAAAAGCTGGTATCTGGTGATGAAAAGTGGATCACGTACGACAAGAACGTGCGAAAAAGGTCGTGTTCAAAGGCCGGTCAGGCGTCACAGACTGTGGCGAAACCCGGGTTAACTCGCAACAAGGTGATGCTGTGTGTGTGTGTGGTGGGATTGGAAGGGCATTATTCATTATGAGCTGTTACCACCAGGCAGGGCCGTTGATTTTGAACTCTACTGCGAACAAGTGATGAGATTAAAGCAAGAAGTTGAGAGAAAGCGGCCGGAATTAATCAACAGAAGGGGTGTGGTTTTTCATCATGATAACGCTAGACCTCACACATCTTTAGCCACTCAGCAAAAATTAAGAGAGTTTGGCTGGGTGTTAATGCATCCGCCGTATAGTCCTGACCTTGAACCTTCAGATTTCCACCTGTTTCGCTCTCTCCAGAATTCTCTAGGCAGTGTCAGGTTAACATCACGAGAGGACTGCCAAAACCACTTGTCGCGGTATTATGATCAGAAGCCCCAAAATTTCTATAGCAATGGGATCATGTCCCTACCTACAAGATCGCAAAAAGTTATCGAACAAAATGGTACCTACTTACTTTAGTTAAATGTCAATAAACTATATTAAAAAATGTTTTGAATTTTCTTAAAAAATGCGAAGAAACTTTTTCCCTAACCTATTTATTGTTATTGTTTTTGTTAAACCTTCTTGGTTTTTATATAATAAGAACACCCTGACGCTATACTAATTTAAATATGACGTGAGTCATCTGTGTGTCACATCCCTTTTTGTTGTTTATCAATATACACCGTTTACTTCAGAACTCTATATATTTTATTTATTACCACGTCAATACTGTGTTTCCAACCAAAATTCTGCAAAAGTTTTTATTACACGAATCAAAAACTTTCATCTTGAGGCACTGAGGAAGTTGGGCTGTGGATATGCCGCGAAGCTTCCCGAACGCTGCCCTGCCGAGTTGTATTCGTCGATTGACCTCTTTCTAGAAGTTGGACTATTTGTACCTTCATAATTTTCGTCTTATCCATAGACTCACTTGTTGGGAGACTCTACAGAGTCGACGAGCATTGTGCCCAAGTCTTCTAAGGTCTTAGCTATGACTACGATATCATCAGCAAAACGAAAGTAAGTCGTGTACTCGCCGTTTATGTTGACGCCAAGTCATCTCCAGTCCAAAGCTTAACACATCCTCCAACGCGGCTGTGAACAGTTTCGGCGATAAAACATCGCCTGACTTACACCTTGCTGGAGTCGTATCGGAGTCTTTTGGTCCTGGAAGCGGTCTGAAATAGTACCGTTTTCGTACAGTTACTGCAACACTTGGATGTGTGTGTGTATTTAATCATTCTAAGGACTGAAATCTTATAAGTAAACAAGGTGTTCTGTAGAAACCACTGAACCATTCAACAAAGCACAATAAAAATAGCTCCTAAATTCCCAATCTCACCCTCGATGTTGCCATTTGTCTAACGCCAGTGCGTTGGTAAGTTGTATTGTATAAAGAAGCCCTAAAGCAATTTTCGTCCTCTGATTCCGAGAAAGTTTCATAATCTCCGCTGATGTGCCGAAATAGCAGTGGAATATCTTGCTTGTGTCATTGTGATCCTATTATACTATCCAAAGCATAGATAAAGTATAGATATCTACTCGTTTTAAAGTTTTGCTTAGGAATTTTTAATATTTATAAAAAAATAACAGCTTGGTTGCTAAGCTGTGGTAGGAGGCCTATCTATCTTTCTTCAACAGAATCTGATGATAGCAGGCGCGGATCCAGCCCTCAAAAAAGGCCAATTTTTGGGTGGCTATGACCATAACCTTTTTTGAGGGCTGGATCCGCGCCTGCTATCATCAGATTCTGTTGAAGAAAGATAGATAGGCCTCCTACCACAGCTTAGCAACCAAGCTGTTATTTTTTTATAAATATTAAAAATTCCTAAGCAAAACTTTAAAACGAGTAGATATCTATACTTTATCTATGCTGTGGATAGTATAATAGGATCACAATGACACAAGCAAGATATTCCACTGCTATTTCGGCACATCAGCGGAGATTATGAAACTTTCTCGGAATCAGAGGACGAAAATTGCTTTAGGGCTTCTTTATACAATACAACTTACCAACGCACTGGCGTTAGACAAATGGCAACATCGAGGGTGAGATTGGGAATTTAGGAGCTATTTTTATTGTGCTTTGTTGAATGGTTCAGTGGTTTCTACAGAACACCTTGTTTACTTATAAGATTTCAGTCCTTAGAATGATTAAATACACACACACATCCAAGTGTTGCAGTAACTGTACGAAAACGGTACTATTTCAGACCGCTTCCAGGACCAAAAGACTCCGATACGACTCCAGCAAGGTGTAAGTCAGGCGATGTTTTATCGCCGAAACTGTTCACAGCCGCGTTGGAGGATGTGTTAAGCTTTAGACTGGAGATGACTTGGCGTCAACATAAACGGCGAGTACACGACTTACTTTCGTTTTGCTGATGATATCGTAGTCATAGCTAAGACCTTAGAAGACTTGGGCACAATGCTCGTCGACTCTGTAGAGTCTCCCAACAAGTGAGTCTATGGATAAGACGAAAATTATGAAGGTACAAATAGTCCAACTTCTAGAAAGAGGTCAATCGACGAATACAACTCGGCAGGGCAGCGTTCGGGAAGCTTCGCGGCATATCCACAGCCCAACTTCCTCAGTGCCTCAAGATGAAAGTTTTTGATTCGTGTAATAAAAACTTTTGCAGAATTTTGGTTGGAAACACAGTATTGACGTGGTAATAAATAAAATATATAGAGTTCTGAAGTAAACGGTGTATATTGATAAACAACAAAAAGGGATGTGACACACAGATGACTCACGTCATATTTAAATTAGTATAGCGTCAGGGTGTTCTTATTATATAAAAACCAAGAAGGTTTAACAAAAACAATAACAATAAATAGGTTAGGGAAAAAGTTTCTTCGCATTTTTTAAGAAAATTCAAAACATTTTTTAATATAGTTTATTGACATTTAACTAAAGTAAGTAGGTACCATTTTGTTCGATAACTTTTTGCGATCTTGTAGGTAGGGACATGATCCCATTGCTATAGAAATTTTGGGGCTTCTGATCATAATACCGCGACAAGTGGTTTTGGCAGTCCTCTCGTGATGTTAACCTGACACTGCCTAGAGAATTCTGGAGAGAGCGAAACAGGTGGAAATCTGAAGGTTCAAGGTCAGGACTATACGGCGGATGCATTAACACCCAGCCAAACTCTCTTAATTTTTGCTGAGTGGCTAAAGATGTGTGAGGTCTAGCGTTATCATGATGAAAAACCACACCCCTTCTGTTGATTAATTCCGGCCGCTTTCTCTCAACTTCTTGCTTTAATCTCATCACTTGTTCGCAGTAGAGTTCAAAATCAACGGCCCTGCCTGGTGGTAACAGCTCATAATGAATAATGCCCTTCCAATCCCACCACACACACACACAGCATCACCTTGTTGCGAGTTAACCCGGGTTTCGCCACAGTCTGTGACGCCTGACCGGCCTTTGAACACGACCTTTTTCGCACGTTCTTGTCGTACGTGATCCACTTTTCATCACCAGATACCAGCTTTTTCAAAAATGGTTCGGTTTCATTACGTCGTAATGAAGAATCACAAATGAGTACACGGTTCATTAGATTTCTTTCAGTGAGCTTGTGGGGTACCCAAATAACGAGCTTTTTTATGTAGCCATTATTTTAAAATGCGCCAAAACTGTTTTGTGGTCAAGCCCCAGTTCTTTAGCTACGTCGTAACTACTGATATGCCGATCCTGCTCCAGTTTTTCAAAAATGGCATCAATTTTATCCGTAATAGGGCGACCAGAGCGACGTGCATCTTTAACATCAAAATTTCCGGATTGAAAATTAAACAGACACGGCACTAGGTCCATAAACATTGCAACTTTTTTCGCGGCTTGCGTTGTTTTTTTACCTTTTTTGTACTAAAATTTTAAAATGTATCGAATTTCTTCATTAGATTTACTCATCTTGACAGTACGAAAAACAAATAAAAAACACACATTTTCCTAATTTTAATTTGTAATTATCTTTTTTAAAATCTAAACTTGAATGATACCAAAACCAGCCAGATACAAATAGTACAGCCAAAGAGATTTTATTACAAGTTCATACATACTGTAATGCGAAAAGACTTTTTCCCCAACCTAATATGTTGCTAGTGATGGCAATACGCGACCGAGACGTGGCCGCTGATAATAGGGGCGGAAAGGCCCTTGAGTACCGCGACCGCGTACCGGGAGAGAGAAGCAAGCGTTAGTAGGTCAGACCCCCCAAACCGACGATCTGGTGAGGGTCGTGGGAAGCCGAAGGATGCGGGCAGCGCAGGACTGATTGGTTTCCGATAAGCTCTGATAAGCTCCGGTCACCCATCTAGCTTTGACCTTCAAAAGTTATCACTAAAAATTGCGAAATAAAAATAACAAAAATTAAAACAGACTCCAAAAAACTGAAAAGGATAAAATAATTAAATTTTAGTAGGTACTCATCACCTAGGAACATATTTTTGGAGTTGGTGCTAAGTTGTTTCCAGAAACCATAGATAGTGAGGCACCTACAGTACCTACTAAAATTTAATTATTTAATCGTTTTCAGTGATGGCAATACGCGACCGAGACGTGGCCGCTGATAATAGGGGCGGAAAGGCCCTTGAGTACCGCGACCGCGTACCGGGAGAGAGAAGCAAGCGTTAGTAGGTCAGACCCCCCAAACCGACGATCTGGTGAGGGTCGTGGGAAGCCGAAGGATGCGGGCAGCGCAGGACTGATTGGTTTCCGATAAGCTCTGATAAGCTCCGGTCACCCATCTAGCTTTGACCTTCAAAAGTTATCACTAAAAATTGCGAAATAAAAATAACAAAAATTAAAACAGACTCCAAAAAACTGAAAAGGATAAAATAATTAAATTTTAGTAGGTACTCATCACCTAGGAACATATTTTTGGAGTTGGTGCTAAGTTGTTTCCAGAAACCATAGATAGTGAGGCACCTACAGTACCTACTAAAATTTAATTATTTAATCGTTTTCAGTGATGGCAATACGCGACCGAGACGTGGCCGCTGATAATAGGGGCGGAAAGGCCCTTGAGTACCGCGACCGCGTACCGGGAGAGAGAAGCAAGCGTTAGTAGGTCAGACCCCCCAAACCGACGATCTGGTGAGGGTCGTGGGAAGCCGAAGGATGCGGGCAGCGCAGGACTGATTGGTTTCCGATAAGCTCTGATAAGCTCCGGTCACCCATCTAGCTTTGACCTTCAAAAGTTATCACTAAAAATTGCGAAATAAAAATAACAAAAATTAAAACAGACTCCAAAAAACTGAAAAGGATAAAATAATTAAATTTTAGTAGGTACTCATCACCTAGGAACATATTTTTGGAGTTGGTGCTAAGTTGTTTCCAGAAACCATAGATAGTGAGGCACCTACAGTACCTACTAAAATTTAATTATTTAATCGTTTTCAGTTTTTTGGAGTCGGTTTTAATTTTTGTTATTTTTTGTTAATAATTACGTTCAATATTCTTAGTTGTATCTGAAAGTGCCTCTTATTTCTTTTCTCATAGATGGGCATAAACAGTGATATGGTCTAATTAGATGGGATGAAAAGCAGAGTATATCAATCGGTTGCAAAATGTTTACCTCAGTGATCTGTGCCCCGGGCGACGTATATTGAAGCCCCCGCTGCGCTCAGGATTCCACTTTAGAAATCCCGAGCAAAGAATCATTTGCTTCATTTTGGATTCAAAATAGCGCCCTCGCCGTAGAAATATTACTTTGCTCCCTTGTGATACAGTCTACTATTGTAGACCTTCCTTACTATTTTAGTACTACTACTATTCCATTACTTTTATTTTATTACAATAAGCCACTTACAATAAATAAGTAAGTAAGTAAGCCTATAATACCATTGTATTGAAGGCTTCTTACTTGCTTATTTATTGTAAATGGCTTAATAGATACATCTTGAACCTAGCCAAGATTTGCACACCATTATTTTGGTGAAATATATTCGAAATGCCTTCTAAACACTGCATTTTATCACGTTCATTAAGGTCGAAAATTGAACGCACATTTCTAAATGTCAAATCTTAGGACAGCCATCTTCTTCGTATTCATATATTGAGGGAAAGAGATACACTGAACTTAAATTTAGACTTAGCATGTGTTCTCCAGAATTAGGGCTATTGTATTGGTATAAGTTTTTTTGGTAACAATACCCGAATCGCACTCATCGCGTACATGCTAGTTTTTACGCATGCTTATCATCAGGAGAATATATAGCTACTAGGATGCCTATCAAAATTGATACCATTCTAGTAGCTATATATAATTCCGCTTTCTTGAAATTTTATGCGAACATGTATATATGTATGTATACAATACAAGTTCGCAGTTTCGATAAAATTTCAAGATGGCGGTTATATCCAATGATTTTTGAAAATTCAAAGCGATAAATGGCTTTATCATATCGCGTTTTTGTGGTCATGCTAGACGGACAGGTGTCTATAGGCGGCGGTAACCGCTTACCATCAGGTGGGCCGTCAGCTTGTTTGTCATCTAGTTGTATATAAAAAAAAAACTAATCGCCCTTTATTTTTATTTTGCAGATTCGGAAACAAAATGACAAAATTAAATATCTATCGGGAAAGTGTGATTTGTTAAAGAAAAAAATTAGATCATTGAACACGAAGGTCCGCAGATGTGATGAGAAGATAGCTCGCATAGCATAACGTCGATCATCGGTTGCTGCTCATAAAATTGATGATGAAAAATTATATAGACTTAAGGTTCCGATATTACGGAAAAAGGCCACTGAAACAGTGTCGTAACTATATATATTAAATAATTGATTTTCTTTAGAAACGCATATTATTTTTTTTCACCCTAAGTTACTCAAATTTAGAATAATTGTAAAAGGTAGATAAGGCTAATGCTATAAATTAAATTAAAACATCTTCTTTCAAAGTAATGATCTGCCTCTGTAGTTTTATCAAGTACTAATATACAGTCATTTGGTTCTAAAAATATAGATTGCCGGGAACGTTATTTCGGAGTTTTATATTACCTATAAGAGACACCGCACATAGAATTTTTTCTACCTATACAATTTCAAGTTGGCCAACTATCGAACAACTAAATTGCGTGCTTTCATAGGCCGCACACTTCGTCGACTTAGTTGGTGGACAGTGTTGCTAGCGCGGTGAAGTCTGCGATTAAATGCGGAAAAACAACGCACTACTTCTTAAATTGATAAAAAGAAGACGAAAACAAGAACAAAACATTTAGGGTGCATCCGATATTAAGTGACAGATTAGAGCATGGGAAACATCATACTTACATTCTAAACTGAGATGTTACCCAGATAAGTTTTTTTAAGGGCTGGCCTTGTTTGAACTTCGTCGATCAGCAGTTCTATTTTTTCATTTGTTACAAGTAGAGAATGCAGAGATCGACTGGGCGGCTGCGTGCCCGTCGGCAAAAATCAATATTTAATATACTTTCCCTCCGTGTGGCATGGCCGTGGGACGCCCTGTATACCTAATTGTTTATATCAGAGATTCAATCTCGTTCTGCTATTTGGGATCTTTCTTTGATCTGAGATTAGTGTTCTATGGAATTTTATGCTAGTCATTGTTTTTACTTACCTTAATGTGATAGCTAGTCTTTCCGCAGGGGCGATGCTTTTACGCATGTTGGTGTCGTGGTGCAATAATCCATCATATTAGGTTAGGGAAAAAGTTTCTTCGCATTTTTTAAGAAAATTCAAAACATTTTTTAATTTAGTTTATTTACATTTAACTAAAGTATGTAGGTACCATTTTGTTCGATAACTTTTTGCCATCTTCTAGGTAGAGACATGATCCCATTGCTATAAAAATTTTGGGGCTTCTGATCAAAATACCGCGACAAGTGGTTTTGGCAGTCCTCTCGTGATGTTAACCTGACACTGCCTAGAGAACTCTGAAGAGAGCGAAACAGGTGGAAATCTGAAGGTGCAAGGTCAGGACTATACGGCGGATGCATTAACACCTCCTAGCCAAACTCTCTTAATTTTTGCTGAGTGGCTAAAGATGTGTGAGGTCTAGCGTTATCATGATGAAACCCCACACCCCTTCTGTTGATTAATTCCGGCCGCTTTCTCTCAACTTCTTGCTTTAATCTCATCAGTTGTTCGCAGTAGAGTTTAGAATCGATGGTCCTGCCTGCTGATAACAGCACATAATGAATAATACCCTTCCAATCCCACCACACACACAGCAGCACCTTGTTGCGAGTTAACCCGGGTTTCGCTACAGTCTGTGAAGCCTGACCGGCCTTTGACCACGACCTTTTTCGCACGTTCTTGTCGTACGTGATCCACTTTTCATCACCAGTTTTCAGCTTCTTCAAAAATGGTTTGGTTTCATTACGTCGTAATAAAGAATCACAAATGAGTACACGGTTCATAAGGTTTCTTTCAGTGAGCTCGTGGGGTACCCAAATATCGAGCTTTTTTGTGTACCCATTTTTTTAAAATGCGGCAAAACTGATTTGTTGTCAATTCCCAGTTCTTCAGCTACGTCGTAACTACTGATATGCCGATCTTGCTCCAGTTTTTCTAAAATGGCATCAATTTTATCCGTAATAGGGCGACCAGAGCGACGTGCATCTTTGACATCAAAATTTCCGGATTGAAAACCATTAAGAGGCTGATAATTGCTAATTTAGCCTTACTTAAAACTTTTTTTAGCACAATCTGTTGAAATAAACGCAGTGAAAAAAATATATGTTACTCTTGGACATATTTCTGATAATATGCATGTCCCCAAAACACATTATAATCAAAATCTTTGTATAAAAAAAATGCCAAAGTCACCCCTCAAAATCAGCTTGCAGAACAAATTCTGCGTTATTTGTCAAAGGTTTTTTTCTGATTTTGTGCTACTCTCACAGACACTGCACTAGGTCCATAAACATCGCAAATTTTTTTCACGGCTTGCGTTGCATTTTTACCTTTTTTGTAGTAACATTTTAAAATGTATCGAATTTCTTCATTAGATTCCCTCATCTTGACGGTACGAAAAACAAATGAAAAACACACATTTTCCTAATTTTAATTTGTAATTATCTTTTTTAAAATCTAAACTTTTAATGATACCAAAACCAGCCAGATACAAATAGTACAGCCAAAGAGATTTTATTACAAGTTCATACATACTATAATGCGAAAAGACTTTTCCCCCAACCTATTATAATAAAGCCAATAGTTCCCAAAATGCATCTATACTTAAACGAAAATGTTTGAAAACCTTTTTTGGATGGTTTATAAGATTATTGAAATGCTTGTTACACTTATGTACATTTGTTAAAATTGGATGTATCCAATAATTACGCTTTCGTCTTCTACGACGCCGTTTTTTAATTAGAAGCAGCGCAATCAAGCCTTCTTTGTCTAAGTCCATTACGATATGATACTGCGCGCACGGGTTAAAAAAAGTGGCCGCCACCGACCGCAAGTGTCGAGCACCGGCCACAAGTGGCTGTCGCGTGCTTCAGCCACTTTTGTGGCCGCTTCTAGCTTCTTGTGGCGGCGTTTGTGGCTGTGGCCTGTGGCCCGTGTGCGGCGACACTTAGTCGAGCCTTCATCCAATATTATGAAAGGAAAGATAAAACAGAATACCTACATTGTGTGTTAAGTGTTATTAATTCAATCAGTCAATAAATAATACAGATTGTAACAACAAGATATCTTTATTTAGCCTTACTAGCATAATAGTTCAAAATATACAATAACATTAATACATTTTTAACTAAAGTCAAACATAGTAACGTAATAAATAATGTAGACAAATAATTTAAGTAATACGTTGTCCCTCTTGTGATATAAAAGTATGGTGACAGCGGGGAATTCCGTTTATGGGGCATGTCCGTATGGCTGCCAAAATGCAACTGAAATGTATGTATTTCATGATTCATTCCGTAAATTGACTGCAAGTTGCATTTTGGCTACATAGACGGACTTCCTCAATGTCACAATATAAAATATCCTCAATAGGTTTGGGAAAAAGATACATCAAATTAGATAAATTTGAATAGAACTGTCAAATTACTTATATTTAGGTCCTTTATATAAACCATAGACATCTTCAGAAACCCTTTATATAGTTGAGTAGTCTGAAAATAAACATACCGTTTTATTAACTGTAAAATTATTTTACAGAGGTCACTTTTGCATTCATATTGAGAGAACGAAATATAATGCACTTATAAATTTACTAAGTTAACCGACTTCATAAAAAGTACAAAACTACTGCACTAATTAAATTTTAGATCCATATCATTGTTTTGTTTTTTATAAACATCGTCAAAAAAAATTATTTACCTCAATATCGACTAGGACTGTAAGGGCCTTACTAATAATGACTGTAAGTTTATGATGTGAGTTGTCATGTTCATTCGAAAGACATTTTGACTTCAAAAAACGAGATAAGACTCTGTGTGATTACTAAGGCTTATACCATTATACGATTAGTTGGCAAGGCCGTAAGTCTATATAAATAATTACAAAAACTTCCTCATTCGTCAAGTTTTAAAAAGGAAATATAGCAAAACAAGAAATTCAGCGGTAGAACAGCTTAACCCTTAACCCTTTCAGTGCCAGAATATTTCAAAATTTTTGTACTGTATGCCGTCATACATATAATCAGCTACGAGATAAATCGTACCTGGCATAGTAGAATATAAATCCCTTAGACTATGCCGACTACGAGTATAACCGTATACGAATATACTCATAGTGGACATAGAAAAATTGTATTATTTTGTAATTTGGCAAACTGGAAGCAACCTGTCCTGTTCGGGAGCTAGACAAGAACTAACATTATTTGGAATATATACCACATAACGAAAAGAAAAGCAAGCCAACTAATCCTTGTGAAATAAGACTCGCAAGGAAAGAAAATATTTTTGCCCATTATATCCAAAAACTCCGGCGTTATGTGTAGTTGATTGTTATAAAGCTTGTCACAGCTAAATTTTGTATTCCTACTGCAAAAAAGACGAAAATATGTCTTCCTTTGTTTGTTTGTACTTCTACTAAGTACCTTATGTTTGTCATGTCATATCCTTTTTCCATGATCTTTGATTTTATCATGTGTTTTCTTTGCTGATGGCAATTTTCAAAATCAGACCTTACCTGTAGTGCCTATGAATATTTTTTTTGTATAGGAGGCCCAACAAAAATCTACGAATATATTCGTAGTCGGCACCATGCTAAACATCCGCACTACGAGTTATCTAGTAACTGGCACGCAAAGTTTTAATTTTCGCCTTAATTTGCTTGACAGAGGACAATGCAAACCAATCAAGATTTGACGACTTTGGGTGGGTTTGACCAGTATTTTCTTTAAAATAGGCCATTAACGGTATAAATGTCGAAGAAGGGGCGTGAGATTTTTAGGCCCATTTCTATGATGCAAGTTTCCTGCATGTAACATACAATTAAATTGAAGCAATAAATGACTTGCATAGTAGGTATACAGGATGGCACATTTAGATCGGTCTGTATGGGAAGTAGTGTAGTGTAGTGCAGTAGTGCCTAAGGACACATAGTAGTGTCACTAGTACCATTGATGGTACAAATCAATGATACTATAGACACCAGGGGTCCTAAATTACCACCATTTTTTAATACAACATTCAACTCGTTTAGGTGCGTAAAATTAACTCTATGTTTGTTTGTAGCTCTTTGCTGGTGTCGCAACTTGTTACATACACTGCTTTGCATATTATTTTATCTGCGATAATTTTATCTATCTATGATTGTAATTGCTTACTTCTATTAATCATACTTACACTAATAATCAATTGAAAAGCCCACTAAGAAGAATATGTATTTAAACCTTTTTGAAAATGGAACATCTTGGTTCGAACAGAGACGTGATAAACAGTGGTAATGGTGGTAATTTCGAACACTTGCTATTATAATTTAAAGGACATGAAAACAATGCATTTTATTCATTTTAGACATCAAGTTTCATAGTAATGTTTACTGCTTACGACCTACACAATCAATATCTAAATAGAAATAGTGTTAGTTATATTTTTCAAAACGTCCGGGTTCGATTCCCGTGCTGAGTACACGTTTTTTTCTAAATGTATGAATGCAGTTTTTATTATTACTAAAATCGATGACATGGTTCCCAAGAAGAGATTTTCGTATGTCTTATACCTAGTTTCAGACTTTCCCGTACTGACCAATCTAAATGTGCCACCCTGTATAAACAACACATTAGACTGTGCAAGTCTATGTCTTGCTTTAATTTCATTGTATGCTGCAGGTGAATGTAATAACTTGCATCGTGTTAATGGGCCTTTATTCTAAACAAAGGGTATTTTTACTTATGTGTAAAGTGGAGCGCAGTCAATAGGTTAGGTTACAGTTTTTGAGAAACTATATTGTGGCATTATAATATAACCAGCCCAAAATATATTCCAACGAAATACAATTACAAACATGTATCTTCGTGGTCAATATAACATAAATTAACAGCGATTTTTATTTTATGCCAAAAAGACACCAAACTTTCACTGCGTCTTCGGACACGCACACCTAGTCAACAACTAATATGCAATATCTATAGATTAGTAGTTAATATAATAGTTATCTTTTTCAACTGATTCTTACGATAGATCAGATTTAAACTCAACGCAGGTAGAGTTGCAAACTTTTTTATAAATATTAAATGTTTATATACAAAAATTATGAATAAATCATGCATATAACAAGTAACATATACAATTAATAAATTTGCTCCATTATTAGTGTAGTAAGCTTATTGAGAAAAGTTATTTTTGATCCTGATGTAGGTAATTATAACAGTAACCTTGCTTCTCTACTACATGCTCTTATAATGTGGAGTAGTTTTATTTGTATTTACTATTCGATACCGCGAATGTAACGCTACATGTCGTCTATTTTTCGTATTGCTATTTTGACGTCATTTTCAATCTTTAATTATTAAATCAAATATAGATAAACAGTTCCAAAATTTCACTTTAGAAAATTTTTAGAAGTGGTTTAGTTTCTTTATCTAAAAGAAGAGTGAATAACTATTTTATAGCTCTCCAAAATAATAGTTGACGAATGTAAATTTTACTTTTTAAATTAACATTTATATAGATATTATGATAAAAGTGTTTTAACATTAATTACGAAAAGTTTCTAAACCCATCTGCCTACTACAAAATTTAACCCTTTCTAACTACCGGTGTATACGAAACAGTATAAAATATAAGATTAATCTATACTGTATTAACATTAGTACTAAGACACTGTGGAAGGCTGACCTTATGGTTAAGTTGCTATAAAGTAAATAAGTAAATCACAACACTTTGATCAGTGGATAAGTCACTAAGTAACAAATTTCCAACCGAAATTTGTTTCTCTGTGGATCATATTGTGTAAATGTACGGGCAGCAACAAATGGCAGGCAACAGGACCAAAATTATAAAACAGTTTACTCAGATAAAAGGACACAATAAAAAAATTCAGTACAAAAACAGATCAATTTTAGAAAAATATCTAAAGTAGAAAAATCAAGGGACGAGATCACATGTGCCCTAGGACATATGAAGGATGATTTCTTATTTCTCTTTTTAATTCTCTGGATTTTAGATCATTTTCTATTCTAAAGAAAGAAAGAATAATCATATTATAATCTTCATAACAATTTCAAATTAGTAACTACTAAAATGGTCAGCAAAATGTCGCAGCAGAAAACTACGACGCTGGTATTCTGCGAATGCCTTTTATTGATAGAAAAATAGTACACATAGACTTAAAGCGCGCAAACATCGTACGATTCGTGCGTCACTACAAAGTGAAATGAGCACCTCGTACCTGCCAGCGTGTGCATGTGGATTGAGTGATCCTATCTTCAATCTCTACAATAATCGACGTGGATTTAGTAAATAATTGTTAAATGCGACACGGTGAAGTAAAAAAATTATAAAACCTGAGAAAAAAAAATATGATCCACTTTATTGACTATAATAAAGTGGATCACTCCTACCGCACGCATTATAAAAATGCCATAATGTATATAAATATAATATATAACAGTTCTGATTGTTATTTCTACGTCTAAAATTGTGATGACATTAAAATGACATTTGGCGGATCGGTTTGACATATTTGTTAATAATGTTGTTTTGTTATTACGTGTTTTTGGTTTTAATGGTTTACATTTCAGAGAAATTCTATTTGATTATACACAAAGAATGAGCTAAACAACAACAACGTATTTGCTCCATTAACTACATACAACTTTTCTGGAATGAAGAGGAAAAGGTAAATCATGTTTAGTATAGTAAGTGTGGTGGTATTTTAAATTAAAAAAATAGCGTGTTTTGAAATTGATTTTTATTTTTAATTGATCAAATGTACTATATACTTTTAATCAATAAAAAAAAATCTAAGCTATTTTTTATCTGTTTTTTATTATTTTCAGTTTTCACCTGTCTCGGTAAGGATAATCACACAGTCTCACAAAATGAAAAATCAAACACACCCTACTCAGTCATTTCCTTCACGAATGTACGAAACAAGATATTTCCTAAAGTATCACAAGTAGGTACATTAACAGAAAATATGCCAAATTTTAGTAAATAAATTTTGACAATTTTGGATATTATATCTTGACTCGACGTAGGTGGTATACAAAACTAAATAGAGGCCAAAGTATGGATCACTCAGACGGCATGTTGGAGGAAAATTGAAACTTGAATTTATTCTTTCGATTTATAAGTTTTTGTCAAGATCACTGTTTAACAAATTCAACATTACGTTTAGCTATAATGCTCAACAAAAATAATATGTATTTATTCAGTATAAGGTGATATTTTTTAAGAGCACTCCTACGGCTACCATGCGGTGTGAGTGATCCAAATAAATCGTTATAAATTTTAAACGGGACATGCAAATGAATTAATACTTTGTTTATAGTATTTAATAATTTTTTAACGTAGAAATAAGAATCAGAACTGTTACATATTATGAGGTATACATTATGCCATTTTTATAATGCATGCGGTATGAGTGATCCACTTTATTGACTATATCTTTTTTATTTCAGGTTTTACAATTTTTTTACTTCACCGTTTCGAATTTAACAATTATTTACTAAATCCTCATCGATTATTGTAAAGATTGAAGATAGGATCACTCAATACACATGCATATCCCGCCAGCCGCTACCACGCGGTACCTATAAAAGACGACAGCACGCTAGTCACGCCACATTCGTTCGTCGCCGACTCTCGTACCGTGCGGATGCTATGCTCGTTTGTCGACAGTTCATTATTAACTTTCTAACTCTGTTTCCGAAGTTTATTTACTTTAACGTTAAATTGCTTTGTTATTGGTATTAATAAACAGGTTTTAGTAATATTAAAGGAAATGGTTTCAATCACTGACGACCCCTCCTCTTACAGACATAGCTCATAGCACTCAGCTAACATACAACTGAAACACTAGTTTATCGCTTAATTTGATAGGTCTTTGACGTTTTGTAAGCGATTGTTGAACGAATTTCATTTTTTGACCGTACATTATTAAATCCCTCAAGGGTGTCGTGCGGCATCATAACAATAATATAGGTACACTCATAATTTAGCTTAAAACAAGATAGCTTACTAAAGGCCTTTTGTGCAGATTCACAGTCGCCTAACGAGCTATGGAACGAGCTATGTTATGTGTTTCCCTACGATGATAAATCAGAAATGAGGCCATCCGTAAGAGGACATAGGTTCTAGGCAAGTTGCAGTGGCATCAGGAGGAGCACATAGCACGCAGAACGAACGGCCGATGGGGCGTTAAAGTTCTAGCATGGCGACCACGTACCGGAAAGCGAAAACTAGGACGGTCTCCCACTAGGCGGACAGACGACCTGGTCAGGGTCTGCAAAGAACCAATCCTTTTGGAAATCGATTGGGGAGGTCTTTGTTCAGCAGTGGACATCATAGGCTAATAGGCTAATATGAAGACGAAGAGAGCTTGTATTTTAAATACTAGTATAATGGATTAGCACTGAAATAGCCGTACAAATGGTCACACACAAGTTCTAGTCCCGGCAAGGGCACACAAGCATCTGCCCTTACCGGGACTATAACCAGGGACCTCTGGCTTAGTAGGCAGGGTACTGCATGGCCACTCGAAACGGTCATCATATATTATGTGAAGATTAAGCACACAGGCGACGGCCACGTGTGTAACCACGTGAAAATGAGATGAATGCAAAACAAATGCCATTCAACCTCCGTAGATCTCATTTAAATGTTTGATTTTGCGCGTTTATAACGCCTACCAAAAATACAAATAAAGAAAGTTCACGCGGGGTTCGATTCTCTCCGTAGATCTTTTTTGAAGTGACCATTAGAAAAATGTTACTCTATTTCACATAACATGAGTCCTGTGACAGTCCAAGAGATGTTCCAAAAATGTATGGAGACCCGGCCAGGTCTATGTATAGTATACTGAAAAATAGGTAAAAATATACAGAACAGTGTTCAATTGTCCGTTTTCTTTTTATTTGATTTGTTGCGTGGTACAGTCGCCATCTGATATATCGTAGCAGACAAGGTGACCAAATATATCTAAACAGTCCAAAATGTCAATAAGTTCTATACACTACAAGTTACCATTAATATCTAAACATTCATTACTCTATAAATATCTAAGCAGATGCTAGTAATAACTTCTCTACACACAACTTATCAATAATATCTGAACACTCATCACGTCAAGTGTATCTACGCAGATAGTGTGGTCTTAAATATCTGAGAAGTTGAGGAATAATTGCAGTAGGAAGTGATTCCAATGTATTTTAAATAGTTGTGTCTCTTGTTTGCTTTTCGCATAATTCCACCAAAAGTTTTCATGTTTTGTGGGTAATTGATTCTTCATTTTGGCGCTGTGTAACCACACTACAACCAGTGGGCCAACTCCTTTGAATTTGCGATCCATGCCGCTTATTTTTGTGGGTTTCGGCTGAATACTTCATTCGGACATCTAAGATGGCGGACGCAACTTTTTTATAAAAAACAATATTGGTATCATTTTTGGCGTTTTCAGGAGTCCTAAATCTGAATACAATATCAATTTCAAGATCCAAGATGGCGGACGCACCTTTTTTTATAAATATATAATATAGGTATCACTTTCGTAGTTTTCAGGGGTCCGGAGAAACGCATGAGGAGTTTGGGGCATAACACCACCACCAACCAACTCGCTGGCTCAATGCGGGTAAGTGGGTTAAGCACGGAGGAGCGATTCTAAATACAACATCAACTTTAAAACACAAGATGGCGGACGCAACTTTAAAAAAAAATATCAATATGGATATCATATTCGTGGTTTTCGGGGGTTCCGATTTTAAATACCACCGAGAACCCCGAAAATGATAACCGTATTGATTTTGTACTATAAAGTCACGACCGCCATTTTGGATCTCAAAATAGATGCTGTAATCAAAATCGGGACCCCCGATAACCAAGAAAATGATGCCATATTGATTTTTCATAAAAAAGTCGCGTCTGCCATTTTGGATTTCATAATTGACGTTGTATTCAGAATCGGGACCCCCGAAAACCACGGAAATGATACTCATATTGAATTTGTACTATGAAGTTTCGTCCGCCATCTTGGATCTTGAAATTGATGTTGAATTCAGTTAGTGTTCATTTTTAGTTTAAATCCTTTTAAAAACGCAATAACAAAATAGGTAAGCCCAGTGTTTATTATGCGTAGATACACTTGACGTGCGTGTTCAGTTATTATTGAATAGTTGTGTGTAGAGAAGCTATTGACTAGCATCTGCTCAGATATTAATGGAGTAATGAATGTTCAGATATTAATGGTAACTTGTAGTGTATAGAACTTATTGACATTTTAGACTGTTCAGATATATTTGGTCACCTTGTCTGCTACGATATATCTGATGGCGACTGTACAAAACAAGAAGTTTTATAGAATAAAGTGCACAGTCAAATATTCATCATGGCGGCCATGTCATTTTAGTGACGTTTAGTCGACTTCTGTCCATATTGCCATACTAAATATCTGTGAAAAGGAACTCAACATATTGGCGATTTCTTGAATTATGTATAATAACAGACATCGTAGTTTTGTGGTGACTAGGCATACATACGCCAATATGTTGAGATTATTAAAAAATACAAGTTAAAGAAACATACAGGTGATAAATACATAGTGCCATTACATTTTGACTTTTTGTAGCACGCACACAGCCATAAACTCTTATTGTTTGTGTCATATACACACACTCGATAATACTAGTATCCTTCGCAAACAAGAACCCGGCCACGGCCTCTTTTAATCATATTGAAGTCACAGTTATTCATAGTTTTAAAATTATACCATTTTTCATCCATAAAACACTTAATGATAGCAGACAACAATATTGATATTGACACACCATTCAATTGATTTACGTAAATTTGATTTTATGTGGCCAGGATTATTCAGACTTAGATAAAAGTAAAGAGTATATAATATACGCGTTCAATATACATTATAACCAATCAAGTACCTATACAAAGCAGTCGTATTGAATAGCCAACTGAACAAGTGAGAAAGTAATTCTCGCTAGTTAAGTCAACTGAATAAATGAGAAAACCATTCTGACTAGTTCAGTAGACTGAACTAGCGAGAGAGAAAAAATCACTAGTTCAACTAACTGAACTAGTAAAAACAACATTCCCACTAGTTCAGTCACTGAATTAAATCAACTGAACTAGTGGGAATAGAGGGAATTAGCAAGGCAACCTATTTGCGATATATCAATAAATATATTTTGTAGCATTCATTATTATCATTAAATAACAGACATACATACAGGGTTTATATTTCTTATACCGGATCTCGTAGTATTAAGTTTTTAATCGAACATCATTTGCTGGATAGTAAATATTGACAAGTCTTTGATTGTCATAATTTCTTGCTTTTCCATTTTGGCCGTTTCTGGTGAAAACTACAAACCTACGCAAAAAAATCTATAAATTATTGTTATGAGATTTCAAAACGTTAGCCACTGAGTTACTATACGCAATGATGATGGTGAGTTAGCACTTAAATCACATATTACAATAATAGTTAATAAAATCAAGTGATACCGTATAAATAAGCTATTATAATGTAGTGAAAATAAACTGCAGAATGTTTCACTGTACATGTACAGTCGATAGCAAATCAAGCGTAACAACCTGAAACCGAAACCGCCCTTAATATGTAGGTGATAGAGGCGTCTTTCGTAGTGCAACTGTGTGACACTTGTCGTCTGTGAATATCAAACATAAACGAAGACATTAAACTACTTTTCTTTATTTCTGGTCTGTATATCTATGTAGATGTCGTTATTGTTGTTCTGTTCATTCAAACTAGCTACGACTATTTATGATGCACGAATGGTTATTCATCATCATCAAATGCCAAAGGCCCTAATTCTCTAAAACATACGCTAATTATAAATTTTTGTTCAGTGCATTTCGTTCTCTCTATATGAATACAAAAAGGATAGCTGTAGTATAATTTGACATTTGAAACTTGTGTTCAATTTTAGACCTTAATGAATGTGATAAAAACCAGTGCACCACCGTTCATGCCACATAAATTTTTTCCTTTCTTTTTCCTACACATATTTCGAGAAAGAGATGCACTGTACTTAAATTTCGATTCAGAGTGTATCTTCAGAATTAGAACCAATATCTTATTGATTAAATTTTTAAAATGTATGGTAAATTTAAAATCCCTGATTCTAAATAGATAGCACAGTTTATATAACAGATCGATATATATAATTCAACATCAAAGACGTATCTAGATATAGAAGCCAAAGATAAAGAGGAACATACAAAAGTTAAGCTAAGTTAGCGCACAAATTGCCCCACAATTGCCATATGGAGCACAACTCGATCTGACTACTTTCAAGTGTTGTATTTCATTGCCGACTTGAGTGTAATGTCCGTCGCTTCAATCACATTTTCTGCTTGACTGTCTCGAAACGAGCGGGAAACGCACTATCCTCAGTTGGTTCGCGTAGTCGCATACAATTGCGTCTTTCAGCGGCAGTATCTGCCTTACGAAGATGCAGCCATCGGTTTGACCTGCGAATTACAGATAAAATATATAAAGGACTGAAAATGTCTAGGGAACGACTAGCAGAGTACCTAAAATTAAGAAAAAAATATCTTTTTAGCACGAGAAATGGCACCACACCGCGGGATGAAAAGCGGCAACAATCCTTAAGATAAGACAAAAGGTCATAGTCATATCCATTTATTGCTACATTGGTCACCTCATTTAAGACACGCAATCAGATCAAGACGGCATTTCAAGATCAAGGCTTAAACTCAATTTTTTCCTTGCGATTTCCCAGTATTATTATCGCTACGCGCGTTACTACACGGATGTATCAATGCCTATAAGAATGGAGCGAAACGACCCACACATGAGCGACATCTATGGTCGAATAGCTGATTTATCAAGACATAAATATCACTCGTGTTTTATATATGAGCTCATATGGCATAATTTAACTGAAAATCATACCAACATAACCAACAAAAATAAATCTCATTTGGGCGACTATTCAATGATTAGATACTTATTTCGATATTTCACCTATTATTTTTTAGGAGCTTAATTTATAATATTCCCTTTAACTGACACGCCGCGTTAGAATCATGGAAGTGTTATGACAATTAAAAACCAATTGTGCCTGGAACCAGTGGCTTTAATAAATCTATTTTACTACCCCCGGTAACGGATGAAGGATTAATAGTGGCATTTAACTCTGTGGAACACATTTAAAATCTAAATTAAAGTTCAGTAATTTTCCAGTAATGTTCCATGATCATCTTGTTCTCTCAATATGCATCCAAAAAAGATGGCTGTCATATTTTTTGACATTCAGAAACTTTATAATTTTCGGCCTTAATGAACGTAATTAAAATACACAAAACTGTCTATACTTTCTTTTAAATCTATCTGAAATTGGTTGACAGCTCTAAAATTTCTTGCTATCTTTTTCCTAGTACATATTGCGAGAAAGAAATATAATTTACTCAAATTTAGATTTAGAGTGTGTCTTCAGAATAAAGCGCCCATTACATTATCCAATTTGCAGAGCGCTAGGTGAGCTACCGTGCTAAATTTGTATTATGTAAAGGCAGTTAGACAGGTAGTGATCAAATCTAGTGCGATCGCATGGACTCTGCCGCACTAGCGCATCCCCTACTAGCTAGCGCACCAAATTGCATGGTGTAAAGCGGTCTAGAGGCTAAACACTAACCAGGCTCGGTCAGTCAGTTGGTGTGCGCTCGAACAGAAGTACGGATTTTAGGTTTTAAATAAAAATGACGCAACCATCGACTAAGGAAAGGGAAGTTCTCTTAAATATAGAATTATACAAACTAACAATCAATGTTAGTAGTTCTTCAAACTATGAAGATCCCAATCTCATAAAATGTCTAAAATCAGATTGCTCCAATACGTTCACAATTTTCATATTTGACAGTTTTTTTTTCTCAACAATAAATAATATATTCTTTGACCCAACATTTTCAGCGTCTTTTTTTATTTATTATCATTAAACTCGAACTCGACTCCATTGCTAAAGCAATGCCAACTTTCTGGTGTTTTGATGGTGCCATATCCGTTTAGCGCTCTTCGAAAGATGCGATTTGGCCGACGATCACTACCGAAATGAAAGGAAGTTAAACTAACTAGCTTCGCTAGCTAGTATAGTGTAATGAGTGAACTCTTTTTATATCGCACTGCAGCACTAAATCTAGCGCTCTGCAAATTAGATAATGTAATGGGCGCTTAAGGCCAGTGTTTAAACTAAAATAAGTTTAATGAGGGTTTAGAATTATGCCCTTTTGTACTGTTGGCTAACATACCAAGCAGGACGCGCCGTATGACGTCGCCGCTGCTGAGGTCGTAGGCGGTGAGCCCGCTGCGGTCACCCATCACCAGCATCGTGTGAGTCAAGGGCAGCATGCGGCTCATGTAGTTCAAGCCCTGCAATTTTTAACAATTAGGATGTTGCCTAAGTTTGCATATGGAGCTGATTTTCACAAATTCGTAAAACATACTCTACTGTTACCCATAAAAACAATTTTAAACTTAAAATATATGGAAATCTGTTGAAGTTGTAATGTTTTGAAAATCTAAAAAAAGGCCTAAATTTTTTTACAAAAATTATCAAAAATATTAATGATATTAGATTGCTGACATCAATTAAAACAACTATTATTATGACAACAATTAATAAAAACATACTTAATACATAGTTATTATCAATTTTGTCAGTATGCCCATACATCCTATTAATATAGGAACATGTGACGTCACCTGTTCCGTAGATTTTCTATGGAGCGTTTTCGGACGGTGCGCCGCAATACATCAAACATACCATTGTATCTGTGAAACTATTGATCTCAGACCTATTATTTCTTTTGCAATATTTCTTTATGAATTATGAAGTTGTTATTTATGAAATAAAAAAAAAGTTGTCAACTACCCTATTGCCTTGAAATTGTTATTTATTTTATTTTTAAAAATCTACCGTTATTTTCCGTATAAAACGACGGATGTCCTGATTATGCTCAAGCTTTCTGAGAGCGCATAGCAAACTTAATTTTTTTTTCTTAATTATATACACTACCAAATTGATTCTCGTTCCCAGTGCCAAATCGCAGTTGTAGACGGACTACTTATAAATTATTCAGTTTACAACTCGTCTTACCTAATTACAAACCAACTCCTATTTTTGGCGAATGTGCAATATTCATAACGTAACGCTAAGGCACAAGAATCCGTTCTCTATGAGCAGAAATACAGTTAAGAATGTTATATCCTGTAAGTTCTTTAGTTCAATAAAAAGTTATATCCAAAAGAATTGGTCGACAAATTTTGATGGACTTCTTGTCGTTATTTCTTTGGTACCCGTGCTTTTAAATACCGATAATAACGGTACCCGAAAATTTAGATATCAATCAACTAATCCGTCATTCAAAGGGTACCCGTAATAGCGGTACCTTAATTTTAAGGTCGGATACCCGTATTTTATAACAATTTTACACGTAATGTTTACAGTTTGTGCGATCGGTATTTGATTAAGTACTGATACCCTAATTTTTAAGGTATCCGTTAGGAATTTGATATATCGGTCACGTGTAACCACTATCTTAAATTTTACAAATTATCTTTATCAGTCACTGAATAATGATATCGTTAATAATGATATCCAAATTTTGTGTCAGCGGTTTTTCAGTTCCTGCTTTTTACTACGGTCTATTTCTCGAGAACACAGAAACGGTTTTATATGCCTCTATTAAAATAATGTATATTACTATATTATTTCTCTAACAGATAAGTTCTATGCGTTTTACTTGGATAGTAAACTGTTGTGTCTTAAATAAATAAGTCTTGTTATGTAAATAAAACAATGCTGATGATTATTGAAATGATGAAAATGTATAAATTAATAATAATATATAATAATTGGACACATTTTAACTTACGATATGTATGGAGTTAAGCATGTGTCCCTGGAAGCGGTCCCATATGCACAGTTTTTCATCGGAGCCGGCCGAGACCACATAGGACGCAGTGTACGCGAGCGAAGTAACCGCGCCATTGTGTGCTTGCTTACTATAAAGACACGCGCCTAAAACAAAGAATATTGTTTGTCTGGATTTTTACTTGGAAGATTTTATCATCATCATAATGAGCAGCAGCCTATATACGTCCCACTGCTGGGCACAGGCCTTCCTACATGGGAGAAACACATGAGGCAGTTTTGGTCCATATCACCACCACGCTGCCCCAATGCGGGTTGGTGGGTTAAAGCGGTTGCAGGAACAACCGAGATCAACGGCTTAAAGTGCCTTCAGAAGCACGGAGAAGCTCCAGATAACAACTTTGATTGACCCATTCCAAGATCGACCATAGCAAAAGTTGCTTTGTTTTTCGTATGGAAACCAGAGCGCTCAAACCAATACGAGCTCCTCCGAGCTCCTCACTCGAGCTGGAAGATTTAGATAATTAATTAATAAAGTTTGATTTGTAATCCTGAGAGCCACTGCCAGCAGCATCCAACCGTCTACGGGTTGAGTGTTACTGCGTGATTGATTTTATAGAACAAGAGACTCATGGTCGAGTGGTCTGGGCCCCTTGCTATACAGGCTACTCGATCAGGGGTCCAGGCTTCGAATCCCGGTGGAAGCAAATGTTTGTATGATGAGTACGAGCATTTGTTTACGAGTCATGAATGTTAATATGTTTATTTAGTATATTTCTAGTATACATATTATTGAAGAGCTCGGTGGCGTAGTGGTTTCACCGCTCTGCAACCAAAGCAACTTTCGCCATGGTCGATCCTGGGATGGGTCAGTAAAAAAATGTAACCTTGAGCTCCTCCGTGCTCCGGAAGGCACGTTAAGCCATTGGTCCCGGTTGTTACTGCTACAGCTTTAACCAACCAACCTCAGATTAAGTAACTACAGATTCAAAACGTTTATGTGTATATGGTTATTTTGATCTACTATTTTGCTGGATATTTCTTCCTTTATAGACTCTACTCGTTCACCTTGTGACGACACGTACAGTTATGGACAATATAATATGTAGACGTTTCAGTATTCATGTTACCTTCGAAATAAGAGTCACGGAACTGTCATACCTGTGTGAAGATCCCAGACGCACAGTAACCCGTCCTGTGAGCCACTGCCGGCGATAGTGGGCGTCGCGTGGTCGATGAAGCAGCTAGTCACTGGCCCACAGTGGCCGTGTAAAGTGAACAGCGGCTTCAGATCAACGCTAGAGAAAACCTGGACAAACAAAAATCTCATACAAATCTAGGAATTTATTTAAATTTATTAGGCCACGTAATACCTCCGGAGGTCTTGAGATAATTAAAAATCAACTGTGTCTAAAAACTGTGACCTAGTTGACAGATTACAATCATAACTTAAGTGCAAATGGCATCTAGTTATATAAAAAAGTGTCCACAAAGCTTACAATGTCAGCAATGTATGTAATGTAGGTAATAAGGATGCTAATATGATAAAAGTATGTACATATTATTTCTCGCGAGTACGCGACCATGGGCTGTGCTGTCTACGGCATTGCACTCGTGCGCTGTACTAGGTTTGTGTAGATGTCATTTTTCATCGGTAGGATTTTTTCCCTAATCGCATTTTGCCACGATCGTGTTTTGTCACGTGTGTTTTATGTATAATCGATTTTTACTTTAGTCTCCCATTTCATAATCTCAGTGTTTATAGCCGCATTTAATCATAAACGCATATTCAAGAGAATGAGGCCTCTGCCTCGAATCCTGCGGGCAGCGGGGCAGCGGCGGCGGCGGCGCGGGAGCGGCAGGATCTTATGCGTAAAATCAAATGGACAGGCCCTCGAAAACAGCGGCGCGGCAGCGACGCGGCGGCGGGCAACGAGCGGTGCACTCCAGTCAGCCGGTGACCGCCCGTGCGTCAGTATTGTAGTGTTGTGCAATTTATTTTTGTGACGTGTCATAATGTCTTCGGGCGTGCTAGAGCAAATAATTATTTCAGCAATTTTTTAGAGGACACCGATATTGAAAAGCAAAGATGTGAACCATCTTCTTCATAATTTCGATAAAACTCTCCTTTTATTTTTCTTACCCTATAGTAGGGATTCACTTCTTTTGCCAACAATAAATCGAGCGTTAGGAATAAAGAATCAAAAAGATGTTTTTGCCGTTGTTCAGACATTTCGTTCGCGAATACAAACAAATATCTCGACGAAACAACCACGAATACAACACTACGCCGCTATAGGGCCGCGCGATCTGCCCGCTGGTTTCGAGAACGGGTCTGCGTTGCCCGCGCCGCCGCCCCGCTGTCCGCAAGATTCGAGGCAGAGGCCTAAGTGTGTGTCGAAGTTTTTGAGCTCTTTGTCTGTATCTGTAGGTTAAAATGACGAAAAAAATATAAAATTTTCATTTTCATGAAAAGTAACTTTAAAAGACCAACTATTTTTAAACATTTATTATATTTTGAGAGTGATACACGTAAAGAGAAAAATAAATTGCAATCTTTCAATTTACAGTAGGGCAAAAAGCATATAAGACTATGCTGTTAGGCAAATTTTTTATAGACCAAAAAGCGAATCAGACAACATGCTGTAAAGCAAATTACCTATAGGAAAAATACGATTGTACATAAAGCACACGTGACAAAACACGATCGTGGCAAAATGCGATTATGGAAAAAATCCTACCGATGAAAAATTCGTTGGTGGCACCCATCGACCAAACCCTGTACTACCATATTTTACTTGTAAAATTTTGATGATTGAGAATTAGATGTTACTATCTTTACAATATATACTTAGAATAGAATACCTTGAGAACATGGTCCTGTCCACCTGTGAGGATCCGTTCGCCCTCTGATTGCATCTCGGTGATGGGCTGTTGGTGTGGTCGACAATGTGCAATCCGTACGCATACCACCTCTAAAACAGCGCAAAACACATTCTATAGGTACCATTTGCGCTGTGGCATGGTGCAGGTGACATATAACAAACCATTTTATTACTTTTAAAAAAATTATGCGATTTACAAAAATTAACTACCTGCACACTTAATATTTTTATATTAAGAAAACTTAGAAAAAGAATAATTGTAGACGAGCAAGAATGGTAGCGAGTGAAAGAGACAAACCTATACAAGATGTCATTTCTTTGTTTTCGTTTATTAGTTATTTAAGTTGGCTATTCCAAAACTGTAAGGAGACCCGGGCAAGTCTATGTATTGTATACTGAAAAATAGGTGAAAATATTATGCAGACCAGTGTTTAATTGTCCATATTCTTTTTATTTGTTTTATTGCAGGTTACAAACCAAGAATTTTTGTAGAAAAAAATGCAACACAGTCAAATATTCATCATGGCGGCTATGTCACTTTGACGTTTAGTTGACTTCTATGTCCCCCGCCACATTGTCATACTAAATAACTGTGAAATAAACGAAAAATTTTTGCTTTCAAACAAACTATGCATGAAATCGAATTTTTACTATTTTTTCCGGATTCAGGAGGTTTTTTTTCTGATTATTTGCGATAGTGTACATATACTTGGCCGGATATGAAATATCTCATTTCAAACTACAATCAGCGGAAACTGAAGGACTTGTGATAAAATGGGCAAGGCTTCAATAAAGCAGACACGCGGAACGATCCCAACGAGAGGTGTTTGTTTTTTAATGAGGCACTAAATGGTCTAAAAATAGAATGAGAAGTATGTATTCTTAATTTATGATTTTAACATTATTATAAATGTTTGAAAAATAACTTAGTAATTAAAATATAATAAAACTAGAAAAATTCCACGTCCTGAGGCAGGAATCGAACCCGCGACCTTTCGCAATCCGGGCGACTGCTCTGACCACTGAGCCACCCAGGACTTGGGATATCCCTGTGAAATTCTTCTAGTCTATTTTAATTTGCGTTTGAGTTGAGTTAACGTCCGAAATGTAGGTATTTGTAAAAATACTCGTTTCGGATGTTGAAATAGAATATTTCGACATTGTAGGGTGGACTTTAGATCATAAACGCAAATAAAAAGAAATTTTACTAGTTTTATTATATTTTAATTACTAAGTATGTATTTTTAAAAAAAAGTCAAAACTAAAAACTTGAAAATAAAAAATTGAGTTATCTTTGATAACATGGTAACTATCTTTAAGTAAGTTTTAAATCTGTACGATACACGAAAAATAGTTTTCCAATTTCCCGAACACCGAAATCGGAAATTAGTCTGGAAGTAGCTACATGCATACCTTCACCACGAGGTTGTTCCGTGTCGTAGGAGAAGCTCATCCTGCCGCGTGAATTTTCCTCTCCGTATAGGCTTTGTAGAGAGCCAGTAGAGCCGGTGCGTTTGTGTGCTGTATAATTATTATTTTATGAGTTAACATATAATTTTTGGGGCAGGGATAGTATTTGTAATTTCGACTCATCATCATCATCATTTTACCAGCCTATGATGTCCACTGCTGAACAATGGCCTCCCCTAACGATTTCCAAATGGAACAGTTCTGTGAAGCCTGCATCCAACGGCGTCCCTGACCAGGTCGTCTTTCCATCTAGTGGGAGGCCGTCCTACTTTGCGCTTTCCGGTAAGTGGTCGCCATTCTAGAACTTTAATCTATCTATCTATTCTATGTCTATTCTGCGTGCTTTGTGCCCTGCCTGCATACTAATTAATATTATTTCGATGTTTCTACAATTTTTTTCCCTAAACCCCAACCTAGTTAATTATTCTCTTTGTACAATTACGATTTAACAAAATATATTCGAAACAAGTTCCGAAAACAGAATTATTTTCCTTTCTTGGCAACTAGTCCCGAGTCCCTGATCTAGTCGATCCCGAGCTCACAAGCTAGTCGATCCTGAGTTCACAAGAGATATAGAACCATTTAAGTCTAAGGAGATATTTTGCCTCCGTAAGTGTCTACTACCGTATAACGACTTCTTTCTATCATCGCACCACTCGCCACCGGCAGGCCGGCAGGAAGTTCATCCCCACACGTTGGAACTCAAGTGGTCGCATACTGTACGGTTTCAAAGAAACTTTCTCCCGCGTACGCTCAGGTCGTGGAATGAGCTCCCTGCAGAGGTTTTCTCGAACAAGTATAATATGGGGTTCTTCAAAAAGGGTGTGAAAAGGTTTCCCAGGTGTTGCAAGCGTCCACATGCTACGGTAACCACTAACCGTCAGGTGGGCCGTTTGCTTGATTGCCACCTTAGTGGTACAATAAAAATCGGTATCAAAACATGATTTGTTATTTCTCTAACCTGGTTTCAGACCTTTGTTTCCCACACTGCCGAAGGTAAGTTTTCATACATGATAATACTATAAAAAGGGTAATATTCACTTCTCCTGTGAGCAGTGCTGAACCGCCAGTCAACGTGCGCGCCAGAAGCGGCGTTGTATGCCTCGAGCCGTAGCAGGGCGAGGTGGCCGCCCAGGGTCGCGGCACACACCCGCCGGGCCCCCGCGAGCGCCCGCACGTGTGTCACGCCCACCGCTGACGACCCACTCCGGGACCCAGAGCTCCACCATATGCACTGATGGCAACGTTGTAAGAACACAGTTAAAAGCTGCGGCTGGACCGCGAAATGAGCGAGCTCATTAATAAATCGCAATGGTAAGTTTTATGGCTTGAATGCGAAAGAGTCTAGCGGACAGGGCTGGAAGAGCAAAAATAGGTGGAAGCGGCCTCGCTGTATACTGGCGTCGTTTGCGAATTTCAAGCGGAGCTAGGTTTTGGCGCTCCTTTCACACACCGCCCCCCTCCCTCGCCCGATTGTTGGGACGAGTTTTGTGTTAACACTGCTGGCAGCTATTTTTTGGTCGAGCTTCGCGGTTTATTATAATTTTAACTATTTCTCGCTTCCGAAAACTTGGTCAGCTTATCTTTGTACTTTCAATTCGCGGTCGACCCCGGGCTTGCAGCGTTAAATTTCGAGTGCCCGATTGGGGTAGGCCTACACCTTATAGAAACTAACTAACAGCCAAATTTAAATTTTAAGTACTTAATTTGACGTATGCTAATAATTTTTTTTACGATGACAATATTTAAAATATTTATTTTAAATATTTCGGCGGAATACTCTTAAAGTAACCACCCTCTTAATTAAGAGGTATCACAGGCATCACTACATATTTTGTAGTGATGTTTTTCTGCGGTCAGTAAGGTGTAGTAAGGGAGCAGTAGTCCCTACGCTCTCAACATAACACATTCTCTGGATTTTGTAGGGAAGTGTGAGTAGTGCCCAATTGCTACGAGCATCTAGGGTAATCACTTACCATCAGGGGGTACGTGGGTTTGCCCTTGTTGAATAAAAAAAGTAATTAAAGAATAATTTGAATTTCGCTACTGGTAACCGAAAGCTGTATGAGATTTCCCATCACACCGCTGATGGCCCCACATGGTAAGGTTAGATGAACAGATCACATGTACAAGTTAACTAGAAGTTATCAATAGTAGATAAATGTTCAGTCTTTCAAGCATACGCTTTGGTTTACCTGCACCAGGTATATCGCGTAAACTTGACCATGTATGGCCATCATCTAAAGAATTTTGCAAAGTTCGTAACATAGAAGCTATGCCCTAGCTCTTATCAAAATATATTTTTTATATATTTTATTTTTTATACATCTAGATGACCAACAAGCTTACGGCCCACCTGATGGTATGCGGTTACCGCCGCCTATAGACTCCTGCAATAACAAAGGAAAATCACTTGATATTGCAGGTGCATTGTCATCCTGAGGCCTAAGATGAAATGCCGTCCATTCCCAGTAATTCCACAAAGTTCAACTACCTTTCCCTTCAATCCGAAACACAGCAAATTGTTTCACGGTTGAAATAAGAAAGGTGGGGGTACCTACCCAGACGATCCTATATACAGGTCTACCACCTAGTTAATTAATTCTAAAAACTAAATACATACCATTAACTTCCCTGAACTGGCCTCCCAGAATTCAATGCGGCCGTCGGCACAACCTATAATTATTAAATCATTGCTAAAGTCCATACACCAGATAGGAGACTCTGTTTTAGTCACTCCCTTCCAATTAGAGTTCGACACAGTCTCAGTATTCACCTCACACTCTGTCCTCACACTATCAACACCACTGTTACTCACTAATTTATTCTTATTTCTATTTCTTAAATTGTTCACTGAACTATCGTTAGCACTTATTAATAAATTGTTTTCACTGTTAATGTCACTCTCTTTTATAGTATTTTCACTTTGCGCCTGTTGAGTCTGGTTTGGTGTGTTAATGTTGCTTGTGTCCACATTCTCTTTAGCTTCACAGCAACTGTATATGTCCTTTGATTGATCACTGCAGTATAAATCCCTGCAAAATATATAATAATACTATAAAAATTCTGTAATAAGCAAAGTCAATGATGTTATATGGTTCTACAGTCATCATAGGAAAAGGCAGAGTACCTACATATACTTTAAATATACAGAATACACCTATGTACCCGTATATTTAGGTTTTTTTTAATTCCTCTGTGAACACATTCGGTTATTCATTCCGATAAAAGATGATTTCTTCAACTATAGAGTTTATAGCGAAATTAAAATAATAATAATTATAAACCATTTTTTCTTATGTAATGCCAATTCCAATTATAATTGTATTTAAAATATAGCTGTATATTTTATGATATAGTAGGTTATTCTACTTCTATAGTATAGTGGCAGTGGTAGTGTGGTGGAGGCAGTGTTATACATACTTGAAATTTTTAGCAAAAACATATTTAGTGGTCTCTGCAGCTGAAAGGTGAGGCGATACGGGGCGAGACGATCGGTATCGTAGGCCACTCAAATGTTCCGCCAAGCCTTTACGGAGTGTCGGTATGAACTGGAATAAACAATAAATAATTAGTTTACCTGGCCAGAAATACTTGCATAGTAGGTTGGTAGGTTTTTTAAGACTACATATATTAGTCGTTTGAAATGACAATAATATAATGATATTATTGTCGTGATTGGTAAAAGTGGTCGAAATCCATTTGACTTTTATAAAAAATAGAGTTTGGTATAAAAATTGCAGAAGACGATTCTTATTAAAACAAAATGATTAACAAAAGTTTATGTCAGCATCTACATGGTAAAAAAATGCACATGCCTAGCAAGTATCACTAGTGTAAGCATTTAATTGTAATCATTACATATATCATAGGACTCACTTCATTGTGTTGAGGTGTGGTATTTGTATGTGGTATAGCTGAAAATTAAAGTTATATCATAAATAAATGTCCAAAAATTATCTGCATTTATTAACTAACTAAACATAAGCCAATTCACCTTCGATGGTGTCTGCATGTTCACTTTTCCTCAAAGGCTTTCCATAGAGTTCACTTTGGAGTTTGAAGAATCTGAAAGTGTAAATATTTACAGGTTAAGCGATATATAATAATGTATCTGTTGGTTTATTATCAATGCTTTATGACCAGGTGTACTCACTCGGTCCGGTCTATATTAGTTAGCAGTTCAGCGTTCTGCGAGTCCCACACTTTGATGTTGCCCTGCAGGCACGAGCTGACCACTTTCTCGCCGTCGGTCACGAGACATTCTACTTCTTGCACATGGCCTGCCACAACCAACGGCACGGCTTCCATTACCAACTGTCAAAATTCAAAATATTACCAACATTATTACAGGCGGGGACAAACAAAGACTTTTCTCTGCCTGTAATAAAGTATAACATGCAAGTTATTTACTATGTAGCATATTTCAGTTTTTGCATAGGTCGATATCGATCATGTAAACATTGAATTGTGCATTCTAAATTAATTTCAACGTGAAACTGACACTGTGAGTTTCGTATGCGTAATTTGGACCGCTCAAAATATAATACAAAGTGACGGTAGTTAACTTAAAACTTATCAAAGACAACTGACATCATTAGTCTTCCCATGACCACGATCGCTGTAAAGTAATAGAAACGTCGGGTGTATAATAATAATGTAACATCTAATTAAACGCGAGTTAAATCCGGTAAATTAGTTTTATTTCAAATGTAAAGTTAAGATATTCGCTATTATGGACTTTTTATCGCAACTATATTTCTAGATCAGCTACCTATACAGTGTTTACTTCGTGAATCGTGATATGTACTAAGCCCGATTTGATACTTATGACAGTTGCCTTTATTGCAATATAATAAGGCTGCTTTTCTTTACTTTAATAGGCAGCGATTTTACACAGAGTAATAAAAACCTAATTACGTTGTGAGAAGTGTCGAACCGTGTTGAACCGAACAAGAATCTATGCATTTCGTGTGCGAATTTATTTTTATTAAAACTAAGTATTATAAAAGAAAATACCATGATGCGGTAATAAACAGCAAGTTGTAAGCAAATTTATTTCTCAAAAGTAAATTGTTAACTGATTACAGAGTATAAAATACATGCCTGCACTGCTGGTTGCTTTGCAATTATTTTTCTATATTCATCGTCTTCATTCCACGACGCTCTCCACTCGGCATAGTGTCGGGAACAAACACATCTGAATATTTGCAAATTAGAAATAATGAATAATAATATAATTCAAAGACGTATTATACATATAACTTAAAGTATGTCATAAATATTTAATTATTTAATAGAGACAGCTTCATTGCAGTTCCCTGCATAACACACTGCGTGTAGTATTATATTACTTTATGTTGTAATTTTGTTTTAGGTCAGCACATCAAAACTGTTGCTCACATTTAAATGTCATACCACGTCAGATAAAAATGGTGATCGATTTTTTATCGGTAAAACATATACAGAGTTCGTAATACCACCAAGTCAAATAAAAAAATCTTGATCAACTTGTCTGTCGGCGAAAAATGAAATGATCTGAAAGGAGTATACCATAACGTAGATTATTCACAAATAAGAGTCCGATAAATCTGTCATCCAATTATCTAACGTGTGTGAGCAGTATTTTGTGGCATACTCGTTGAAACTTATCACTCAGTCTTATTTATTATATATTCTGACACTTACACCTGCTATATAGCACAAATTAAGAGCTTGTCTTAAGAGTTTGATTATGGATACTAGATAATGGAGAAGAACCTTTAACTAACCTATAGAGCACTACCATCATGTAGGCAATGACTGCAACGCTGATGGCGCACAGGATGGCCAGTAGCAGGATCTCCATTGGCGTGGTGGGGTAAATAGGCAGCTCTGCACCTTTGCCCCATTGGTGTTGCTGGTTTTTGTTTTCGGCCAACTCAAACTCTAAAAAAAAAACGTTTTACAATCATCCAGTGGAAAACAAGTACTTGGTTCGATTGAGAACTGATTCCAAAGCAATCAGAAGACCAATAACATCAGCAGTGGTACAGTATTTAGTTACGATCACCAATATAATTGCAATCCACTACTGATTGAAATAACGTAAATTTTAACATCTTGCTTTGTAAGGCAGCAATGGATAGGCAGTTATCTCACTGATAACACTACTACTACACCACAAATGAAACACATATATTGAATAATGTAAATTGAAGTACAATATGTACATTTCTTTCAGGTGGAAAGTAGCCCAGTGTCTAATTAGCGATTTTTCTATTTTAATTTTCCAGGTCACAGTTCTAACCTAATCATTTATTTTAAGTACCCAATTATAATATGAAATTCTAAACTAAATACAATTGTTAGGTGATAAGAAGCCTGGCATCTCACCAGCAACGTCTCCTGGTCTGCCCGATGTCCTTAAGGCACCAACACCATCCACGATGGGTCGCTGGTTCTTCGGGGAATGCTATCCAAAGAGTACTTCGCGCAGTGTGTAACTCGTTACGACCACAACACTGGGAAGTTTGAAAATGAGAAGATGTCTCTAAACACGACCTTCCGAACTGAGCGATACGCGGTCGCCGCTGGCTCACGGAACACAGAATTGCTCTATAGATGGCGATGTATAATATTCACGCGCAGCGCTCCCGACGAGAATCAATCGGGCTTCGGGATCGGTCAATAATATGCTGTCTGGTGAACTGTACAAAACTCCTACATAATCTTGAAACCCTGAATTGTGTTGCATACAATTATACAAATTTAAATAGCGTATCATACAATCCTGTTCCAGCATGGAAAAGATTAGAACTGGGACCTGGCAAATAAAATAACATAAGCCCGATGTAAAAAAGCACAGCGCTGTCAAAATAACTTAAAATGATGGAACCATGACAAAATAAATAAAATAATAAAATTTTGAGTTTTATTTTTATTGGAGGGTGTGTGATAGATAATACCTGACATGATATCTATGGGGTCCAAAGCTGCTGCAAGAGCCTTCCAATGCAAAGGCGGCGGCTCCCGCTCATCAGGGTGTCGGAGCCCCGCGGCAAGCTCGGGGCTTACGCGATGACTTAGTAATACCGGCGGTAGGAGCACTGCGTAACGACCCGCTACAGACTCGTTATATTGGGCTAGAATACCCGACCAGTGTGACGTTGTTAGCCTATAGAAAACATTTTATAAATACTTAATGTTATATTTATTTTTTCAGGTAATTATTCATCAATTAAACCCTGTAAATCTTACCTAGACCATGGTCTCGAATGTGGTGAGTGCTTTAACATTGTGTCATTAGCATCAATTAGGGAGTTTTCAGTTTCTATACTAAGCAGTGGAGAGAATACCAGTGATTCACTGCTGTTATAAAATATACTGTACAAAGATTGACCAGTTTCTTTCCTTTGGTGATATTTTAATGCATATTCACTGTTAGTATCGGATTTCTCAGTGTTAGCTATAAAGTAATCGACGATACCGGAATTGTATACAATCATAAATATCCAAACAAGCATCCATAACATGAAAGCCCTTTGAAAGAACCGTGTCCTCGCCCACATATTCACTAGCCGAATGCGCTTGGGCACTCTATTGTCCTGATGGCCTGGACTACCATTCACGTTTGCCACCACATCTGTCGGACTATTTTGAGCTAGGCCATTCAATCTTGGATGTGACTTAGATTTTTTCATTCGATGGGGAGAGAAATTATTTTCGTCGGTGTAATTTTTACTATAACGCCAATTCAATACGCTATTAGTGTTAAAATAATCTCTTAGATGTAATTTATTATTCTTATCCTGGAAACATTCCATCCGGTGCACGTCCACGCCAAGTATCGTCGCGAAAAACACCATTTGCATGAAGTAGTCCGATATAAGACTAACTATCATGAAAATAGCGACTTCTTGTATGAATGGCACGAAAGTGAAGAAGCTGACAGTGAACACAGTGATTTCTGTAAGTAAGTTCTTGGTGATAGACCACCCCTCCTTACTGAGCCCCTGTGCTAGTCGTATCTTAACATCCAGTCTCGAATCAGTCGACGTCACACTTTTAGTCAGTACTAACACGTTTTCAAGACCCATTATAATGACTAGATATGGGAAGATTTCTTTGCCTTGGAGGCTTAATGTAAATCCGAAGTAGAAACATATACCCATCGACATTGATAAACTGCCGGCTACCGTCACCACCGCGCAAGCGGCTAGGCCGAATTTGGATTTTATAAATTCTATTTTTCTTACGGAAAAATAAACATACAAAAATAAACCCACAAATGTTATTAACAAAGGAATCAGCTCTCTGTAGTTGAATTGTCCAGGATAGTAAATTAATGTTACTTCGTCGATCGGTACGTATGATCCTTGAAAGAGTGGATACAATTCTTTTAATTTGGCAGTAAGAGATTTGATAAATCTGAAACAATTAAGTAATTTAAAATATATATATTATGTGTTGACGTGTATACATTTAGTAAATATTAGGAAAAGTTTATTATAAATCTTACCTTTGTTCCGGATTTTGATAGAAAATAGTGACAGCATATTGAAGGACACGTGGACGAGCGCGGTACGGATATCTTTTGATGCCTGTATCACGAAGTTTCATACCAAATGCCATTTCTGATAATGATTTTGCTTTCTGAAAACAATGAGGTGATTAAACATTAAGGATAATTATTACTGAAAATAAAAAGATCATTTTTTTTCAATCTATTAATGTAGATCTGATGTTTGTGTCATCATTATAGGTAAGTATGCATTTTTTTTCAATACCTATTTATAATTTGTCAAATTGCCAAGACAATAATACTACCTGGTATTTGTACACTGTATTCACAATATTGGCATCCAGGGAGAAGGATTGCAGGTTTTGTTGCCATAAGTTAGCGGGAGAAAGCAACAAGCAACTGTATTCAGGTAAAACTTGCTCGACACTGGCCTCGTCATTACGCCGTTTGATGCCCTCGATCTGATAGCAATATTGGGGGAGAGTACTTTTTCTGTAACAAACAAATACTATGGTAAACATAAAGTATAAAACATTGTAGATGGATTGCATCAAATTATTTTTGAGAATTAAGTATTAAAATAAATTGTTATAAGTTTAGATTTTAATTAATAAAGGTTTTTACTTTTTATCTTTTATCTGCTGATAGACAGGTACGATAAATTCTGGACTGTAATTTTCAAAATTATTTTCTCAATACGACAAGCCCATTTGCAACATCACTCAAATGAACAACGAGATAGACAATTTAAAATTATCAACTGTCTATTCCTATTAAACTAATAAAAACGTCACTTGGATAATGCTAATTACGAATTGTGCTATACTTTTCCAATGTATTATTATATAATATGATAATATTATATAATAATACATAATATATTGTTCAATAGTTTACCAGGGAAGGCAACATAGCTGGCTAAATACTCGTGTACAAGGGATACACACAATTATATATTTCTAAACACTAACTAAATGCAAGCCAGTCATCTTAATGGCATAAAAATCGGTTCTCTAATATAGTAAGAAGTAAATAGGTACGTACTTGACTTCTGCAAGCAAATAATGATTACCGAACCGTTAATTATAAACTACCAGTTATTACGTGGACAGCAAACATATTAGAATAAACATTGTCTCATTTCTATGCATATAGTTACATTATTCAATGCATGTCAGATTGGGCGGTGGCAAAATGTAATATACAGTTAATTAATAAAAATTGTTTTAAGGCATGAAAATAGAACTAATATCTTTAAAAGTGGGCATAAGTGGTGGAGAGTTCTTTCTCTCAGACAAACAGAGAGACAAACTTTTGACTCCTTCCCCAGGGAGATTACCATGCTACGGGGGCATATCACTATTTCTACTATTCTACTTCTACTATTTTTCGTGGTCATCTGATACGAATCGGATATCACGAATCCTGTATAAACACTTTAAATAACAATACAGCGACTTAACGGTTAATGTGACGTAAGTATATTCCGGAAATCGGTATAGTGACATACAATGATATTTGTTTGTGTAAAAGTTTGATCTAAATATAATTTTATTTAATAAATGAAGAACGATTTGGTAAAGAGAATCGATAGTTTATTTATTCACAGTAGTATCGATTCTGGTTAGTTACTATATGATTGAATTTAAGTATGTACGTATATTATTTTTCCGTAATATAGTTATAAAAGGGTAACGAAAAATAGGCTGTCGACATTATCACCTCTATAAAACAATACACTTAAGTAGATAAAATAACCCCGCAAAAAATGTAAGATAATATCTAATAAAAAAAAGTTCAAGGGACCATCTTTAAGGTAAAGTAAGTTTTAGAATAAATTCAATATTCTTTCGTATTTTTAGTATTCGCAAATGAAACGACCAGAGAAAAAATCTGGCGATTGTTATCGCCTTAGTGTCGAAACTTGATTGCACCTCTTTAAGTGTCATGTAAGGGTCTTATAATACTGAGACCTGTAGCATGGCAAACTCCCCGGGTAGTGAACAAAAGTTTGTCTTACTCTGCGTCCAATAGAAAGAAAGAGATAAAACGCATTTTTGTCCTGATAAGTGGACATAGGGGGTGGAGAGAGATTATTATTATTAGCATCAGGTGCTATCGGCGCATCTGTCTTTTTTCCATTCTTATGAAAGAGGTAAACAGTGTTAGTGAGACGAAGAATAAAACTTACTATGTTATGTTATTGACAGTATCTGTATGAACAAAGTGCATTTTCCCAGTTTGTTTATGAATTACTGCTTCAAGAATATATTGAAATATTATTTAGAAGCAGTGATATTTAGAAAAATAAATGGCGTTTTCCATTGCATACAAATACTTTGCTTATTTAAAATACCATTATCATACATTACCGGCCTGTATACGTCCCACTCTTGGGCACAGGCCTTTATACATGAGGAGTTTGGGCCATCACACCATCAGACTGGCCCGATGGGGGTTGGTGGGTTAAAGCGGTTGCAGTAACACTGGGACCAATGGCTTAACGTGCACGGAGGAGTTTGAGATTACATAGTTTGATTAACCAATCCCGGGATCGACCATGGTGAAAGTTGCTCTGTTTTCGTAATCGAATTTAGAGCACTAAAACCACTATAACCTCCTTATAAATAACATTTTTATGTAATTACCACATGGTGACATGCAAGTAGGTTAAATACTTACGTTTCTGGATCCTCATGGTTACGTATTGTTTCTAATAATCTAAACACTTCTTGCAAAGGAGCTCTAAATGCATCCCACATTTTAAGATTGTTATTCCATGGAGATACACCTGCAATCATGCACATCCATTGTGAGACTATATAAGTGAAAGTGGTGGAGCTAGATTCAATTTTACAAAGTAATATTAAATAAACAAAGTTATGTGATACAGACTAAATTAAAGTATTCACAAGTACTCATTTAAAGCCATCATACTGGGCGAAAACATAAGAAAATTTTCTTTCACTTTTTCAACATGGCCTGTTTTTTTGAAATTGACACTGGTTTACATAGTTCAGTCTTTGTCAATTACAAGTTACTGATTTTCCATCAACAGTTATTATACGACTGGCTAGGCCAAGTGGCCAGTACCCTTAACTGCAGGCTACTCGATCAGGGGTCCCTGGTTCGAGCCCCTAACGGGGCAGATTTATGTGTCATCATCATCACTAGCCTATATACATCTCACTGCTGGGCACAGGCCTGCCTACATGGGAGAAACACATAAGGAGTTGGTGTGTTCAAATGGTTGCAATAACAGCCGGGGCCAACGGCTTAACTTGCCTTCCGAAGCACGGAGAAGATCGAGGTTATAAATTTTGTCCTGTCCTGGGATCGACCATGGCAAAACTAGCTTTGTTTTTCAGTACATTTGTTCTCGCCGCTCACCGCCACCGCTCTAAGCTGGCTCTGGTAGCGACACAGTTGTGGCCGGGCCGTTAATGATGATCATAGAATATTCAAAACTTTGTGTCAGTGATACATGGTCTATACGTATTATATTTTGATAGATAATTTATTATACTGTAACAAAGTATAGTTTATTTCATCTTTTATTTTTAATAAACAAATAAATAAATATAAATTATACTTTGCTCTGTACTCTTCTATTATAAGAAGAGTTTAAATGGTGTGTTCATATTTGAGACAACATTTTCACCATTCTCTTATAAAGTTTTTTTGTGTAATACTTACTTGATTGTATTATTTAAAAATAAATTAATAATTACTTACCTATTTTCATAATGATTTGTTGCACATAAAGCAAAGGTTTGTCTTTGGCCCATATGTAAGGACGAATTTGAGTTTGGTTAAGCAAAATATTCAGCTGTAGTGGTATGTCTGTGAAAAGAATTAATTTTTTTTTTACTACATAATATGATAGTGATTCGATATAATATCAAAAAGGCTTTTTTTAGATAATATCTTAATGTAAAATTTAAATATAAATAAGATGAAAGTTTAGTTAGTTAAGGTTTCCCTATTTCTTTATAATTTGATTTTCATTGAGGTGTTGTAGCTGCACTGTGACATTTAGTTTGAATCTCATTATACTTTGTAACATCAATTTATGACAAGATTTTAGTTTACTGTAATATTTTTCTGTAAGAGCCCAGTGGCCTAACTGCTGCTGACCACCTACCTAATTTAGATCTATATCATTACTATTGCCGTTTTGCTTTCAGAGCTGGTACGAAATGTCAAGATGACATTGTTAGCAACACCATTTTTGACATGATGTTGAATACTAGTGGTAAGTCTATATTATTCATCACTTCAATCTCATAATTTTTTAAATAATTAAAAATTAAAGCGATTATTATATGTATACCTTTATGTAGGTTTTGTGATTATGCTATGGTAAATTCATGTACTTTGAAAAATAGAGGTAGAGAAAAAACTACATAATTTTATTTTTGACAACCGACTGGCTGAGTGGTCTGTACCTTTTGCTATACAGGTTATTCGGTCAGGGGTCCCAGGTCCAGGGGTCCAAATCACAGTAGGAGCATATATTTGTATGATGAGTATGAGCATTTTTTATGAGTCATGGATGTTTATACATTTAATATATTTCTATTATTTATAGATTAGACATATTGTAGTTATTTCTGAACATGTATTTTTGTTTTTGGCATTTGGATGTTAAAAACAAATACAAAATAGCTATTGATACAATAATATCATAATATTTAAAGGTACTATTTTATGTATGCTTAACACAATAACATATATTACATTCGATAGCATAAATGGAAGAAATTATTTTAGTGTGTCAATTCACACACAATATTAAAAGTTTTTAGAATTTTCTACACAACTACTACTCAATGTGAAGATATTCTACCTTACAGAAGCCTGTATCAGTCGTACAAGAATGCATGTAATGATAATCTCCTTTGTTAACAATAAAAAATATCCTCAAAGATTTACACATGCGATATTGTGATGGTTGTACATAATGTACATAATTTGGAACATTCTAGGTTTGAGATACAACTGGATGTACATAAGAAACGGATTACCAAATATTGCACAAATAACATTTAAGAATGTATTACAAATCATGAACTTCACCTTGAAAACAAGCGTTTGAGGTGCAGTCTGCTTGTGGAGTATGATGTACCTTATCCATTTGCCATGGCAAGTTAACAACTGTAGGAATGTTACCTGGTAGAGGAACATTCAGCAGTGGATAGCTGCCGAAAAATAGATTAAATTATAGTAAGTGGCTATGTTGTTTACTATAATTAATTTAAAAAAATACTTACCAGCATAGCAAGACTATTGATATTGCTAATGTTATTGCGGCTATGGGATAAGAAGAACATAAAAGGCCGTATGTGTAATAAATCTGCGCAACCCTTTCGGGCAGAGTAGGACCTGCCATAGCTGTGCCCCACTAAAGTGTATGTTTACAGTCAATGATATTACGTTTCATAGACCATTTGCACTAAACGATCATCCGAGTGATTTGACACTTTGTCAGTTATGTTACCAGCGTTGCCTTTACGGTTGAATGCATTTCCAGAAGTAGTAAATAAGATTATTTGAATATTTCGCATCATGCATGAATATGCCGCTTAATCACTGCAAACGAGTATTCTGTATTACATGAACCAACATCAACCAACCACGCAATTTTGACAACTTTCAATTCCACCCACAGATTACTTCAATTCATCATAGTTTTTTTTGTGGTTGCTTTAATGGCCTGGATGCAAGTCTTTTAGGCCATTTCATCACAGAATGTAAATGCTAAGAATATAGATTATTACTACAAACTTACCGGACAATCGCTATCGCTAATTGGAAAATGTATCGGATTTGACATTTGCAGTCGAAAGAGTCGATCGAAAGCTGATGACAAACCCCATTCAATTTCCGCTTAGCGATAGCGATAGCGATTATTTAAAGGCATCTTGTCGAGGCCCTCTATTATGAATTAAACGACTGAATTAATGCCAAACTTTAGACGAAATTTACAGGCTTTTCACTCCGATCAACTAAACTGTTATCATGGATGACACTACGGTGTTATCCATGGGGTTTAATCTTAGTACAAAATATAGAGGAACACAAATTATGTTTGCAACTTCACCGTAGAGAGAGATCCATGGCACCTCTTGCAAAGAGAATATAAAACGCTACGCTAGAAGAGACGGGACTTCAAGAAAAAAAAATTTCTATAGAACGTGCACGCCAGACTCATACCAATATAATAAAAATTCAGCCAACAGTCTAGCAACAATAATGCCAACATAAGCAATAAAATAGGGATGTACTTAGTAGGGATTAGAGATATACTTTAGATTTTTATCGATAGTTATAGGTGTTTGAAATTAATATACAATGGTACTTGAAAAACTTTTATTCAGTATAATATACAATATATCAAGCTTGACTACTATGATAACATGGTAGGTTGTTAGATTGACGGTAGGCGTGTGAATCGTCCTGGATCGGCCATCAACTCCGATTTGGATTCCGACTACACCAAAAATATGTCGCGATTTTGTTGTCGATTGGTACCTACACCAAATCCTTCCCTGTCAATAGAACCCACTGTTTACATCTGCGAAAAAAATAAAGTGGTTTATTTAATGGGCATGACATCGATAGGGAAATAAAATTGTACAGACAGCACTATTTTTTACTCAGGTCGGTAGGTAAATATTACTTTTATGTACTGAAATTTGTACTAAAATCACTATTTAAACAATAATAGCTTTAGAATAGAACTTATTAACAGTCATTGGTACTTACCGATCATCATTGAGAGGAAATTCAGACATAATATGTTCGTTTTACATTGGCCGCCGGCGTGTCTTTAAATTACATATTTCTTAACTTATTCGTTTACTCATTTAGTTTACTTCACATCACACACAATCCTTTTTGGGTCAAGCTTATTTCTTGAGGCAAAACACTCGTTTTTAATAATAATTTACATTAATTTCTGATTTTAGAAAATTCTCCAACACAACTAAATGAAATGCCAAACGTTTTAAAAACAAGACAACAGCGACAGAGACAGATGACAGATATAAATCACCTGTTTATGAAGAGCGTCGACCACCATATTGATTGTATGGATAATGCCTTCTTTCGGATTGAGGCGGATTATACCGCCATTACTGAGCGTGCACGTTTCATACAATTTTTTCTTCTTACGAACTTGCGCTAGACTGCCTCTTGGACGGGCACCTTTAAGCTGCATTTGCAATGAATGAATGACAATACTACTTCATGGCAATGACTAATCTAAAAGTACTCTGTGCATTAACTAGATGGCACTAGAAAACAAATGTTAGTTGATTTTGTTTTGGTAACTTGTGAAAATTAGAAAAAAAATGTTTATTATAGGTAATTAATTTAACAATTTCATGGTTATTACTTAAAATAAAAATATGAATAATAATTTTATCTGAGAGAGAAAGAGTTGATGATGATGAGAATCAGCGATGCGAACGGCCAATATTCCGCGTAGTTATTATAGTTTCCTTCTCTCGCTATGCCCGCCCGCCTAGCTCGCTAGCGGTATTTTGTAGTGAAATTTTGAATTATTGATGAATAACCAATTTAGTAATATTGTGTAATAATAATAAGTTTGTACGGTATGCGTCCGCACGCGCGCGCGCGCGCGCGTGTGTGTGTGTGTGTGTGTGTAAGCATATTATGTGTGTGTGTAAGTGTGTGTGTGTGTGTGTGGGTGTGTGTGATTGTGGGTGTATATGTTTGTGAGAGAGAGAGAGGAATGTGTGAGTTTGTGTGTGCTTGCATATGTGTGGTGTGTGTGTATGCTTGCGGATGTGTGAGTAAATATTTTTTAACGTTTATTACTTTAATTTTCCATTTAGTAAGAACGTTAACAAAAACACTTTTTGCAGAAAATTACACAAACACCAATGCAAATAAAAACACCTATATCTATCTATACTAGAGAAAATTCACGTACTGAGGCGGGGATCGAACCCGCGACCTTTCGCAATCCGGGCGTCTGCTCTAACCATCTGAGCTACCCAGGACTTGGGTTATACATGTGAAATTCTTTTAGTCTATACCTATGTATTTGCGTTCTGAGCTAACGATAATTTTTAAAACATTTATAATAATGTTAAAATCAAAATTAAGAACACCAATGCAAATTTTTTTACCTATTTTTTCATGTCATGTTCGCTAAGATACAATTTAGTATTATTGTCAAAACTTTTGTATAGTCGCGTCTGCTGTGTTTCCCATTTATTTTTATACAACTAAATGACAAACAAGCTGACGGCCCACCTGATGGTAAGCGGTTACCGCCGCCTATAGACACCTCCAATAGCAAGGAGAAATCACTTGATATTGCAGGTGCGTTGTCATCCTGGGGCCTAAGTTGAAATGCCGTCCATGCCCAGTTATTATTGCCTATTACGCTTATGCTCATGCATGGCTTGCCTATGGTATAATTCTCTGGGGAAACAGTACAGATTCTCTAAACATTTTTCTGCAGCAAAAGAAATGTATACGAATTCTAGCAAACATAGACTATACCGACAGTTGTAAACCATATTTTATAAAGTTCAATATTCTGACCGTACCTTCACTATACATATTAGAACTTACTAAATTTATAAAAAAACACCCGAATTACTTTAACAAAAAATCTGACATACCAAGACGCTATCCCTCTAGACATGCGAATAAATTAGTATTACCTCAGTCTAAACTAACATTGCATAGTACAAGTCCATATGTAATGGCAATAAAAGTGTTTAATAAGCTGCCTTTTAAGCTAATAAGCGAGATAAACGATAGAAAATTTATAAAAAAATTAAAAAGTTTATTAATTGACAAAGCATATTACGAATTAAAAGAGTATTTTAATGATACATTTTAAATTGGTCTCACACCCTTATCTGATTATAGTATCTTTGTCTATTGGTTTTATTTATGTTACTTAGACAAAAAAAAAAACGACTTTTTGTGTAAGTACCTACGAAATTAATATTATTATACTTGACATTTTAATTTGACTTTTATAAATTTGATGACTTAGCATTATACCTACACAATTGTTATTTTATGTATTGACCACTGATTTCACTTTTGTAATTTAATAATTGTTTTTTTTAATGCAATGAAAATGAAAACAAAAGATTCAGTAATTTGACATAATTAATAATAATAATTTGTAATTCTTTAATTAATAGCTTGTTTATAAAAATTTTCTGTTAAACAGCACTACTTAGCAAATTGTTGTGCCCAACAGGGTCCAAAATTGTAACCACCTCTGTAATTTTGGCAACAATAAATATTGAGTATTGAGTATTGAGTATTGAGTATTACATGCCCAGTAATTTATTTAAGTAAAATATAAAAAAGGTGTGGGGAAGCAAATTATTTTCAATACTTAATCAATTATTTTTGCTGATTTAATTTAATTATTTATCCAGCGTTTTTTACTTTCTTCATAGTCAAAATAAAAAGTAGAATACTTACCTCGGGTGAAAGCACCAATTTCAGCCTCGAACTGTTGGCGGTTGAACGAAGGCTTTAAACCCTTGGTTAACAATCAACTATTAATTATATCTTAGGAAAAGTACTAAAATATTGAGTTTTATTCATATCTCTAATAGTTTTATTCTTTACTAATAAAAATATTCATTCCTTACTAAAAGAAATTTTCGAGTTTTGAGATTCGCCATACAAACATCGACCCCTATTCCACTCCCTAAAGGGAAGACTAATTAATTGGTCAAAATCAAAAATACATAAACATTCTTTATTTCTAACGAAAAGTAAAATGATAAAAGTCATTTACTTAGACCTTTTTTATTGATTGTCTTTACTTTCTACTAAAATTTTTAGGCAAAATTTAAAACCGACTTCAAAAAACTGAAAAGGTTAAAATAATTAAATTTAAGTAGGTACTCATCCCCTAGAAACATATTTTTTGGAGTCAGTGCTTCACTTTCTATTGTTATTGGAAACAACTTATCTTATCTTATAGTGGGGCCATACTAAGTCACAGTGCACTTCAACCCATTGGGATCTTTTGTGCCTCCCCTGCGTTTACTCTTCCTGTATCCAGAATATAGATGCCATTACTATATCTTTAGGCAGAAAGAGCCTGTAGTCTTCTGGCCTTGGATATGCCACTTCCAGAAGACTCATTCTGGTTCTAGCCAGGGCATCACAATGACACAAGAGATGCATCATTGATTCCTGGCATTCACCACATGCTCGACAAAGTTGTGTTGGAGAGAGTTGCATTTAGCATGTGGTTTTAGCAAAATGCCCTGGAAACAACTTAGCACCAACTCCAAAAAATATGTTTCTAGGGGATGAGTACCTACCTACTTAAATTTAATTATTTTAACCTTTTCAGTTTTTGAAGTCGGTATTAATTTTCGTTAAAAATTTCTTTTTCACAATTTTAGTGGTAATTTTCTAAGGTCGAAGCATGATGGGTGACCTTCAACTTATATTCCTACTATCGTATCGTTTCACTAAAAAGTCATAGGAAAGCAAAAATCCGCAATTTCGCATACGTAGACAACTTACTGATTTCAGTTTTTTTTATATAAAAACCAAACTACACAACTGATTTTAAAAAAAATATATGGGACCAAATGGCAACTATTCCGCAACGAATAGAAAATGAATCACGTAAATCGGATCAGTAGTCTCGGCGTAATCGGTGTACATACATAGAAAAAAAACATACCGGCCGAATTAAGAATCTCCTCGTTCTTGAAGTCGGTTAAAAATAGGTAAAAATATGCAGAACAGTGCTCGAACAGTGAACAGGAGCTCGGTGGCGTGAGGAGCTCGGTGGCGTGAGGAGCTCGGTGGCGTAGTGGTTTGAGCGCTCTGGTTTTTGATCACGGAAACAAAGCAACTTTCGCCATGGTTGGTCCCTGGATGGGTCAATCAAATTTATAATCTTGAGCTCCTCCGTGCTTCGGAAGGCACGTTAAGCCGTTGGTCCCGGTTCCCCAAACTCCTCATGTGTTTCTGCCATGTAGGAAGGCCTGTGCCCAGCAGTGGGACGTATATAGGCTGGTGATGATGATGATGCAGAACAGTGTTCAATTGTGCATTTTATTTTTATTTGCTTTTTGAAATTGAAAGGTCATGAAATTTTCAAATGAATAAGATGTTTTTGAAATTGGCAAACCATTTCTATGGACTAATTTAGCGCATTTTTAATTTGTTGTCGTATTGAGGACACTACCCTGTACCTATGTAGTGAATCGACGAGCTATTGAATGAGCCATGATAAGTGTTTCTCTACGCGATATAATCAATAATGAGGCCATCCGTAAGACACCACAGTCACAGACATATCTCTCAGAATTTGCAAAATTAAAGCACAGATGCTAAAGTGGCACTGGGCAGAGCATAATGTACTTAACTATATCACGCAAAACGATGGGGCGTTAAAGTTTTACTATAGCGACCAGGTGGCGAAAAGCGCAAAGTAAGACAGCCTTTCAAGAAATAGACGGGACCTGGTCAGGGTCGTAGCGTGTATCGTTCGGAAATCAATGGGGGAGGACTTTGTTCTGCAGTGGGCATCATAGGCTGATAACATGAATGTTCATTGTGAACAATGAGTACCAATCACAGAGGAAAATTTAAGCTTAACGCCACCGCCGAAAATATTCCTGTTGGCGCACACGTCTAGTAGCCATTAGGTGTATTATTTTTAGGATCTTAATTGAATTAGCACGATCACGAAAACCGAGAATGACATGAGAGGTCCTTTGTATTACACCGTAATATCGTTACAGCCGATTGGTGTCTGTCATTTACCTGCATTATTAGTAATAAAAAAGAATATAATTTTATTAAACACTTACGCGAAGAAATAGGTTGAGAGAGGTAAAAAAGGTCATAGCTGTGGCGAAATCGATGTCCATTCGTGAAAATAAAAATTACTAAAATTGGTAAAAGTGTAAACGTGTAACTTATACTAAAAGTAATTAGTTATTAATTTTATCAATAATTTATAATTTTTTATATCGTACTTAGTATTTTATAACATAAAATTATATAACATGATGAGAGCGTCTTCAAAAACGAATATTTTCAAAATAAAATATTTTAATAACGAAACTTTGAAATGGTTCAATTGTCTTTCTGGCAAATTAGTACTTAGCCGAGACATTTTGGGAACAACACTTAAGTGTGATATTAAAATCCAAAACAGTTGGGCGCCGGGAGGGCTAAGTCGGCCTGTCTTATCGCGGGCGCTCCACTGCGGAAGCTGCGGCCACTTGTCCCAGCAAAGGGAAATCTGTAGAATCGACAACGATTTTTAAATATTTATTTTATAAGGTTTTATTAATGACGCAGTAGATTCTTACAATCATTCAAGGTGTTTCCCACAAGTAAAAATGTAGGTTTTTGAAAACATTTCGAAAATCTGAGTTATTTTACCTAAAAAACTTTTTATACGCCAACTATACATGCGAATGCGTAAATTACAAAGATATCATTAATTTTGTCCATCTGCTCATACATATTCAGTGGCCACTACTAAGGGATGACGTCACTATTCCGCATCTTTTCTATAGAGCGTTTTTTGAAAACTTTTAACCGCACCTCAAAGAAATCGCTGTATTGAAAAAAATATTGATTGCAGATATACATATTTATCGCCCATTTACATCCTATTCATATGAAGTGAAAAAGTTGTCAACTAACGTACTATATGTATTTACGTGATTCTATAAACTTACACACAGCAGCTAAATAAATGTTTTTGATACTTTTCACTTTGATATTTGCTGTTTATTTGTTTGGCACCATTTTAGCTTAGATTTAAAAAAAATTCTAGACTCACACATCATTTTATAAACATACCCATCTCGAAGTTTGATATATAACACCCAAAATCGGAACCACATACGAGCCTCACTATTTATTACCTATTTACTTTGGTTTAGTTTGATTACCATCAGGCGGAGGCTCGATATGCCTTTTTGCCAACCTTTTGTCATAAAAAAATTTAGTGGAAGTCCCCTTGGATGTTCTTTGCTAGCTACTCAGTTTTTAACAGCGTTAATAACGGTGGAATTAAAACGCGAGAGGCCGCCGAGGACGATTTAATTAAACCTTAACGAAGATCTCCGTGTCTCCCGCCCCCACCACCTTTACCTGCCTCGTTATTTTTTACCTAATCTGTGTTTCTTTCTTTACCGTACTGCTGTTTATTTTAAATGTGATCCTATTTTTGGTCACGCCGAATACTTTTTAGGTTCTCGCAATTACTTCCTTTTTGTAATAACAGATAGCACGCAACAATATAATAATGTCCTGTGACCTTCGATCATGTTTAAGAAACTTCAAGATCCAAGTCTCTTGCTGGTTCATCTGTAATATATTCACTGCTCAAGTAACAGCAAATCTTCTAACCTTGAAAAACAAATGTAGCAGCTACATCTGGTGTTGCCTTGGCTCTAGAGTTATGCAGGTCATGAACTGTGTGATTATCAACTGTGAAAAATGTGATGATAAATTATAAAATTTATTTATTTCAGGCAAATTACACTCATAAAAATTCAAATCTTTTAAATAAGCAAATACATTATTGTAGATATTGATTATAATCAGATTTTGATACTTTCACTTTAATAAACGGTAGTTCATTACAGTGTCCCGGAAAAAATCAATAATATTGAAAATGTAAGTACAAAGCTTGTCATTTTTAATCTCATATATTATTTGACCAGGTAGTAGTACTATGTATGTGGACTTTAACGTCTCGTACCCGCAAAGCGGTAGCCCTCATTATATGATGTGGATGTGGGCACGTCACCGATAGCCGGCGCAGACAGCCTGATTTACGGCCGAGCCGACCTCTGCCCGCTAATGTGCACGCAGATTTACAGGGGGTGAGCCGTGAGCGTGCACTCACCACTTTTGTGGATTTTAACTAGCTAGAATGTCAAACTCGATTATTACTCTTCAAAGTTCATAGCTATGTCTTGAACAAAAGTAAAGAAAATGTTTTGTTGATATTATAAATGTGATGAAAAATGTATATGTTATGTTATGTTAATGTATATAATATAAGAGCGTCAAAAATAATGAACCTTGGCAGGGAAACTTTTTGGCAGATTTCATTTGTTTGCATTAAGGTCATAGGTATTCTCCTATAGCTTTTACCCGTAAAACCTCAACAATGAAAGTAAAAAAAAAACAACAATTAAGAAATTCTGTCATTAGAGTTTGAAATTTAGAAGCGAAGCGAAAAAAATAGAATGAACGTTCTCATTAAGGTGAGACCGTTCATTTGCAAAATGATAAATATGGCATAAATTATTTCATTTAATATTCAATTCGGTTCTTTCGTCGTTTCGTAATTCACGGATACTTCGTCGACACCCTTTTATTTTTTCCCCGACAACGATACTGTTTGCTCGCAGGCTCTTCATTTTGAGTTTAAATACGGGGGAGAGATACGCTCAAAAGAACACTCGGTAAATCCTATGCCAAACAAGCCAGTACACCTGGGGCAAAAGTTTACGCTCTTATTGCTACGTTTTTGTGACTTGCTTTGATAACATAAATAATCGCATGCAGTTGCAGTGCTAAGTATTCAGTGTGAGATGATTTTTTATTTACCTACTTATACTCACAAACCTATACAAATGAAAAATAATAAAAAAATAGGCACTTACTATATTATTAGAATAAATCTATAACTAACCGTTATCTAGTATTCATATCACGAGTGTAAGAATATTATATTTATTCACATAAATATTAGAAATACACTGTGTAAACATAATATATGTCGATGAGTTAAGAATAATTGCACGTTAACAATATATAAATATCTGCCCTTTCTGGGATTCCAACCCGGGACCCCTGATGGAGGAATCTTTATAGCTAGGAGTACTGGATCACTCGGTCAGTCGGTCGTTAAACCGACATAATTATCGTGGCTAAATACAACTAAGTAATAGAAATTCCAAATTCACCTCGACTAGGTATATTTTTTAATATTATTGTGATCCAGTCACACATAGTTATACATAATATTTATTATACTGATCGAGGATTACTCAGAATGATCAGTTCAGTATTCGTATTGGTCATTTTAATAAGATGCTTATGAAACATAGGTACCTACTTGAGGTGGAGGGTCTTTCAAACAAGGCAACAAAAGCTATAGGCTTCAAAATTTCGTAGCTTATTAACCACCATGGTCCTTAAGTCGGGCGCGTCAACAGCGGATAGTTTCCACAATTTACGACTTGTTATATTATAATTTAGTGTTGCGAAGCAGCAGTAAAGGCGGGCTTAAAAGATCTGGGGATCCGACGGGTGACATCGGCGGGGTGGCAAACGGGCAATGTTTTACTGCTATACGTAAGATTATGATATCGATTACATTATAACATATATTATGTGTAATTTATTGCCATTTCAATACGTTTACGGGTTGTTCTCAAAAAAGTGCCACCGTAGCCTGTCTATGGGTTTTCCAGCCCCGACGAAAAAAGAGGGGTGTTATAAGTTTGACGTGTCTGTCTGTGTATCTGTGAGTTAGTCTGTAGCATCGAAGCTCCTAAACGAAAGGACGGATTTAGATTTGTTTTTTTTGTTTGAAAGATGATATATACTATGATGATATAGACTAGGATTGGTTCTTAGCTATAAATTTTGAAGATCAGTTCAGGCGTTTTATGACTATCAGCTATATTTTCTACGCCATAAAAGGGTTTTACTAACTTTCATAGAATGTAATTGATTTAAATTTGGTGTACTGTCATTTCGGTGACATTGCCATGACATAGTAACCTTGAGCTGATACTATATTATTATTATTATTATATCTTTATTTGCATAAAACATGATACAGTAATGGCCGTATGATTAAATGTTTCACATGCATGTTTAATCGATCTGTCGATAAGCAAATATTTTTCGTCGTCATATAGATAGGTACTTATTAATTGTCACAGAATTTGTATAAATAAAAATTAATCACATAAGTAGTTACATTAAATACAAACAATTAAAGATGCACAACACAATTTTAATAATAACCTTTGACTGAAATAATACTCACTAATATAAATTAATAATATATACTATACCCTCAAAGAAACTTACAGCAGATATAGCGTGTTTCGGCTTATAAGAATAATAATAATAATATAATATACATACACTCACACCTATTATCTAGCCCAAAGTAAGCATCATTAAGAGCTTGTGTTATGGATACTAGATAACGGATAAATAATGATAATAATATGTATATAAATAGCAGAAATATACTAAATACACTTATAAACATCCATGACTCGTGAACAAATGCTTGTACTCATCATACAAACATTTGCTCCTACCGGGATTTGAACCCGGGACCTCCCGACCAAGTAGCCTGTATAGCAAGAGGCACAGACCGCTCGGCCAGCCGGTCGTCAACAATAGTCTCAATGAGATGGTGTTAGATAGATGATTAATGAGGCCGGGGGGTAGTTAAAATTTTTAATTTTATATTTTGCATTATATGGTAACAACTGAACACTGTAAGTGTAAGTATATTATACATAAGATGTTTTCAAGAACAAATAATTATGAAGTTTTACGAGCGTAAAACTTCATTAAATACGAGTACCGACATGTTTTAATTTATTTTAGTTTTAGCACTATTTTGGTTTCACAATTACCGGTTTCTTTATTAACTTTATTCTGAAACTGGGTTATTAATGAAAAACTGACAGAAATTTAAAATAAAATTGTTTAATTAATTTTGAGTTGGCAACTTATCCGCTAGAAGGCTAGAACATACATTGACATTGATTTTTAACCCCCGACGAAAAAAGGGGGGTGTTTTAAGTTTGACGTGTCTGTCTGTGTATCTGTGTGTCTGTCTGTGGCATCGTAGCTCCTAAACGAAAGGAACGATTTTGATTATTTTTTTTTTTGTTGTTTGAAAGCTGACGTGATTAGGATGGTTCTTAGCTATAATTTATGAAGATCAGTTCAGGCGTTTGATGACTATCAGCTCATTTTCTACACGATAAAAGGGGTTTACTAACTTTCGGAGATCTGATTAATTTGAAATTTGGTGTACTATCACTTTGGTGACATTCCCATGACATACTTACCTTCAGCTGATCCTATAACATCAAAAAGTCTGCGGAATGCTTAATTCTTCAGAAACTTACAGCAAATAATGCGTGTTTGGGCTCCTATGAATAGTCTCAATTAATGATGTTACATGATGATCAATGACACCGGCGGTTACTTAAAATTTTTATTTTTGTTCATGCGCAATAATTTGTAGGTGTTCACCTAAATGCAAATAACCTAAAAAATATAAACTCGTCAAATGTTGTTAAAAGTTCCTCATAAAAATTACACAAAAACCCGTTCTTATTAGAACCCCTTGAGTCAGTGTCTTTTATTATAACATTACTTGTTACTAAAAGCGCTTAAAGCTATTCATCCCTCCACTTGACTGCAGTCGACTTTCCCGGCGCTGAAAATTTATGAAATTTAAAAAGTTCGCAGAGAAGGGAAAAAATCTGATTAAATATGTTTTGTTCAAGAGCAAGACATTAAAGCGATGTTAAGGGTGTGATAATGAGGGCGTTGATAAGCATTTATTAGACCGTCGCGCGGGAGATCTCAATAACAACGCCCGTAACGCTATCAGGGGACGTTAAATCATTTTAACGTAGTTTCAGCCGCTTTCTTTAAGAAAAATGCTGCGAAGCCATGCTTGTTTGGCACTTAAATTGGATTTGAAATACTGAGATGAGCTTGCGGCTCTTTTGCTTTCAGTATCATTATAGCTTTTCTAAAGTTTTGTGGTTATAATTTATCCACGGTTATCCATGGTTATAGTTATCCACTTAAAATAAATATTCAGATAATTGGCGTTGAAAATTTTGAAGTAACGTAAGAATTAAATATAGAATTTGAAACATTATCCTATTGCTACCTACGTACCTATTAATAATAATTCCAAAATAGGTATCGATCTCGTAAAAAGTAGAAAACTAATGGACACCATAATAAAAAAGTGTTGTCTAGTTAAAAAAACATCAAATGTTAAAATTTCACTGCGTTTCGCTTCGATATTTTGCAAGTATTTCTTAGTAATACTGTTTAAAAGTCTCCATATTATTATAACTACGGTAACATAAGTCTGTCACCTTACTACGAGCTCTTCAAGCATTCTTAAATTTATGGTATTGAAAAAGAAAAACCGAACGTATAAAATAACAGGTCGTAAAAAGGCCTACAGAAAAGTCCGTGATAGCTAAGTTTTCAGTCAACCTTAGGAGGAGATAGACAGCTATCTCCTCCTAAGGTTGACTGAAAACTCTACTCGGACGATGTCGTGGGCATATTATATAACAATATCATTAGAATTATTGAAGCCTGTGAATCAATTGATATTGTATAGAGATATTGATGTAGAGATATTATTTTGGTGTGTGTTCAGTTTTAAAATATTTTTGTGATGAAATTAATGTACGTAATTCGATATCTTACTAATATTTTTTGAGCACGAGTGTTATTTCTCTATAATCAATTTACGACAAATGACTTTGTAACATTTTCAAAATACCTACCTTACAATGTATAGTGAATCAGACAGTGCCACAGGTGCGGTGTGGCTCGCAGAACACCGCTATTGATGGCGGTGATTCATGCCCTGTCGTCTGTTAGGCTTAATGTTTGTGATAACACTACTGCAACATATGAATGAAAATCCCAATGCTTGAAAAAGCTTACGCGGTGAAACGAAATGTCGAGATTTCAATAATACAAAGGTAGCGTGTAAGTAAATTTAAATATGTTTTTAGTTTTAAATACAGTTACTCTGCTAACGCTTTTCCCAGACTCAGATTAAGGTTTGAGTAGCCATATTCCGACACATACATTTCCTGTGGTGACATTGTATATACAAAGGCCATGTCATTTTACCGACATTTTTCAAAATTGTGTGATTAATGTAAGCTGGTGCTGGTAAAACATGCTTGTACACATTCAGTAATACATATAATACTATGTATGTATTTGGTTTTGTAACCGTTTTTGATTAGGTAATTAATTTGAAAAAGGTGCAAGGACTGTCTTCTTGAAAGTATGTAGAAAAATAACTTTACTGTCTGATGTTTGCTATTGACACCAAAATTTATTTAAATTACAGATAATTAAATCAATTAATCTGAGAACATCACAGTTATAGAACGTCGCATAACGGGAATGCCTGCCGCCCTGCGCGCCCGCCCGCCCGCCGTTGCGCGCCGCCCGCTTACTTTAGGGACGAGCTATAAAACACGTCGCGCGCAATTAGTGCTCTAAAATTTCAATTTGATTGGTGTAATTGCACCTCTTTACACGAGGAGAGGCGCACAGTTGTTATTAAGCGTTTCTAATTTAATATCATTTGCATAGACGTGACCTGTGTGGCAGGGATTGCGGCTTTGGGATTACGTTAGATTACCTACCGACATTGACGTTTACTTATAAAAAAAAATTGGGTTAGTATTTCTCGTATAATTATTGTGATATAAAATAAATGTGATGTAAGTACTGTTTTTACATAAAACATACCTAATAGGTGTGAGTGTAGAAAGATTATTATTATATGATTATTCACTAGAAGATTTTATTAATACTCCTCCTAAGTTTTAATAGACATATATATTTTTAAAGATTTTTATATGCTTTGGATTTTTTTGATATTAAATATCTTCCCCGAATGTTGTCCTAGTGCTAAGACAATTATATTAATATATTTAGCAAATGCTGACTTTTAGGGTATTGTAGCCAAAATGCCGAAAGCAGAACCGCTATCTTGAAATGTCTTTCTGCATATCTGACGATTACAGAGACGTAAACTGACTACCAAAAATTATTGACTTAGAAATGGAAACGTAACAGACAGACAGACACATTGATAGTCTTTACTTTTACAAATATAATATTAGGATGGATTATAAAATTATTTTAAGAAAAAACGTTAAGTAGTATCTAATGTAAAGATAAGAGAAGTAATAAACATTCACAATTAACAGAATACTATATTTTTCAGCCGTGGTTTTTTAATGATTTTTAGTCATGATATTATGATATTATTTTGTGTTTGAAGCAGGTATCTACGCATATTATAACACATAATTGTAACCTAAAATATTTAAGTCTTAACAGTGTTATTTGGTAATTAAAATAATATAAAACTAAAAAAATTTCACGTCCTGAGGCGGGAATCGAACCCGCGATCTTTCGCAATCAAGTGTTATTTGGTTTGTAAGTAATAAGGATAAATAGGTAGGTTACTCAAAATATAAATATCAACGAATAACGTAAATGATAGGTACCCATTTACCTATATTTGTTAGTTAGTAAAACAATGGACCAAATAATCAACCTTGGTAAAACTGACAGAGAAAACACGAGCTAAAGCAGTCGATCTAGAAGCATTTTCCATAGGTTTTTTTTATTATAACGTAAATAAGCCCCGACGGCCGTGTATAGAACCGTACTTTCTTTTTACTTGTAAGCCGAATATTTTTATTTATTTGTAAGCACTAAACTAGGATTTCATAGTTGGGGTTGAATAAAAGTGGAAGATTGTATGAAAGTTCATTATTTATAATTATCGGATGGGTTTTAAAATGTTAAAGATGGTAAATTAAAAAAAAAAACATCTTATATGCTGTGCAAAAAGAAAGAATGCATTTCGATTGCAAACTATTGATGAGATTATAAAACACATGTGACACGCACTTTTGAATATAACTAGTAAAAACCATTAAATGGGATGAAAAGCTTAGTGTGAAATAAATTACACAACAGAAAGAGGCAAGAGTCTGGTATCAAAATAATATCATTTAGATAAAAAATCCAATGCGGTTGAACATTAGCGTCGAGTCGCCCACATGCATGAAAGTAATTGAAAGAGATTTTTATGAAATTACTGCTGGGGTGACTCTTTAGTGTGTGTTACAAAAATATTATCTGTCAAATTAATTGTCGGAATGAGCGGGTGGGGGCGGCCGCGGCCCTGCTTGTCACAGATACAAATCGCGCGGATTTACGCGCACTCGGGCCCCACTGGAATTTATCCGGGCTCGTATTTACGTATCCTTTTATTTGTTTCGCTCCTATTAGTCGCAATAGAGAATTTTTATGTTTGCATGTCCCGGCGCCCGGCGTCGTAAAGCGGCGACGTGTGAGCGCTTGAGAGCGGCGATAACACAATTTTCGCGAGTGATCTCCGCTTATCGGATTACGGAGCAATAAGTTAGCGTCCCGTCTGCAGTAAATATTTTGCGTGCCGATAGCTTAGCGTGACTAATTACGGCCGTTTGTCCCACCAAATACAGGTGCGCTGACGCGCCTAATCCTTATGTTAACAAGTGCTCAGAATGTAAGTCCTCTGGATATTGATATGAATATATTTGAATGATCTTAACTTAAGCATTATCTTACAACAAATAATTGCGGTTAACAATCTATACATAGGTTACATAGGTGTCTAAAAATTTTGTCAAATATATTTGTGGCAGTGTGTGTTTTGGTAGCTACTTACCACCAGGTGTGCCATTGGCTTGGTTGTAATCTAGTTGTATAAAAAATATTTATTTTCTATATGTATGAACTCTACTCGTATACCTACCTACTTAGTTTTTAATAATATAGCTACAGTTGGACGGAGCTACATTATTATATTGCTTTTTATTTAATGAACGTATTTTATGAAAAGTTTGAAGTAGAAGCCGCGTAGTATAGATCATACAGTAAATCACCTAAAATTAAGAATAAAGTAATTCTTTCTTACCACTGCCCCTGTCATGAGCTTGTAAGTTACTAGTAAGTAGTTTCGTTATTATTTGTAGGCATGATTGCATTAGACATATTCTAATGTAGTGTTTATATGGTGAGGTTAATATCCAAGGTAATGGAGCCCAGGTATTTGGTGTTAATTAGGCTATATTAGTGAAGCGTCCGACCGAAGGGCGGAGCGAATAATAATAGGAACATAAAAAAAAGTTTAGAAAATATATACAGTTTCAAACAAATTTATCTTCTGATAAGAATGTTAATTTAAAGTTAAATAACCCAGTGGTGTGAAAAAAATATTGTCTATTTGTAAATAATTTTAAAATATGTAAACAACTAAGTATGTTCTGTTTAGAACTCATAATGCGCTAAATTACAATGTGTTTACCAAAGCAAAACCAAAAATGTTATGTTGCGCACAATTTGTATTGCGCTAATAAAAACATTCTAAATTGAGAACCTAAATATATTGATCGGCTTTTGACAGCATCTAGATACAAAGACGGACGGACTGTCGGACGAACGTTTTTGATTTAGTTAGTGCCTAGCAACTTTTCAAAAAACGTCGTAAATGTTTGTTGGATAGCGCAAAATACATTCCCATAGTTGGTTCCCCTAGCAACGTCTTTGTATAAATGCTGTAATAGTACATTATGAATTATAATATAAGTGCCGTAAGGTGAAAATCACAGCCGAGGTGATATTGCTAATAATAGGCTGTAATGATCAAAGTGCACGTATGTCATACGACGTTTTGTAACATATTTGCGAGGAAATAAATAAAACTCGGACTTTCTTAAACGAATAAATTTTTAATCACTTGTTAAAGTAGTTATAAAAAAAATAACAATTTGTAAATTTGATTATTATCTACGTTGCTAGTTGGCATCTTTAATGTTGTCAAGTAAATTAATATTTTTGTGTTTTCGTTACAGATAAATGGTTGTAATTTATTGTCAAAATTAATTAAATTAAAGAATTAAATGTTTATTCATTATATTTTATCTCCAGAATAATAATTTATTTTTAATGCGACCAGTCTTATTGGTACACTTCCTTTTTCAGAAGATTTAGGTGGTGTTTTTTATTTATAAGTTCGGTTAATTTTAGTTTATTTAAAGGCATAACTTCTATTTTATTTTATTTCTGTAATGATTTTAAGTGTTTTTTTATGTTGTGTGTGTATTAAAATTATACATTTATCTCTCAAACTTAATTTTATTCATAAAATGTTGACCACTTTTATGACATAAAAACTCTTTGCTAATATTTAAAAAAATACCGTTCGTTTTTAGATTGATTACTTTACAACTTAACGCACAAAAGTACGTAATGAGATACATCGTAAAATACGATATTGAAATTGATGAAATAAGAGACCCTTTACGAGCAAAACCGTTACATTATATTAACACAATTTAGACAGTTTAATTTTATTTATTTATGTAATATACACTAAAGAAATATGTGATATAAATAAAATAATGAGTTACCATTAGGCCTTTTCTAACTGTCAAAGGGAAAGTTGAGTCCAAAATGATTAAATAGGTAGGTAGTACAAAAACAACTGTTTTAAAAAACGCGAAACGAAACAAAAAACGTAACACGTAACAAATTGTGCGCATCGTAATGTTTTTGGTTTTGCTTTGGTAATCCGTTGAAAATTAGCGCGATCAAGGCCTATGAAGTAATAAGACCTTCTATAGACGATACGGTCAAGTACGGTAGACGAGCAGGAACCGAGCAGAGATCACCCGGCTAGTAGGAAGATAAGGATCGCAACGGACATGGCATCGTTGATTGACAAATAATCTTTTAATTACATATACAAAAAGCTCTGTGACAACACGTAAACGCGCCGCACGCAAGAAAAACCTTTGTATGTAGGTTCGAGTTCTTATACTACATACTAATACATAATTAAACATGTAGGTATGTATGTATGTATTTCACATGACGTGTCGTCTCTTTTACTACTCCAGGGTCCCACCCGAGTGCCTTTTGTTGTTGAAATCACACGGTCGCGTTTTTACAAGATATTTTATTAATGTTATCCGACCGAGGTCGGGTTGATAATCGCGAGGAAAGGTAGCCTGGCTATGTCCTTCCTCAGAATGTAACATAGCAGACAGTTTCGCATTAATATTACCTATTAGGATGGATTATGGTGAGAAAGTTGAAATCATTGCTGAAGAAACCCATGGGGACACCGCCAATAACCTAAGAGAAGAAAAAAACGGAAATCACAGTTCAAAAGTCCCGTGACAAACACATAAAAATTATGCTGCCTATTTGAATAACGACGCTAAGGTGTTACCAATTTAACTGGCTGTCTTGCCGCCTCTGTGTGACAGAGGCTTAAAGGCTAATGGTCAATAAGCGATCGGAATCGGCAAATTGGAGGTGTCGACATAAATCGCAGTGCCCGCTCGGATTAGAGACATAAGCCCCGATAATGGGGTTAACAGGGGCGACTTAAAAGTGGTGCCCCTTTTGTTAGCCCGAGCCTTGTTGTCCAGGGAAAACTAAACTTGTAATCATTGACTACATGGAGGAATTTTTATTTCTAATAATTGTACTTTTAGTACAATTAAAAATAAAATTGAAAATTCTAAGAAACCCCCGGCGTCATTAATTATCTATCCAACATCATCTCATTGAGATTTTTCTTATGAGCCCAATCACGCTATATCTGCTCTATGTTTCTGAAGAATTAAGCATCCCGAAGACTATTTGACGGCACAGGATCAGCTCAAAGTTAGCATATCTTGGAAATATCACCGAAGTAACAGTAAACCAAATTTTAAATCAATCGGATCTGTGAAAATTAGTAAAACCCTTTTATCAAGTAGGAAATGAGCTGATTGTCATCAAACGCCTTAATTGATTGTCATCAATTATAGCTAAAACCATCCTGATTGCGCCAGCTTTCAAACAAAAATACAAATCAAATTCAATCCATTCGTTTAAGAGCAGACAGTCACACAGACAGACACGTTATATCTTATAACACCCCTATTGTTTCGTCGGGGGTTGAAAAAGAAATGTCGCGTTTATTTTCTGTTCTACCTCAATTTTTTTGTAGCATTATTACTACCCCGATCACGAACTCATAAAGCAATGATCGTAGTTTAAAATTTTGATTTATCAAATAAGCGTCATTAAAGCAATAATAATAAGGTGTACTATACATATAATTAGATTATTTGTCTAATTTTGAAATTCGTCGTATGTAAGAGTGCTTTAAAATTTCAATTTCCAATTATTTTTAAAATAATAGAAAATTGTCTAAAATTACAAATAAGTTAAAAGTGCAATTTCCAATGTCATAGCTTTTATATTGCAAAGATTTCAATAAAATTATTTTGTTGGGCATTAAGTAAATTTTTCAGAATTCTACTTAAATTGGATTGTTTTTATAAAAGACCTATCGTTTTAAAAAAGTAATAGGTATGAGCAAAAATATCATACCATAAACAGTTGGAGAAGTCAAAAACAATATACCTATTAGATATTCCGTCCCTATATTTGACTTTTTTTATTTGTAAACGCATTATGGTATGTTTTAATTGAAGGTTTTTATACATCAAAGTAGAACGTGAAAATTTTATTACTTTTAATTAATAAATAGAAAATATTTAGAGCTTTCGTAAGTAATGTTTTCATCGTTATGTCATGACAGCCTCTCGTCCCCGTCTAAGTAAAACAACATATGTGACATACCAATATGCGTTGACACGACTTTCATGCGACAAGTTTTGTAAGCAGTCGTCGCACACGTGATACGAATAAATAGCTGTTAGGGTTTTATTTTCATTTCATCCGATATACCTACTAATGATCTGCAGAGAGCAATATACATAAGTACATTGTACTATGCAGATCATTACTATGTATATAGGTATCGTCGGTCACAAGTATTTAAGAAACAAACTTGTAAGTAATATTCAAATTAACACAGGATATTTATTATTTAATCCAGAAAGTAAATTAAACTGTCTCAATTTAACTAGACTCCCTTAATGATTTTCACTTATCGAGGGAAGAAAGAAATAAAAAATGTCTTCCATACGATTCCATATGAATCATTTAGAGCGTTAGCTTTACAGGTTTTACAACACCCCTGTGATAAGAAAAAATATTTAAACAAAAATTAAAACCGACTCCAAAAAACTGAAACGGATAAAATAATTAAATTTTAGAAGGTACTCATCCCCTAGGAACATATTTTTGGAGTCGGTGCTTCACTATCTATGGTTTCTGGAAACAACTTGGCACCAACTCCAATTATTCTCCTCTAATTATTATATCCTTTTCAGTTTTTGAAGTCGGTTTTAATTTTTGTTAATTTTTTTTTTCGCAATTTTTAGTGATAACTTTTGAAGGTTAAAACTAACCCATCGACCGTGAGCTTATATTGTTTTCTACTATCGTATCATTTCACTAAAAATTCATAGGAAAGCAAATAGACGACTTCGCATACGTAGACGACTCAATTTTTCCACTTTTTTTGGTTTATAAACCAAACTACCCAATAGATTTTCAAAAAATTTTTATGGGACCAATTGACCGCATCGAACAAAAAAGAATCATCAATATCGGTTCACCCAGTCAAAAGTTCTGAGGTAACAAACATAAAAAAAACATACAGACGAAGATGGAAAAGCTTTTATAGCTACCCAGCTGTGATAAAGGGCCACAGTTGGGTTATGTAAGATTATGACTCTCCGACTGGCATACTCACTAAAAACCAATTGATAGCCTCCTCCTTTTTTTGAAGTCGGTTAAAAAAAGTAAAAATAAGATTGAAACAAGTCTCGTTTTGACTCGAAAACGTAATAAAAATATTTGAAAATTATCTCTCATGTAAATTGTAATAAAACAATATTAATTTTCGTTAACCAAATCCTTCACTGAAAAATTATAGTAAGTAGTGTTGTGACGGTTTGAAACATTGTCAACAGAAGAAAAGTAAGTATAGGTCACATAAATAATAATCTTGTAATCGTACTCATCTGGGGATAATGCTAAATAGGATACAGTTTTGTTTCATCTTTGTTTTATGATAAAATAAGTATAATATTTTTAAAGTATAGGGATGTAATTAAATTGAAACGAAAAGAAATTAGGCCAATATAAACATAAACAAGTATAATACACCATTTCTTTATTTATGTTCTGTCCATTCTTCGTTTATTATGTCACATCTGGTGACATCTTCTATACAGGGTGGTGCCGTCAATACGACAATATATTGAAACATGGGCTATATTACTTCATAGAAATGGTTTGCCAATTTTAAAAATATCTTATTTTTTTGATAATTTCATGACATTACTATGAAATAATATAACATTGGCTGCATTATTTCATACAAGTGTCATGAAAGTGGCAAACCATTTCCATGAACTAATATTGCCATTTTTTGTCGTATTGACGGCACCACCTGTATATCTACATAGTAAATAAAAATGAATAGCCAAAATGTATGTATGTGCGCGCATAACTTCTGAACGACTGCATCAATTTGGATAACTATGCTTAATTATTTTTGTGTTGGTTTTTTTGTTTAAAGTTCGTATATTAAAAAAAAATCGTGCCTTATAGTTTTTAAAATCTCTTACTTTGAAAAGTGAGTGAATGAGTGAAATACGAGACAGTGGTGGAGAACTTCAATATTTTGGCTAAACTTGAATATTTAATGGTAATGTTATTGAGACCGCAAGTAAAAAGTTAAAGTTATCTAATTTTTTTCATTAGGTACATACACCACCCGTGCAAAGCCGGGGCGGGCAACTAGTTTTTAATAACTTTTGGTAAAATGTTAAAAAGATATTTTCTTGTCAACAGTAGGTTTTCCCCAAGCCAAATAGTTCTACAGATCTGTCGGCGAAGCTTACACTTGTTAATAGAATGAACGATAACTAGTCGATACACATATCAAAAGGAAATACATTCATCATACCGGTCTCATATGTTCCGAGGGTCTGCCATAACATTCCAATCACGTTGGCTCGCTTATTTTACAAACCGATCCGACGTGGGTTCCGGTGACTTCGCACTACCGCTGTTCAATTATGATACTTGTTACGAAAGCACAAAGTGCTTATTCTTTTTAGTTCGATTCAGCTACTAGACATGACAATGCAATCAGCGGTGACCGAGCGGGATTTGGTTCATACATGAGCGGATTTGCGGGATGAATAAGTTTCGACCCCACAAAACAACAAAGCCTTATTGCGTGTTACGTCTTTTGTAACACCGCGTTTGCAAAATTCTTCTGGACACCTACTTATGAGGAGTGCTATGATAATATGATTCTGTAATTCTTATATTATTTCTTTTTGCTTCTAGACAACATTATTTCGTGGGACGAACAAACTAAATTTCAAGACTTTGAGACTATTCATAAGATCCCAATCACGCTATATCTCCTGTAAGTTTCTAGAATTAAGGATCTCGCAGACTTTTTGATGTATAGGATCAGCTCAATGTCAGTATGACATGGGAATGTCACTGAAGTGACAGTACACCGAATTTCAAATCAATGGGATCTGTGAAAAATCGGTCCATTCAGACGGACAAGTCAAACTAATAACACCCCTCTATTTTCTTTGGGGGGCTAATGAGAGAAAATAACGGCTATTTCCTACGTAATATTTATACATAGTGGTGAAGACAATACGACAATAAATTAAAATATGGCATATATTATTTTATAGAAATGTTTCATTCTATGAAATAATTTGAAAGTTGCAAAAAAATTCTACGACTTAACCCCGAAACTATACCATGCAAATATAAGGATAAAAATATGTATAATACTTTGCTTGAATGAGTAAAAGTAAGATAGCAATGCAATGTCACCATTTGTGCAATTGTCAGCCGAGATTTAAAGTACGGTAAACCGCAACTGTAAGCTAAATGGGCTTTTTGATTGTTTGTTCGGTGTGGTTCAGGCAGGCGGCGGCGGGCGGCGAGTTGCGGCGATGGATTAATGTCCTCCGATCTAATATTCTGACAGGTGCGGTCGCGTTATACACCATGCTACTAACTGAGATGCTAATGGATAAGACTTGATAATTTCTCTTAAAACCCGTTCTGGACAACATTTCTGTGTACAGTCCTGCACCATTAGACATAAATTATACTACCAACCACCCCATCCGATCAAGAACCAACTAGGTGATGCGCAGTAAAAATCAAGTCAGCAGATTAGAACTAGACGCGGCACTATTTTCTATGTACCTAACCGGACTCAAAACCGGTAAAAAACCGACTACAAAAAATAAAAAGAATAAATAATTAAAACGTACGTAGATACTTATCTCATAATAATGTACTTTTTGGAGTCGGTGCTTCGTTTTCTATTGGGCCTAATTCTGGGAACACACTTTAACTCTAAATTTAAGTACAGTATATCTCTTTCTCGCAATAAGTCATAGGAAAAAGATAGCAAGAATCTGTTTAGAGCTGTCAATTAAATTTAGATAGATTTCATAGAAACCATAGACAATTTTAGACGGCATGTACGGAGGTGCCTCCTAAACACTGCATTTTAGCATGTTCAATAAGGTCGAAAATTGAACGCACCTTTCTAAATGTCAATTTATACGACAGCCATCCTTTTCGTATTCGTTTTGAAAGAAAGAAATAGACTGAACTTAAATTTAAACTTAGCATGTGTTCTCCAGAATTAGGGCCATTGTTTTTGGAAACAGCTTAGCACCAACTCAATAAAATACAGTTAAGTAGATAAGTACTTAAATTTAATAATTTTTCGTTGCACCTTCCATCACCAGCTTATCAACATGAGATGATGACTAACAGAACCAAAAACATGTAAGACGTGCCTATAAAATTTGACTTTTGCCCTCGATTTCCCTGGGATCCTATCATCAGATCCTGACTTGATTACAATGGGACCATCAGGAGTATAATCTATCGAATAAAACAAAGAATTTTGAAAATCGGTTTACAATCGACAGAGAAATCGGTGAACATACAAACAAACAAAAAATACATACACAAGACAAGATGAGAACAATATTTTTTTAATCCTCGGAAATTATTTCACCAGCGGATAAAAGAGATACGATAAAGATAGACGTCATAAGAGATTTCCTAAAGGGTGTTACCGCACATTGTATTGTTAAATATTACGTAGTAATTAGTCATGGAAACAAAACTACTAGTATTTTCCGTAACTACACGTAGACTCGCTTCCTAGTTCAACGTGACCGATAAATAACGTGTTCGCGAGGTATGACAGCTGTCGCTAATCGGCCCGCCCTCCGGGCTGCATTAGTGAGCCTCGTTCGCGAACTAAAATTTTCTCCGGGAGCAACTTTGCAAACACCATTAAGTCAATCTGCTCGTTTTACAGATGTTATCGTGATATTAACCGCGGGGGCCAACTTTGACGCGCTTCTTACTAACGCTCTTCTTACTTCGATTACGTGACAGCTCTGTGAGGATATGAGTTCCTGGGTGAAAAATAGTGTAAGTAATGTTTTGACACAGTGCCCCTAACATTAGCACCATGCTCCTGATATTTCGGTCAGCTGTCAAAATGTAAGATAAAAATGTCGTCTTAAAGTAAATGAGAATATATTATGTTTCATTAAATACACTTTAGTGAATAAAACAGGCAATTGACTTATTCATTGACCGTCAGATTAGTTGATAGTTTTATGTAGGTTTATTCATTCATTATTTTAATTATAACATTATGATAAACGTTTAAAATATATGCTAAAAAAATATCTAAACTAGAACGAATCGCTACGCTAATTTAATGAAAATATCAGACACTCAATCTTTTGTTGTTTTTAATTTATTAGCTATGCTCTGATTTCACCTTTCATTTATTCGATAGGGGCGCGTAATGCGAGTATAATTTTATATTTGTCTGACCTTAGTATGCTAAGGTCATGAGGTATGCCTCATTAACAGTCATTTAATATTGTTTACATGGTGCATACTTGACCTAAGTGAGGGGTAACCCGTTGTGATAAGAGCAATTTTTCAAATGACTAAGGTATTCAAAATATCAATCAAGTTTCAACCTAATTCGATTAGTGGAGATATTGAAACGAACGATATAACGCTAATGTCGGGAACCCTTCCTGTTTTGTTGTAATTGTAGGTATGACGACAAATTAATTGCGGCATGAGGCGGTTCGGATGGCCCCCGGACCGCGATGGATGATAAACGACTTCGTATTTTAATAATTTTGTTGCATGACATTGCTCTTGGACTGTGGTAAATTGTCGAACTGCCTGTCAACGGATAGGGAGACCTCAAATAATATTTTTTAGTACGGAGTACATATACTTTTGTATATTATATTTTAACAAATATTGAATTGTATCTGGTTCATGCAAAAAGAAGGTTATTTTCGCGACATAAGTATAATATCTCTTATTCTAGAAAATGTGACAAAGATGTTTTCAGAATTAAAATAATTAGGCTAATACCTTTGTTTGTCTATCTTTGCCTGCGTTCCGTTTCTTCGATGTATCAATATCGTAATAAACAATTATGAATGACAATGGTTTAAAATAAGTATTGATAGTTTTGTCATTGTTTAACTCTCAGAACAATAACTAAAGCATTATTGTTCTGAGATTTAACCTTTCGTCTCTTACCCTGGTCGCTCCGGTCTGATACCCATGTGGGTACATACTTCGCGATTAAATATATTATTCGAGTCTTTTGACTTATTTTGGTTGAATAAATATATTATTCGAGTCTTTTGACTTATTTTGGTTGGCAGAGACGTGTGGTAGAATAATGTTTTAAAATTTCGGTTATAGAAACGTCAAATAATATCAACTGTAATCTCTCCCTTTTACATTGCAGATTGTTTATGTCATTGGTTGGTGTAGGTATATGTAAAATTAGGGTCATTATACAGTTAAGTCAGTTTAACATTATTCAAAGTCAAATTTTGAATATTAAAAACTGGCAACAGTAGAACCTAATATAGATAATTCAGTTTTGCAATATTCAAAGTCAAATTTTGAATATTGAAAACCGGGCAATAGTAGAAACTAATAACTAACTATTCGCACATCAAGCTCGAACGAATTCTCGTAAATAAGTGAGATGTTCACGAGCGACTCGCTACCAGAATAGAAATCAGAATCCTCCCCTTTTACCATTCCGACGAATGCCATAGACTTTCAATTTCCAGCACAAAATATTATTTTAGACTTCTGTTGCTAACTCGCAAGTAATCGCAAAGTATTTTAGGTAGCTACTGATTTCTGATATTAATCAGTTTTAAGTAATTAATCTAGAATGTCTTATTGTCTTGATTAAATTGGCGGGTCAAACTGCACAACAGTCGTAATAATAACATATATAATATTTTTTTTACAAATTACCTATTTGAAAAATAAAAATAAAATTAATGGGTGTGAAACGTTTCACCGACGAATATTTCGTCGACGAACCTTTTACTGACGAATTCAAAGCAACTTAAATATTACCTAATTAAATACCAGTAATTAATTACCTCGAATGGCGGCCGCGTACCGGGAGACGCAGCGTTGGTAGGCCCCCCACAAGGTGGACCGATGATCTGGTAAGGGTCGCGGGAAGCCGTTGGATGAGGGCAGCGCAGCCCAGCAGTGGCGTCTCTCGGCTGATATGATGATGATGATGATAAATTAATTATCATTGACAAATTAAATACCAGACAAAATATCCAACTCTAAATGGTCATAAAAAGATACCCATGAACCCACTGGTACTGCCATTATTTGTATTGAATTATTTCAAGTTGTTTCCGTGCTTCGGAAGGCACGTTTAGCTGTTGGTCTCGGTTGTTACTGCAACCGCTGCCCAGCAGTGGGACGTATATAGGCTGATGATGATTTCAAGTGGTATTTGTGGAATGGATTTTGAATGTGTCGGCGAAACGTTCGTCGACGAAAAATTCATCGACGAAGCGTTCCACACCGAAAAGTAATACACAGGATATTATCCTAATATATTTTTAAAAGAGCCAATGAACTGTTTTTGATCCCCTATTTTTTTATAACGATACGACTAAGACGTTTATTAAGCCTTTCGTCCATCAGCAGCCTGCAGGGCGTCTCCTCACTTTATGAAACCTATTGTACCTAGTGTGTAATTCAGAAAAAAAAATTCAAACTAGGTCACGTGTGGCATAGCAATATTTTTTACTCGAATTTTTTACAGAGAAGATCGCAGAAAAGTAATTCTATTTTGTATTGTGATCCCTTCGGTGAGTAAGGTCGCTTTAGCTCTTGGGGACTAGAATGAAAGGAAGGTCGCAGTTGCTATCAACATAACGCTTCCTCTTCCTTTTTACTGAGTGTGCATGCATATGGTAACCGCTTACAATCATGCGGACCGTATGCCGTGTAGCAATTAAACAATCATAGAAGTACCTTTAAAATACATCTAAATGCAATCATAAGCTTATTACTACTGAATCAAAGTTTCTTTAAATCACTTCATATCATATTTATTTCATCTCAAGCTTGTCTACGTAACCGCAACCGTAGACGCTACGATTTAACAACACTTCGTAGCGTTCTGCGTAGCGCGTAGCACCAGCTGCGTGCAAATTGCTCTACAGCCGATAATGGCCCTTTCAATTTAAGAGGATTTGCAAGTTGAGCTCTGAATAGACGAGTATTATATCTCTCTGAGTTTTGAAACCACTGCTTTTTTTATTATTCTAAGATTATATAAGATTGATGGATTTTGATCCAATAATGCATAACAAAAATCTTTAATTTAATAAGTGTTATGCGTGATAATAACCTTTGATGGTAATTTACAGTTTACACGATAATTTAAAAGCTGGAAATTGGTGAATCTATCGTTTTATATACTATAAAACTCCAAAAACTGTACTTTTCAATCATCATAAAAGTACGTATAAGCAGTAATATTTTTGCTTAAACAGGTCACCAACATACGGAACATACGATCAAGGTAAGCCCATCCCGCATCCCGTAACGCGGATAATCCGGCAGCGACATAACAGAGATTGTATTACGGCAATAAGTCCACCCGGAGCCCGATAAACGGGGCTTAATCCCGCAGGATTTTTTCACACGTCCCCCCGCTTGCGCGCCTTCGGGAAAACTAATAAAGAAACCATCTCGCTACCAGCTGAAGCTTGAAATGTATTTTTTATATAATTTACCGCGGATTGATTGCGAGACACATCTGAAAGGGGGCCTTTGATTAAGGATGAGGTGCTGTAGTTTGAGTCGGCGTTGGCCGCGCTGCAAAATCTCTACAGGCTATTACATAATTTATGTGTGTGTGTAATTATGAGATAAATAATATATTTTTTTTTTATGATTTTTCAATATTTATATCAAAAAGTATTTCATGCTAGTACAATATCTTGTTATGTCGTTTCGATGAAAAGGTAAAATTTTGGCTATAATGAACTAAATACTCTAATAAAAATTTAATTTAATCGCTAATATGCAGCATAAATATACAAGTTGTGATTGCGAGCTAGCAGCGGACTGGCTGGACGTGACGGCGGGCGGCGAGCGGTCACGCACTAATTACGCCGTCACGTGTCACCCGGCGCAAAACACGTCGTCACCCGTTTACTCGCCAGATAAGCACGCGCTCTAACATCCTATGATATCGATAATTTTATAAACGTTGAGATATCGATACATGAAAATCGTTTCTGTGGCAAGACACCACGTAAAAAGTTAAAAAAAAATTAACTAAAAAAAAATTTTTAGTTTCCTGAGGCGGACTGCGGCGACTGGAAATCACTTTCTATAAGATCTAAACGATGAACGCGATATTTACATTTGCCACCAAACTTACTGCGAAAAAAATCAGCTGTTCCTTTCAAAATTACTTTTTAGTAAGTCATGTTTAGTTTGACCAGCACTGCCATCCATCTGCCTTCGTTTTTGACAGTGTCTCTTCCAGATTCTGAAACTGGATAGGTAGGTACTCCAAAAACCGGTCTACCAGGAAAATTAATCCCGACACTAAATTTAATAAGAGCAACACTAACATCGCGGTTGGGGGCTAGCAATGTACGGCCGTTGCTGCAAAAACCGTCGGCAAAACGCGTCGACCGCTGCACTACTCGACCGCAAACGCATCTAACCGAGGACGGTATAGCGAGGCTCTGTACTAACTATGTTACGTTGTTTCTGTGGCGGACGCGCCTGGTGTTTTGTCTGCTCAATTTAGGGCTTATTTCGCTGATTTGAATATGTTATTGCGTCGAGTCATGTTGGAATTTTTGTTTTGGATGTTGGTCCATAAAAACAGTGGTTTCAATATCTAAGTAAAAGTGAAAAACTGAATACGCATTTCTTGTAAATCACTTACCTAAATAATACGCCATCATCCAAAAAAGAAAATGAGTGTTATTAATAACTGCAATATTTTTGTATGTATTTTTTTTACATGTATTTAGTTAAATTTTTCTCTATTTTGGCATATAAATGTTGTTTTATCTGTCTATCTATAAAAGTGTTCGTTTCTGTGTACGTAGCCGGCGTTCATAATCTGTGTGCGAGGCGGGCGAGGGTGCAGTAACATCGCTTTGATTCTCACTTCAAATTGCATTACAGTTGGCGTGAAACGAGTGCCTCAAAGCCTTTTTCCTTTACCAGACAAAACTGTGTCGTTATCATTCGATGGTCCTCGTACTGAGGTAATTACGGTTCAGGCATCTGTGTTTTGCTTTACATTTTCCAGTAGCTTCCTCGTCTTCTATAGCAATGTCGTCTCGTTTGAATTACGCATGAAATAGCCGAGTTGAATTAGTGCAATCTGTTTGATATATATTTAATATCAAGCCTGTAATGGTGTTATTTAAAACTGTAGACACTTTGTAACTCATACAATTTAACTTGATTACCGACACTATTCAAACAACATAAATTACATTTGAAATTTTTGGACTTGTATGTATGGTCTATACGTAATATCAATTGATCCATGGTAATTTTCAGGGTGGTGCAGGACAATAAATTTAAACATGGACTATATAAGTCCATAGAAATGGTTTGTCACTTACAAAAATATCGTATTTATTTGATAATTTCATCACATTTGTATGGAATAGTATAACGTTGGCAGCATTATTTCATACAAATGTGATGAAATTATCAAATAAATACGATATTTTTGAAAGTGGCAAACCATTTCTATGGACTAATATAGTCCATGTTTAAATTTATTGTCGCATTGACGGCACCACCCTGTATAGATATATTGTAAGGTAAGACGGTTTGAAAGGCGAGCTTAAATTTTAAATAAAAAATATTCTAGTTATACGTCGATACTAGGTACTATATCGAGACTACTACTAGACACGAGAGAGAATGTTTTTCAACAATTGTGATTAATGCAGTTTATTGTACGGCTATAATCGCAATTGTTAACCCCTCACGCAAAAAGGGGTATTATAAGTTTTGTGTCTCTGTGGGTCTGTTTGTGGCATATTGTCGATCCTAAATGCTTGGACCGATTTTGATTCGATTTTTATTGTTTGATAGATGACGTGTTCAAGATGGTTCTTCAGTTCTGTCAGGCGTTTGATGACTATCAGGTCATTTTCTACTTGGATCTTACTAACTTTCATAGATCCAATTAACTGGCATTTGGTTTACTCTCACTTCTGTGGTATTTCCAAGTCCAAGACATGCTAACCTTAAGCTGATCCCGTACCATCAAATAGTCTACGGGATGCTCAACTCTTCAGAAACTGACAGCAGATATAGCGTGTTTGGGCTCATAAGAATTGTCTCAATGAGATGGTGATAGATAAATAATTCTTTTACTTTAGCTGTAAGATAATATTGCTAAATGCCGAATTTTATTGTACTTTGCCAACGCGAAGATTATGTTAGGTTGTGATTTATTAGCGAGTGTCATAATATGGCAAATTTATCCGTATTTTACGGTGGACCTAGAAACAAATTTTTTTTACAGCATCAAGGGATCTTAGACCTAAAAATTTGATATTATCCTGATCCCTGAGAAAAAGGACCTTGACAGACGGACTAACTAATAAGGATTGATTTTCCCTTCATGGATCCGTAATATTTTTTGCATATTATTTAGACTATTTTGTTTTAATTTAAAATATTTAGTAATTAAAATATAATAAAACTAGAAAATTTTTTTACTATATTTTAATTACTAAGTAATTTTTCAAATATTTATAATAATGTTAAAATCAAAAATTAAGAATATTAAAATATTTACTTTGTTGATACAAATAATTTTATATAGGTATATGGGTTGGTTTGGTTTTACAAAATACATATAAGCGCAACATAACAAAATAAATTAAATTATACATATACGTATCAGCGTGCTAAAACAAACATTTACGACTGTCTGAATTAATTTGCAACAATCTCGTGTTGTCGGGGATGATTCAATTATGTCACGTTTGCAACAGTCGCCGAGGCGAAAAGACGGGGAAAAACGGAAAAATGTCGGCTTCGTATCGCATCGATGGTAAGTGGATGAGTTCTCGCATGGCTTCGCGTCAAAGGGCACCCAGTCAGCCGGGGACGACCGCCCAAAACAATCTGACCCACATGCCCTTAATAAAAGTGTTTAAACTTTATTGCGCCGCGACGGATCACTGGTTTGGATGCTTTCCATGGTTTAGCAACCCTAATTTCCAATGACGCGTGATTATCCTTTATTAAATATCAAATTATGAAACTTTATTATGAGATCGTTAGTACATATATGAATTTAATTATTATAACAACAATTGTTCAAAGATATCTTCGGTTAGAATATTAAATTTTAGTGTGTCATTATTAATGTAAGAATTACAATCCGGGTCAATGTTTCGACATTGAGAGGGTAGAGTGGGAGGGTGGTGGGGGTAGCCTCAAACGCAAAAACTGATAGACTAGAAGAAATTCATATGGTTATCCCAAGTTCTCGGCAGCGCAGTGATCAGAGCAGTCACCCGGACTGTGAAAGATCGCGGGTTGGTTTCTCGCCCCAGGAAATGTTTTTTTCCTAGTTTGCTAAAATATTTAGATGAAAAGTATTTTATAAAAGTAAATTTTTCAAGCCGGGAATTGAATCCGTTGTTTTGGAAAAAAATCACACTGCATAATACACCATCCGATAGTGTCGTTAGTAAGAAGAATTTGACGGTCGTCTGGTCGAGTGGTCAGCACCCCTAGCTGTCTGTTTGTATATTGAGTGTGAATATTTATGCACGAGTCATGGATGTTTGCATATTTGTAATATTTATAAAAAAGAAAATGTTTGACAATTAAAATGCTTGTTATACCTACATATTGCAACATTTATTAATTATCTAGTATACAGAACATTAACTCTTAAAGCTTAATTGTGTCTTGACAAGGTGTGCGTTTGAGAATGTTGTATTATTATTAAAGAGCTTTCGGGAATTAATCTGAGTAACACGTAACACTCCCACAATAAGTCATATTAAGAAGGCATTAGATATTTTAAAACCTACATATGACATCAAGCTAACAATAGTTAGATCTAATTTAAGATTATTTAACTTTGAACTTTATTATTAAGAAGCAAAGCCTTATATTTCCTACACTATCCTCCTACTCAATCGATTTCTCCTTGCTGAGGATCTGTGACCCCTGCTATTTTGGATGAGCCAGGACTAAAGATCTGTAGCCTCATGTTAACCTCAGTGACTGCACATATTTAATATGTCATAAAAACACAATGATGAATGGTTAATATTTTGATCATTCATTAACTTACAATTTCAAACAATTCACAATTATAAAGAAATTTCTTAATTATTACAATATAATTGTAATTTTTATTAACCAGTATAAAAGTATAGAGTAATATAGATGAATAATAAATTTAAGTTTATATCTTCATCATTTTAATTTTAATTTCAACATTATCTGAGCTTTAATTTTACTACTATTCTTTACTGTTTATTAAATTTTTATTGCTTTCGACAGTAGTAAATAATTGACTATTTTTAATGTAAATTTTATTCAAGCTGTAATTTTTCTATTTTTTTTTGTATTTAATTTTTATTTGTGAGTAATTTATGATTTTAATAATATATAATTGATTAATATAATGTTAATTGGAATCAAGCTTTAATTAATTTATTATTCTATGATAATAATTTTTTTGATAATTTTTTTTTGTAATGTAATGGTGTTTTTGTAAAAAAATATATTTAAATTTATTATTATTATTATCAATTTAATGTAATGCATGTTGCGGTGCCCTAACAGGGTTCATGTTATGGTACTGGAACCTAAATGTACACCTAGTTTTTAACCACATGATTGCAATAAATGTTTTGACTTTGAATAGGACGGAATTAAATCAAACATAGTTAAATCAAAATTTCGTTGTTGCACATTGTAAGTTTTGAAGGTTAGTGTGTGTTTACGGTGCGGCTGCAAAGAAAATTGTCTGAATACTCGTACAACATATTCTCATGATTATGAAATATTATAGTATCGGAGAGTAACGTAAATCCCCTCTGAAGCCATCTTTCGTCGATTTTATTAGATATTAAAGTTGATAATACTTAAATTTTTCACAAGCACCCAGTTAGCTGGGCGGCTGTAAAGTAAATCCTTTCTAAATTGCGTGTCGGCCTCGCGATCACACGTCTGCCCCATATGTCGTTTGTCTATATTTTAAAAGAACGCGAGCATACACATAAAACAGATACGAGAGTCAGGACTTAGTATCCATTTGCCGAAATTGGCCTCGTTCAAGATAACAACAAGTTTTCGCACCCTCGCAAATAAATGTGCAATTCATACGTGTGTAAAGTTCATAGCATGTAGTGCGATTGTATATTTTAATACAATACTAGTAAGGTGCATAATTGTAGGAAGTGGTGGACTTTAAGCATATGTCATTGTAGATGCGAGGTGTTATCAGATGTTGTTGGACGCGTGGTAATCCTGAGTACTTTTTCGCCGCAAAATTCGTATTTTCAGTGTTGTTGTTAATCGAGATATGTTTTATGTACTTACCTGTCACTACTAACTAAGAATATAATGATAAGAAAATACCCCAAACGAGTTCTCCTCAACTTGTCTATCGTTGGTGGAAGGTAAAATCCACAACGTATCTCAAGTGCTGCATACAATTACACTCTTGAACGAGCAAAGAAAACAGATTTTGACCCGAGCACATTCCTGGCGGATATTGGATTCGCGACAAAAGGATGAAGAAAGGAATACATTAAACTGAAGAAAATGTCTTGAGACTATACATATTGATCATTTTCAAGTAAAGGAATAAAAATACTTGACGATCACTTTTATAATTCAATAAAGTGTTACTTTGATAAAGGGTGAAGATATAAAACGGCATAAAGAAATAGTATATCGCAATAAACGAGTTAACAGGACATCTAGAGCGGGAGCACCCCTCTGGCGGGCCCCACACGCGGCCTGTATAACTGTCATCTTGTCAAACAGCAGTACGAGCCAAATCCCCACATTTCCATACTACCATATTTTACGGCTTACCAATGAAAATAAATAATATAAATATGAGTATTTTCCGAACCTCTAAGCCAGGCGGAATTTACATATCAGTTGTTGACAGAGAAATCCCTAACACAAGTTAATACTAGTTTCGGGGACGCAATGTAATTTTTTTAAGGTGTCGAAAGTATCGTGGTGAGTTTTATTGCTTTGTTTGTGATGAAATATATTTGTAAGCGGGTTGGGCAGCTAAAATGTAATTAAGGATTTTAATGTAAAATTAATAGCGATATTTACAATACAATGCATGTGCCTTCTGAAGCATGGAATATTATTACAAATTTTTGATCCACCCATACGGGAACAACCTTAAAGATAGTTACTTAGTTTTCGTAATTGAAAAAAGAAGCGCTCACTGAGATTCAGCGCTCGCTGGCGGAGTGGTCCGAGTGAGCGCTACTCTGATAAAAAGTTACAGCTAATTTGATTTTAAATCGGTTTTTACAGTTTTATAGAAGGAAGTTGTTATAGATAGCAAGGTAATAATTTCTTATAAAAAGAAAAACAACTGAGTTGTGATATTATCTTAAATAAGTAGCTCTTGTTAATTTATACGGCAATATCAATTAATGTAACATAATGTAAAGCATGTTACATCATTGAGGTGCAATGCATATAGCATCATATCGTGCCACGGCCCGGCCGTTGAAATTGAGCTGTCTGCCCGATAAGCCGCCGAGCGATGTTCGATTGGGGGTGATAGATGCCGGGGGCCATTTGTATCGAAACTTGATGGTCGTCGGTAGTTCTCGATTGGTGGTTTTAAATATTTGAATCGCGTAGACTCGAAATGCTTTCATATCTCAAAGCAGTGGCGATGTCTTGCGAACGCACTAGTTAGGTAAGTACCTACTAATCCTGTATGCGGTGTACACTGAAAAATAATTAATTTAAATTTTACTGAACTTTCATCTACCTGTAGCTTAAAAAAAGTGTTTTAGCTTAAAAAAATGTGTTTTCATATCTAGGGTGATAACTAAAACATATAATAAACATAAACATACACTGTTTAGTTAAATCATTAAACTGTTATTAGCTACACCCAATTTGACAAAATTGAATAATGACTTGTTAAAACTAGTACTTAATGTAGCCGAAATAGTTTATTGAAATATTTTTATGTGTAGAGCGGGTAGAAGAAAGACAGGTTTATAAGTACCTTTACGTAGAATTAGTTGTAAGCAGTATTAATTATTTATATTATGCATGTATCGTTGTCTCCTAATCCCACTTGTTGTCTCCGAATCATACACGATTTCAATACCATACTACTCTCATCCCATGAGATCATTAAAGTTTAGTTTTACGCTGAACTTTATCCTTATTGCTTTGTTTGGGATATTGTCAGTTTGTATATTCAATTGAGAAGGAGTGAGTGCTTATAATATTTGTTTTTGGAAAAATATGTCATTTACTTCCTGTAGGCCACGCGAGCAAAGCCGCGGGTTGAAGTTAACTATAAAAGTTAAATAAGGTATAAATCCAAATCTAATGTTTCATGAGTATAAGTACATGGCGTTAAAGACTTGTATATTATTATCATTAATCCTGTTAGGGCACTGAAATAGTATAAGTCTTGGCCATGTCTTTCTCTTAGAAAAGTTTTTGTATACATTTCGTTTAGATAATTTTGGAAAGTATATTGTAAGCTTTTATGGCGCTTACATTTATGTTCCTGTGCTATGAAGTTTAAGATTGGATGTTGGTAAGGCCAACCTATGAGGTGAGAGACGCCGATGGATGCAGCAGCGCAGGACTGATCGTTTAGAGATCCTTAGGGGAAGCCCTGTGCCCAGCCACGGGCTTCTCTACGTTAATAATATGGTGATGCTCATCATATAGGCCAAAAAGTTTTGGAAAAAGTGGTATGTCTGCAACTAACTGAATATTTAGAGAACATCTTGCCTAAAAAACAAACCGGATTTAGAAAGGGTCATAGCACTTCAACGGCGCTTCTGGACGTTATTAATAACATTCTGGAAGCACAAGATGAAGGCAAGGGAACCATTTTAACGCTCCTCGATTTTTCTCGCGCTTTTGACACTATAAATATATCCCTGCTTCTATCTAAACTCTCCTATTATGGTTTTGATATTTCAGCCGTAAAGTGGTTTGCAAGCTACCTAGGTGAACGTTTGCAAATGGTAGAGCTCACTAACAGTGATGACACCAAATCTGTTTCCCATACTATGCCTGTGACAAGGGGTGTTCCTCAAGGTAGTATACTCGGTCCTATACTTTTCGCCATATATTGTGCCGATATTGTACGTGAGTTTGAAAATCTTCACCATCACATTAACGCTGACGATCTCTAACTATATTCATTTAAGCCAAATAATACAAACATTGCCATTAACAACATGATTCATGTTCTTAATCGTGTGTCTGGCTGATGTGAAGATAATAATTTGGTCTTAAACCCGTCGGAATCTAATTTTTTTTATTATTGGGTTTAAACTTGTTGTGAATCGGATTGTTTCTTTTAATCCAACTGTAAAGATTAGGGGAATTGCTTTGGACCGTCTTCGGGAAGTTTGGGACTTTTGTTTGATGACTCACTAAGATTTGAAGCCTATTTGCTGCAAATTGTACGAAACTGTTTTTATAGATTGTCTGTACTATATAAATTGAGCGATTATCTCAGTATATCCATTAGAGTCAAACTGTGTGATTCACTGATCCTCTCTAAGTTGAACTACGTGGATACGGTCTTCGGTGCCCGCTTGTTGGTACGTTCTAAGGAATTACTTTAACGTGTTCAGAATACCTGCATTAGATTTTGCTATCCTATCCCACGACGAGCACACATTTCACCCTATATAAATTACTTTGGATTCCTTAATATGGAATCCCAGCACACTCTTCATTTTGTCACGTTACTGTTTGGGATTATAAGGAAGCCAGTATATCTTTATGGAAAATTTTCTTTTTCGACTTCGAAGGTCCGCCTTGCTACACGCTTGGTTTTCAAACAATATAGGACTGCTGCTTTTCATGGCAGCTTTCGCTACGCTGCCACGAAATGTTGGAACAACTTGCCACCCCCAATTAAAAACTCAGCATCAATTTGCTGCTTTAAAATATCGCTTTCTAAGCATCTACTAGACCTCCAAAAGTTGTATCCGTAGGTAGTCGTCCTGTGTTGTTTGATTGTTATTTTGAAATTACAAACGAAAATGAATCTAGTATTTTAATTTACTGTGATTATTGGTTGTGATGTTATTTTATTTATATATTATATACTCGTTACTAAATTTGTGTTGCACTGTTTGGGCACTTTTCACTATGCATTTAGTTTTTCAAATAGTTTTTATTATAATTTTATTTCAAAACAACCTTGAGGTTTAACGGTATGCGCCCGTTACGCTTTCAGTTGGCACCACGGAAGACCAGCGCAGTGGCCCTTTTTTTTGTAGGGGTAAAAAAGGCATTTACGCCTACCCTGCATTGTGGGGAATGAACAATACAGGGTTATGTGGGGATCCTCAGTCAAAGATGTTAATGACCAAGACTACCCACTAAAACGACCCCCGTGTTCCTGCCTCATCATCGTTATACAGGCTGACGGTCAACAGTTAGCGCTGTGGCCCTCCAGGTTGCAGCATACGCTGAGTGGTGACCTATATGGCTGTGGTGGTTATAAGAGATTTTGTTATAAAATTCCCGCTGTCTGGTTTTTACTTATTATTTATGACCAATAAATGTTTTTCATTTTCATTCATAATATTTTATGCCGTAGACTCATTGTAACAGTGTATCCATCCTTTGCTTGGATGAATTGATTTACGTTCTTTCTGAAAAATTTCAAGTTTTTCAAAGTAAGGTCTAAAACTTTCCGTGATGTCTGGGTTTGCTAGGATTCTTACGTATCCCTTTTGGAGAACAAGTATCTTTGGATCATCTGTATTGTTTCCCCACAAAATAATGCCATAAATAAACTAATCCAGGAATGAGCATAATATTTGGTGTGTGGATTTTTAAATCATATAGTGCTTAACTGAAGACCTACACAATCGATATCGGAATAGAAATAGTGTTAGTTTTATTCCCGTTTCGATTCCCGAGCTGAGTACACTTTTTTTAAATGTATGAATTCAGTTTTTCTTATTACTAAAATCGATGACATGGTTCCTAAGAAGAGATTTTCGTATTTCTTATAGTTTCAGACTTTCCCATACTGGCCGATCTAAATGTGCCACCCTGTATATACCACTAGCTGTTCCCGCGACTTCGGTCGCGTGGATGTCGGAAAAATGATGTGGACGTGTGTGTGTGGATGTTGGATGCCCGATAAATATAATATCCAACACGAACGAGATAAGCGCGTTCAACCAACCAACCAAACAAACAAACTCTTCAGCTTTATAATAATAGTGTAGATATGTATGTGGCATTAAATTAGCAGCCGACCAACATTCGGGATGCGTAGGAATTAGCGATATTCAACCTTATAGGAGATAATAGCTACTCGACATGACTCTGGCTTAAGCACCAGTATCACGTGACCCTTATGCTGTTAAAGGCGAAACTCCTTCCAATTCAACACATTTTTTTTCTGTACTTTTTAATGTAACAAATAAAACGTGTAAAACATTTTGTTCCTTACGTTTAAGATGTGAGATATCTACCTTTTTAACGAAAGGTACAAAATGTTTATATTGGATGTGAATTATGAGTGACCAGTAGAAAATCCAAAAAAAAATTGAATTGTACAAATAAAACATTGATAACTTTCTTGTACATGTTCCTTGGTAAAGTAAGAAGAAACCGTGCTATGTTGCGCACTCACAAATAATGCACCAAAAAAAAACTCATTGTCGAGCACCCCGCTAGATTCTACACACGATTTTACTATGAATGCTTCAATCGAGTTTTCCCGCTGTCTTCTTGAATTACTACTGTGACTCGAGATCGAGACAAGAAAAAATTATATACGTTTTGACACGACACGTTGATGAAAAAGGTTGATTTTAAAATGTATATGACATGATTGATATTGGACATTATTGACTAAATGTTTATTTATTTATTAGGGATAACAACAGCATTTCCACATTATAAAACACAACTTACAAATCCAATTATAAGCCAAGTAAAGTTATCCACAGTTTACCAGAAAAAAAATATGTTGAGAGCAAATGTTAAAAATAATAGTAGGTCGGTACGAGTAAGCACTTGTGAAAGCTGTACATATTGGCTTAAAACTGCATTCGCCTTAGTACAATATTTAATTGCATCAATTCAGTCACCCGAGAGGTTGAGCAGCGGCTATGGTTTTAATAGCTATAAATATTGTAATTGAGACCGATCGTATCTACCTGCTAAATATGCTAAATTCCTAATACACCCATACTAAATGGGTAGTAGATATTTTTTAATTAAATTTGCATAAAATATTTATGTTTGTAAATAATTATTTGTGTCTGTGTAACAATGTTTTCTCCTAATTTATATTGCTGTACCAAATCTTAGACTCCAGTATTCTTTCAGTAGTTGGCGTAACCACGCTATAGAAGCTTTTTCTAAAGCAATTTCTTTGCAACAACCGAGTTCAAGTCCAAAACCAATATCACTACGATCGAGCTCTAGTAAAAAAGCAATACAAATTTCTGGCTGAGCTGTTTTGCTTAACCAGCTCGCGTAATGGCGTGAGGGCGGGACCCGTATATTTTCCACAGGGCGGAGTCTCGGAGAAAAATCGCCGCCTTTCACAAACCACGCCCATCGCCGCTTTCCCGAGCCACCAATTCCATTTATTTTACTTTCATTAGACATACATGTGTAACATAAATGTTCGATAACCCCTCATCCCGCCTAATGCCAGACAGGCTAGTAGACATTTTTCATGAACCGGTCAAACTCTTACTATTTAAGTGCAAACTACTAGTAATATGCAAATTTAAGCTACACGCTTTAAATATAAAGTATAATATTTTTCTTCATACATGAATATTAGTTATTTAACGGTCCTTTACTTTGATTCACACCTAAAGCAAAAATAATAAATAAATAAATAATCATAGAGTCTGTCACACGATGTAATAATAATTATTAAAGGACCTTATCAACCCAATCTAATCAAACAGACAAAATAAAATTATTGTATATAAATAATAATCAATATTTGTTTGCGTGTTTGTCCTTTATGACATAGAGTCTATGCGATTCGAAACCATTGATCAGATTGTGATGAAACTTCGGAAGGGTGTTCTGATGGGGACGCCCGTGAAGATTCCTGAATTATAAAACCTTTTTTATTTCTATTATAAAATCTAACAGACCTAAGTTTATTTATAATTAAGTATGAATTGTATATAAATTATCTATTTAGGTATGATTTGTATTCATATTACTTACGTATGTACATGTATTTATGTATAACACGTTGTTAAATAAATTATGTAAGTTTGTAAAACTTTTTTATTTTTTTTTACATGTACTAGCTCACCTACCTATCGAAATCACTCTATGAACTCGAAGGTTTGCTGGCAGAAAATACAGTTGTGTTTTAAACTTGCCTGTGTACATCATGTTTTATTTTGTAAATTTTGTTTTAAGTTACTTTTGTGTACGTAAAGAATTAAATTAAATTTACAGTTTTCTCACTGTTTCTATCCCCGTTAGTAGTATTATCTCCGTAGTGTCGTTTAGTGACGTAGATACTCACCAATAAGGATTTTTTTGAAAAGATAACTCCGAAGGGGGTGAAACGAGAAGGCAAAGTTTGTAACAAAAAACAGGGGTTTCTGTTTGTTTATTTGTGTGATGTGTGTTGTGCAATAAAGTGCTAAATAAATAATAATAAATAAAATAAATATAAACACCTACTCATCATTAGCCAAATTTCATCCACTGTGTAAAAAAAGAGATAAAACTTGGCATTATACTTACAACTGCGAAACTATCTGTAGTTTTGCTAGGTTATCACTGGCTGAGAAAGGACTGGCCACCTTTTAGTGCGATTGCCGACATCTACGCCACGGCAGAGCCGCGAGCGGCCACTAATTTAAAAAAATATTTAACAGCGTTTACGTAGTACGGATTTTTATAAAAACTTTCAATTAAAAACGAATAAACCGAATCTAATAAGACTTTACATACATAAGAAAACCAGGCTAGTCTAAATACCTGTCGGGTGTCAGAGGATTTTCTGAAAAAACAGTAAATATTAAAGTTGAGTTAGAGAGAAAACCAAAAATCGCTTATAACATCTTTATTATTAGACTTGTCAAAAAATCCTCTGATATCTTTTTAGACTAGTCTGACTAGCTTATGCATGGCAAGTTTTGTTATAATCAATTTGTTCGGTTCCAATATTTTTAAGTTTGAGAGTTTTTATGAAAAGCCGTGCGACGTAAACGCTTTTAAATTGAAATGCAATTTATTGTCAATAGGTACAGTCAGTTGATGGTGCTAACAAGAAATTGGTATCAGGAACAATATTTTTTTTTTATTTTTTTTTTATTAATTTTTTTATTTATTTAGGACAATCAACAAAACAAACACTAAAACATGGTATGGAGTTTAAAGCTAAAGAGTACGTGAGCTAAGTGCTGTCTTAATTATAGATTGCCACGGCATGCATAGTGGACTTAAAACATAACTTATATAATAATATATAGTGCAAAAAAAAACAGTTCTAATAATTTGACATTCATTCATCCTGAATATAAAATTAGTGTTAAATTATTAACTTTCAATAGTTTCTAAGGACTGTACAACTTGGCGTTTAAATATTTGTGCCTTATTAATGAAAATGTCAATGTCGCCTTTTTTTACCAGAATATTATACTGTCTTTGTAGCCTATTGATGGTGGCATGGTGACCCAAGTTACTCTTAGATCGACCAACACAAAATGGGACAATTCTATTAGAACGAGGGGACCTAATTGGAACGTTAAGATTTATTGATTGAACTAGAGATGGACAATCTATTACACCGGCAACAATCCTATGTAAAAAATTTTGATCCAAAATAAACCTACGATCTTGGAGACTAAGCATTTTAAAGTATCGTAATCTACTTAAATAAGAAGGCAACAACTTAGCTTTGTTAGTTTGGAAAGAAAGATGCCACAAAAACCTCTTTTGTATACGTTCTATGCGCTTGATATGTATATCATAAAAGGGAGACCAAACTTGGCTACAATATTCCAAACACGAGCGAACCAAAGCATTAAATAAATGAATTTTAGTAAAAGTCTTTTTGAAAACCTTGGTATTTCTCAGAACAAAGCCCAGCATTTTAAATCCCTTAGTAGCTATATTGTCAATATGCTTGTGGTAACGCAATTTTCTGTCGATGATAACTCCCAAATCACGAATGGAATCCACTTCGTCTAAGGCTAGACCATTGATTTTGTAAACTGGGGAATCTACTACATTACTTCGGGAAAATCTAATAAATTTGCATTTATCAACATTAAACAACATTTTATTATTACGGCACCATGAAACCAATCTGTCAATATCACTCTGCAGCAACAACGAATCGCTGGGATGTTTTATTCGAAATGACAGTTTTAAATCATCAGCGTAGAGATGGCAAACGGCGTTTTGGAATACAGTCACAACGTCATTAAAAAATACGTTAAAAAGAATTGGACCGATATGAGAGCCTTGTGGCACGCCAGATGTCGCCCAATATGGTTTAGAAGAATAGCCAGCCACAACCACTGTTGATTCCCGCTCTCTAAGGTAAGAAGAAAACCATTCAAGAAGGCATCCAGATATTCCGAAAGAAGATAACTTTTGAAGTAATATAACATGGTCAACAGTATCAAAAGCCTTGCTCATATCAGTATAGACTGTGTCAACCGGTATCCGTGAGTCTAGAAAATTAGAAATGTAGGATGTAAAAGACACTAAATTAGTTGTTGTAGAGCGATTAGCCATGAAGCCTGATTGCTGGGGTGACATAAACTGCTTAATGTGCCAAGACAGCACAGGGCACACTAGTGACTCAAAAACCTTTGCGAAAACGGACAATATAGACACTGGTCTATAATTTTCAACACAAGAAGAATCTCCAGCTTTAAATATGGGCACAATTTTCGCTCTTTTCCAAACTGTGGGAAACACGCCGAGTTTCAGCGATGCGTTATAAACAATAGTCAGTGGAAATGAGAGAGCTCCGCAACAATTGATTACATATATAGGAGGTATACCGTCAGGACCAGCACCCTTTGTGCGGTCCAGCCCTTTCAAGGTCTTTAAAATTTCATCGCTTGAGTAAAAAATTTTACTTAAATTATTTGACGTCACATTAGAGATTTCCAAAGCATCGCATGTAAGCATATTAGACTCATACACAGTCGCGAAATATGCTGCGAAACAGTCGCATATACCGGAACCATTCTCAGCTGACATGTTGTTATAATGCACTATGGAAGGATACATACTGCTATTCTGTTTCCGGTGTTTGAGGAAATTCCAAAAAAGCTTAGGGTTTTTAGTTAACGAATCCTCTAAATTATTTATATAATTCGAATAACAAGAGTCAAATAAATCAGAACATCTTTTTTTGATAGATTTGAATGCTAGGTCGTCCAAAGGAATATGTATAGTTAGCTTTCTTCTAATGAGCTCATACGAGCTATCATACTATCGGTAACCGGGATTGCTGGAAGTAATGTAATATTCGACGGAATTTCAACTCCAATAGCCGTGATTGTAATTAAAACATGTTTGTTCCACATTGAGCGTGCGCGTCTAGTACTACGGACGCAGCCATATTTCTCGGTTGGTTGATCAAAGAGCGACGCGTGCGGGGCTCCGATACTTTAATATCAGTTCGGTTTCTTACAGGATCCCTGCATTCCTTTCATTAGGTATAGCTTCCAGACTCGTCTGCTCGAGCTATAAAAACTATGATTTTAAAAGAACTAATTTAGTTAATTTTATGAGTTATCTGAAGTTACAGGGTTAGACTAAATAACCGTTTAATTTGTTTTAACATGCAAGAAGCCTGAAATTACCACTTATACAAAATTTCAATTCATTCAAAGTACCTACCAATTTACTATAGATCAAATAAAAAAAGAGTCACATTCCAACTATAGTGTTAATCTTCATGTGTGACCGACTGTATATTTTCTTACAAATGAAAATGAATTTATGCAATATAACCTATTTTTTCTTGTAGTCTTTCGTCGACGGGATACTGAGCGTGTATTATAAAGCTAATAAAACAAGTATTTATTATCATAATAATATATTTTTACATTGTTTTAAATACTAATACAAGTAAGTAAGTGTGATTATGTTCGTACGCACATGAGGTTAGCAAGCTAATATATAATATTTATAATATATCTACCATTTTAAGTCGATTAGGAACTATCGAAGTTAAATAGATAAAAATTATTGTCGGTGTTTTATACATTCAGCAATTGACATTTTACAAAAGTATAGGATATTTTTTGTAATACTTGTACATTGGTGTAATTGACAGAATATCCTAGCGATTTGAATTATATAAAACACGTATCGTCTGTAACCATATTTTTGCAAATAAAGTTTAAGATAAAATAAATTACACTATTTGCGTTGTAGCAAAGTTTGGGCGACAAATGCAGCATTATTATTCGTATTAAATTTCATAATGCATTTAAATTCAATACAAATTTTTTTTTACATTAATTCTGATTTTTCCTGAAACTCAATTTATATTACCAAAAAAAAAAATATGATAGCTTCTTTTTTATAAAAATATCGACTATCATTAGAGTAGCGTAACACGCACGTCACTTGTTTTGCTTAATTAACCGACTTCAATAATAGGAGGAGGTTTTATGTTCCACTGTATTTTTTTGTACGTATGTTCACCGATTTCTCTGTCATTTCTGAACTGATTTTCAAAATCCTTCATTATTCGATTGATTACACTCCTGAGGTTGTCCCATTGTCACTAAATCAGGATCTGATGATGGGATTCCAGGTGTATCGAGGGCAAACGAGGTTTTATGTAGAGCTTTTATAGTATTTGCTTCTGTTAGTCATCATCTCATGTTGATGAGCTGGTGATGGAAGGTACAAACTCCTTAACAGTTATGAGTTGGAAGATATTTTAGGCGTCACGATGACATAGCATCTGCAATATCAAGTGATTTACCGTTGTTTTTGCTGGTGTCTATAGGCGGCGGTAACCGCTTACCATCAGGTGAGCCGTCAGTTTGTTTGTCATCTAGTTGTATAAAAAAAAACCTAAACTCACCAGCACCATATGCCACAGTACAAATAGTGTAATAGTTTTCACACTATTCTCATATGTCACAACAAAATTATTTATTTGACTTTATTTTATATCTATAAATAATGCTCAATAATTAGTGATCAATCAATATTTCAGTACAGTCAACCATTTAAATATATTTAAAATACACTTTTGACATGACCCGTATTAAGGTTTGCAAGGGGAGCTATGAATTCTTAAAACTGTACCCTTATCTTTATATTTTTGTAATTGACTGTACAAATCGGTGGTGTGAATTTCGCCACCGTCTGGTTTAATCAGCCGCTTAACTGGATGCCTAGCCCGTTGATTAAACGCCGACATCCAATTGAATACCTAGCCCGATAGTTAGTTAAACTAGACTCACTTAACGTTTAACGACTTGGCGTATTGAATGGATCATCTTGTACTGAAAAATTTTGGTTTGATTGGTCGGTCCTAGGTTATGTTTTTTATGAACACTTATAACCGACACCGTTTTGGTTCTAAGTGGTCATAAAAAATAACCTTGAACCTACCAATCACTCAAACAGCCACACAAAAGCTCTTAAATTTAAACGACCCGTCTCGGCGTCCAATTGAATGGCTAATTTAAACCATACGGCTGACATGACGTTCAGCAATCTCGTTAAACGTTGCGCTCAATGACTTGGCTTGTACTTCAGCCGTTTGATTGGATGCCGCCGTTTAATCAACGGGCTAGGCGTCCAGTTAAGCGGCTGGTTTAACCAGACGGCTGCGACATTTACACCACCGTTTAGTATTACATTTAAGTAATTTCTTATTTTCATGTATTAATACACATTTAATAATATAAACAAACAAAAAACTTTTAGTAAACACAATTTCAAAGGATATATCTGTAACAAAAATTACATTAAGAAATTTTGAATTACAACAAACATCAGATCAATTTATAGGCTAAGTATTTTTTTTAATATAAATCACATTTGAAAGACTAAACAACATGTATCGAAAATCATATTTTATTTAAAACATAGTGTCTGGGTTGATGATTTAATTTGATAAGCCATAGATTTTTTCATACTCGAAATCGGTCGCATTATGAAAATTGATTAGGATATAGAAAACATTTTATGTCAAAAAAAACAAATTATCTGAAAAAAAAAACGAGACAAAAATCTGCGGACAGTAAAATTAACAATCAACAATGTCTAATATTTCAATGCTAATGTATTTATTTAATCATTTAAGCGCAGGCCACACCGCCAGCGAGCGGGCGAGCAAACTAGGCGGGTGGGCGAAGCGAGAGAAGGAAACTATACATACTACGCCGACGTAGCTCTGTAGTTCGCGGTGTGAACCAAAGTATGAAAAGTGGTGAAACGATGCCCGCCCGCCTAGCTTGCTCGCCCGCTCGCTGGCGGTGTGGCCTGCGCTTTAAAATGTGTCGAATTTTAAATCCAGAAATGAGTTTGATCATTAATACTCTTTTAGTGAATAGAAGCTTCACAATTATTAAAAAGTGAAAAGTTTGTATCTAGACTTAGCATTTTAGACTTTACTACACACAGTGTGACAGAGAATCTAATTTGAAAACTAATAACTATTTTTAGACCGATACGTTGTGTACAATATTGACGAACAAAAAGTCTTTTATCATAAAAATCCTAAAAGATCTATCTTAATTAGTTCACTTGATATTTTGAAGCCTCACCGTCAAATTCAAGTCAAGTGTGAGGTATCAAAATCTTTTACTAAATATCTATAAATGCAATTTTTTACTTAACAAGTAAAATACTTAAAATAACTCTTACGTACTACGTCACAATAATTATCAGCCTAATGTTCAAGTTGTAATGTCACAGTAGACTAGCTAGAAAACAACCCAACGCGTACCAAGGCGCGGCACGGGTGCCATCCTGAACGCAGCGGCTGAGAAAAGTGGCACCTAATGGCAAAAATATTATCATCATCACCAACCAAAATACATCCCACTGCTGGGCACAGGCCTTCTTACATGGGAGGAACACATGAGGAGTTTGGGCAATGACATCACCCCGCTGGCCCAATGCGGATTAGTGAGTTAAGGCGGTTGAAGTAACAACCGGGAACAACGGCTTAACGTGCCTTTCGAAGAACGGAGGAGCTCGAAGATTAGATATTTTTGGTTGACCTATCCCGGTATAGACGATGGCAAAAGTTGCTTTGTTTTGGTAATCGAAACCAGAGCGCTCAAACTACCTCCTCCTCCGCCACCGAGCTCCTCCAAAAAAAATACACTTATTAACAATATCATACTTATTACATGAAGTCTTTGTCACAGGGTACCACTTTTCTAGTAATTAAGAGCTGTGTTGGGAATGTCACCACAATATTTTATAGTCAGCTGACCTGAAAGTATGGCCTGCAATTCACAATGTATTGTAAATTGATCACACTTTTTCTTATAATAATATAGGCTTAAAATTTTACGTTAACAGAAAAGTTCTGCTATCATACATTCACACCCATTCTTATATTTAGATTTTATTTTAACTTTATTAAAACCTTGGAACGATATTTCGAAAATATAAAATATTACTTGGGAGAACTCTATGAGTTTCTTCTAGTTGTTATGTTAATAATAATAATATTTTTACACTCGCACCTATTCAAATATTTTTATGTTTGATGTCAGTAAAAATTCTATCCCAAAGTAAACATCGTTAAAAGCTACACTGAAAAAAATATTTATACCAAAGCACTTCGGCTATATTTAATATCCAAAATATTGCGACCTGTAATTACAGTTTATTCGATTTAACAAAACAGTGCACCTATAAGCAACATAAGGTGATACCGTAGGTTATGTAGTCACTTTTTTGGGCTAAAGGTTGTCGAAAGTTCAGTTGTAATTTTTTCAGTGTATTGTGTTATTGATATTAGATAACGGAGAAATATTGAAAATAATATAAATAACAGAAATATACATAATAAACAAACAAACACCACAATTAATAAATAAATGAATAAATAAATATCCTTGACTCGTGAACAAATGTTCGTACATATCATACAGGGTGGTGTCGTCAATACGACAATAAATTGAAACATGGGCTATATAAGTTCATAGAAATGGTTTGCCACTTTCAAAAACATCTTTTTTTCATGATAATTTGATAATTTCATGACATTTCTATGAAATAATGCAGCCATACTGCTAATGCCCGTATTCACAAACGACACTATCGAGGTCTCGCAGTGCCCGCGGACGCACAGGGTGCCAAATTCCTATTCATAAACAACACTTGAGTGACAATATGCGTTTTTCATAATGAACACTTAGCTAAGGGAGCCTGATAGTTATATTAATCAACGCATAGTGCCGAGCTCACCAAAGAGAATGTAATCACTACGGAGTTTACGATAAAAAGCAAATAAACAATAAAATTTTAAAATTGTCAGTCAATGAAGTAAACTACGTAACACTAATCAACCAATCACAGAGCTATATTCAACGCTATGCGTCCGCATAGTAAAGATTCGTTTGAGTATTGTTTGTGAATTGAAAGGCTTGACATAGTGAACCCACTGAGAAATGCCTTACTTCGCATAGTATTGCTCCTTCACTTACATAAGTATCGTTTGTGAATACGGGTGTAAGTGTTCATTATGACAAACGCATAGTGCCGATTGTCACTCAAGTATTGTTTATGAATAGGAATTTGGCACCCTGTGCGTCCGCGAGCACTGTGAGACCTCGATAGTGTCGTTTGTGAATACGGGTGTAAGTCATTTGCCGTGCTATGTATAAATTTTAAAAAATTAAAAAGTATAATTATGTATTTTAAACAACGACTGGCAGACAAGTCTTTAATAAAAATAAAAATCATTCTAATAAAAATCATGCAAAAATAACAGAACCGGAAACTTTGTAACGATTTTAAAATTTTGAAGGTAGACCTAAACTAAAACACGTTAACACTAAAACTCTATTATAAATAAGTATACTCTATTAAATGTATATAAGTGTAAATTTGCTGTATCTTATGTTGGTAATCCAATAAATAAATAAAATAAATACACAACGACTAGAAGAAGCTCACATGGTTTTCCTAAGTCCTCGGTAGCTCAGTGTGTAGAGCAATCACCTGGATTGTAAAAATTATTGGGTTCACATCCCGGCCTATGCTTTTTTTTATACAGTATGTCACAAACCAAACGGCCGAAATATAATTTATGGGTGTGGTTGCGTTTCTTGTCTTGGTATCTTGAGTTGCCTCTCAAAGTATGTGTCTATACCTAGCGATTGATCATGTCGTGTGGGTTAACGAATACGCTAGATAATTAGTTCTATATTTGTTCAATCGAAAAAGAAGCAGTAAGTAGGTAATTTGTTCTGTTTTTGTTTTCTTAAAAAATGCATCAATTGTAGCCGTTAGCCAGCGATGTATGTACTTTTGTATTACGCCATATGGACATACAAAATTAATCTCGTCAATTAGTTCTACATCAGATCAAACTATATATGTTCTTTAAATTCATTGCAAAGATGACATAACTAATAAATAAGTTCGGAAAGAAAAGTGTGCTCAGCGATGTATTTCTGAACTTCATAATCGAAAATAACAAGAAAAACATTATCTATCGAAATCATTGTATTTCACAAAATTCATATGAATATTCATGTATAAATTATAAGAGACGCAATATTTTTTACGAATTGAACACTACCCTTAAATTAAAGTTTTTTTTTTAACTCTAAAGTGCCTACCCTATAACTTTAAAAAACAATCGCTGAGCACACTTTTCTTTTCGAACTTATTTATTAGTTATGTCATCTTCGCAATGAATTTAAAGAACATATTATATAGTTTTATCTGATGTAGAACTAATTGACGAGATTAATTTTGTATATCTATATGGTGTAATACAAAAGTACATCGCTGGCTAACGGTTACAACTGATGCTTTTTTTTAAGAAAACAAAAACAGAACAAATTACAACACGTTTCGTCGCATTTGGTCCACTTAGTCAATCGCTAGGTATAGACACATTCTCAAAGTTGTATACATATTTCAAGAGTCTCATTCATTGTAAGGCTGACCCCACATGGGGCGTATGCGTTCCTCAAGCGTGCGACGACGCGAACGCAGCGTTGTCGCGGCTCGCACGCGGCGTTCGCGTCATCCACACGCTCGAGGAAAACGCACGCCCAATGAGGGGTCAGCCTAACGTAATATGACTCAACAATTAAGTCAGTAGACAAAAACTTCTTCAGTTCAACAGCTATTCAAACTCTGAACAATCCGTATTCATCACATCAAAATCATCTTAAGTCTAACCTTTAATCTGTCTGCGATTCCCGATTACTATCAGTAACATTGGAGGCACCTACGTCGCTGTCGTTTGTCAAAGCAGTGACGATGGTCCTGGAGATGTGATCTAAATAACAAGCTGGTGCCTGCACCAGACCCGCCAACTTTTGTAAAGGGACTTGCCCAGGGTATTCCATGTATATGGTAGTAGCTACCACACATCCCGCCACAAGATGCACGGTACGGATTATTGACGAGCCTGTGTTAGGAAAGTTAATTAAATTGTATTTTTTTACTAGTTAGCAAGGAGATTTTTTTTTCTTAAACGAATAAATAAATTCATCAAAACATATTGGATTCCTGTGATAGTTTACACTAGAAAGAAAAAGTAAATTGCCTAATTTTTTGCAGGTAACACATTTCTTCGCAACAAGACGAATGCGGCAGTCTAAATCATCCCGCAACGATTCGACCACGCTCGTCATCAACTCCACTCCACACATCAGGTCTCGTGGGAGTCCAATATGAACAGCTGTAGCCTGAGCCTGCTCCACGCTGGTCCAAAGCGGAATACGGAAACCTACAATAAAAATGTTATGAAAGCTCTGCATATAAGGTTTCTCTGCCATGTTGTATATCTTTGTGTATCAACCATCGGACCCGGTAGCAATGAGGTCTACGTACCTGAGAACCAAAATAGCGATACCTAAGTGTTTAAAGGTTAATATTTTGAAAACAGGCGTGAATATTTTTTATTTGATCAACAAAATCCAAGAATATAGTAAGCATTATATAAATTACTGTGAGTGTTTTTTTTATCTTAACGGGGTAACTCTTGGCCTTCATCTCACCGGATGTTAAGGGAAGATAAGGCCGACGATGGAAGCGAGTTACACCCGGATTCCTCAACCACAGAGGAACTGGCTATCTTACTTCTAACTGCCGGAACACAACAATGGCGTTAACATTATCGTTGTGGCGGCAGACTTAGGTAAGATGGTGGTAGCTAGCTAGGTGGACTTAGAAAAGCCCTACCACCAACCAAACTGAGCAGTAAATTTCTGCCCCCGCGGGAATCGAACCCTGGTCCTCTAGATATGAGGAAGGTGTTCTCAACCACTAGACCACAAAGGCGGTTATCATCTCGCGGGTCGTATGCCAGTAACTTTTATTAAGAGCAAACTTTTTTAAAAAGTCAATAAATAATGATGAGAGTATACTCTCATCATTATTTATTGACTTTTTAAAGTAGTAGACGTCGAAAACGTTATAATTTAAAAAATATAATGCTTTAAATATAAGTTTCTGAAAATAAATTTGCATATTTTTCGTTAAACCTAACCGTAACTCCTACGATATCAGATAACTGTAACGTTTATTTTTAAAGACGAGCATATCAAACATGATTGATGGATAATTAGATTTAGCCTTAAGATCGATGCATTGTTTCTGTAATGGCACGGTCTTATTCAAAGTTTTGAAAGAAAGACAAAGAAAGAGTTACTACATTTTTTGTAAGTGATGTTGAGGTGGGGAAATCAAAGTATTAACTTCTTAGTAGGAAGAGGGAAGGTGCATGGGATAAGGTCAAAAAGCTCTTCAGGGCACTCTCGATGATATAGCCGATAGCAGGATCTAAGCGACGCCATAGATTTAAAGGCGCAATTGCAGAGGTCAAGACTGTTCCTGAGATTTAATTGAATTATGTTTGGATATGCACCTGTGTGATAAAATAAAATAAAAAAATGTAGGAAGCCGGTGATCCAGGGTGCTATATCGGGAGCTTGGAGAGAAGAGTCATGTGCCAGATCCGATCAAAGGCTTTGGCAAAGCGAGGCTAACAGCCACTGACTCTCTACATTTAACAATCATATTAGGTCACCATTAAATATAAAATAGCACCACAGATGACACTATCAGCTGTGCAGTCTTGTTCCATTTCGTCAACTTTTCATGAAAATGACACTATTAGCAGTTCAGTTTTATATGGAGGTCGTATTAATCTACCTTTCTTTCAATTTACATAATTTTTAATTGACACGATTAGCTTCCATCAATACTTGTATTTAAAAAGATAAAACAGCTTTCCTAAATTTCTTAAAGTGCATTAGCGTAGATAGAGTAACATTTCGCGTTTTATCAATAAATAAAGATATAATTATAATGTGTTTAAAAATCATGGAAAACTTACGTAACGTTCTATAAACATTGAATTCAGCTTCCTTAATTTCGCTGAGGGAACAGCGAAGACCTCGATCCAGCAGGCAAGTCTGCATAGTCTTTACATTCAATTTATTGCATTTCATTTTCGCAGCAAGTTGTATACACGTCGTCATAACTAACGGCATCTTTATTCTCATTGATGTGGTATACTGCTGCCACGATTGAACGTCTGATTGAACAAAAGAGTTTCGTTTTAACATGAAACGGTCAGCCAGCTGAAGTTCCTTTCGCATACAGTCAGTATCAGAATCATCTGAGCTCTCAGAGCGATAAAAAATATGTTCATTGTTTCAGAGAAGCAATTCTGACACGTTATTAGGTACAATGTACAACGATAGAATCGTCTGTTGCTTGTAGCACCACTAAAATCTTTAACAAGTGAAAGGCAATTTTAATCCTGTAGTTATACGATTGCTTTTATAAAACGGAACAGCAAAGTCTGAGTACTCTGAAAGCTCTGATAGTATGGATGCTGCGTGTGATATCTCTCTTTAACTCAGTCTGCAGAAACACAATACTGTTTGGCTGTTGCCCCTTGAGGATCCATGACGTCAAGGCTTTGTTTTGGCATTTAGAGAATACAATTTATAAAACCTCCATGAGAAACAATACAACAAAGTAAGACCCAATGCACGAACAGCAAATCGAATTGCATCGAACAGTCTCGGTGAAATTGAGTTATCGTCTTTCGCACCTACTGGAAGTGAACTGTCATGCTTGGCTTGCAGACGTAGTCTCTAGTACCTGTATAAACATGTAGGTTTCGAGAGTTTCGAAAGGTCTGCCCTTTAAAAGTAAGTAGCATGTCGTAGACATATTAGGGATTTCAAGCAATTCATGTTTGTAGCTCTATATTTCTACATATTTTCGTACTTACCAGATAGTGATACGGTGTTACGCATCTCCTCGGATATGTACCTCTCCGTGAGTCGGCACGCGAGTCCAGGCACACCGTAAGAACAAACGCCTAAGATTGCACACAGGTTAAATATTGCTCTTCGGGACTCATTTTTTAACAATATTAAAGGCCAATCGGGATCATCTGTTGATAAAATAAATAAATCTTGCTAGATTAGTTGATTACACAGATTCCATTAAGTATACGCTTCGTTCCCTATAATATGGTTGAGCGGAGCGGTGGCTGGCACATGCGTCACACCTGTGAACAGGTGCCACTAGTGGAAATGGTCATCTTTAGCCTTCCATGATTTATAAATCATTTACTTATTTACATATCGTTTAGAGTATAGTTTTTTTTCAGAGACGTAAGAATATGTCATTATAGGAATATATGAAATTTCAATCACGTGGACAGTACCTACATGAATAGAATTACTTACCTGCCTGTCGATTCTGTAACAAAACTCGCACCTCACTTCGCAAGTCACTTCGAATTCAACTGTCAAATAGAGCAGAAAATGTATGAAAATTTGTTCTATTTGACAGTTGAATTCGAAGTGACTTGCGAAGTGAGGTGCGAGTTTTGTTACAGAATCGACAGGCTGTTACTAAATATTATGCCCGAAAACTCATTTCATTTTACCTTTGTTTTAACAAAAAAAATATAGCTAATAAATTTAGCTATATTTTTCTTGTTTTTTTTTGTCTAGCTAGCTAATAAATTTTTATGAAATTATTTAAATTTTAGAGCTCGTGAATTTGTAAGTATTGATTTATAGCTTTGTAATGAAGGAAGTTCTGAGTCACGAACGATTATTATTAGGCCTTTGTGCGTACCTATATTGTGACTGTGCATCGTCGCGTCGGACAGATTTAAAATATAGATAGCTAATATTTTTAAATTGGGTGTTTTTGTTAGTATGTAGGTAGAATATATACCGATTCTACTAATAAAGGATGTTTTTTTTCTGTGGACACTGCACTGATATAAATTACCACTATGTAACTAACTACAATCATTGTAACTTATTGTTTGAAAAGAGTTACAGACTAGACGAGTTTGTTGCCGCATTCTTCTTGGTAGTTCAACTTTTGGAACCGATGTGAATTCAGACACGACAGACAGACAGACATTATGACTTTGTTAGCTATCGTCAATTCAGACATTACAGACAGACAGACAGACAAACAGACTGACTGACAGACAGACCCTACGACGTTGTTAGTCAACACATTTTTTTGTGATAGTCATACAAATAGGATTTTCGACGATTCGAAAGTGCTACTTGGGGAATTATTTTGAGTAAAGATATTTTCATTTTATTTCATGCCTTGATCGTATACTAAAATAGTATTTATATTTTTTTAACCATGTCACACATGGAAAATAATCGACAAAAATCACTTTTCTTTTCTATTGTTGCTGTTTTGAAGTTTGGTAATCGTCACGACTTGCTAGTTTTTTTTAAAGATTTATGTATATTTTTTTACCTACCATATTGATGATCAAAGTTAAATTGTGGAAATTATTTATAGTGATATGAATACAAATTTCTAATAAATAGAAGCTTGATTTGTTAAGTAGCCACAAGCCAGGCACTATAATATTCTACTGCTAAGGAGAAGCCTGCAGGCCGGAGTCGGAGGGTTAAAAATATGAAAATTTGACTAACTATATTTACTAACTAAAGTATGAAAATTTTTATACTTTAGTTCCAAGAAAAATATAGCGTAGGTACCTAATTAATACACAAAGGTAACACAACCTAATAAATAATATTTTATCCTATGTTACCAAAGAAGCTATCTAAGAATGCATGGCAAAATATTAGGCGTACAACCAAATAAATATCATAGCTGTGTAGCTACCGTCAAGAAGGTAGATCGCAAGGTTCGAAAATATTTTTTGAAGGCTTTACAATAATTTTAAGCGTAGGATAGTTACTCGTTCACCATCTGGTGGATATATCTGTATGCTTGTTTAAAACCCTAAATATTGGCGTTTTCCTATATGGATAAGTAGTTTCAAGTCTTACCCTCTTCCTTATAATCCTCACCCATACTGGATATCCACCCAGGTGCTAGATTTATTGCACATTGTGTGGCACTATCAAATTGGGACTGCATTTAAAAAAAAATTTAAATGATGATTCAAAATTAAAATATTGATAAACTTTTACCTGGCTATGAAACAATAACACTAAATGGCATTTGAAGCCTATGTCACTGAACTCTTATTGATTTTTTTCTCTTTGGTATGTATAAAACCTCTTTGGATTAAAAAATGTCAGTTTTGTTGGGTATTACGTAATTGGTTATTTTCCTCTATGGTTAATTGTAATGTATTCAAAGAAGTGATTTTTTTCTCTTGGATTATAGGCTGACGTTGAAGTGCCTCTAACATAGAGTACTAGTAGCTCTATATTTTTTGTCTTACTACGTATGTTTTGTCCCTTGATTTATTTAAGGTTTTGAGCGTTTGGTGTATATTAGGTTTTTTTTCCAATTAAAACCTAGCGCAACTTGTTTAGTTTCGTAGGACGAAAATTACACAGATCTTTGTCCAGCAGTGGACGTTTTTCGGCTGAAATGATGATGCTGAATGATGATTGGAAAAAGCTACAAACCAAGCTGCTTTAAATTTTGAAACAGCTGAACAAAGTTTGATAAATTTGACTGTATACACTCAAGCTGATGTTCTCAAGCTTAAGAGAGTCAGACGATAGCACTGATGACTTCCTTGAGTCATGTTTCTTATGTAGAAGGAGTATGGCATGCTACGATAAAATATAACCGACATATCTATGAACATTGACCATTTCTAATGTCAATTATCTATACGGTGATCTTCGCAAGGCGGTGATGTAATAAAATGATCTCGACCCTTTGTTCCCATTTGTTCTACTGAGGAGTTCTACGGTAGAACTAGTGAGATTTCTATTCTAATAAGTCCTACGATTTTAAAAGTACTTGAATAGTAGAACAAGTGGAACTCTTTATTCCCACCTCTTCTACCTGTTATAATAGGAGTTTCAGTTTTTTTTTTATTCAACTAGATGACAAAGTACTACGTTATGAAATGTCCCTGATACTATTCAGGAACAAGTGAAACTTTAGTTCCATGTAGTTCTACTCAAAGAAGTCGTCTAGGAATAGGGTAATAACGAAACTCAAAAATAATTAAACACAGTTACAAAAACAAACACAAAATAAAAAAATATATCACTAAAAAAATAATTAAGGAGCTTGGTGGCGTAGTGGTTTGAGCAAAACAAAGCAACTTTCAAGAAAGCACGATAAGCCGTTGGTTTCGGTTGTTACTACAATCGCTTTAACCCACCAACCCGCATTGGGCTAGCGTAGTGGTGTTATAGCTTAAACTCCTTATGTGGTTCTCCCATGTAGGCAAATCTTTGCCCAGCAGTGGGACGTATATAAGCTGGTAATGATCATGATACTAATTAAAATAAAACTTAGAATGAGATATTTTTAATTTTATTTGTAACATTATAATAATTTAGAAAAGTTAGACCCAAGCTCCTCATGCGTTTCTCCCATGTAGGAAGGTCAGTGTCCAGCAGTGGGACGTTTATAGGCTGGTGATGATGATGATGATGAAAAAAGTAATAATATAGTGTGTGTTTGTGTGTGTGTAATAATATTAAATATATCTTCATAAATCTGCTTTCGTTTTATATATTTTTATTTGATTTTGTTTGTTTTTGGAAATAAATGTTTCATGTGTTAATTATAACCCTATTCCTACGCGACTTCATTCAGTGAACTATCGTAGAACTACTCAGTAGAACAAATGGGAACAAAGGGTCTCGACATATTTAGAAAACACTTATCAATTGAGCTTGACTTAGAAGTGCACTAGGATCAGCAGATACGTAACTTTATGGACGCTTCTATTGCTCTGGTACCTTTCTCGTGATTCACCGTCACTCTGCCGATGATGACCAATTTTTGGTCACTTGAATAAAGCAACTCTTATTAGATAGAGCTTAAAAGAAAGAAACTTATCGAACTGCTACTATTAATTAAATGATGCTCAAATATAGCCGATACAATCCCTAAAGTAATTACTTCGATGATGATTAATCTTCATAACATGACAGCCTGTTATTTGGTCTTATTGGTTTTGAAGGTAATGAAAATATTATCTATCCACAACCAAAATATATAAATTAAGGGTTGCCAAATAAATTCAAACGATAATCGCATCCGTTTGTCCTAGGACATGTTTATCTAGTGTGGATATTTGTATATATTTCAAACATTTATATATTATACTTATAGATTAAAATAAAATTTAAGAAAATATGGGTCGTTTTGCTTTTCATTGCACATAAACAAGTGCCAGGTACTAAAAATTAAATGCTCGACACGGTATAAATTATCAAATAATATAAGGTAACCAATACTGTTATCAATTCATGTCATTTATAAAGATATTTTTGTTTTGTAATGAAAAGTTTCTTTGTTTAACGGCACAGCAACATAGCTTACATAATATTTTAAAATATAACCAAAAGATCAGCAAAAATATCTAACAATCTCATCAAAATAATTTTAAAAAAATACATAGGTAGTTATAATTAGTTATTATGAATGATTTTTTGTCCAGGTATGTTCGGTGCTCGATCAGAATCCTTGGTTAGTTAAGTAAACCATTAAATAATTCACCGTGGCATGAATTTTAATTAAACAGCGATTGTTGCGGCAACGCCCAAGTTGCAAATAATCTGCGAAATGTAACAAGTTATAAAAATTATGAATTAACGTCATCCAGACGAGGGTCGGCGCAACAATGGCGCCCACTCAAGGGTGCCCAATAAAAACTTGACAAATGGCGTTTCATAATCGTGTTGCATTCCGAGCCACGTCAACGGGATCCAGATTGTCGTCCCCCCTGAAAATATGTCTGAAAATTACCTCGCATGACACTTTCAAAATGGGAAGGACTTTTATGATATTGCTACAATAATTGTAAGTTCCTAATAAATACCTAAGAATTTTTATGAGCGTGTATAGGTTTCAGCAGTTTTTATTATAAAAACTTTAACGTTTAGGTGCTCTAATTGTCAGTGTATTATGTGAAAAGCTTAAAACAACAGTCCTTTATTTCATACAAAGTAATACACAGAATTTACGTCACTAAATTAAAGATTACTTCTTGTACATGGTCTAATAGTGTTTTGTTATGTTTTCTTTTGTCTCTATGTCATTTTTGGTTAGGTTAATGATAAATAAAAGTTGAGTTATCTGTATCCCTCTTCGTAAAGAGAGACAATGGGGCACGGCACTCAATGCCAGCATCCGCAGAAGACCACCGTCATGGCATTCCATGTCACAACCTCCCAACGAATGTTGGGCATTAAATGTTGCAGCTTATAAATAACACGAAGTATTTTTGGTACCTACTTCTAGTTATTTTTTATTTGCGACTTGTTTTTTAATTCTGTATCCTTTTGAAATCGATGTTACATTGTTATCTTCTTTTTTATTTGCACTTACTGAAATAATAATTTTATTTCACTTACTACATTCGCTGCATTTATTCATCTATAAATTTATTTAAAAAATATGAGCATTGTAATATTTTACAACATTGTTTGAATCTTTAATGACTCTGGAATGAAATATGTTATAAAAATTATGAAATTTGATGGGTCATTGATTTTGACGATTACAGACAATAAATTTAGAAATTTCTCAAACACGTATTTATTTTATATACTTACCTAAATAAAAAATACTTGGTTAATCCAAATTCATAAAAGAACAACAAAAATTTTGGTCCCAAACTAAGAAAGATTAGTGCAGTTGTTTGGGGAACTACATAAATACCAGGATATTTATTCTACTTGGATTGCTTGGGCCTGTTCTTATGAGCGGTCGCAGTTTATTCTCATATAAAAATGTCAAGAGGTCATAAACTATCAGAGGATAATATTACCGAGTTAAGGAATGCGCATTAAGGGCCGGTAGTTGGCCAAAATATTGTGCCTGTCGCGGTCCACCCCACCCCGCAAACACGATGTTATTAAAAATAATTTCTCATTTTTATTGCTGTTATATAGCTGTACTTGTCTACGTTATAAATGACTATAGTTTTATTACAACATTGGATGTATCCTAATACGATGTGATCGTCAACTTCGTTTATTAAAGTATGTTTTACTGTCTTAGTATAAAATATAAACCAGTGAATGACAATAGGATAATTACTTAAGTGGAATAAATCTAAATACATATCCTGCTTCTGGGCACAGGCCTTCCTACACGGCAGAAACACATGAGGAGCTTGGGCAATAACACCACCACGCTGGCCGAATGCTGGTTGGTGGGTTAATAAGGTTGCAGTAACAACGGCTTAACGTGCCTTCCGAATCAAGGAGGAGCTCGAGATAACAATTTTAAATTGATCCATCTGGGATCGACCATGGCGAAAGTTTCTTTCTTTCCGTAATCGAAACTATTCAAACTACGCGCCATTGAGCTCTTTCGTTTAAATTTCTCGATAAATTTTTAATAGTCTAAACAAGGCATTCGAAATCTGTAGTGTATATACAGAGAGTTTGGTACATAGCATATCAAGCGGGCACCTACCCATCTAAGTATCTTAACACAGTCATAAAAATACTAGGATGTTATCAAAAATTCAAAATCGGAAAATAAATTTCAAATTTCTCTATACAAATAATGTGGTAAAATAAACAAAATCTATGGGAAATTTCAAAATTATTTTTACAATTTTGAACTTTTGACAACATTAGTCTTTATAAGACAATATTAACATGGGTTGGTGCCTGGTGCTCGCTTGTTAGACTATGTACAGTCGACAGCACATCAAGCGTAACAGTTTGGCCTTGAGACCACCCTTACTGCGTTCGTAATAGATGCGGCTTTCATAGTGCAACTTTAACACTAGACGTGCTGTCATCTGTACCAACACCTTGTGTTAACGCTAAGCTGGAGGTTGTGGACTGTTTCATAGTAAAAAGAAGTGGACACGAAGAAACACCACGTCTTTACATGACACCAGTATATTGACAACTATAAAAAAAAACATATGCACAATAACATATATAGAAAAAACAAGAAACTGACAAATTTTACTATGCACAAAAATATAAAAGCCATTTTAAAGAGGCTGATTAGCTATCAGCAACACCTTGTATACGTAGAATAGTGTCCGACAGTCGGATAGGATCGGATGGACCTACTTTCCAGTACAGTCTTATTACGCATACCCGATCGACATCTTACAATTAGTTATTTACTGTAAAAAATGTGTAATTTTAATACGGTTAGGCCAAACAATCAATACAAACAGGTAGCATACTGGCGTACGGAGTAAGTACGGACCACCTGATAGTTTTTTTTATACCACTAAGGTGGCAATCAAGCATTCGGCCCACCTGATGGTAAGCGGCTACAGTACCTAGTCTATGGACGCATGCAACACCAGGCGCATCACTTGCACGTTGCCGACCCTGGTAAGTCGTTATTGTTGCCTAAAGACACTAGGAGCACCTTGGGCACTAGTCAAGTGGCCCACTGCAATAAACACGAGGAAGCACTATGTTGACAGCTTAAGAGACGAGTCCCCCAGATCTCAATATAACGATTTCTCGTTGAGCTCTGGAAACCTTACACACCGCAGGAAAATTACAGAGTAGATAGTTATATAGCTGCAATTTTCTGTATGGTGGATGTGCAGCTACTAAGTATTTGAATTTTAATTGTATTTTATTGTTTTAAATTGTTCTTTTTCGGTTATTAGCATTAAAAGTGTAATTATTTCATTGTCATAGAACATTTTAGAAATGTGCAAATAAGCGCTAAATCGCCTAAGATACAGGTATTTAACCTAGTTTAGGCAACAAAGTTTTCGTTGTATTTGAATTTTTGTAAGATATTTGGTAGTATTTTTTTCCCTGTTTTTTTGAATTAATATTTATTATTATTATTATATTTTATTATTACCTATTACTGTCGGGTGCCCAAGGGAACATACTAATATGCCTTTCTTAAATTATTCTTTACGTGCATTAATAATAACACTTTGATATCTACCACGATTGATTTAGTCGATTGTTATATAAATGCTTTGTGATTTTCATTAACAGTAGAATGTATACTCAGGTTCGTTTGTACATAGTTTAAATCCTTCATTGAATCTAAAAAGTATGCATAGCGAGTAGAACAGACAGAATATTTGTTTTTTGTCGGTAATCGCAGGCAAGGGGCGTGTCATAACGGCGCCCGCCCAACGCACCGCGGCCGCGGCAGTTTTCCTCGGCCTTTTGCGTCAGATGCACGTACGAGCGTCATCCGTTTAATATCGCGCCGCGAGTTAAATACAAAGAAGGAAAGAGGTAAGTATTTTTACGACACATTTTATTTTAAATAGCTTTTTCAAAATGCCTATTTAGGTACTCAGGAATGGACATCTTTTGGAATAATTAGTAAGAGGCATTAAGTAGAAAACTCGCGGAATTAGTATATTTTCGAAGTTATCAAAAGTCTCAGAGTGAAAATTACTCACTAAAAGTAACAAAATCGTTAATTTAAAAATAATGATTGCCAAATATGACTTAATTAAACTAAATTAGTGCATGTTTTAATTTTAGCACACAATATTGTGTTTCGTAGCATCGTAGCACTGTTGTCTGCTACGAATTAATAATTTGCTAAAAATCTTATGCAGGTTAGGTATAATAGGTTTACGTCATGTATTTTTTGCGTATTTTAATAATTTTGATAATAATGAAAAGGTCATTTAAAATAAATATAGTTTTTATAGCAATGATGCAAGGTGCATCATATTTCCATAAATGCATTAATTACTTTTTACACCTATTGTCTAAATTTTTGGCCGTAGACATCTAACAACCTCTTCCTATGTAGTTATGAATATGCATATTTATTTTTATACTGAGTTTTTACTATATTTATAATTACACCGGGCACTTTGTAGCCAATTTACTTTCGAGTAAATTGTTTGAATGGTCATGAAAAATGTATTTATTTCAAGAAGTTGAAAATATTCTGGGAAAAGAGCTCTTTTTCATACATAAGTATATACATAATTAATATAATTATGGTAGTGAAATTCTTTAAATTTTATTGTATTTGCCTATTGATCAAATTGTAACTTTAAATAATTATAGTAGTGTGTCCGGAATTCTCTTACTTAAAATTTATAAATGACTAATTACACAATCAGCCCACGAAAACTGAAAAAATACACTCTTTTTTTCACCACTTTAAATGCAATCTTTTAAATACCCTTGTTTAAAAGTTTTAATTACAAACTTTCAAAACGAAGATATTTAAGAGTTTAAACTGGATTAATGTGGTAAAAAAAGCGTGACAGTTTTGTTTAAAATTGAACAAATTATATTGTATGTTGGAATAATGTTTTCGTAACTCATTAGGTATTATGAAAGCATGAAATTTCATGTCAACGCTTTCACAAGATTGTATTCTTTCTTAACCCATCAAGCATCAGATTCCAAACACAATTGATTTTAAAATTGTCATAGTCCCCCGGTGGAATAACGCCGCTTTAGGGGTTAATTATATTTGATTCACCTTTGCTACGGAACACATTTATTTAACGCATTCTACGTTAATAGTGCTTCATTAGTTCGGCTTTACTCATATTAGAAGACAACACTACCCACTGCGAGGAGTTAGTTTGTCTTTGTGTAAATAAAGTAGAAACATCCAAAGTTATAATATATGAGTATGGTATTTAAATCGGCTTAGAATTTAAAAAGTATTACAAAGCTATGTGTTGATTGATTCATAAGTATACAGTACTTACTCATTTGCAACCATATGGGAAAGGCACATTCTTTCTGAACATGGATATATCGATTAGAAAAATTAAAACTCGAATTAACGATTTCTCGCATCCAAATCAGGACATTTTAACTTGATATTCATTCTTCAATCAGTAAATAAGTAAAACAATGTAAAAATAAATAATTTTTACGCAATTCCAAATTTTTGTCACTCCAATGCCAATGGGTATGGGCTTCATCGTAAGTTTATTGCCTAATCCATTGCTACGTTATAAGGTAAGTTATGCCCATGACAGTTAAACTATTGCAGTAATGGGCTTGCAATACGTTTAGATGAAGCCATTATCATTGGAGCTACGTAAAAAGAAGTCTGTTCCTTTATGAAATAATGCTCAGAAAGGGGCAGAACACTTTATGACCAAAGTCATGTACCTCAAGAACAAGAAATAAAAACAAAACAATATCTACTACACTATATCTGTAAAAACTTTATTTTTATTTTCAGCGCTATCAGGTGTAATGGAACTGTTATAAAGTAAATGGTAAAAATCTTATTTTAATACGTTTTTTGCTAAGCGAATTATTTTTAAATTTAGTTGAATTCTCAACAGTGAACCTATTAATTAAATACCTTTTTTTATTATATCAAACACACCGTATGAAAAAAGGAGCTTTTACAAAACGAAACATAATAATATATGCTAATATACATATTGTCTGTTCAATTTGAAATCAATATATAGCTGAGCTGATATTTATTTCTTAATACAATTTAAGTATTTATCAGTTTACATTGTAATATCATTTTCTGAATTTTATTCAAAGTTTCGCCTTCTATATATAGCCAATTCAAAATCTCGCCCTTTAGAAGCTGCAATATCTGTTACGGTTGTTTTCTAACTTCCGTCGCTGCAGCAGTCCAGCTGTGTCCCGGTTGGTTAAGGTCGAGATCAGTTAACTTATAGTCAACCGGCTAGTATGTATAGTATGTATGTACGCTTTTCTTCCTAATCCATCTTTGACAATTGAACGTAACAGCAAATTCTTTGCAGTTCAATCTCTAAGGTATCACACCCCTATGCTGCTGTATTCAACATTTCTCCATTCGTTTTTAGACTGCAGCTACCTGCTACTATACTCATGTTTGGACTTTTTACGGAATCCTAATCAACATATTTTTAAGGTTTATTTAATTTTTACAATTTGCGTCCAAATGTACCTCCTTACATAAATTCTGGCATATTTATAAGTTTAGTACTAGTGTTAGCCAGAAAATTGCCTGTATAACAACGCCATTTATATAACGCGGCTATATTTCATAGGACAAACTACATAGAATGCCACTTATACCACATGATGCTAGTAAAATATTTTTTAAACGTTTTGCATGAACGTAGAAGCATTTAAAAGATTTAATTGCATACCTCCTCGGCATCGATAAGCAATGATTCTTATCGAAACGTTTATTGAAAAAGGGGGCCGGCCAGCATTCCAGCCGCGCATAAATCAGCCACTTTCTTCGATTCTTTCCTTTTTATTGTGCGATTGGCCTAATGCGAGCTATGAATCAGGGGTCGCGGCCGGGGTGAAGCGAGAAACGCCTTATAAAATATATTACTAATTACATACATCGGAATTTATTGAGAGCTGTGGTTCTCTATATTTTTCCTAATAATATAGCTCTTATGACGAGTTTTATTTTAATAGTCATGAAAGCTGTAATGTATTTTTATTGCGTTAATTCAATTTTAGTTTAAAACCCAAATGACATCTAAAAATTAGATAGAGAGTCGCCAATTCTACGTTATCCTTATAATAAATTATTAATATTAGGTGTTAAAGTATGAAATTGCCAATTTGTACTGAAAAATTGAAATTAGTTTTTTTTTATTTAACATATTTATTTAATCAAAATATCTACCATTATTATCTATACATTACTGACATCTAATAGGAAGGTCATTTATGCCTTTGCGATAGAACTCTGGTGATATAGATTCTACAAACTCGGTTTTTTGTACTGCCTCCTGGGAAGAAAACTATTTATCACGTAGAAAATTATCCAAATCACGAAAAAATGGTAGTCCGTTGGAGCAAGTTCTGGAGAATACGGAAGGTGACGAATGGTTTCTAATTGCAGTTACAGGAACTGCAATTAGAAACCATTAAAGAGTTAAAACGGTTTCTCGTGCTGTATGAGGTCTCGCGTTATCATGGAGCAATAACGGTGAAGATCGATTCATGAGTCGGGGCTGTTTCACTGCAAATTTTGCTATCATTGTTCGAAATTCGGCACAGTAGACATCTGCCGTTATTGCTTGACCAGATCGGAGAAAGCTATAGTGAATAACAACATGCTGAGACCACCAAACAGTTACCATTACCTTTTTATTGGTTAGCTTTGCTTTAGGAAACTGTTGCGGCGTTTGACCTGGGGTCAGCCATTGCATTTTTCGCTTACGCTTATTGTAAAGAATCCACTTTTCATCACATGTCACAATTCGATCCAATATTCCTTCATTTCTGTATCGATTCAACAAGGCAACACAAGTTTTAACACGCGTTTCTTTCTGCAGATCAGTCAAATCATGACTGACATGAGGCACCCATTTTTCATAATTTTTTATTTTATTGTTATGACGCAAATGAGTCAATATTGTTGGTAAGGTAACGTTAAGCCATGACGCTAATTCCTGGGTAGTTTGGCTCGGATCGGCTTCCACCATCTCTTTCAATTCATTGTTATTGTATGAAATGAAAATTCACTTGTGTGGGCGGTCTTCCACGTGGTTCGTTCTTCAAATCAAAATTTTCATCACGAAAGCGTTTAAACCGAAATCGCACAGTGCGTCCCATTAGCAGTCCCCTCTCCAAACGCAACATTGATAATATTTCGAGGTATCCATCTTTCTTGTCTAAGCTGAATAAAAAACAACTGAAACTCATAAACGCAAATACAGATAGACTAGAAGAATTTCACAGGGATATTCCAAGTCCTTGGTAGCTCAGTGGTTAGACCAGTCGCTCGGATTGCGAAAGATCACGGGTTCGATTCCCGCCTCAGGACGTGAATTTTTTCTAGTTTTATATTATTTTAATTACTAAATAATTTTTAAAACATTTATAATAATGTTAAAATCAAAAATTAAGAATATTTGAAAGCACTGCCCCAACTTAACCGAATCGTAGGTATTCGAAAAATACTCGTTTCGGATGTTGAAATAGAACATTTCGACATTGTAGGGTGGACATTAGCTCATAAACGCAAATACAGATAGACTAGAAGAATTTCACAGGGATATCCCAAGTCCTGGGTGGCTCAGTGGTTAGAGCAGTCGCCCGGATTGCGAAAGATCGCGGGTTCGATTCCCGCCTCAGGACGTGTGAAATTTTTCTAGTTTTATATTATTTTAATTACTAAGTATTTTTTCAAATATTTATAATAATGTTAAAATCAAAAATTAAGAATAACTGAAAGTTGATAATCGAATGTTGCACATTTTTTAAAAGAAGAACCTCATAGGTACCATTTGAAAAAAGTTTCACTCAAAAACCTCAAACCATGAAGGTTCGATGTCAATTCGAAGTACCTATTATAATAAAACGGCAAATTCATACATTAACCCCAATTAAAAAGACAAACTACCTTAAAAATGCGTTCTTAAACTGAAAAACTTAATATACTTAACAACAATAACTATCCTAATTCTAAAAGCAGATTGAAGCCGCAGAATTACGCATCGTGAAAGAAAAATATAACCACTAAAAATTTAAGACCATCCCTTTATAGAATATTCGTATGATTATATTGAAGCTAGTATTCCAGCACTTATTTAGTTCAAATAGCAGTAGCGGCCGGCGCACCGTGTGTGTCATATCATAACGTTTACATTTGTGTATTTATCGGCCAGTATTCCGGGAGCACTATTCTTTTCCATGTGTTTACACGTAGGTTACCAATAGGATGCGGCGGACACACGCCACCTGGTCCCCGACCGTACTGTTACGTAGTAGCTATTCTACGATAACAAAAGGGAGAAATGGATATGACGCGTCACACCAAACTTAGAGTATTAGTTATTCTGTGACCAAAGTACAGATTTTACCAATTTATTGATTGCTTTTTATATATACAGGGTGTCACATTTAGATCGGTCAGTATGGGAAAGTATGAAACTATAAGACATGCGAAAATCTCTTCTTAGGAACCATGTCATCGCTTTTAATAAATAAGAAAAACTGCATTCGTACAATTAAAAAAATGGGTACTCAGCTCGGGAATCGAAACCGGACGTTTTTACTATTCGGCCAGTCAAACCAAGACGTTCCATTTTCAAATGAGTTTTATCACGTCTCTGTTCAAACCAAGACGTTCCATTTTCAAATGAGGTTTATCACGTCTTTGTATCTATTTACATACTTATTCTAAGTGGGCTTTTCAATTGATTATTAGTGTATGATTCATAGTAGTAAGCAATTACAATCATAGATAGATAATATTATCGCAGATAACAAATATGTAAAGCAGTATATGTAACAAGTTGCGACACCAGCAAAGAACTACAAACTACCATAGAGACAATTTTACGCACCTAAACGAGTTCAATGTTGTATTGAAAAAATGGTGGTAATTTCGAACACTTACTAAAATAAATTAAAGGATATGGAAACAATGCATTTTATTCATTTTAGACATCATGTTTCATAGTAACTTTTCCTGCTTAAGACCTACACAATTGATATCTAAATATATATAGTGTAAGTTTTAATTTTTAAAACGTCCGGGTTCTATTCCCGAGCTGTGTACACGTTTTTTTTAAAAATAAGAATTCTGTTTTTCATAATACTAAAATCGATGACATGGTTCCTAAGAAGAGATTTTCAGAAACCCGCATTGGGCATTTCTCCCCTGTGGGAAACATCTATGCCCAGCAGTGAATATATATAGGCAGGTGATGATGACGATGATGAACTAAAAGATACCGATTTGTATTTTGTTGTTTTTTAATTTTATTAAGAAAAGTATAGGCAGTTTATAATTAGTTTTTTTTGCAATAGTTTGTTAAGGAGCTCGGTGGCGTGAGGAGCTCGGTGGCGTAGTGGTTTGAGCGCTCTGGTTTCGATCACGAAAACAAAGCAACTTTCGCCATGGTTGGTCCCTGGATGGGTCAATCAAATTTATAATCTTGAGCTCCTCCGTGCTTCGGAAGGCACGTTAAGCCGTTGGTCCCGGTTGTTACCGCAACCGCTTTAACCCACCAACTCGCATTGGGCCAGCGTGGTGGTGTTATGGCCCAAACTCCTCATGTGTTTCTGCCATGTAGGAAGGCCTGTGTCCAGCAGTGGGACGTATATAGGCTGGTGATAATAAGTTTGTTAAGATCTTTTTTGTAAATGTTATAATTAAATGTAATAATATAAATGTTCAGGTTTTAGAAAACATCATCCATAGCAGAATACGAATGAAATGCGGTGAACAACTGGGTGAAAGTCAGTTCGGTTTCCGCTCCGGCTTAGGAACTTGCAAAGCCTTGTTTGCCCTTAATGTACTTGTACAAAAATGCAGGGACATGCAAACCACAAACTATGTGCTTCATAGATTACGAAAAGACTTTCAACCGTGTCAAACTCCAAATATTGATAGAGCACTTAGAAGACATTGGCCTCGACGGTAAAGACATCAGAATGATCCGAAGCTTGTACAAGAACCAGACGGCTACTGTAAGGGTGGACGACGAGTACACGGAGGAAATTGAGATTTGTCGAGGCGTTCGGCGGGGGTGCACGATATCTCCATTGCTTTTACTATTCAACCATCATACCATCAACATTTACTCAGAAGCTGTTATGTCGGAAGCTCTTGAAAATCTCAATGTTAGAGTGAAAGTTAACGGAAAGCTAGTTAATAACTTACGCTATGCAAAACAGTGTCACCTACACTGTTTTGATTGCAGCTTCTGTGAATGATCTCCATTACATTGTGTACATTGTGGTTAAAGTGAAAGAATGCAGTGAGAGGGCGGGACTGACTATCAATATCACCAAAACAAAATTCATGGCGGTATCCAGCAACAATCACCTAAACATTATCCTAAATATAGGTAGTAAAAATAATGAGCGCGTACGACAGTACAAATACCTGGGGGCTTGGGTAAGTGAAGCATGGGAGTCTGACCAAGAAAACAAGACCCGGATAGAAACAGCCTGAGCGTGGTTCACCAAAATGAGGAAGGTTTTATGCTGCCGCCAACTTAACATAATGCTCCGTGTTAGGAACCTGCTATACTATTGGCCTGTAGTCACCTGTGGTTGTGAAGCATGGACCTTGAAGGAGGACACCAAGAGACGTCTAGAGGCGTTTGAGTTGTGGTGCTACCGTCGCATGCTCCGCATTTGATGGACACCGAAGGTTCATAACGAAACAGTACTCCAGCGCGTCGGCATGACCCGGAAATTCATGCATTCCATGAAGAAGCGCAATATTAAATACCTCGGGCACGTGCTCAGACACGATAGGTATATTCTGCTTTAATTAATTATGATGGGCAAAGTCGACGGAAAGCGTCGCGTGGGGCGCAGAAAATAGTTTTGGCTGAGGAACATCTGAGAGTGAACAGGAGTTACAGCCGGCAAGCAACTGTTTCGTCTCGCGATGGACAGATAAGGGTTTGCAAGGCTAGCGGCCGACCTTCTGTAATTAAGAGGCACCAGAAGAGAGAGAGAGAGAGAAAGCATGTCCCTACACACCTTCTAAAATTGTCAAATCCTAACTAATATTATAAATGCGAAAGTGAGTTTGTTTGTTTGTTATGGCTTTCTTGCCTAAGCCACAAAACGGATTTAAATAAAATTTGGTATGAACATAGTTTGAGATTCTAGGAAGAACATAGGATACGTTTTGAGACATAGGATAGCCGAAATCTATGCGGGCGGAGCCGTTTCGAAGGTTAATATATAAATAAATAAATGGTTTCTTCACTAAAGCTGTCTAAAAAGTTATTTGACAGTTCTTTATAATTTTTCTGCGCACAACAAGAGAAAGACATTAATTTAGACTTAGAAGTGTGTCTTCAGTATCGGACGCAGTGTAGCGGTCCGCCTGATTGTAGGGAGATGCCGCAGCCTAACATTGTCCTGTCTTTCGCAGATGGGTGAATTTCCCAAATGACTTTTTTTTTGTCTTCGGTGAAATTAGTATTTGAAAAAAGGAATATCGCTCTTATTTTTTTTTTTAGTATTCAATAGGTAGTTATTGGGTTGACCGGACGCGGCTATGGCCACGACTGGCCCGGGGTGAGGCCTGGTGCCCCGCCCTAGGAACAGCTCTGCCCCCTTATTCTCAACTGTCGGAAAATATTCGAATTTCGGAAACTCTATATCTGTCACTTTTTATCGCGGTGCGTCAAAGCGAGACGGCATGTGACTTTTCTAATCGAATCCGTGATCCGACAGTTGAGAATAAGGGGTCTGGCCGGTTCTAGGGTCGGGCTGCCCGGAGGCGGCTCGGTGAAATGCTTCGGCAAACCCCGGGTCGTCTCCATTATGGACATGGGGAAACCGGAGTGGTTTAGCAGGTATTCCCAGTGCCGCTATGATCAGGCGCTGGGCGACCCCTACACGGGCCCACGTCTAGCCGACGGTCCGGTGATCCACCTAACCAGCGGTTTAGGGCATCGTCTGTAAGCGGATACCACTTCGAAAAAAAAGGTAGTTGTTGGGTTGTGGCCAAAATATAATTTGCCTAGGACTATATAGTCCCTCTACCTTTTTTACAAACAATAAAGCTTATATACTAATAAAAATAAGTAAGTTAAGTATTTAACTTATTCTATTTAATAGAATATTAGGTTTATTATTAATATATATCATATTTTATTACATAATACAAGATTATTATTACTGAGAGGCACAAACGTACTTGTCCTGCAAAATGTTCTCATATCGCTGGACAAAAGTAATTTAAACCTTACTTTACATCGACGAGTCCGACAGCGTCCACACTCCAATTTTATTTCCCTCGTTAGTGTGTGCTAGTGCGCAGTTAGGATGAACATGTGTCAAATTGCTGCATATTCCCGCCAATAATGTAAGTATGCCATTTCAGTTGCTCCCGGACAATTATTTTATATCATCGGTGGTTGCATTTTTCTAGTGTAATGAGTAGTTTTATTATTGTTGTTTGGTTCTAACAAAGGTAGTAAGTGAATTAGTTTATTTGACTGTTATTGAATTTATCCTAGAGATTATACATTTTTCAAATTTTCTAAAAAGTGTGTTATTTCTCATGTCGCTGTTCTCATATCGCTGTAATCGGTGGTCTTTATTACCACCGATTTGATAATTTACACCGAAATGATAAGAAAAAATCAATCGGTGTCTTATATCTAACATCGGTGTTTTGATTCATGATCAACGCATAGTTTTGTCACATCGATGGATTGCTTTATCACATCGGTAGATCATTTTATCATCTCGGTGAGTCGTTTTATCATATCGGTAGATCCCATGTCATTTCGTTATGTATACAAAGAAAAAATGGAACATACAAACATAATTTATTATTATACAATTTCAAAAAATATATTTTATTTGGTTTTCTAAGAACTCAGTTCTTGTTGGATGTGATCTACTTACATAAGACCCTCGATAGATAGATAGGTACCTACTATTTTCTTTTTAACCGACTTCAAAAACGAGGAAGTTCTCAATTCGGCCGGTATTTTTTTTTTCATTTCTATGTAAGTACACCGATTACGCCGAGACTACTGAACCGATTTACGTGATACTTTTTTGTTCAATGCGGAATAGTTGCCATTTGGTCCCATAAAATTTTTAACAAAATCAGTTGGGTAGTTTGGTTATTATATAAAAAAAACTGAAATAATTAATTCGTCTACGTATGCGAAATTGGCGGATTTTTGCTTTCCTATGACTTTTTAGTGTAACGATACGATAGTAGGAAACAATATTAGTTAACGGTCACCCATCTAGCTCCGACCTTAGAAAGTTATCACTAAAAATTGTGAAAAAAAAATTTACACAATTTAAGTAGGTACTCATCTCCTAGAAACATAATTTTTTGGAGTTGGTGCTTAGTTGTTTCCAAAAACAATAGAAAGTGAAGCACCAACTCTTAAAAATATGTTTCTAGGGGATGAGTACCTACTTAAATTTAATTATTTTAACCTTTTAAGTTTTTTGAAGTCGGTTTTAATTTTTGTTTTGATGTTCAAAGGTGGATAGATTATCATATCGGTATGCAGAATAAATAATCGGTGCCGGTTTGTCACATCGGTGGAAACCAGAATTCAAACTAAATTTACTCCTTAGTCTTAAATGATACGTTGATGATATTAAATTTGGAGATATATATTTAATATCCTAAAGATTACATTAAAACTAAAAAATATACAAAAAAAATATAAATGAAAAAGTTCACCGATATGATATTTTTTTTTTTTTTTATATCATATAATTGGAAAAATTATTTTAACTAAAAAAAAAGGACGATAAGGACCGAATTATTAAATATAAAACAACTGTACGCATATGGTACATGTACTCTAGTTCAAAAGATAATCAATAATTCTATTCAAACTAATATAACGCTAAGTAAAAAAATATCAACTCACCACTTTCGGAATAAAAACAAACTCCAGTCAATCAACCCGCGCACTAATTATGGCAAGAGAACGATATTGTTCGAGGGAGGAGCACAGTTGTACAACGCATTACCAAATGACATAATAGAATGTGATAGCATACCTTTATACAAAAATTAACTTAGAAAACACGTAAGGAAATTGTACGCTTTATAAAGGCCTCAGAGGTAAATATTTAAGTTACCACAAAATATTTATATTTTTCATATCTCATTGTACATGAACTAATTTAAGTTTGTATGAGAAATAAATTTCTTTAAACCTAAGTCCTCGGCAGCTCAGATGGTTAGAGCAGTGACCGGAGAAAGGTTGCGGGTGCACTAAATTAATCATTACTTATCAAAAAATATTTATAAGATTTTATTTTAACATAAATGTTTGAAATAAAAATAAATTTAGAAAAATTTCTCAGTCGCACGTAAAGTGAGTAAGTAAAACTTATTATCGTAGACTATCAATTCACTTTCAACAAACGTTTGACGTTCACCAAAAACAGACAGAATTTGTTGAATATCGCAAGTGTCGTCATTAGCTGCAGTCGGGGCACTGTGCATCCTGCAGATACATGGTAAACAATAGAGACTAGACAGACCACTTTTAAAGACAGTACAAACGTAACGCAGGTTGTCTGGCGCACTTCAAGCAGACTTCAAACAGAAATCAAATCGGAGCATTTAGCGATGTGGCTTTCTGTTTGAGAGGGCGCGATGTCACAAAGGAGCCCCTTGTTTACTTGCCAATTGATCGCTTGACCTATTACACTGTATGCCAACTAATTGGCAACTCTACGTATAAGGTGATAAACACACTTGTATTACCTTTGGCCCGATGGCCGCTGATTAGTAGTGCTTGGTATGCTGTAACAACCATCATAACGAGCTGCAGCGTGTCAACTAATTACCTTTGTGTTTGGCTTACGATCTCAATAGATATTGTAACAGTTATACTATGCAAGGTGAATGTTTCAAGTGGGTGTGGATGGCCAAATTCGAAACTATGAGGAAAGTACTCAGAGGAGTTTCGACGCGAATTTGATGAAAACTAAAACTGCATCGTTTGATTATTAAAAATCAATATAACGCCAGAAAAGGGGTGTTAGTTATAAGTTTATAAGAGGTTCCTTCGATTGGTTCCTTCGTCGCCGGATTTCAAGTTTGTCGGATTCCAAACTCGACGGATTCCAAGCTGGTCAGTTTCTAAGTTCGTCGCATTCCAAACTCGCCGGATTCCAAACTCGTCTGATTCCAAGTTCGTCGGACTCCAAACTTGTCGATTTATGTACGGTCAAGAACATAAATATGTATACAGATGACAAGCTTTGAACATGGATTTGATCTGACATGATTGAAATCAAATCTACGATTAGTGATTTATAATTTATAGCTACCACGTGGTCCGTAGTGAGGACCACGCTACGTTGTATCAAGGAACCGGCTCCGATGTACACGTTGTTTGACCTTGAGCGGTCAGCTGATGTTTTCACGCTGGAATGGGATAGCAAATTAGTGATTTGTTGTAAGCCCCCTCTTAATGATTTAAATATAAAGGTACTAAATAAATAAATAATAGTACATTATGGTACAAGTGTGTAATGTTGGTGATTACCGCTGAGGCGCATTGAGGCCCGAGCCGTTAGGCGAGGGTCTTAAGGAGCCGAGGACGGTAATCATCAATACACACGTGTATCATACAACGTTTTTCAACACACTTCTGAATAAAATAATACTTAAATAAAAAACCATTTTACATAGTAGATAAAAAGTTTATTTAGAGAAACAATTAGTAAATGTGCAGTTAGTAAAATTATAATTAACTATTTTTGATGATATAGCGGTCTCATCAGATAGATTATTTACTGAAATACTTTCATGTTCTATTGTTATTTGTGATGGTTCATTATTCGTGTAGGTAGGTGAAATCCAATCATTGGATGTACTTGGTATTTCGCTAGTAGGATGCGTCTCAGAATCAAGTTTAATTCTTTTTGTGATTTTCGCACAAATTTCCTTCTTGTTTTGTATGGAATCTTCTACATATGATTCTGCTACATTGCTAGATCGCCACCCGCCATGTCGCTTCAAAGTCATTATATCAGCTCCTGAATTTGCCAGCAATGTAGCTGAAGTTCTTCTGAAACTATGTCCAGTGTAGCTCTCAGCATCTACTAAACCCAAAAACTTAGCGATTTCTTTAGGCATATAACCAAATTTGTTTATACCTATAGGCTGACAGGTACATTTACCATTCTGGTAATTTAGAAAGAAACGGTCATTTTTTGTTTTTGGTGAACGCAAACTTTCATACTTCTTAACAATATCATAGAATGGACCGTGTATGGTGAATGACCTAGGTATTTTATTTTTCGTGATAGGTATCTTCACTAAAAGCATCTGGCCATGGTTTTCTATATCTTTTACAGTTATATTTGTTAATTCTTGTATCCTACAGGCACCAGTTACACCAAATATTAAAGCAACCTGAAACAAAAGAAACAATAATTAAAGTCAACAAGCTGCTATTAAATATTTAATTAAAATTAATTTAACTAACCTTTGTAGCCAAATATTGGTTATCTGGAGCATCTTTAATAAATTTTTCAATATCGTCAGATGATAAAACCTTTGATTTTTTGCTTCTAAATCCATCAGATAGTCTCTTTAGATAAGCTGACAAATTCGAGTATGTTTTTAAGTCCACTCCATTCTTTGTTCGGACTGTACTTTTTAACATTGAGTAAATACACCACAAAGAGCTAGGTTTGTACTTAGAAGATAATTCTTTAAAGTACGCCATGAACACATTTTCTGAAAAAGACTGCGTATTCTTGTTGTTCTGCCATTGTATGAAATTTTGGTACGCTAATAGATATTTTTCCTTTGAGTTTTCTGGTAGTAAACTTTCCATAACGTTCTGGGCTTCACATCTTATATCGGGCGGTGTACAACATAAATCATTTTCTTCATAAATTGTATTTGCAGACATCTTAATTAATAACTAACTAAATAACTTCAAAAGAGAAAACGAGACGAGTTGTGAAAAATGTTTCGTAATGGCGGGAAAAATTAATCAGTTTTCCTATGCGCGCGCATCGGCCATAGACTAATAAATTTCGTAATGGCGGGAAAAATTAATTAGTTTTCCTATGCGCGCGCATCGGCCATAGACTAAAAAATGAGGTTTCTTTTTTTTGGGCTTTTCGCGGATAGCTTTTTAGCGCAAATGTAAGCGTAACTCAACCAATAATAAAAAAGAAAGAAAGAAAGAAAGAAAAATAGTTTTATTTGACATGCACATAACAAACAACAACAAGAAGCTTAAACAATAAAAAATAATAAAAAAATAGACAAATACAAACAGTTTATACTTAACAATAAGTGCAGTCAACAAGGCCCTATCTCAGCATAAAACTTTTGCGACATTATAAAAAACGTCGCAGAAGCGCTGTTATTATGATAGGGCCTTGGGCGTGACTTTGGATTTTAAACTACATATACTTACACATATACATAAATACAAAAAAATACATATACTTACACATATACATATAGATAAGTGACATAAACTCAATCACATCAGACATGGCTGTATGGGCATTAGTTCCTTTTGCCTTCCCATTACAGGGAGATTTAACAACAAAAAAAGAAAAAAAATATATATTGGCAATTTTAATTATTAAAAAAAAAACTATTACTCACTAGTGAATAATAGTAATGAAAAAGTCACAGTTTGATTATAGGTGTCATTACGTGCCTAATTGCCATGGGATTAGAGCCACTTTATGAGGAAGTGTGTTGAAAAATCATTTAATGTACCTAGCCTACATATCCATGATTGCGAACACCCAAGTTTATGTACATGAGATTAGTTCCTAATTTGTCATCTAATTAGGACTAAATCGAAAATGAGTGTACAGCGACAAACTTATAATCTGACGAATTTGGAATCCGACGAGTTTGGAATCCGGCGAGTTTGGAATGCGACGAACTTAGATTCCGACCAGCTTGGAATCTTGACAAACTTGAAATCCGGCAAAGAAAGAACGATTGGTTCCTTCTTCGCCGGATTATTACGTCATCGATGTAACAAAAAAGTACTGCACTACTATTTTCCGAGTTATTTAAAAATTCTATCCCCTGTAGAACTGTGTTGTTAATCTGGAAAGTCTGAGCCGCATTACGTAATCCAAAACTCATTTTCACAAATTCAAAAAGACCAAACGATGTCGTTATTGCCGTTTTCTCTATATCTTCAGGCTTAATCGCTATGTTATGGTATGCCCTATTTATATCTAACTTAGTAAATAAGCACTTACCTGATAAGCCATATGTGAAGTCTTGGAATCTCGGGATCGGGTACCTGTCTGGCTTGGTTACAGCGTTCAACCTCCGATAGTCTCCACAGGGCCGTATCTGGCCGACCTTTTTTTTACAACATGTAATGGACTGGCCCACGGGCACTTGGAAGGTCTGCAAATCCCTAACTCCATCATACGCTTAAATTAATTTTTTACTGTCTGATATATTTTAGGGTTCAGTAAAATGAATTTATGTAACATGTATCATTTTTCATAAAAAAAATTTTTTGTAATAAAAGGGTGTGATGTAGCTTCACATGAATGTGCTGATCTAGCACATTAGTTCAGCCACGCGCTGCGGAGCGGTCGGGAGCTGAGTCGCACTATACACCGGGTCCCGTCAGGTTCATTCTTTCATCATTCAGACATTGTTAACTTATTGTGATATGGAGTCAGATATTAAATTCAGTGGTAAGTAATTTCTGCCTAAAGTAACTGTACAGTGTTAGTGGCAATAATTACTTCTACCCGTTCTCAAGACTTTCATTTAGTCACCACGTAACCCCCTCATTAAGACGGTAAAGTTCAATATCATTATGTTTATTGCTAGTCACACGTTACAATGATGTTATTACATTAAATGAAATGAGACCGATAATTATGTGACACCCTGGCAGGGCACCGCAACATTAGTAGGGCGCTAGAGCTATTGCAACTTTGCAATTTTTTTTTATTTACTATCTACATTACAAATCATTCATATTTTAAAAATGTTGTTACTTCTCAGAATTCGTTCCTTATTTGCGACACTATCGAATGGTGTAATAATACAGGCTGTGTATATTTATTAAAATCACCGGGTTCGATCCCTAGCTAGGAATATTGATTTTACAAAAATCCAATGATGCAGTTTTAGTTTTCATCAAATTCGGGGCCGAGACTGCTTTGAGTACTATTACTCATAGTTTCGGATTTGGCTATACACGCCCACTTAAAATATTCAACCTGCATGTTACGATATCTGATGATCGTAAGCCAAAGTGAGTGACATCGGCATAATATGATGGCGGACTATTGCTGAGGGATGAAGGGCCAGTGTTCCATCACACCTCATTCATGAAAGTCGCGAAAAAAGAAAGTTATATATGTACAGTCGACAGCACATCAAGCGTAACAGCTTGAACTTGAAATCGCCCTTATTTCGTTCGTAAGTAATGGAGGCGGCTTTCGTAGTGCAACTGTTACACTTGATCTGTACAATTATAATGTATTCTCTTTTGAATTTTTCTGTTTATGTCAAAAACTAGTAACTTACTCCTAGGAAATCAAATTCTCTACTATTTATGTAATCAGTATAAGGTCATAAGTCAAATAAATACTACAGATTCTTGGCACCAAAACTAGTGTTGACCATTGTTATTTTACCTTTCTACATTAAAATACTCATTGTGTGGTTTTTTACAACTTTGGGTTGTATTGCCTTGTATTTTAGCGAGCACAACACATTTTTTTTTTATTTTTTATTTAAAGTTTTATTTAAACAGGTGCTATATAAACAGGTGCTATCAGACTACACCTGTCTATATGAGCTTGTTTTTTAAAGGTGGTATCGTTTGTTTTGATTTGGTATTGCAGTTATGCAATTAGTTTAGTTATGATTATGTTGTAGTAATATTGAATGTTGGTAAATAAATAAGTTAATTCGTGTGTGTGCGTATTTGTGTGTGTGTGTGTGTGTGTGTGCGTGCGTGTGTTTGTGTGTGAAAATAAAACCAATTTATCGGATTTAACTCGCATTTAGTTAGATGTTACATTATTATTATACACCCGACGTATAGATTACTTTACAGCTTACATTAAAGCGGTTATATGGACACTTGCAACTCGAAAAAACATATGCGGTACCTACTTGTGCGAGAATACTTCTGCAGGGAGCTCATTCCACAAACTGAGCGTACGCAAGAGAATATTTCTCTGAAACTGTACAGTGCGCGACCATCTTGGTAATAATAATGTCACTGCCAGTGGCGATCGGTGAAATGATAGAAAGAGGCATCATGGAAAATAATTCCTCAGAATACACCCCGTTATATAAAAGTTATACAACGCCCATAAGGAGGAAAAGTCTCTCCTAAGGCTTTAGGGGTACAATACCGCACATTGTCCAATCCACAGTCAAATGGTCCAATCTGATATTTAGCTGTTCCCGCCCAGACCCGTAGAGCCTCAGACAACGTAATATTTAGGCCTGACTTGAGACTGATACAGTACAGCCTTAGACCCGAAAAGAAGTACCGCCGCGCTCTATTGAACACACCAAGCTTCTTGGACGCCAACATGATTTTATCCTCTGAACAACTGCGGAACTACGTCACTAGAGATACCGACACCAAGGATCCCAATATTCTTAGATATGGAAAAGAGTGTGTCAAGTAATTGTAGAGCTACATCAAAGGTTATTTTTGTTCTGTAAACGTACAGACTTGTGTCTTAGTGGGGATAAATTGGCTTACCTACCTAAGTTTTGTCGTCGCCAATCGGAGACTGATTAGATACTCTTGATTTCAGACACAAGCTGATTGCGACTGATTCCTCCATTGTAGACCGAGGGGAACACGACCCATACAATCTCCTATACCACACACATCCACACACCACAGAATCAATGCAGTCATTTAATAGACAGCGTTGGGGACAGCACTTAGTCTTGCGGAATGCTAGTGATAATGTCCATGCTATCCGAGCAACTGCCGTCAACGACAGCTCTTATGCATCTGTTGGACAGTAAGCTAGCGACTCGTTTACACAACTACTCAGGCATCCCCTAATTTCATAAATTCGAAAGAAGACCCCAAGACCCCAGTGACAGTCCCGATCAAACGCCTTCGCTACATCTAGGTTCACAGCCAATGCATCACCTTGACTCAAATCACCCGTCGAGCAATTGTGTCAAAAGCCGAATTACCGGTTGCTGATTAGATCATACTTTTCATATCCATCTCCATGATATCTACTCATCCATGGACCGCCGGAGCCCTTGGGCGGATGACTGTCTAATATAGACTAAGTACCTACATATTAATATAGGTACTAACATACAAGTAAAATCAGAGCAATATGGATGTGTTTATTGATTTTGTCTATTGCTCTAAAAACAAACACTTTCGATACTATTCTGGTGTTGTTTCATTCGCTTTTAGTGGTTGTAATTCAGCCTTTTGTTTGTTATCACAACGCTCACTAACATGACCACTTGCGAGGAAGCGTCTGTTTTAAGAGTATTCTGTTGTAAAACTCTTAATGGCTCAGTTAAACAATAGCGTAAGTCAGCCGAGATGTGAAGACGTTTGTATTCTTTTTAATTTATGCTGAAACTATAAATTTCAGATTCGTTTGACGTAGGGCTGGTAAACAGTACAACACTGTGCAATTGCACAGTGTTGTAGTGAGGAGCTCGGTGGCGTAGTGGTTTGAGCGCTCTGGTTTCGATTACGAAAACAAAGCAACTTTCGCCATGGTTGGTCCCTGGATGGGTCAATCAAATTTATAATCTTGAGCTCCTCCGTGCTTCGGAAGGCACGTTAAGCCGTTGGTCCCGGTTGTTACTGCAACCGCTTTAACCCACCAACCCGCACTGGGCCAGCGTGGTGGTGTTATGGCCCAAACTCCTCATGTGTTTCTGCCATGTAGGAAGGCCTGTGCCCAGCAGTGGGACGTATATAGGCTGGTGATGAGGTGATGATGAGGTAGTGTTTCAATATGCACTTATTATTTGAATAATCCATTACGCTATCTAACAACATCGGTCATTGAATTCACATTCAACTGTTTTGTATAGTCGGAACAATCGTATTTTGCATTACAGATTAGCTAAGCTGCGTTTAAACTCGATCCTATATTTATATTGTAACCAATAAGTATGACGCCAATAACAAAAACGGCATGTTTAATTACATATATCAGTGTAATACCCACATGTCAGACACAATAGATTTTCTATTGTGTGTGTGAAGTAAAATTGAATTGCCCAATATATGAAGGAGGTGATTTTGCTGATTGACACTTGGTTATCAATTACCATAATGGATTTGTACCTGTGCGACCACGGCAGAATTAAGGTCGTAACGAAATTGCTGTTGAATCTTATCAAACGGGATCCCATTGCACTTGCTTGTACAGTTTGACCTTGAGACCACCCTTAGTACGTTCGTAGTAGAGGCGGCTTTCATAATGCAACAGTCAAGATAGTATACGATAGTACAGACTATGAGCATTAATTGATGTAATAGTATTAATAGGCCATAAGTGCGTATTAAACATGCAACACTCGTTTTTCACTAGTATATTCGTAGTTCCGCTTGCGATTCATTTTAATATTTTAAATGATAACTTATTTTATAACTGTGTCACAGTGTCACCACAAGTATGGAGGGTTTCCTTCATCACATGGCTCCGCAGTTCCTGCACCCAGCGTTGCAGAGCTTTGGCTGTGGTGCGTTCCGTCCCATCGGCGGTGCTTTTCACCCTCTCTACCCGGGGAAAGCGTTTGCCCGCCACCTGGGCGAACAGTACGCACTCGGGCAAAGTGTAGGACAAGCTCTAAGGGTAAGTACATTAAATGAATATATACATATTAAAGTGATTGCTTATTTCTAAGTATTGATGCATTACTGGCATTAATTATTTTAATTATATTGCTGGATAACTTCCACGGGGCGTGGCAAAGCAAACCGCACACGGGACGGGGACATTAAAACATACTTAGAAATAAAATGAAAATCTATTTATTCAAATAGGCCCAAGAAGCAAAACTGCCAAGAAGTACTATCTAAGTGAGTACTTCAGTATGTTGTTTTTAAATAAAAATAGAAAATTGCATTTACACATTTCTTAAAATCATAAAATAAATAAATTAGAAGCTAGAAAGCTAGCCTAGGCAACGTGAAAAAAAAGTTGACCTATTTTAAATTAGATGCTGTTTGGTAGATGCGGCTGAGAACGAAACGAGGTAAGATAAAAAGTTTATTTATATAAACAATCCAATTTTTCGTTATTTACGAGTTGAGAGTGAGAGATTCCTAACAAGGGTGGCAATGGTATCAGGCTGATGCTTATATAGCGAGTAACTTAAGCGGTATTGTCTACCCTGTAAAAATCATTTTGAATTCAAGTAACCGCAATAAGTTTAGTAATTAGTTTCTTTGCCGTATGTACTTCTAATTCTAAAAAAAGAGACATGAAAAGGCACCTATTAGGCCGGCAAGGTGGAGGCGGCTAGAACAGTGTGTTTGAAGCTACTGTATCTTCGCATATAGACTTTTCTTACCGATGCACATCAGGTGGTGCTGTGTCATTGACTAACAAAATGTGGCCGGTTGTTATACTTGCGATTGCCTTATATCTATGATATTTCTAACTACATCAACCCGCGGAGACATGCGGCATGCCTCCGCGCCCTGATAGGCTCTATAAAATTCCATCTACGGCAACGGGAGCCAGAGTCAGACTCGGTATGAGCACCTCAGCAAATTTGTTTACAAATTTAATGACTAATCATTGAATCGTTTCGTGTAAACAGTTCTGACTAGGTAGAAACGACATGGTCGTAAAAACCGCCCAAGTACGTGTCTCGCCTCGTGCAGTGACCCGAAAGTGCAGAGCAATCAAAATGAAACGAAAACGTTCGTCGTCGTGATTCAAATTGTATGAAAACGGCAATTATGCCTCCTGTTGTGCATTATTGGAAACCACTTGATACCTATACCTAAATTGATTTGAGAGGTGAACACGGAGATAACTTTTTTCGTTTCGATTCAATTCAAACTTACACTAGGGGTACTGTGTAGGGTTCCGTAGTTGCCCGTCACAAGTATTCATACTGATAATCGAAAAATACAGATTTCAAGTATTAAGAGTCTCGGAATATCTGTTAAGCCTACGGATGCTAGATGAGTTAGATGGACGGACAGATAAGCGGACTAAAGCGTTCCTTGTTTTTTACCATTTATATTAAATTTATATATTGCTTACCAGTTTCAGGGCATCCTAACAAAACCTTAGACCACTTATGTATCATATTTCATGTAAAACAAAAGTTTTTCTCTTTACGAAATCTGAAAAAACAATAGTGAAACTGTTAGATTTGAGTGGTACGGTTTCTTTCACTCATGCGAAAAATGACAATTGTTATAACAGTGTTACTGTGTTATATATTTCGGAGAAGTTTGTGATATCGGTACTCAGCTATGGTCTTACACGATTAACATAGGTAGAGTCCAAAATATATATCGGTATTAGGCGGGCAGTTTTTTTATCCAAAACATTGGTTATGACTTAACACCACCTGATGAGAAGCGTTAAGAAGAATTCATAAAAGAGAACACGGCACTAGTGCCGCATAAAGAAACAGAACTTTTCTAGCAGCCTCCACGTTGCCGATCCATAAGGTGCAATGCGCCATAATCAAGTCACAGCTTTTATAAAGAAACCTGTGTTATAAACAGTGATCGGCATAGGCTGAGCATATTTACCTACAGTTTGTAGAACAGAGATAAAAACCGGAGACTTCGTTAAAATATTTTTTTTTACCTCACCGATAATTTACCGGAATTTTAAGTACGTAAATTCAAACATCAAATTAATTAAATTGAAAGTTCTCCTGCGTAAATATTCTTCCTTATAAAATTTTTAACATGGCTCTTCATTTTTAATATATTCAAAAAAAAAGTTTTCATTCGACTATTTTTGATCGTTTTTTTGTATGTTTGTTACGCGGTAAATATTAATAATAAGATGTTTAAATTCACGTAATTAAAGATCCGGTAAATTTACCGGTAAAAAAATATTGCAGGGAAGTCTCCAATTTTTATCTCTGTTCTACAAACTGTAGGTGAATATACTCAGCCTATTCCGATCACTGGTTATAAAGGATGGATCACATATGCTGTCAAAACTTTCCAAGTTTTGGTAGAAAATACGCCAAAGAAATGCGTCACCCGTGATGTCCGTGATAAACCAATGAAAGGCGACTCAATATCTCGATGCAATTGTAGAGACTCAAGGCTGTTCGTGAACTCTACATCACAAGAAAATATAAATTCTTAAAGACTTTCTTTGTTTTTCGTAAATAGTATACGTAAATTGGGAAAATCTCAAGTGTTATCGGACTTGATGTGAAGTAGAGTATAGGTAATTCGGCCTAGCTGAATGTCATATTTTATATAATCTGTTTTGCCTGTTGTAGACTTATTTTGATAGGCAACGCTCTGAAAATACCCTTGACTCGTGTATGTGCTATTTGCTAGTGCGGTTTCCATCACAGATATTATTTCCTGCTCTGAGGAAGCCACTTAACATCGATTCAGGCGGACCGTATGCTTGTTTGGCATTAGTTATAGTAAAGCTACAAAATGATCTACTAAATAGACGGTATTTACCGAGGATTTTAACAGTTACCAGAAACTTAGAAAATTACCGGTGATCCAGAGCATTTTTTATTTATTTCTACTTTATAAAAATCTCGAGAGTCCTCGAAGACAGAATGAAAAAGTTCTTTACACAAATTGCAAACTTTTTCCACACATTGACAGTAAGGCCTCTGTAAGATAGGCATTTGTTAACATCGATGATTTTAAAGGTCCCTAAATACTTCGCGTAGGGGTTTATCATTTGGTCAAAGTAACTTATTCGACTTCAATCTGGTCGGCACCTTTTTTGAGCATAGTATTTATAATTCAGAGGATTATCATGTAGTATCTAAAGCTTAGGGTACTTCTTCTCATTAATTAACTTTACTGGAATTTCACCGGGAGAGACCATGATGAGGAGTGGGTGGTGGACACATAAAAACGATTTCACATTATTTTATAATAGCTTCAAACTATTAAATAAGTCATGAGATCCAATAACTCAATGCGCAATATTTTTTGAAGTTCAAACCTAAATTTTATTATCCTATTGATACAAAATCTGCTGAGCGATGATTATCTTTCTAAACCCGACATACCAGACAAATTTAATTTTAATTGTATATGTCATACATTTAAGACATCTGGGCGTTAAAGGATTAATTAATATACACAGTTTATAGAAGACCTTTGAGGTAGTATGTAGTAGGATTATGACGGATGATATCTATCATCATCAGTGAGTGGGATAACACAATGAGTGATATCATAGTCCTACTTAAAACAAGGTAAAGTATGCGATCATTAACATTATGGCAGGAATTAAATCGTTTGAGGCTGAACAGTGATATTCATAAGAGATCAGTGTGACTTGTTCTACCTATGTGGTACGTAGCACACCCGGTACAGGTACAAGAAGTGAAAGAATCAGCCCATGTTGAAGGCTGGACAGTGATAATTATTAGAGATCAGCGTGAGTCGATGTACCTACGTCATATGTGAATAACAAGAAGTGAATGAATCAGCAGCCCATTCTGCATTTGAGATATTAACACTATCACCAGACTATATATACGTCCCACTGCTAGGCACCCTACATGGGAGAACCACATGATGCCTGTGGGCCATAACACAAACCCCGCCACGTGCAGTAGCAACCGGGACCAACGACTAAACGTGCCTTCCAAAGCACAATTTTTGATTGATCCTTCTGGGATCGATCATGCGAAATGTTGAAATGTAATCGAAATCAGAGCAATCAAACCGTTTCGCCACCGAGCTCCTCTGTCAGTAAAACAAAAAAGTAGGTATAAGTATAAAGACTTTGCCTTAATAAATATCGATGTCCATTAACTTTCGACCCTTACCAGCCCGCCCAGTAGTGTACAATAGAAAATCTGTTGTAGTTGTGTCTGACATGTTCCCAGATTAAAATGGATCCAGTAGAACGTTGAATTCTAATTGGGACTAACACTTTTGTAAATGCTTGTTCCACGATATCACAATGCTTTTTAGAACCGACATACTCAGGATCACTAATTGGCCTAGACCTTTGTTAGGGGGGTTTGAGACTAAAACGTTATAGACATTGTCTAAGCTCGACCGCAGGCAGCGGCTTGGAGGAGATTGGACAGCGGTAACGAATGATATCTACAAACAAGCATGGAAATACGAAATACAAATAGAATCGTCTAGGATAACTATTTTATACAATGGAACGCATAAATAAAAGGTGATTTATAATATTTGTTGGGATTGTATTTATTGTATATTACAATTTATAAATAAGCAATCTTGTATTCAGGGTTTTACATTATTTATTTAATTAATAATGACAATGTCCAGCTGATATATACCCCCTAGCCGAGGCTCTTTGGTTCTGCTTTGACTCCGCTTAGGTCTAAGGATCATAGCCTGAAGTTTCGTCCACATCTCTCTCACGAACATCAATTGATATGGTGGTTGGTCATCTCTGATTGGTGTGCGGCGAAGACAGTTTAATTTGGATCAATTTGTCGGTTAAGTTGTCGGTAAAACTTTTCAAATATTTAGCCTATCCTATTTGTATGTTTGTATATAGGTTCCAACACTTGTGGTATGTAGGTACTATTTTAGTGTAAAAATAAGTACTCTATAAAATAAAAAAAATAAGCAAATATCAGGTACAAATCAAGTAAGTAGGTACTTTCGTATATTCTGGGATATGGGAACCAATAACGATAAATATTTTAAGCAATATTTTTGACGTGTAAATACGATTTACGACTATCACTAAGTAAAAAATCATAGTTTGTAGATGGTAGTGATATTAATCTTATTTTGCCCGTAGCAAAACTTGAAACAATATGGCGGTATATCACAGAGCGTCCGCGACGAGAGTAGCACGCCGCCTCTGTACCGGCACGGGTACGCCGCGCGGGACGACACCAGCTCGCCGGGCTCCGCCGCCTCCGCCTCCCCCCGCCCTTGCAAGGAAGATGAGCCACCAGCACAGCCTACATGTACCGACTCGCATGACTTCTTTTCAGGTATGTAGATAAAAAACCACGGTTATTAGAAAATTATATATACCAAATTTCAAAATATTAATATTTAATCAAGACACAGCGCCCTATTTTATTTCTATACTAGCTTTCTCCCATAACTTCTTCCGCTTGAATGATGTAAACTGTACATATTTCCGGTATGAAAATTAGCGTATGGGCTATTCCAGGCTAAAATCTATCTCTGTGCCAATTTTCATGCAGATCCGTTCAGCCGTTCTGGCGTGATTAGGTAACAAACTTCCATCCTAACTTTGGAACTTATAATATTAATAGGATAAATTAATTTTCAGCGGATGGCGAGCGCAAATCATCGTGTGGAGTATGCGGTGCGCGGCTCGGACCGGGAGTGGCTCAAGCTCACTTTCTGCAAGAGTTGCAACACCTGTACAGCCTGAGCGCGCTGCCGCGTGACGCCGCGCCGCCCACGCACTCGCTGCATCACCAGGACGAAGACGCCCGATGGGAGGTATAGTCAATATGTTTTTGCATGTAATTATTTTTTCGTACCATCTAATCTGAAATGACATATACTGTGTCAAGTAAACTCAACTTTAAGTTAGTCATTCTAATCCTTCCCAAGACAGGGAGAGGATACTTAGTATTGTAACACTCGCGTGGTACTATTAAAAAACGACAACGAGCCTTTAATCCGTATTCTTCTTCTTGTAGAAAACAATACCAAGGCGGGAAAAGTATACGTTAAGGAATGGCATTATTTTAAGTAGACGAAAAATCGGTGTTGTTTAAATTTTTAACTCCGCATCCTGATGAAGTTTCTTTGACTTTGAAACGTGTCAATATGCTTATTCATTACCTACTTAATTCCTATTAAAATCAAGTGTTATAAATATGCTTCTTCTGAACCTAAATAATCTGACACAGACTTACCAGCGCATCCGTGCTAATCGCCAACGCCGCCTGAAGTTGCGTACGCGCAAGCGCCACCACACAGTGGAAAGTATGCTCGGCTATGACCTGGAGGACGAGCGCCGCGAGGAAAGGCCGCGTGAGACACGCAGCTACGACGCCGAAGACGAGCCCGTCGACGTGGAGGGGGACTCGCTCGGGTGGCCGGAAGGGCCGATCACTGTCGACGGTGCGTACATAGACTTGGGAGGCTATTCGGACACAAAATAACTCATCCGTGTCCGAGATTCCCCTTTCCGAATTTTAATGTAGGCTTTTCGGCCAATGCTACTGGATATTTGTCCGACTCGACCACGCAAATAAATTGAAGTAGTATATTCGGCCAAAAATCTGGGCACTAGAATCTCGCTAAATTTTAAGATATATCGATATGATATGAGAGAATCTATAGCCGATCTATAGTAATAAAAATGTTATTTTTGTTTAAAAATTATATTATCAATTTAACATAGGCATACAAAGTGCTATTTTGTCGATACAATGGCCTAATGATATTTCATTGTCAATTAATTCTTTTCAAATTAAGTCCACTTTTCAAAATATTTGTAATTAATAATAATAATTAAAGAATGATATTATTTAGAATTATTACATATTTCTTTTATTATTTTGTTAAATTGATATATATATATATATAATTTTTAAACAAAAAAAAGACTATTACTATAGATTCTCTCATATCATATCGATAAATCTTAAAAATATAGTTAGATTCTAGTACCCAGATTTTTGGCCGAATTTACTACTTCAATTTATTTGCGTGGTCGAGTCGGACAAATATCCAGAAAAGCCTACATTAAAATTCGAAAAGGGGAATCTCGGACACGGATGAGTTATTTTGTGGCCGAATAGCCTCCCAAGTCCGTACATACACTGACTATTAGGCCTAGTCATAGCTCACACAGTGGACAACTTGCTGGTCTAGGTCCTTCCCTCTCCCTATTTGCTAAAATTGACAAGTGCCGATGCCCACCACCTTTTATAAGTTGTGTCACAATACAATGAAACGGAACGTTTCGTATCTACGTAATAACACCGAAGATTTTATGCACTGGCACTTGTCATTTGACATATGTGATAAGGAGGGTGATGAGGAGCTGGTTAGAGGAACTAGCAACCTAACGAGTTTAGCAGTTTGATCGTTCATTTTTTGTAAACAAACTGATGACAAACAAGCAGACAGCCCACTTGATGGTAAGCGGTTACCGCCGCCTATAGAGACCTGCAATAACAAAGGAAAATCACTTGATTGCAGGTGCGTTGTCATGAGGTGCGGTCGAATACTCAAATGTCAGAAAAACATCTAAGCAAGAAAATGTTGCGTCCTGAGGCGGTGATCGAACCCGCGACATTTCACAATCCGGGTGTCTGCTCTAACCATCTGAGCTACCAAGGACAAGGCTACCAAGGACCATGTGAGCTACAAAAATCCTTGGTAACTCAGCTGTTAAGAGCAGTAGCCCGGATTGTGAAAGGTCGCGGGTTTGATTCCTGCCTCAGTATGTGAAATTTTTCTAGTTTCTAATTGTTTTTTTGATTGTTTTTAACTATCAAAAGGTGAACAAAATTAAACTTATCTTGTTAAAATTGATAAAAATGGACGTATATAAAATTTCCAGACAAGGATCACCGCAATGACGGCGATAAGTTGCACCTCAGCTACGCGGAGGACTTGGAGATATCGAGCACGAATGACACCATTCATTCGCCGGAGCGTGTCAGGTATACTATGTTATTGATTAGCACATTTGTTACATTCTTTATTATTCATTTTAGAATTTTATATAATTAAATATTATACTTACCTGACCTTATCATCAAAAATACTAACGTCACATCTAATTCTTTATTGTACCTACACCGACTAAAAGAAACTTTTGGTGTGTAAATGTTTTTAGTTGCTCATTTAGTATTTCGCTTTATTTACCTGAAACTCCATAGGTACAATAACCCTGTGTTATAGCAGAAAAGTAAACACATACCTATCCGTCTGACAGAGAAAGTGGTAATGAATAATCGATCATTTTGTTTTATATTAATAATTAATTATTACTTTTTACTCCGCATAGGTCCCTTCTCTCTGATTAGAAATAAAGTATATTGTAACACGGTTGCATAGAGCTTGAATGTAACCGATTTATATCATTATGGTTGTAAACATCAAGTATCTCTAAGTCAAATTTTGTAGCGTCGTCCTGCCGTACAGGATCGAGACTCCGAAGCCTCTGTCGCTCGAGTGTCCGAAGTCATCGGAGCCGTCAGAGCGTCCGGCCGAGGTGTCCACGTCCGAGTGGCCGGCCGGCGCGCCGCCCGAGTGGGCCGCGCTGCCCGAGCCCTACCTGCATCGGCACAAGATCGACGGAGAGAACTTACCCTCCTCCACCGACTCACGCAACTAAACAAGAAACAGCAGTTAACGAAACAACTCACGTCTGGACGAACGACACGAAATTACCGCTAGTGTAAAATGAGAAATCCTTTTTTTGAAATTGACTAGGGTGGCAAACAGGTGAACGGCCCGTCTTATTGTAAGCGGTTACCGTAACCTATTATAAACTCTCGTAGTCGTAGCACCTTGAGAATTACTCACGCGTTGCCTACCATCTAAAAATCAAGAAAAGGTATTAATTTTTATATAAGCGCAAGATACAGTCGAAATCAAAAGTAGATTAACCTTTCACGCCCACAATTTCAAGTACTTACAGTAAAAATTACATGAACGCAATAGTTGATGTGACATAGTACAGAAAGAAGGTATTAATCAACTTCTGGGTTTCCCCACAGAAACTTTTTCTATTGGATTAATGACAAATCACATCAATTTACAAAAGAACGAGAAACAAAAGAATTAAACACATCAATGTATAAATAACCTTTAACATTTCGCGATTACATTTTGTTAAGAAACATTAGAGCCACCACTACTTACGTACAATAGAAGGGAATGGGCGATGTAATCTATTATCAAGAACCAGAGAATTCCTTAGAAAACCTATTAAATTTCAATATAAGTAGCGTTGAAGAAAAGCCACCTATTTCTATGAGTTTTCTAAAGCGAAAAATTTTAAACGGACTGAAAGATCAATCCCTGATTCTGATTGTGAAAACTAAAAATATGATTGTAAATTATGATGGTTAAAAAACGCTGTTAAGTTTCCTAAAAATAAAAAATAAATAGGTACAGCCGATAATTGCTGATACAGCTAACAGTGATTCTTTACTCCTGTGACTAGTGTCAGTATCGGATAGCTACATCCTCAGATTCTATGATATGAGGCTACATCCTTATGTGTGTAACAATGTTGAATGTGAGGAGCTATATAAAGTAACAAATGTTTCGTTTTAAAATATTTTCAGGAAATAGTAATGATAAGCTGAGAATTTAGTAGGTTTACAGATTATTGACATATGCTTTTCCTTTTGTTTTAAGAGGTTAATAGATTTTATTGTGACAGTAATGATTATTTATTTGATGTGCGTAACCTTATCAAATGGCTAAAGTAATATATTTTTAAATCTGTGATTTCTGACGTACTGTAATATATAAGTCAATGGACGTTCTTAAATTATTCATCCACAATATATCCAAGTAGATCATAAGTACCGATTCTCAAGTAGGTAGGTAAATAGGAAGCGGCAATGCTACGTTTGTCGGCTCGTGTTTTTAAGGGGCTATAAAACTCTAAATTGATGTTCTTTTATGTATTTTAAATACATAATTATCACTCAAAGCAAAAGTACACAATAATACCAAACAATGCAATTAAGTAATAACTGAAAGTTAGTAACGCTACGAGCCTTTTTTTTTTCGTGGATAACAATTATGTTCATAAATATCATACCTATGGGTTTTGTATCCTGTAGTTTTACTATGAATACCAAGTATGATACGACCTTAGAAACATTTATAAGATATTTTTTGATGAAGTACCCCTTCTCATTCTTATTGTCCTCCTACCACAGAGCTAAACTCCTATCTAATTTGTAAGTACATGTTTCATTGCATGTAGGTATAACATTAAAATTATTTTGTAAATACACAAAATTAGATTATTCTTACACTATTAAGTGACTAATGTAAAATATATTAAGAATGTAGTGGTCTATATATTATATGGCGTAACTTTAACTTTTTAATGGTATTACCCACCTTTTTTATATTATTATGTACATACTTACCTATTATTTGTTGGTCGCACTATAGGTACAGGATGGCACATTTAGATCGGTTAGTATGGGAAAGTCTAAAATTATAAGACATACGAAAATCTCTTCTTAGGAACCATGTCATCGATTTTAGTAAAAATAAAAACTGCATTAATCCATTTAAAAAAAATGTGTACTCAGCTCGGGAATCAAACCAGGACTTTTTGAAAAATAAAACTAATGCTATTTCTATTTCGAAATAGATTGTGTAGGTCTTAAGCAGTAAACGTTACTATGAAACATGATGCCTAAAATGAATAAAATGCATGCATTGTTTTCATATCCTTTAATTTAGTCTATTAAGTGTTCGATATTACCACCATTTTTTCAATACAACATTTCCAACAACCAGGACGTTCCATTTACTAAAATAAACAATTACTAAAATAAATTAAAGGATATGAAAACAATGCATTTTATTCATTTTAGACATCATGTTTAATAGTAACGTTTACTATTTAAGACATACACAATCGATATCGTAATAGAAATAGCATTACCTAGTTTTATTTTTCAAAAAGTCCGGGTTCGATTCGGGAATCGTATGTATGTATGTAACGTGTGTATCGTATCGCTGAGTACATGTATTTTTTTTAAATGTATGAATGCAGTTTTTCTTCTCACTAAAATCGATGACATGGTTCCTAAGAAGAGATTTTCGTAATTCGTACGTCTTATACCTAGTTTCAGACTTTCCCATACTGTGCCACCCTGTATATGCAATGAGTTACTTATGTCACTTCTTTGCAGCAATACCTACCATTGCAGAATTTTCAGACTTGCCTAGTCATATGGGTAGAAATAATTTCAAACGTAGGCTAACCAATACATAATACGAGTAAGTAAGTAGTATATTTTATGTAATTTATTGAAATCAATGTATGAATGTTAGAACCTACCTAAAATTAGCTAACTTGCTATTGTAATATTTTGCCTTTTATTGTTGATGTTAGTGTAAATAAAAAAAACTTAATTTTATTAATGTTATAACTTAACGAAAAATTATGTCATCCAATTGGTATATACGTAATCGTTACACAATGTATGGACAAATGGACATGTGCATGTTCCTAGCTCATAAGTGATAAATAGATAATTCTTGAAACAAAAATTTACCATTAATTCTTGAACGTGATAAAACTATATAGAAAATAACTCTTCGGTTATAGTAACGAGTTAGTAATTGTAAATATTACTCAACATCTCAATTTATTGAAAAATTTAGAGGACGCACGAGCGAACGGACGAACTTCTTCCACGGAACTACTGGGAATAAAGGATCTCGAAAGGCCATCGCTTTGCTACACGAATATTCCTTACAGCATTTCAACTACAATACTACAAAGGAATGTCAATACATATTATTGTTTATAATTTTACCTACTATATTTCAGGCACGCTATTCAATGTTTTCATTTTTTACATATTATATTTTTATTGATTTTTGTATATTGGCCATGGATATTATTGCAATGTAAAGTCCTTTTCAGATACATGCGGTATTCGTGAGCTCTGTATATATTGTTACCACAGCTGTATCAACGAATATCGCGTATATCTGGCCATTTAATGTTAAAATATTAGATGGCCAATAATCCTAAAAGGGCAGTTTCCTACAAGGATACATTTTTTCTCTGAATAATGTATTAAAGAGAATAACTAAGTTTCATCAAATATTTGTTGCATATATGTATTTTAATTTTGTTTTTCATCTTTTATTAAATTATGTTTTTCTAATATTACGTACCTTTTATAACTATGAGTATACGAAGTTACTCATTTCCCTTCGTCCAGTAGTAAGTACCCACCATTTCTAGAGCAACTATGAAAGTTTTGAGGAACGTTTAAAATATTTTGATAAAATATTTTAACGTCATTCAGACAAGGATTTCAAAAGTAAGAAAAATATCAATAACTGGTCCAGGATCACAAAATCCACTACGCTGACCTGGCGCCTATTGGTGGATGTAGAATTTGGGTCATTTGTTCTCTAGTACCTCTTAGTTGCCTCTCTTACTACACTCAAGGAAAGAAATGAGGTGGCTAAATTATAAGTACGAAACCACACACTACTATAAAGTGTAATAATCAAAGTTAATATAAATATTCCTAAAATACGAGTTCATCTTTTCGACGCAGGACTTATTTGGTGGCGCGAACTCTACGAAGGAAACTTGCGGAATAAGTGTGATGGATTGTTAATTCTTATAGCAACATTAAAAAGTTTTGCTCAGCGGATTCCTTCGCCACCCATGGACACACCATTTAGGGATAGTGGGGTAATTAGGAACAGCCAGTTAAGTAATACTTACCACCGCAATACTTCTTCCCATAATTGTTCAAAAGACGCATTTTATGCGCCGCTAAGTGCGTATGCAAAAGTCACGCGCATGCGCGCTGTCACGGTGAGTTAATTTTTTTTTTCATTTCTGTTATAATTTTCGACGTGTGTCAGTAATGTAAGTCAATAATGTTACTATTATATTTTTGAGTTCAAAGGCTATATAAGTACTTTATTTACTACCATATTTTGTTACTATCATTGCTATCATGCACGTACTATCTTTTTTCAAAGCCGATTTGATTTAAAGTTCACCAAATATACTATTTAGAATGGTGACCATTTTGATTTATATTGACTACTTCGGGCAATAGAGAATGGCTTAAGGCGGGTAAATGGGAACGTTACTATTTGCCCCTTGTTTTAACTACCCCAAGTACGGCTGGTTGATTGTGTGAATTGAAAATGTTTAAACAATTAAAATTGGCATAGATGCCTTGTCAGCAAGGCTTTTGTGTATCAGTACAATACACAAAATTGAAGATCTCCGCCGTGCATTCGAAGATGTCAAAAGTAAAAAGCCCACAACAGGCCAAGCTACAAGCAGACAACAACTAAAAAAATTAAGATACCAAAAAAGGTCAGTAGGTTTAGGTATTTAATAAAGAACAAGAAGACCAGCTAGTAAAATGAAAACGAAGAAAAGTTTTATTATAATGTGCAACGAAAAGTATGAATCTGTGACGACAGAGGATTGGATCTTGTGCGCCATCTGTAAACTCTGGCCACATGATAAATGTACTGTCAGCAAGACTAGTAAAGGTTACGTAAGCGATATGTGCCAACGAAAAAAAGGCAGTTTAATGTAAATATTTAAAATTTGGTTGTTCCTAATTACCACATACCGTTAATTGATTTTTTGTTTGTTTTTGTAAATTAATGTTTTGTGTTTAAATATTTTTGAGATTCGTTAAAACCCTATAATAACTACATGGAACTAAAGTTTCACTGTTTCTACTATTCAGGGACATATCATCACGTAGTACTTGTGAGAACAGAAATTCCCATTAGTTTTACCGTAAATAAAAGGTAGAAAAAGTGGGAATAAAGAGTTCCACTTGTTGTACTACAGTAACTTGTCAAATCGTAGGACTTATGAGAAAGGAAAATATCACTTGTTCTACCGTAGAACTACTCAGTAGAACAAATGGGAACAACGATCCAGAACGATTCACACTATTTTACGAATTTATTTTTAAGTATTGTCATTTTTCTATTTATACCTGAATATGCGCTTGTAAAATCGCGCGACATTTTTTTGGTGTAGTCAAAATCCAAATAGGTGTTGGTGGCCGATCCAGAACGATTCATACTGCGCTTGTATATATTGTACATCCTGTATCCTCCTCTAAACATACATTATTGTTAGCATAGTTCCTTCGTTCTCATAATATTATATTCTCAAAATATTACATTCGCAAAACATTAAATTCTCAAAATATTATCATTTGTAAAATGAAGTAAGTACCTACAAAAGTATTATCCATAAAATGGAAGATAAACATTTAGTTTATATTACATATTGCACGACAATTAAATCCTTCGTTCTCCCCCGTGATCCACCTATTACAACATTATTACCAAACTCTTTACTATTTAATTAAACTCTTTGCACTAAATTCATAAGTGATGATACTTATATATTTGGCGAGTCCATATGTGTCATAACATATTTTTCCTGGGGTACCGTACGTGGTGTCGAATGACGTTGTAGCGAATGGTCGTTATGGCGAAAAACTTTTAGCGTAGTACGCTGGAGCGAAAAGCCGTTGAAGCGAATTCCACGAGGTCGAACGATACTGCAGCGGCAGACGTTGTGGCGAAAACATGTTTGTAATTAAATTATGCTACCTTCTTTAAAACTATAAAGGTGAAATAAAAGTTCAGCAGATTCGCAACTAACCAAATCTGGTTGTAAGCATTCTGGTTGTAAGTTGTAAGCATTTCCTGTTTGATGATACAAAATCTTGTATCATCAAACAGGAAATGCTTACAACTATGATAAGTAACACTATGCATATATATACCCGAGTATACCCCTAATATACCTGAGGTCCTACTAGACTACGGGAAGTACCAGGCTATTATAAGTGTAAAAGAGGTTATTTAATTTTATTACAAAAAATATGTGTATACCTACTCATTTTATGATTTTAAATTAATAGCTACCATATCTTTGTAGAAAAACATCTTCTAATTACAAAGATATGGTAGCCTGGTACTTTAGATTGGAAATATTTATGCATTTAACCTATTTAAAAAAATATTTTAATTTATTTATTTTTACATATTCTGTCTTGTATTTCGAAAGAAATATTGATTGAAGAATGCTTGCAAGATTTATCAGAGCTATAGAAAGTTAATTGATTTTTATTTCTTCGTCAATTTTAATAAAATAAAGACAATATTTTTTATTAATAAAGAAAATAGTCTTTTGCGAATGTAATGTTTTGCGAATGTAATATTTTGAGAATATAATATTATGAGAACGGAGCCATAGTTTTAATAAAACAAGTAGCAAGAGTGGAACTTATCCTCTATAAGAGATCTCTTCCAGCCAACTCGCAAGTGTGTTGATAATGTACATACCTAATGCGGTAACGTGGCAGTGTGTTGCCAATATATAGGTACACAGGGTGAAATTAAAACATGGGCTATATTAGTTCATCGAAATGGCTTGCAACTTCTAAAAACATCTTATTCATTTGATAATTTTGTGACATTTGTATGAAAATGTACATTCATATAAATTTTAATGTCAAAATAAAAACCTAAATTATTTTTCATATAAAAGTCATGAAATTATCAAATGAGTAAGATGTTCTTGAAAGTGGCAAACCAATTCTTAAATATTAGTCCATGTTTTAATTTATTGTTATCACCTGTATATAAATATTAATTTAATTTTTGATATCATCAATCTGCATGTACAGTCAGTGTCATAATAAAACATCGACATAATTTGTCAAAATCATTTATTTTATAATCATTGACTTGGGCTAATAAGGTGTCGCTGCATTCACAATTTTAGTTCGACGTAACACTCGGTATGCGATATTAACAAGACTCAGCGCTTTTAAACATACCAAATAATAATAACCTACTGAAAAGAAGTCCAGAACTATGCACTAGACAACGTTTCCTTATCAAGCTAAGTCTAGATACAGATACAGTTAAAGCAAACAAAATTACGTCCATATCCTCATAAGGAGTTTTTTCCGTTTCGACAGATTTTTATTTCGCCAGATTTTTGTTTCGTCAGATTTTCGTTTCGTCAGATATTTGTTTCGTCGGATTTTTGTTTCGACAGTAAAAATACAGTCGCCATTAAAAACATCTCAAGAAGAGATGGCAAATTTTGTTGTAGAGTGATCTATTTATTTCATTTTTTATGCTAAAATAAAAAATAGAAAATAATATACTACAAATTGTCAATATTGTCATTATATTTAGAAGTGAGATATCTCAATCGAAATAACGTATAGTATGTAGCTGGATCATCCCTTGAAGTACCAGGCTACCATATCTATGTAGGAGATGTTTAGCATACTGTTAATTTTATTTATATAATAATCGTAGGGGTATAATAAATAACCTCTGATATACTTATGGTAGCCTGGTACTTCAGATTAGAAATATACATTTATTAGATGTCAACGGATCAAATGAATCAACGGACTGAATTACTTTCTCTTTGTCGCATTGTCGGCTTAGTTTAATTAGAAACAATTATAAAATAAAAAAAAGAATTATGCTATTAACACCAGGTTGGTAATATTTGGAAAAACAAAACCTGTAAACATAGTGCACAGCACTACGGCGTGGTATGGTTCAGTCCCACCTACCCCCAGGGTTATGGCTAGGGGTATGGTGGGTCTGTCACGAATATGCTTATTTATTTTATTTTGTACTTACCTGTACGTTTGAGATAACAAAGTAACATGCTGTCAGAACAAAAATCTGACGAAACAAAAATCCGACGAAACAAAAATCTGGCAAAATAGAAATCTGTCAAAAGGGAAAAACTCCTCAGAAGCACGTGTAAGATTCTTCCGCATTTCAGTAAGTCAATAAATTAACAATAATTTTATATAAGGTTGAAAAATCCATTTAATTCTAACATGGGAACATCAATAAGTTAATCACCATTATTTTTATGATACATCGTTATTTCCAGAAATCCGATGACCTGAGATATAGGGACAAATATCGAAATAAATAAATAATTTAATATCAATAGAAAATTCAATTTTATAAAATTAGCACCACCAATGTAATAAAATTCTTTACTTATTACAATGAAAGGTAACAGAAGTGAATAAAAACGACTACTATTATTTATTTGGTATGAAGAAGTGATCTTGCACTAAGAAACTACATGCCGTTCTTTGTATGATGTTCATTATCTACATGCTTAACAATCACTAATACTTAGTTTCTCGAATGCCAATAAAATTAACTTCAGTACCAAAATACCGCAACGACGGCTGTGGTTGGCGTTAGTTAGACAAAATTCGTGAACCAACAACAATCGACACTTGATTTAAAAATACAATAAAATTATTAATATTCAAGAGATTTTTGCTCCTATTCGCATTCCCAATCAACCCGCTGATTCGAAATCTGATAAAATTTTTGGTTCTTGATTTGTTTTCATTTATTATATGCAGGTCTATATGCAGTAAAATAACAAAAAGTATGAAAAAACTGCCGTACTACTAGTCGGTTCATCTTAGGCTATTAGAATGTTTGGGTAATGTGATGATATTTCGTGTAAAAGATGATTTATACTAGACAGAATCGATATAATTAAGTACAGCTTAATTCTTATCGATTCTGATAAGAATTAAGCTGTACTTAATTTCTTTGTATATGTCTCCACTTTGTACTTAAAATCGACCTTGATACCTTGATTCGCACATGATCTAATATAAAACATCTTTAAAACACTGAGTTGAAATTTTTGGACCTAACTATTTATTGTCGGCGGTCTTCACTGCTTAATTTAAAGGTGGAGTGGCGGTAGGCGTCCTCCGCTGTCGATGCGGACGCTCGAAGAGTTGTCTGGTCCAAGTCGGATCGGTACTCTTGGACCACCTGAAAAGAAAAAAAAATAAAGTATAGTCTAGAAAAAGGACAAAGGAAGGGATCAACTTCTTTTACAAATCCATTTTGTATCTATGTCGTAAAATATAAGAGTGCTTTTAATTAAAAAAAAAACACTAGTATATTTTTCATACATAATGCCATCAACCAAAACTAACAACGAATTATGATAACAGGTGCAGCTCCAAGAATTATGATATCAAATTCTCTGAAATACCACACTTCAATTTTTCTTAAAGAATTATGTGCTTGGTAATAACTCGGTGGTTATTGTTTTGGCTGGCATTGATAAGTTCGATAGTGCAGAAAGTCACTACTACACAGCTCTAATAGTTTTATAGGTAGAAGGAGTAATTACATATACCTACGAGACAATAAATATTTCGTGATTATAATTGCAGATACTTATATTGAAAATTTGGTTAAGCGCCAAATCTTTCATTTCGGTGAGGCCAACATTTTTCAGTGTAATATCCCTCATACAACAAAAACTATTGGTTATTTAAGATTATGGCCACTTATTTAAATGTTAAATAGTGATAGCATTATCACAAAGTAATTTTATAATAATAGCTACCACTAACTACCCAGCTCCCAGTTCGGTGACTTGAAGTTCCCCAAGATTATTTTCACCTAAAACAACTCTAGATCCATAGGCTTATACATAACATAGTACGTACCGGTGCCACCTAAATGCTGATGGTGGGAGGACAAGCGTCGCTTGCTTGCGCGTTCCCGTCAGCAACGTTACAATACGATTCCGAGCTAATGAGAAGAACTTAGAGAATATGGTTCTTAAAAGAGTGAAGGATAAAAAAAATAAAAGAAAGTAAAAACCAAAAATCTAGATTTCAGATAGTCTGGGGCGTACGTGGACCAAAAATATTAGGTATATTTAATATTTACATTAGTGTGCAAGGAGCTCTAAGATTTCTACGCTCACAAATATAAAGCATCCATCTTCAGTTTCCAATAACAAGATAGCCACGAGTACTTGTACTTGAAGCTTCTTTGAGTGACACGTACCAATATATAGCATCTTGCTGTCTGAACAAGTTTTTAAACACTTGCCTCAAACATGTAATTTTCTACACGTAGCCTCTCTTATCAAAGTTAGCATGTAGGTATTTCTAAATCGCTAGAGAAATATTTGAATATCAGCACTTGCCTTTTGACAGTTTTGTTTTGTTTTGTCAGTTTTTCATTGTATTGCGGTGACTTTATACCAAAAATCATCATACTGCGTATTTTCCATTAAGGATTGGGTAAAAATGAACTTCACTTGCCCTTCGTATGTGTTCCTCCCTCGCAGCGAGCTGCATGGAGAGTTCCTCCTTACGGCGCTCGAGCTCTGGCTGGTAGTTATTCTTTAGGCACTTCTCCACTTGTTCGTACTCGCGGTAGAGCCCCGCATACTCCGCTAGGCTCTGCTTCGCTTCCTGGCTCCCGCGGCCCTTGGAGGTCGCGCCGTCCGCGTCTTCGCGACGCGTCGCCAAGCTGCTTGAAACATCACTCTCAATTTGACAATATTCCCAGCAACAATCACTGAGTATGTATCGTAAAGCATCCACAATACCTATAAGACTATTTTTATTATCATAATTATTTACCTACGATTTAAGATAATTCATTAAATTACTTGTAAGAACTGCGGTGCTTCTCAATCGAGCAATCACCAATCGGATTTTATTTTAATAATCGACCGAGTATGTTTGTCAGATGCCTTTAGAGAAAAAGCGAGTAACAGGTGAAAACCTGAAGATGGGTTAGGTACCTCCTATATTGTTATGTGAATAGTTTACAGAACATTTTTGGTAAAAAGTGAACACCAACTTAATAATGTATTTTCTGAACAATAAAATAGCAAACCATAATCTTCTCGGTAAGTTTCATGCAAGTAAAACGTGAACTATTTTCTTAGGCTTTTTTATTTCGACAATACCTACCATTTATTTTGGGTAAAAGTTTGCAAATATTAAGTTGATATTTTATCCACTGAAAATGAATTATTTTCTGTCTAAGTAGTTGCACGAGCAAAAGTAGGTATAAGAAGAAGTAGGTACCCTTAATAGGTATTATTATTGTATAAACATGTGCTATCCAAGTACACCTATCCGTGTGTTCTAGATTGTGATATTGTTTTAATTTGTTATATGCGGTATGATGTTATTCAATTAGTTTGATTCTAATTATGTTGTTGTAATATTAATAGTTGGTAAATAATAAAGTGTATATGCGTGTGTGAGCGTATTAGTGTGCGCGCGCGCGTTTTTGTGTGTGTGTGTGTGTGTGTGTTTGTAGTTATGATATATAAACATGATGATATATAATATGGCATCTATTCCGTGTTTGTTCCGCGTTTTCTCAGCAACAGGTCGCCTGTTGTGGGTTTTTCGGACATTTGGTTTAGATTATGAGGGTCGATGTCCGTAAGGTTTTTTTTTTATACAACTAGATGACAAACAAGCTGATGGCCCACCTGGTAGTAAGCGGTTACCGCCGTCTATAGACACCTGCAATAACAAGGAAAAGCACTTGATATTGCAGGTGCGTTGTCATCCTGAGGCCTAAGATGAAATGCCTTCCATGCAGGTGTTATGTCTGTTACGTGGAATCGGAGGCAGTTATATTATAGGTGGTGTAGTCTTTGTGTGGAAGAGAAGTCACAGGGATAAAGGGAGTCGGATGTTATATGAAACCGATGGAGGTAGAATTTATGGTAGCGCTGATGGTTTTTGAGGAATTAAGTCTGCAAAGTTATTAAAATATATTTAAGAAAAAATGAAAGGGAGCCGTAGTTAAGGAACATAGTTTTGGTGTATTTGCAGTTGCCATGTTCTTCACAGTACTTGTTTTTGTTTTTTATTTTTGGTTGACACCTTTTATGTAACTGATGGGAAAGTTACTGTAGATAAGGGTTTCATGTGATGATGCTGCAGATTTCCGGTATGATGTTCTGAGATGGAGGGAATTTAATAGCCAAGATCATACAATATGAACTTACTTGTACATAGAAGTGAAGAAGTAGTGCGGGCGGCTAATGGCGCGTAGAAAGCGAGGCACCATCCCGTCACCCTCGCGGTATAGCGACAGCAGACGGTTGTACGACATATATCGGTACGACGGCAGTCGAAGCAGCCGCCGGCCTACTCGGATCACGTTTATCTCGCGGTGATCTAGCGACGGTTGCTGTCACAAACAAAGGAACTTTAGAATTTCAAAAGAAATATGCACCTGGACTAACGACAATCAAGGGAAGGTAGAGTTGCTGCTTTATGCAGTGTTTTTTAATATGTGCAGTGCAAGTCACTCAAAAAGGTTATTTATTTATTTACATAAAGGTACAACTACAGAATACAATTCCATACATTCTTATAACAAATAATATAAAATGGTTAAACATGTTTAAATTGCATTCCAATGAATGCTGTACACAGCGTTGACATAAAAAGAAGAAACAAAAAAATAATAACAATAATAATCAATAATCTGATAGTTAAACATTATATGAACTTTTGTCTATTTTAGCTTCAAACAGAAGGTGTAGCATACAGCTGTTTTATTGCTTTACAAAATGAGTATGAACTCTGAGAGAATATATCCAAACCATCGATATTACTATCATATGACCTGCACATTCGAAAAAGTGGACTATTATATGTGACGTTGTTATTGCAAAAAGGCAGGGAGAACAGCTTACGTTTTCTATGACTACCGCTAGTTTTAAATGACAGATGGCCCAACAAATCCACGGCATCCCACCGATTGTTAATGATTTTATACAGTATGCAAAGATCTTGAATGGAACGTCTAGACTCCAAAGTATTCAGTCCAAAGTACTGCAGTCTTGCTTCATATGTTGATAACTTTCGTCTGAGACCCAGCTTCGAACTTAAATGACGCAGAAAACGCCTCTGGACCGCCTCCAATCTATCCACGTGAACACTGTATTGCGGAGACCATACAACAGAGTTACACTCCAAAACACTTCTAGCAAGGACATAGTACAGCATCAGTATGTAACCTTAAATTGTGGCACCTGTGGGGTCACGCCGCAAGTGCAGGTCACCACGTCAGTTTGGCTAGCTAGAGGGAGAACATGAGGTGGCAGAGGTGTAGGTGTCGGGGCCCAGAGGATGGAGCAAGGTGGACGGATTCCCACCGGCAACTAAATTTATAAAAGTGGGCGCCTTGTTGTCAGCAGGTCCAAGGTTCACCTTCCTCCAACTCAAATCAAGTTTTGCCTGATAGTGATAACGAAGTTTAAAAATATATATATGTTTATTTTCTTAAAATAAAGGCTTATTGGTTACAACCAAGAGCTGGCAAATATACCCTAGTTTTGGTTACACATTTATCTTATTTTAAATTATTCTTCCAAAATATGGCACGGCTGAGGTTGAGCGAGGATCATCAATTTTATGTCCTATGAAGTTGTAGTGGTAGCAACTCACAACTATTCAAATTTACTACTTAGGTTAAAAAAAAAATGGGATACCATACCAAATCAGTTATGTTGGGAAGGTAACATTAAGACTCGAGGAACACGGGGACTAGCACCATATGTCTAACATCTGTAGAACGATGGCCTCCGGGCTCCTACGAAGTAAGGTCAACTGGGCGACGATGATTAGCGCGGACCAATGTTGTCACTGCGGTCACATGACGCTCAGGAAAGCAGGTTTGTCCCCACCCACAACGATGGTAGGGCTCAAAGGTATTTTTGATAACCGGGTAATTTGTGTGAGAGATAAAAAGGAGAACTAGAAACAAAAAGAAAAAAAAAAAACCCTGGAACAAAATGTACCAGTTAGTATTTGTATTTATGAAATACTTATGGAATGATCCTACGTTAAATATAAAAATTAGTAGCTTACCACTTTATCGGAGTGGGCTCCCGTTTATCTTTGAATGACTAATGCCACGGCATGTGGTCATCATCAAGCACGAGGTCGACGCCACGTCGAGATTTAAATATTCTAGATATTGTTATTGAAAACTGAAACAAACGGACCCGTTGGTTAGACGCCTTCGGAATACACGTTACCTTAATGTTAAAATTAAACAATACAACTTACAACTTCTGTTCTAGGTATGTGTTACCGGCCGGCAGCCGGTTTCCATCCCATAAAAATTCATCTGCTTAAAAGCAGGTCGGAAACTGAAATTAATAATGGACACTATCAGCATCGAAATGTGTAGTTAAATGCTACTTTATCCCAAAGAAATACTCACAGTTGTAAAGTATAAAATTTACTTGACTTCGATCATAGTTGATCGGCAAAAGGAAGAGCAAATTCAGAACCTCGATGATTACGCAGCACAAATGACGCAACGTTCAGAAGGCAGTCTTAATACTCTCTGGCAAAATGTGAAATCAACAAAATAATTTTGAAATATCCTTTATATGGTAAAAATAACTTTAGAAACAATGTCAAATAAATAGATTTCCTACGAATTTAGTTGATTAATTATTGTTTATTGAAAATAAATGAATGTTTAGGACAACAATGAAAAGATTTACTTTCGAAACGAATAAAAATGTATGTCTTTAGAACGTACCCTTCACTATGACATTGAAGTTTGTCAAAAATTGAGTTTGACAAATCCCGACTGGGCTGCCAATGCAAAAATATAAGAATAATGGACTAAATTAATACCATTTATAAAACTGAAATGAGTGCACTATGCACTAACAAAAAAAAGGTGTTACAAGTACACTAGCCGGCCTACGAAATGGTTTTGCAGTCCTCCAAATGAAACCAATGACCCTGTTTACCTTTGCTATAATGTTATCATAGTGGTGTGTATAACTTAGCTTAGAGTCCAGCCATACTCCGAGATCCTTGATCAAATTTTGTCGATTAAGTAGAGTATTATCAATATTGTAGGCATAATGGACTGGTGATTTCTTTTTTGTAAAAGTAACTAGACAACACTTTGAAATATTCAAGGACATACCATTATTCTTACACCAATTATGTACCTTATGAATATCGTTCTGCAGCAACACGGCATCGCTTGTAGACTCAACTTCTCTATATATTTTAATATCATCTGCATATGCGATGCAATTTGAGGATATAGATTCCACTAGGTCATTAATGTACATTATAAATAAAAGAGGGCCCAAATTCGAGCCTTGTGGTATCCCCGAGGTAGACAAGTAGGGCACCGAATCATAACCATGCACTGCTACCAGCTGTGAACGATAAGATAAATAAGAAGTAAGCCACCGCAGGAGTACTCCATGAATTCCAAGATGGTATGCTTTGCAGCACAGAATATTGTGGTCCACCTTGTCAAAAGCCTTGGCAAAATCAATATAAAGGGAATCCACCTGGACGCGCCTGTCAAAAGCAACATTTAGATCATGAACGTAAGTCATCAGATTAGTAGTTGTGGATCGCCCACTGACAAAGCCATGTTGCTTGTTACTAATAATCGTCTGCAAATGGAAAGACAAATATTTAAACACCAAACTCTCCAGAATCTTTGCAAAACAACTAAGTATACTGATCGGCCTAAAATTACTAACATCCATCTTATTTCCTGATTTATGTATAGGCACAATTTTAGCTATTTTCCATAGCTCGGGGAAACTACCCGTACTTAGGCTTTTATTGTATATTAAATGAAGGGGTCGCAACAATGACGTGCAACATTGCTTAATAAATGAGGGAGGCACTCCGTCAGGCCCTGCACCTTTGGTAATATCTAAGGTATCAAGGGACTCAGCAATCTCCCGTTCTGTTATAATGACAGTAGAAATACTTCTATTTGACTCTGGAAAATTAGGAATGTAATTATGTGTAGTAGGTTTACTGTACACAGAAGAAAAGTGTCTAGCAAACAAATTAGCTATGTCAACGCCTGTATTAGCAGAGTCAGACTTGTAGAACACCTGATTAGGTAATGCATTAGACGGGCGTTTTGAATTGGCATATCGCCAAAAAGCTTTGATATTGGTGTTAATACTTTCTTCTGTTCTATCCAAGTAATTCCTGTAACATGCATCAAATTCAATTTTACCCCTGGAACGGAGCAGGCTGAACGCATCATAATCACGTGGATTGTTGTAGAGCTTAAATTTATTATGATACTTATTTTTCTCTTTGAGTATCTTAATCAATTTACGGGAAAACCAACTAGGCCATGTACTATTTCTAGTCGATGTCGGTGTATGTTTTTCAATTATTTCCCATAAGTGGTTATAAAATATCTGCACTAAACTATCACAATCCAACCCAGTATATTGGTCCCAGTCTATTTCATTAAGTTCGACATTACACGCCAAAAAGTTTGTCTTATAAAATCTATACTTCTTATCAGGGTTCTTCGGCTTCAACAAGTTCTGTTTAGTATAATTTAAAGTAATTTCTAAGGGTGGATGATAAGCATCGACTCGACTTAAAGGTTGAGCCTCAGTAACAACACATGGAATCTGTGAATTGTTTAAGACTAGGTCTAAAATGTTGTTATGAGAATTGACAACCAAATTATATTGGGTCAAATCTGATCTTTCTGTAAATTCACATAATGCACAGATTTTAGCGCTCGATGTAGAAAAGGGATAATCAGAGAACCAGTCAATTTCGGGAATATTAAAGTCGCCAATTATTATAGCATGTTCCGAGGACGACTGACAGATTTTCTCAATACAATTTAGTGTGTCTTGAAATTGTTCTATTTGTATATAAGAGGGTATATACACTGTAAATATATTTAAAATTGAATGTTTTAAATGCACACTTACACATACATTCTCCACGGATGCCTCGGGTAAAACCTTTTCAGAAGTAAACACGCACTTTTTGACTGCACCAAGAACACCACCGCCATGTTTCTTTTTATATTTTTTCATAAATTCAACAGACCGGTCCCTACGATAAACTACATATCTGTCATCAATCAATTCAGAAGAAGCCACGGAATCATCAAGCCACGTCTCACTTAAGCATATAATATCATAATTATTTAATAAAATTGAATTCATAATATCATTGGTTTTGGACTTAGTTCCTCTTATATTTTGGTAATAAATAGACAACTTTTCCATTTTACAAATCAAAAGATATGCTTAAAATGGTTGAAATAAAAATAAACACAAATAAAATAATAAAAAAAAGCTAATTCAGTGAGTCCAATGTTTTTTGACTTTTCACATGCACGAACGGCGATGTTTCATCTTTCCGCATGAATATGCGTCCATTACGCACCCATACAAATTTATACGTTAACTCCTTGGCCTTAACACGAGCAGCAGCGTGCAGCGACTTGTTAGCTGGCGACAAATGCTCCGAGACATAGATGGGTACGGAAGGTCCGCTAAAACTCAATAGAGAGGATCCAAGTTTACATTTAGGATGTGACCTGTTATACCGCAAGACAGCTGAGTAAAACTCGTCGCGACAGCGGATACTTCTCAGCTGCACGACTATAGCACGAGGAGTTTTTATATCTTTGTTTTTGTGAGCGACCCTAGTACAATTCAAGATATCTGTGTCTTGTAATTTAAGAGACACCACGCCAGCGATTTTATTTACTATCGATACAATATTCTCATTTTTGTGTTCGGGGACACCCTGAATTTCCAGGTTATTGCTTCTAAGATATTGTTCAAGCTGGTCCATACGCTGTGACATACCAGAAACGGTTGCTCGGAGCTGCTCACATTCCACTTGCATATTCTTGTGATCGAGTATGATTTTGCTCGTGGACTTGATTAGGTCATCATACTGATTGCTAATATATTGAACTGAATTTTGCAGTTCTTGTAATTTTTCATTGATGGGAGCCATTTCAGCACGGATAGCTGCCTTTATTTCACTTCGAATGAGGCTAGTAAGATCGGCATCCGAACATTCGTGTCTATTGCGTCCACCTCTCAATGTTACATTTTCCTGTGCCGAATGGTCAGACAGTTGATCTGGAGAGATTTCTTCTTGCACTGACATTGCACGCACTGGCGTATTTGTTGTGTCACTTTTAGGTTTTTTATTAATGCATTCTGGGCAGATCCAGGTCTGCTTGCGCTCACTTCCAGGTCCATAAAAGCTGTTGTACCGCTTCTCACTTACACCAGCGCACAGGAGATCATAGGTTTTAGCGCATTTACAGCACTTCAGAAGCTGTTTACCCTTAACTGCATTCAGACAACCCGCACAAATCATTTGTTTTGAAGACATCCTTGTTTACGTTTAAACGAACCACGGTGGCGTTCAAGTACGTCCAAACGCAGCACAAAGCTAGCGGACAAAATATTGTCTACGATCCGCGCTCGGCAATGACTCACAGCAGCGAGCGTACTGCGAGTTGTCGTAGGTCACGGTCGATGGCCGGTATTTTATAATTTTTAAACTTAAATTCGCTGTATCTTTAAAAATAGCTCGAATTTTAAACAGCACTTTTCACCAATTACTTAAGCGTTTCACTGACTATCTAACTATTATAATTTAAGTGTAGAATAATCACTTTGAGGTACGATTTTGATTAAAAATTCGCGGAGCAAAGTAATATGGTCTTTCTTCAATCAAGTATCGGACGAATCGTGTTATGAGAAGCTGTAAATGTGATTATTGATTTTTTTACCGAATAAGTCTAAAAATATCCATTTCGCTCTAGTTTCCATAGCGAACATAAAGAAACTTTAGCTATCGTCGATAACGCGATAGGTCAACCCACCACCATGGTCATGCCAACATCGCGGTTATAACGGACAAATTGCGAGAGATGCGCGCGGAACCCGCGTTTTGCACGCAACTCTCGACTCTCTACATATATTCTTTTTCCACTCTTCGCCCTCTTCCCTATGACCGTACTCCCCACCTTCTGGGGCTACGACGCCACAGTTACGGCGCCGGTGACAAGCTTCCTGCTCTCGGGATAGGTCAATCAAACCTTGTAATCTCGAGCTCCATCGTGCTTTGGAAGGTACTTCAAGCCGTTGGTCCAAGCTGCTACTGCAATCGCTTTAACCCACCAACCCGCATTTTGGCCATTGTGGTGGCGTTACGGTCTGCGCCTAGCATGGGACGTATAAAGGTTAGTGATGATATTATTCTTTTGGGTTTTCATTTTTTAAGGTCAAATCTGATTTTAAGCTCTCCAGATCCTCAATCGTAATTCTTTTTTACTCACTTCTGTAACTTTTATCGTATGGAATACACAAAAGTGAATAAAATTAGACAACGAACACACAGCTTACCATAACAGCACTCCTTGTACCACTTGAGGGGATATGGCCCAATCCTAAAAGAAAATATTCCACGTCATACTCAGAAAACACAATATACCTACCTACCCAATATTGAATACAGTATTAAATTATTAATTATATCAGTATATTTTACTATCTTCCGTAAACAAACACGCATTATATTGACGACACTAACCCATGTGATGAGCAATCGTCAGAGGTATTCCGGATAGTGGCTGTTGAATTTTCATACCATTTAAAACCTGCAAATTAAAAATTGCTATTCAAAGATATGTAACTGATTTTTGAACAAAACTCTTTTGAGAATAACTGCAAAAGCTTATTGGCTTTCTATAAACTAACTTCATTAGTTTGTGGTTTACATGTTCATCCTTTTGATTGTTAAACGGAAAAAAAGGGGACGAGGAGGTCGAATGATAGTCTTTTGCTTTTTTTTGTTTCTAACAATAAAATTGTTAGTATCCAGATTTAACTTTTGAAAAAATACTACTTTTATTGATTGTATTTTGAAAATAACAACAGTAGCAGAAAAAATATGATTGAATCATTATAAAAAATCTAAATAATCTCCAGGTATCGTCAACATGGAAAAAATAATTAGAAAAATTTTCCATGGGGCGGGAAGCGAACTGTTCCTTCACCAACCCATTAACCATTAAAGAATGGGTTGTAGAATTGGTATTATAAAATATTACAATATACCTATGTGTTATAAATAACATATTTTTAGATTACAATGTTGGACCTATGTATGCATAGCATGATGCGTTAAACTTTACTATGTACTTATAACTTTCTTAAATTCATCATACTTCATAGTTTGGTTTGTTGAATTTTGTAGTAACGTAAATTTAAGCATGCTGTAAAGGCACATGGTCATGGTTATATGCTTATATTGGCCACAAATTTACCAAACAATAGTTTTAATATTCATAATATTCTAACACCTTTTTTCATCAAATATTTTGTTATCATATAGGTATCTAAGAAATTATTTGACTTGTAAACAAATTTTAACATCCTACATCCTTGCCTTACCAAGGATTTCCGGCCTAATAGACAGAGAGTACTGACCGACCACTTGTCCAGCCGGTACCGTGTCGTTGATTTAAACATAAGCTAAAACAAAAAATCACCTGTTGTATATTTACGCCGATGTTGTGCGAGGGCGCAGTGCTCTTGCTCACTACGAACGGTATGTTGGAGGTGTTTCCGGCGTCGTAGCAGTACCGCATGCCAGCCTGCTTCATTTGCGATGCTACAGTCGGCTGTTCGTAGTGGCGACAACGGTATTTCACACAACGCCGGTGACGCTGTGATTCCTACACATCAAAAACCCCCCAATGAATGGTGAATAAAAAATTAATAAAAACAATAATAATAAATACAAAACTGTTATAAAGTAAATATTAATTAGAATTACTATAAGCTTATACGTTATATCAAAGCGTACCTTTTTAGTTACATCAGACGGGGCGTCACGTAATGGTCCGGTATATTGATCTTCCAGATTATGAGGGTGAATTTCTTGTGTTTCTGATAAAAATATGGGTTAAGTATATAAAAACCTCTACAAATTCTGACCACAAAAATTAAATATTTTTGTGGTATTTTCCACTTAATTTAGCGCAGAATTTGGAAAAAAGACATCTTACAGAAAGAAGGTCGCAACAAAAGTGTTGTAGCGTCTTTTTCCTAAGTTGCGGAGAATTTTTTCCTAAGCTGCAAAGACATCGCTTCTCGTTTATTTTACAAAGTAGTAAATGCACAGCTTTTACATGCTGTGGCTAATAGTCCGGGAGGTAGCGCTATAGTTGACAGAGTCATTTTATACCGGCTGAAAATCATAGCAATAATAGTTTTCCCCTAACACATAACAGCTCCGAACGTCAGCTGCTCCGATAGCGGTGGAGCTAAAGGAGACAGCATGATAAAGTCATTGGCAAAAAATCTGCTCCGATGATTTTTATACCAAGCGAAACTATATTAAATGATCGTCTTAATCACATTTTTAAATAAAATAATCGTCAGCTGCATGGACGAGGAGGGGTTCAATGTCAGTCACGTGCATTAACCGCATTTAAAATTTGAGAAATAAATTTATTTTATATCTTATGAAACTATACATCTCAATTTTTATACTTTTAAAATAATAAAGAAAAGTGTCAGCTGTTCTTTTGACGGGGGTAACACCGTCAGTCAGCGTGATAAACATGTCGCGCGCTCAACGCATTCGAGCGTTGCATAATGCATAGTCCCTTTGAAAAATTAACTGATGATCTTTACACCCACAAACAATCAGCTGACGACGATTTTTTGTTTCTTCAACAATCAAATAACACCACAGTATATTTATTAATTTCGTGTCGGCTTTAAATTATATTAATATGTACTCTAGCATCGAGGAATTTCAAGCTGTAAAAGTCTCACTACTTAAACGTACCTTTCCTAATAAATATTATCCTGGCTTCCAGGTAGAATAACCTTTGGTAGTAAGTATACCCTAATGGAGTGAGACAAACTTATATGAATAAAAGATAAATCCTACCCTCTGCTGCAGAGATTTTGACTAGTTCATTCAGTTTTTCCCGTGCTGTCCTGTCGGAAGGTATAGTCAATCTGTGGTATAGTCTCCTATTTGGAAAAAGATTCGCGCTATTTAAAAAAAGAGAGCAATATTTCGCAAACGCATGCGTAAATTTTACGCAGACTATCTTTAAAGCAGTGAGACTTTTACAGCTTGAAAGTTGATGCTAGAGTACATATTAATATAATTTAAAGCCGACACGAAATTAATAAATATATTGTGGTGTTATTTATATGAAATCAATGTTATACTTATTGAATTTAAAGTGTAAGACAATTTAAATGTTATAGAAACAAAAAATCGTCGTCAGCTGATTGTTTGTGGGTGTAAATATCGTCAGTTTATTTTTCAAAAGGGGCTTTGCAACGCTCGAATGCGTTGAGCGAGCGACATGTTTATCACGTTTACTGACGGTGTTACCCCCGTCAAAAGTATAGCTGACACTTTTCTTTATTATTTTAAAAATATAAAAATTGAGATATATAAATTTCATAATAAGGTATAAAATAAATCTATTTATTCAATGACTTTATCATTTTGTCTCCTTTAGCTCCACCACTAGTGCGACAACTGACGCTCACTTTAAAGATTTCCGAACATTAAACAACTGTTTGAAATTAATTTCATTCGGTATAAAATTCCTAGAAAAATTGCAACGCTACCTCCCGGTCTATAATGATTACCTAGTCACGTATATAAAATGTACCTTTATTTATTTATTAGCATTTGTAAAGTAACTGACTACATGGAATATGGTAAGTAATATAAAGTTTACCCATATTATTCTTCTTATTAAATAGCTTATCCGCCGAAATGGTGTGTGAATGCGTGATTGGTTGATATTTTCTGTTTGGTGCCTTACTAAAGAGTTCTACAACCGGCCGCTCCTCGTGTTGCGACTCAGCTGTCGGGCAGTAAAACACGAGTTAATATATTTTATTTGATAACTATTGCCACTTATCAGGTATTTACCGATTAATGTATTACATACACAAATAATAATAAACAACGGAGAATACATCAAAGGAAAAAGTCTACTTATATTGTTAGTATAGACTTAGCTCTTATCGAACTAATTATCCTGGAGGAAAAATCAGAGGCTCTCCCGGTGTCAGAGCCTCAAATTGACTTCAGGCTTTCATTTAATTCCGTCTCACATCCGCACGGTAGACATTGCTTTAAATCATTTGAATGCTTTACTTTTGTGCAATCTGTACAAACCGTCATTGTCAGTGAAAACCAACTAGTCTCCTTGTCAAATTATCTATTATAGGTATATTAGATTCTTACCAATATTCGGCTGTGTTTTATTGATTGGCCGACGTCGATTGGTTGATGATTGGTTGGCCCATCTCAATTGAGCATCGCCCTCGTTTTTTGCCTTCTTAGGAACTAAGAGTAAAAGTTAAAAAAATGTTAGTTCTCAGTATATTCTTAACTGATCTGAGTCTGAACTAATGGCTATGTCAAAACATAATACAAAACGTTTTGTTTGATGTAATATTATAATAATTTATGAAAATTGTTTACAAAAAAGCTATACAACTTTTTTTTAAATTCACATTTTAACGTGTCGTTTAAATTTTTCTTTCACCTCTCAAAACGTTAACTATGCTGCAGGAATTGCAGTTAATGTGGTCCACGATTGAAATTAAAAACTTTGCGTATTACTTGTGTGATTTTCTTGACCTTTTTACCTACCTTCTTTACTTGAGACATCTCTGGGAACATGCCTCCGACGTACAGGCCCCATTAGTTTAGCTTGTCGCGTATCCACAGCTTCCCTCTTGTTTATAAGAGGATTGTTTCTTCTTTGAAAAGACATGCAAATAAATAGTTTAGTTACATAACAGAACATTCCACTTCAAGGCATTATGTAACATTGAAAGAGAATTCTTAAAAATTAAATTTATTTTTGAAATTAAAAAAAACTGATACTCTGATTTTGTTTTCTTTTTACTAAGATTCAGGTGCATTTGTTTGGTAATATGTTTTCTGTTATTTTTAATTAAAAAGCCAACATTTATAAAAGTAATCTTTAAAATGCTTATTGTGTGCGTTAGAAGGTAAAGAAAATACCTTCTAGGTTAAATTGAGTTTAACGAATATCAAGAGTGTAATGTAATTGTGAACCAAATGAAAAATTTGTTCGTGTTCTAGTTTTGAAGAAAAAGTAACGCTTTTCCAGAAGAAAAATTTTAAGCGAATTATCAGAGAGGGCAGTAAAGTATATGAGCAGACAGCTTATATTTGTGCGTGAATGTGCACCAAAAATGAAATTTCTGTGCCATAAGGCTTTGGAGATATTATGTTTCCTGCTGGAGTAACGTTTTGCAGTGTCTAGTATCTCGGAAAGCTACGATTGTGCTTACGTAAAATAGACGTATATCAGTAGCTCTTAATTTGGCGTACCTATATGTGAATTAATTAGGTTTTCAAATATATTTCCCGTTTTAAAGTAATGGTGCATATCTTAAAATAATATAAAAATTCTAGCGGTTAAATAAGCAAACGTAAAGAATAGACCTACTGAAAATGGAATTTCCACCACCACGGGGAACCCGTTAAGATAAAACACAATTTATATTTTTTTAAATATAAAAGTAATACCTAGTTAAACCGAATCGTGGATATTTAAATAAATACTCCTTCGGTAGTTGAAATACAATATTTCGACATTGTGAGTGTATTGTAGCTTCTAATCAAGAGTTGAGTCCCGTCCCATGGCCCTAATTAATGGGCCTTAATTTAAACAATGCGCTATCCTATTGTTATTCCACTGTTATTCTATTGAGACACCTGTCAAAATAGGTATTCTACAAAAAATTTAACAGTCTTAGGGCTGATTTTTCAATCCCCAGATAAGATTTATCCAGAGTATAACTTTGACAAGTTGACAGTTATTCTATAGAATATCTGTTAAAACGTCAAAATTATTCTCTATATAAAAACTATCTGAGAATTGAAAAATCAGCCCTTAGGGCTGATTTTTTAATCCCCAGATAATATTTAGTTAGAGAATAACTTTGACAAGTTGACATTTAATCTATAGAAAATCTGTCAAAATGTTAAATTTCTTCTCTAGATAAAAATTATCTGAGCATTGAAAAATCAGCCCTTAATGAAATAACAACAGTGTCTCGTCGCTATGGCTATGGGATAGCTATTGCTTTGCAATGGCGTCTCAATGGTACTGTAATCAATGTTTCCTGTCAAAACGTACTATTTTCATCTATGAATCTTTATTTGTTTTCATGTGCTAAAATAATCGGATTATACATTAAATTCATTGCCACATAATCAAGTATTATTACTTGTTGACGGCAGAAAGAGGCTTTGTGTTTAAATGAGCGATTTATTCAATAAAAATGAGTAAATTTACATTGAACATAAAGTAATAGAGCCACGTTCTCAACACTCCTATACATACATGAAATGTTAAAAGCTTAAAATTTTGTAAAAACTGTCTGTCTGTTAGGAATGAAATTGTGAAAAATTTGGCTGTAATGTTTTGATGAATTTCTTATTTGGAGTTTTGGAAAGGTATTTTCAATACGAAACATCTAAGTACCTACTTACGTAGGAAGTATACACTTTAATGTACTTATTTAAATAACGGAACAGTGAAGGCATTTCTATGTATCGTGTTTAGACACTGTTTAAACCTACTTTTTACAATCTATAATTGTAACAAATACATATTAAGTTAATTTTTAACCATTTACCTAAGCCAAAAATGTACTTAATTAACAATTTAGCACTATTAATGCGTGATAAATAGGGTAAACTGGAATTGAGAAACGATGACATTCTATTTGCAAAAACTGATTTACTTAAAAATTTATTTTTTGAAATCTAAGTACTCTATATCAAGTATTTTAAGATCTCTCTCTCCTAACATTTTAAATATATTTTTAGTATGTCATCGGCAGTTTGTACAGATCATTTATTCTTCACTGATGGATTTTATTACAGCTGGCTTTAAGATACTGTTCCCGCACTGAGATTCCTCTTAACTGCTCGTCAATGCGTATGCTTCTGCATCAAAAACTATTAAACAAAAATAAAACCGACTTCAAAACACTAATTAGAAAAAAAAATTTCAAAGTACCTAGGTATTTAAATTTAATATTTTTGAACTTATCTGCTAAAAATGTATTTTTTGGAGTTGGTGCTTCACTTTCTATTGTGTCTGGTAACAGCTTAGCACAAACTTCAAAAAATACATTTTTAGGAGATAACTAATAGTAATTAAATTTAATTACTTTCCTATCTAGTGTTTTGAAGTGGGTTTTATTATTGTTAAAAAAAATGTTTTACTCCTTTTTAAGTGATCATCTAAAGTCAAAGCTAGATAGGTGACCGTCAGCACTATCGACTTGTCTGTCTCTAAGTCTACATAATACATAATGTTATTCCGTTAACCGAAACCGTCCGGTATTTTCCCTTCCATTATAAGTTCACCCCAATAACCAGACAGCACACAACTATTCGTCAATACGTACGTACCTATAATATTTGAAGAATTATCTTCCAACTCCTAACCGTTAAGGAGCTGTACCTACCTTCCATCAACAGTTCACCCGAATAACCCGATAGAATACTACTACTTGTTAACACTTACCTATAATATTTAAAGAATTGTCTTGCAACTCCTAACCGTTAAGGTGTTGTACCTTCCATCATCAGTTCACCCGAATAACCCGATAAAATTCTACTATTCGTTAATACGTAGGTACCTATTATATATAGGGCTGATTTTTCAATCGTCAGATAATTTTTATCTAGAGAATTATTTTGACGTTTTGACAGATTTTCTATAGTTTAACTGTCAACTTGTTTGAGTTATTCTCTGGATAAATCCTATCTGGGGATTGAAAAATCAGCCCAAAGAATTATCTTTTTACTCCTAACCGTTAAGGAGTTGTACTTTCCGTCAGCAGCTCATCAACATATGATAGTAACTGACAGTACCAAATACTTGAACAGCCTTGGAAATAGAAAAAAAATTTACGTGCCCATAAAATTGGAGGATTGCCCTCGATTTCCCTGGGATCCCATCATCAGATCCTGACTTGGTGACATATCGGGACCACGTCAGAAATATACTCTATCAAATAAAAAAGAATATTGAAAACCGGTTCACTATTGACAGAGAAGTCGGTGAACAGACATCCAAAAAAAATGCCGACATATAGTGGAACATAGAACCTCCTGCTTTTTGAAGTCGATTAAAAATAACACCACGATCACTGCACAGAAACTACTCCGAAGCAATTTTCAATCATCAAAACAAATATCGACATCCGAATAATTAATTTTCATGTAAGCAAATGTACCACAGCAGGTGTCTCTGCACAATGGCGTATCAATAGTAGTTGAATGATAAAAATGCTATCACAACTTTATTGATAGAAATGTCAAATTAGTAGAATACGTTATTATGAAGCCACTGACAAGACATCGGCCATTAACTTATAGTAGAATACCAACTGATTCTATAACGGTGGAGTAGTAATTCAGTGGTAAGCCATTTGAACGTTATTGATTAACACAATACGAAATTACGAAAATTGTACCATTGAGACACTATTGTTATTATATTGCGATAGTTGTAAATTAGCAGACTTGGGCCCCAGGACATACATTTTTTTAGTTTAGACACTTTTGCTTACAACATGTTCCGGTGATCGTCAAAGATATCGTTATCGGAGAAGTCAGCGAGAACGCCATCGTCCCCGCAGGCCACCTCGTGCGGCTCGCTGCCGATCAGCGCCCGTTGACCACTGGTGCCTTCGCATGACGTCATCGCTGCAGAAACATTCAGATCACTAATTGTATTTTGTCATATGCATTATTATAATGACACGTTGAATTTGTAAAGGCTAACGAAAGCTGTGGAAATTGAAAGAAATACGATTAAAACACGCTTCATGGCACTTTAAGGCGTTGACCCCGGCTGTTCCTGCTGCTGTTGTCCACACATGCGCCAAAAAGTGTGGACGTGTTGCAGCCCAAACTTCTCAGTAATGTGTACGACCAATAGGGTAGTTGACATCTTTTTTTTTATTTCATATATAAGAAGTTTATAACTTAAAGAAATATTGCAAAAGATTATGTCTAAGATCAATAGTTTCAGAGATATAGTGGTATGTTTGATATGTTGCGGCGCAGCGTCCAAAAACGCTCCATAGAAAGTCTACGGAACAGGTGATGTCACATGGTTCCCATATTACTAAGAAATGTACCTATGGGCATACTGACAAAATTAATAATAACTATGTATTAAGTAAGTTTTTATTAATAGTTGTCATAATAATAGTTGTTTTAATTGGTGTCAGCAATCTAACATCATTAACATTTTTAAGAAATTTTGAAAAAAATGTATATTTAGTTTTAATTTTTAAAACAACTTTAACAATATTCCATATCTTTTAACTTTGAATTGTTTTTAAGGGTAACATTTGCGTATATTTTAGGAATTTGTGAAAATTAGCGCCATATTCAAAATTAGGCAACATCCCAATTATAAATTATCACCAATTCACTGTCTTTACCTCAACATCACGCACAAAGAAATTTAGTAACCCGTTTCTTGGTCGTACTTCACGGAACATTTATGTGTCAGCAAAGAATTCCAAGTTTTACCCAAACTTGGAATTCTGTGCCAGTACATGTTATCCCTCCTTTACACAACATGGGTTCCTTCAAAAGAGGCGTGAAAAGGTACCTTATGGGCCGGCAAGGTGGAGGCGGCCAGAACAGTATGTTTCAAGCTGCACTAGCTCTCTTCCCTTATGGCCACTTATTACCGCTTCACATCAGGTGGTGTTGAGTCAAATGCCGTGCTTTGTATAAAAAATGCTTATAAAAAAATTCTAAGCTGTCAATGGCCTATGCCCAGCAGTGGGCGTCTCTCGGCTAATATGATAATGATGATGAATGGCAGTTTGCCATTCACTCAAATTATAATTTGTCATTACAATTGACATTACATTTGACATCATTACATTTGACGACCGGCTGGCCGAGTGGTCTGCACCCCAGGCTACTCGGTCAAGAGGTCCCGGGTTCGAATCCCGGTAGGAGCAAATGTTTGTATGATGAGTACGAGCATTTGTTTACGAGTCATGGATGTTTATATGTTTATTTAGTATATTTCTAATATTTATATACATATTATTATCATAATTTCTCCGTTATCTAGTATCCATAACACAAGCTCTTAATGATGCTTACTTTGGGCTAGATAATAGGTGTGAGTATATGAATATTATTATTATTATTACAATGAGTCGCCAAGACAGCCTATCGTGTTTGATAGTTGCTAGTCGATGTCCTTGATTATAATGAACTTAAACTTACCATCCCCGTCGGCACGAGTACGACGCATACACAGCCTGTGTGAAGAATGTGGTTCGATAAAACTGCCTTGTTTCTGCTGTAAGTAAATACAAGCTCAATAAATATTGAGAGCCAGCTGCGTCCATCACCTTGTTTGTCATCACGTTGTATAAAAAAAAAATATTACATAAGTAAATTAATAAAAATGACAGTAAGTAATGATATAGCCCTACTGTACCTATGCACGTTATTATGTTCGAGTGGACAGTAATAGGAAACCCTTTAGCGGTGTCGCTTCTCGTGGCTTCTATAATGATTGTAATGGAGTCTAAGTTAAGATCCGCAGGTCCTAACTTTATTAATATTTAGTCAGCCGATGGATAGTCATGTTCAATAGACATCCCTTAAATTTCTATGAATGCTCTTATTACCCCAATGCTAATCTTTACAGAGCTGCCAACACCAAGTGTTCTCTCACAACCCTCGTCTGTACGCTGCTGAAACCGCCCATCATTAATGCGTAGCAAGCACTCGTTTGCCGTTTTTGTCCTATTTAGCTATTTTTGCACATAAAGGGTCGTATGTCTCATCATCAGTCATCGGTACGTTGTTAGCACGCTCAATTTCGTATAGCTATAAGTACTTAACTTCTATTTTTGAAACTGAAAATAGTTCGAAGCCGACAAAGGGCGTCTCAGCCGCTAATTCAATATTATTTAAATTATCAACATTACATATTCTTAATTTTACTGTAACACTAGCTGTGCCCGCGACTTCGTCCGCGTGGAATATTGACTTTTTCCATACAAACTTTCATCCCCTATTTTATCCCCTTGGGGGTAGAATTAATCAAAATCCTTTCTCAGCGGATGCCTAGGTCATAACATCTACCTGCATGCCAAATTTCAGCCCCATCCGTCCAGTGGTTTGGGCTGTGCGTTGATAGATTACCATGTCAGTCAGTCAGTCAGTCAGTCACCTTTGAGTTATATATATTTAGATTACTTATAATAAATGTGTGAAAAATATATTTACATAGAAAAATATCTAAATAGAAAAATTTCACGTCCTGGGGCGGGGATCGAACCCGCGACGGCAGGTAGGGTGGGCGCGCGAATCGTAGGTATTTGTAAAAATATTCGTTCGGATTTTGATAGAACGTTTTGACATAGCTTATAACGCAAATACATATAGACTAGAAGAATTTCACAGGGTTATCCCAAGTCCTCAGAGGCTTAGAGCAGTCACCCGGTGCCCGGATTGTGAACGGTCGCCGGTTCTATCCCCGCCCCAGTGCGTGAAATTTATCTAAGTAGTTTAGATATTTTTCTTTGTCAATATATTTATTACACATTTAAAATAATGTTCAAATAAAATTAAGAATATTTAAAAGCAATGCCCAACATTGCCGAATCGTAGGTATTTGTAAAAATACTCGTTCGGATGTAGTAATAAAATATTTTGATATTGTAAGGTAGACGTAAGCTCATAACGCAAATACAGATACACTAGAAGAATTTCACAGGGTTATCCTAAGTCCTTGGTAGCTCATGTGGTTAGAGCAGTCACGCGGATTGTGAAAGGTCGCGGGTTCGATCTCTGTCCAAGGACGTGGATTTTTTTAAGTTTAGATATTCTTTTCCTATGTATCAACGTTACTTTAGTCTGGTCCTGTTGAGGCCGGTAGGTCTGGTTGTACCCACGCACTTGTCCGATCATACGATGTTGTTCAACGGTGGCGGGGTCCAGGTAGCCTCTCGTGGGATTAGGGGGCACTTCCAGCCTACGCAGGCGCACCGCCTGCTGTGACGACTCTGTAATCAGAAGAACTGCCTAGGTTTTGCTAAGCTAATTCACAACTTGCAATATAAAAATCAGTTGGTTTATATTGCAATCATATATAAGGTAGTAATAGTCGGTAGTTATCACTACCTACTATCAAACGCGATGAAACTTTGGGTGGTGTTATTCAGCTTTTCTTATCAAATTAGTTATTATGTCTGTTAAAAATACAATTTACTATTGAAAAATAAAATCAAACTTAAAGGGATTCTATAATTTTTTTCAACAAGGTACGTTTTTAAACTTATATTGACAATAAGGACATTCTATAGCCGTATACAGTAAAACGAATCATCGGCTTTACCGCTACAAGACTAATACATTTTTGTACTAAAAATGTGTAATTTTAATTGCATGTAAGTACAACAATATTATTAACCTGTGAAGTACCCACACATCAGACAATGATTTTTTAAATTAAAGTGAGTGTCTTTGATCTCCAGTACTCACCGGTATATCCCAATCTGTGTTCGGGCTGGTACGGATTATATTATTCAATAACCTACGCGAAACATATAACCAGCAGTTAAACACTCCAAAAATAGATTTAAACTTTTTTATCTTTGGTACCTAATTCCGGTACTGAACACGCTCGCGCCAAACATCTAATTCGCTCTGAAGTTGCATCGCCTCAGCTTCGCAAAGCTGAGGCTTGGGTAAAAAATATCGATATATTTTCTATATTTTAATTAAAATATCGATATTTTTTCAGAAAAAAAAGATATTTATAATTTTGATATATCGATATTCGATATTTTTTTCAGGGTATATCACATTCGATATTTTTTTCAGGGTATATCACATTCGATATTTTTAAGAGCTCTGTTCATACGACGTGGATGTCACATCATGTAGGGGAGAGGTGGTATGAAAGGGACATTTTTGTTGTCGAGGATCTAATAAATTAATGAGAGAATATTTCGGACAGGTTGCAGCTGAATGGGAATCCTACATAATCTCACTATTGAAATAAAATGTATTAGTGAACATTTCTTTAGTCATAGTTGCATATTTTCGCATTCTTTAAAAATGTGTATTTTGTCCCTATCATAAACAGCATGTATTGAAAGGGATGTGATCATTTATGAAGCGGACAGATCGTCATATCAAGGAAAAATAATCTTATTAGATTTCTGTACACAAATAATATATACATATAAAAGAATACTTATACAATGAGTGATCAACGATGTCACATTTTTTCAGTTTCATATTACTCATTTTACTAATATTATAAATGTGAAATTGTGGATGGATGTATGTTTGTTACTCGTTATCGTCAAAACGGCTGAACAGATCTTTATGGAATTTGGCACAGAGATAAATTATAGTCGGGATAATATAGGATACTTTTTCTAGTGGGATCACTGTGCCATGGGATATCGCAGAGATAGTCGGGGGCGAAAGCTAGTCTTTAATAAAATAAATAATTTTGGGGTGAGCACTTGAGTGTCAGAAATATCATCTATCGCGACTTTTATATCAGTTTCTTTAATTTTGTAAGTATTGAAACGCATTCGGCATTTGTAAACTGCAAAGATAATAAATTTATACTGTAATAATAAAAGATCGGTCATGAAATGGACAGTTATGAAAGGTACGTCCCGTTCTGAACTTTTCGTTGTGTCCCTTTCATAAATATCATCATTTTTAACAAGTTTATTACCACGAAATCAACAATTTAAAATAAAAGTTTCCTGACCTATCTTTATTGTATTTGTCCATAGCTAGTCGATCATTAACAATGGGAAACAAAGAAATAATCAATCTACACCATCTGTCAAACCATTTCCAAAGAACACCGAAAAAAATACTATTGAATATAATTTTAAACACAACCGCGACATCGCCATCTTAGAAATGGCAGTAGCGCTAAGTTAGGTGGAAATGGATATGCATAAGGGCTGCTACACAACATTCATATTGTCATCTCAAGACGTTTTTTATTTTGCCGTCAATTTAACACGTTGGTGGACAGTAACACCCACAGGCGTTCAAGAGTCAAAAATGGTATGGCAGTACGCCCTACGACGTTAACATTTTTGTTTGTGTAAAATCACAACGCCTGCCGGCGATGCAATTTCAATACTAGAATAAGGAATGGCACTTTTTAGTGTCACCGGAAGAGTGATTGCCATCGACATACTGTCACTACATAGCGTCAAAAAAAATCCCTAATTAAGTTATGTACTTCTACGCACACATTGAAAATTTTGGCGGCACCTCACACACACACTACGACTATAGGCGTCGTGTTTTCATACATTTAGTCGAGTAGTGCCGCGCCGCAGGGACGCTACGTGTCAGAACGTATTTTGCGTCTAGGATGGGTTCAAAAAGATAAATATTGTTTATTTTAATTTAATACAATGTATTTTATACCTAGAAATAACTTTATACGGCATAATTGTACAAATAAATGATCTATTTGTAGCGCTAATTTAGAAATAAACATAAGTTACCTGAACCTTTATTGTAACATGTACCAAATAAGTTTAATTTGAAATCACAATCTGTTCTTTACTAAAAATAGTTTTATACAGCAGAGTAGTAAAAGTAAATAATGTATTTATGGGGTTTATCTGTGTCCTAGTACGATGTTTTTGCATTTCAAACAAATTTAAAACTTTTATGGCCAAGAGAAATACCTATAAAAAATATGAAAAAAGACTCCGAAAAAATTGTTTGATGAAGTGTTTACACCATAATCTAGTCAAGATCAAGACCAAGACCCTTACGCTGATGATGGTCCGTCATGTCATAAGACATACTCACCAGTACCTACTAGGTGACAGTACTCCCTACGACCGACGTTGACGCCTAACGCCGTTGTGTCATATCTATAAACTATGGAAACATACATTTTGTGGCACTACGCCTAAACCAATGTATAAAAAATTTTTAGTGCCACAGCAGCAAAAATTACTAACAACATAGTGTCCACCAACGTGTTAAATAGTCCCTTTCATAAAGTGTCCCTTTCATACCACTTCTCCCCTATCATACCAATCCAAACTCTTTAGAAACGACAATATAGCCTATATGGGCTCAGTTCCCTTCGTCTCGAACATCTTTGTAGTCTGTATTTTAAATAATAAAACTGCCAGATGTGTCTACCATCTTACACCACTCAAATCAAATCAAATCATTCATTTGCCCATGAATAAGGTATACAGTAGATGGTGCGTTAATACGTGTGGCGTTAGCATATAAATTTTAACAGATGGAAGTAGGTATAATAATTTTATTATTATCAAATGTGAATGTGGATTTGTATAATTTATTTTAGTTTATCCGTCAAGCGGCGTTATCCCACCGCAGGGCTCTGACAATTGAAAAATCAATTGTGACTGGAATCTGATGCTTGAGGGGTAAGTTTAGTAACTCAATAATATTTAAAATAAATAAGTAAGTAGGTAACTAAAAAATAAATCAGGATATTTAGAAGGTTCTTAATCATTAAGAACATAATAAAATAAGACCGTGTTACTTGATGAATCAGAATCACTTGAATAATTATCAGTTTCATCTAAATCATCTTGTACTTTTATTATCTTTTATTTTTGGACCGACTATTGCTGTTGAAATCCTGTTCGAGGCCTATGCCTAGCAGTGGGCGTCCCTCGGCTAAAATGATGAAGCGTAAACGGGGTTTTAAGGAGGCAAGACCCTTGGTGGGTCCTGAAGCCTTGAGGGGCGAATTCGCCTTTGGAGGATTTCTAATTAACAGGCATCACCTCCAGGGTAGGTATCCCGCTGACGCTTAAGATTCTCGAGAGCGCTCAAGCCACGGTGGATTTATGGTAATTTCGAAATCATAATCTTGTTCTTTTCTTTATGGACATTGAAAAGTTTAGGTCAAAAAAATTTCGCTTGGATATTTTCTGTGCTTTATTTTGTTGATAAAATGAAATAAAAGATAAAACAAAAAAACAACTAAAACTTTTTATCACAGAGATAATTAATTTTATCTAAGAAAAATACCCGTTTAAAAATAATGAAAATTTCAAAAACACTGAATCAATCTCACTATGACCATGGATAGTCGACTTTACGACATTTAATTTTCAACCTTTCCACGCTGACACTAATGGAAGCGACGCTTGTATGCAGCAGCAGCAGTGTGATTCACAAACAGAAATATTCGACATCGAGTTTGTCGTCTGACAAGACAACGAGCTGCCATTGATTTTGACGTTTTAGCACGGCGCTGCGCGTAAGCGTATTCACTAATCTCTACGTCGTCTTTACTAACCTTGACTTCATCACTCCAATTTTCGCCTCTATTTTTCTTTTGTTGATCCATGCTAGGTAGGTAGTTTATAAAAATATTTATTCATTGATTTCAATTCAGTATATTTGATTGAAGGTGGAAATCTATTGAAAACTTTGAAAAGGTAAAAAAATAATTCTGAAATAACGCGCGCACGAGAAAACGATAACTTACTCCTTTTCACACTGGTGGTGTTATTCTAAACATTAAAAAACTTGAAAAAATTATGAATATTATAAATCACACGTATTGTATACATTGAACAATATCTAACTAATAATCAAATATTTAAATGTTTTTACTTTCATAAATTAAATAATAGAGATTCTTTTTTTTGTTCGATGTGGAATATTTGCGATTTGGGTCCCATAACTTTTTTAAAGAAATTGATCGGGTAGTTTGTGTTTTTAAATCAAAATAACTGGAATAATTAAGTCGTCTATGTGTGCGAAATTGCGGATTTTGCTTTCGTATGATTTTTTAGTAAAACGATACGATAGTAGGATAATATATAGATATTATATGCTGACGGTCACCCATCTAGCCTTGACCTTTTAAAGTTGTAAAAAAAATTGTCTTCACTAAAAATTGTGATATTTTTAACCAAAATTAAAACCTACTTGAAAATACTAAAAAGGATAAAATAACATTTTTTTTCCTTTTTAGTATTTTGTAGTCGTTTTATTTTTTTTTACATTCTCTGATCTGCAATCTGCCCATGCGTTCATTGCATAAGAGGATTAGGTGACGAGGGTAGTTTTTATGGCAATCCAATAAGGAACTGTAGTACTTACTTTTCTTAGGTTGCGTACGCACACTTATAAGTGGTATACTTTCGCCTTGGGGAGGTGTATCCGTTACTCGAGTCATACTGCATTAGAAATAAAAGCCTTTATGTTCTGATTATTTCCACGGCATAAAAAAATATGGTGGCTAGGTATATTGTATTTGTTTTAAAAGTTGGAAGTAAATGGCTGGTGTCAAATTGACCAATCTCATTAAGTCTTATGTCGTTGCGCTATTAAGTCATCCGGGCCTTATTTTAAATTAATCATAGCGGTCCTAATATTGCCATCATACAGTGTCTCCGTTTAAACATTGCCATGTTCAGTACCAAAATGCTAATTACGTAAATGTAATATTTACCTCCGTTTTTTTAGTTTCTTTTTTCTTTTTAATACTTTCACTAAATCAATTTTCTCTTGTAAGTCGTCGCAGCGTGCTTCAGCAATTGCGAACTGGTCATCTACTTCTGGAATAGAAGCTGTAATCGCAGAAAATAGTTGATTTCAATCAAAAGAACTTAGTTAAATACTATAATTAATAATAATATCACCGGTTTCGTTTTGCAAACAGGCTTTTAATTTTTTGCAATAAGCCGAATAAAAAGTTTAGGTAGGTACTGTAGCTAGACTTAGGTACTATATATACAGCTCATCCGATAACGATTTGATGGTTGGGGATCACGTAATAGAATATTTATCTACTCTATGACTAGGGCAGTAATGTAGTTATTTATAATAATAATAATAATAAATCTTTATTGTACCAAGAACAAGTCACAACTAAATTGTAGCCCTGACTCCTAAGCTAGTATGATCTGTATTTAAAAAGAGTTTTGTAAAAATAAGATTTCCAAACTTGTAGGTTCGGAAATAAGCTCATGAAAATGTTAAAGTTACATTAGTTACTCTCATCCTTTAATTTATCTTGAGAGAGCATCCAGTCTCCAAACAAAAAACATTTACTTTTTGTTTACCGTAACGACGTTTAACGTTAGTAAATAGCGTATCTACACTAAAACCTTTTTTCCTACTCATTTATTCACTAGTTTCGATTTCATTTTTTAGAATGGCTTCCAAAAAGGCCAAAGGACCTTATGTTACGTTATGTTTTTTCTTTATTTATTGCATATTTCATATTCCAGTATGGCTACTAAAATATGAAATAAATAACTATGATTAAATATGTTTTTATTTTTAAATAAATGGAGTATTATAAAAAAAAGTTTTTTCGTCACCCGTGTAGGAACGGTCGACCACAGAAGTAGCTGAACACTTTCGACTGTACCTACATACCTACGTTCAAATTATGTGAAGTGTACTTTTTAAATTGCGGATGTTTATCTCGTACAATGTGAGGTCATTTTGTAGAAATGACATTTTGCTTTTTCAGTACAATATTGCAGTACTTACCTTTTTCAATACAATATTGCTTGCTCAGAGATCTAACTGATCCGAATTGATTGATAGTTTCTAATAAAGTGTACTAAAAGTGTTATTTATTGACCTGTGGGTCAATTCTGCTATTTATTTTCATAAACGGATCGGCTGCGATTCGGTATCGTTACCAATGCGGTTGTAATACAAAAAGGTATTCCACTAACATTGCTTATAATTGCCGGAACGCTAACGAAACGCTCTCGGTTGGTTCAACTGCGGCTCGATAATTGTTAGCAATATTGCAAGAAATAAATATATTTTGGCTTAGTGACTAGACAGTTGTTAATTTTGGACAGTTCGAACAAAAAACTATCGATGCGTTTCGGCTGCCACAAATGTTAAATATTTAGCAGAATACGAAACTATGATTGAACCGAACGGTTCGCGTTACGTGTGTGTTAGTAGAATATCAAACTGATGCGTTTCGGTTACGTTTCGATTGCGTTGAGTTAGCAGAATACAAAAACGTTGTAACTTAAGCGTTTCCGATTCGTTTCAGATCAAAATACAAAAGCAGAATTGGGGGGCTGGGTGAATAAGGTTTACGACAGGATCAATTCGACATTTGAAAATGGAACTCTAGCTTTAAAATGTATCTACCTAGTTAAAATATGTTTACCAAAGTGTCTATGTAAAGAACAGCTTTGTCCTCACCCCTAATATCCAGTTTTCGTTCAGAGCGCGTACCTTCTACCACTACTCCAGCAAGACTGCTTGAGCTTCTATGACGCTTATCTGAAATGGTGAAATTAGGAGCCTATTGCCAGGGCGATTCTTGCGCTTCTTATAAAGAAGTACCTAGTCGTTGACTGGGAAAGAACTTTATTCTGGGAATGTAAATTTATCATCATATCAGCCGAGAGACGCCCACAGCAGGTCACTCCCGGCACGCGGCCGCCACTCGAGGACCTTACCGCCCCAACGGCCATCAGTCCTCCTTGCAATGTGGCCTGCCCACTGCCACTTGAGGCTTTAATTGGGTGCCGAAGCTTAAGGCATTTAACTGACTATATAAGGTAACCATGTGGCTGCGACATACGGGATGAGTGAAACCAATGCCTCACCCTGTATATGGAGGAGGAGGAAAAGTATCGTAAAAAATATTATTATTATCGTTATTGTTACAAATAAGTATGATTACTTCCAAAGATATATTAAAAGTCACTTACCTCAGCCGGGAATAGAACCCGCCAAATGTAGAAAATAAACATCTAGTATTATTATGACACCGATCGTTAGGGTCCATCATACGGCGATAAGTAAAGATTTCCTCAGTGCTCGATTAATACCTAAGAGACTTTTGTATAACTTTACAGTCACTCAACGCGCTATAGGGCAAGCATGTTGGAACTTGGATAACATTATAGGATTAGCAAGTTGAGGTGGCAGTAGACGGGCACATGGCACGCAGAACGGACAGCTGATGGAGCGTTAAAGTTCTAGCATGGAGACCACGTACCGGAAAGCGCAAAAGTAGGACGGCCTACCACTAGATGGAGAGACGGCCTGGCCAGGGTCGCGGGGCGCCGTTGTATGCAGACTGCGTAAAACCAATCAGTTTACAAATCGATAGGGGAGGCTTTTGCTAATCAGTGGACTTCATAGGGTGATATCGTAAAATTTCCTTTTCATGCTTAAATTAGGCAAGCCTTTACCGTTGATTTACTAACCATACCTTCAATAAATAGATCTCCATTGAAATATGAAAGTGGCTGTTAGGTTAGATGATATGCGGCTTTATTTACATCAGTAGCACGAACAAAGCCAAGCCAAAGCCAAATATCTTGTTTTGACATTTGAAAGTCCAAGAAACTTTAGAGGTATTAAATCTTGTTTTTTAAAGGTAAAGTGGTAAATGTAAAGGATTACCACAATATTGACCAGTCGTATTCAATGTGTGGACAAGAATGAGAATTTATGATAGCGTATTTACCTATTGTCAGTAGGTAAGATAAAATCTTATCAATTACTTACCTTTAGATATTTTTAAACCGTCGCCCATTTTAACTTGAAATTTTCATACCACACGACATAAAAGCTCGTGTTAATTTTAAAATAAACTGACAACTAATTAATAAATATAAAAAGGGTGATATTAGTAAAGCACTAAAAAATCATTACGTCAAAACTGTCAAAATAATACCAATCTGAACAAGATAGCATCGGTATTTACTTCAAAATCTATGAGCTTCAGATTTTATTTTTAAAATAGCTGCTAATGAGGTTGGAAAGTAGGTACGAAAAAAAAACAAGCTCGGTAGGGCTGAAACTAAAAAAGCTTAGGTATACTTGATATTTTATGTGGCTCGTCAGACCAAACTTCGACGCGTACATTTTCCAAGAAAACCTAAGTTCAATAAATATGTAATTAACGTATTGTAGCTTTTTTAGTTTTAGCCCTAACGATCTCAGATTATGTGTAATTATTATTCTCGCTCGAATAGTACAAAATCATACCAAATTTTGATACATACTCATCCATTATATTCCTAGTTCTGAGGTTGCACCTAAACTCAAACGTTTTGATTGAAGGTATTTATTTAACTTTTGAAGTAGGTAGGTATCCCATTATAAAATTAAAGCTTACTAAATGACTGTATTATGCCTTATAAGATACGAAAAGTGGCTCCTCGATCTAAACTCGATCTAAACAATATTGTCTTTCCTCCAAGCATATTTTGTGCTCTTTCTATCCTCCCTTGGTAGGCTTTACTTTAATCTTTGATAAATTATATAACAAGCATTTTACAATTAAACAATTCGAAGCAAAATCAAAAGCAAGTTCTAAAACTAGTGTGTTAGTATTTAAAACTTTATTTTTAGAAATGTGGTCACGTCACTTTAATAATAATAATCACACACTCATACCTATTATCTGACCCAAAGTAAGCATCATTAAGAGCTTGTGTTATGGATACATAACGGAAAAATATTGATAATAATGTGTATGTAAATATTAGAAATATACTCAATATTTTTTTTATACAAAACTGACGAAGAATTCCAAGTGTAGGGGTACGGACCACTCGACCGGATTCTCATACCTATTATCTGACCGTTTTTTTTTTTGCGGGGAGGAATCCTCTTACAGACCTATACCCGCCGCTGGCTAAGCGACGAGCGTATGTGTGGGTCGCCCAGTGCCTGATCGTATCCTTTGTTCCCGTTGAGTCACACCATTTTGTATCACACTGTGGCATCGAGTTACGGTGTTACTCAACGGGAATATTTTTCCCGTTGTGTCACGCAAAAAGTGTGACACAAAATGGTGTGACTCAACGGGAACCAACGGGTAGGGATCGTATTGGGACTGGGAATACCCACTAAAACTCCCCGGTAACTCCACTGCCCTTCACGGTGTGCATGCGGATTGAGTGATCCTATCTTCAATCTTTACAATAATCGACGAGGATTTAGTAAATAATTGTTAAATTCGTCACAGTGAAGTAAAAAAATTGTAAAACCTGAGATAATACAGATATAGTCAATAAAGTGGATCACTCATACCGCATGCATTATAAAAATGTCATAATGTATATCTCATAATATATAACAGTTCTGCTTCTTATTTATACATCAAAAAATTGTAAAAAATTGTAAAATACCATTACCAAATTATGGATTAGTTTGCATGTCCCGTTTAAAAATTATAACGATTTATTTGGATCACTCACCCCGCATGGTGGCCGTATGAGTGCTCTTTAAAAATATCACCTTATACTGAATATATACATATTATTTTTTTGTATATTATAGCTAAACGTGAGGTTGAATTTGTTAAGCAGTGATCTTGACAAAAACTTATAATAGATGGAAGAAATTCAAGTTTTCCGTTTCCTACAGCATGTCGTCTGAGTGATCCACATTTCGGCCTCTATTTACTTTTGTATACCACCTACATAAACTGAAGATATACCCAAAATTGTTAAATTTTATTTACTAAAATTTGGCATATTTTCTGTGAATGTACGTGCGATACTTTAGGAAATATCTCGTTTCGTAAGTTCCTGAGGAAAATGACTGAGTAGGGTGTCTTTGATTTTTCATTGTGTGAGACTATGTGATATATCCTTACTGGGACAGGACCAGGCGTTTTTATTATATTGATTCATATTATTTAATATTTTATGGAAAAGATTACCTTGTGCTCCGAGCATTCTGGATGCCTAAAATTTACAGGGCTGTTGATTGAGACCGATGATTAATATTCTGGTGCATTTATTTCTATTAATCTTTTTATATTTTATTCACCTACTTATATGTTATAATGAAAGTTATACATGCTCTGTAAATGAAAAACCACATTTTCTAGAAAACATATATTTTAATTAAAAAATCCTATATCATACAGTATATTGACGGTACAATTTATCTATAAATTATTTACGTCAATGAAGATACTCTCAATATGGGTCTTTCCCTGTCCTCAGATCGGAACTCCGATTGGTAGGAGGAGCGGGAATCTTTTTTCCCATTCCTCCGATTGAATGTTTTTGTTTTTATCACTTACTTAACTTAACCAAAAGTACAGTCAAGCCCATTATACAGGCCATATCCTAAGATCGGTACTCCGATTGGTAGGAGGAGCTAGAAATATTTTATTCCATATTTTACAATTTGACAAGTTGACATTAGGCATAGTCTTCATTTTAAATTTTTCATAAATAATTCTTTGTTAAAATTTATTACCAGCATTGCGCTAGAAAAAGTATTATGATTTTAATCCGCTTTGTAGAAATTATGTAGAAGAAAAAAAAATAAGCCAACACTGTCGCACGCTTGTATGTTTCAAATAGGATACAATCACTAGTACGGTTAAGTGAGGGAAGCATTGTGTTCCGTGTGCGATTTTCCAGTCTGCCATCGGACCCGTCCCCAGGGTTGCGGATAGGGGATCGCCCCCCTTGAGTGGGCTTTTGTGTACTGGATCAGGGAAATCCGTTGCTCAAGCTACGGCCCAGGAGTAATAACGGTACCACTGGGTACCCCTCGTGACACTACAGAGACGCACAGGAAAGATAGGAAGATATCACCTACAAATGGATTTTTTGGAGTTGGTGCTAAGCTGTGACCTGAAACAATAGAAAATGAAGCACCAACTCCAAAAAAATACATTTTGAGGATTAAATTTAATTATTTTTCCTTTTTAGTGTTTTGTATGTATGTTATTCGATCACGACAGGACGGTAGGTTCTTACGTGTCATTGGTTAAAATGGCATTTTTTACATTAAAGAGAAATTCTATTTGATTATATTAAAAATGTTGATTTTAGAATGAGCCAACCAACAAGAGCGTATTCGCTTCATCAACTGCAGACTAATTATCTGGAATGAAGAGTAAAAGGTGAATCTTGTCGTGTGGTATTCTAAATAAATAAATTGGCGTGTTTTGAAGTTTGTTTTAATTTTTGATTAATCAAATATATAGTGCTAGCGAAAATAGAAGGTGATTCTGTTTTTTACAAGATTTTATTTAGTTTCATCATCTGTCCCAGTAAGGATATATCACATAGTCTCACACAATGAAAAGTCAAACACACCCTACTCAGTAATTTTCTTCAGGAATTTACGAAACGAGATATTTCCTAAAGTATCGCACGTACATTCACAGAAAATATGCCAAATTTTGGTAAATAAAATTTAACAATTTTGGGTATATCTTCAGTTTATGTAAGTGGTATACGAAAGTAAATAGAGGCCGAAATGTGGATCACTCAGACGGCATGCTGAAGAAAACGGGAAACTTGAATTTCTTCCATCTATTATAAGTTTTTGTCAAGATCACTGTTTAACAAATTCAACCTCACGTTTAGCTATAATGTACAAAAAAATAATATGTATTTATTCAGTATAAGGTGATATTTTTAAAGAGCACTCATACGGCCACCATGCGGTGTGAGTGATCCAAATAAATCGTTATAATTATTAAACGGGACATGCAAACTATTTCATAATTTGGTAATGGTATTTTACAATTTTTTGATGTATAAATAAGAAGCAGAACTGTTATATATTATGAGATATACATTATGACATTTTTATAATGCATGCGGTATGAGTGATCCACTTTATTGACTATATCTGTTTTATCTCAGGTTTTACAATTTTTTTACTTCACTGTGACGAATTTAACAATTATTTACTAAATCCTCGTCGATTATTGTAAAGATTGAAGATAGGATCACTCAATCCGCATGCACATAAGAAATTCAAGTTTTCCGTTTCCTTCAGCATGTCGTCTGAGTGATCTACATTTCGGCCTCTATTTACTTTTGTATACCACCTACATAAACTGAAGATATACCCAAAATTGTTAAATTTTATTTACTAAAATTTGGTATATTTTCTGTTAATGTACGTGCGATACTTTAGGAAATATCTCGTTTCGTAAGTTCCTGAGGAAAATGACTGAGTAGGGTGTCTTTGATTTTTCATTGTGTGAGACTATGTGATATATCCTGACTGGGACAGGACCAGGCGTTTTTATTATATTTATTCATATTATTTAATATTTTATGGAAAAGATTACCTTGTGCTCCGAGCATTCTGGATGCCTAAAATTTACAGGGCTGTTGATTGAGACCGATGATTAGTATTCTGGTGCATTTATTTCTATTAATCTTTTTATATTTTATTCACCTACTTATATGTTATAATGAAAGTTATACATGCTCTGTAAACGAAAAACCACATGTTCTAGAAAACATAAATTTAAATAAAAAATCCTATATCATACAGTTTATTGACGGTACAATTTATCTATAAATTATTTACGTCAATGAAGATACTCTCAATATGGGTCTTTCCCTGTCCTCAGATCGGAACTCCGATTGGTAGGAGGAGCGGGAATCTTTTTTCCCATTCCTCCGATTGAATGTTTTTGTTTTTATCACTTACTTAACTTAACCAAAAGTACAGTCAAGCCCATTATACAGGCCATATCCTAAGATCGGTACTCCGATTGGTAGGAGGAGCTAGAAATATTTTTTCCCATATTTTACAATTTGACAAGTTGACATTAGGCATAGTCTTCATTTTCAATTTTTCATAAATAATTCTTTGTCAAAATTTATTACCAGCATTGCGCTAGAAAAAGTATTATGATTATAATCCGCTTTGTAGAAATTATGTAGAAGAAAAAAAATAAGCCAACACTGTCGCACGCTTGTATGTTTCAAATAGGATACAATCACTAGTACGGTTAAGTGAGGGAAGCACTGTGTTCCGTGTGCGATTTTCCAGTCTGCCATCGGACCCGTCCCCAGAGTTGCGGATAGGGGATCGCCCCCCTTGAGTGGGCTTTTGTGTACTGGATCAGGGAAATCCGTTGCTCAAGCTACGGCCCAGGAGTAATAACGGTACCACTGGGTACCCCTCGTGACACTACAGAGACGCACAGGAAAGATAGGAAGATATCACCTACAAAAGGATTTTTTGGAGTTGGTGCTAAGCTGTTACCTGAAACAATAGAAAATGAAGCACCAACTCCAAAAAAATACATTTTGAGGATTATATTTAATTATTTTTCCTTTTTAGTGTTTTGTATGTATGTTATTCGATCACGACAGGACGGTAGGTTCTTACGTGTGATTGGTTTAAATGGCATTTTTTACATTAAAGAGAAATTCTATTTGATTATATTAAAAATGTTGATTTTAGAATGAGCCAACCAACAACAGCGTATTCGCTTCATCAACTGCAGACTAATTATCTGGAATGAAGAGTAAAAGGTGAATCTTGTCGTGTGGTATTTTAAATAAATAAATTTGCGTGTTTTGAAGTTTGTTTTAATTTTTGATTAATCAAATATATAGTGCTAGCAAAAATAGAAGGTGATTCTGTTTTTTACAAGATTTTATTTAGTTTCATCATCTGTCCCAGTAAGGATATATCACATAGTCTCACACAATGAAAAGTCAAACACACCCTACTCAGTAATTTTCTTCAGGAATTTACGAAACGAGATATTTCCTAAAGTATCGCACGTACATTCACAGAAAATATACCAAATTTTAGTAAATAAAATTTAACAATTTTGGGTATATCTTCAGTTTATGTAGGTGGTATACGAAAGTAAATAGAGGCCGAAATGTGGATCACTCAGACGGCATGCTGAAGAAAACGGGAAACTTGAATTTCTTCCATCTATTATAAGTTTTTGTCAAGATCACTGTTTAACAAATTCAACCTCACGTTTAGCTATAATATACAAAAAAATAATATGTATTTATTCAGTATAAGGTGATATTTTTAAAGAGCACTCATACGGCCACCATGCGGTGTGAGTGATCCAAATAAATCGTTATAATTTTTAAACGGGACATGCAAACTATTTCATAATTTGGTAATGGTATTTTACAATTTTTTACAATTTTTTGATGTATAAATAAGAAGCAGAACTTTTATATATTATGAGATATACATTATGACATTTTTATAATGCATGCGGTATGAGTGATCCACTTTATTGACTATATCTGTTTTATCTCAGGTTTTACAATTTTTTTACTTGACTGTGACGAATTTAACAATTATTTACTAAATCCTCGTCAATTATTGTAAAGATTGAAGATAGGATCACTCAATCCGCATGCACACCCCTTCACGGGGGGTAGGCTGGGCTCTGCCGAAGCAATTTCACCAACCCACCCCCAGGCAACCCGGCCATGCGGCCAGGTTTCGCGCCGATGGAGATTACCCAGAGTCCCTGGGGTACCTATTATCTGACCCAAAGCAGAGTGAGGGGATGTAGAACTCCAATGTTGATGACATTGCCAAAGTGGAAATGAGCTTAGATGTGGAGCTTACACGTGAAGGTCAATCAAAATAATAGATGTTAATTTGTTCTTAAATTTATTGATGCAATATACACCTAAAACTACTTACTGACACAAAGAAAATATAATAAATCCAAGAATAATTAACGTATATTTTGGAAATAATTAGCTCATATAAAGTTAGAAGAACACAGTATAAAATTAAATAATAATACATCAGAGCCATTACTTCAAAATCGTACAAATTTAGGTATAGTTCTATATACATATATACGAATATACGACGCAATATATCTGAATATAATAGTAAATGTCGTTTTGTATAACCCTAGTTAACGTTAGCGCCTGAAGTCTCTATTAACTTAACAAAAAATAAATGTCACAAGCTGATCGCTGTGGTTCAGTACAAAAGGAAGCTTAATTATATACATTTATAAAATATCTGTTTTTAATCTGTGACATACCCACATATCAGATAGTTCTTTTGTGTGAGCCCCGGGGGGCTGGTAAATTTGTAATGCATGGACTCAATTATGTAATGCTGTGTATGGATGGTTCAATAATTAGGTAATTTTCAAGGGTATACAACAAGCGAATATTGACGATTTTCAAGCTTCAGGTATGAATTTAAAATCTGTGTATTATTTTAAAACGTGAAATGAAATGAAAATGAAAAGTAGATGACTTATCGTGTTTCGAACTGCTATATTTAACGTCATGAGCATGATTATGTCTGTCGTATAATTGGGGCGGTTCATTCGGTCACCTTTACAAAAGTACTGTTGTGGCAATGACAAAATCGATCATCTAAATACTCGCGATAGTCTTAGACACTGTCGCTATGCGTATTGCACATGCTCTTGGCCGGTTTATACTTTTTAATTGTTTACGTTACTTTTAATTGTATGTGTATTTTAATTCTTCCTGCTTTATTAATCTAAGGATTATTATATATATATATATATATATATATATATATATATATATATATTATACTATTATACACCCATTTGAATGAATATTACAAGCAGGATAACAATTCAGTAGTCTTTTATATGTAAAATGCATATCTTTTGTGAGTAAATGTTGCTATCTTCAATATTTAAAATCAATCAAAAAGCAATGGCGTTTGATGGTTCATTAAAATTGGATATAAATCAGTGTGAAGTACCCACATTTGACACAATACAATTTATATTGTATGAGGGTCGGCCGCCTAACTGGTATGGGACGAAAAGTTGAACATTTATTAGTTATGTAAAAATCAATGGGCTGAGATTGCACAACAGTGTGATCTCAGGTTTATTCATGTTGCAAATCTCCATATAACCCAACCATAATTACAGTTACCGCGGTTCCGTCATAATGGACACAATTCTCTACAATTGTATTCTCATGTCCGTTTTCACTAACCATTTCCTAAGCTTAGGTGACTCTTAACAACATATTATTATGTCTCTTTCTATCAACTTTTGATATACTGAGATAAAAATCGCTAAGAGACTTAACGCTAAGCACATGTTAGTGAAATCGAGCGTTAGCATTACTATTGCAAACAGTGAACAAGAATCTAAATAATCATAGTTACATGTTTTACCACATCATGCAAGGCAACATATTTTGCAATGTATTGTGACATAAACTAAAATATTTTTACCTATATTTTCAGAATATCATTTTATTATTTTGCAATCGAGTTTTAAGATATTACAGATTAACTCAAGTCCGGAGCATAAACTACTGTAGCTTTGGTTACTTGGTAAATTTACAGAGTATCGGTAATAAAGCTTGAATTGATTGAAATACCAGTGAACCAGTCAATGCTCTGGGCTATTATAAAATGTCGCTACATAGTGGTCATACAGAGTATACACTATTTAGGAACCAAATCTAAATGTACGATAAATTAGAATAGTAATTCATGTTTTCGTAAGAAGACTATTGACAAAATGCACAGACCTCAAATGGAATGAACATGTTTAATTCAGTCGTAATTCACATTACATCTATTGCCATAGAAACAGCAATTTCACTAAATAATGTTAGAAATATGTATTTATAAAAATTGAAATTCACACCGCACTATATACTCTGTATAGACACAACTGGATTTTTTATCTTTGTTTTTCTTTGATTAAACTTTTATCAAGCTTACATTGTAATTTTAGAAAAATATGCTAATCTAAATTAGTAATTGGTGTTATGAATCTGATCCAACATTATATATCATAAATTATTACTAAGTTAGGTCAATTTATTTAACAAAAGATATTAGCAATATCTAAAGATGCAGAACATATGACAATCATAAATGACACACAGAACTGGACGGCTGTCACTTGAGACAGGCGTTGCATTAATAAATAAAAAACTTATTAAATCATTACAGTTCAATGTAAATCATTAACGAGTAATATAAAAAATACAAAGTTCGCACTGTGCATAGCAAATATTGTGCATTAACTTGCAGTATAATTGTTCAGTAAACCTAATAGGCGAGCTCATAATCTGAATTTATAAGTTCAGTCACCATTTAAATTGTTTTAAATTCCATTTAAATTTGATCATTTAAAATTGAATTAAATTCCATTTAAATATGATCACGAGTTTGGATGTTCCTTCTCGTCAATACAATATTGTATAATAATAATGGATACCTTAATTAATCATAAAACAAAATTAATTTATATTGAAGACAAATGACATAATATAAAATTGTCGTTTAGATATTAATATCATTAAATGGAAAACTGTAAGGCCTGAATACAATATAATGTCGAGCTTATAGACGCATTTTATAGCATCTGTAATATTCCTTATTTTTATTTATGGCCCATAATATTCAGTAATTATAAATTTATAAAAATAAGTTGAATATTACAGTGTTTGCTAGTTACTTTTGTTTTACAGCAGTACACACTTCCTTTTCTTGACAGGTTCTGGGGGCTCCAATGCTGCCAATATTGCTTCGTCAAACACATTTTTCAACCCTTTCTGTAACATAAAAGTTTGTGCTTAGTTTAAATTTAAAGACAGCAAAAAAGCATTAAATAGACCAATGAGTAAAATATTGTTGTGTAACCTGTGTAAGAGCTGAACATTCAACATATTTAACTGCTTTCAATTCTTTTGCCAGTTTCTCGCCTTGTTCAAATGAAACGGGCTTTTGTTTTATCTTGGCCAACTTTTCCAATGTTGTTGGATCATCTCTCAAGTCTATTTGTGTTCCAACTAGCAGAAATGGTGTTTTTTGCTGATGATGGGTTATTTCGGGCACCCACTAAAACACAAAATATGTAACATCAAACATTTTAGTTAGTCAATGGAATAAAACCAATAAAATGGAATGTATACCAACAGGATGAATGTATATTAATTACCTTTTCCTTGACATTTTCGAAGGAACTTGGAGTTACCACACTAAAACACACAAGGAAAACATCTGTTTGTGGATAACTCAGAGGTCTCAGTCTATCATAATCTTCCTGACCTATAAGAAATATTATATTAAATTAGACACCAAATTATACTATCACAATGAGAAATGAGATTTTAATATGAATACCTGCAGTATCAAAGAGACCCAAAGTATAAGGTTCTCCTCCGATCATTACTGTTACAGCATAATTGTCAAAAACAGTGGGCACATATTCTGAAGGGAACTTGTTTGTAGTGTAGCTTATAAGCAGACATGTTTTACCAACTGCACCATCGCCTACCACGACACACTTGATAGTCTGCATCTTGTTAAAATGTTTGATGAGTTCACAGGAAATATCTATTGATTTAAAAGTAGCAACTTTTAAATTTCTTTTCGAGTTTAAGGTTTTTCACTAATCATAGCAATCCTATCAAGTAACCTGCAACAATAAATATTCTCTTAGACTTACATTGTTAATTAATTTGATATACATATTTCGCAAAGCCAGGTAAACAAAAAATGTGTAATGTTTTATGATATAGATATGGAACAGTAGCAAAGCAAATATATTCATATTACTAATATACTTTCGCATGTGTGCTATAAATTTAAGGAAAAATATTTTTATACACTAGAATGTATGTTGAGAAACAACTGTTACATCAAGCACCATTTTTGTGCCAAATACTATTATTGTCTACTATTGATTCTCATAACCATAAACTTTGTGGGCTCCTGTTAACTATAGACTATAACAAACTTGCAGAATCATGTTTAGCTTCCACATAATAATATTCAAACAGCTCCTAGTCCTATAATTGTGTACTTGTCTTCAGGTATAATTAACATATGCACTAAAATTCAGTAAAATCCAATGATTAAAGATTTAGGGAGGCAATGAAATGAAACTATTTTGCAGTATAATAAAATAACAATATTCGCAAGATGCTTCTGTTAAATAGTACATTGATCTTGCCCTACACATACTTAAAACATCATAAGTCAAAATCATAAAGAGTGTACGCTGTACAGCTTTTCGTACAAACTTTCAAGTCAAAAATATTGGAAACGAACAAACCACTTCTAATAAGACTTGACATGTTAATGCGAGTAAGGGTGGCCTTAATAGTTATCAGAAGATTTTTCGAAAACAGACTTATTGTTGAGTAAGAGCAATTTATAGCTTTTCATTCAAACCAAAAGTCACAAATAGTTTCTTTATTATTACACTTTTAGAAAGATCTTGTGACAACTTTTTAGACTAGCCTGACTTGCTTAAGTTACTTGCTTACATGGAAAATTTTGTGATAACCAGTTTTTTAGTTTTCAATATTTTTGACTTAAAATTTGTATTAAAAGCCGTGCAGCATAAACACTCATAGTGATCTGACAAAGAAAATTTTAATATTGTCTACAAGTTTGGTCTGGCAAGACATCCATTATTGTCAAATAATCTAAAACAATGATTTATTAATATACACTAGTTATGTCAAATTCAGAGTAAATCATGTTTCTAAACAGAACCCTTTGCAAGCACAAACATTTTTAAATAATAGAATTGTATTCATATATTATCACCAGCCTATACACATCCCACTGCTGGCCACAGGCCCTCCTACATGGGAGAAACACAAGAGGAGTTTAGGCCATAACACCACCATGCTAGCTCAATGCAGATTGGTGGGTTGAAGCAGTTACAGTTACAGCCTGGACCAACGGGTTAACATGCCTTCTGAAGCACAGAGAAGTTTAAGATTAGAGAAATTTTGATTGGCCATTACGCCACCAAACACCTCCATTATTCATATACCTATAAAAGTTTCAATTGGGCCCATTTTAATTTGTGACATTGCACTTAGGAATATTATGAATAAATAAGATCAATGATATGTTAAGTAATAATTAACAAGCAGATAATAATGCATCTTTTTACATAATAATATAATATCATTGATCTAGATGTGACAAGCAAATAATTTTAAATTCATACGTATTCACACACCCATGACTGGTTGGCTGGAAGAAATCTCTAATAGAGATGAGTCGTCCCTTGCTTACTACTGTATTCATATATTTTGTTTTGTATTTGGTGCAATAAAGAGTTAATTAAGTATGAATTTAATAATACATACAGTAGGTACCTACTAAAATTAAATCTCACTTGTTAGTCCTCAATAAACTTATGACTGTACTGACTAATACCAAATAATCTGTCAAGCGGTGTCATACCTCTGGAAGTCTATGACAATTGAATCTATTGTGTCTGGAATCTGATGTTATTATAATATTCTTATGCTAATAGAATATTATTATATCTTTGTTATATACACAACTTTTGATTATAGCTAATGATACGATAGTTGTAAATATCGCTAAGCAGTTTGGCACTGGATTTAAGTTTCCATTATGGAGGGCATTGACCTTATATTGTGTCATGTAAATAAAACAGCATGACGACTCTCATCTGGTCTAACGATTTTAGGTAAATAATTCCGCTGCTGTTGAATTTATTCCCGGGCGTCCTATCATTGCTTACGGTCAGATGACCGTAGTCATCGCCAACGCCATACTACCATGCTAATGGAAGCAAGCAGGATATGAAAAACAAACCCATTTTACTGCACTAAAGGTGTATCTACATAAATAGTATTTGTGAAAAACCTTGCAATAGCAAATTATGTCAATAATATGAGGTCCCGTGTTAAAATTGATAAGCATTTTTACATAATCACGTCACAATGAAATTTGACGTCCATTTTGTGGCGATTGGAGTTCTGATGTCTCAGTGAATTTCATAAAACTATATAAAAAGAAACATGACAGAAACACTTACCTTGCGAAATTATATTAATATCGAACTAAAACTGTTAATCAACACCTAAATACAAACGGGAATCACAAAATTCACGTTGCGGGTTGGGTCATTGACGGTGACGCCATTGATTTATATTGCCTAGTGATGTAGATTGTGGGCCAGAAGATCTACTGCCTGGCAGCAATTGAAATGTCATGGCTCACAGTGTATTCAATTGTGTGTTGTTTGTTGAACTTGAAACAAAAGAGGTTTCATTATAACATTGAAAGGTCTATATTTTTTATGTCATGTGCATGTTGCCTAGTAACATTTATATATATAAAATCGTACTAATTCTTTTGATTACTAAATTATTCCTACAAGTCTTTCTTGTTATCTAATATATACAAAATCCGCACTCTGCAACAGGTTACGGTACAAGTTACAGCTTATTTAGCGATGGCTAACGAACTGGCAAGGAAGGGCTCAGAAAATAAATACTGGGCCCTGAGCCCTTGACATCTCTGACACAAAGGTTAATAAACACAGCCATTAAAGAGGATGTCCAGAATAGGCATAGGACTGAATGGCAAAAGGTATCTCGAATATTGTATTTCGAAATTTTTTGCTTCACGAGCGAGCGTTATTATTGTCTTGTTTTGCACTCTGAAGGGCCATCTCTCTCTCTCTTTTTGTCTTGGTCAAAATATCGTTCGTGTAAAAAGTCGGCAAAAATAATAATGTTAAAACTATTAGGTAATAAAGTATTTTGAATTCATAGATATTTTTCACAAAATAAATAAAAGTTATCGACATGACAACACAAATTACACTTGACATGAAAAGTAAAAAAAAAATCATTTTCATGGGTTTCAATTTTTACAATGTTTCTTTGGTTCCCAGAACAATTTCGATTTGGTTCCCGGTTCCGTGGCTTATGGTCTTATATTGTATCCCATGCCAATAAATTATTAAAAAAATATACCTGCCGGTTCCACTTGTTGCCAATTTGTCAGAACGGGTGTTAGATGATTAAAAATTGTGTCAGAGCAAATTTTGTGTTATAAAATTGGTGTAGTTTTATGAACCAAGTGTTTGTATTATGTTCAACAATTAAAAGGTTATTAGAATAAAAGTGAAGTGTGAAAGCCGGTGATAATTTTTTCGTGGTTATCCACCTCATTAAGGAGACTGTCATTTTCGCGTCAAATTCTGTCAAGTCGCATTGAAATGTGTAACACTAACATTTCAATACAATAAAATTAAATGAAGAAATACTTAGGACATGGCTGTATGAGCATTAGTACCCTTTGCCTTCCCATTCAATTTGTCAGCGAACGTAGTATTCTAAAATTGGAGAAGTTTTATCATAGAGAAATTTAATACACCGAGTTTTATGAAACAAGTGTTTGTGTTGACGTGCAATTCGAAGATCGAATTAAAGTGATTATGGTGCGAAAGACGATGAGAATTTTATCGTAGTTAGTTATCTCATCAAAGTAGCATGTTAAGGAGACTGGATATATGATATATTTCGCGTGAAACTTTCCCAAGATGCATTGAAATGTGTAACACCAGTATTTCAATGTAATAAATTTAGAAATAAAGAAAATACTAAACACATGGCTGTATGGGCTTAAGTTTCGTTCGCCTTCCCATTAGGGATGGGGAATGAAAAAAATATGTCGATATTTTAAAAAAGTATGATAATTATGTATATTGAAAAATATCGATATTTCGATATACTGATTTTTTTATCCGACTTCAATAAAAGGAGGTTAATAATTTAGCCCGTCTGTATGTAATATTGTCAGAATGGCACAGTTCTTGTTAGTCTATATCAGCTTTTAAACATGGGTACCAAAGGAGATGTTTAATATCCGGCCAGGTATATGCACACTTTCCCAAAAAATCAGGAAAATCCCCTGTATCCGCAAAAAAATACTAATAATTCGTTTTCATGCATTATTTGTTTAAAAGTTAGAATTTTTCTTAGATTTCACTTATGGTAATATGGCGGGTGACATAGAAGTTAACTATACGTCACCGAAGTGATATATGCACCATGATGAATATTTGGCTGTGTTGGAGTTTTTCTATAAAAAATATTGTTGTGTAATACAACGCAACAAAGCAAATGAAAAGAAAATTGAACAGTGTTCTGCATATTTTAACATATTTTTCAGTATAGTGTACAATAGACCTGCCCCCTTATTCTCAACTGTCCGATCACGGATTCGATTCGAAAATTCACATACCGTCCCGCTTTGACGCAACGTGATAAAAAGTGACAGGTATAGAGTTTCCGAAATTTGAATTCTTTCTGACAGTTGAGAATAAGGGCGCTGACCGGGTCTCCATACATTTTTGGACTACTTTCATAAGTCTATGTTTGTATGTTTGTCCCCGTATTTCTCAAAAATTAAATGTAATTTTAAATATTTAGTATTGTTAAGGTTAATGATATTCTTATTATTGTTATTTTATATTAATAGGTAAAACCTAATAATATAAAATAACATATTTTAAAATTATTTTACAATATAAATTTAAGTTCTGGGGTCTAAGATGAAGTGCCGTCCATATCCAGTAATTACACTGGCTACCTTTCCCTTCAATCCGAAACACAGTGAACTGCTCCTTTAGGCGCACAATGGGGATTTCTCAAAAGGAGGATTTCTTAAAATGGGGAGTTAGCAAAACGGGGATATAAAGTATAATCGGCTCTACTACAATAGGCATGACGAAAGATTTTGAAATTCTCTTCCGTAGTGTATGTACACATTTACTATTTACGAAAAAACCTTTATTTCGGTAATAAACTAACGTTTAACTAAGTTTAAGGCCAATTTTTTAAAAAAAATTCAATAGTGCGCGAAAACAGCTCAAAGTGTCATGGCGTCGGGTCTGACGTCACGCCTAGGTACACATCAAATTTTGTCTACGCGCGGTCAGAGGAAAGTTAACAAACATTGCATATTTCGTATGTAAAAATTAAAGTCTAAAGTTTATAAGTGGTGTACAGTGCCTCAATGTAAAAACACATCAATAACAACACCCAACAAGGTGTTTGTATATGTCCCAAATAAGAAAATATATAGAATAATTAATATACAAGATTCACTAATTAAATAAAACACACATGAAATTTTTATTTTATATACTTTTATATAACAAACAGTGGATACACTTGGGATTTCCAAAATGTAATAATACTTTCAACAAGACCCTGACATATATAGATTATCAAAGGTTACACATATAATTTCTACATTTTGACTAGTGGGAAAATTTGGGTATGCAACACAAAAGTAACACTTATTTAGTCCACTTAGGTACATTTGCATTTGTATCTGAGCAAAACATTTAAAATATATAAATTTCAAGGTAGTGCTGACTCTTGATTTGGAGGTAAAGCTTTGATTTGTGCCACATTGAACTTCAGTGCATGAAAGTTCTTCGCTTCGTCTATGGACCCATATAAGCAGTGCTATGGCATGATTACATTCGCCCTGGGCAGAAACACAATCATGTCATTCAATTGACTTTACTTTTTCTTCATCTTCATCAACCATCAATGTAACAGCATATTGTTTTCCATAGACTTTATGCTGTAGGCAAATCTTGCATTTTACTGTACTTATGTTTCCTCCCGTTTTAGTTGCACATAACTGATTGCATCACGCCCATTTGATGGTCTTGAAGATCTGAAATAATAGATACTAATTAGAACAAATACATACATACTATCTAATCATAAATTATATTTTTTCAAAGTAGGCTACAATTTTAGCATTATTTACAAGTAAAATGTTTGTTTGTCAGTTAACTTACTCTTAAACTAAAAAAATACTAGTAGGTGCTTTGTAATTACAGAAGTTTTTTCGGGTATTAATTCTAAATAAGCTTTTTCAGCTGCAAGGGGGTTAACCTCAAAAATAAACAATGACAAGGTTATTGTAAAAATAACCTATGAAAGTAAAATAAACTCCTACCAGTTCAAAACGAGTTGTATTTGTATCTAGTACTAAGGATAAATATAAAAACTTACAAAGTGGTTTAACTCAGATGAGCAAAACTCTTTATTTGTTGCGAGGAAATCGCCCAACATCAATAAATCAATCCTAGGCAAATTTGAGCTGTTTGCCTTAAGAAAGCCTGGTTCCATTGTTATAGATTCGTGTTCTAGAGTCGAGTGGAGTGGATAAATCACACTTTCACTAATAAAAAATCAATTCAAATGCGTTATTTTGTTAAATATCGGTAGTAGTCACAACAAAACACAAGAGGGAGATGTTTGTTTACCTAAGCGTGACGTCATGCGCTGTGATTGGTGTTTCAGTCAAAATGGCGGATTGCAGTATTTTAGTCTTTTATTTTAGTGAAAATCTTAATAATCACAGGTTTTTAATTAAAACCAAATCAGTGTTTTAAATCCTTTTAATGCATATTTTCCCCTAAAATCATTTAATCATTGATTATTCGATGCTGTCGTCACGCCTATTGTATATTTCTTGTAGCATAACATAACTAATATAAGTACGGTAACTGTAATGTCAGTATCACCCCAATGTATTAATCTCTATCCATACTACGCTGGCCTTAGACAGACTTTAATCTTATAATTATAAAAATATCCTTTGTTCCCGTTGAGTCACACCATTTTGTGTCACACTGTTACACATCGGGAAAAATATTCCCGATGAGTAACACCGTAACTCAATACCACTATTTTTCCCCCGTTGAGTGACAGACAGTTTAACTAAACAGAACGCTATATTCCCGTCAAGTAACACCTTCTTGGGTAAAATCATCGTTCAAATTCGTATGTTTGTAGCTGGATCATCCCCTGAAGTACCAGGCTACCAAAAGTATATAAGAGGTTATTTATTGTACCCCTAAGATTATTATATAAATAAAATAAGAGTATGGTAAACATCTCCTACATAGATATGGTAGCCTGGTAGGTACTTCAGGGGATGATCCAGCTGCATACATACGGGGAAAAAATAGTGGCATTGAGTTACGATGTGACTCAACGGGAACAAAGGAAAAATATAATTTGCCCAATTAGCGATTGAATACTTTTCGCGATAAACAAATTATACGTGGACGAAGTCGCGGGCAACAGCTAGCGTTTTATATAATCTTAATTGCAATAATGTCATCTAACCGCATATACCATCAGGTGGGCCGCCAGCTTGTTTGTCATCTAATTGTACAGAAAAAATGCCCGGCATATAAGGTTCGACCGAAAGTAATAGTTTACATGAAATTATTGCTGTAAAACTTATAGAAAATTGTTTTTTTTTGTATTGGTAGCTAAGTGTACAACTTCCCATTTTGAGAAATCCCCATTTTAAGAAATCCCCATTTTAAGAAATCCCCATTTTGAGAAGTAGTCCCCTTGATTTTGAGATTTTGAGACATCTTCTTTTTGAGAAATCCCCATTGTGCGCCTAAAGGGAACTGTTTCACGGCTCAAATAAAAAAGGCGGTGGTACATGCGACGTTTAAGCTCTCAAGAATTAAGAAAAAATATTATTCTTTATTCTGGAAAAGGCTATCCTAATTTTAAGCTACCCAGACGACCCTACATACGGGCCAACCACCTAGTACTTGTAATAAAATATTCAATTTCATAGATATCTCGTACAACAGATAAGTGTAAGAACAAATGTTTGTAAGACAAATAAAATTTTATTCTGGACAATAATTCTACCGTTTCGTTTAATAAAATAGCGAGAGTAGGACAAGCGAATTTTACAAGATCTTTAAATGCAGTTTTGTTTCTTTTCAAAAATAAAGGAATGTTTCCTTTCAGTAAATTGAATTAACTAAAGGATTTAACGTAGTTTCCCTCCAGGGCCCATAGATTTTTTCCACCCTGTATATCAATATATCGAAAATAAAAAAATCTCAGTAAAAATATCAATAATTTTCTGAAAAATATCGATATATTTATATATCGATATTTTTTTTACCGAATGCTTGTTATACATTTAATCTGTGGGAAGGGGAAAATGGACAACAACAATGTCAATTTGAAATGCGATTCAAAACAAAAGAAGGAAGTTTGTTTTTCAAAGTTGACTTGTGTGTTAGATAGTTCAGTCAATAGTCAATATTCTTTGTTTCACTCTGTTTCCAAATTTGCTTTCAGTGGAAAACGAAAGTCACAGTTTTAACGACCTTGTATTCATATTATAACCTAATATGTATTTGCTTGGTGATGTTTTTCCCAATTTCATTGTAAATACAACAGAAGGAGAAATAAACTTTCATGATTGGCTAGACAAATCGTAAGTCCTCTTTCCCGCGGACGTCCAGTTCTGCGGGAACGGGTTTATACTGAATCCTGCAAAAATCACTGGTTTGGGCTCACACACAAGTTTGCATCCTGTTTTTTGCGATACCTAGAGCAACGAGCGGTATATATTGGGCAGATTTAAAACGTAAATTCAGACATGATGGACGTGAACACGCTTGTAGTATTGTATTGATATTATCGCCACCCGCTTCGCCGTGCAGGTAGTGTAAAAATAGAAAATTTTGTTTTCGGCCAATTCTGAAACAACGATCGAAATTTGCTTTCTTTCGTAATCTTATGGGCGTTTAGAGAATAGAGGAATTTTCATTTTATATTACCTATAGCATGTTCTCCATGTTTGACAACCTTTTTATGAATAAAAAAAAAGACGTGTGGCACTCGGGGACTGCCGCGGTAAAGCTATTGCATAGCATTTTGTATCAACTTATGCAATTATAATTTTATTTATTTATTTTATTCATGCAGTATTTCTTTTTCTTTGAGATTAATTCAAGTTACACTTTTTGAGCGTGGTGACCGTTATGAAAACAAATTTTTCTATTATTAAATAAATAAAAAGTTTTGTAGAGTCGTACAATACGTCTAATCGCACGCACACAACGCCGTGTCGAAGACTGCCGAACTGAAACGGCGTTAGACGATGCACGGCCTTCAAGCCACACCTCCTTGCGCATCGGGGTGGGGAGCGTGAGGTTTTTTCGTTACGGAATTTCTGGATTCGGTCCCCGCACTCAAGGCCCGCGATAGAAGCTATGCAATAGCTTAAAAATTAACCTATCTGGAATAATCTGTATGCTGATGGGAACACTTCCACTAAACTATAGATGTAATTAAACTGGATCTTGTTTTTAACAGGACAGTGTCATTCAGTTTGTACTGGCAAGTCCGAACAGCAAATTCGAACAGATTGTTTTTTTGCCAGATACTGTAACAGGTTACTTGTGTGACTGCTAGTAGTGAAACATATATACTACTAAACGGGATCTTGCAAAAAACTGTACCTGCAGAAAACAGGATGCTGTTGTGGGAAAGGGCCCAATTTTCTTCTACTATTGCTACTAATATGATTTTTTAAGATATACTACTGTTTTATTATTATTTCATGTTTGTCTAATTCTAGCTGGGGAATATTGTTTTCTCATCCATCTGATTTCACGCCTGTATGTACCACGGAATTAGCCCGAGTCTTGAATCTATTGCCTGAGTTCACCAAGCGGAATGTCAAGGTTATTGGATTATCGTGTGACTCTGTGTCATCACATCTGGAGTGGTGCAAGGATATTAAAAGCTATGCAGGTTACATAATTTGGCTTATTGATAAATTAAAATAAAAGACACTGATTAGCCTATATGTATATGTACTTTACGAACCCAAAAGTTGGAAATTCACAAATTTTTATTGCAATGGTCTATGCTTAGGAGGTAATTATGCAGTCTTTATACTTTAAATTAGTAGTTTCCGATATTAGAATATTTTTCGACAGTTGAGAATAAGGAGGTTGGATATGGACAGTTTATACAGTGTGAGTCTTCATAAAGTGCACATATTGAAATTGGAGATACTATGCTTAATTTTATAGATGGAAAAAATAGTAAAAAATAAATAAATATAAAACCTTAAATTTTAATACTATTTTTAAAGATCTTGCTTGCTGCGGTGACCTTGTAAACAAATCGGTATAACTTTTTAATCGACTTCAAAAAAAGGAGGAGGTTATCAATTCGACTGTATGTTTTTTTTAATGTTTGATACCTCAGGACTTTCAACTCAGTGAACCGATATTGATGATTCTTTCTTTGTTCGATGCGTAATAGTTCCCATTTGGACCCATAAAATTTTTTTGAAAATCCATTGAGTAGTTGGGTTTTTAAATCAAAATAACTGGAATAAGTAAATCATCTACATATGCGAAATTGCGGATTTTTGCTTTCCTATGAATTTTTAGTGAAATGATACGATAGTAGAAAACAATATAAGCTCACAGTCAAGGAATGATAATATTGTGAAGGACTAATTTTTGTGTAAAATAATTAATTGTTTAATTGCACTCTGGTGTATTATTTATAAACACAAATAAAAAACTCCTTAAAAGAGTAATAATGGAGAGTCAGGGGGCCTTAGTGTCATAGTCAATAGGAAACGTTGGGATTGAGTTATAAATGTGCTATTTTCACCATTAACCTTTAAGCACCAACATGCATTTTTTGTAACGTTAGTACCGACGTGGGGCCTGAGAGGCCGCTCATATTATGTATTGTTTTTGATACAAAGTGTCAATTAAAATATTTTTCTCTGCAACATGATGGAAAATAAAGGGTTTTAAGTAAAAAAGAGTGCAGAACGACAATGAACTTTATTATATTTATAAATTTAAGACTATAATAATATTTGGCTTGAATTTTGGGAGAAAATCCGACTACAAGATATAAATAATCATAACACAAAGAATAATCCTCTCAGAATATCCTAAAAATAGTATTTCTTACTTAAGACTAATAAAACTTTAAGAAAAAAAAACAATTTGTAACTCATTTTGTGCAATTAAAGTTTAAATAAATAAATAAATAAAAAAAACATACGAAAATAAAACTTCTGAAAAAAAATGTCTACAGTCGAACTACACCTTAAATTCTAGGCACACTTGTTTCGCGCACTGTAAACAAATGTGCTTTTTGCACGAATAACATCTATACGTCGATTTTCTTTATAGTTTAGGTTGACAAGAAAGACAAGTCTTGCGTGTCTTGACTTCTTTAGTTTGATATTCAGATGCTTCTAGCTTATCAGAACCAAATACTCTTGCCAAACTCAACCTAAATTCACGAGGCAATCTTAGGTTACAAAATCTTCCCTTCATGTGCTCTAATGCTTTCCATCATTTTCGGTCAAATTGGATATAGGTACTCGGGAAATGATATTATGTTATGGTGTTCTAACAGATGATCTGTGTGGAGGTGATTAGACCATTTACATTTATTCTTTCCTCTAAAACATTCCAGCCTTGCAAGCGTAACATCTTTATCTGATGACGATGACGGCGCGTCCAGGTGTTCAGGTTTCAATATCAGTGCTAGTATCTGTATCATGCTCCCTGTGCTCCGGAAATCTTCGCCAACGTCGTCAACCTCAAATCCGCTGGAATCTTCATCCGCGATCCAGCTCTCAATCACTCGCGTAAATTTGGATTACATTAATTTATACCTATCCGAGGTCTCTTTGAGTGCTGTAAATTTGTGCAGAACTATTTCTTTTACTACTTGAAGGTCCTGGTCTATCCATAGTTTACAATATCTTTAAAAATAACAGTTTACTGTGACAAAGAAATAAAACAAAAAACTTACGTAAGTACCGTCGTGAGGCCTGAGAGGCCGCGTCGGAATTTCAAATCGTAATAACTCGCCAAATGCGCTCGTGACCTCACGCCTTCCTGTTTCAATGTAAATGTGGGCACTGTTTTTGCAGCTACTTAAAAGCAGGGATCGGAATTTTGCGGGGAAAGGGGTAAAGTAGCAAGTCAAGTGCCTGCCGGGGCCTTTCAGACCGCACGTCGGAACTTAAAGGTTAAATAGCTTATACAATGTAGATTATTTCAAAGTAATATATATAAAGTTACATATTGTAATTTCATAAAAAAGCCCTGTTAATTCCAATAAGTAATAAGTTTATTTCATCATAGTTGATCGTTTAGTTTAAAAGTTATACCGATTTCTTTACAAGGAGGTCACCGGAGCAAGCAAGATCTTTAAATTTTTTGATAATTTGATAATTTTTTCCACCGATAATATTAATCATAGTAAGTATCCCTAATTTCAATATGTACACTTTATGAAGACTCACACTGTATTATTATGAAGCAGGAAAATAGTCGCAACTTTTTTTTATTGTTATTTGACTGAGACATTTAGTTTTGAAATCGCGTCGTCCATGGGTCCATGAGCGACCTCGGCATGTGAATAGATATTGTTGGAACGCCCATAGGCGGTATCGGCATCGATAGGGGTCAATTATTGCTTAGGATTAAATTATATTAAGACAAAAACTAAAAATCATAATATTATAATATTTTAAATTTTATTTATAAATGTTTGAAAGATATTTAGAAAAAATCATGTCATGGGACGGGAACAACAATCGCGATCTTTCACTTCTGGGATAGGTAATCCTATGAATTAAGCTGAGATAGCATCTACCCTCATAATTCAGAAATATTTTAGTACAACACCTGAAGAAGTATTTTTAAAATTATGATTTGGATAGGTTGGAAATTGTTTTATTACAATCATTGCCACTTGTAAAAGAAGAAAACGCAGATTTATTACAATAAAACCATTTTCTCAGTTACCCTTACATTTTACAGGTTTTAATGAAGAAGATAAATTTCCCTATCCTATAATTGAAGACAAAGATCGTAAGGTAGCATCACTTTTGGGCATGATAGACAAAGACGAGTTAGATTCCACGGGAATGCCTCTAACTGCGCGTGCTGTGTTCATTGTGGACCCCAATAAAAAGTTTAGGCTATCCTTCTTGTATCCGGCTACCACAGGCAGGAACTTTGAGTAAGTTTATAACATTTTAACCTTTTCTCATTATTGATTAATAGATTCTTTTCATTTTATGTAATATTATCTTGCTCTTTGATAAATACCAAACATGATTAACACTTAATAATAAATTATTTATATACCTACTTATATCTTTCTATTTTCAGTGAAATACTTCGGGTAGTAGATTCTTTGCAGTTGACTGATAAAGCCAAAGTGGCTACACCCTGTGACTGGAAGGTTAGTACTTTGTCAAAATAATATAATATTTTATACTACTTGGTGGTAGGCCCCTAAGTAAGGAGATCGGAGTAGATACCACCCCCTTTCCTATTTCGGCCGTAAAGCTGTTCGCTGTATTTCAGATTGAAGGGAAAGGTTTCCAAAGTAATTATTGGGCATGGAACGCATTTCATCATAAGCCTCAGAATGAAAATACACCTGTGATTTTTCTTTGCTATTGCAGCTGTCTATAGGTGACAGTGAGCCACTTACCACTAGTTGAGACGTCAGCTTGCTTGTCATCTAGTTGTAAATTTAAGTTTAAGTTTTTGAGGTGTAACTCTTACTTGAGAGGAAACTATTCCTTTATTTTTTGAAGAATCAAACCTCGATTCAACGATTTTTGCTTATCTGCTTTCTACACCGACGGGCTAAAGTCTGAAACTTATACCTGTACCTTTACGGCATCAATCGATAGAGTCTATCATAAGAATTAAACCGCTTTAACCGGTTAACAGAAATTTCGGGTATCATTATTAACGGTATCCAAATACAGTGACTCAAAGATATGTAAAATTTACGGTATCGGTTAAACGCAAACCATATATCAAAATTGGCGCGTTCAAACTGCGTCAACGATTGCGTGAAGGATGGCGTCGTACCAATGTGCGTACAGAAGGCTTTTACACCAAATTGGCGATGAATTAGCTTTTCCCTAGTTACGTTCGTGTCGTCCATCGTGCGGTATAGCACGGAGCGGAAACTTTTTAAATTATGCTTGGAGACGAATCTAAAAAGAAATATGACTGTAAGTTTTAATTTTTATTATGCCCGAATCATGTAAATACTTATATTTTACATAATATTTTTTATTCTGAATGTGATGTGTCATTCATAAAGTACACGATGCTTGCGAATTTCGTTGAATATTATTTCTGTATTTGTATCTGAGATCATTAAAAGTTTCATGAAATCAAAAATCATTACTTTACGTGCAGCGTGCAAACTGCAAGCAGCAACTGATTCCGGACGCGAGCTGACGTTGCGTGCAGACGCTGCACCACATGCACCGGACGAAAGTGTAGAGAGGACGAAGCATAGGATAAGCGTAGGATTTTTTCATCTGCCCCCGTGGCTTTTAATCATCACACTAAGAGTAGCATTCTTTCTGAATTTTCTCTATTGCCTTTACCAATACCCTTTTGTCTTCAGGCATGCTACGGAGGACGATGTAAAAAAGTTCATTTCATCAATCACTTCATCTGCAGTTCGAAGTCGTTCGAAGAAGTTCGAAGACCTCTTGAATGATTAATCTCGTTATCCCTCGAATTCTTCCAATACTTACTCATATTTTTAATCATTACTTATCTGCTCTTCCTTTTACTAGGTGGTAGGCCCGTATGTAGGGTCGTCTAGGTAGGTACCACCGCCCTTCTTATTTCAGCCGTGAAACAGCCGTCAGCTTGTTTGTCATCTAGTTGTATAAAAATAAAAGCTTTATATATTATATATATAAATACTGGCGAATTTTCATCAATATAGAAATATTATTCCTCCAGCAAAAATTTATAACCCGAGTTTACCTTAACATTACCATCCCATCTCTGTACTGCTTTTCCTTTCCAAGGTTCTAGAGCACATCGTTTACAAATAACTTTCTTCGTTTCTTGCCAAGCATGATCTTATCAGCCCCTATCAGTCTGGTTTTCGACAGGGGCACAGCACTGTCACTGCATTGCTGAAAGTCACTGACGATATTCGCTGGGGAATGGAGCATAAGCTTCTTAAGGTTCTTGTGCTACTGGATTTTAGTAGTGGTTATAATTCAGTCGATTTTGATATCTTTATTGGTTTACTAAAGTCTACTAATATCTCTCCTTCTCCTTTAGCCTATCTTCGGCGTCGCTCACAGCGCTTGAGCCTGGAGGAGTCTTTCTCTGACTGGTGCGAACTATCTGCTGGTGTTCTTCAAGGCGGCGTCCTTTCTCCCTTGTTATTGGGCCATTTTCATTAACTCTGTCAGTACTATGATTTCTTCCAGTTTCCATCTCTACGCAGACGATTTGCTGCTTTACAGACCCTTTTCGGCTACTGGTGTTGTTACGGCTATTAGGACTGGAAGATCTGAGGCTCATCAGTGCTTGGGCTGACCGTTATGGATTGCTTATAAATCCTAGCAAATCGCAAGCAATTATCATAGGCTCTTCCTTCTATTTTGTTGGATGTCAACCAGATCATCTGTGCTGCGACCGTTAACAACTTAGGTGTTATTTGCGACGGTAATGTTTCATGGGCCCGCACGCTAATGAGGTAAGCAGGAAAGTCCATTACTTTTTTCACTCTCTGAAATGTGTCCAAAGCTATCTTTCTTTGCAAACAAAAATTTCCTTAGCCCAATCTCTCATTCAGACTATTTTCGACTACGCGATTCCTGCTATCTTGATGCGTCGGAAGTATTGCTGAATAAATTGGAACGCTTACAGAACCTTTGTATTCAATTCATTTTCGGATTAAAAAAGTATGATCGCGTTTTCCAATACCGCAAGTAGCTTTTCATCAGTTTCCGTCTGAATGTTCGCATCCTTTGTCTTCTCTTTAATTTCCTATATAACCCATTCTATCCTCCGTATTTGCATAAACGTTTCTCTGTTAGCTATTCTCTTGACGCTCCTTGCCGCTCCCATCTCCGTACAAATTTTCCTTTTTCCTTCCCATACAACCGATTTCTATTCTTTCTCCTTTTCTGTTCATGCGGTTAGAGTCGGTTAGACTGTAGAATTCTCTGCCACCTACTATCCGCGATTGCCAAACTTTATCTCTGTTCAAGTCACGAGTCAAAGCATATTATCTTTCCTTAATATAAATACCTCGCTAATTTTTTTTAATAATATAATAATAATAATATCCTTTATTTGCATAAAACATGGTACATTTAGAACACAGATGTCACAGTAATTTATAAGTTTCACATGTTTTACCACTGTTAGGCATGCAAAAAAAACTATTCATAACTAAATATTATTTCTTATTAATTAGTGCAGTTGTCAATTTGATGCCATTATTACATTCATTTCTTTTTTAATTTAGTAAATATATAATACAAATACAATTCAAAATATTATCAAAGTATCATTCAAGAGAAATTAATTAGTCGCAATATGTCTATAAACAGTAAAATTAAAATTGTCATTATTGAGTACAATTGTCAATTTCAAATCATTGTCGATTTATTCGTGAAAAAAAAAGAGTTTATTAAAGGTCAAATCATTTGAAAAGGTATATAATGTTATTTGTTTTAACTATGTAGTCGCAATAATATATTCATTAATGTCATAGAAGCAATGGTCAACCAACCAGTCCCGCAATTTTTTCAAAAACAGATTTGTAGGCAATTGTCTTAGTTCAATAGGGATTTTATTGTATATTTTAATAGACATCGCATAACAGTTTCCTTTAAATAACGTGCTATTACAATTCGGAAGCATAATTTTATATGGATGTCTTGGCTTAAGTCTTGCGTCAACACATTTTTGACGTTCAAAGAAATGAGGCTGTTTTCGGACAAAACTCCCTATTTCCAATATATATAGACCAGTAAGGGTCAATGTTTTTAACCTTCTGAATAACGGTCGACAGCTGTCCATTGGGCCAGCACAACAAATGGCTCTTACACATTTTTTCTGTATTTTAAATACTTTTATTACGTCCGTAGAATTGCCCCACAAAATAATACCATATTTTATTGAGGATGATACATAGCCATAATATGCAACTAGCGCTGAGTTTTCTCCAGATGTATATCGCAAACGTTTCAATGCATAAACAAACCTAGCCAACTTCAAGCATGTGTTTTCTACATGTTCCTTCCAATTGCAGTGTTGGTCGATGAATATGCCTAAGAATTTTGTTTTTTTCTACTTCCTGAATTTCTTGTCCTTGGCATTTAATTATTGGAAATAAACGATTTGTTTTTTAATTTCGGAATTGCATAAAGACAGTTTTATTCACATTTATTTGTAAGTCATTATGTAATATCCATTTTTCTACACTTTGCACTGTTTTATTTAAAACTTCATTATAATTATCGGTCACATTATGTTTAGGGATTATTAATGATATGGCATCAGCAAATAAAACTGTTTCAAAATTGGTTGATTTTGGCAAGTCGTTAACATATATCAGAAACAATAACGGTCCCAATATGCTTCCTTGAGGTACACCACACTTGGTTTGTAAAAAAGGAGACCTATAAGGAATCAGTTCATTTTTTTTATTGATTCTATTAATTTCAACACATTGTGTACGATCAGAAAGATAACTAACTAGCCACTTCAAGGCTGGACCTTTTTATACCACATCTCTCACATTTACATAAAAGTATTTTGTGATTGACACAGTCAAATGCTTTTTTCATATCGAAAAATATAGTCACTACAGGTGTTTTTTTGTCAATATTCTCTGTGACGCGTTTTATTAATGAGTAAGCCGCGAGAATCGTAGATTTATTTGCTTGAAATCCGTTTTATTCCTTTGTAATAATACAATTCCTATCAAAGAAACTCGTAATGCGAGATGACATAGCTTTCTCAAATATTTTTGAAAGAATAGGCACTAGAGCTATAGGCCGATAGTTTTGAATGTCGTGTTTACAATTTTTTTTGTGAAGTGGTTTTACTACTGACTTATTTAAAGCATCAGGGAATTTCCCTTTTTCAAAAGATAAGTTAATCAAATAATTTAGAATAGGCGCAAGTTCACTTATGCAAAATTTAAATATAACTGTAGAAAGTGAATCTATACCCACAGCTTTAGTTTTATTTAATGACTTAACTATTCTGGTAACTTCATCTTCAGAACATGGCATTAAAAATAAACTGTTGCTTATGATATTAATATCTTTATTAATGGAGATTTTAGTGTCGTCATTTGTATTACTCATATTTAAAAAATGTTCATTGAAAGCCATCGCTATGTCATTTGGGTCATGTATGAATTCATTATTAATTTCAACTTTGTCTATTTCGTCATATTTTTTTATAATGTCAGATTTATCCTTGATTATTTCCCATGTGGCTTGACATTTATTTTTTGCATTGTTGATTTTATTATTGTTGTAAATAAATTGTGCTTCATTCACACATTTACGTAGAAGTTTTGTATATTTTTTAAATTTTATTTTGTTTTCTAATGTTTTATTAGCATAGTATATTGATCTAAGTTGGCGTTTTCTTAAACTAGATTTCTTTATACCATTTGTGATCCATTTTGGACTTAAGGTATTTAGGCACACTTTCACTCGTTTTTCTGGGAAATAAAGACAAAGATCTTCGTGAAAGTGATTAAACGCAACATTAAGATCGTTTTCGGTATTATAAACGTTACTCCAGCCTATGCTAGATAAACAATCTCTGAATTTGTCAATCTTGTATTTATGAATATCTCTTATTCTTTTATACCAATATAGCTGAGAATTTTTATATGTTGAAACATCAAATTCCAGAGTTTGAGCAGTATCATGGTCAGAAAGTTGTAAATAATGAACCTGTCCTTTAGCATTTGCAATATTACTAGCCAAATGATCAATACACGATTTTAACCTAGTAGGAACTTTTATATGTAGTTCCATATTATATGTAGCTAAAAGAGTATTTAACTCCTAAGAATTAGTATTATTTTTTAATGTATGTATATTTAAATCTCCGGCCAAAATTATTTTCCTTTTCTTATATTTCGTTAGATTATGTAAAAAAATGTCTAAATGTTTTAGAAATATTGTAATGTTTGATGTAGGCGTCCTGTAAGCACATATTATAATAATATCGTATATTTGTATATCAACAACATATTTAAGAATATATGTTTGTATTTATATTATGTTTCTTATTATATGTCAATATTTATATTGTATTCATGTAGTATATTATGTGTTTCATATTATGTTTTTGTATTTATAGTTTAAGTCTATTTGTACACACCGATTTTACCTTTTTATTCTTATTTCTCTGTGGTCGGACTGCTGGAAGAGATTTCATTTCGAAATAAACAGTACCTTTGTATAATTTTTCCTAAAATGTCTTTTCTATCATGTTAATATAATGTACATTCATTGTTACATAAACAAATAAAGATGATGGCCTCGTTCTTCGGAAGGACAGGTCATTACGCGACAATTGTTTTAGAGGATCGAAAAACAGTTACTGCAGAGTGATACACTATAATTGTTTTTTACACACCGCCAGGCAAACTATCGACTATTTGGCGACGTCAGACGTAGAATTACTGGGTCGCCCGCCGTATAGCCCCGACCTCGCACCTTACGATTTTTATTTATTCCCGAAAATATAAGGAAAACTTCCAGGAAAACGTTTTATGGACGCCGTGTCTGCGGTTGTTGTGCGGCGGTCGAAGAGACTATACGAGTATACGCGTGGGCAAAGTGCTTTTCTCAGTGGTTCCATCGGATGCAACGACATTGATCTGATGTACAGTCGACCAAATTGAATCATGACCCACTTGGCCGATCATTCCTTTAGAATCATAAATTTAGTTAGGTTTTCTTCGCTATCATGCGTGTTGCACTTAGTACCTTTTAAATATGAATGAAAATGCGTAATTACGGGTCAGAGATCTATGCAATTTTAATCTTTGTTATCACTGCACTAAAGTCTCAAATGGAATTTTAATTAAGATGTCGTTTATAATAATTAAACTCTTTTCACTACTGAGAAAAACTATTATAATTTTAAAAATAAAATGACGTTATGTGTCAGATGTCAAGTAGTAGTCTGAAAATTTTAAAAATGCCATAAAACAAAATTGAATTGAATAAAATAAAAATCTAAGACAATATTATAAACAAATCGTCGGTCTCGCCGATTTTCGTAATATCTTTTTCGTGCAATACTCAAATACTCCGATTATTTATCATAGCGATCATAGCCTTGTCAGTGACTGTCAGTGTCTAATAAATTGATAAGGTTCGTTACTTAAAAAATATATGTTCAAGCGAATTTCAACCTACTTTGTATAGAGTGACTGTAGGAAAATTGTCATAATGTGGGTCATGATTCAATTTCATCGACTGTACTTGCTAGTTTGCTCAGTTTTTGATTTTCTAAGAACTCTCAGATTGACCTTCGTAATTTCATACTCATTCCCCATACTTGTAAATAAAACTGTTATATAGTAGATATGTAGGTACTTACTGTCATTCTGTTTATGCGAATTTCCTTAAAAGAAAAACATTATTTAGAGGCATTAAATAAGACTCTTCTTTTTAGATGGGAGACGACTGTATGGTGCTGCCCACTTTACCTGAAGATCAGCTAAGCCAAGTGTTTCCCCAAGGAGTGACTGTAGTTCCACTCCCGTCGGGCAAGAAATACCTCAGGAAGACTAGCTGCCCGAAGATGTAGCGAAATAGTGCCTGAGATGTTATTATGTCTTTCTTATTTAAAAGCAATGAGTGCTATTTTTTTCAATGTTATTCACTGAATAAATATTTATACTAAGTGTATCTCTGGTTTTCTGGTACATTATTGTACATAAGAGTTTTTTTATGTTATACCACTAAGGTTGCAATCAAGCATCCGGCGCACCTGGTGGTAAGCGGTTATTATCATCAGACGCCTAATGACTTATCTTTCTATATTATAATATAAGTTCATGATTCCGATGTATCACGATCTGTTATAAAATTGATAATACTTTAAAATACACGATCCGGCCGCTTCAATCTGCAGGTGTACCCGTGGGTAAATTCGAAAGCTTAGTTATAATTACCTATTACAATGAGTCTCTCATATTATTTCAACTTTAACCATAAAATTGTGTTGTAGCTCAATTTAATATTCGTGTCTTGTGGTATTTAGATGTTTCTGATAACTTAATATTGATTTTACAATGAATTTTACATAAATTCCATGATTGATAGGGATAGAAATGTCACTGTATGTCATTTTTAAAGAAAAACGTTTATACGGGGTGATGCCGCCAATACGACAATGAATTAAAACATGGGCTATAGTAGTTCATAGAAACGGTTTGCCACTTTCAAAAAATATATCATTGGCTGCATTATTTCATACACATGTTATGAAATTATCAAATGAATAAGATGTTTTTGAAAGTGGCAAACCATTTCTATGAACTCTTTCAGGGTGGTCAATTCAACTGTCATATTGACATTTGTTTTTTTTTCAAGATGGCTTCTTCAGAGAGTTTTGCAAACGATTTTAAATATTTATTTTCCGCTTTAGTTAGATGTATTAAAAAGAAATCCAGCGATCACACGATTTCTTAATAGTTTATGATAACGAAAAAGTGGTGATTTTGAGCTGGTCTAAATCCCGTACTAACGTTTACCATGTTCTTTAATCACTTTCACGGTCATTGTTACTGTGTGATTCATTAGCTGTCTTGCAATTACATATCTAAAATAAAAATCAGGCATCAAGCCTATTTATTTATTTATAAAGTTTAAAGCTACGTGGGTGATATTAAATTGGCACTGAGTAAATATTTACGTATAAAATGGAGTATAACCAGCCACTTTGCTTGGCGTTTGTGGACTACGCTTTCAATTCGATCGAAACGTGGGCCGACGTTCTTCAGTTCCTTCACAAGGGCTATCGGTATATCGAGGTGATGAGATACTGGTTGTTCGAGAACGCCACCATGTCAGTTCGTATACAGATTTGTATACAAAACCTATCGAGGCAGAGAGGGGTTGACAGGGAGATGTTATAACTCCGAAACTACTGGACTGGACAGGACTTTGCACTAACATCAACGGCGAGTACATAACTCATATTCGATTTGCCGATATTTTATTTTATTTTTTACCGACAACAAAATTTAATACTGGGAATAATAATAATAAAACTGATTTTCACCTGAAATTTACAAATAAACTCTTACAATACAGTAGTCATTTCATGGCAGAATCCCTGGAGGAATTAAGCATACCTAGGTAATGCTCGCTTACCTAGACAGAACTTCTTGACATCTGGGTCTAAAAATTAACGGACAAGACAAATATTATGTCTAACGAATATCCATGTCGCACCTTTACCAGTTACAGTTGGGAGTTCTGTTTTTGAAGTTGTTGACGAGTAAGTCTACCTCGGATAAATGGTCCAGCTAGATAAGTCCAACTTCGAGAAAGAAGTGGATCGGCGAATCCAACACGGATGGGCAGCGATCAGGAAATTGCGTACGATCTGCTTGTCCAAAATTCCTCAGTGTCTCGAGTCAAAAGTCTTCGACCAGTGTGTGTTGCCAGTGATAAAATACGGCTGTGAAACGTGATCGCATACTAACGTGGGCTTCTGTGCAAGCTCACAGTCACCCAACGAGCTATGGAATGAGTGCTCTTGCCTTGCGAGCTGCTACCTATGTAATCGCCCGATCGCCGCTGCGCACCTCCAGCACAAAGCACCGTAAAGCATCTCCGTACATGCCGTTTAGTCTATAGTTTCTTTGAAATAGATCTAAATTTAGTTGACAGCTTTCAACAAATTCTTGCTAACTTTTTCCTATTACATATTGCTAGAAAGAGATATACTGTACGTACTTAAATTTAGATTTAGAGTGAGCCTCCTAGACTCATGGAGCTACTGCGGTGACCCACTAGAATTCGACATAGCGAGCGGGAGTACTCCTAGTGTATCTAAGTTTCAATCGAAACAAAACGAAAACGATCATCGTCGTGTTCACCTCTCAAATCCAAGTATAAAAATTGATTTCCAATATTCTCAACAGAGACAACCGTTTTCGTACAATTTGACAGTTATCACGACGACGAACATTTTCGTTTCAATTCTATGGAAACTTACAATACCCGGCACAGACTGCATGATAAAATGACTCGAAAAATAATATAACCTTTCTTAGTATATTTTTTTTCATAGGTTCCCCATTCCACTAGAGAGACAACTAAAATAAATTGCTAGTTTCATTAGTTTCTTAAAATTTCTAAAGGATCTAAAGAGTCGAAAAGTCTCAGGAGGTAGTACCGTCAAAGGAACTGTTAAATTAAAACCAATAACAATCCGCTATCCCCAGCACGCGCAAGGAACACGAGAAGCTCGAGAAACGGTTTTGTCTACACCGTAATGGCATTTTTGTAGGGCTAAGGTCGACAAAAATGACATTACGGTGTAGAAACTGTTTTTCGAGCTTCTCGTGTTCCTTGTGCTACGCGTGCAGGTCACTGTTACTCCCACTACTAACCCAAGTGTCACATCGGTTCTACAAATTAAGTAGGTACATCTCTACCACCTACTTCCACGTTTTCACATGCTCGGCCAAAGCACTGTGCTGGCAGAATTGTTATCCTTTTGCAAGATAACACAATGCCATTATAAAAGAAGACGAAGAACAATCCGCTACTCGAAACTTACAGAATAAACCTAGATATTTCAAAACGACACGGGTGTCCTCTTCCGCACTTAAAAGTAGAGTACTATGCCGCTGTCAATCCATACTAACCGCCTGGCCACGGGAACGGGCGGCGGCGGCGGCGTGTCTCAGCAACCATTGCGCGGTCACGACGACGCGCTGCGAGGCCGACATCGAGACAGCGCGCAGTGGTTGCCCAGACGCGAGACGCAAGACGCACGTGCGGTGATCAGGGCCGTAATAATAAAAACGCGAAAGTAACTCTGATTAAAAATACTCGTGAATTACTAGTTAGTTTGAACAGTTACTTCTGAGTAATAATTTTTATCGTAGGTTTCTTTCAGAATGTACAGTCGACAGCACATCAAGCGTAACAGTTTGACCTTGAGACCGCCCTTGCTACGCTCGTAATAGAGTCGTCTTTCGTAGTGCAACTGTTCACTTGATGTGCTGCCGTGTGTATATACAGTCGAACTCAGAAGTATAGTACTATTATGTACGTACAAATAAAACTAGCAACCACTTACTGCATGAAAGCAATCGTTGGTGTGATAGGTAACTAAACTGTTAATCTACATACTAATCAACAATACCTACCGTATGCTTAGAAAACATCACTAAAAATGTGACGAGATTTGGCGAATAAATTCTATATCAATTTTATGCTTTATAAATTTGTAATTGTCGTGGCCTCAAAATCTATAAGTACCTACTCTGTGCTCTAAAATTTGATTCAAGCTCTGATATTGTAAAAGAGATGTCGCTGCCGCTCTGCGTGTAAGAGAAGAAAAATTAGGAGGAATTTGAGTAGATAATGTAATTTTTTAATTAACTTAACATGGTTTATGAGAGATGATCATTCAATGATTTTTTATGTAATAGAGTATTATATCAAGTATATAAATGTTAAATTGCATAATAAAGGTCTTACTAAGTAATATAATAACAATATTGGTTGTAAGTATTTGGGATCGGATGTCGGGGCCGGCCGGCAGGCGCGAGCTCCAGTGAAAGCCCTCACTTTCATGAGAGTGGGGCTGGCCACCGCCACAACAAAAGTGAACGTCGCCATAGCTCGCCCAGCGGCCCAGTCGGCTGGTGTGACAGTACGTTGTAGAGCGTGTCTCGCGCGACTAGTGCGCAACGTGATCTCGTGATGTCCAAGTTGTGGTTGGTGTTGTTCCTCGCGGCGGGTGCAGCGGCGGCGGGCGGCCGCCTGCCCCGCACCTCTCCGCCCGCTTCGACGCCGGCGCCCTCACCTTCGCCCTCATCCCGCATACCCCAAAGGAACCTCACCCTCTCCTCCAGGTCTTCTATACGAAACAGGTTAGTCCTACGCTCTTTTAGACTCGTATCACAAATTGATTTCAATCTTATTACATCTCATGTACAAGTTTTGTAAGTCAATGACACAATTTTGTTTCGCGGTTTCGTATACTTATGTTAATGTTGTAATGTTGCAAATATTTGTTTAAAGTATAATTTATGTTATTCTAAAACTGCCTTTTGATAGATATCTTTGAAATATGCTATAGACACATTTATTGACATCGACTATTTAGATGATATATTTTTTATATCAACTTTTTACTACATATTAACATTATCATAATTTGTTAACAAATCGCTTTAGAGTTGACCAAGTGTTGAAAGTTTCGCGAGCTTTTGTGCTCGCTCTTGTCAAGTACGACTACTGCACGATACCGCTTTCAATGAAACTGTATGACCCATTGATACTTTAAGGTCCAGTTCTGCAATATCGTGTATGTAATGAAATCGTCAAAATAAGTTGCACCTTTATAATAGTTCTAATAGAAAAAGTTGATATTATAACGGTATTATTTTAATAATAAAGACGTGTAATCAATCACTAATCAATCATGTAGGTGTATTATAGAGTAGATGCAACAAGAACCTTCATCGCTATACTTTGCACTATCGTTACTTGGACGCCAGCGACTGTAGTCGGAGGTATGTAGGTAGGTGGCTAAATTATATATACTCTGTTGCAACTTTGGTAGATACACTATCGTTAAGTCATCTCATTATAACGTAAATGAAATACATATTTCGTACCTATACATATCATTCAATTACATGCACATGTATGCGTAATAAATTTGCTACATTTTAATTTGAAAATTTCCTAAATTAATATACTACCTACCTATATATTTAAACATGGATTCCAGTTGATTTGTGTCTACTGATATATTTTAGCTAGGTTTAGATATAAATAATAATGTTGATGTGAGTATGTGCATATTCTATTCTTTACATTAGGATAATGTAAATTTAAAATAGATTTTTGGTTTGTTTTTACTTTTGTGAGAGTTTTAATCGCTCTTTGGTCTTAAACTTGTTTATTCATGAAAGTTGTAAAATTTGATTAAATAAAATATAAATAATTACAGTAGGAAAGCCATGAATAAAAGTACCTACCTATACACGGTAGATTAATTTTCAAATATTGAATTATTGAACTGTCCTCTGTACATGTAATCATTGATAAATTATACAGTGTTAAAATCAGAAATTTCATATATACCTACTTAAATTCCCATAAACATATAGGTACCTATGGGCACAATAGTCTGGAGCACTGCAATCTAAGAAATTGTAGGGATATAGAAATACTAGCTTTTGCTCGCGGCTCCGCCCACGTAGATGTTCGTTATCGCATGAACAACTATCCCTAGTCCTTTCCAGGATCTTAAACTACCTATGTCCATACCAAATTTTATCTAAATCAGTTCAGAAATTACCTAATATTACATATTATATTAGATAAGTTATAATATTAACTATTAGTATTAGATAAGTTATTATACTTCTTGTTTCAACTCAAGCTCATGACCCACTCATCCGGATGAATTTAAACAAAAATTGAAATGCCTACGAGAGTTTCACTATTTATCAGAAGCTCAGAACGTATACCCCACTCAGCCGCGTGCCTGGTAAACAAAGTATGTAAGGCTAGCAAATAAAAATTAAACTACTTATTTGACTCTCCAACAGCGTCTTCTGCTAATGAAAATCGTTGACCGCGTAATAACTTCCTGATTTTTGAAGTCTGGTTAAGTCGCCCGGTGCCCGGTCGAGATTTTAAGCAGGATGACCCATAATTTCCTTTTTAAAAATTCTTTTGTCAATCCGGTCGTGTGAGAGCTGGCATTGTCATGATGCAAAATGATACGGACTTATTTGGTTACTTTTTCGGAGTTAATAATGATATTCGGTAAACAAATGGTCTTATACCAATTGCTTTTCACTGTACCTACGACGATCTTCGAAAGCGACAGTAGCTACGTGTTAGAACTGGACACGAGATTACACTGTTGGTAAGTTTGATCGTAAGAACTGCATGCCGACTGCAGGCTGCAGTCGGCATGCAGTTCTTACGATACAATTTTTCAGCCTGTCAATAGTTCGATATGCAGTTGGTAGGTATATATTAGCAAAAAAACTATTTTCGTGTCAACATGTTTCATTTCCAATAGGAAATGAAAACAATATTTTCATGTACCTACTGTTCTGCTATCTAGTATCCTTATCACATGATTCTTATGTTCGGGCTAGATAATAGGTGTGTTTTTTTATATAGCACTGTAGAGAAACGGTAGAGGAAGTGATTGTGACCATGATACCAATTTAATAGTCTAAATGTCTTATCGAAAAACTATTATCAATATTTATTTGGTATGTCTACCTATTTGGTCATGTATGATAGTCCAGGAGCAATTTTTTTACAAGTTCCAGCAGATTTCGGTCAGGTTTGCTTAATTGCCGCCGTAATGAGATAAAAGTATAAACAAGTTAACTGTTTTGTTCAATTACTACATTGTCTCTTTCACTACTGAACCAGTCATTTTAGCTAAAATTAATATGATATGTTTGTTCTTAAAATAACACATAAAGAATAAAAATCGATAACGTGTTTTGTGTGCAGTAATAAATACCTACTGTAGGCTTAGATTGTAGCATAATGAGCTAGAGAAAGGTTTTGTCTAGATCGAAATATCATTTTTATTTTTTATTTTTCTTAACATCTCTCAGGAGTAGGATCAAGAGCAAGCCAGCCCATTTTAGTAAAATGAAAAAATACCTTGCGAAAAATGACAGATGTCTTAATACGCTTGCAGTACAAGCATGGATCTCTCTACAAGCAAAATTTGATTTTATTACACAGTAAAAATCGATTCGAAAACCCCATGCTCACAGGACTGCACTAACTACCGACTAACTCTTTTTCATATTTTAAGAAAAGTTCTAGATTTCACAACAAATTCGAAACAAATATCTACCTTTAAACGAATATGAGAATAATTTAGTTGTACAGACGACAGCACATCAAGCGTAACAGTTGCACTACGAAAGTCGCACTATTACGAACGGAGTAAGGGCGGGCTCAAGGTCAAACTGTTACGCTTTAATGTGCTGTAGACTGTACCTCCACATATCGCTCTTAAAGCTTGATTGCTGAAATATTTTCAATTGTACATACGGACTTCCTTTTGGTAAATACATTAGCAATAAAACCGGCAATTGCACTCACCTACCTACGTGACTTATTGTATCTTTTAGTAGATATTATTTGTTTGGTGTACGTGAAATCAAAATAAAAAAAAACAATCCCTATTCTATTCTATTTTAAATATTACCAATTTAGTATTGCCTTTTAAATGTTTTTATAAATATCAGTGTAATATCTGTTTGCATCATAATACTTATTCATAATATACCTTCGTAAAGAATATAATCTGTAAACAATGAGAAAACGAAATTCATGAGAACGTCTTACTGAGCAGAACAGAGCAAATATACGTAACGAAAGAAAGCAAAACACGCAAACTGTCTATTGCATGTCTTGTTTTGCAGAATGCTGCCATAATTTATTCTATTTGATTTCTTTACTTTACTATCCCAGAATGCAAGTGAGATGTTTGGCTTAGCACAATGTTGGTATCAAGGTCCAGCGACGAAGAGTATATTGTAATACTGTCATTGACAGTAATACATCATAATTATTATTTATTACATAGATTAATTGCTGCAACCCGTACTATAACCGGATGCCCTCCGGTTTAAAAATTCGAGTGGACACCTATCTCACTGCAATAGTCATAATAGCTCTATAATTAGAGCAAGATTTCCAAATCCTTTGAGCGCAAGCTCGTTGTATAGTTATTGTGATGTGGACATTGCAATCTTGCCAGTTTCAATACCTAAATGAAACCAGTCGTGAAAGCTGTAATCATATTGATGCCTTGTCTAATATTTAAAAATATTTGATAGATGTTTTTTTTTATACAACTAGATGACAAAAAAGCTGACGGCCCACCTGGTGGTAAGCGGTTACCGCCGCCTATAGACACCTGCAATAACAAGGAAAAGCACTTGATATTGCAGGTGCGTTGTCATCCTGAGGCCTAAGATGAAATGCCGTACATGCCCAGTAATTACACTGGCTACCTTTCCCTTCAATCCGAAACACAGCGAACTGTTTCACGGCTAAAATAAGAAAGGCGGTGGTACCTACCCAGGCGACCCTACATATGGCTCTACCACCTAGTGTTATAGGTAAGAATGATACTATTTATTTTCGTAATATATCTACTAACGCGCTACTTGCTTTATTTTTGTTAAGGATCATACAATAATTAAAAAAACAGAAATTTATCTGACTAGGTATGTATATATAATAATAATTTAGTCACGGTGCCTCTTTACTTGATATTATTAAAGTTTTAAATTTTTGAATAAACTTGAAGGACATAAATATTATTTTGCACTCGATGGCGCTGAGTGTTTTTTTACTTAAACGCGCGAGACTTAATTCAAAATATTTACCGCGTAACAATCATATAAAAAAACGATCAAAAATATTCTAATGAAAACCTTTTTTTTTGAAGTTAATAAAAATGAAGTCATGTGAAAAATTTTATAAGGAAGAATATTTACGCAGGAGAACTTTCTATAGAATTAATTTCATGTTTGAATTTACGTAGTTTCAATTCCGGTAAATTATCGGTGAGGTAAAAAATTTATTTTAACGGTGTCTCCGATTTTTATCTCTGTTCTACAAACTGTAGGTAAATATACTCACCCAATTCAGATCACTGGTTATGAATCATGATGTTTGTGGTGTTAAAAAATTGATACGTTGATTGACTGCTCCGAAAAAAAGGATTTCTTTCTGATTTTATTGCCATTCCAATACAATTTCAAAAATAGGTCGAATGTTTTACAATATGGCAGAAACGCTAAAAGCGTAAGGTTTTATGGTTGTTGAAAGGGAGCTTCATTCCAAAACTTGTGCTTCGGAAACGATCTCGCATCGCATCGCGATAGACGCTAATCTGACGACAGGCAGAACGCTGAAATGCGAGCTTTGTGGAAACAATTACTCAGCGTAACGACAGTTTGACTGCCAAATCGCGAGCGTTACGTTGGGTCGTACAATCAGCTTTAAGAACGTTTGACATCAGATGACGAGATTGTAGGCTCTAATTATCGAGGAGATTGTGAAAAGGAGATTACTTTAGGCAGGCATCATATCCAGCAGCAAAGTGTTTATTTGTTTTGGTCTAATCTTTTAAGATCTGATTCGTGTCTCTGGGTGATTTTTGACTTGAACAGGTGGATGACAATGACTCGGTCTATTCTCGAAATGAGATCAAGGTAACGTGGTGGTATTGTTACTGTTCTGTTGCTAATTATCACCACTAATATTGACAGCCCACACGAACAAAATGAGTTCTATCGGCTTAAGTTACAATACAGTGTAGCACTAAGTGAAGAGCATCGCTCAAGGCCTAACGAAATTGATGTTCAAATGTAATATTGGATACATAATGCGCATCGACTACCGCTTCAGATTTTCGAAGGGACTGCCGAGTGGCCAAGGACGCGCGTAGAAGCCAACGTGTGGCACACGTATGAACTTTACATATGATTAAAAAGTGTTTTAATAGTTGGTTACAACAATGCATACGACCTTTTTGAATAGTTTTTAAGCTGCCTCGCGAACGTTGGCGGACCTGTGCATTTGGCTCGGTTTTTTAAATGTCAATGTCGCTTCTCATCGATACAGGAAGAGATATGTGGGGCATGCGGAGTCGCCAGCTCTGATTGCTACTATAACAAGCAACAGCTGCGATGAGGATATTGAGACAGTTGCAAATCCATATGATTTGAGTTATAGTTTCTATCGCCAGAATTATAAGGGAAAATTAATGTAAAATGTAGATACATTACAATCTCAGGATTGTTTTATAATACTTGTTTAATAATTAACCTACATTAGACCAGGGCCTACCTCGCGCTAATTTTTAACGTATTATCAAAGCAAAACCAAAAACGTTACGTTGCGCACAATAGTGTTGCGCTAAACATTTTGATGGCCACCAATTAGGTTGTTTCTTGGAACATAAGTTGATATCTTTGATATTATTTATATCACATATTTATTTAGTGTATACATAGCTATATTACTTAATTAAATAAAATAAAACTTTCTAAATTATGTAAATATATCGAACGGTTTTTGATAGCATTTAAATAGAAAGATGTTGCTATATGGGTACGTATTTCCCGCTGTCCAAAAAAATTTTTGAAAAGCAAATCTTCACGTTATCGCGATAATATAGCCGTTAACTAAATCAAAAATGTTCGTCTTTAGCGTTGAATATGTTCCCATATAGATGGTTGCCGTAGTATTAACGTATTTGTATCCAGATGCTGACAAAAACCGATCGATATACCTACATATTTACTTAATTTAGATTAATGAATTTATGTAATCTAAACTATGTATAAACTAAAATCAAAAACATCAACGTAAGTTTCGAGAAAAAAAACTTATTGGTTGTTGTTCAAATGTAGCGCAATACAAATTGTGCGCAGTTGCTAGGCACCAACTAAATCAAAAACGTTTGTTTGACAGCAATAAATACGTTCCCATGGATGGTTCCCATAGTAACATCTTTGTATCTATCTTTGACTTATAGTTTTGCTTTGATAAATACGTAGAATCTTTTACCTTAAACCCTTTCTTCTAGAAGTTATTTATGTGATTTTCGTATTCTGAATCAAAATTTTATGACGTAACAAAATAAGTTTCGAAATAATAATTTGTCTTAGAGGAGGAAACTGTCGATGCAAATATTTGGGCTCCGCTACATTGCCACAGAGCACGCACGTATACCCTTTAAACCGCAGCATAACCTTTGAAATATCGTCTTCTATCACTGGCTAAACATGTGACGTAACGATAAATAAACGGTTAAGGTTACCTACTAAACTGTCAAAGGTTAAAAGCCATCACTGTCCAAATAACTTTATAATAGTTTTTCTTGAATTATTTTAGTATAAATATATATGTATAACTAGCTGACCCGGCGAACTTCGTACCGCTTCAGAAGCAATAAAATTAAATCCTAATATCGCTATTAAAAACGGGGGGTTGGTGGTAGATGGGTTATAAGTATATTTTATAACAAAATCATAAAAAAAAATGATTTTAAAAAATCTGGAGGGGTTCACCCTTATCATCTATGTAGTATAAAAATAGCCTACGATCTATTCTCAGACCTACCAAATATTCACGAATAAAAATTCAAAAAAATCGTTATTTTCCGTTAACTAGTACCTGGTATTCATAACCCATGTGGAGTGTTTGAATATATGTCATTATTATAATTGATACCCAGTGCTACTTATTTTTAACCAACAGCAATAATATTTACATCTCTCTGCCTTAATTTTTTCATTATTCGTATAAAATAATATATTATTAATTATCAGAATATATATCCGTCGTCATGACAGAACTTAACATTCGGTTTTGTTTGTAAAAACCGCTCAAATTAATAAACAAAAGATGATAAATAAAGAAATATTTACCACTAGTTGGCCTACCACTAGGTAGTAGGCCCGTATGTAGGGTCGTCTGGGTAGGTACCACCGCCTTTCTTCTTTCAGCCGTGAAACAGTTCGCTATGTTTCGGATTGAAGGGAAAGGTAGCCAGTGTAATTACTGGGCATGGAAATAAAGTGATTTACCCTTGGTATTGCAGGTGTCTAAAGGCGGCGGTAACCGCTTACCATCAGGTGGGCCGTCAGCTTGTTTGTCATCTAGTTGTATGAAAAAAATATTTTGGTTTATTAAATTGATTTAGAGATTTCGTATAATATCTGAAGTGGTCTTATTGGTATTTTGCGTTAGGAGACAATGCTGTTATGCTTCGGTAGCACGCATAAATTTTTACACGCTCTATAAAGAGCGAACGATGCTTCTTATGTATGTTAGTGCGGTATCATCCGCACCGTGGTATTTCTTCTTCTTTACAGAATTGTATACATTCTGCTTTGCATTTATTTATCTGTAAATCAAGGTGAATAATAATTTAAAGAGAAATCTTCATTATACGCAGAACCTACGACATATTAAATTTATCAGACGTTCAGCAGTGTGATTTACAAACAGAAATATTCGACATCGAGCTTGACGTCTGACAAGACGACGAGCTCCCTTTGATTTTGACGTTTGAGAACGGCGCTGCGCGTAAGTTATTTACTAATATCTACGTCGATTTCGTGGCTGCGTATGATTGTCGCTGTTTTGGATATACGACATGAAGTACAATTGATATTTTTTGACTTCGTTTTTCTTGTTTTTAAAATGTATCGCAATGACTTCATTCAATATTTGATTGATTTCTACATAGATATAAAAATAAACAACTTATTAGTTCCGTCTCACACCGTGCTCGTCTTCGGAACGCTGGTATCGCCAACGGATGTCAAACAAACGCCAAAACGTAAGACAGCACTGCCGACAGCCACGAATTTAAGGCTGCTGACTTTAGTGAATCGCATAGCAGTTTTGTACAGGGCAACGGATACTCTGTGTATAGTAAAATAAATCTGTGTAAAAGCGAACTCAACACGAAATCCCATAAATATAGGCAGGTAGGATGTAACGTGCCATGCCATTGAATATTTGTACCCATTGTACACTTGCCACTTAAATCGGGCGAACGTAACGTTCAGTATATTACGCAACTCAATTACTATACCTGTACGGGGCGGAAGCCTACATAAGGTAATAACGAATTGCAATATAGACATTTTCATTCAAATGTGACCGGTGGGCGGGACTCATGACTGGGACATTAATAGCACAAATTGAATACTTACGATGTGCTCAGCAATCACTAATCTATTTAATCCAAACGATGTCTTCGATGAAGTGATGCTAAATATACTGATGGCTAAAAATAACATTTTATTTTGTTTGATAATGCCTCATCATCATCAGCCGAGAGCCCACTGCTGGGCATAGGCATTCCCCAGGATCTCTAAGCCGATCGGCCGTGCGCTGCCCGCATCCATTGGTTTCCCACGACCCTTACCAGATCGTTGGTCCACCTTGTGCCGCCACTAGAGGACCTTTTCGCCCCAACGGTCGTCAGTCCACCTTACAATTTAGCTTGGCCATTGCCACTTGAGGCTCGCAATTCTTTGGGCTATATCGACGATCTTAATTCTCCTGCGGATCTCATCATTTCTGTTTCGATCACGTAGAGAAACCCCAGCATAGCCGTCTCCTTTTGGTTGAAATTGAGCCTTCTTATGAGGCCTATTGCAAGCGGCCATATCTCAGTTCAGTAAGTCATTACTAGCAATTCAAAGACCCACTGGTGGGTCTCATTGGACCCACCTCTGAAGACAAAGCGGATTTAAAGACTTTTGTCTTGAAGAACTGCAGTAGGGCACTAAGGGCCAAAAATATGCCTAGTTGTTTTAAAAAAATCTTGTTGAAAATATTTGTGAACGATTCGCATTTGCTTCTGAAATGAAAAATCTTTAAGAAAAATATACAATTGCGTTATACATGAATATTTGGAAGGCTTTATTGTTCCTTTATCGTCGAGTGATTAGTTTCCTAAATACAATTAATGTAACACCAACAAGATTTCTGCAAAAACCTAAATGTATCCCTGACACCGAAATCGGCACTCGCTGAAGGTTGTACGATAAAAAATAGTATGTATCACGAAATAAGTTCAGATTACATTTTTTATTTACCTAATACAGAGGCCATAGGTTGCCACTTCAATACTTTATCTTTTAGATTAAATGACATGTGAGAACATAATCCTGACAAACAAAATCATAACAAAACTATATAAAACTAGTATAGGCCTCGAGGTCGTCTTGCATCGTACATTAACATTAGTTTTATTAGGCTTCAGTCACAAAAGTCATTTGTGTATCTCAAAGTGTCCGGTTTTGGGTGCGCCCCTTCTAACAATTGAGATCTCGCTGATAAGTTCTGTGTAAGGCTATCTAGGGACCTTTTCTGGTACCATAACTGGATTACTAGTTTTAGCGGAAATACAACATATTTCATACAATACTACTTTCTGTGATGTTTTTGAAAAGTGTCTTTTTGGGTTATTATCATGTTTATCGTATCATAATTACTTATTATACAGCGGATACTAATTTTTCGAAACTGTCTGCTATTTAATGTATAGAAGGCCCCACATAGAGAACAACAGCTCAATTTATGAACTACACACAAACAAGATACAGTAGGGTTTCTGTTCCTCAGCAACAGAAAACTTTCTGTACCTCGTTGTAGACGTTGGTGGGCTGGTGAGGGTCTAAGGTTGAGGTAAAAATCTTTAACTCGATCTGCAGGTGTATTTCACACGAAAGCAGTAAGTAACTATTAAATTTTGGTATTGCCACGAACTGTCATAACATAATATTTACTAATTAGTACTTTTCCCATACTAATACAATTACAAAAAAATGTTTAGTTCATGTTGTTTTTTTGAGTAAATATTAAACAACCTGTTGAAGAATCCACTGGTCCCAACATACAAGCCTACATAAGTAGGTACATGGGTACAAACCGAATAAAACTGTGTGTAAAGGACGAAACTGTGAGCGAGTGGAGTATTTCCTAAATGTATAATGAAAGGCGAAAATGGGCGAAATCAAATAATAATATTGGTAAACTAATGAACACAACAACACGGTTACTATGGCAATCTATCAATAAGAAGTAATAGAAAACTATCAAAAACATATCTTTATAAAAAAAGGACAACAAAGAGTCCGCAACACTGTGCTACTGTATTTTCTCTTCTGAATAGGTAATCTTGATCGTTTTGGGGTAGTGCTTTGAATATTCAATTACTTTAAAAGTAAAATACTTAGTTAACTTAAACAGTCCTATTACGGTCAAAAGTAAAATACTTAGTTAACTTCCTATTACGGCCAACAAAAATAAAAACTAAAATAATAACACTTTAAACCTTATACCTTTTTTCGTGGTTTAGGAAACCGTAATAGGCGTTAATTTATAACTACCGCCGTTATAAGACTGTTTACGTTAAGTACTCAACTCAAAATATGTTGATATTGAACAATATCCCTATACCCAGTGGGATAATTTTTTATGAGTAGATAGATATACTAATTTTAAAAGCGTATGTAATTAATTTAAGCAAATTTATGAACGCAACTTAGAATTTGTGAATGATGTTCACGATTTTTGATTTGCATTAAAAAAGCTGATTCTATTCATGATTTCAGAGATTATCCTCCTACATATAAAACTTCTTCATTTTGACTATCTGCAAAAGCTCTTACGCTTCTTCTAAAAAGCTTCTTAAGGTAAAACAAACCAACAAATTCATAAAAAACCCCGACTGCAAAAATAATATTAAAAAAATTAACAGAAAAGAAAAGAGAAAAAAATTTGAATGCACGACTCAATGTTTACATGTACGACGTCGACTTTTATTACATTATTACCGGTAAGTCCTTACGTTTGTAATTTTGGTTTGTCCCCACCTATAATAATGTACCCTTCTTGGAAGTCGGGATAAATTACCCAGCATTAAAATAAGCTACGACACCTACGTAGCTACTGCTACGCGTTGATGTCTTTTATTTCAGAAGTATTGTAAGCGTCCGCACTGTGAGACGGGTGTGCTTTCGAGGGCCGCCCGAGAGTTGGTTAGTTTAGCTTATATTTCTTATTTCGCTTTACTGCAGTTATATAATGTTTTTTCACGTCCAGTTAAATATTGTTTTAATTAATTGAGAAGTATGCTATAGCTACTGTAGAGTGTAGCCCCCCACTTTAAAGTTTACTACTCAAAATTACCTATTCGTATACATATTGAATCGTTTTATAAATTAGCATTAGTTTTAATGAGTATGCTGGACATTTGACTGATATATAATAATAATGAATCTTGCAAGTTTGGTGAGCTTGATCGCAAACCGTTACGTCACTTTGTATTTAAAAAGAGAGTATAAAGAGGGACTGACTTTATAGGATTCCCTTTTAAGAAAAAGAAGGAACTAAATTTTACTGGGATAATACCCACGCCACAAAAATGCGCCATCAGCAACGTGCGTGTGATATCCCTAGTATTGCAAGAGTCGTACGGCCAGCTATGCGCTTCTCTAAAGTCAGCAGCCATGAATTCTTGGCTGTCGGCAGCGCCGTCATACTTTTGGCGTTTGTTTGACAACCGATGGCGACACCAGCGTTCCGACGTCAAGCACGGCGTGAACTGGAACTAAATAGTGGTTAATTTTTATATCTTTATGTAAAAAATCTATCAAATATTGAATGAAGTCATTGCGATACAATTTTAACACAACAAAAAAGAAATCAAAAAATATCGATTGTACTTCATGTCGTATAACCAAAACAGAGACAATCGTACACAGCCAAGAGACCGACGGCGACGTAGAGATTAGTGAATACGGATTCACGCAGCACAGTGCGCAAACGTCAATACCAATGGCAGCTCGTCGTCTTTGTCGTCGTAGACGTCAAGCTCGATGTCGAATATCTTTGTTTGTGAATCACACTGCAGGCCACGGGAACGGGATTGAATTATTCGGTCGCCGGTCGCCGCTACGCGTGGCGTGCTTAGTATAATTCCATAAATTTGTTTTCATTCGGGCGAATAGAAGCGCGAATATTCGCCGCGGTGAATTTCCCGTGGCCAAGCCGGCAGGCTAGTCCACTTACCTTTAAGTGCGCCGTATTCTTGATTGCAATCTTAGTAATATAAAAGTGATTTTATGACATTTTAATGAAACCTTTTTGATATTCTTGATTCTAACTGAAGAGCAGTTTTTTTATCATTCGCAGTATCAAATCCCAGAAGTCAATCAGTTTATGATTATTATTACTGTCTGCTACTCTTGTATTTATAAAGTTGATTCATTCATAACATAATCATAATAAGATTATTATGAAATCACTTCTAACGTATGCTTGATGCAATTATTGACCTCCAGTGTAAATAAACGCATACAGTAATATTAATACTGATTGAAGATGCTTTTTATGTTCTTTGAAACATTGGTGGGGCTTAAGCAGCATTAATATTTTGCTATTTGAGCAGTGTGAAAACGCAATATGATCATATTTCAGTTGTAATAAAACAAAGCAATTATAAAACTAAAGATTTTTTTTCACACGTAGGTATTGGGTAAAACACAGATTTGGTTCTCCGAAAGTTTATCTGCCTACTTATTAGGTATTTACCTACTTATAACCAGAATCTCGGAAAATAATAAGTATTTAAATGCTCAGAGTTAAATATTTATTTAAAGCTATTTATGTGTGATATATACCTAACACCCGTAATAATAATATTAGGATGATTCATTTAAAGATGATTATTTATTCAAAACATTAATAAAATAGAACGATTCCTATTATTTAATACGATTTTTTCTTAAATTTTGAAAATTGTTTAGAAGTCTAGAAGTCTATTTTATTTATAATTTATTTACGATAACTCGGCAGGTAGGTACTTAAATAAAATGTCATATTTAAGGTATAAAAATTTTGAGCGATTAATTTTCTTGACATCTACTGATGTTATTGATATTGATGTTATGTTCGTCCCTTCTTTTTAAACCCCGACGAAAAAAGAGAGGTGTTATAAGTTTGACGTGTCTGGCTGTGTATCTGTGTATCGGTGTATCTGTCTGTGGCATCGTAGCGCCTAAACGAATGGACCGATTTTGATTCGGTTTTTTTTGTTTGAAAGCTGATGTGACTACGATGGTTCTTAGCTATAATTTATGAATATCAGTTCAATAATTATATCAGGCGTTTGATAACTATCAGCTCATTTTCTACATGATAATAAGATTTTACTAACGTTTACAGATCCGATTGATTTCAAATTTGGTGTAATGTCACTTTGGTGACATTCCCATGACACACTAACTTTGAGCTGATCCTGTACCATCAAAAAGTCTGCAAAATGGTTAAATCTTCCGAAACTTACAGCAGATATAGCGTGTTTGGGGTCTTATGAATAGTCTTAATGAGATGGTGTTAAATAAATGATTAATGACGTCAGGGGTTACTTAAAATTTTTAATTTTGTAATTATAAATAAAGAAGTGTTTTAATTTTAAATGATATAAATAATGAGCTAATAATTAATACAAATACTATATAATAGGTAAATACAATACAATATAATAAATACAACACAATATATACAATATATTTATTTATTGTATCTATTATTACAATATGTTCCACTCATTATTTAATTCTTTTACCAGTTCTAATTAAAACTTTTATCTTATGAATATTATCTTACGAAATCTCATGAATATTAAGTGGTAACATCACAAACCTCGTCAAACACCCGGGATCAAAACGACGAAATGATTTATCATTGATCGTCATGACTTGCCACAAATCGTCGGCACTAATACCGGATACAATGCGAACAACACGTCTTGCATAACTCGCCGATCTATCTCTTTGTTAAAAAATACTAAATTGCCCCGATTACAGCCGGCCCGCCCAACTTAAGAGCTTGTTACCACAGAAAACAAGAATAAATCATGTCGTGGTTAATGTAGGTGAACTGAAAACCTATAATGTATAGTAAAGTATAATATAATATAGTAACAAAACTTCAATAAGATAAACTTGAAATAACGGCGCAAAAGAAGAATCATAGTTCGTGTTATCAAAATTTGTAGCAGGTAAGTAATATTGTAATATGAAATTGAAAAGTGGCTTCATCAGGGATATTGTGGGCAGAGTCACTCAGGTCAGGCTAAAGTGGAGCTTCCTGCTAGTGTTTGATATAACCCTATTTCCCTACTTGCTTTCAAAATAAGGCAAAAAATGGTATAAAATGTAGTTGGTAATTTTTATCTTTTTTTGCTTGTACGAGTATATTAATAAAAATCAATGTTTGTATGTTTGTGATGAATCTTTGGTAGAATGTTTTAAAGACGCCCGAGATAGACCCTGGGTTATAACTGTTTTATATGTTTGTTATAAAACTTACAGTTTTCTCTTTTACGGGCATTGCAAAGCATGCCCTGTAATATTCTGTCTGGTAATATTCTATCTACAGGAAACATTTTTATGTTACAATTTACGCACATGTACACAGCATAAAATGACACAAAGTAAATGGGGAACAAGAGTGCTACTTATTTCTAAATAAATCTCTTCCAGAAGACTCGTAAAAGGAGAGTTTTAAAACAAGGGCAGACTCAGTATGCACTCCTATAATAAATAAATGTACTATTTACGTATAAATACATGTATATAATACCTTGGTTATCGAATGTTGTAAAAAATATAATTGTAAATCATTTTTAGCAAAGCAGACGCAATCATTATAGAGTTCACGTTCAATAAGTGACATTATTTTAAGGCGGTATCCGCACAAAAATTAGTGCCCTCGGCGATTTTTACTTGATAGTTATAATACTCACAAAAAATTTTGCTAACAACAAATTGGAAAATGGATTTACCTATATTTTCTAAAGAGCCTAGACAATGTGTCTTACTAATTCCACATTCAGTTTCATAAATAAAATCTACTGCGGCGCCATTTTTCAGTGGAGAAACCGCCTAAACGTGACGCCTCGTGGGCGTACACCCTGTATGTCGCAATGTTTTAATAGACATTGCCTATCATTAGTTGATCATATTGTTTAAACTTTATCCGTGTTGAAATAAGTACTTAAATAATTAAGTCAATTATTCTTCTAAGTCTACACGATGCAATCGTATACGTCTATATCGCTCCCTGTTTCGCGATCGAGGATTTCAACATCTGTTTTAGACAACTTTTGTTGTACTATTGTAGGTTCTGTTTTACTCACTAAGGCCAAGGAAAATTTTTCCACGTACCGAATTGGATTACCGTAAATACAGGTAGAGAGTATTGTTCTCACAAACCTACCGTGTGAACATCTCTGCAATATAGAGAGAAACAGCTGTTTTCTGAAATTAGTAGGTAAAAAAATCTCTGAAGCAATTTGTTATCCCCAGGAAATTCCATCACACTTTTAGAATCTCTGTAAAATAAATCTATGGTTATACGACTGTGTATCCATTATGCATATTTTAATTAGACGTAACTCACTACCAGACGTATTCATGCGTATAAAACTTTGCAGGCTTATTGGCTAATTATATTCATTCTCATTGTTACCTTAAACTAGATAACGAAAAAAGCATATTTATAGTAAATAAATAAAGATCGGAATAAAACTAAATAAATGAACAATTGCGGAGGACTTGGAGACGTCCTATTTCTGTTTTCTGTCTCTTTTAGTTATATTTTGTATTATATTAACATTGATATTACCTGCTTTAAAACCAACCTTTAAAATGTATTCAAAACTCTGATGCAGATAATATGACGGATTATTTTAAAGGGCTCTTCATAAATTCATTATTCCCTATCACTATATAATTATAAAAATCTTAAAATAAGATATACTTACATCCAGTTTTCTTGCCTGAAATACGCGAAAATTGATATAAGCAGAGTAAATAAGACTATAAACGTTAAATGTATACATATGTATATATACATATAGATTGGCATCTGCTTGTACATCTTTATCCTTATACCTATAATTTGTGAATAATAAGAGAGGTGAACTTATCATATGTCATTGCTATTATTGTGTGAACAAATGTGTTAATACACACAACAATAACATTCGGTGAGTTATAAAGCTTGAGGGTATTGCATTTCAAAACGAGCGACCTTCAAATATCAGATTATCTAAACTCTTACGATTGAAAGCTCGACATCTGATTGAATGGAGTCTGCGGAGCAAATTAAGTTGACTTTGTGTACCGCGCTTGAGTAATACGCAAAACTCAGACTGAATCCGATCTGACAACGTTACATTATGAAATCCGGAACCGATTCCTCTGCGTTGTAGATACGGAATAGGTGTAGACGCTTGTTAGCCCGTTTATTTTTTTTTCAAGTCATAGTTCTAAGAACTTTTTTTATGATATATCTGTTTATTTAGAACTAGCCTGCATTGAGGTCTCGTGCATCAGACCTCAGTTATGGAATGGTTAAATGTATAAATAGCTATTGCATTGCCGTCGTCTAATGCCGAAAGAAAATGTATTAAGCGAACATCAATACCAACGTGACATAGTGATACATCAGACGAAGTGGGAACTTTGCGCAGCATTCATTATAGAGTTTCATGATAAAGAGTTCTGCAACGATTTGTTTTAATTGTCGTTAGAAATCTAATAATTAGCCTTACCATTAATATTGTTCTTGAAACAAGAATGTCAAAATGATTTTGTGAACATATTATGGTTGCTGTTAAATTTATTTTTCTGAACTTAACCTTTTTTGATTCCTGATCTAAGCCACAGGTCGCCCTGAGTCCGAGAGATGTATTGAGACGAGGCCGGTCTAACATTACTGGACTCCTGCCTATTCACCGACATGTCGATACGGTCTCACATTGAATAGACCTCGATGCAACTACTTATAATTCACTTAGTTCTCAATATCTACATCATTTGGAGTTAGGTAAAATGCTGATGAACATGACAAAGCAACATTTATAATTCAATGACCACTTTCTAAAGAACAATTTTCGAACAAGGGGTCAAGTTAAAGTAATTTCATTGTTCTTTTATTATTACCTACATCAAACGCTAGATGTAAAAAATGAGCGCTACCACAGTGTTTGTAACATTATTTTATTATCCCAAATTTATTTTGTAAAATAACTTAGTAGGTTATACTCACTACATATGGCGTTATGAGTTGAGCGCTCTGGTTTCGATTACTAAAACTAAGCAACTTTCGCCATGGTCGATCCCGGGATGTGACTACCAAAATTACTTACCTCGAGCTGGAGCGTGCTTCCGAAAGCACGATAAGCCGTTGGTCCCGGTTGTTACTGCAACCGCTTTAACCCACCAACCCGCATTGGGCCAGCGTGGTGGTGTTATGGCCCAAACTCCTCATGTGTTTCTCCCATGTAGGAAGGCCTATGCCCAGCAGTGGGACATATATAGGCTGGTGATGAAATAAAAATGCCTGTTTTGAAATTTAGTTTAAATAGGTGGTTTTATCTCAAATAAAGCTTCGCCTGACATACTCGTATCAAACTGTTCACTTTGATTCGGTTTCCTTTCAATATACCTTATAGTGGCTCTTACAACAGAAAGAGTATCAAAAATTTCTTACAAAGTACCTACATGCAGTCTCTGGACGCAGTTGATTTTAATCATTGAAAACAGGACAAATTAGGTACATTGTCAATTATAAATTCGATGCATAACATTTAGCAGCTTTACCTTAGCTATTTTATGACAAATAATAACGTTGATAATTTAAACTTGGATGAAATATTACCACCCAGAATCAGTTAAAAAAGCAATATTTGATGGGTGTAGTATGATGATGATAAGTCTATGTATGCAAAAACTGTGTCTGTTCTGCAAAAACCCAGTTTTAATGTGTTATAATATAAGTTACGTCTCCATTTGGTACGTTTGTTAATTATTGTGTTTATGTCGGCGCAACACCGAACACTTGTCAACTAAACAGTTCTAGCATTCGACCTTCATAAGGTTGCACCCATTTGCTCGGACAACATTCACAATGTTTGAAATAAGTAGATATAACATTAGGTAACTAGTCTAGTTAATCTGTTTAACATATTGAAATAAACCTTTTAAAACATTTTTTATGCAATTAAACCATAAATATTTGATATAAAATGTCCTTCAATGATGGTCGTCAGATGGGTCAATCAAAATTTGTAATCTCAAGCTCCTCCGTGCTTCGGATAGCGCAGTGAGTCGTTGGTCCCGGTTGCTACTGCAACCCACCAACCTGTTATGGGCCAACGTGGTGGTGTTATGGCCCTGTGTTTCGCCCATGTAGGAAGGCATGTGCCTAGCAGTAGGATTTATATAGGTTGGTGATGATGATGATGATATAGGAAAGTAAAAATCTTGCCCAAGAGTATAGAACTATTGCTTATACTCCACCAACAAGAATAAAAGAAGAACATTTGAGTCCGGACTCTTTTATGGCCGTTCGCGCTGAAGAGGTTGGTGGTGTAGATTTCAAGTTGGGCTTCATAAAAACAAAATGTGTTTAAACTTACACTACAGATACATCTCTAGTTTATGTTAAATTGCGTTGAGCTGTCAAATGCATAAAAAATGAGTCATCAATACTTCTTAACAGTCGGATGCTTTGCTGTTATTTTCTTACAATAATTTAACAACTAATGGCAACATTAGGGGTACTGGCAGATTATTTTCACAGTGATTTAGGCTGTCTGTGCTACTAGGGTATGCTGTCTGGCAGCATTTTGCCCATGACGCCTTGATTTGGTAATGCTGGAAGAAGTGTTCTATTAGAGATTGAATCGGTCATGCTACACATGTTGTCGTTATTTTCGAGTTAGCCGCAGATCGAAGAGTAAGTGGAGCCTGCTGCCCACTCAAACTCGACGACCGACGTACCCTGCACTTTCGCACTAAGCGGCCCGCTAGTTTTGGAGACAATCGACCCCACATCCAACGACCCCAGAGAGTCCGCTGCCCCTGCTTACAGCCAATAACAAATCTACGGATAGCGCCTGAGGCGATTCGCCACCACCAACCTCTTCAAGCGACCGGCGGGCATTATAGGCCTGCCATCGCAATTTATTAGCACCTTATTAATTTTGTAAGGCGAAGCGTTATAAAATCTATTGGTTTTGTATAGTCCGGTTTATAGGCCGTTAATATTATTGTTTAAAACAGATAATAATTGTAGTGCAGGCCCTATTGTATCATAGTAATCGGATGCAGCGACGATGGAGGCGCGCGTAGCTGCCGCCCGACCTTGGCCAGCCAGATAGTTTCGATAACAATGTGATTGTTAAAAACTTACAATATAAACCACCTAAATACTCTACGGAAGGTTGCTGATTTTATCTGAACACATTTGAAGATTATTAAGATTTCTTTAAAACAGCCATTGTTATTTATCGATTTGATCGTTACGTAAGTTATTTGCTGTTGAGTTTGTCCAATTAAATGTAAGTACTTTGCAAACGAGATGCATCAAGTATCAGAGACTGCTCAAAATGCTATTATATTTTTAATGAGATCAAGTGAAATATGTAACCTAGCAAAGTTCACGGTCGTGAATTCCCGAGGTGTGAGTGTAATTACACATTTATACATATTTGAAGCTCATTAGACTTAAACTTTATTTTTATGTCACGTTTGTTCGTATGTAGGTTTATACTATAAGAGGCTTAAATAATTTTAATTTATTTATCTTCTTGCAGCGTGGGAAAGATTTAATGATAAGCAAGGTAGTGTTGAGCATTGTTATTGTATATATGGGTTTTTAATTCATTAGATACCTATTAAGTAACTAATTGTATTCCATTAAAATCGAATTCTTTTTATTTTTTTTATATACAAAAAGGGTAACGAACAGCGTACGGTCCACTTGATTGTAAGCGGTTGCGCTTTGAAAATAATATGTTGACGGCATAAGCAAACGCTCGAGGAGCTCGGTGGCGTAGTGGTTTTAGCGCCCTTGTTTCGATTTATGGAAATAAAGCAATTTTCGCCACGGCCGATCCCGGGATGGGTCAAAAAAAATGTTATCTCGTGCTCCTCCGTGCTTCGGAAGGCACGTTAAGCCGTTGGTCCCGGTCGTCCCTACAACTCGAAAATCTCTAGCGACTTTATTGATTGCAGGACCACAACACGACAAAGTAGCATCTTTAGTAAAGGTAAAAAAAATCTGGTTTAGTACACTTATAAAAATGGTAAAAGTTATACCGCTAATACTAGAAACAGAATTGATTTTGGCCAAAAAATACCCGATGTATTTAAATTAGAATTTCAGTATTCCTGTCTCTTTAAGTATGGCGAGTATGTAGGATAAAACCGGGATAGATGCCGGAGTGGGATAGACGCCTCATTTTCAAAATACATAACTTCCCAAACTCGCAACTACGAATTAATAGCAAAAGTAGGAGCCGCAGTCACCCCGCACCTAAGCTGCCCACCGGCTGTCGTAAGATGTGGAAGCATTTCGCTCGTGCGTGCAGCTATCTCCGCGGCGAACTTCACGAACAAGTAAAAGTTTTAAACGTAAGTATTTGTCGTCGTATAACTTTATAAGTAGTAATAAATTCCATTACATTTTTTATTACGTCAATGTACTGGTTCATTAAGTGTGCAGCTGGATGTAAATAATTGTTTTTTTGTTTTTAATTTATTTTAAAACTACTTGGGCATCTATCCCTCCATACACCATAAATGCCCATTTACTAAGGGCACCTATCCCTCCATGCACCATATATGCCCATTTATGATGACAGTGTATATTTTTAAATTATTTTATCTATAACACTATCCGAATGATCTCTTTATTGTGTTATTATACATGTTGAGACTTAATATTTAAAAAATCTTCTAATTATTATTTTTAAATAAATAACTGTTTAAAATTTAATTTAAAAAAAGTATTATTATCTAAGTAAGTATGACTGTAGAGACATTAATTAATATTTTATAGTAACAATTAGGAATTGTTAGACGAAGGTTTTTTAAAATTAAATTATGATTATTTCTATCATTTTTTTAATGAGATAACAATTAAAATATTTAAAAAAACGCATAATGTTTTTTGTAATTTGACTCATGTTTTTGGAGACAATTGCTGTTTCAGGAGTAGATCGACCTCATAAAATTTAGTTGGGTTTTTCGTTTACACCGTATAAAGGGCATCTATCCTTCTTAGTATTTTCATAGTGGGGCAACTATCCATTCAGGTAGGCAACTATTCTCAAAAAAAAGTTCCACAAAAAGCTAAATTTTGCAAAATCTGTGATTGATAGGTCAAAACTAAATAATTATAATTCAACATGAATGATTGAGCTAGCCCACATTCATAGAAATTATTCATGTTAATGAATATTTTCAAATATAGGAGGCCTTTTTAAAAAGTATCTATCCCGGTTTTACCCTATTGTGACGACAATGTTTATATTGGATCTCCTTGTTTAACGCGCAACTTTGTGGTTTTAAGTCAGACTATCATCAATATTTTACTAAAAGTCTTTCAGTTTAATACATTGTGACTTGAGAATTAATTTTAAAACCTAAAAAATAGATGATTAACAGGCAATATCCCCATTCGACTGAAAAAATATCATTATGCCCGGCCCTACCTCTCTTACCAGCTACGATTTATTGGGTGGACCACTTTTTACCATTCATTGAATTAATAAAGCCATTCTACTAATTTACCTATACAGGTATCTTACTTACCTGAGGTAAGTACCTAAGTACTTTGGAAACGAGAACAAACTAATAGTGACTTATAATAATGCTTACAGTCGAAATCACAGAACACTTTTACTCCAAGGAGATCGAAACGTTTCAATGTAAGTATTTACTTCTTCCATCAATTTATTTTTAGGAAAGCCACCTGAGGTGAAGTACCTAGAATGGCTTTTCTAAAATTAAATCATCATTCTAATTTCATTAATTTCATTCTATGGCTTTCCTAAAATTAAATCATTATTCTAATTTCATTTATTTCATTCCTAAAATTGAAATGATGGAAGAAGTACTTAAATACTTACATTGAAACTTTTCGATCTCCTTGGAGTAAAAGTGTTCCGTGATTTTGACTGTATGCATTATTATAAGTCACTATTTGTAGGTAATAGTAATTATAAATTAATTTACTTAGCATTTATTGTTTGATATTATAGCTTTGTGTCGGTGATAAAAGTCCTCAAGATAAATAAAAAAGTCGCCTATGTTCACCTGGGTGAAACCATTCCTAGGTGAACAAGGGCGGGCCTTTGGCTACGTCTAATCATTTCTCCTCGGTGATATGTCCTAGCTGTTATGGTTCCTAGGTGAATTGAAGACAGCTTTCTTCACCCCGGTAATATCACCCAGGTACTCATAGTGGAATAATTCCTTGCGTTCACTGTCCAATCGAATCATAAGAAAAGACAGCAGCGCCTCTGTCCTTTTGATTCGATTGAAACTTACACTAGAGGACACGACAGTCTAGCCTTACACAAACCTAATCGAAACTCACCACTTCGATCGACATATTATGGCAAAAAGGAGCAAAATTTTTGAAAAAATAAATTGGAATCCTCAAAATTATTTTATTTTTTCTTTTCAACGTCTGACTGAATGAGGTAATTGATTTTTTTTTCAGTCCCAATTTTTACGTGTGCAAGGAATGAATACTTAGTACTTACCTACACAAGATTATCCAAGGAGTAAATTTTCGTTAATAAGGCCGCAAGGCTTAACCAAGATATTTGCTACTGGGTTATTTTCATGATAAGGCATATACAAAAACAGGAAAAATGTAGAGCAGTCGGATTAGTTAGATCAGTCGCAATATTTTAAAATTAGGTTTTCAAAACAAACGAGATCAGCCACACAACATAAAATGCATGAATTCAATCAATATTCAAGTTTCCACCTATGGCAGGAAGCTGTTTAAGATTTAACCTTGAGCCAAAATACGTTGCGTCTGTATGCTGTTGCTAAACTTACTACCTAGGTATATCGGACTGAGAAAAAAACTGCACTATTTGTTTATGGGCTGGCTTACTATACGAGTATGTTACCTACTCAGATTTAGATCCTGCAGGATTCTTGATTGTTGACGAAGTTGATGTTTAACTTTTATTTTTATTAATAGCTCATATAGCAACAGAATACTAGATACAAACTATTTAGATTTTGAGTAAAAATTATTTTAATCTGTACAAGAGCATGTTGTAGTAATATAATTAGGTAAATCATTTATTTAAAAAAACGACTAGTTCATAAGCACATTATTATCAAATTCTAAAATAAAAATTCCATTAAAGCTATCTAGATTCACTATAGACAGTTTTACATTAATCCATGTGTTCATTAATCCATAAACCTACGCCATGTGGCTGATGAAAATGTCATAAAGATGGTCTACTTCGCTTTGTGCCAGTCTATCCTATCATATTGTATCACAGCATGGGGTGGTGCAGCTAAATCCCATCTTATACACCTAGAAGGTGCGCAGAGAGCCGTTCTAAAAGTTAGCTATTCCCTTCCATTCTTTTTTCCGACAACAGAACTGTACAAGAAAACTAAGGTCCTAATAGTCCGCCAAATCTTCATCATGCAAACCCTGCTCAAACAACACTCACAATTTTATTATCATATGACCCTCTCCTCAACAAAAACAAACGACGTAAAAACAAAGTTTGCCTAGTACTAGGATTTAAATTAAGGCTAATCCAAAGGTTCTTCTGCTTTCTAGGCTCTTACCTATATAATAGAGTAAACCAGTCTTTATCTAATATATTTATCCGATACCTAGTGTCCACTGTAAAAGGAAACTTACGTCATGGCTGCTTGACCGGACATATAAGGAGACAGAAGATTTACTTCATACTCTGAACTAAAGCAAATAGCTCATAATCTCAAGCACACACACACACACACGCACACACGCACGCACGCACGCACGCACGCACGCGCACGCGCACACACACACACACACATACACACACATTTAATGGTTCTGATTTTGCAACGATTACCTATTCAAAAAATGAGTAACTGAATTGACTAAAGTCAAAGAATGTATAACTTTGATTCCTATCTAAACTATTGTTAAAATTGGCTCTTTTTGTAAAAATATCTCTGAATTAGCTGATAGTGAGGTGGTGATAGCCTGGTAATCTGTAACACATGTTTTACTAGTACGGACGCCAGTCTCTCACTATATAGTTATTGAATTGATTTGTATTTTTAATCATAATCTGTGTAATGGCTATATTGTTAAAAAGAAAAAAAAACCGGTATTGTACTATTGAAGAATAGTCAGTTTGAGCGATAAAAGTTACTTAAGAACATTAGTTAAGAGCCTGCTGACGTAAAAAGGTACCTACCTATTCGATTTGTAGTTGAATTTTAAAACTATACTTAATGATCCAAATTAAGTAAACCACACGCAGCCGTGTGAAAGGCAAAAGGTCACTGCTATTTCTTTTTATGTCATTGTCATGTCATATTCCGGCAACAACTGGTCAATCACGAAACACCATCTAATCGAAATTCGTTCCTCACAATCATTGGCGTTTGTGTATGTTAGTGGGTACAGTACACTCGACGGCAAATAAACCTATACACTTACAACTGGCTTCAATATTATATCTACAGATGGACGTAAACTATAAAGTTTTGTTACCTAGCTTGGTGTTGCTTCCTGGTGTTGCAAGCGTCCATAGGCTACGGTAACCGCTTACCATCAGGTGGGCCGTATGCTTGATTGCGACCTAAGTGGTATAAAGAAAAATCAATCTTTGAACAAAGTATAGTTATCCGCTATTTAAAACGGTTTTGATCTTTTTTGTTTTTTTTTAGAGAAATCGATAATTTGCACTGCAAGAATGTGGTTCGTTATAAGAAAAGTTGACAGTCGATATTGCGACACCCGCGTGCTTCACGAAAATATATAAGCTCGTGATATTTACAAATACAATAAGATTTCTCAAACGGCACCACTTAAATCAACACTTATTGACCTGCATGACGTTTTGGAGGACAAAAATTATTCGGTAGAGTAAATACAAGTAAATCTTTGACCATGTAAGCCCAAAACTTCTATCGTCATCTCTTTAATTATGTAGACATTTTAACAATACTTACTTTTTTTAGCAATATAAGAAATTTTTTAAGCTAGATACTAGACTTATAAAATACGTGTCTTAGAATGAGATGCGAACCTACGATTTGTATCAAGCTTTACTTGGTTTTTGTTAGAAATTAAAGTATAACGTAAACCAGTACTTACCTACCCCTAATGTAAATTTCAATCGAAACGAAATAAATTCATCGCGTTTGAGTTCAGCTGTTAAATTCAATGATAACAACAGTAGCCCCGTCTGTCGTTAAGTATTGGAAACTTCTTTTTATACATACACTAGCGACCCGCCCCGGCTTTGCACGGGTGCAATGCTTATGTAAATATTATGCATGTATTATACATATAAACCTTCCTTAAGAATCACTCTATCTATTTAAAAAAACCGTATCAAAATCTGTTGCGTAGGTTTAAAGATCTAAGCGTACATAGGGACAGACAGACGGCGGATACTTAGCGACTTTGTTTTATACTATGTAGTGACAGCATAACACGCCGGCGCACCTACCCAGTTAAGTGTAACAAAAAATCCAAATTGTAAAATAATTTGCAATCTAGATGCAAATTGGTCGGTCAGCTTAACAAAATGAACGGGAAATTTTAAAATAAATTTTACTACTTATTTTGAACTTTTTTATACATAATTATAATATGACTATAAAACATGAGTAGGTGCCCACTTGTTATACCATGTATCTAACATCTTGTATATGGATTTGACAGTAAAACTAACACTAGGCAAGATGGGACTGACGAGGTCAAAGCGGTGAAGCTTATTTGTCATCTAGTTGTATAAAATTACTGGGCATGGAAGGCATTTCATCTTAGACCTCTGGATGACAACACATCTGCGATATCAAGTGATTTATCCTTGTTATTGCAGGTGTCTATAGGCGGCAGTAACCACTTACCACCAGGTGCGCCGTCAGCTTGTTTGTCATCTAGTTGTATAAAAAAATAAAGAGTAAGTATTGTTAAAAACCAATGACGATAGAAGTTTTTGGAATCACGAGTTTTTACGAAACGAATGTTACGGTAGGTGAATCGAAATAAAAAAATTTTTGGTGCGATACTACGTAAATTTGTGTTATTTTGTCAAATTAACTAACCTTATTGCTACATATACCTATTTGAAAAACAAGGAGATAATCAAGTATGAGTATGGTTACGTACGTACGTAATTGTATCGAAATTTTAACTGTAATAATGCTGCCACGAATTGAATTGATCGTAAAATTAAATTATATGAGCAGGCCATAATTTCCTCTTACACCGTAAAACAGCGAATTTATTACAATAAATAAATTCCAATACTTTCTGAGTTTATACGAAATCATATACAAATATATTACAAAATAGCAGGCTTTATTTTGTTGGTTGTTCATTCTATTTTTCTATGTACGAGTATTTACTTTTTTATACCACTAAGGTGGCAATCAAGCATGCGGCTCACCTGAAGCTAACCTGAAGCTAAGCGGTTACCGTAGCCTATGGACGCTTGCAGCACTAGGCGTATCACTTGCGCGTTGCCGACCCCAGTTGTGTAGGCTTTATGTCTAAGTAATATTAATAATAATAGCCATACAATCATATATTAGAAATGTACTAAATAAACAGATAAACATCCATGATATATAATATGGTAGATTTCGATGTTAACCTTTTGTTAACATCAAAACATGTACCATATTTCAAGCGAAATAAATTTCTTTATTCTTTATTCTTTCTTTATTGTTTGACTCGTGAACAAAGCCGGGAACTACCGGGATTCCAACCCGGGACCCCTGGACGAGTAGCCTGTATAGCAAGGGGCACAGACCACTCGACCAGCCGGTCGTCAAAAAAAGAAAGGAGTATAACTTTCTAATGAGTAAAGATAATCTTAATATTGAGTGTTCGTTTTATCTAAATCAAACACTATTATAATTAACTATTTAATTTTGTTTTATAAACAAATGTGTCAGTGAGTAAGTATATTTTAATATCAATACACTATTTATCATCATCACCAGCCTATAACGTTAGGTCCCACTCCTGCCCCCTTATTCTCAACTGTCGGAAAATATTCGAATGTCGGAAAGTCTATACCTGTCACGGTTTATCGCGATGCGTCAAAGCGAGACGGCATGTGACTTTTCGAGTCGAATCCGTGATCCGACAATTGAGAATAGGGGGTCAGGTCATAGTAGTCACAGACCTTCCTATGTAGGAGGAACGTATGGAGAGTTTACACACCTGTTATTAAAACATTCTTTTTTTAACCGACTTCAAAAATGAGGAGGTTTTCAATTCGGCCGGTATGTTGTTTTTTCTATGTATGTACAACGATTACGCCGAGACTACTGATCCGAGTTACGTGATTCTTTTTTTGTTTGATAATTTCAAAATCAGTTGGGTAGTTTGGTTTTTACATAAAAAAAAACTGAAATCATTAAGTCGTCTTTGTATGCGAAATTGGCGGCTTTTTGCTTTCCTATGACTTTTTAGTGAAACGATACGATAGTAGCTAGGAAACAATATAAGTTACGGTCACCCATCTAGCTTCGACCTTAAAAAGTTATCACTACAAAATGTGAAAAAAACATTTTATACAAAAATTAAAACCGACTTCAAAAAACTGAAAAGGTTAAAATAATTAATTTTAAGTAGGTACTCATCCCCTAGAAACATATTTTTTGGAGTTGGTGCTAAGTTGTTTCCAAAACAAAAACAATAGAAAGTGAAGCACCGACTCCAAAAAATATATTTCTACGGGATGAGTACCTACTTAAATTTAATTATTTTAACCTTTTCAGTTTTTTTCTCTATTCTATGATCAGTCCTTGATATTTCGTTATCGTAGTAAGTAGGAATGTTGAGCTAATCGGACTATTAAGCAACTATGATGCGCGTCTCTCCCACCTGGGCATTTACTGACTGGATTTCACATTGCGTGACGGCAGATATAAAAATAATAAGAAGAACAATAACGTAATTTTTTAAGAGAGCAAAGCGAAAATTTTTTCTTAGCTCTGAATGCAATTTGTTATTTATGTGCCAATTTAGTATCATAAACCATAGCAGCCATATGTTTTATTTAGTGTAAGTACCTACAGTCGACAGCACATCAAGCGTAACAGTTTGACCTTGAGACCGCCCTTACACCATTCGTAATAGAGGCGGCTTTCGTAGTGCGACTGTTACACTTGATGTGCTGCCGTCTGTACATTTAGCTTAAGCTATACAGGGTGGTGCCGTCAATACGACAATAATTTGCATCATGGGCTTTAATAGTTCATAGAAATGGTTTGCCACTTTCAAAAACATCTTATTCATTTGATAATTTCTTGAAATTTCTATGAAATAATGCATTCAATGTAATATTATTTCATACAGATGTCATGAAATCATCAAATGAATAAGATGTTTTTGAAAGTTGCAAACCATTTCTATGAACTAATATAGCCCATGTTTCAATTTATTGTCGTATTGAGGACACCATTCTGTATAAGCAATTTTTTATTTTTTTTTATTTAATATACATGTCAAACGATGCGAGTTTACTTTTACAGCACGCCACTGCTGCGCTACAGTTGCGAGCAAACTGTCGTATGAGCAAGCGCGCTAAATGACTACAGAACATGTTTTTTACAAATATGCGCTAATTTATAAATAAACAAGATTTTATAAAATATGTCACTTCTACATACCAACACATATTTACACTAATTTTGATTTAAGTATCTAGTATTAAATATTTTTATACACAAAATGTACAACAATAGTTAGAAATAGAAACATTCAAATCGATAGGTTTTAGGTACCTACATATCGAACACCGTTTATAATCCACCTAGTTTACAGGGATTTATTCATAACTTACTTGGGCTCTTCTTACCGCTTCACATCAGGTGGTGTTGAGTCATTTGTCGTGCTTTGTATAAAAAAAAAACTATAATATAAAAAAAACATCTTAAGATTTTCTTGAAAAAAGTAATAACTAGTGTTATGGTACATAAAAAATCAACTGTTTGGGTGTGAATAAGTGATAGTTGCAACACATACTTGACAATTATTTCCACAACTCCGGCTAGAGTTGCACAAAATAATAAACAACTGTTATTGTCATAATCTCTTTTTTATGTCTTTATATCATCAACTGTATCTATGCCAACAGGTATTATATTGCAGTAAGATTTTATCTATATTACATATTTGCAATTATATTTTCATGAAACACCACTAAAATTTCAATCTAGACAAGTTGTCGCTAAATCCAGTGACCAATCCAATTAATTAATCGTAACGGCCGTATATTTTTTTCACGTTAACTTAGAAGTTCGATTCATTTACAGCTTAAAAGGGATTGTTTAGACCATGTTTTTAATTTCAACTCGATACCTCCACGTGTTCCCGAGATAAAGGGCCTTGACGGGCAGACGGACGGACGGACAGACGTACAAAACGTGATCCTATAAGGGTTTTTCCTTTTGAGGTACACAATCTTTCATTTACACTAGTAAAGAAAATTATGAGATAAACTTTATAATAGGGTTCCTTTATACATCGCTAATGTCACGAAATCGGGAAATATTTCATGACTTTTTTTTAATTACGATGCTCAGACTTTGAGCTTGAGCAAATGATAAGCAATGGCATACACAATGACGTCACAACAGAATACATGAGCACTATTTATCAAGCCACGTGAGACTTCCGGAGGTTATATGACAATTGAAAACCAATTGTGTCTGGAATCTGTGGCTTGACAGATCAAACCCGTATAATTTTAAATTTTTGCGATGATTTGGAACCTAGACATAGATATTAATTTATAATTATACTTACCTCAACGCTACCTACCCCTGATTCCTCCGTGTTCCAGTACCCTGGGTGCAAGTTTTCTGATAAACGTGAGGTAAAAACTGCACTTAAACTGTAACATAAATAAAGTGATTCTCTAACAGAGACGCTGCTTAAATTTTCTTACGGTTAGACAGTTTAATTAATGCTTATATGGCGTTAACGTGTATTTCGCTGCTACGCTACGCTAAATAGACCTCAATCACAATAACAATGACATATTGTATTCGATTGTCAATATGACTATATAAAAAACAATACTCCAAGTCGTGATGTAGTTGAAAGGGATACTCTTTGTATGACGCAAGAGGTTTTTGCAACTGACGCTGATACTACTCTACCTTTAATGTGTATTATTGACATAGTCCCAGTTTTATGTAACTGCGACGTTCATTTAATAGACTCAATAAATTTGTTACTTTCCAGTGGAGGCGCTGGTTAATATTATACCATTAGCTAGTTTAAAATGCGTTAATAGCTTTTTAGGGCACCAAGTAACGTAGTTTTTTTTTTCATTATACAGGATGGCACATTTAGATCAGTCAGTATGGGAAAGTCTGAAACTATAATATAAGTCATAAGAAAAATATCTAATCCTATATAGATAGAGATTTTAGAAATAAGAAAAACTTCATTCATACATTTAAAAAAAATGTGTACTCAGCTCGGGAATCGAACCTGAACGTTTAGAAAAATAAAACTAACATTATTTCTATTTAGATATCGATTGTGTAGGTCTTAAGCAGTAAACGTTACTATGAAACATGATGCCTAAAATGAATAAAATGCATTGTTTTCATATCCTTTTATTTATTTTAGTAAGTGTTCGAAATTACCACCATTTTTTCCAAACAACTTTCAACTCGTTTAGGTGCGTAAAATTGTCTGTATGGTTGTTTGTAGCTCTTTGCTGGTATCGCAACTTGTTACATGCACTGCTTTACATATTGTTATCTGCGATAATATTATCTGTCTATGATTGTTATTGCTTACTTCTATTAATCATACTTACACTAATAATCAATTGAAAAGCCCACTTACAATAAGTATGTAGAGACAAAGACGTGATAAGCCTCATTTGAAAATTTAAAAAAAAAATAGGGAGGGGAGGAGTGCCTACTTACTAAAATTTAATTATTTTATCCTTTTCAGTTTTTTAGAGTCGGTTTTATTTTTGTTTAATTTTTTTTTCATATTTTTTTAGTGATAAATTTTTGAAGGTCAAAGCTAGATGGGTGACCGTGAGCTTATATTGTTTTCTACTATCGTATCATTTCACTAAAAAATTATAGGAAAGCAAATATCCGCAACTTCGCATATGTAGACGACTTAATTTTTCCAGATTTTTTTATTTAAAAACCACACTACCCAATGGATTTCCAAAAACTTTTTATGGGACCAAATGGGAACTATTCCGCATCGAACAAAAAAAGAATCATCAATATCGGTTCACCCAGTCAAAAGTTCTGAGATAACAAACATAAAAAAATAAAATAAAAACATACAGACAAATTGATAACCTCCTCCTTTTTTTGAAGTCGGTTAAAAATGGAACGTCTTTGTTCGAACAGAGACATGAACCTTTCTAGGTGGTAATGGCTAACACTTACTAAAATAAATTAAAGGGATATGAAAACAATGCATTTTATTAATTTTAGACATTATGTTTCATGGAAACGTTTACTGCTTAAGACCTACACAATCGATATCTAAATAGTGTTAGTTTTATTTTTCAAAACGTCCAGGTTCGATTCCCGAGCTGAGTAGGTACATGTTTTTTTTAATGTATGAATGCACTTTTTCTTATTACTAAAATCGATGACATGGTTCCTAAGAAGAGATTTTCGTATGTCTTATAGCTTAGGTATAGTTTCAGGCTTTTCCATACTGACCGATCTAAATGTGCCATCGTGTATAAAAACCGCAAAAAATACTTTTCAAACATTTTTATTAATTTTACAAATAAAATTAAGAATATGTAAAAATCGTTATTGTAAATTAAAAATACGTTTTTAGAAAAAAATATCAAACATGAAAATGTAAATTAAATTATAATGAAACTTTTATTAACTGTACCGGTACCTTTTCACTACATCTTTGGTTTAATACAATAAGAATTACCCCGTTAAGTTAAAAAAAATATCTAAATAATTTATTGCCCAACTGTAACAATTGTTATTTAAATTCACTGGTAAAAGAAACTTAAAACTAAAACAGAGCATGTACCTACTATAAATATAATATTTACAATTCGCTCGTTAATAAAAACATATTTTTAACAAATAAAAAAGAAAAACATATTGAAAAACATAAACTAAATAGGCAATCAAAAAACTGTCGAACGCAAAACATAAAACATATCAACAGGTAATGTAGAATCAGATACAGAGACCTGTTGATGTGTTTCATGTTTTGCGAATGCATTACAATGAGATAGAATCAGAATGGAAATAAATAAATAAATATTTTATAAAATTATAATTTAATTATATATTTTAGTGTAAGATGCACAATAATAGACTTTAGATATATCCAAAAAAATATTTTACATATTCACTCGTACACTTACATTGTAATTCAGAAAGTTTTGTATAATCAGGATAGTTTGACAAATAAATCCAAAGCTTATAAGAATTCAAAAAGCTGTGTTTGAACTTTTGGAGACACGCTCCTAGTTACCTGTGCAATACCATGGACCAATCATCCTTGATAATGCGAAGGGGCAAAGATAACATATAACAATATTGTTCATTTCTTAGCTAACTAAACGCAACGTGCCGTCATCTTGGTAACTAGGGCATAACTGTGACGACTGTTTACGTAAAGCACTATTGGCAGGGGCATCGATTATCGACTCTAATATAGTAGGTACACAGCGTGACTGACAAATCGAATTACCAGAAATGAAACGCCGGGTAATTGAGAGACTGTCTCTGTTTTATTGAGATAATTTACTAGTAACCTGTACAGTAAATTGTCTAAGCAAAAGGATATTATAATACCTAGTTTAGGTTTAGTTATGCAAGCAGAATCTGAAAAAAAATTTTCCGCAAATAAAACTAAATTAACGTAATAATGTCCTATTACGTCACTCACAAAACGTCTCTCTATGTTCTGTGACGGCGCCAAAAACAGCGCCTGTAACTGAGGTATTTTTATTTTCGTGTTTTATTCTTTTTTGGGTCGCCAAACAGGAATACCAAACCAAACAAGATACAAGAATAGCTATAAAAGTTTATATTAATATAGCTATAAAGGTATTTTTAATTTCGTTAAGGTTTTCAACAACACGAAAATAATACCTCCGTAACAGGCGTTGTTTTTTATTACCGCCGTAATAGGACTAAGTGAAAATAAGGTCAAAATATTTTTTTAACAAAGAAAACAGGAAATTTGCATTAAATGTACTTAGATAAAGAATCTAACTAATTCTCTTATTTTACCTATTGATAGAGCAGTCAGAGATAAAATATTCTTTTCTAAAGACATTAGAAATTTAAATATTTTTTATTCTATTTTTTGCGCCAAGAACTCTACCTACCTAACTCGTCGTTTTACAATAAAATTACAATTATATCGCGTCAAATATTCATTACATTATATTCCAAAGATAACAATCTGGGCACTATTTTTTGTTAATAGCATGTCGTTCCAAGCAATCGAGGTATCGTGCCATCAGAAGTCACGCTGATGCCTTTCTTAAAGTTTGCTTGACTTAAAGCTTACGAAGATTTAAATATTAATTCGTATCACGATCTTCGATCATTTGCTACCACAAGCACCAGACCTTATTGGCCTGTCTGTAATTTAGCACTGAAAATATACGAAAAGTGTGTTGTAATGAGATAACAAAGAAGTGACAAAGAAGTAGCGATTATTTTAATTTGTGAAGTACCCACAAACAAAACGTTAGGTTTTCTATCGATTACTATTATAGATAATTACGAATAATTATGGAAGTCTTTTCTCGCATAGCTAATATAGCAGATGCGATTACCCTATTTATATTTTACATTATATTTAGATCAAAGCTATTATAGCAGTCTGACCAACATCTGTGCAAAGATGTTTCGTCGTAATAGGATCCGCGACGAGGTTTTCTCATTTTCTCAACATGCTTCGCGCTCCCAATACCATAAGTTCGAACATAATTGAATCTTAGACCCGTAGATGCTACCCATACGGAGCATCGCCGAGGTTGCTCATTCGCGATCTCTCAAATAAACATGATCGAGATTTCTTTTGAATTCTACGCCAAAATTATCATTATACATACCTATTTTGACACTAGTTAGCCTTCTTGTTAAGTAGATGCACCTATGTTACTTATTCTCAATATTTAGCAACTTAGTTAAGTTAATGTGTACCTTAGCATATTTTCTTTTTTGTAAATTTATCTTTACTATTAGGACTGATTGTTGAAGTACCCACAAACCAGTCACAATAATAGATTTTCTATTGTAGAGTGAGAAGAACTCCACCTGAAACCGTCCACAAATATTACTCCTTATTTATAAATTGTCAGGTAGCTTTTTGCAATAAATGTTACGGGCTAGAAGCAGAATGATTTTGAACCTTATGATTGGTAGGTACTTATACCTTTTTTCTTATGTGGTTTGGTGTCAGAGCTTAACCAAATATCTAGTTGTAGCTGTCATACGGAACTAACCGAGAAATTACTTTAAACTTTTGTCCTTTAGCCCGTCAGCTCACACATCATATTAAGTCTACTAGGCATGATGTCAGGTACTTCATAGATTTAGTAGCAGTTCGGTATGATTTAATTTAATGCCACCCATCCGAACCTTACCCGTGGCAAGCATTGCTTTGATTTTTACTACTACTTGTACCAATATAAATAACAATGACGTAGACTTTTAGCCGCCTTTGCTCTACATATAAATGTCGTCCGTCAATCGATTCAGGAAATGTTCGCGAGTAAGGCCACTAGATTTAAGAATGTACCTACACTTAATAATTGCAGCTGACCAACTAACAAAAAAGTTTTAGCGCTCTTTAAAGTAAGTAGGTAGGTATACTTTTTACGGAGAGCAAGATGAGGTCGAAAAATTGCTCTAATTCTCACAGCATATCTGATTCTGCGATTGATATAAATTTTGACGTTTACTTACTTAAGTAATAAAGGAACATTAATAGAATAACCTATTATACTTCATCCTTTTCTTGTACGTTTCAGGCCGTTTTGCAATTTATATTAGCGCGTGTAATAAAGAGTGAAAATAAGTCCTTGTTGCTTGCCGCTTGCCGGTTCCTCTCATTACGAGTTACGAGGCAAGGCCACTGTTGATATCGAATTAACGCTCTCATTTTGTCATAATGATAATTTAAAGTCATTTTTTCTTCGATACACAGCCTAAATATATATACATACAAGGCCAGTTTTAAATTCTAGAAACACTTAAATTCATCTGAATATTTTACATTGCATCTAAACATGTTTAAGAAACCAGTTCTTCGATTAATCACTTCATAGCAAAGTATTGTCGACACGTTATTCATTTTATTTAATGACCAATATTTATTCTATAAAATTAAATATGTTAATTAAGCTTTCTTTAATCGCCATGCGTATTGTTTTGCTTCATGATGTTTGACTATGATTATAATTTTCTTATTAGTCTGTTGATTTATGTTTATATTCTTAATTATTTCCTTCAAAGGCAAATCCACTTTCGTCATGGATTAGCCCGGATGGGTGAATAAAATTAGGTATAATGTTGTTTTTCTCTACACTTCCGCCAGTCCTCATCGCGCATTCTTAATCGCGCTATTGTTTCTGGGTAAGCTTCAATTAATATGTAAGTAGGAGATAATATGCTTTGAAAGCACAGGCTTAAAATTTAAGAAAGCGTGCTTAATTTGTGTAAGCTTTAAATTTATAAATGGTGAGACCAAGCCATGAATGAAAATGACTCCGCTTAGGCAAATTACTTTTTTATTTAAGCTATTATAATAACGGTATTAAAATGTAAGCAGAGTAATATTTGTACATTCTTTTCTAAAAATATATGATCGCAGCTATACTTTCTTAGAGAGAAAATTGTCATGATTTCATCTTTAAAATCATACTTACCTACTCATATACCTACATCATAGTTTTATATGGTTCTTCCATTCACGCTGTTTTGCATACATAATTAAATTGATACCTAGCGTCCATAAAACCAAGTAAATAAACGATTTGAAACATATTAATAACGTAAAGGCGTTCAGATGTATAAACGTACAGGTAACGTTAAGAGTCCTATTACGGTGGTAGTTCTATCGCCTTTTGCAGTGGTATTATTTAGGTATATTTTCGTGTTATATTCTTCTTTGGTTTATTTCCGTGCTTTATCTTGTATGATTTATTTTCAGTTTTATTCTTGTTTGGTTAACCAAATACCCCTTCGTTATAGCTGTTGATTTGACTACCGCCATGAAAGGACTGTTTACGTTATCTACTTAATCTTTTTTTCACACATAGACTTTTAATCGTCCATAAAAGTATAAGTCTGGTCGCTTGGTCAGAAACCCTATCTACTAAACAGCGATCCCGGATTCAAATCCAGATAGGGACAGATGCTAATGTGACAAGTACGAACATTTGTTCACGAGTCGTGGATGCTTAATAATTCGTTAGTATATTCATAAGTGCTTCCATACTAATAATAGATATGCGAAAGTAACTCGTTTTCACGCTTGAACTGCTGAACCGATTTTGATGAAATTTGATATAAAGATAGTTTGAGACCCTAGAAAGGACTGCGGGCGGCTACTAGTTTTCAATATTTATATTCAATGAATATTATCTATAGTTCTCCCTCATCCAGTACCGATTCATTTATATTAGAGGCTTATTAACTCACACCGGTTTTAAGAATATTATTATTATATGTATTATAAAGCTTTAAGGAAAGAAAAATTATAATTTGCTAATGCAGAAACGCCAGTGCCCACCAGTGGGGAGTATGTTGGCTAATTTGTGAAGATGATGATGATTATGATAACGTTATCATATAACGTCCTAATAAATATCTATCGATGGTCGGCACGGGAATAAAGTGCCTGGGTCAATGATGTTTCATAATTCCGCCATGAGATGTCAAACGTGTTGCCTTTGAGAGAAACATACAATAAGCGACATTACCTCCACTTAAGATTTATTCTTACGATAATGTATGATGAATGCGAAACAAAATGCGCAGCTATTCAATTACTTACTAATCGCGTATAATGTGTCCGCTAACTACGCCAACTTATCAAGATGATGACAACAAAGAATTCCTTAAAAGTAAAACCTATCTCTTTGGGAACTCTCTACACTCCCGAATGACACATTAACACGCCTCGCATTACGCACACCTCCACTACACAAGTCATACATAGAGAACTGTTCGCATAGGGGTGTGAAAAACCGGGTCACACTAATCAAGCTTTGGAAGCAACAGACATGTTCCTGTGCGCTTTATTCCAGTCCCTCCACGACACGGCACACCTAAGTTGAAGTTGGGTGGGTCGAAAATATGACTCTCTTTTTTTCCGTCTCGTGCAGGTGCTGTCAGGGCATGGATGCTTTGGCTGCTACTTGCATTTTATCGTTAGGAGGGAGTCGTGCCCCAGATGCCACCTTTCGGACACAGTGAAGACACGGCACAACACACGCTTGAGTTTTGTCTAGCATGTGCCTAAAAGCGCCGTGTCCTCGTAGCACGTATTGGTCCGGATCTCTCGCTGACGACTTTAATCTGACACATGGACGGCAGTGCAACGTCCTGGGAGGTAGTCACCTCTTTCTGCGAACAAGTAATGCTTTAGAAAGAGGCCGCTAAGCTGGACCGAGAAGAAGATCCTCTCGCGGCGCCGAATCTGTACATCCAACTCCTTCCTCCCTAATGACGTCGGAATAGGGCTCCGACGTCTGCAATGTCCCCACGTTGTAGGTATTTTACTTCCTCGTTGTTGACCAGGCGCGTTCACCGCTCTCAGTTGGCGCGATTGCGGACGCCTACTTTGTCTTCCCCGCGTCGCGCTAATTAACGGTATGACGGGAAACTGTCTGTTTTTAGTGAATATGCTGTGTTATGTTACCTGTGTACACAGAGAGTCTGACATACTACTACTTCAGTCCTAAACATCCTAAAGTAGCTGTAAAAGCTTTTCAGATAAAAAGGTATCGGCTCGAGCTCCCTGAAGACTTAAAGTCCCCTACCCAATTAGCAATCAGCGTATTAGAAATCCTCTAGCGGCAGATCGCTTGAGGTCTTACCTGTAAAGGTCAGCAGCAATAGTCAGTTCCAAAATGAATGTTTTAATTCTATAACCAAAGAGATCCGATCTGACAAGTTATATAAATTTTGCTCATAACGCTATTTATTTTTGTGTTGTGCAACTCACCATATAAGTGACAAGCTCTGCAGAAAACATTTTCTGTCTTAAGGAAGTTGTTGGTATTTCTATTCCGACAGAACAATGCACCTGTTATTAATAATATATTAATAAAATACGGAATACAACATCGTCTTCTCAACATCTCGAAAAACGTCCAAGCTTTCTTGTACGAACATAACTGTTCATATTAATATGTTGATCAAAACTATTAAGTATAAACTGTATCCCCAATATTCAATAATCAAATTATACTAACCCTTACTTAACATAGAAGTTGTGCAGATATAGTTACTTAATAGAGTTTTCAATTAAATTCCTTTACCTAGATTGCCACCTTTAGCTCTCGTTTCATCTATGTACAGCTAAGTAACTGTATTTAGTACCTACAAGTATTTGTTTTGCAGGTAAGTACGTTTTCAAATCTTTTGAAACGGCAAAGGAGCCTTAACGGTTGCTATGCCATGTTAAGTTGCCATCTTCGGCAAGTAATCGCTTTGTGCAACGGATTGATTTACCGGAATGTCAAACGTTACGTGTCTAATATTTTTCATGTTTGTTTTCCTACCATTACTCGTTTTGCTACTCACTACTTGATATTACAAAACACCGAAGAATAGATAATACCGCAGTGTAAAGAGAATAGGTAATATTACGGAGTAGGTAACATTATAGTTGATATTACGTTACTTTATGCATAACGGCAATTGTTTTAAACTGCCTCGGTTACAGAAGATACATAAATTATCATACAGAATTTATACTACATATATTTTTAGAGCGGTGTCATAATTTCTTAATGTCTGTCCGAATGTCTGTCTACAATGCCATGCTATACTTAGCTGATTTCTACCTCACCTTAACACCTACTGGGCAAAATTTGCACAGATTTTATCTTGCAGCCTTTAAAAGGGCGGTATTTTCTTCTACTTCAAGCACAAACGAGTATACATACCGTGTAATAATAGGATTACAAAATCGAAATGAAGTTTCTTTTCCCACTTTTTATGTTTATATATTTACTTACTAACTCAAAGTATTGTAATTGACCTTATTCTGTGTCTTTGTCATTCCACTACCCATCTGTGCTAGATCTGTTTATTCGAGCTGTTAAGCGTTCCATTTGAATTCGCCAAACACCTAGGTATACAATTCTGATACACACGTGTCTAAAAACTTGACATGGTATTTAAAATAACTGTTATAAAGCACTCTTGTCTCGATAGCCCACCATTTAACCAAGTTTTTGATTACACCACTTCAGAAACCAAGCAAACAGTTTTACACAAACTAGTTGTGAATTCTGTTACTTGCTTACGTTTACTTTAATTCGGGCGTTTAAAAGGCATTCCGCGCAGTAATAACATGAAACAGTTGCATATTTCCCTTGGTCGATCATTGCCAGGACGGTTTGCTTCACGAGCTATTGCGAAAGACCTCTCTCGTATCGGCGGCCGCGCCGCGCACTGCTCCGGCCGCGGCTGATATCCAAGCGGCTTGATCAATGGCGTTGCCAGCCTATGGCGCAGGGGGGGCAAGTTGGTATTATGGAGGATGAGAAAAAAATGACTTAATCAGTGACCGTACGTATATATACGGCTTTCGCCACATCACACGACCGACGTTGACGTTGGGCCCGTTGAGAGTCATGGTAAGGCGTTCGATCGAGTCTGGCATGACACAGGGGTCATCTTTCAATGTTACCACTACGGGCTGTGCAAATGTGTTGCTAGCTTTTTGTCCAGCAGATGCATAAAAGCCGTAACGGCAGTTTATTAGTTGACAGTGGCGTCCAGCAAGGCTCAGTGCTATTTCTAATACTGTTTCTGTTATACGGGTCGTGCTAATACCCCTCGGTCTACAGTGGAGGAAAGTAGCGATCGACTTGTGTCTGAAATCTTAAGTTATGTAACCCTAGTCTCCGATTCATAGACATAATTCTGCGCGTTTACCGCTAAAGAAAACCCCATTTGCTGTAGCCCCATTTTTGCACAATATTTTGACACACCCCTTTCCTAAACTAAGAGTATCGGGACCCTTGGTGTTAATATCTCTGGTGACCTTTAGTTCCGCCGTTATGGGATATAGTCAAACTGGCATCCAAAAAGCTTGGTAAGAACAGTGGTACTCTTCGGGGCAAAGACTGTTACTGTATAAGTCTCAAGTCAGGCTTTATAGCTGTATACCTACTGCTCCTGCTGATATCAGCTTGGTCCATTTGACGTGGTTTAAAGACGCGCTTTGAGAATTGTCGACGATCCCAAACTCACGAGTAATTTTGCCGGAACTCTTGACAGCACAAGCAATAAAACTTTGAAACAAAGTTATTTTTAGAAAACTCAAACGAAAAAGAATTTACGACAAAGTTGCATTTAATTAAAACAATTAAATACAACATTGTCTAAAAATAATCTTCGAGGTTTTTTGTAAATTTGAAGACCACTTTTTGATTAAAATCTTGTAGGTTTGAGTCTAAAACCGTATGAAAAACGTACTCTATGCTACCTAGTGAATTCATTGGAGTATTGTTGGGTTTTTAAATCTCTTGCAGCTGCAAGAGAGCACCCCCCCCTGCCCCCCAAGCCCTTAGACAAAATTTAGAAAATATACTAATACAAAAACTAAGGCCTTAAATTTGTGCTATTAGTACACGTTGACCCTGCTTTGTTGAGCCACAAGGCACGAAGTAACAATTTTCTATTAATTACTTGAAAAAATAAACATCTGCAAATGTTTATTTTAGTAAAATGGCATCTACACCGTGTCATGTCATTCAAGTGCCTCGACCCTACGTGTCGGTTCAAAGTGTAGGTAGGTACAGAGGTCATTGGAGATATCGATAATCAAAAGATTACTTAAAAAAATATTAAAACAGAAAGACCTATTTCAAACATTTATTCCAATGTTAAAACAAAGCTTAAGAAAATAATAAAAGCTACGCCGAAATTAAAAAAATGGTTGGTATTTCAGTGTTGTAATTATAATAATTTCGTCATTAAGAAAATAGACGTCAGCTTATAACGTAAAATCTCCTCCCAAGTCCTCGGTAGCTTCTTCATCTGAAGCAAAATCTGAAGGTAATGACTCATCACAGATAACAGGTGACCATGATAAGTACGAATTTTACAAATTAAGCTAAGTATGTTATCGCTGCTACAGTAACGGCTTCTTAAAATATATCCCGCTGCGAACTCGCGTAAGCGTAATTTCCTTTAGATTAGGTAACCTAGTATGTCGCGGCACACTGTCTACTGCGTGCCTTACAAAGAATGGTGAGTATTGGGTTCTCTACCCCCAATTGGTTCTCGCACTAACAATAACATATTAATCGGAAAACATAAAAGGTTAGCAGATCAATATTCAGCGGCATTTACTTCCTATTGGTTTAAATATGTTTTAGTAAGTTTTGACTCCGATATCATTTTGTATCTTGAAGTTTCCCTAGATTTTAATATATTTAGAGTATGAGTATGACTACTCCTACTCACTTTAACATCCTTATTATCATTGCAATAAGGGTCACGAACTGACAAAAGTGACTACTTGTATGTTATTGCTCGTGACTGTACAGGAATTGGTTTTCTGGGCAGCATTGACGGGACTTTTTGGTCTCTTTTGGACTTTTTTGTTTCTCTTCAGGATGTTTTCATAATCATTCGGAATTTCCTTCAAGAATAATTTGTGTTCTTGAAGGAAAGTATTCATATAATTATGGATACTACCACAATCCACCACGGCACATGAATTCGGAGTGAAGAATTATCAAAGTCCATAAAACAGTCCGTTAGCGGTAGCTCCTCAGATCATCATCAACATCGTCATGTGTGATTATTGCTAAATGTTAATAATGCAATGAGCGCTATTAAATTTAAACGTAATTAACTAATTACAAAATGTTTTTAGACGTAGATTTTACATTTCATTACCAAATTTTTTATACATGAGAAATCAGATTTATACATAGTATCTAAAATTTAATTCGTTATAAATTGAAACACCCGGTCGTACGCACATAAATCCATTATGTTATGTGCCTTATGTCGGTCATAAATAATGAAATTTAATTTGCATGTATAATTGAAACTTAATAATTTGAATTAGTCGCTTTATCGGATTACCCAATGATATCCACTTATGAGCTTTGATATAATGACAAATGAAAGTAATTTTTTACATCTTAGAATTACATACGAAGACATTTATTAATTTTCGACACTTACCACCCCGCAGGCATATCCAGAACAAAAGAAAACCAATTGTGTTTAGTTATTTTAAAAGACTGTAATTTTAAAGTAATTTGTATAACAGACCTATTGCTTTGAATAGATAATCATCACGCCTATAGCAAAGCCTATGGATAAAATAAAACAACACATTAAAGCACCTATTGGATAAACAAAATTCATATACTAAATATATTCATGAAAAATAATAAACATAAAATTGAAAATTTGAAAAAAAACTCACCTCAGATAGATGAGGGTTACTTCAAATTTTCAACCATCTCATTAAGACTATTCATGAGAGTGCAAACATGCTATATCTGCTGTAAGTTTCTGAAGAATTAGGGATCACGCAGACTTCTTGATGGTTTAGGATCAGCTCAAGGTTAGAATGTCATGGGAATGGCACCAAAGTGTCAGTACACCAAATTTAAAATTATTCGGATCTGTGAAAGTTAGTTAAACCCTTTTATCATGTAGAAAATCATTAAACGCCTGAACTGATCTTCATAAATTATAGCTAAGAACCATCCTAGTCACGTCAGCTTTCAAACAAAAAAAATGAATTAAAATCGGTCCATTCGTTTAGCAGCTACGATGCCACAGACAGACACATAGATACATGGATACACAGACAGACATGTCAAACTTACAACACCCCTCTTTTTTCGTCGGGGGTTAATTGTAAAATATTCCCATTAACAGGAAATAGTTTATATTTACTTATTGATAAATTTGCATTAGTGTAACCGAGGATGATAGACGTTCTATGGTCTCTCTGAACCAAGCACTTTTTTTCTTGAAAACAGTAGTTGATTTACATAACAGCTTTTATCTCTCTTCTACTCGAAGGCCAATCTGATCGAGCAAATGTTTTAAGATCTTTCAATCCGTTTCTTTCATACTAACTAAACACAGCAACTGTAACGTGTAAAAAAATCGATCGAATAAGGATTTAAAAGTTGTAGTTAGCTACATTTTAAACCTTAATCCAATCGAGGACGTGTTTTTCGGAAAATTGTCTTATAACTTAAAAAAAAAACATATAAAATAATTGTACCTACCAGCTAAAATGATGGTAAAAGTACGAAAATAATTGTGTGTTTATTCAATCTACTGTTGTCTGTACTATCATTTGAATAACGTAATAAATTCTTATTTGTTTTTGTTTCAGGTAAAGAAAATGCCCACTTAAGTATAATCCTGCCTCAAATGGTAAATATTAAAGCAGAATCTTTAAATTTTGACTGAAAGTAAATAATTTAGGTGGGTATATACAAACATGGTTACTTGATAAAGCAGTATTTAATACATAGGTACTATACTTACCTAATTTGGTTATGTTATAAAATGCTAAGTAATAAAATTCGCTCAACTTTTTTTTATTTCAATATCAGCAAAGGCTTAACTGTGCGCAGCTCGAGGCATACATTTGTTGAAAATGTAACAAGGTGGTCCGGCGCTCGGACCAAGATATTAGTCTATTTTTAGAGCGCACCGCGGTCCATTAAATCTGACTACGAATAAATAATCATGAATATGTAAGCGCTCATATAAGCTGTAGGTATTTCGTTGTCAATCACCTGCAGTTTGTCCGGCACTGACACTTATTTGTTTATTATATCTCCAAGTAAAAATAGTGCTCGATCCCCTTACGTTACCTTTGGTCATATTGTTAACTATATTTTCCCTTAGTATCCATTACAAAAGCTCTTAACGATGCTTAATTGCTTTGGTCTAAATATTACGTGTGAGTGTATCAATATTATTATTGTTATTTCGTTTTTTTCTCATTCAAATATTATAGGGGATTGCCTGATTATGCGTATTGATAACCAAGCATAAGAAGACGTTTTAATAATATTATGTTATCATCATGAACGGAGAAAGAGGACACCATTTTAACATTATTCCTAATCCAAATCCATTAATAATAACTAGATAACGGGTATATATTGATAAATATTTATTTATCAACATTATCAATATCAATATTCTAAATAAACAAGAAAAAATCCATTACTCGTAAAAAATGCTCATTCATTCATCCACACATTTGTCCCTACCGTGATTCGAACCCGGGACCCCTGACCGAGCAGCCCGTATAGCAAGTGTTACAGACCACTCGGCCAGTCTTAGCCGGTCGTCAACATTATAGATCCTTGAGCTGCACTTACGTAATTTACTAAAGCGTTTAAATCAGTCTGTAAAATTTCCTGATAATCATCATTGTCTTACTGTAAAATAATAATAAAAGAAATACCAATACTAAGTTCTAAAGACACCTACATTTACTTTAAAATTGTGTTAATTGACAAACACTTGTTACTTTCACCTTTAATAAGAACAGTTTGTATCTCAAAAAACTTATCAGAATTTTCACAACTATAACAAAGGTTCTAGCTAATAGATTAGAAAATACCACAATAATGTTTGGATCGTTAATTGAGATTCTAATTACAGAAACTTTATACCTTCCGCTGTTGTCTGAGAAAAAAATAACAATAGAGGGATTTATTTAAAGTCTGCGAGATAGTGCAGGGCCACGTTTGTCGGTCAAGGCACGTGCACACAAAAACCAGACTTACATGAAGGTTTATAAAGTGTAAAGTCGTTAACACCCACCAGACCGCTCGGACTTAATAGTGCTTTTGAGTTCGTATCATGCCTCTTACACTATAGCTTACATAACATACTTGGCATTTATGTTTGTTGAAATTGTGTGTCTTTCACCAAATACCACAATTATTAAAACTTAATAATTACACAACTCATAAATTTTACAAAATTATAACATAAATTTTAGCCACATTAAAAAATACGGCCTAATGATAATTTTGTGGTTTTCCGTTGTATTTTATTTAACTGTCTATACACTATAATATGTAAAAAATAGGCGTTAGCTACTTATTTCACGAACTTGACACATTCACACTTAATTTCATATTGCTTAATTAAGTTTTGCTTTGCATAAACCTTATAACTTAGTTAAACATAAAAGATTTCTTAACGTGATCTATGTAAATGTCACGATAGTATTGGCATATATGAATACATAAATCATCGATACGCATCGATTATTTCTGTTCTAAATATGTAATGAATAAATTAATTAATTACATTATTTTCAACTGGTAATTGCACGTTTTTCAATATTTTGATAATTTGTGACAAATAAGAATTGCTCTTGAAAGTTAAGAGATTATTTATTACTATTCTTAATTTTTTATTTTAACATTATTATAAATGTTTGAAAAAATCGTTAGTAATACTTAGTAAATTACTTAGGAATTTCACAGGGATATCCCAAGTCCTGGGTGGCTCAGTTGGTAAGAGCAGTCGCCCGGATTGCGAAAGGTCGCTGGTTCGATTCCCGCCTCAGGACGTGAAATTTTTCTAGTTTGGATATATTTTAAATATTTCTTATTACTGTTTAAAATGTATTGTAATTAGAATCTTGGTCGTCTAATGATAATAATAAATACTCAATTAATTAATAAAACTAATAGCATACATCTTTTCTACGTGTAAAGGATCACTAGCACTGCCTTCTTCGTTTTAGAGAGAGTTCCTCTTACACCCGGTACAATTGTACCAAAAATACAAAGTAAAAACTTGGTCACAATTGTGACCAAGTTTTTACTTTGTATTTTTTGGTTGTTTAAGTAATTTAGGTGCTGAAGCAAAACGCGCGCATGTTAGTTGCGCAAAAGCTTTCATTTACAGCTTATCAGTGCTAGGATAATTGATATTTCGAAATTAGCATTTTTCGAAATATGTAGCTACCTAATTTAATTATTTAATTAAATGATAACATTCACTCGATAACTCTCGACTTTTATGACTTCTCGTAAAAATCGCGTTTACGAGAAAGATTCGAATTTTTAGGGTGTGGTGTATCAAAAGATCGGTGGGTCAATATGTCAGTGTAACTTTTACCTTATCTTTTATCTGTTCACTTTCCTCTTGCTTAATAAATAGTCTACAGCGACAAAATGTAGTTATGACCTCGTCTGTTTGACATCTTTACTACTTATGTAGGCTTATAGAGGAAAATATTTATACCCGCCTACTCTCATTACAAAAGGGATGAGAAACACTGTATCAAGTTATATATGTAGTTATAATTACAACTATTGGACATCTAAGTTTAGCTTTAATTTATTTTTTTGGAGTATGCTTATTACTTATGTGGTTTATAAAAGCAGGGGCGAATCCAAATATGTATATCTAATGGATTGGAAGATATATAGGACCTCCAGCCCCAATTGAAGACAATGAACAATATTGTAAGTTTAAAAAATCTATTAATATGTAGGTAAAAGCCGGATAGTTGCCTCGGTGGGATAGATGCTCGGTTTCGAATACACTATATTAGAGATGTCCCTGACTCTAGTGCTCTTTAGGGATAAGAAGCCCTAATTCAGCAGGCCTGAGGGCCACATAAGATATACGCATTTAGTCTGTTAGAACGAAATTCTTCTGCGGCGAGCCCTCAACGACCTTCAAAGTTATATTTGTCAGTGATTTCTAATAAATACATTGTTTTACGTAGGAAAGAAACCCTCCTCGCATACGCGCGAGTTCAAATATTACACACTCTTTTGTGTTTTATTTTCGAATAGCTTTTATTTATTTTTATAATAAAAGGATAGTCGCCATATATACCAACTTTTGCGGATAGTTGCCCTAAAGGTAACAACGTGGGAACAACTATTTCTTTAGAGATTTCTTGTATCAGTTGGAGGAGAAATTAATTATAAGAGGAATGGAGCATTGAAAGTTCTGGCTTTATAATTGATTTTTTGGTGAAATTCGCCAGCCTGTTAATCCTTTAAAATTAATGCCAAAGTTGCTTGCCATTAAGAATAATCCACAACGTAAAATAGTGCTACTTACCTATACTCAAAAGATTTTTTGTATATTCAAAGTTTAAAACGTTTAAAATGTGCTTTAAGGTGAAATCTGCATGAAACTATAAAATGAGTTATTTCATTCAACTATTAACTAAATATGCAATGGGTCAATAGACTTTAGATATATTAAACCCGTTATTCAGTCCGATATAACAAAAATAACATATTTTCACTTAAAAAAAATCAATACCATTATTTACTTAATTTTTAATTTTAAAAATCCCTTTATATCTTTTACCTCGGTGTCTAATTATGCGTATTATGTAAATCGCTTTCCGAGGTCTCGCTTTATTAGTAAATGCATGTCATATCATTAATTTGTATGATGCTGGTTCAAATCCAAGAAACCGGTTTTAAAAGTTTTTTTTTAAAATAGGACGTTGAACTTCGTGTCCCCATGTGTTACGGAATAGTTACTTGATATTGACACATAGTTAGTTATTTGTATTTCGTAATCGATACAATGATTTGTAATTATTTGTGGTTGCTAATTTAGTGGTATTTAATATTTATCATTAAATACTTAATATTTAGTATTTTTTTAAAGCGAAGTTTAACCGTTAAATACAGTACATACACCAGATAGAATCACTATCACTACTCTATCGATTTTTTACCATATGAGGTACCTACTTGAAATCAGACTCTCATAGTCTACAGCCCAAGAGTTACAATCAATATTGAATAAACGCCACATCAAGCACGTTACCAGCAAACGATGAAGGTTACATTGGTAAATTATTTAATTATATTATACCGGCGATATTATATCTACTTACGTTACATCATTATCATCATCATCATCAGCGTACATACGTCCCACTGCTGGGCACAGGACTTCCTACATGTAAGAAACACATGAGGAGCTTGGGCCATAACACCACCATGTTGGCCCAATGCGGGTTGGTGGGTTAAAGCGGTTGGAGTAATAACCGGGACCAACGGCTTAACGTGGCTTCCGAAGCACGAAGAAGCTCGAGATTAGAAATGTTGGTCTACCCATCCAGGGCCCGACCATGGCGAACGTTGCTTTGTTTTTGTAATCGAACCCAGAGCGCGCAAACCACTACGCCACCGAGCACCTCACTTACGTTACACAGAAAGTAAAATAACTGCCGTTTAAAAGTGGAATATCTGCCTTCTACATTTGCATTTAAAGTCTACTTATTCATAACACGTTTAACAAAAAATATATTTTTATTGGATAGGTTCCAGCGCAGATTTACACTCGATTTATTGCAATAGAATATAATTGCAATAATTGCCGACTCTTTCATTGCCCCTACCCACATTCTTCTCATGTCTTTAATCATAGAAGGCATTCGACCAAAACTTATTTTATATTCTAGAATTCTTCGAAGAGAATATTCACGTGAAATGTCCGTAACAGCTAGCGTATAATTGACGGTAGTTGTGCTTTTTACATCTTATAGGAATGTGGATATCGAGTTTGTTGCATTCGCGGGTAATTGAACAATGCTATTCTAACGCAATAGAATTCAATAGCGGCAGTCCAGTTCTGTTAGTTAGAATAACGAGGTGATAGAGATCTATATGTCGTATACATCGAACTTACGAAACGCACGGTTTACTAAGACGGTTGTAGACCCCTTTTGCGGGGTGCGTCTGGGTACTAGCTACTGTCCACATCAGACTTATCTAAGCTTTCAGAGTGTCCAAAAAGAAACCGTATTACTACAGCATTAGAATCACGTTTCACTTGTAAAAGATTTAAGTGATGCTACAAACTACATACGATTCTATCACTGCAGTGTGATTCACAAACAGAAATATTCGACGTCGAGCTTGACGTCTGGCAAGACGACGAGTTGCCATTGATTTTGACGTTTAAGCACAGCGCTGCGCGCAAGCGTATTTGCTGATCTCTACGTCGATCTCATGGCCGTGTATGATTGTCGCTGTTTTGGATATACGACATAAAGTAAAATCGATAATTTTGACTTCGTTTTTCTTGTTTTAAATTGTAACACAATGACTTCATTCAATATTTGATTATGTTTTATATAAAAAGATATAAAAATAAACAACATATTAGTTTCGGCTCATGCCGTGCTCGTCGTCGGAACGCTGGTGTCAACAACGGTTGTCAAACAAACGCCAAAAGGTATGACAGCGCTGACGACAGCCACGAATTCAAGGCTGCTTGCTGACTTTAGAAAATCGCATAGCTGTAGTGTTAAAAATAATTCAAAATTTCTTTATTTGATTAAAAATTACTTAAGTGGTGGTGGTTGGTAATCTCGTAGTGTTGTGTTAGTGTGTTAGAATTGGTTCTCGAAAACAGTGCAGACATGCAGCTCATACTGAGCGGTTAGGTTATTCTGGTGCTGACTGTATTAGCGTCTTACCTTTTTCGGACGTAAACTCTATAATGTCGACGCACCTGCAATAAAAAGTTATTCATTGATATTGCAGGTGTCTACACCAAGGACGATGGATTCCCTTTACTATCAAGTAAATAATCTGATTGTACTATACACGCGGGCTTTAACAGTTCTGACTACCAGACAACCTCAAAAATTGTGTACTTCTGTGCATGGACGGTAAGTGTAATTACTGGGCATGGACGGCATTTCATCTTAGGCCTCAGGATGACAACGCACCTGCAATATCAAGTGCTTTACCTTGTTATTGCAGGTGTCTATAGGCGGCGGTAACCGCTTACCACCAGGTGGGCCGTCAGCTTGTTTGTCATCTAGTTGTATAAAAAAAAACTTCTAGCATTAGACACATTAGACATATTGTCAGTACACAGTACACTGCATCTTTCGTTTGTTTACGAAATAGACTCTTAACTAAATACACCTCAGCCTGAGTGTCAATATAAGATCAAGTCGAAAACTTTCATATTTAGAATTTTAAATTTAAATTAGCATACCTTACAGCGTTTATCCTTTCTTATTTGCTCACAGAAAATAAAAGTATTTTTACAAATTTTACGCATTAGGTACGCGTTTTGATCTTGTATCATTGTTTTAAACTGACTACGTGACTTACATAACATGTTCTAGCTAACTTTGTCCCAGGAAATCTTTAAAAGAAGATAAAGAGATGTGTGTTTTCTATCTTTGATCTTTGAGGTTTTATTTGGTTAATACCTATATCTATTAAAAATACTTATATACGTGTTATATAATATACAACGTTTTTATAATGGTTTTGAAAGGAGGAGGCCTAGTGTCTTATAAACATACAAGTAAGAAAGTAACAAGAAACGCGATACATGAAACAATTTGTCAAACTCATGTGAAAACTTTTGCATTAGATGTACCTACTATAAATGTTCATCAGGATATAAAGTTCTTTAATAATTCACGTTTGAATTTGGTTACTCATTGAATAAATTATAATAACTTATCTAATCGAAACAAAAATGAGTCTTAATAATAAAAAAGTGAAATAAAAACCTCTTTATTTCGAAATCTATGTATATATTTACCATCTGCAAAACGAGTCCAGTGAGCCGATGCTACTTCAGATTTTCGACAAACACAAATAAATTATTGTTAAAAAAATAATTTATATTTTAAGATAAAATGTAAAATTACCAAATGAGTAAGATGTATTTGAAAGTTGCAAACCATTTCTATGAACTATTATACCCCATGTTTTAATTTGTTGTCGTCACCAACCTGTATAGCCAACGAAGATTGCACTTTATAGTTATACAAGGTGTAAGGGGGACGCTTGAAAAAAAAAAACAAAGTCAGATGGCAGTGCTGATGATCCTAAACACGACTTGTGAAAAAATAAATCGGAAAGCGCGAAAAAAATCAGCTGTTCCATACAATTAGGTCGTGTAGGTCGTAATTTCAATGAAACAGCTGTTTTTTTTCTCAATTTGTGTTTTGATAGTCACTAGCCCCCTTATTCAGATACTGCCAGATCGCGGATTTAATTCGAAAAGTCACATGCCGTCTCGTTTTAATGCACCGTGATGAAAAGTGACAACTACAGAGTTTCCGATTTTCGAATCTTTCCGGACAGTTGTGAATAGGGCTTCGTTTTCGAAGGTGTTCCCCTTACACCCGGTATTAGTTAGTTTGTAAAAGGTACTGATTATTTCAGTCCAAACAGGTGTCGTGTTATGTCAGCTTGAAGTCATAAAACTTAATAGCGCCCGTTAATAAATTATGATTGTTGAAGCCACTTTCATTAATTTGCGAGAGGTTATCTATGTGCATGTATAATTCTGTCGAGGACAGAAATAAATATGTCTCATGATATTTAATTTATGTACCTACTGAGAATAGACCGAAACACTTTTGTCATGAATGTATTTAATACGAATTTTATGAACTGGACAAATAGAACGGCATATCAAAGAAACGATCCCTTAATTCGTGATTTAATTATGAAACCTTTCCGTTAATTTTTAAGCTTACTAGACGTGATATCCTTGCCCATCTTTTATTGTTTGTTTACGTTTTTAATCGAAACTTATATTGTTCTTGAAAAGCAAGCAAACTCGTTTTTATCTAACTCGTCGCGCTCGAGACCAAAACATCAATAAATTATTTATCTACGTCGTCATTAGAGTTCTTTATTTTTGTCAGGTCAGTGACATTTTTATATTTTCTACAACAAATTAATTCTGTTACGAGACTATTTGAATAGACACTGGTTTGATATTGAATTTTACATTCAAACGAGTTTTATTTATTTTATTATAACCTATCTTTGTACATTTAATAGATAGGTACCTATGTATATTTAGAAATTATTAGTGTAATTGCGATCCCTTTTATTTAAAGTAGCATATTATATGTCATTGATATGCCGAAAGCAAAAACTATTTACAGAGCTACGGGTGAATGTTTTTATTATTTTTATAAAAATTATAGGCTTTTGATTATTTTCTGATCATTATTTATTTCTTTATTCTCTTTTGATTTTTTTTTCTGGGAAAGGTTTAAACTCTCTCATAGATATTCTTAATTTTTGATTTTAACATTATTATAAATGTTTGAAAAATTACTTAGTAATTAAAATATAATAAAACTAGAAAAATTTCACGTCCATTCCTGCCCCAGGACGTGAAATTTTTCTAGTTTTATTATATTTTAATTACTAAGTAATCTCTCTCCTAGACTTCACTTTACTCCATTTTTATTGTTTAAATATAAATTGTTTAAAATTAAACCTAAAAGAACAATACATTTTGCCACGGTTTTACTTGGTGTTATAAAAAATCACAAACGCTTATAAATTTGTATGATAAACTTACATGGTATTCTCGCACTCATCTTGCTCGATTTGGTATACGATATCACAACACAACCGCATTTGAAAGTCGTTTTAAATATACTACATCTTTATAATCTATTTTTATTAAAAGCATAAAAGAGCACATTTTTCATAACGAGCACAATGATACAAACCAAAATATTTTTTTTATTTATTATTTATGTTATCGCCTTCTTACACTACACACAGGCACTGCTTTTTCATTCAAATTTCTTTTAAAAAAACTAGCATATTTGGATTTTTTTATGTTATAGATGTAATTTACATAATCACTACTTAATTACTTAGTCTAATAGCGTCATTTCACAAACAATATGAAATTGAATATTTTAGTAAACTCCGGCCTCATTAATCTTCTATCTAACACCATCTCATAACGACTATTTTTATCAGCCAAAATACTCTTTATCAGCTGTATGTTTCTGAAGAATTGAACATTCGTAGACTATTTGATGATACAGGATCAGCTCAAGGTTAGCATGTCTTGGAAATACCACCGAAGTAGCAGTCAACCAAATTTCAAATCAATTTCAAATTAGTAAATCATCATCTTAATGGTTAATAAATCGTCACCTTCTTAGTATCTTAGTAGTTTCATTGCTATGCGGATGCTGTTATCCACTGTACTGTTACAGTGCATGAGGGATATTATGGTCGCCCAGGGATTGGGCGCGCTGAAACCAAGAAAGAGAGAGAGTATCTTACTATTGAGCTCAACAGGGTGTTGTTATATCAGAATGGGGCTCTTACAATCTTGTTAAGTTTAATGCTAAGAAAACACAGGTGTGCGCGTTTACAGCCAAAATGTCGCCGTTTCTTGACCTTCCCTTTCTTCGGGGCACTACTCTTTCGGCACAGGGCTCGGTATGGCGATATGCTGCGAACTGAATTCCAGAAATTGCATCGAAGCCGTGATCAAAACAGCCTCACGGAAGCTTGGTGTCCTGAACAAGGTGCGTTCGATGCGATTTTTCACGCCTGACCAACTATGCCTGCTTTACAAAACTCAGGTCCGGTCTTGTGTGGAATATTGCCCGCACTTTCGTCGCTTAGCGCCTTTTATCAGTTATATCACGGAGAATGTTCTGAAGAGCTTTGCGACCTTATCCCATCTTCCGCCTTCCTGCTCAGGAGCACGCGTGCCGGTGTCGCGAGCACGCGTGTCTCCACATCAACATCACGCACAAAGAAATTTAGTGCCTCGTTTCTTTGTCATACTTCCAGAACTTGGAATTATTTGCCAGCACATGTGTTTCCACCTTACTATAACATGGGTTCCTTCAAGAGAGGCGTGAAACAGCACCTTTTGGGCCGGAAAGGTGGAGAGGGCTAGAGCAGTGTCTAAACTGCACTACTTAGCTGTCTTCGCATATGGACTCTTCTTACCGCTTTACTTCAGGTGGTGTTGGGTAAATTGCCGTGCTTCATATAAAAAAACTCTTTTTCCAAGCAGGAAATTACTTAGCTGATTTTCATTTAACGCCTGAGCTGATCTTCATAAATCATAGCTAAGAACCATCCTGATCACGTCGGCCTTCAAACAAAAAAACCGAATCAAAATCGGTCTATTCATGTAGGAGCTACGGACCACAGACAGAAACAGAGATACACAGACAGGTACGTCAAATTTATCTTTTTGCGCCGTAGGTTAAATTGAAAAAAATTGAAAAAAAATTGAAAAATCTTTATTGAGTATCTTTTACATAATAGCATCACAAATGGCTGGAGTCTCCTTTTAAGTATAATACCTGTGTTAGGAGACCCCGCTCTTTCCTAAAATTACAAAAGATACGTTGTATCACATTGTGTATATCCTACAGTAACACAATAACAAAGTTATGTCTTAAACGGTAACAATTGCCAAAACATCAAACAGCAACAATAATTTTCAAAGACAATAGATATTTTCAGTCTTCCCGTGACGCTCGTAAAGATCGCTCGCTGTAAAGCAATCGAAACGTCCGGTGTATAATAATAATGCAACATCAAATTTATTAACATGTAACATATAATGAGGAACTGTTACTGTCTGTTACTAAACTAGGAGCTAAAATGAACTGTATTGTATTATTGCTGTCGTGTGTGTGTGTGTGTGTGTGTGTGTGTGTGTGTGCGTGCGTGTGTTTGTGCGTGCGTGTGTTTGTGTGTGTTTGTGTGTCTGTGTGTGTGTGTTACTGTGTATGAAATATATGTAAAAGGTAATGAATTATGTTGTGTGTATTTGTGAGCGAAAATTCATAAGCTCAGTGAATTTAATTAAGAAATTATGAATTTATGAATTTAAACTACTAAAATTAGTTGCTATAAGATAAGGTTCTCCACTTCATTGTAGCTTTTACCTTGAAGCCAGTTCTTAAGTGTGTTTTTACATTTATGTGTCGTTGTTGGGTGAAACTTAAGAGTTTTATTTATTTTGTTATAAATATGAGCTGATTGTCCTGTGAATTGTCTCCTGGCATAGGCAGATTTAAAGTGGGCTACGGGTGCAACATTTGATATCATTCTTTTATTGGGGTTGTAGGGAAGTTTTTTATGTAGTTTTAAAATCGCGTGTAGAATGTAAAGTTTCCTTACTGATAGTAGGCCACACTGGGAATATAGACTGTCAGTTGGAAAACGATAAGGCTTAAAGTAAATTACTTTAAGCAAAGATCTTTGCGCGCGTTCTAGTTCTAGAAATTTGATTTTGGTGGCTCCACCCCAGATTGCGATACAGTAGTTAATGATTGATTGGGCTAGCGATATATATATTTGTTTTATTAAGTCTGCGTCGGCAACGTATCTCAGAGTCTTAAAAATCCAAGAAAGTTTACGAATTCTGCCACCCAATAAATCAATATGTGCATACCAAGTAAGGCGCTGGTCAACCATTACTCCAAGATATCTAGTTTTAGATATTTTTTCTAAACTATAACATGAGCAATTATGGTTAGTGACATTGTTACATGAATGAATTTTTAATAGATAGTCTGAATTCGGCTGAGTATTGATATATTTTGTAAAACATATATAATTAGTCTTAGAGGCGTTAAGTGTCAATAAGTTGTTATCCAGCCAACGAGCTATTTGGGCCAGACCTTCTTGAGAGAATCTATATACTTCGTCCCATGTTGAACCAGAAAAAACTACAGCGGTGTCATCTGCATACGAAAAAATTTTTCCATTTGGAACATCTAAGTTACAGAGGTTATTAATGTAAATTAAGAAAAGCGTTGGACCCAACACACTCCCCTGGGGCACGCCATATTTTATATCTACGAGCTCGCTGACATAGTTACCAACTTTAACACTCTGTTTACGATCACGCAAATAGTCACACAGCAACGCCAGGGGAGTACCCCTGACGCCCATTGATTCCAGTCTGCGCATAAGGGTGGGGGCAGAGACTGTATCGAAGGCCTTTTTAAGGTCTAGAAAAACTGTAATACACTTTTTATTTTTATCAACATTTCCAGAAATATGACATGTTAAAGCAGTTACAGCATCCTCTGTAGAAATTCCTCGCCTAAAGCCAAATTGGGAGTCGGATATCAATTGATATTTGTTTAAGAAGGTAATTAATCTGTTGTTTATAATTTTTTCTAATATTTTTGAAAGAACTGGGAGAACTGAGATGGGCCTGTAGTTACTGGCTTCGTCTCTGTCGCCACCCTTATGTACAGGAGTGACAATGGCATGTTTGAGCACCGTAGGAAAGATGCCCTGTCTTATACAAAGGTTGGCCAAATGAGCAATTACGGGGGCTATTTCTTTGCCCACATGTTTCAGAAATTTGGTTTGTATACCATCCCATTAAAAATAGACATATTATCGTCGTCATTTAGTTTACTTCTACCGGCACCAACAGAATATTAGCGTTATAACTCTGTCTGTAGCACAAGCTGAGTTGGTGTCCGTTTTGACATCTCGTCATCGACATTTTTATCAACCCCCGACGAAAAAAAGGGGTGTTATAAGTTTGATGTGTCTGTCTGTGTTTCTATGTATCTGTGTTTATGTCTGTGGCATCGTAGCTCCTAAACGAATGGACCGATTTTGATTTCTTTTATTTTTGTTTGAAAGCTGACGTAATCGAGATGGATCTTAGCTATAATTTATAAAAATCTGTTGAAGCGTTTGATAGCTAACAGTTCGTTTCCTATTTGAAAAAAGGTACTTACTAACTTTCACAGATCCTATTCATTCGGAATTTGGTTTCATATTACTTTAGTGGTATTTTCAAAACATCAATCATTAAGCCTAAAATAGAATGCGGGATGCTCGATTCTTCAGAAACTTATAGCAGATGTACGCTATATCTGGTTTGGCCTCATAAGAATAGGCTCAATGAGATGGTGTTAGATAGATGATTAATGACTTTAACTTTTTAATTTTATATTTTTATTATTATTTACCTACCCTATTTATTTCTCAAGATTCAATTCTTTCATTGTATACTGTAATTTATTATTTTTTGTGTTAATGTGATGAATATGCCAAATATAAAGTTCTTTTCTTTTTATTTCTTTTTTGAATACGTGCTGATTAAACGCAGGTAGGTACTTCTGAAACCTAAACAATTTGTAGAAAATTACACTTTACTCGTAATTTTACTCCTAAAAATTTGTAACTGCGAATTTAAAAATATTAAATAATAATATTATACTTTTGCGGCTAGATTTTTATAAGATTACTGTATTTTTTTAAAGTGTGTTCAAATGAGTGCCTTAAAGGCTGTCCACCTTTACCAGAAGATTCCTTACAAAATGGGTTGATTAGGCCACTTAAGACACTTATAAGTATTTTTTAACTGTGTTAAAAATCGTACGAATAAAACACAACTTATGGTAGGCAGCCCTTTGCTGTCATGGTTACAAAAATAACAGCATACTAGATTTTACTTAATTATACATTAATCTTAAATGTAAATAATATGGTTTAGGTCTACTTACAAAGGCTTAACCACTAAGTTTATCGATTTTAACTACAGACTATACTTAGAGAATAAACTGCCTTTACATTATACTTGCTGTAATTTTATTTTATTGTTTAGTGATAAATGAAGTCTTATCTATTGTTATCCATAAATAAATAAACTTTTTTTTTGTTTTAAACGGTTGGCAAACAAGCATAACTGATAGACCAGTACCCCTTGCACGAACATTTTTAAATTTCGAATCGTAATCGTATCGCTCACGCACGCTTAAAATTTCAAACAAAAGCCAGACAAAAGCTAACGTAACTACTCGATACGATGGCAAATTCGAAATTTAAAAGTGTTCGTGCTAGGGGTACTGCGGTGTGATTTACTAACAGAAATATTCGACATCGAGCTTGACGACTGATAAGACGACGAGCCGCCATTGATTTTGACGTTTGAGCGTGTGCTCAAATACGTGAATCCGCTAACTCACAGCGTTGTCGCTGCGAGTTACATTTTTAATAAATATTTTCATTTTAAAAGTAAGTGAGAATAGAAATTGTTAATAGTGATCGCTGACTGCTTATGGCTGTAACTATAATCTAAGTACCTAACTGGCAAACTGTAATTAATGAATTATAGAAAGTGAACTTTGGCAAGATTAAGGAATGATTAATATCAAATGTTAGAAAAAGGCAGGTTATTCCGTAACTGTCGTAAATTAGAAAATAATACAAAGTTTTTTTAAAAAATAGTTTTAATGGAACATGAATATTTGCTATCTGAGGATTGTAGCAAAATAAAACCCTCCACCAGATACTATTAATTACATAATTTCATTACATTGCTACTACATAAAATTGCTCCAAATAATATGTACTTCCTAGCATATTGGCATCAATTTTGTGAATAGACTTGCTATGTTCCTTGCCTGTTCTTCTCAGAAGACCTCCTGTCCTGGTAGCTTGTAAATAAACGTATCACGGTTATTACTACAAGAGTTACCACCTAATGTTTGAATAAATAAATAATAAGATATTTTTAAACAAGTCACTATGGAACAAAAACATTTGGTATATTCAATTAAACAGTGAAAAATTATACTTTTCATATGACCTATTTATTTTTCTGACAGCCCTAGTCGGTTGCAGAGTCGGACGGAGACCTTGCGACTGGCGCGTTTGATAAACGGCCTGTATGCACCGCTCGACCTCCGCTGAGTTCCGCTCAAAGGCTCCACCCAGCTCACTAGTTTTATTATACTTGCTCATGTTATCTTACTAAACAACCTCACAACAGCTCTATACATAATGACTAACACGTATCAAACACCGAATCGGTCAGTTCAATATAATTATACCTAGAAGGCCGTTATATAGAGTTTTGCGTCTATAGCCAAATGTTTTCCGATACTGACACACTGAAGTAAATTAGCGGTCGTTATTTTAACATGATGATGCCAAAAGTATCATCGGCTTCATAGTGTTCATAAACTAATTAAGTAATACAAAAAAGTATAAACTTAAGAATCTAATCTAAGAATTAAAATGTGAAATACATTGTGAACATTTGCAAAGTTGACGGCGACGTCAAATTAAACAGTCAATCTATCAGTTTTTTGTCTAATAGTAATTAAACGAGATCCAATACAATCAGCATATATGCATAGGGTGGTATAGGTAGTTACTAGAATATTCTTAAAACTGCTGATACAATTTTGATTTTGCTGTTATCAAAGAAATTAAATATGTACTCAAGACATATTATAGACATTTACGGCTGGACGAGATTAGACAACTTGCCGCTTGGTGTTTGTATAACAAATAGATACTAGACATAGACAGATAGGTAGGTACTGCCGTTGACATAACTAAATGAATACCAGGGGCTTACTTACTGGACGTTCCGTTCAATTTCACAAAATAAACTTCTTCCTTGTCTAATTTGACAAACTTCATATAATAATTCCTACATTACGTAGCCCCTTTTAGAATCTAACTACATGTAAGTAACTTTTTTATAAAAAGATGGACCAAACAAGCAGTTACAGCGCACACCGAACATCTTTAAAATTAGCACAAGACTTAGTTTATTTCATGATTCATGGAGACATGATGAGCACGAATTATCATTGATTTAGTTAAAGTGGGTTGCGAGGCTGTATTTTGCAGCTGTGATCTTAAATAACCTAACTAACCATTAGGTACTTTTCGTCATGCATAACATGATAATACCAAGAGAATAAAACACTACGTAATTCAAAATACAAATACACAAACTGGAAATGTCACATTTTATGAAATTAATTTGTCGGCGTATTCGAACCTTTTTTTAACATCTAAAGTAACGATCTCCGAGTTTGATAGTCTATCCATTGCTGCGATTTATTTATTAAGTAATGCCACATAACATACATTAAACATAAATATAATAATCCCACTTTCAGATACAAACGAAAGACGTTATAGTAAAGCTTTAGTAGATTCTAAAATAGCTCGGCGGTCATCACTTCAACAATCATCTACTCAACTCACTTAAATACTTACATGTGATTTGTAGCCTAGTGCAGTTTATATGGATGTGCAGACGTCGCGGTTGATGCAACAACGATGCGACTGCAACTTGTCAGGCCAACTCGGAGTAAAACCTCTCTCTCAACAAAAATTACGACTCTCCCAGGAACATAAGCCTCATAGAAATAATATTATTTCCCTGCAAGCGATGGCAAAGAATATTCAGGTTAATGATGACAATACGACAATGAAATAAAACATGGGCTTTTATTAGTTCATATAAATGTTTTGCAACTTTCAAATTTATCTTATTCATTTGATAATGTCATGTAATTCATTTCTATGAAATAATATAACATTGGCTGCATTATTTCATAGAAATTCTATGAACTAATATAGCCCATGTTTTAATTTATTGTCCGCATGATATACCTACCTACGGTGGTATCCATTCTGAAAAAAATTCTCGGGGACACCAGTGTATTAAAATTTCACATCTGCAATTTAATCTTTCTTCGTCAAATATTTATGATTTTAAAATGGTTACGAAAGACAAAAGTAAACATAATCTTTTGCGCTCTGTGCGTAATGATGAAAGGTTATTTACTTAAGAACACAATACCGCACTCATTACAATAATAAGGCAATGCAAAATGCACTTCAGCCAAGGAAATTGCACAGTCGTTTCGAAACACGTCAAGTATTCAGAAAAAGCCATAATATTACTGATGTTTTTTTACTTAAGCGAAGGCAACAGATTCTTCAGAATCTTAGCTGTTTTATCTATAAACGAAGCCTTCATCTGGGGAGACACAGTATCGACTATATAAACATAAATACACAGAGTGGTGCCGTCAATACGACAGTAAATTAAAACATGGGCTACATTAGTTCATAGAAATGGTTTGCCACTTTCAAAAACATCTTATTCATTTGATAATTTCTAGACATTTCTATGAAAAAATGCAGCCAATGCAGTCCATACAAATGTCATGAAATTATCAAATAAATAAGATGTTTTTGAAAGTGGCAAACCGTTTCTATGAACTAATATAGCCCATGTTTTAATTATTGTCGCATTGACAGCACCACTCTGTGTAGTTATGTTTTTTATTATAATTTGTGAAGCTAATGGAATTCTAATTAATAAATAAATAAGATATATTTTATTTATGTTATAAATATGACAAAACAAATAATACAAACATCTGGATTTTAACTAACATTTTAATAAATTTAATACATACAATTAATTTATATAATTTTTAACGGTCTCTTAAAAAGAGCTGACTTTATTTAGTATCAATCATCAGCCTATATACGTCCCACTGCTAGGTAACAGGCCCTCCCACATGGCTGGGAGATACAAATGCGGAATAATTATCGATATTTTTTATTTTTAACGTCTCTATCAACCCTTTGACAGTTAGTGTGCTTCGAGGAATAGAAATACAATATTTTTTTCTTGATTCTGTTAGCGCATCATAATGGTGCGCTATGAAGAATAATTTTGGTGCTCTACTTTTAGTTTAAGTGCATTTAAAAGTTTGTACGCTTCGAGAAATGCCTTTAAATAAGAGGAAAGTGCTCTAATTAAAAATTCAAGGGAAACAAGCAACAAGCAAACAGCAAGGAATAGTCCGGTCAATTTAGACATTCGAAGCTACATAAATTCCCACCAAGCTGAAAATCAGTAAGATTGCTTAAAATATAATTTAAAAATACAATTTGAAAGTTCGCATCTTTCCCTTGATGGGTTTTTTTTTATTCAAGGTCAAAGGTCAAAAAAATGAGTTTCTCGCGATTTTCAGGAAAACCGTACGTTTTGTCATAAAATACTTCAAACAAAAATTGTAGATCATAAAATTATCTACAAAAAATGTATCAATACTTTTTTTCCTACGAGCCACCGTTTCTGAGATATAACGAATCAAAAAGTTGTAAAAGTTGTAATCATCATAACACGTTTCCACGCCACCTATGAGGTAGTGTACTTAGCGTGTTTTTTTCGACATGGTATCCCCAGTAGGCCTTTTTCACGGGTCAGTTGTAGTCCTGTTTAATTTGAAACTATTGCAAAATAATGGATATTATAGATAAAAGCAATTTAAGTTAAAAAAAGTAGTGAAATTTAATCGTCTGAGTCGTAACTTTTATGCAACTTGATGACAAACAAGCTGACGGCCCACCTGGTGGTAAGCGGTTACCGCCGCCTATAGACATCTGCAATAACAAGGAAAAGCACTTGATATTGCAGGTGCGTTGTCATCCTGAGGACTAAGATGAAATGCCGTCCATGCCCAGTAATTACACTGGCTACCTTTCCCTTCAATCCGAAACACAGCGAACTATTTCACGGCTGAAATAAGAAAGGCGGTGGTACCTACCCAGGCGACCCTACATATGGGTCTACCACCTAGTGGTGTTCTTCTTGTTCTCCATCCTGAGTACATGTAAACTGCGCTAATAGCGATGTATCGCATCGCATGTCGCCTCGTTGGAATCAAACGGATCCTCCACTGTTGGTGATTCAATATTAGAGCACGACCGGCCTTGAGAATGTGTACATGCCAGAGAACGAAACAGACCGACTTTTTTGCAACCACATTTAGCACTACACCCCTTCTTGCAGTTGCAAAAAATTGTGTTCAGCAGTTTTTCCGGCGCAGGTGGAAGTAAAGTTTGGACTGGTTCTAATGAATTGTTGACCAACTTCCAACCCTTTTATTTATGTGCATTAGAATAAAACATAGAAATAGATTAGTATTACGTCAAATATTTTATGAAAACCTAATAAGTTATCAAGATTTATTTAATTTACAAGCAATGGTTAGTAGTACAATAACAAGAAATTGACTGGTATCACTAAAACTATGTACAAAAATGTATCATTTTGTACACAAATCAAATATGTTCGTCATCGTCGCTAGAGTTACTCTTGTTTATTTAAAGTTTACCTGATATTCTTATAGTTATAACTTATGTATATTTTATATTATAAGTGAAAGTTACAATGACCGATACAAAAATAATTTGAACAATATATTACAACTATAGAGACGTATATACGTGGCATACTCATGCATATGAACTTTTTGAATCGTTATACTTATCTCAAAAAACGGTGGCTCGTAGGAAAAAAGTATTGATACATTGTTTGTAGATAATTTTATGATGTACAATTTTTTTCTGAAGTATTTTTATGATAATACTTACCGTTTTGCTGAAAATCGCGAAAAACTCGTTTTTTTGACGTTTGACGTTGAATATTTTTTTTCCATACAGGGGAAAGATGGGGAACTTTCAAATTTTATTTTTAATCATATTTTTAACAATCTTACTGATTTTCAGCTTGGTGGCAATTTATGTGGCTTTACTCTTATTTTTGTTCTAATTTGACCGGACTTTTTTTACTGTTTTAAGTTCCTAATACATAATTTTAAAGCTTTAAATTAAAAGTCGCAAACCCACGAGCCCTGTTATAATACTAAAAGTCGTGATCTGTTTATGCCATACATCCTAAAGCTAACTGTATTAAATTCATGATTTATCCAAATCATGAAATATCCAGACTGGATCTACTGTAAAATCCATACATGAAGTCATTGATATTTTGAGTTACATAATTTAATATGCCAAAATAATGTAAATTCAAGTACTTTGATGTGACCTTAACTTCAACGTCTTGCGCTTTTCAATGGTCCGAATCGCATGAATGTCAACGTATTAGCAATATGATTCAACAAAATCAACATGATGATATTAAGATGAATTTAACTTAATGTGTTTTATCTGTGAAATAAGCTAAGCACTTAAGATTTTTGGCCTTTATTCAAAAAAAATGTTTGTGTTATGGGTCTTGACATTGACCCACATTCTATTGGGTTCCATGCTCAAAGTATTTTAACTTCTAAAGACAATATTTTCTTAATGCATCCACAGTTTACTGTTAATCTTTACTAGCAAGGCATTAAATTATATTTTCATTGTTATTAAACTTTACAATTATACTCCAAAAGGACTTGAACGTAAATCGCTTAAACTTTTATTATTTTACCATATTAGTCCCACACTAAATAATATAAAAGTAATTTACTAATAATTGTGTACCTACTAAGTATGGGTTATAGTATTTTAGAAATAGCGGTTTCACGTTGCTAAAAGCTAGAATATTATTGATATTATTATCTATTTATTATCATGGTTCTATAGGTTTCGTTTCTATACTAATATTTTTCTTTTATTAATACAAAATTATTATAAACAATTTTTTTTTTTTAATTTTAAAATTTTATTCATTTAAATATATTTGAGTATTTAACAGAATTCTTACCGTGAGGGTCCGGCTCCCACTTGACCAAATTTTTAAAATACTGTAAGTAATTAAGCGCAACGAGCGTGAAACACGAGATCACTATTATTCCAACAGCAAAGTGTTGTTTTACAATAGAGTTGGAACTAAAACTCGATTGAGATATTTTGTTCCATCACACGCTAGCGCCTCTATGCACATATTTTATACGCCTATTTTCGTTTCAATGTCCGCTATGTCAATGTTCCTTCTGACAATATCTGTTGTATCATTGGAGTGTAAAAACACATGTAGATTTCTTAACCTTACTTGCTTGTCCATAAGTTCACATTGTCATCTTTAATTTGCATATTTTCATCCTAAGACCTGATGACACCTGTCTGATAATACGAGTCTGAAATTCGGAACTAATGCTCAGAGATCTCAATAAGCGATATTCTTAATGAAAATGCTCGGCCTAGAGATAGAGAGCAGATTTTTTACCAACAGCTTTATGCCAAATAATTTGAGATAGATTTATTTATTTATTATTTATCATATACCAATCCGAAACGCATTCCTCGAACGTGTAGTAAGGCCTAGAAATATAAGTATGAATACGTCTTACATAATTCATTTCATAATATATCTCTATCTATAACATAAATCCAAAGAAAAAAGACATTAGTCATTTAATTTGACATGAACACGATTAGCTAAGAAAAAGTAAGATTTTTTAAACACATTTTCCTGTTTGTCCTGTTATACGCTATCGTAATATTTACGTGAATAGAAGGATTACGAGACGATAGTAACAACGCTTTTATTCGGCTTCAGTTGACGGCCATGAGTAATGCAATTGTGTTAATTAGAGTCTATGTGTACAGGGCACTGGGCATATTTTTCTGTCAGCGACCGTTGCTTGGATACCTAGTGTTACTCAACGTTTACTGGATGAGCAAGGCGCAAACATGGCGAACCTTTTGTTACGCGCAGATGTTACAGCTTCTTATGATATCTATTATAATACCACTACCATTGACTCACTTCTAATCAACGTGACAGAAATATTGCTGTTTCTTAGCATATACCTAAAAAATCTTACAGTTATCCAAAAAATACGCAAAGCGGCTCACCACACCTAACAGATCAATCAGGGTTAGCTGTGCCAACATAGATGATGATTAATTAATGGTCGTCTATCGCTAAGCCGTAACGCTAAAAGTAATATTCTTTATAACATGTTTTATCAAAAAATGCATTTACGAAGCCTGTGTACATTGTTCGAAAGTTAAATACTAAGCACCATTCAACGGAGCGTGCCGTAAAATAGGTACTCACACCTAAGTACCTACGGGAACCGTGCGACTTTTCCCGGTTTTCAAAAATCAAGTTTTTGAGCCATCCGTAATCAATTAGTTTGGCGAATAGTACCTACAAGCAAGGGCGTCGCCAAGGGGGGGCAGGGGGGGGGGGGCAGCTGCCCCCCCCTAGAGATTCAAAAATGAAAAAATTTAGACTAGATGAACTAGATGACAAACAAGCTGATAGCCCACCTGGTGGTAAGTGGTTACCGCTGCAAGTGCCTAGTAATTTCACTGGCTACCTTTGACTTAAATCTGAAACACAGCGAACTGTTTTACGGCTGAAATACTAAAATAAGAAAGGCTTACTTGTTTGAGAAAACCTCTGTAGGGAGCTCATTCCACAACCTGAGCGGCGTACGCACTAGAAAGTTTCTCTGAAACCATACAGTACGCGACCACTTTGGAACTAAAGAGTAGTGAGACGACAGAAAGAGGCCGTGGGCATCATGCTGAATAAATCATCAGAGCACAACTCATTATACAAACGGTAGAACGCGCATAAGGAGGCAAAATCTGTCCTTAGGATTAAGGGTCCAATATCGCTCGTGAGCTCAAGATCTTCGATAATTCTCATAGCGCGACATTGAACGATAAATGGTCCAAGTGAGTATCTAGGTGCTTCCGCCCATAAGTAGCAGCAGTATTCCATATGGTGCATTTTGTCAACCCGGGGGAAGGCGGTTATGCCTATCGTTAAGCCCGGGGACCCTGACGATTTTGTGGGGCTCCCGGACAAATGAGTCCGTTCTACTCACTAAAATCCACCGTTAAAACCCTCTTTCGTCATTATGGGGCGACACGGAAACGAACAAGCAGTCAACCGTGCCACTCCGCGGTCAGCCCGCACAGCTGCGACTGCGAGCCTCTTCCAACTCAACTTTATTCATATTTCACGGGCCGTGTCATTCAGCGGTAAGGCCCCCTAACCTTCCACCTGCGGCCCCACTATAACGGGAGAAGCAAGTGAACGTAACGCCTTCTTCCCTGTGGCCGTCTGCGACTGATTGGGTCAGCTAACGGCGACCCCTCTCTGACCGGCTCCGCAGTCTCTTATTTCCTATGGGGCCTAACTTGAGACTTATACTACACCAAGCTTCTTGGATGCCAGCCAGCTTGACTTTAACCTCTAAATGACTGCGGAACTGAACATCACTAGGGATATTCCGAATTCCTGATACTCTTATTAGACATGGAAAGGAGTGTGCTAAGAAAATGTGGGCCCACAGTTCATGGGGTTTATTTAGCGGTAAACGCGCAGACTTTAGTGTTGTTAAATTGGAAAAGTTTAACTTTACCTAGTCGTCCCCAATGAGAGACTCTGATTAGACCGCCACTTACTTAAGGGGTATTGGCATGAGCCGCATGCTAGGTGTCTCCAGTACTATGATCCGCATAACAATGCAGTCTGTCAATAGACAGCTTATCATTGTTGGTGACAGCACCAAGCCTTGCGAGACGCCAGCATTAATGTCTATGCTATACGAGCCACTGCCGTCAACGGCTCAAGCATCTGCTGCACAAAAAGCTAGCGACCTATTTGCACAAGCACTCAGGCAGCACGTAAGTTGGTAACTTCTAAAAAAGATCTCTGTGTTTTCGCTGCATCTAGACTAGACTAACAATACCTCACCGTGGCTCTCAATGGCAAGGGCCCAACGGTGTATGAAGTATATTAGATCACTTATAGGGTGAGTGTTGCCAACGCCGTATTGTTGACGGTCGCTAATTAGGTCATATTTTTCTCATTCTTTCTTTTTCTCGTGTCTCCTTTTTTTAGGCGACGGTAACCACTTACCACCGGTTGTGCCATCATCTTGTTTGTCATCTAGTTGTTTAAAAAAAATATCCCTTATATCAACTTGCCCCCCCCTTGGCCATGGGCTGGCGACGCCCTTGCCTACAAGTGACCAATAAATAATAATAATAATAATACCTACTGAAAAAAGGTCTTTGTCAGAAGGCAATGTTTTAAGTATTTAACGTACATTTCTGTCAAAGACTTCTTTCATCATCAACCTTTGTACGTCCGACTGCTAGGCACAGGCCTTCCTTCATAGGAGGAACACATGAGGAGATTGAGCCATAACACTACCACGCTTACCCAATGCGGTTTGGTGGGTTAAAGCGGGTGCAGTAATAACCAGGACCAATGGCTTAACGTGCCTATTCTTTATAAAACCACCAGGAAATTCTATTCAATCGATCGTTGGCGACAGGCTGGCCGAGTGGTCTGTACCCCAGGCTACTCGGTCAAGAGGTCCCAGGTTCGAATCCCGGTAGGAACAAATGTTTGTGTGATGAGTACGAGCATTTGTTTACGAGTCATGGATGTTTATATGTTTTTTTTTTTTTTTTTAATACAACTAGATGACAAACAAGCTGACGGCCCACCTGGTGGTAAGCGGTTACCGCCGCCTATAGACACCTGCAATAATAAGGAAAAGCACTTGATATTGCAGGTGCGTTGTGATCCTGAGGCCTAAGATGAAATGCCGTCCATGCACAGTAATTACACTGGCTACCTTTCTATATGTTTATTTAGTGTATTTCTAATATTTATATACATATTATTATCATTATTTATCCGTTATCTAGTATCCATACTACAAGCTTTTAATGATGCTTACTTTGGACTAGATAATAGGTGTGAGTGTATAAATAAAAATAAAAATAAAATAAAATAAAATAAATCTCATTTGAATAAAAAAATCAACTATTCAAAAATTTATTGAGTTCCTTACAGAATTTCGAGAACTATGTATACTTTTTTTCTTAGAATATTGAGAGAGAGAAATCATTATTATCACAATATACTGGATCATCAAAAGACAATTTCTCATGGTATCAATTGCGTAATACGTAGTTAATTTTGTCGCTGACTCAAAATACGCCACGAGTTAATTTTTTTTGATACCTACTGCTTTAATCAGAATTAGATATATGTATTACCTTTATGTGCATGATTGGACATTCATGGAATAAAATTTTAATTAAAATATAATTATAAAATCGCCGTTCAACAAGAAAATTTTTAAGCAAACTGGAATATACCATACCTACTCTCGAATTGATACATTTTTTTAAAAAAATTGTGGATAATTTAAGACATTCATTGTCACAACATTAAAAACTCTAGTGGATTTTTTAAAATTAAAATATCTAGATTTAAATAAAATAAAATAGGTATAGTAATTATAATATTAATGATATTCATACACTTACACCTATTATCTAGCCCAAAGTAAGCATCATTAAGAGCTTGTGTTATGGATACTAGATTACGGAGAAATAATGATAACAATATGTATATAAATATTAGAAATAAACTATATAAACTTCCATGAATCTTAAATAAATGCTCGTACTCATCATGCAAACATTTGCTCCTACCGGGATTCAAACCCAGGACCTCTTGACCGAGTAGCCTGTATAGCAAGGGGTGTACCCCTTACAGACCACTCGCCCAGCGCAACAATCGCTTCAATATACATAGTATATATTTCAGGTAGACCTTCATTTAAAATTATTTGGAAAAAATGGCAATTTCATATTTAAAGATCTATTAAAATAACTATGCACAAATGAATACACTAAAAAACTATAATAACGTTAGCAAATACCTATTCTAGCTATTTCAGACGGAGCCGTTAGCTACCAATTATTTTTCACGATAAGGAAGTCTGATTGATATCTGTTCTTTTATATAACGAAACAAATTAGCCTTCACAATTCTTATCGTATCCATCTAATCAATGACAAACAGATTATTTTCTTCATTAAGTTCAGACTTAAGTATCGTTCGACGACGAGTTAGTATTCCACCACTGGCATTTGGAATTCTTTGCCCGTTCATGTGTTCTTGCTTCCTATAACACGGGTTACTTCAATAGAGGCGATTGATATTTTCTTCCATACAAGTTCAAGTATTAATTTATGGAAATGCTGGTTTCGATTTCCCCTACTGCATGTAACCAAAATGTTTTTAAAGTGGGATTAAATAGGCACCTTCTGAGTAAACTCGCAACAGCGTCGACCCGTCCTCTTAACTTTTCTCGGAGCATGAACCGATATTATTAAAAAAGTAGCATAACTAATCCGCTCTTGTTTGAACGAGTACAGTAAGTAATATTTTTTTGATAAGGTTGTCAATAACAAGCGTAAAATATGAGAGTATAAATAAATTTGAGTAAACTTATAATACTTTATGATAGAATAAACAAACTAGGCCAAACAAGTTGAGCTTAGAAGCTCATATGACCACCATTCGTTTACATCATCAGATCCTTAGCAAAACAAATAATCGACAAGACAAATGAAACGAGCCTCCTATACTTAGTTTTATCATGTATATATTTTAGGACTTCCTATACTACTCTTCTTGCTCGATAGTCGATAATATGCTATTGTCAATTTGTCGCCTAAGTTACACAAGTATGCGTAATTTCAGCTCAATTGGACACCAGCAAATAGTTGAAAATAAATTGTAAATTTTGAACGGTAAAACTGGTAACATTGCAAGTCATTAAAAGTTTGTAAAAATATAATTATAGCATTTCTACTGACCCAAATACATAATGATCTAAAATATATCTCAGTCGTGTAGTCAAATAAGTACTATTTTGTATTCAGTACCTACGGTTGGACATAAAATTACTTACTGCATTGATGACTTAAGTACACACTACAAAATAAATCAACTACTTATTGAAAAACTAAATGTTATAAATGAATGCTGTTTGAATGAAGGTGAAGTGGTTATGTAGGGGCAATCAATTTACAATTATTTAATGTCATTTGGATAATAACCAAGTGTAGAGTAATGTAATAAGTCTTAATATACAAAACGGGCTCGAGATGCCTGCCTATTTACCCATAAACATGAGGCAATAATCATTTTGTGATAACTGACTTTTGACAAAAACAAAATAATGAACTTTATTTTAGCCCAGGATATGCATCTCTAGAAATATTCATTAATGTCTATACTACCTCAGTGGACCCATTATGAAGACACGCATATACATATTTACTAAAACTGTAAAACATCCGTGTCACTAGATTGAAGATATTCCAGTAAACACAGGTTAGAGTGGGTACTGGGAGACTGGGACGTATATCACCAAGTACTGCTGAACAGATTTTGATTCGGTTTTCACTGTTTAGTATCTTATCTTACTGTGGGGCCATGACTAAGCCACAGTGTACTTCGACCCAATGAGATCTTTTGTGCCTTCCCTGCGTTTACTCTTCCTGTGTCCAGAATATAGATGCTATTAGCCTTACTAAGTAGATCTTTAGGCAGAAAGAGCCTGTAGTCTTCTGGCTTTGGGTATGCCACTTCCAGAAGGCTCATCCTGGTTTCAGCCGGGCAATAAATGACACAAGGGATGCGTCATTGATTCCTGGCATTCACCACATGCTCGGCAAAGTTGTGTTGGGAAGAGTTGCATTTTGTGCAACACATGGTTAATAGCAAAATACAGGGCATTTTGCTCCAAGCGCCCCAATCGAGAAGCGAGCTTTTGTTCTACCGTTTGCTTAGATGTATTTACTCCATCCTCCTACCTCTTCCCCTAGGTTTACTCGAACAAGGTTCACTGTCAAGCTTTAAGTCTAACTTAAAACCAAAACCATGTTTCATCTCAATCAGGTGGGTAGATCCTGAGATATACTTATGCCTAAAGAACTTACACTTACAGTTTTTACTAAGCCAATTTGCGACTAACTTTATAAGGGCGGAAAAAATATTTTGGTCTAGAATTTTTTTAATGTTTGGAAACCACCTCTGTGGTCTAGAGGTCCGAGGTTCAATCCCCGTGTGAGCAGAAATTTTCTGCTTGGGTCAGTTTGTGGTAGGGTTTTATAATTCTGCCTGTCTAGCTACCACCATCATACCTAAGTCTGCCGCCATAACAATATTAATGTTAACAGCATTGTTGGAGGTAACATATCTCTGAAAAAAATGACAACTGAACTTTCGACTAGTTGTCGCTCAAAAAAGTGACTACATAACTTAAGGTAAGATCTATTCAAAAATAGAGTTTCTTAAAGATGCACCGTTTTGTTAAATCAAATAAACTGGAATTACACCTCGCAAAATTTTGGTTCTTACAAATATAGCCAAAGTAGTTTGGTTAAATATATTTTCAGTGTAGCCAATTCGTTTGTGATTGAGAAGTCCGGGTGTACCTCGCTTCTATCTTCAGCCTTATCATCACTTACCAGGTTTTGACCTTCATTTCACATGAAGGCCAAAACCCCGTTAAGAATTTTAAAAAGTATTTAATGTAATATCTCCGGTATCATTTGATCGGAACTGGCCACTTTGGAATAGAATAATTTAAAAAATACACATAAGTAAGTACCACTTGAGCAGTGTGAAGATGTTAAATCAATATAACAGTTGAATTTTTAAGAAGCAATATTATTAACTTAGATTGAATGTAGAAGCTATAACACGCTACAACAAGGTTCTAATTTCGATATTGGTTAATATTCAACCGATAAACAAATAAATCGTTATCAAATGTGCTCGAATAGGTAAATATGGTCGAGGCTAATTAATCGAAAAGTATCGATATTAAAAACTCAAGCGCCCCAATTCTTATCAACCATAACCCTACATCTGTAAATTCTGTGCTTCTGATAGTGCAAGCTTACTTAAAACAATGCATCGTAATTTGGTAACGGGAAACAAATTGTAATTTATTCCACACTAATTACCATCAATTTAAATTCATGGCCATTCAATGACCGCGCTGAACCTTATAGATGCTTTTAGAAGAGCCTGCACCCATACCACCATCTTTTATCGCGATCCAGTTTAGGACCTAAACTGAGTAGGATCGTTATATCCGTACTACGACGCTATCTACGACTATGACAGCGATGCAGTTTAGGAACCAATACTGAACCGAGCGGAATATGAATCGCTTTTATAAAGATGGTGGTGAGGCCCCTGACTTTTTTCCGATAACCGATTTCTTTTTTTTCTTGTTGACTACATCTTAATAATAAACGTTCATTAAACCATTTTAGTTAAAATACTGTTAACCATAATTTGACTTCTTTACTTGAATAACGGGAGAGAGAAACAAAAAGTACTCCAATAATGCTTCAAATAAAAGAGATTTACTTAGTAAGCGTTTTTAAGTAACGCCGTATGATAAGTTCATTTTTCTAGTTTTGAGTACAATCTCCATCTTCAGCCCCAATACGCACCATGGTCACCATTTGATTACGTCAATGTTTTACAAGAGTATTTGATTTTAATATTTCGTATGTTTTGATTACTGACCACACATAGACCTTTTGGCGCCTCATAATACGCAAGATGAATGCGCGTGGGCATAGCACCTTGCTTAACTTCAAGGACAGTGCAAACGATAGATATTGTGTATGATAAAACTGATAAATTAAATTTGGAAGAGATATTTGTATAACAATATGTAATTTATAGTTCAGTGCCTAAATTATATTTAAATTATTTTGCACTAATCATATTAGGAATAACAACTATTTCCTACGGCAAAATAATGTGAAATTATCTTAGAATTATCCACGAACTTAGAAATGACAGAAAAGACAAAAAACAGGAGTTTTAAAGGCTAGTAATATTTCAGTTCATAGTTTATTGTTTTGATAATTGTGCTTATTTTTATTAATTTATCGATTATTATTAATTAACTACACAATATTAATTAATTGTCACACACGGAAAACGTAAAAAAATGATAAGGTTTCATAATCATTGTCAATTTTGTTAATTAATGGTGATAATACAAAGGCGTATTGAGCAGAACTCCAAAGTTAAGTTTCACTGTTTCACCAGTTAAGTGCAAAGCAGTCATTAACATTTTACCATTTTTAATGTGTCATTACCATCAATCATTTTCACATTTGCTAGTTGAGTTGAAGTCGACAAATCTCATTAAAAAAGATACCTATTGCAAATATCTCGTGAGAACTAATAGGTACAGTTAAGAAATCTGACATAGAATTGTTGCAAACGAAACAATCATGCGCAAAACAGGAACGGCTTTATAAAATCAAATTTAAAGCGCAACATACTTAATCTGTATCTACCAGTGCTTAAGAGGATGACAGAGTTTATATGAACATAGACCTACTTACTACCATATTAAGCCTACTATGCTACCACTATGTTAATGTTTCAAGGGGTTTTAAAATTAGAAGTAACTAGACTTTTCAGATCCAATACCTTATTTCAATAGAAATTCGTTCGCGGAAGTTACTGCTGTAGTACTCCTAGTAGCGATTTTCGCGTTCTCATCGAAGACGAAGTTTTTTCCTTTCCAAAAAAATTTCGGAATTCTGAAAATAATGGAGTTCTCTGTTGGAGCAAAAATCTTGCCTGCGGGCAGCGCCGGGCGGGTGAAACAAAGCTTCTAGATGAAACTTCCGTAGTTTTCAGATGATTTCGAAGAGAGTTGAAAAAGGAAATTAATGTTTTTTCATGATTAAATACCTATTTAAATATTTAATTTCGTTACTCGAATTGCTATAGTCAAACTTTGATTTTTTAAACCCTGACGCAAAAAGAGGGGTGTTATAAATTTGACCTAGTCTGTCTGTCTACGAGTTTCTATGTACCTGTGTGTCTGTCTGTGGCATTATAGGTCCTAAGCGAATGGACCGATTTTGATTGTTTTTTTTTTGAAGCTGACGTGATCGAGATGGTACTAAGCTATAATTTATGAAGATCTTTTCAAGGTTTTGATGACTATCAGCTCATTTCCTACTTGACAAAAGGGTGTTACTAACTTTCAAAGATCTGGTTGATTCGAAAGAAGGTCACCAAAATCGGCCCAAATCATGTACCGATGTCACATTAACTTACATATTTGAAATCAGTGACCGAGGTACACTTTGCGGACAAAAAGCGGAGTAAATAAACACGTATTAGACAGATTATATTATTGTTAGACTGTTTTATACGAAAATAATTACAAAATTATAAATTTTAAGTAACCCCCGGCCTCATTAATCATCTATCTAACACCATCTCATTATGACTATTCATAAGAGCCCAAACACGCTATATCTGCTGTAAGTTTCTAAAGAATTAAGCATTTCGCAGACTTTTTGATGGTATAGGATCAGGTCAAGGTTAGTATGTCATAGGAATGTCACCGAAGTGACAGTACACCAAATTTGTAATCAATCAGATCTGTAAAAGTTAGTAAAATCCTTTTATCATGTAGAAAATGAGCTGATAGTCATCAAACGCCTGAACTGATCTTCATAAATTATAGCTAAGAACCATCGTAGTCACATCAGCTTTCCATAAAAAAAAACCGAATCAAAATCGGTCCATTCGCTTAGGCGCTACGATGCCACAGACAGACACACAGATACACAGATACAGCGATACACAGACAGACACGTCAAACTTATAACACCCCTCTTTTTTCGTCGGGGGTTAAAAATATCAATTTGACACCTGCTTATGTTTTTACGCGTTTAAATTCAGAACTTACTTTTTTAACTATCGTATTAATTTTATATTTTCAACACGTAAATATATGAGATAAATGGATAAATTACAATTAAAATACTTTTCAAATACTTATTTTACTTTTTTGAGCCAATAGCTTACACTTTTATGTATCTCTTGAAAAGATTTAAAAGTTATTATTACAGCAAAAAGCCATTATTTTAGGAATCCTTAATATATTTCTCTATTTTTATATATGTACTTAGTACCCCAGCCGAGATACATGAAATGAATGAGCTATTTATTTATTCGGAAGATCAACTATTTATGACCTCCTTTGGTTTACTGTTACTTTGTTCGTATTTTCAGGACATGTTAACCTACAGCTGATCCTGTTTCATTAAATAGTGTGCGGGATGCTCAATTCTTCAAAACTTACAGCAGATAGGTATAGAGTGTTTGACCTCATAAGAATAGTCTCAATGGAATGATATTAGATAGATGATTAATGAGGCCGGGCGTAACTTAAAATTTACAATTTTATATTATATTTAAATAATATCACAGTTAATAATATAATTTAAGCAATGTGATTATCAAGTCTGAAAGATATAACATGATCAATAAATTAGGTATCCTTCGGTTGTTTTATAGTGCGCTTATCCTTGTCCAAAACTCCAAACACATCATGGTAATTTTGTGCCGTCTTTACCATCTGCAATCTGTCAAAGATAAACTTCCTACCCAGTACAAAAACTATAAGACGACCGGCTGGCCGAGTGGTCTGTGTCCTCTGCTATACAGGCTACTCGGTCGGAGGTCCCGGGTTCGAATCCCAGTGGGAACAAATGTTTTAATGATGAGTACGAGCATTTGTTCACGAGTCATGGATGTTTATATGTTTATTTAGTATATTTCTAATATTTATATACATATTATTATCATTATATCTCCGTTATCTAGTATCCATAACACAAGCTCTTAATGATGTTTACTTTGGGCTAGATAAAATAGGTGTATGAGTTGTATGAATATATAAAACTAGCTATTTCATAAGAAGGTAAGGTCCTAATAAAAAGTGTTAGTTACGAATACACAAATAGTTTACTCATTTTTGATATACCTAAGCAATTGTCCATAAAAATGTATAAGGTACATATATGTATTATATAATCATAGGCCAAATAACCATACACCATCCTTGGTATAATCGGCCTTAAAAATTAATTGAAAAGATTACCTATTATATAATAACATTGCCAAAATTATTGTTTTTTCAATTACATACAACATAAAAACGGGTGGGGGAAAGATCATTAAGTTTTCTTATATAAAAAACATAAGTACTTACTGAGGTCTTTGTGATCAATATAATCAAGTATAAAAGTAATAATAAGTTGTATAAACGCTCTGCCGGATAATAGACAGGGATAATGCCATATAATGTTATCTAGTATCAAAACAAATTCTCGGCTCACGTAACTCATACAGGCAAATAACTGTAACCTCGATTATCAGCCGATCGGAGGTCTACAATACATTCATTTCGATCCAATGGACGCAATCGGGGCTCTTTTGTCTTACTACAAGTAAATTGCCTTGCATTTAGTTATTGATTGGTAGCTTGATAAATTGCTTATACTTAATCTTAAATTATTCCCTAGTTTTTTTTATTAGTACATGACAAACAAGACGGCCCACTAGATGGTCAGTGGTCACCGCCGCCTAGACACCTGCAATATCAAAGAAAAAATCACATGGTAATGCCGGTGCGTTGTCGTCCTGACCTGAGGCCTAAGATGAAATGCCGCCAGAAATTGGCGTTGTATGTTCGAAAAATATTTCTAAAATTGTTTAGATTTTTTTTTCATTTATTTAGGGTAAATAAACAGTGTACACAATATATCATAAATTATAGATTATATAGTTACAACCGGTAAAGTAATTGTGTCATCCACATCATTAACCACAACAGTACCTAGATATATAAATAAAAATAGGTTACGAGTTGTCGCCATCGATCAACTACAATTTTTCTTCTACTTCGAGATAATAATACAATTTACATAGTATACTAGTTTTAACCTTATTGGAATGCAGCTGCAACACTATTATAATTTTTTTATAAACACCACGAGAAAGACATTTGTTCACTTAATAATTATGTTAGTTTTTTTTTAAATTTACTTACAGGAGTGGATTATAAAAAAAGTAATCCCATTATAAGGTAGAATACAAATCCACGAAATCTTTTTGTTATTACGATAGAGGTATTATAAGGTAATGTGTAACAAAATATAATATAGGTACAAGCAACACCACATCAAGTGTAACAGTTGCACTACGGAAGCCGCCTCTATTACGAACGGAATAAGGGCCGTCTCAATGTCAAACTGTTACGCTTGATGTGCTGCCGACTGTACGTTCGAATACAAAAGTAGATTCACTCTAATATAGTACCATGTCATATCACCTACTTATTGCGATCATAATAATGTAGTATGATTGCCACTATTATTGCACGAGCGTATTTTGTGTGAAATGGTACTAAAGTTAGGATTTTTTATTGAGGTATTTTTTTCATACACAAACTATACACATCTCACTGCTGGGCTGGGCATACCATAGGAGCATACCTTCCCACATAGGAGAAACATAGTTTTTACACTACTTATAACACCATAATTGTGTGCCTGTTAGTTATTTAAACATATTGAAACTTGAATTACGGATGGTACCTCTGTTCAGTAAATCTTTTTTAGTACATTTTCTTATTTCAAAGTGTTATTCTGCTTCTGTTTTAGACTGAAATAAGAAAAATTTAAGGTTGCCTTTGAAGAAACTAAAAACAAATATCACACATTTATTTAGAAATCTTATCTCGAAAGCAAAATCGTTACCCATAATAGCCATCATAAAGAAAATAAGAATAATAGTGGAGAAAACACTGCAAAACGATGAGGTATAGGCACACTAACGGTAGATCGTCTTTGGAAGAAAACCTTATCTACATACACAGCTAAATGGCGCCTGCGCAGGCAAGTTATATAGGTAAATAACAAACCATTTCAGAGTTCTCTAAAACCAAAATGGAAAAACCTGAATAATATGAATTTATGTAAGTATGCAAATCTGAAATGAAGGTTCCAAAAAAATATTTTCACATTTTTTATGCAGTAATAAATACTTAATCATAAAAACATTACGTGCATTATTTGAACTTCAAACATGACGTGCTACGGAATCTGACTTGCATGTCTGAAAGTCTCCTAACTGGTAATACAATATGGATAATCAAAAAGAATAATTTGACTTAAGTATATTGCGATTGGTTATACTATCAATTTGAGTACCAATATCAATTGTTTACTGGCTGCAACGCATTATGCTTACAATGGACCTAAATATGGCGTAGGTTACCTTTGCCGCCATTAAATAACGACGACGGAGTTTTATTACAATAATATGTAATTCAAATTTTCTGTAACTCCAGGTCACGATCTGCATATCTACCTGACATCTTCTCTTTGAGGCTATTCTTATGAGCCAAACACGCTATATGTGCTGTAAGTTTCTGAATTCTGAAGAATGAAGCATTCCGCAGTCTATTTGATGCTACAGCATTACCTTAAGTTAACGGGTCTTGAAAATACCACCGGAGTAACAATAAATCTAATTTCAAATCAATTTCATCTGGAGAGTTATTAAACCCTTTTCGACACTGTAGGGTATATGTTAGCCTATAACACAAACACAGATAGACTAAAAGAGAAGTTCGCAGGGTTATCCCAAGGCCTTGGTAGCTAAGATGGTTATAGCAGTCACCTGGATTGTGAAAGGTCGCGGGTTCGATCCCTTCGATATTTTCTATGTAAATATTGCATATGGCGCTAAGCTATCTTAGCATGCACTTACATTTTAATGTTATAACTGCAGAGGTCATAGAATACATCTGATATGGGTGTATGGGTAAGGGCTTGACCCTTAGATTTCTAATACATACTCGTAATGTAAAATGTAACTTTTGTTGTATTTTAGCCCCGTTATTGTTATTCATAAAGGTACTTATAATAAAAAAAAGACTTTTTAAAAGCTCTTGCACTTATAATATGTTTCATCTTTATCAGTTTTCAGACTGAGAGAAACAAAACACTTTACAAGATAGTTAAAATTTCGCTTGTTTTTATGATTAATAGGGTAAGAGTATTGTAAGATCTCTCTTTTTAACAATTACTTACATTACCAGTCTGTGCCCTAAAACATTAGACAAATTAGACAGATTCATTCCAACACAATGATTTGGGAAAAAAGCGTAACACGCGGCGGCCCGTAAAGTACTCGAAAAGCAAATAATATATCCTAAAAATGTATGGAACCCCGGCCAGGTCTATGTACTTTACTAAAAAAATAGGCAAAAATATGCCATTTTCTATTTATTTGCTTTATTTAGTAGTACAAAACAAGAGTGTTTCATTAAAAAAACTGCAACACAGCCAAATATTAATCATGACACTTATGTCACTTTGGTTGTTGACTTCTATTCTATGTCGCCAGTCATATTGCCATAGTGAATATTAGTGAAATGAACGGATTATATTGAAATTTGTACCAGTGAACGATACATCAAAACAAAATATTGTATTTTTCTCGAATTCAGATGATTTTTTCAGATAGTGTAGGTACATACATCTAGCCAGATATGAAACATCTCCTTTGTCAAAAAGCTAATCCGTACCTAATTACGTTTGAAAATACACTTCATAGGGCCCTAATATTAACCTGACAATTTCCATTACCTAGATTGATCGCTGTCCAAGGTTATATCACAAAGAAATTGAATAGTTTGACATAAAAATAATACAACACGTAGAGCTCGATACGGTTGAAGAACTAGCATTTTTTCCAGTTTCGATTAGTTTCAAAACTGTAGATTCTTAGCAACATCGACCCTTGCTATTGTACACATTTTATTTAAGTTAAATATAATTAGATCACAAGTCACTACACTATTGCCACTTGCCAGTGCCAGTGACTTGCCAATTGAAAACCTGATGAAATGCGACACAGTTTAAGGTAAGTAAACTGAATTGTAGAAGAAATAAATACCTTACCGATCGCTGAAATTTGGCCTCGAATAAATTATATTTGAAACGGTTTATGCAGCTTAATAATTTAAACTATATTACCTAAGTATACAAGAAATCCATGGAGGACTTGGTCACAGTGCTCGACGACCCCTATAGAGTCTTTCAACAAGTGAGTCTTAAAATTAACATGATAAGAGGAAATTATGTCAAATTCCCATGTACAAGTTCCCATGTTCCTGTCAAGGTTTGAAGCTCTACCAGCTCTACCCTTGAAGTTGTTGACGAATATGTCTACTTGGGACAAATAGTTCAACTTAGTAAGTGCAACTTCTAAAAAGAGGTTAATCGACGGATCCAAGTCGGCTGGGCAGCGTTCATGAAGCTTCGCAGCATATTCTCGGGCCAACTACCACAGTGTCTCAAGACGAAAGTCATAAATTCGTGTGAGAACCGAGACGTGGCCTTACAATGGGCCTCATAAGAAAGCACATTGTCACCCAAAGGGTAACGGAGAGGGCTATGCTCGGGGTTTCTCTGCGTGATCTAATCAGAAATACTGTGCCCTAACAGGGTTCATGTGTGAACTAATTACTTATTTAAGATCTATATTGTACAACATGAATGCAATAAAATGTTTGAGTTTGAGTTTGAAATGATGAAAATCGTAGTAGAATTAAGGTCTTCGACATAGCCCAAAGAATTACGAACCTCAAGTGGCAGTGGACAGGCCACATTGTAAGGAGAACTGACGGCCGTTAGGGCGGAAAGACGCAGTACGCGTACGGGGAGACCCAGCGTTGGTAATAATTATTTAAGAATTATATCAAATCTTCGGTAACTCAGTGATCAGAGCAGTTATACGTATTGTGAAAGTGACGAGGTCGGTACCCAGTTCCCACCCCAAAAAAAGATTTTTTAGCGTAGATATTTTTTTGAATAGCTTTCTAACATTTATACATATTATGTACTTAATGTTAAAAAATTCATAAATGAAATAAAAATATTATAAACCCCTTTGACATTTTGACTTCGCTGGGGAATGCTTGAGTCTAAATATATGAGTATGTCATAATCAATAAGATAAGAACAAATCAATCATATCAGATTCAACAAATATGTACAATAATCCAACATTGTGTCTGTTGAAGAAAACGATTCAATGAGGCTGATAATTGTAAAAAGAGTAATTTAACTCCCATTCAGCCAATTTAGTGCTTAATTAATGAAAATAACTTATTATATTTGCCGAATTCCGCTTACTATACCAATGATTATAAGTACTACTTTTATAGTATCTGGTCCTTGGTTCGCTTTTCTTTATATTATGATGATCTAAGCACACTATGCAGCAGGGGTAGGTGTAGGAGCTGCTCCATCGCTGGCGTTGGGGAAGTTCTAAATTTCGAAGCATTTCTATGTAATCGCTAGATGATTTTTGTCACTTACCGAGAACAGTTTTGCTAGAGGTATGAACTGCATGAGTGGCCGGTACAATTCAAATCGACGATGCCAGCTTTACTCATAGCATTTAGATGTGAAATTTTGAAATGGTAGTTTGATAAAAAAGAAATGTTTACTAACCGGCAATAAGTATTAAGAATAGTTTATTTACCTTAATAATTACAAAACTTAACTAGCTAGCATTCCTTCATCTAGGTGTACCATAGCCATACTATATATTGGCATGATTATTAATGTAAAATTCTGCTGCATTCTTTTTTACGAAAGAATTTCAATCATTACTTTTGATACCTTGTCAATATTAAAATAGTTCACATCCTTCTTAAGCGATAAGAAAGTGATAAAGACAGTGAGTTATATAACATTTAAAACTCAAGGTTAACAATAAAAAAAACTTGAAAGAGAATAGTGCGTAAGCTCGAATTGTTCGTAAGTACTTACAACAGGTGGCCAAGTGGACTGGTATCTCGATTTATTACGCCTATTTGTGTCTGCTCACGTTTGAGTCACATGTAATTAATGTTGTGTTACGCAACCACCTTTCTCCGGTGGGCGCGCTGTCAATCAACCTTCTGATGCTATCGCTTGTCGAAGTCTTAGCTTTGCAACGTCTGATAACTAAAACTAAACCTTATTGCAATACACAAAAAACATTTTTGTTTAATACTAGTCTAAGCAACGCGCGGTCATGTGCCAATACTTAGTACGGAGGCATAATTTTTTGTATCGTAATAAATATTATGTCAACGCAACTGCGCTACATATGGATAAAGAAACTAAATGATTCATGTGAACTTGTTTTAAATGTGCCTCCAACGCCTCTTTCGTGTGATTGCATTTTTAATTAACGTCCGTAATTCAAGAAAACGAAACAAAGTGAACACAGCTTTTGTTAGGTTCCTTACATGTGACTTAAACAAGGACAGTCAGACTTAAACGTTGCCCTAAAATGTCTGCTTTAACACGGTGAAAAATCAATAGTAAAATCTTGGCAAGTAAAAACTATTTGCATTCCGATGCAAGTAGAAATTAATAAAATGAAATAAAATGTTAAAGCACTTTGTTGTTGTCTTTGTTTGTTGTTAATGCACTTTGTAGACAAGAATTTCAATAAAGCCTAGAAAAATGTCTCGACACGGGACTAACATAGCTAGGTAACTTAACTTCATCTTTTTTTTACATGTTGTAATGTTTTTTACTTATTTTATAAGTGAAATTGAACTCGCCTTCTGAGATCCCGAAAACAGTTTCTTCTAAGAAATTTTTACTTCGTAGGTATATTTTGTTTGATTTTTCAAGACTGTCTTGTTATGCTGTAAGAGTGGGTAACTAAACCAGCGACCTCGCTTTTACAAACTTTTGTCATAGTGCACGTAGGTTGAGCTATTAATCGTTCGTTAGATGAGCCCTCTCCAAGATCGTTTGGCTTAATTAATGCGTGAGTATGGCATGCGATTCACCAAATGGCTATGATTGCAATGAACGAGTGACACGTAAAGACATTATCCGCCTTATTACAAAACATGGTCTAAAAGGTTAGTCCTGACTTAGACCTGATGCCGTCTCCTTCAGCGACAATATTAAGCAGGCTCAGTTTTAAGCCAGGTCAACATTAGGCCATATTTTGTCTAAGGATATTGTACAACTTTTGCGCATTGTGAAAAGTGTGACATCGCATTTCCCAGAAGTTTTTTCTCTGTCTCAAAAGTAATAGTAAGAACCACGCCCGATACCGAAAATTGGTTTAAAAGTGCCTGTAGGAATAAAATTTTACGTAGGTTTTATTATAATATACATTGCACAATCTATCTTGATTTTATGCTGAATTTTATATGCAGTTGGTTGCAGAATTATTAGATAAAAACGTAATGTAACAAGACAATTAAAGAAAAAACAATTTACTAAGCTGTTATCTGACAAGCACATCTGATCTGGCGATAGTGTGATATACGTTCGAAATTAGTTCAAATTAGTATGATTGATTGTTACAGTGTTAGCTACAACGGCGCACGCGTCGCTCTTCATAGGGTTATCAGCAGAGGTCGTAATTAGGTAGAACTTACACTTATGTACTTACACTGATTTCATACAGCGAAAGAAGAAAGTGGATACACCTCAATTCCCGAGATTAATTTTAAAGAGCACAAAAATCCCGTGATTTATTAAATAAAAAAGTTATTTACTTTAACACAATTTAAACCACTGCACGCGCGACGTTCCCAAATTTACATCAACGACATCGGATGTCCGAAGTTGCAATATTTTAAATCCCGGGAAGATCCATAATAATATTAGCATTTCGATGCAAGTACATTAATTACTCTACCTAATTCCGACCTCTGATTATCAGCAGACATCAGAATAAACAAAGCATTTAAACCTCAAGGAAGTATATATTAATACCTTTCAGCAATGAAAACCACGATGTTTCAAAATAAAAATGTAATGTTTTTTATATTTTTAATTTAATAGTAAAACTTTTTTCTTTAAATTGCCTGTATTGTAAATACAGCACTTTATCAACATTTATTTAGTAAGAACGCTAAATAAGTAATGTTATTTTTCCAGGTTGAGTTGTGTTTGGACATGATAGTAAGACTTTCTTTAATTATTTACCTACGAGCGTCTATAAACCTTACCAAAAGTTGGGCAATGTACTTGTTTACTACTATTATTAGGTAGTGGTATAAAATTTGTGATTTCTTAAGTATTTACTTAAATTGAAACGTTTGGTTTTTTATTCCAGCCCGCCTAGCATGACCACCGAAACGCGATATGATACTGCGAACATGTTTATACAATACAAGTTCGCAGTTTCGATAAAATTTCAAGATGGCGGTTATATCCAATGATTTTTGACAGTTCGAAGCGATAAATAGCTTTATCATATCGTATCATTGAAATTTTATCGAAACTGCGAACATGTATATATACAATACAAGTTCGCAGTTTCGATAAAATTTCAAGATGGCGGTTATATCCAATGATTTTTGACAGTTCGAAGCGATAAATAGCTTTATCATATCGCGTTTCGGTGGTCATGCTAGGCGGGCAGGAATAGATAAAATAACGTAAATTTAACTAAGTTGAAGGTCTATTCTGATTCTGGTCTTCGGTTTAGTTCATGTGATAATAGCAGCAAAGAATTGCATATCGCCATCTAACCTAAACCTCAGTTTCTGCACATTGCTACATTACATACCTCTTCTCTCTAACAAGGGTAGATATGGTCATATGGATAGGTACATAATAATTTTGATAACATTGTCAAAACAATGAAATAGTATTCAACTTTATTAGTGTAGGTACCAATAATATTACTTAGAACTTAAATGATTCGCATTATTTTTAGCTTGAACACCATTTGAAATGCAGATGGCAACCCTGTGTCAGACTGGTTGCCGGCTCCTGACTCTGTTACTTGGTTGCGTGGGTACAATAGCCAGCACTCAATCTTAACACTAATTACAAGTTCAGGACTACTTATACAATCGTAATAAGAGCTAGTTTAGCAGTGCAGCCGTCTTGATGCACGACGTCTGTACGTGTGTCTCGCAGCCGTATTAGTCAACTGGACCGAATTCATAATCAGCTCGATACATTTGTGTCTATTTATTCACTCCTAATATGATGTAAGTACAACAGTGATCGACTGATAAGCTGCATGCTGTATAATTGACGACTGATTAATAGGTTATTTGGACGTGGGCATAAGAAAAAATATTTGCATAGTACTTAATATAAATATATTTTCTGTAGACACCTGTTGGTTGGTTAATTTGTGAATTACCCACAAACGCCAAGGGCTGGTACGAGACGAAAGATTATTTTCACTTCGCATTGGCAATGTTTTTGTTTATTAATATCTATGCCTCTTACCATAACATCCTATTCAAAAGTATTCTTAGTTATAGGTAGGTATTCCTATTCATAAGTTAGACGAAGATATCTGTAAGTACTCAGTAGCCTAATAAAATAAACACGTTTTCATATTTGTGTTTATGAAGTTCGTTTCAACTCTGTCGTGTAGTCTGTCGAGGTCTGAATGCAAAATGAAAATGCTCGTCGGTCATTAAAAAAAGTGTCTAAATCGGAACAAAATTTAACTAAAGATAGCTCTGAAAGTTTGACACCTTTCAGACCACTTTAAGTCTTCCGATAAAATTAATAAAAATATTGTCACACCTCTGCCCATTCCAACCCTAAAAAGTGCGTACTATCGCGTATCGTACGACACACTAAAGTAATACACACACACACGACCCGCGCACATATACTTAGAAATCGCCACAACCTCAGAATTTTAAATTTTATTTCGATATTCTGTTATAGCCGGTATAAGTGGCCGCGACGTATCCACTATCGGTGCTGTATTGAATTATTTTTATTTTGGTTTATAGCGTATATCAAAATAATCTATATATTTTTATCCTAGTTATACAGACTTGATAATTAAGTAATTCATTTAAAATTGTAAGGCATTGAGCATTATCTTTTAGAAGTGCTTAAACTATTTTGAAAGAAATAGTTCTGTGCGTTGATTCTGTAACAAAACTCGTATCTCACTTCGCAAGTCACTTCGATTCTAACTGTCATAATGTATGAAAAATTGCTCTATTTGTCTATCAATATACTGGTTAGGTAAGACCGTACCTTTAGTGTTCGACACGGTAAACTATTTCTGCCAATTTTGCTAACCCGACGAAAATAATTATTTAGAATACTCTGTCAGCACGTCAAACAGTAATAAAGCAATTATATAAAAAGCACAATAATTATGAATTGATGCAGTAATATTGATATTTTTAAGGTTGGTTAATTGGTAAGGTGTACACAGTAGATAATTACCAAACGACTCCGTCAAACTCAGCGCGGTTAGCACGCAATCTCGTTTCCGTTCTCTACAGCCATAAACGACGTCAGGGAGAACTTGCGTAAAAGCAATAATGCTAATCATTATCCCATTTTAGGTTTTTAACTTCGCTACCGTAATTGATTCTGTGGTATGCGATTCGTAACATGCGTTAAAGAGGTTGACTATATTACTATATTAGACTAAGTACCTTAAAATCTGATCTACGGGGCTGTTTAAGTGATTTAAGTTTAAGTTTTTAAATTTTATTAATTTTGACAATTATAAATATAAATTTTTTATTTTATTTATTTTTATTTATTTACGGTAAAAAATATCAACTTCTACTAACAATTTACTTCAGCCTCTACATAGAGTCTAATTTTCAAAATGGAGTAAGCCGGCTTATTAGATGACAATGTTGCATACAACCAGACCTAAAAAAAATACATGTGATATTATTTTTTCATTTGTATAACATAAAAGTTTTATTCTTCCATTTAAGTTATTAATTAAATAAATTTAAGTTTTGAAATCGGTTTTCTTATTAAATAATGAATTAAATAATTTTATTTCGCTTTAAATGTGGTTACAGAGATGTTGTTATAAAAACAGTTAGATCGCACATTTAGTTGTTTCCAAGTAATTAATATAAAGGATTGGTTCCTTCTTCGCCGGATTCCATCTCGTCGGATTCCAAGCTGCTATACGATTCTCTAAAGTCAGCAGCCACGGATTCGTGGCTGTCGGCGGCGCTGTCATACCTTTTGGCGTTTGTTTGGCAACCGTTGGCGACACCAGCGTTCCGGCGACGAACACGGCGAGAACCGGAACTAAAAAGTTGTTGATTTTTATATCTTTATTATGTAAAAATCAATCAAATATTGAATGAAGTCTTTGCTATACAATTTTAGCACAACAAAAACGAAATCAAAAAATATCGATTGTACTTCATGTCGTATAACCAAAACAGAGACAATCATACACAGTCAAGAGACCGTCGTAGAGATTAGTGAATACGGTTTCGAGCAACGCAGTGCGCAAACGTCAAAACCAATGGCAGCTCGTCGTCTTTGTCAGAGGTCAAACTCGATGTCGAATATCTTTGTTTGTGAATCACACTGCTGGTCGGATTCTAAGTTCGTCGCATTCAAAACTCGCCGGATTCCAAACTCGTCGGATTCCAAGTTCGTCGGACTCCAAACTTGTCGATTTATGTACGGTCAAAGACATAAATATGTATACAGATGACAAGCTTTGAACATGGATTTGATCTGACATGATTGAAATCAAATCTACGATTAGTGATTGATAATTTATGGCTACCACGTGGTCCGTAGTGAGGACCACGCTACGTTGTATCAAGGAACCGGCTCCGATGTACACGTTGTTTGACCTTGAGCGGTCAGCTGATGTTTCCATGCTGGAATGGGATAGCAAATTAGTGATTTGTTGTAGGCCCCCTCTTAATGATTTCACTTACAAAGGTACTAAATAAATAAATAAAACCATAAAATGTACCTAGCCTACCTATCCATGATTGCGAACACCCAAGTTTATGAACATGAGATTAGTTCCTAATTTGTCATCTAATTAGGACTAAGTCGAACATGAGTGTACAGAGACAAACTTATAATCTGACGAATTTGGAATCCGACGAGTTTGGACTGCGACGAACTTAGAATCCGACCAGCTTAAAATCCGACGAGTTTGGAATCCGGCGAAGAATATTTTCAAACATACATTATCAAGTATAATGAAATATTGTTGGGCTAGAGCCTTACTTCCCAAAGTGTTCCAAGAACACGGGAGACTCGACGGGGGTATACGTTGGCATGACAAAAAAAACACATACTTGTCGTGTTTTGGTAAATTGTTAAAAATTTAGCTGCAGGGGATCCACCAGATCCAGCTAAATTTTGATATATTCAAAGAAGCATACACACACTTATGATTAAGACATTTGACACCCATGTTTATGTAGACGGACATATAAAAAAACTGTGCAATTCTGACAATATTACAGGTACATATGGGTCGAATTAATAACCTCCTTTTTAAATTCAGTTAAAAATAGAAAGAATTCGATGGTTATCACTTTAGCCTCGATAATGTTATATTACCGTGCTTTAGCTATCAAAATAAGTTAGCGAATAAGCCCACAGAGCGTACTGTGAACAGAACAGCCACTGCGTTAGCGAAAGTCTAACTTAGTACCTACATACCTACATTTTGAAGCATTCAGGCAAGCTCATTGCATTTGCTCAATATTAAAAACTCATGAATATCTTTTCAGCTGACTCCAGCTCATTTTATGAAGTTCGAGCCCACTTAATAAAGTTGGTAACATGTTTATCAAAAGTACCTATAATATTTTTCATTCAACTTTAGTATATTTTTACCTATATCTTTACGATAGGCTGAGGCGCAACTGAAGGCTAAACTTTATTTATAACAACTTTTTCAATCCTATTGCCCAATAATGTCTCAATAACTTTAAAAAAATTCCTGTATCATCATAATCGTTTAATTTTCCCAATTAAATTTGATGATCAACACAGTCAACGCCTTAGATCAGTCACTGAAGATTCTCTGAGAGTAGGTACTGTCGATTTTATCAAGCGAGTGATAAAAACAGCCTCACGGAAGCTCGGTGTCCTGAACAAGGTGCGTCGATTTTTCACGCCTGACCAGCTATGCCTGCTGTACAAAACTCAGGTCCGGTCTTGCGTGGAATATTGCTCGCACTTATGGGATGGCTCCGCCAAGTACCTCCTCGATGCACTGGACAGATTGCAGCGTCGTGCTGTCCGTATCATTGGCGATGTAGAGGTCACGAACAAACTTGAGCCTCTACAATTGCGTCGGGACATTGCGTCGCTTAGCGCCTTTTATCGGTTTTATCACGGAGAGTGCTCTGAAGAGCTTTTCGACCTTATCCCACCTTCCCCCTTTCTGCTCAGGAGCACGCGTGCTGGTCTTCGGAGTCATCCATTTACTGTCTCCACCTCAACATCACGCACAAAGAAATTTAGTTCTTCGTTTCTTTGTCGTACTTCCAGAACTTGGAATTCTTTGCCAGCGCATGTGTTTCCTCCTTCCTATAACATGGGGTCCTTCAAGAGAGGCGTGAAAAAGCACCTTTTGGGCCGGCAAGGTGGAGGCAGCTAGTGCATTGTCCGTTTCTGCACTAGCTGTCTTCGCATATGGACTCTCCTTACCGCTTCACATCAGGTGGTGTTGGGTCAATTGCCGTGCTTTGTATAAAAAAAAAAAAAAAAAAAAAAAGCGTCATGTATTAAGTATGTGTTTCACTAGCGCTCGCATCTGTAGTCACTTTGGCTAAATCCGAACTAAACGATTGTAATATGGAACAATTTTTTTTTTTTTGCAAAGTAAAGGACGGAGATTAACTAATACATAAATGAAATTATATTTTGAAGTCGAGGCTTCATTTTGGATTTGACTCCGAAGTTTTGCTAGACTGATTCCAGAAACAATAGAATTTGAAACACTGACTCCAAAGAAAAGTTTTAAATTATATAATAAGAGCTTTTTAATTAATTTTTGACTTATTAATGATGTGTTTTCTAAAGTCGCTTTATATTTTTCCTTTTTTTAATTTCTCAAACCTTAATTAGCCATGCCCATGCCCGAGTTTTTCCATGGCCTATTGCTAAATCAAACCTTAATCAAAACTGTTCGATGTAAGTGATCGCGAAACTATTTCCTTCTTATTGTTGACACAAGCCGTTTCAAGCGAGAAAGTTATTTATTAACTATCTTAATACATCTACGTCTCTCTACCTGATAGTATACATTCTACCTTTGATTGGTCACTTTCTACAATTGATTTATATGCTGGATTAAGTTCTTATTCGGCCACAATTGAATTGTTCTTATTAATAAAAATGTTAACGTATTTGAATGTTATCTGACGTTGTGTAAATTAATCTTGGCTACAGTATTTTTTCTTGCTATCGCTATCAATCTTTTTGATTACAATTAAATCTGACGTCAAAAATAGTATTTATGAAACTGGTACATAATGAGGGGTATTATACACGAGTTTTAAAAGCATCACACGAGTGTGTAGGTAATACCTAGTTATGTGCAGTTTCATACACTTCTTTATCTAATCTCATACATTGAATATATCAAATAAATGATAGAGATTGATACAGTTTATTTATTGGTTATTGTTAAGTGTTAACATTTTGTATATTACAATTATGAAATTGAATATGAAATTGTGTTCCGTTGGCGTTAAATTTTGATATATCAACTTCGTTATATATGTTTAAAGTACTCTTTAGCATTGAATACTTAGACCACAGCGACGAACATTTAAAATATTCCGACAATTCTTGAAAATATGCCAATAAAACATTTTCTGAGAACGAAGTAGCATTTTTATTCATTTTCCACGCTAAAAAGTCTTGATAACATTTATCGTATAATTTTCTTGACATTACTGGTAGTAGATTAAGACTGACTGCTACCGCAGTCTCTAAAATGTCGGGCGGCGTTAAATTTTCTTCACTTTCACTATCAGACATTTTAATAAACAATAATAATTATCCAGCAAAACACAACAACGAATTGCAAGGAAAAGTAAGTTTTATGGCGCCAAAATTCCCGATATCACAGATATAAAATGAAATAGTGCAATACGAATTGGCGCAGTATTGTATCAATGGTCTGTAATCGAAACGTAATGAAAAAAATTTTAAACAAAAATTAAAACCGACTTCAAAAAACTGAAAAGGATAAAATAATTAAATTTAAGTAGGTATTCATCCCCTAGAAACATATTTTTGGAGTTGGTGCTAAGTGCTTCACTTTCTATTGTTTTTGGAAACCACTTAGCACCAACTCCAAAAATATGTTTCTAGGGGATGAATACCTACTTAAATTTAATTATTTTATCCTTTTCAGTTTTTTGAAGTCGGTTTTAATTTTTGTTTAAAATTTTTTTTTCACAATTTTTAGTGGTAACTTTCTACGGTCGAAGCTAGATGGGTGATCGTAAACTTATATTGTTTCCTACTATCGTATCGTTTCACTAAACAGTCATTTGAAAAGCAAAACTTCGCAATTTCGCATATGTAGACGACTGCATAATTTAAGTTTTTTTAAATTTAAAACCAAAGTACCTAACTGTTTTTAGGCAACATACAAATGGCAGCTATTCCGCATCGAACAAAAAAAGAATCACGTAAGTCGGATCAGTAATCTCGGCGTAATCGGTGTACATACATAGAAAAAAAAAAAAAAAAACATACCGGCCGAATTGAAAACCTCCTCGTTTTTGAAGTCGGTTAAAAATAGTACATTATGGTACAAGTGTGTAATGTTGGTGATTACCGCTGAGGCGCATTGAGGCCCGAGCCGTCAGGCGAGGGTCTTAAGGAGCCGAGGACGGTAATCATCAATACACACGTGTATCATACAACGTTTTTCAACACACTTCTGAATAAAATAATACTTAAATAAAAAACCATTTTACATAGTAGATAAAAAGTTTATTTAGAGAAACAATTAGTAAATGTGCAGTTAGTAAAACTATAATTAACTATTTTTGATGATATAGCGGTCTCATCAGATAGATTATTTACTGAAATACTTTCATGTTCTATTGTTATTTGTGATGGTTCATTATTCGTGTAGGTAGGTGAAATCCAATCATTGGATGTACTTGGTATTTCGCTAGTAGGATGCGTCTCAGAATCAAGTTTAATTCTTTTTGTGATTTTCGCACAAATTTCCTTCTTGTTTTGTATGGAATCTTCTACGTATGCAAAAGCATCTGGCCATGGTTTTCTATATCTTTTACAGTTATATTTGTTAATTCTTGTATCCTACAGGCACCAGTTACACCAAATATTAAAGCAACCTGAAACAAAAGAAACAATAATTAAAGTCAACAAGCTGCTATTAAATATTTAATTAAAATTAATTTAACTAACCTTTGTAGCCAAATATTGGTTATCTGGAGCATCTTTAATAAATTTTTCAATATCGTCAGATGATAAAACCTTTGATTTTTTGCTTCTAAATCCATCAGATAGTCTCTTTAGATAAGCTGACAAATTCGAGTATGTTTTTAAGTCCACTCCATTCTTTGTTCGGACTGTACTTTTTAACATTGAGTAAATACACCACAAAGAGCTAGGTTTGTACTTAGAAGATAATTCTTTAAAGTACGCCATGAACACATTTTCTGAAAAAGACTGCGTATTCTTGTTGTTCTGCCATTGTATGAAATTTTGGTACGCTAATAGATATTTTTCCTTTGAGTTTTCTGGTAGTAAACTTTCCATAACGTTCTGGGCTTCACATCTTATATCGGGCGGTGTACAACATAAATCATTTTCTTCATAAATTGTATTTGCAGACATCTTAATTAATAACTAACTAAATAACTTCAAAAGAGAAAACGAGACGAGTTGTGAAAAATGTTTCGTAATGGCGGGAAAAATTAATTAGTTTTCCTATGCGCGCGCATCGGCCATAGACTAAAAAATGAGGTTTCTTTTTTTTGGGCTTTTCGCGGATAGCTTTTTAGCGCAAATGTAAGCGTAACTCAACCAATAATATTAAAGAAAGAAAGAAAGAAAGAAAAATATTTTTATTTGACATGCACATAACAAACAACAACAAGAAGCTTAAACAATAAAAACAAAAAAATAGACAAATACAAACAGTTTATACTTAACAATAAGTGCAGTCAACAAGGCCCTATCTCAGCATAAAACTTTTGCGACATTATAAAAAACGTCGCAGAAGCGCTGTTATTATGATAGGGCCTTGGGCGTGACTTTGGATTTTAAACTACATATACTTACACATATACATAAATACAAAAAAATACATATACTTACACATATACATATAGATAAGTGTCATAAACTCAATCACATCAGACATGGCTGTATGGGCATTAGTTCCTTTTGCCTTCCCATTACAGGGAGATTTAACAACAAAAAAAGAAAAAATATATATATTGGCAATTTTAATTATTAAAAAAAAAACTATTACTCACTAGTGAATAATAGTAATGAAAAAGGCACAGTTTGATTATAGGTGTCATTATGTGCCTAATTGCCATGGGATTAGAGCCACTTTATGAGGAAGTGTGTTGAAAAATATATTGTAACATTATTTATTTTGAGAAATAGTGTTATAATTAAATTTTCGTACCACTTGCTCAAAAAAGTGACATTCTATGCCACAAAAAGCGAACATAACAATAGTCATTTTTAATCTGTTAAAAACAGGGAAAGAAAATTGTACTGAATTTCATTCATCCTTTATGGGGAGAATGTGATTTAAATTTGGAATACTTACCGAAATTTATACTGAACTACATCTGTGTTTACACCACTGAGTTTGTATATAAAGCAATATACATCTTTTTGTAAAAGGAATACGCATTTATTGTGCAGTTATTGTAGTTATTATGGTTAATAATCTACTATTTTTAATTTCATTTCGATATACTATTTGTAAAGTTCGTCAAATAAACTCGTTTTGAGTTTTATATTTTAAATTTTACGATGTGAGAGTAGATAATAATATTTTACAGTATCTTTCTTTAATTTAATAAACATTTACTAACTTGCTTCACATTACCAGCCTATGTACGTCCCACTGCTGGGCACAGGCCTTCCTACGTGGTAGAAACACATGAGGAGTTTTGGCCATAACACCTTTACGTTGGCTCAATGCGGGTTGGTGGGTTAGAGCAGTCGCTCAACCGGGACTAACGGCTCAACGTGCCTTCCGAAGCACGGAGGAGTTGGAAGATCCCATCCCATCCCAGGATCGACCATAGCGAACGTTGCTTAGTATTCGTAATCGAAACCAGAGCGCTCAAACCACTACGCCACCAAGCTCCTCACATAACGTGCTGCATTGCTACCTAAATCATTATGTCTAAGTATACCTACAGAACTCTCAATGAATTGGTTTCCCTGACATCTAAATTGTTATTCCTGAATTGTATTGGTAAGATATGACAAGGAGCGCTAAAACTACTTATACCTACTGAGTTATTTAAAAAAAAATACGAACGAGATTATTGTAAAACTTAGTTATCAGTATAGGTGCACAATCAATTAAAGAAAAAACATTCACAAAATATCACTATTTAGGTAAGTAGATCTACCTAAATAGTGATATTTTAGTAGACTAATACATACTATATCTGTAAAATACATATTCAGATGACAAATTCAAAAATTTCAGACAGTATTTTTTTTGTTTTTACTCAAACTCAAAGCCTGCCACAACCCATTTTGTAGAGAGTCGACGCAGAGGGAACTATTCGTAAAAATGTCATTATTTCAGTAAACTTTATAGAGTAACACATAGTGTGTGTCAGTACTAAGTCATTTGCTTAAAAAAAACCTTACTATACATAATTTATAAACATCTGCATTTATTGCTAAAGGGAGTGTCAATAACTCTCACAATAATTTAGGGTAAAATAATTATGTAAGTCCTAATGTATTTAGTACTTACCTAGTACTTAGTGGTACCCACTGAAATGTAGTTTATATATCAGATAAGTGCTATTTACAGCAATTACGTAAAGAACATGAATGACCGAAATACACGAGGAGTTGCTAACATCACAAAAAATGATAAAACTATAAAAACCACAATACTGGCGTGAAAAGTTCACACAATGGCGTTACAAAATTCGCCAAATATCCTGTTAAGTTTTCCCGACACCAGCAAGTCATTGTTTGGGAATTCTTTCTTTCATATCGCTCGTGTAATGATCTGGTGTTGTGTCGCCATGCGCCAGCTCCAATGCAACTGACTGTTGCATGCATCCGCTTTTTTGAAGACATAAAAATTTTACAATGGTATCACTATTTAATGAAATAAATATCAAGTCTTTTTCGCGATTTTTTATTTATTTTCTGACAAGTCGTGTTTAGGATGTGCAGCGTCTGCTTTTGTTTTCGAGAGCGTTCCACTATCACTCTGTATAGGATAGGTAATGCTTGATTTACTTATGTAGTTTATGAGGCATTGAGTTCTCTTTTAATTTTTAAGTAATAAAAGCGTCGTTAATTATAATTAAGCTAAATCTGACCTCACTTTTACTTTTATTATTTTTTTAATTATTATACTCTTCAATTATTTCTGTATTTTATTATTAAATTATCATAACTAACGTGAGCAATATTATCCCGAAACAGGGGACACTTACCTTATGTATTCTGTGGTTCAAGTATTACAGAGAGCTTCAAGTTAATCACTTTATACGTGATCTTTACTCTACATTTAAACCGTTTTTATCATTACGGTGATATTATTAACGGTCGTCTGAAGTAAATATTGGAATTATTACTGATTGGCACAAAAACCGGACGTTATTCAAAGTAGAAACATAAAACATTACCAAGTCGAGGCTCGAGATAGACAGCGTAGTCAAAGTAGAGCAGTATAACAGACAAAATATTAGATATGTGTTTTGTGTTATCATCAACGTCCTTCCGTATACTCAATTACATTCAGGGTCAGCACATTACTGGTATTAAAAAAAAATAACAATAACACAATCTATCCATTTATACTTTGGTCTTCCCCTATCTACATAAAGGTTCCTACACACAGTGCCGGCGGCAGTGTGTAGGCCTTAAGATGCTCGCTATATTTCCTCATTATATCTACATACCTAATTCATAAAAAGCCGACGACTTCTCTCAATTTCTCTGTCACTTTTCGCCTGTATGTCACCTTTATATTTTTTGATATTGGTCACGATATTCCCATCGCGGGTTAACTACTACACTTTTCTGAGAAGGATTATAGTATCTTAACCAGAATGTCGGTTCAATTTGAGTATTGTATGTATTTGTGGAATGGATTAATTAATTATTTTGACTTGTTGAATTTTTTCAGCTTGAAAATAATATACTTAATAAAAATAATATAGCTTTGTCCGTATCATTGACGATGTAGAGTCACGCCTCTGCAATTGCGTCGAGGTATTGTGTCGCTTAGCGCCTTCTACCGTCTGTAGTAGGGTGCTTCGAATAGCTTTTCAACCTTGACTCATCTTCCACCTTCTGACTAAGGAGCACGCGAGCCGGACTGCGGAGTCATAGATTACTATCTCCACCGCAACATCACGAACGAATAAATTTAGTAACTAATTTCTTTGCTTTACTTCTAACCTTGAGATTCTGCGCACACGTATACTCTCTTACCTGTAACATTGATTCTTTGATAGAGACGTGAAAGGCACCATAAAGGCCACCAAGGTGGAAGCAGCTTCAATACGACTGTTTTCTTGCTGCACTAGTAGCTGTCTTCGCCTACAGACTCTTTATTCCGCTAGTGAATAAATGTAGTGTTGAGTCTTTTGCCGTTTTATATTTTAAAAAAAGTTAATGTGATTGCAATATGATTTAGTCGCAGATCCTCATGAGATGATAGTTAGTAGGTTATAAGGTTTATAAGGATATGTAACTCTAAATTATTCCTTTTACAAATTAAGTACCAACTACTTTAATCAATTTAGAAAAAAAAACACCAAGCGTTGAACACTGTTAGGTATATTCTTTTTCTCTCATGTAAATAATATAATTATGTGGATTTTTAACCAAAATATTTTGATTTATGTATAAAATAGTGGTATTATATTGCGCTTTGATATAAAATTTAGTCAGTCGGGGCTTTAAGTTTTAGATATTTAGAAACATTATATATTTTATCACCATAAAAGACACCAACACATATTATATATCTTATTTTATAACGGGTTTTATGATTATTGTCTTTATAATAATAAAGATAACAAATGCTTAACATATTAATTGGGATGACCTGTGATTCAGCTTGCTTGGCTCTGGAGACTCGGGAGAAATAAATAATACGAATATAATTTACTTCTCATCAAAAGCCTAACATAATTATATAGTGTTCAAAGAACATAGAGACATTTGCTCTCACATGTATTTAAAAACCAAAAATAGCTTCTGTGACTTAATCTCGCTTATCTGTGGTTCTTCCGGTATCTTTAATTTTCTATGTGCTATTACCACTCTTTTGTATTGTAATATTTACATAAAACAAGTTAGTCTTGTAAGATACGGTTATATTTATACATATGTATTGTGATTTATGATATTTGTACGTTGCTTCACTTTATGTAGAAAATTTTAGTGGGACCTACTTAATTTAAAAGTCAACGAATATTTACCATAATTTTGAGAAATAAATCTAGGTGGTGTGTAAATGTTCTATCTAATTTTATCTAAATTATCATACTTAAAATGTACTTAGCAATATCAATGTTAATTGGTAAAAAAAGATTAGGTAGGTCACTCGAGAAAAAATATTATTTTCGATGTAAATAATATTTTATATACCTACTCAGGAGGTATTTTACTGTCTACTATTTTACTATGTCGTACTGGCTCGCAAAACGACTATGTAGTTAGATAGGCGCTGCTACTATCACAAGGTCCCCGGACTTAATCTAGAATCAGTTTGTGTGACACTTGTCATTCCCATAAAAATAACACTGCTTAGGTATTTTTTGTTTTTGTCGGCTAAATAACGCCTAGTGCTCTATTGTTAAAATGGATAATTATCACAGCTTGATCTTGTCGCCATAATATGTCGATCGGAATTAAATTGTAAGTAAGAATTTGTATTGTATTGTTAGATTTATATAATTATATATTAATAAGCCTTCATTTTATTTAGCATATTCTCAACATTTTATATTTTAAAATGTAAAGATTAGGATGATTATGACTACCGGATGTTATGATAAGGTTAAAAGTATTTTGGTTTCTAAAATAATTCTGAATACAATGAATGAAATAATTATTTGTAAACATACTATAAATATATGTTGTTTAAGTCTAGATGTTAGTTTCTTTTTCTAATATTTGGAAAAACTTATTAGGATTTAAGTTGAACTTTTGTATAAAAACGGATGACAAATGTAAAAGAGCACATTCTGTAACCGACGATTGAAGTGGACGTATTTCGAATATAGATATAATAGTGTTTTCAAGCTATCTTGTTTTATTGCCACCTGATAACTTATATCAGAAGTGGGATTAGAATCAAGATGGTCAGCGATAACGATAGTGAGAATAGTGAACGTCGCTCACGTCGACGGTCAAAGCATTCTCGGCGAAGTAGGCGCCGTCGTCGTCGCCATAGCACCAGTTCAGAAGACAGTTTCTCTGACTTGGATCAGTATCACGGAAAAAGGAAACGTGGACACAATAAAAACCATTCTAAGGGGGCATCTAGTAATTGTAATCAGGAATTCGTAACAGGACTCGAGACAAATAAAACACAACAGAAAACTATACAGTTGACCGAAACACCACCTAGAGAACTCCCTGGGACGCCAATAGAAGTAGCACCGCCGCCGCGCTGTCAGGTTTCGCTACAGGAATCGGAATCACCACAACCAACATCAGGGACGCAAGCGGAGCTTGCTCGACAGCTGCAGCATTCTCCGGGTCCGGCATTTGGAGCTCAAATGAATGCCGATACAAGTAAAACTAATTTATTACTAAATATTAACGATATCTCTCAATTAATTCATAGTTTTGCACGACCATCTTCTCAAATAACTTATGACAAAAACATTATACCTACATTTGATCCTTCCCAAAAAAATCAGCGTATTGAGGGGTGGATAGCCAAAGTCAACGAATGCGCAAAGATTTACAACTGGACTGACGAACAGACGTCTCACTATGCTTTACCTAAGCTAGAGGGTCATGCTAGGAAGTGGTATGAAGGTCTACCAACCATACTTCTGACGTGGACTGAATGGCAGGATCGACTTATAAGAGCGTTTCCGTCTGAAACCAATTACGGCGCGTTATTAACGGAAATGTTAGAACGCCGAATGAAGTTAGGCGAGTCTGTAGACGAATACTATTATGAAAAAACTATGTTGTTAAACTCGTGTGGTATTATAGGCAAAAAGGCAGTCGATTGCCTTATATTCGGAATAGACGATAGGATGATAAGAGCTAGCGCGTCTTCGGCAAGATTTCAAGATCCAGAACATTTACTTAAATTTCTTAAAGATTTATGTAGAGAAACTCATTCTCGTTTTTTGAAACGAACAGCGAGTGCAAGCGCTTCCAACGATATAACATGCTTCAAATGTCACAAAACTGGGCACCGCAGTAATCAATGTCGTAGTAATGTTGCTGAGCTTACTTGCTTCAACTGCAAGGAAAAAGGTCACATATCTTCCAAATGTACAAAACCAATCATAAAATGCGACACCTGTCAAAGAATAGGTCACAAAACAACTGAATGCTATAGAAACGTTAGCTACACTAATATTAACAAATCCTTAGAAAAGAGAACGATGTTAACACGAAAATCAAGGTCTGATTCAAAATATTATAAAACCGCTATCATAAATAATGTAATCGAAGTAGAAAGTTATATAGATTTTGGAAGCGATTGTACTCTCGTTCGACAGGATATTGTAGAAAAATATTCTCTCCCTACGTTGAATAATGATATTCCCTACATTCGTGGTTTCGGCAATGGCTCATCAATTCCGTTAGGTAAGACACAGTTAACTTTGGGTGTTGGTGAGGTTACGGCAAAAATTGATGCATACATTGTTGATTCCTCTTTACTTAGTGAACCTTTATTGATTGGTCAAGATTTCACGGAAGGGGAAGACGTTTTGGTAATTAAAACTCATAATAAACTAGATATATTAAAAAGGAAATTAACAGATGACATGACAAACTTACAGACAGAAGACAACAATAATGAAAAGGTTATTTTAAAAATAAAAGTAGATACTGTCATAGATAGATTTGATTTTGTCAATTGCATTGATGAAAGCGGGTCTACCTGTGACGTGTATATAGAAAATAGCGTGAGAAGATTAGAAAATGCTAACTATTGTGTTATGGGGGGTGTTTATGATGTTCAAAATGGTGAATGTCAGATAGCTGTTCGCAATTTTTCTAATGATCCAATTTTTTTTAATAAGAATATTTTGTTAGTACGTAGCAAGCAAATTAAATCATCAGATCGTTCCAAAGACTATTCTGAGGTAACCTGTAATCAAATTAATAGCAGTAGCAGTAGTTTAAAACCAATAATTTTGACTGATATTAATATTAACCCTAGTCTCTCACAAGAGCAGCAACACTCTGTTCTTGAATTGATAAATCGATACAGAGATTGTTTTGCACACAATCTAGCTGAGCTGGGGTGCACAGATGTAGCTGAAATGCATATAGAATTAAATGATCACACTCCTGTAGTCTACCGGCCCTACCGTCTAAGTCATACAGAAAGAGAAATAGTAAGAGATATGGTTAAGGAACTTTTAGATAATAACATTGCTGAAGAATCCAACTCCTGCTATGCAAGTCCTATTATACTGGTAAAAAAGAAAACAGGTGGCTATCGTTTATGCGTCGATTTCAGAGCATTAAACCGCAAAACTAAGAAGGACCATTTTCCTATGCCTAGAATAGATGACCAACTAGATAGGCTTAATGGAAATAAATACTATACAAGCCTTGACCTTGCTAGTGGTTATTATCAGATACCACTCAGCGACGGCTGCAAGCACCTCACAGCTTTCATAACACCGGACGGTCTTTATCAATTTAAAAAAATGCCTTTCGGATTAGTTAACTCTCCAGCGGTGTTTCAAAGGACAATTAACCAAGTATTAGGCAACACTAGGTTTAATTCCACACTCGCCTATATGGATGACATACTTATACCTGGAAAAGATTTTAATGAAGAATATGAACGTTTAGAGAATTCTTTTCAATTATTGCGAATGGCCAAACTTACTTTAAATTTACAAAAATGTAATTTCTTTCAACAGGAGCTAGAATATCTTGGTTATGAAATAGGTGAGCATGGAATTAGACCTGGTAAAGCAAAAATTTCATCAGTGGAGCGGTTCCCAACACCACGAAATGCACATGAAGTCAGACAGTTTGTTGGGTTGGCAAGCTATTTTAGAAAATTTATCTACAATTTTGCTGTTATAGCTAAGCCACTTACTGATTTGACTAAGAAAAGTGTAACATGGTGTTGGGGTACTGATCAACGTGAAGCTTTTGCAAGATTAAAGGAAGCATTAGTCAAACGCCCGGTACTAGGTATATATGACCCCAAAAACGACACGTTCTTACATACCGACGCTAGTAAGCACGGTCTAGCTGGAATACTAATGCAAAAGGCAAATAATAGTGATAAAATAAATCCGATAGCATACTTCAGTCGGAAGACGACACATGATGAGCAAAATTATCATGCCTATGAGCTTGAGACGTTAGCTGTTGTAGCATCACTTCAAAGATTTAGAATATATCTCTTAGGTATTCCATTTACTTTAGTAACCGATTGCGCTGCTCTGAGATCAACGTTTACCAAACGAGACTTAATACCACGGATTGCACGTTGGTGGATAGCAATCCAAGAATTCGATCTCGATATACAATACAGACCTGGCTATGCTATGTCGCATGTAGACGCTCTCAGTCGAAATCCTCAGCCTTGTGAATCGAATGTTGATCAGGACGCTGTCCCCTCTATCCTTAGAATTACTCAAGCAGACTGGTTAGTTACATTGCAGTTAAAAGACACTGAATCACAACGAATTCGAAAAATTTTAGAGGATCCTGAATACTCAGATGTTAAGAAAAATTATTTACTTAAAAATAATACTTTGTTTAGGAAAATAGATAACCAATTAAGATGGGTCGTTCCCAAAATAGCTCGTTTTCAGTTATGTAAATTAAATCATGACGACATTGGTCACTTTGGTATAGAAAAAACACTTGATAAAATTAGTAAAGACTTTTGGTTTCCAAAAATGAAACGCTTTATTACAAAATATGTTCGCTCATGTTTAGAATGCGCTTATAGCAAAGAACCAGCGGGACCTAAAGAAGGATTCCTTCATCCGATTCATAAGGTTGATGTACCTTTCGACACCATCCATATTGACCACTTAGGGCCTTTTATCAAAAGCACTAAAGGGAATGTTTATCTCTTGGTTATTGTCGACGGCTTTACCAAGTTTTGCCTGTTAAAACCTTTACGATGTTTAAAATCAGCCCCCACCATACGAGCCCTAGAGGACGTATTCTTCACTTTTGGCTTTCCTAACAGACTAATATCCGATCAAGGAACATCTTTCACTTCTAACGAATTTAAGCAGTTTATAGAGGAGTCTAAGATTAATCATATTCTTAATGCTGTTGCCTCTCCACGAGCCAATGGTCAAGTGGAGAGGTACAACAGGACTGTACTAGATGCTTTGACAGCCTACACTGATAAAATAGGCGAGAAATACTGGGATCAAGCATTGGGAAAGTTACAATGGGGACTAAATAACACATTAAATAAAGGAATAGGTAAAACACCATCCGAATCGCTCTTTGGAATGCAAATGGTAAGTAAAGGGGATAATATATTCAGTTCTATCTTGGTAGAAACTCGACAAACAGGTGAAATCGAAAGTTTAAGAGAGCAAATAAGTAAACACATAGAAAAGGATCAACAAACACAAAAAAGGAGATATGATAAAAATAAAATTAGGGCAAAAGTTTATAAGATAGGCGACCTAGTAAAAATTTTAAAACCAGTTCCACACAACGAAGGGAAAAGTAAAAAATTGCTTCCAAAATTTACAGGTCCTTTTAGAATCACTAAAATTTACGAAAACGATAGATATGAAGTATCTAGTATACCAGGTACCAAAATAACGTATAAAGATTATTGTAATGTTTGGGCCGCCGATCGTATTAAGCCCTGGATTTCCATTTGCAATGACGACAACACAGATGATAAAAGCAGTAGTAGTAATACTGATACTGAACTCTAAAAAAAAAAAAAAAAAAAAAAAAAAAAAAAAAGTATTGATTGTAATTTTAATAAGTAATATGTAATTATCAATAGTTAAATCATAAATTAAATACATATTTAATAAAGTAATTATTATAATTTAAAATCTAAAGTGTACAATTATTTGAGATGTAATGGATAGTAGTATCTGAGAATTTAATGTGAGGTAAGCTAACAATCGGAATAGGTATTACAGTTTATGGTTAGAGAAATTTATTTAATAATAGACATGAATTTTTGATAATATTTGATGTTGATAGAACCATCGATATTTTCAGTTAATAAATATTATTATATAAATTTCAGAAATGAATTATGTGGTGGATTGAAATATCTGATGTTGATAGAACCATCGATATTTCCAGTTGATAAATATTATATAAGTTTCAGAAATGAATTAATTGGTGGATGTGAAATATCTGATGTTGATAGAACCATCGATATTTCCAGTTGATAAATATTGTATAAGTTAAGAAATGAATTAATTAGTAGATGTGAAATATCTGATGTTGATAGAACCATCGATATTTTGAGATGATAATTTGTATAGAAATTCCTGCATGTAAAATACTGGTAAAAATAAAATATCTGATGTTGATAGAACCATCGATATTTTAAGAGGATTATATAAATAGGTATTAAAATGCAAATATGTAACTAGTATGTAATGTAAGTACTACTATGTAACTATATGGAATATTTAATTTTAATAGAATCATCGATTGTTCAGTTGTAGAAGTTAGATGAAGATGAAATATTTGATTTTGAGAGATCAATCGGTATTTTTATCTTGAGTCTTTTTAAATGAAATATTTGATGTTGATAGATCCATCAATATTTTATTTCAATAAATATTTTATTTTATTTTAATGTAAAAGCCATTGATATTTGACATTATTGTTATGTAAAAAGATGAAACATTTGATTTTAAAAGATCCGTCGGTATAGATCCATCTTTATTTTATTTCAATTATATTTGTCAATAGAATTATCACGTAAAAGTATTATATTTTACATTACTTATTGTTATATATATTTTTTTTATAAAAAAAAAAAAAAAAAAAAAAAAAAAAAAAAAAAAAACCTTTGATATTTTACACTAATTAATTTATTAATTTCTAACGCAGATAGGGCTTCATTGAAGTTTGAGGACAAACTTAATGTCAGGAAAGGCCGAATGTTAGATTTATATAATTATATATTAATAAGCCTTCATTTTATTTAGCATATTCTCAACATTTTATATTTTAAAATGTAAAGATTAGGATGATTATGACTACCGGATGTTATGATAAGGTTAAAAGTATTTTGGTTTCTAAAATAATTCTGAATACAATGAATGAAATAATTATTTGTAAACATACTATAAATATATGTTGTTTAAGTCTAGATGTTAGTTTCTTTTTCTAATATTTGGAAAAACTTATTAGGATTTAAGTTGAACTTTTGTATAAAAACGGATGACAAATGTAAAAGAGCACATTCTGTAACCGACGATTGAAGTGGACGTATTTCGAATATAGATATAATAGTGTTTTCAAGCTATCTTGTTTTATTGCCACCTGATAACTTATAGTATTAAGCAAGGTAAAATAAAATGCCAATCGATTCAATTGCATTTTAAAAATGATTGTTTTTATTTGCAATATTAATGCAGATCTTAATTTTAATCTATTACTTTTTACTTTATATCATTTTGGAAAAAAGTATTTTTCTAAAATTACTTAAGTACTAAGCCCGCAACAAAAATAATTTATAATTATTATGAAAAGCATTAAATTTGTATACTGTGCTTGCTATTGAAAAAAAAACACAATCATTTCACATATTTTCGCTAGATTTAGTTATTTTTTATGCTTAACAAGCTACCTCGTTAAGCATAAAAAATTTAGTAGTAGGGTTAGTAAGTGATGAGACAGCCGAAGATGGAAACGAGCTACACCCAGATTCTTCAACCACAGAGGGACTGGCTCATTTACCTCCAACTGCCGGAACACAACAATGCTGGTAACATTATTGTTATGGCGGCAGACTTAGGTAAAATGGTGGTCTATCCAGGGAACTTAGAAAAGTCCTACCACCAACCGAGCAGAAAATTTCTGGCCCCACCAGAATCGAACCGCGGAACTCTAAATCTTAAGTGCCTACTTAAGATCAGCGGTTATGTTTTTATGTGGATTGTGTAATATACGTAATTCAAAAGTAATATTAGATATTTCGCAATTTTTTTTCTTTTAGGAGTTCGCTCTATAAAAGCAATGAAATGAAAATATATGAGACATGACGTAAGAGGTATAAAAGTTTCTGATATTTCAACAACGACAATTACTACCCTTTGTTTTTCTAGAATTGGAAAATGTTAACATGTTACCAAAATACAACGAAAGTAGAAAGTTTTAATAGTATAAATAGCGATTATGTGACACTTGTTTGGGAATCGATTTTAATTACTACTAATCCAAAACGTATTCAGGTATAGCGATTACCTTACCCACGTAACCTATACAAGAACATGCGTTTACCCGCTAACATTATTTAAATATTTTTACTAGTTAAAATATAGAGTGCTATAAAATTTTCAGCAATCCAAATGCGTAGTTATAGGTAATTACTTTCGTCGATTTTTGCAATTAGTTGTAATTATCTCAGCGTCAGTAGCACGCAGCTGGATATCACCAACTTTCAACGCTTTCCTTGGTAGCTGTTGCAAAATACAAGTTATTCATTGCGAATTTTTTATAGAAACTGAATAATTTAAACGTGAAAATACTATAAAATAAACGAAGGACGAGGAATAAACGTATAAAATGCGATAACAGTAAATATAGATGGTAAAATTTTTAGGTAATTAACTGTCATTTTTATTACAGTCAATGTTATATTTCTCGATGAAGGGCGAGGTAAGTAAATTGCAAAGAAAACCTCCATAATGATCTGAGGCTTCGGCACTTGTCATTTTTAACGAATAGTCCCTGATTCTGCAGTTTAAACTATAAATCTGAATTAAAGAGTACAGAGGTATTCTGTTCTCTTAATATGAAGGTAAAAAGGATAGAACTATCAAATAATTTGTGATTTAATACGGTGTATTCAAATTTAGATGTTAGTAAACTTCATAAAATATAGGTAGGTTTTAAGAAACATCTCCTCTAAAAATTTTCTATAATAGTCTTAGTTTCTTTATTCGCTGTCTATATTTAAGTAAATGTACAGTTTTATTTATAGCTATCCTATCCTTCTTCTTTACATATTGGAAGAAAAAGATATGCTGTACTTAAATTTGAATTTAGAGTATGCCTTCAGAATCAGGCCCACTGCTAAGTAATTAGACCCGAATTTTTATTTCGGTGCTATAAATGACGAATGTTTACATAAAACATTTGCCAAAAGCCATACTTTTGAGTCGTGTACCTTAATCCACATAAATACATTATTAATGCTCAATAAAACCAACCGCCTGTTACCACATTGCTCAGCACATACTATTACCTATACCTACTACTTTATGTGCAGTTAATAGCAAAAATATTAGTCTCAGCATGTGACAAATATTAATTGCGGCGGCGGTCTAATTCAGTGGGAACTAAATCGCTATCAAGTACATTACCCAACGCGTTCTGACCACGTATACTTATCTTAGGAAAATTGCAGTTGCTCGTGACAGTTCTATGGATGATCTATGTTTTCTGCACGTAGAAATATTTTAGCCGGGTTACAATGCCTAACTAGTAGCCGAAGTTATACTAAGTCGCTGTACATCTGCAGAATCACTGTCCACTTAGGAAAACTACGTCGTTTAAGCTTCCTGAATAGCTTCGTCGCCAGCTATCCTCTGTTATATGAGTGTTATAGCTCCAACTATGGCGCAAATTAGACAGCACGTATGACGCATTTAATGAGCATCTGTAAAGGTAACATTACAGACTTGTAACATATTAGCCATAATAACATAATAACTGAATATTGGTTGGCAAACTTACAGCAAATGTGTCTCGCGATGGCTGCTAGTCAAAAAAAGCAACTAAAACAAAGTGTGTTTATGGTGTGTGCTACATAATAGATAATTTTGCACCCGGTACCATAAATACATTGTCCTATATTCAGGTGAAAGCACATTTGATACAATTTTGTGAACTTACATAATTTCATGACCCTGTAATTTATTTCACACAACATCTCTCAGTGTTATTATTTTATTATTTGAACGTTCGCAACCTTATTGAGACGATGTTATAAGAAATCAACACTTATTGTTAGGTATAATTATTATTATAATTTTTCCTTCTTTGTGTGGAATCTTCATGAGAATGAGTGCTCTAGATTTCTGTAAAATCAATTTAAAAAGAATTTAAATTTACTGTCTAATAATAGCGTTTGATAGAAAATCATAACAAGAGTAGGTACAATGGGCAAACAATAGGGCAAAGATAGGAAAAAAATATCAGTTTGTAATTTTATTTGTATAAAATTTTATTTTAAGCTGACTTATGTAAATGATCTCCAATCTGGTAATCCAATTTGGTAACACAAAACAAAATAACAAGAAGCAAAAGAACAAAACAAAAGAGAAGACTCTTACATTAGAATATCTAATACTTAAACCATAATTTCGAAAAATGGCGGATAGGAAATTCGTACCGTAATGCTACGAGCTGTACAAATATTCACATAATGGTCCATGACTTAGTTTAGTTACTATTAGAAAAGAGTAGATACTGTGTCAAGCAAACCAGGCTTATCGAATGGGGCTAGATAGATAATTTCCGTTCTAAATAACTGATGATTAACACAGCGAAAGTTCAACAACATAATATGAAGCATTAAATGGTCACTAATTTAATTTATCAAATGGAAAATAAATTAATAAATAAAGTAGTAAATACTGTAAATTACTTTATACGTTCTCTCTTAAAATGCAAGCATGTAGGTAAGTTAAGTCGTATAACTTTTTTAGAGGTGTTCAACCTGGCAGTGATAATGTATTACCAGGTATTAAAAAAGGTACAGCGTGTAGGTAATGTTTAAAATTAAAAACTAATCTTGCGGTTAAACTATTGAATATAATTGATTGTTTTTTTTTTGAATAGTGCTTATTAGCGTGTTTTTGTTGATATCCCTAAGGTCTATGGAATTAATGAGACCATGTAAGTAAAAAAAATGGAAGAAATAGGATTTTTTTTCAATTTTTTTTTTAAATTATCAGTTTTTATACAAAATTATTCCACAAACATAAGATTTCACATCTAAATCATCTAAATGCGATGCAAGTTTCTTAACTGTACCATACAATTAAATTGAAGCAAGAAATGGCTTCCATAGTAAATGTGTTGTTTATAATACCATGCAATTTACTCAAAATTCAAAGCTCGACCGTCTAATCGGAAATAATCATTTAGGGCGCCTAAATGATAATTACAAAACTTTAATGCTCATTCCGCTATATTAATTTAGGAGTCACCACTGGCACCACGTGGACAAAACTAAAGGTAAAGAAACCATGACCTTTCTCATCCCATAAATTCAACCTATCATAAAGCTTTTGAACACGATACAAAAATTTGCATAAAACATTTTAAAAGATTTTCTTTTTACGTTTCTCTAATCAATTTGCATGTTAATTTCGATCGTTTACGTCTCAATCGACCTTAACGTTCGCTTCTTTTTAGTTCGGTATAAGTTCTGTATGAAAAGTAGGCTTGATAGAAGCGGCTGCGGAGCAAGAACAGGCGCAGCAGACGACCAGGGGCCTTACCACCATCTTTATAAAAGCGATTCATATTCCGCTCGGTTCAGTATTGGTTCCTAAACTGCGTCGCTGTCATAGTCGTAGATAGCGTCGTAGTACGAATTAAACGATTCTACTCAGTTTAGGACCTAAATTGGATCGCAATAAAAGATGGTGGTACGGGTGCAGTACTTTTTTCAATGAAAAAAGGATTGATTCCTTTTTCGTTGTATTCTTTAACATTGCGTTTCTTTCTTGCATGCTATTTATTGTATAGGTAACAAATATATATGTATGTCTTTAAAATAAGAAATAACGATACGTAGGATTGATTTAATTTGTTGTTTAATAATGATTTATACCGAAAACGGAATGTGCCGAAACAAGAATATGTACAATCAGGAATACGACGACAAAAGGAATTAATCGAAAAACTAGCTTACGACCAGCAAATCTACGTCTAGTTGACGCAACGTTACAAAGTGCGTCGTACTCGACGATGTTGCATGAGTTCTGTGTCAAACAAATTTAATGTAACCTCGCGTTAGTGTATATGTCGTCGCAGCCCTCTGGTTAAATCAGCCACTTGTCTGGACGCCTAGCCCGTTAATTGAACGCCGGCATCCAATCAAACGGCTGAAGTAAAACTAGTGAACTCATTGAGCGCAACGTTTAACCAAATGGCTGAACGTCATGTCAGCCGTCTGGTTTAAATTAGCCTAGGCAGGTCGTTCGTGCCGGAGCTGGTTCAGCGTTGGAAGAGCGGAGCACAAGAAGCTTTACTGAGTAGGTGGCTTCAACGCCTCAACGAACCCGCGGCCGGCATTCGCACTGTGGAGGCCATCCGTCCGGTTTTCCGGGCGTGGATAAGGCGGCGACATGGAGTGCTGACCTTCCGTGTACTGGGACTGGGACCCCGTCACCCGCGGGAGCGTCTCAGTTGATATACCAACATTTGATATAATTGAACTTTACTTACGTTCATTTTACATAATAATCATTTTTTATACCAACACTTAATATAATTTTATTTATCATAACGTTTACTTTACATAATCTTCATTTTATATAATATAACGTTCCACCAATATTTAGTATAACGTTCCTAACGAATAATGCCATTATTATTTAATATATCGTTCATTTCATATAATTTTATTTGATATACGCGTCATTTTATATAACTGTCATTTAATATAATAGATGATTGATATAATCCTCACTTGGTATAACAATCAATTGATATAATAATCTGTTGGCATACGGTGTTAGTGACAGAAACGAATCACTGCAAAACCGACTCCACGTAGTGCGTAGTCTTGTCTGCCCTACCCCTAGGCCCTAGAGTGTAATTTAAGCCCGCGAAGGCGTGGAGGGGCGAAGCAGCTCGCGAGCTGAGGAGCAGGTGGTTTTGACGACTGTAGCTGTCGTAGCTATATTATGAGTACAGTGAATCTTCACTTTGCCATGTCTCCATGATTAAATAAGATAAAATAGTAATAATTACATAGTAATAAATTAGTTTTTTATTAACCGACCTCGTTATCCTTTTAACACCTTCTCATTGAGATTATTTTAATGAGCTCAAACACGCTATATCTGGTGTAAGTTTCTGAAGAATGAAGCATCCCGCAGACTATTTGATGATACAGCATCTGATAAAGGTTAGCGGTTAGCATGTCTTGGAAATATTATCGAAGTAACAGTACATCCGAACGGAACTTTGAAAGTTAGTAACACCCTTTTCTCAAGTAGGAAATGAGCTGGTGGTCATTAAACGCCTTTAACTTCATAAATTACAGCTAAGAACTATCTCGATCACGTCAGATTCCAAACAAAAAAAACGAATTAAAATTAATCTATTCGTTTAGGAGCTACGATGCCACAAACAGACACACAGATACACCGACAGACAGACAGTCAAATTTATAATACCCATCTTATAAGGTTTCGGGAATTATTATGCTTCCCGCCGCGCTTGACTTAGCTGACACACTAAGGTCAGGAATCAGGATTCTTTACCGGAAGGGAACCCCGTAAAAGTCGTAAAAATGCGAGTTGTTTCGAGCACCGAGAGGGTTCCGTACAAACTTGTATGTAATTTTGGATAAGTCAGAAAGAACAGCAAACTCTTAGTAGTTGAATAAACGTTCATCTCTCGAAACGATTTTGTCGTTTTCCGTTTGTAGTTAAAAAAGTTGTAATATAACTACAAATTAACGACTTTTCTTGTGCTATAAGACCTCATTTTTTGCCGAATGTCATGATTTTGTCAAAGTATACATATTTTTTTTTTATTTTTTTTTTATACAACTAGATGACAAACAAGCTGACGGCCCACCTGATGATAAGCGGTTACCGCCGCCTATAGACACCTGCAATAACAAGGAAGAATCACTTGATATTGCAGGTGCGTTGTCATCCTGGGGCCTAAGATGAAATGCCGTCCATGCCCAGTAATTACACAATTTATATGGGAACCCGTTAAATGGCCTTTTTTTATTGCGTTGACTTAGAAGTTTGTTTTATTACAACTTCCAGGTACCGTATGATAATCCTATGTGCTTTAATTAAATACTATTAAATTGATATCTTCCCGCGTTCCTTATAAAAGGGTCATAATTAACAAAACTTAAAGCAGACAATTAGACGGATAAAAAAGTGGCCCTATTAGAGTTCCGTTATGCCTTTGAGGTACGGAACCATAATAAGCCATAAATACCGTTCTTCGTTCAGATTGAGATGTTTTAGTACTGATATTCGATATACTAACAAAAGATAATACAAAAAAAGACCACGTATCCTACAGCCGATACTGATAATGATCATCACATTACGCACTCGCGACGCGACATAATCACACATTACAAAAACTGGTACGAAATAAGGGCACAGCTCTCTGTGCCTGCTCGCGGGCTTATATGTACACATACTTAAAATATTTATTCACCATTCATAATATAGGTACATTTTAACGTTTCGTCCCTTACCAGTCCGCGCCGGCTGGCACATTGCCGATAGTGTTGAGTTGAGACACAATTTTTCTATTGTGTATAGAAAAATTGGGTCTCAGCACAGTCGCCCTTATTAATCAAAATTGTACTCCTTGAGGCATTCTCGGATTAGCTATTCCGTGTTTTGCCTATAGTTCTTATTTCGGAAGTATACAAAACATAGATTACCTATTATCTATTCCGAGGATCCTCCAAGGAGTAAGATTGTTATTAAAAAGCAGAATAAGTACCATTACCTTAAGACTACATAAGCACCCATACTTAACGCATAAAAGTTAAAACAAGACATCAAATATCTTCAATAGTTTGCATATAATCGAAAGGAACAAAAGGCTGTAAGTAAGATGCTGTGAAAATCTATACAAACAGTAGTACCCCTATTATTAATCTGTGCCCTTAGTGTAAGTTCCAAAGTTCCAATTATTTAGTTTGATTCGATAGTTTGATCGAGACTCGAGACTGACATGTTATCATTCAAAACGTACATTAAATTCCTTTCAAATTCTGGATTAGGTACTTTCTAATATTACTTTACTATATTACTTTACTTAGTAAAGTATTATTACCTACAGTATAGAGGAATAATGAGTTTTAAAATCTTATAACCACAATTAATTTTATTTTTAACACAATAAAAGTTTTGTAACAAATAATAATATTTTTAGACTATTTAGAAAAATATCTAAACTATAAAAGCATAATTTCCTGTGGAGGGAAACAAACCCGCACATTTTATCATCAATGCCAAAACTCTACTATCGTTCAGTGCAGAGACAATTTTTATTTGGGTAGGTGTCCATATAACCCACCATAACCATTTAATTTTATTCATAATTATTTTCTTTCATATCATTATTTGCTTACCATTTGAAATAGCTGAATAAGTTTAAGCACTTGTACGAAGATGCCGAACCAATCTTATGTAAACTGAATACCCTATTTATAGCAAATAAAACATTTTATTTATTTACTAGCTGACCCCGCAAACGTTGTTACGCCATAAAAAATGACCAAAAATAAAAAATAAATAGATAGTAGCCGATTCTCAGACCTACTGAATATACATATGAAATTTCATGAAAATCAGTCAAGCCGTTTCGGAGGAGTATGGTAACTAAATTGGTGACACGAGAATTTTACATATTACATTTATTTATTAAAGACAAATGTTATTCACATGCTAAAATTAATTATGAGTAGTGGACCTAGTAGTGTAGTACTTACATGGCTAGCAGTAGGTATGTCGGGCACGTAAGTGGCACGTTTAAGGTTTCTATTTCTTGCATTGCGTAACCACCATAAGAAATGTCAATTTCACCACGATCGGTGACTTAGTAGGCAAATGTTTGATTTTATGACTTATTAGATGGAATAATAAATTACTGATACAACACCAATGTAGGTAGCTATTCGGTGTCAACACACAATCGACAAGCAAAACTAACTAGTTTGAATTATTTCGAGTTTATTATGAATGATATTGCAAATCTTTTATCTATTCTGTGTTACAAATTATTAAATCAAAAAATGACTGTTTTGACATTGCTGTTATGTGCTTATTAATTCAGGCATCTCACGTCACGCAACATCAACACACATAAATAGCTATCCCTCCCCCGGTAAGAGAAGATACACGTGTATACTTAGGTGTTGCCCCTGCCAAAAAGGGGGAGAGTGAGAAAGTGCAAAAAAAAGTAAACAGAGCCCATGCTTAAAAGATGCATCTATGATTCTGTAGAAAGAAATTTATTAACTATAATGTTATAATTTCATGACGTAAATAGCTGCATTTGAAATTACCCTGCGGTCATGACCCCACCCTAATTTCGGGGTGATTTCACGAGGTGTTTACAGAGTTTCCTTTCAACCTATATCAAGATATAGGGTGGTATCCTATGGTATCTGCAAAACACAAGTTTTACTGTAACGTTAGGTCTTTAGGAAACAACTGTCTATTTCCACCAGTATCAATTTAAAGGACTGTACATAAAATAGTAAAAAAATAAACTGACTCTATATTATATAACTTTTTCAATATTAAAAGGCATTAGAATTATATTCAGAAGGGTATCCGTCATTAGGGCACATGCAAATGTGCCGAAATATAGGTAACTCGTTACAAACAAAGTATATATGTTAATATTCCGAATAAAATTCAAATTTTAAAAATATAGTTCATTACAAAAAAGTTGTTTCACTTTTTTGTAATGACCTTTTTCTATAAAACAAGCGCTACTTTAAACCTATTTAAACATAAAAAGTATTTCATACTCTCTGATTCACTGTCGAATTCGATTGTGGAATTTAATGTCTACTACATCATCCTCATCTACATCCTCAGTATCAAATTTCATGCAAGATTTTATTAGATATGTGCTATGCCTTAAAATAAATTATAGTATCTTTAATAAAGACACTTAAAGTAATCGTCATTATTCCAATTTAAACGCTTCGAAGGATAATTAGGATCTCTGTTTTGAAAACTTAAATGCATAAACATTAAGTAACTAACGGTAGACTTGACTACAAATGTAACCCTCGCGTAATTTACCTTCAAAGCAATACCTAATTACGATTTCGTGACTGATCATGACTTTTCTTTGTTTCAGGGAACAATACATATTCAATGTATTCGAAGTGATAGTCAGCACGTTGGAAACCAAATTGCAACGAATAGAAAACCTAGATAAAGCTGTTGAACACTTGATGAGGAGAGTAGAGGCCCTTGATTCGAGAGTTAACGATAACATACATAAAACTGATGCCATTATCTCGAAACTTGGTAATCTGGATTTGAAGCTATTCAGCCAAGTTGGACAAGATGATGAAGGAATCACTGAGAACATTTCTAGAAAAAAAACTGATATAAAACTGACCGACACGCGCTTTCTCGATAAGAAGTTAGAATCTCTTGACCAAAAAGTATCTGATATCGACACAAAGTTAGTAGGTTTAAAAAATCAAATAGACAATAACTTTTTACCTGTTGACGATATCAACGCTGAAGCAAGTGAAAAAAAACCTATAAATCTTAATGTCATAGAAATTGCGAAAGGACTGAATTCCGAAGTGATCAACGAGATAACAAAAGAAGTGGACCAACTACGAACTTCGATGTCCACTGTCGATCGCAAATTACAATTCCACATAAATTTGGTTTCGGAAAATCTTGGCAAAGTACTGTATATGATGGCTGATGTTCACGCTGCTATAGTTGAGCCCGAAGTCGCTTCGATCAATGTCAACAGTCTGTTTAAGAACCGAACCACGACAAGTACGCAATCACCTGCGACAAAAGCCAGCAAAATAGACACGCTCGTCAACAAGATAATTCCGATGATGAGCGTTTCGGAAAAAATGGATGAAGTGTGGGACGTAGTAGTCGGAACAAAGAGTTCCGTCGACGATTTAGTACCAAAATCCGATGAATTACTAACGCAAACACAAAGACAAGAACGCGCTATTGGTCAAATTCATAATGATTTAAGGGTTAAAACTAATCTCATTATAGAGAATTTGGATATGGTCGAAAAAAGGTTAAAGAAACAAGAAGACGACGTGGCAACACTTGCACAACGCCCGGTCCCCGCGGAACTACTGCTGGATCCTACGATCGACAGGCTGGTGGAGTACGCGCCGAATCGATACCGAGTGGACGAGCCGTCGACAGACCCGAGCACGAGCACCATGGCAGTAACAACCACGCCATCTTCCTCTACAGCCAATAACAGGTGACATCTATCTTTACCTACTATGCTATTGCGATTGTCTAAATCTGTTTTGCTGGCAGTGATCTTTTGTATTAGCGAGTGTAATTGATTTGTGCTGATGCGGCAATGCAAGGAAGAGCTGGGTGTAGACGGTGACTAATGGTTGTGTCGCATGCAGTCCGAGCGGTGCGAGCTCGAGCGCGACTGTAACAGTCACGCCTTCGAGCGGCGGGAGCGGCGCCAGCACTGGCGGCAGCACCACGCCGCGCCCCGCCAGTCGCAAGGGCGGCATCATCTTCCCCAGCGTCAAGAACAAGCCCATCATCGGTAACAACACTTTTGCATCCGAGATCGTCGCCAACTATAAAGATGTGAAAGTGAGTCATAGTTACATCCAGTTATTATTTACTCGTTATAGTATTAAACACACTGCATTTTCGCTGAGTTAGTCAGTAGTAAAATCTTAATTAATATCGCCAATGACAAAATAGCGCAGAGCAAAAACATTAGGTACTTTGAAACATTAATTTTTTAACATTACTAAATAATAGAGTAGATAATAATTATGAGATGAAAGTAGGTAAACAGCTTCTAGGATATATAAATAACAACTAAAGATTTAACTTCGATATCTATGTAATTGAACATTATACGAAAGAAACTAGGTGTCTGCGTAAGTATATCGATATCGAATCGACAAAACATGATACGTGCTCAGTTTAGCTCCAATACACGCCTCTTACTTCTATCGGTTTAGCAATACGGAACACTAATTTATACTGACTATACCCACACAGGCACAATGTTGTGAAGGGACGTTTTGTAAACCAGATAGTTGTCTATTTTAAAGGAATTCTATCTCAGGCCCACATCCATAATACTAAAATGACTTGCCTCGAATAGGACCTATATAAAGTTTTCAGCTTTCATTTATGAGATAGGCATTTAAGTTTTTACATAGGTATTTAAGTACGTATTTATAATTATTATTTCTTGAGAAATAAATATATCTTTCTTTAGTTATTTCCATTTTATATTCAGTACTAATAATTAGTATTGTTTTTTCTTATAAGTAAAAGAGACAAAATTAAAAGCAGTAGTGTAAATTGTTATCTTACTTGTTAGATAGGTACCATAAATAAACTATAATTACAAAATTATTCATCTGGTCTTGTAGTATATACAAATATTACATAATGAAAGTCACGACTCGAAACACCGGCTGAATAACGGTTAACTTACCTACTTCGGAGGATTACAGACTGCCATCTCTAAGCACACCGAATACTACTTGCTTTTAGCTAACCAAAAAACTCAACGTGATTACCTACGTTGCAAAATAAAGGCCTCAAAGCGTTTCGTTTTAACGATAACTCGGTTAGTCGGTTATTATTATGACAAAATGTATCAAATTCCGACAAAAGACTTGCGGTCATTACGACGAATGTTCGCAGGTATTCTCTACTTAAGTTTCGAGCACTATTGGATTGCGCAAGAACCAGCTGAGCCCGAAACTCGTTTGTTGTTAATCGCATGTCCCATGTTTGTCCATTCATTAAGTTCGCAGGGATGCGTGAAAACAGCTAGTATGGTTTAAAGTCGAGAACACCGCGCAAGGAAAGTTGCATCGACCTATTACGTAAATCTGGTTCATACGTTACAGAGCGCGCTTTCCGCGACTTTGCAAGCGATCGGGCAAAAACCAGCCGTTCCCACAGCGCGACAATTACGACCTGTTACAACGTGTTTATTGTCTTAGTGAACAAGAACTGGTGGTTATGTCGAGCACATGATGCAATCAATATGACAAAGTCTATCCTACTGGTGTATCTGCAGTAGGTAAGTCTGTGATAGTGGCTGCACAAAATAAAACGACAGTATTCATTAGGCTAATTGACTTTAAGCTAGGGAATTCCTAGACTACTAGGTAATCTACATATACCTATTTAAATTATTATTTTATGTCTAGCCTCATTGACATTAGTTTCATGGTGAGACAAGTAGACAATTGTGGGATTTTGACCTAAAATTGGAACCCATCATCATCATATCAGCCTATGATGTCCACTGCTGAACAAAGGCCTCCCCCATCGATCTTCAAATAAAACGGTTTTGCGCAGCCTGCATCCAACGGCTCCCCGCGACCCTATACCCTACCAGGTCGTCTGTCCATTTAGTGGGAGGCCGTCCTACTTTCCGCTTTCCGCTTTCCGGTACGCGGTCGCCACTCCAGAACCTTAACGCCCCACCGGCCGTCCGTTTTGCGTGCTATGTGCCCTGCCCACTGCCACTTCAATTTGCTAATCCTAAGAGCTATGTCAGTGACTTTGGTTCTCTTACGGATGTCCTCATTTCTGATTCTATCTCGCAGAGAAACACCTAACATTTTCAGACCCACCTGTCAGGAGGTTCTGTCGAGGTCGTCGAGCATTGTGCTCAATTCCTCCAGGGATTCTGCCATGACTACTATATCATCGGCAAACCGAAGATGAGTGATGTATACGCCGTTAATGTTGATGCCAAGTCTTGTCCAGTCCAGCAGTTTGAAAACATCTTCCAACGCAGCGGTAAACAGTTTCGGAGATATTACATCTCCCTGTCTTATCCCTCTCCGCAGTTGGATGGGTTTCGTATACTGATTCTGTATACGGAGCGACATGGTGGCGCTCTCGTACAAAGATGTCATCACCTCGATATACCGATAGTCAATGTGGCACCTCTGAAGAGACTGAAACACGGCCCATGTTTCGATTGAATCGAAGGCCTTCTCGTAGCCCACAAACGCCAAGCAAAGTGGCCGGTTATACTCCTCGGTCTTCTGAATAATCTGCCGCAGCATATGTATGTGGTCTACGGTACTAAAGCCTTTACGGAAACCGGCTTGTTCGGGAGGCTGGAAGTCGTCAAACCTGCGCGCGAGACTATTTGTGAAAATTAGAACACCCTGGCAAATGATTATGTTCTCATATCAAATTTCCATTTGACAAAGTGACTAAGTAGAAATAAAGAAGAAAATGACTTAAAATAATAGTTCTTGTAAGACCTTAAAAAAGCGATATTCTTCCTTAACTAAAAATGTTCTATTTTAAACCGCAATATTAGGAAAGTTTTCAACTCCTATCCCGGCAGTTATCGACACAGATAACAGATACAACAGCAGGCACATGCAATAGAGTAGAGGTACACAAAATAGTTATAGTCTGGAGATTGTTGGGTCGTGACGGCGACTAATCACAAACCCTTGTTATGATGAAAATAGATAGATACAGATACTTCAACTTTCCATTTCTAGTAAGCTGTTATTCAATAAAAGGCGCTTTACAATTTACAAACAATGTTTGCCAATTACCCACAGCATATAACTGTGTATTGCTAAGGGACACAAGCAAAACTTTAAGGTTTCTACCCAGCCCAAATTAATAGGAAGTTGTCCACTATTCGCGGAGATATGTATAACTTTCTTCGTCAAGCTCTCTTTCACCAAATGTTACATTATCAACGTCCGCGAACCATAAATGTTAACTTATGCAATTTTACCAACGACGAAAAGAATAACTCCGCAAACAAAACCAGATACTGCTCAGTCAGTAAATACATACAATTAGTGAGCAATGCAAACTGTGAGATTATATATTAATGGACTCGAGAAGTCAGAACGTCTCAATGCATGAGTTATGGACATGAGAACAAACCAAATGAAAAGGAAACCATTTAAAAGTTATTAAGAACGTTACGTTTGTTTCGTTTTCCATTTGTCATAATTTACGAAACCTAGCTGTAGGTAGGTCTAAATAAAATATTTTGCCACTTCTAAACCACCAACGTGAAAAGCTCATCGCAGCATCACGGTTTTCCTAATTTTCTTGTTCATTAATATCTAAATAGACATTATCTGTTTTAGCACGTCAGTGGTTAGTGGGTTAGTTAGGAACTTTCGTTCAAGTGTATATGTTCAATATATTTGCTTTAAATCGCACATTCTTGTAGTGTTTATTTTTATTTAATGAGTCATTAAAAGTATTGAAATACGGAATCAATATAATTTGGAAAGTCCTTTTATTCGTTCACAACAATTGTACTTATGAAAAGAAATCTAGGAGTTACGTACTAATAGATTCATTTATTAAGTGTTTTACTTGTGATATAACACCTTTTTTCGTCGGGGGTAAAAAATTAATTTAATTAGGCATATGGACATATTATAAATATTGCCTTTTCTCACACTACAGTTTTAATGAATTGTATCAACCAACCCTTGAAAATTATTGTGTGTTGTGCTGAGTTTGTGTTTTTGTTGAAAATTATGTCTTGTTTGACATTACCTACTGTTATGGGAACGCTCTCGAAAATTAAGGCAGATGACAGTGCTGGCGATCTTATACTAGGCTTGTTAAACTTTGGTATGAGACAGCTCACAATTTTTGTTTCAACAAATCCTGTTTAGGGACATCAGTCCCTCTAATGTTAGTTTCAATAGAATTGAAACGAAAACAGCACCTCTGTGGTGAATTATTGGAAACCACTTTTTATACATTTATGGATTTGAGAGGCGAACACGACGATGATCGTCTTCGTTTTGATTGGATTGAAACTCACACTAGGGTACTTACTGCACTGCCCTTAAATTCTTGAAGGTGAATTATCTATTTTTGCAATATTGTTTTTATTTAATGGCCTGTCTTTTATCTGTTGAGGCATATTATTGTATAAAACTATTTGTACATATTATGTTATATTGCATTGCGAATATAAATTAGCGCATGGCGACCGTTGCGAAAGGTCCATGCAGGACTGCGCTGAGCGAAAGCCGAAATGTCGGCAGTCGGCCTGACATGATCACCGTGAACCGGGAAGTGAGAAATGCAACGTTAACAGTTTATCTTGGTTCCCATGTTTTTATTTCATGATGATGTTCACAATACTTATACTGTTACTAACAAAAGCACTTGGACGATTAACTCGAATGCTGCCTGAGCATTTTTATTGTTCATAAGTATAAATAGGTATGAACGGACTAAGTAGCTAGACACAGCTCCGAAAATCATGGAGGACATTCTATACTTTAAAACCGTTTTCACTTGCTTTTGTTCCATTATTTCGGTGAATTTGGTTAAACATGTAGGTAGTTGTAGCCTGAAGATACCTACTTATCGGAATTAAGAGAATCCATTCGATATCTTAATTAATTAATTATAATTAAGATATATCGAATGGATTCTCGTAAAAAAAAGAAACAGAAATTAAAACCGATTTTAGTTTAATTTTTTTTTACAATTTTTAGTGATAATTTTAAAGGTCAAAGCTAGATGGGTGACCATCAGCTTATATTGTTTCTCACTATCGAATCATTTCACTAAAAAGTCATAGGAAAGCCAAAATCCGCAATTTTGCGAAATTGCGAATTTTTGTTCATTCCAGATATTTTGATTAAAAACCAAACTACCCATTCGATTTTTACAAAATTTTTATGGGACCAAATGGCAAATATTCGGACAAAAAAAATCATCAATATCGGTTCACCCAGTCGAAAGTTCTGAGGTAACATAATAAAAAAACAGTCGAATTGATAATCTCCTCCTTTTTTGAAGACGGTTAAATACCTAAGCACTAATCGCTTAAAAGTAGATTTTATTTTAATAGATATCTACCTATACCTTTATTGCAGTAAGTGGGAAATATATTTAATTATATTCTATGATGTCAATATAGTACGGTACCAACAATTAGTATGTGCGCCATAGTCGGTGTGAGATGATGGTACTATGTATTTAATGTGTTAAGCTGACACTCAGAAGTAACTTCTATGCTGTACACCATGCTGTTGTATGGTACAGCATTAGCAAAAGTGAAGTTTGATTACTTTTGAAAGTGAATCTAAACCCAATCGTTTTGATCTCAATAGGGATTATGCATATTTTTTAAATAATTTTAACACGTGTTCTGCGGTCACTCAGATAATCGCTGAAGAGTTTCAGCGGTATTCCTTTATTTTCCATGAAGACGGCTGTTTTTATCAGAACAGGCACAGAAACCGTGTCAAATGCCTTTTTCAGATCGAGGAATGCCGCTAAACATTTTCTTCCTGCATCAACTGCTAAAACAGCGTCTTTGATAGATAAATTCCGCCGAAATCCGAATTGAGTTACATTTAGAAAAATACTTCGTTGGGCGTGTAATAATTAGCTTTTGTAAGATTATGGCTAATACCGATAGAAACGAGATCGGTCTATAGTTTGAAGCACTGTCCTTGTCACTACCTTTGTACACGGGTTTGCTGATTGCCTCTTTTAAGACTGATGGAAAAATACCCAGTTGAAAACTGAGATTAGCTAGATGGACAAGAGTATGTACAATTAAGCTCCCAATGAGCGCTTTTAATAAAATGAGTCGGTATATTTTTCGTAACCATGTGCACTATTAGATTTCATAGATAATGATTAGCAAGTTATAAATCTCTTCTGGGTCAGTGTTAAAGAGTACAAAAGATAACATTTGTAAGTTATATACTTCACTTGGACTATATGTATATTTTTACGCCACAATATAGTCTTTGGTTTGTACAAATGTCTTCAGCCAACTGTTTTTTCCTATTGTGGCAAAGCATGTACAATTAACAGTGTCTGCAGATCTCTGGACCGAAGAAGTAACTTTAAGGAGCTCTAAACTTGGAACTTTAGGCGGTGTGATGTTATTTATGGAACTCCATAGTTCTTTTGGGGTTTTAATAAAAGAGACAGGTAGCTATACCTACTGAAATTTATAATTTAAATATATCGGGTATTTTTTGCCTAAAAGCAATTAGCAATATTATATAACTTTACTTATTTTTTTATGAATGGTTTTTTTTTCATGCACATTCTCTATTGCTTTCAGCTGTAAAATTGATATATAAAAAACACTAGCTTATATTTATTATAACACCACTAGTTTTTACATATAAAAACCCTAGTTTTTTTATATATCGGTTTGACAGCTGAACGAAATAAGAAAACTATTTCATAAGGTATAATTTAATCTAGTTTCTAATACACCATAACAGTGGCGCTGATGTCATTATCATATGATTGACGGCTAAACAAAATCGACATCGAGATGTTTCGATTCTATCGAAACTAATTAACTTCAGACAACTTATACCAACTTGTTGTTGTGATTGTAGGTATCTAACTACATAAAAGTATGCATATAATTATTTGTTCCTTTAGAGGACTTGCTATGCGAATGTCTCCAGTCGAATTTAAAAACAAATAACAACAATTCACAAAAATCGAGCTGTGTTTTTAGTTTCTTTTGAATTATTAATGTACAGACGACAGCACATCAAGTGTTACAGTTGCACTACGAAAGCCGCCTCTATTAAGAACGGAATAAAACCGGTCTCAAGATCAAACTCTTACGCTTGATGTACGGTCGACTTTACTTGCTGGCATCACAATATTTACGACAAACCGATGTTTTACAACGGAATTCGTTTCCAGGGATACTCGTGCGTGGATCTTCTGAACGCTGGCATGAGGGACTCCGGCGTTTACTACCTCCAGATCAGGGGCACTACCTACTGGTTCCTGAAGGTGTACTGCGAACAGAATATTGCTGATGGAGGCTGGACCGTAAGTCCTAACTTTTTTGGTTGTCACTCAGAATAGATAGGTACTTAGCTAGAGGACAGAAACAAGAGTAAGTATTGAGAAATTAAGAAAATACTATTTTCATTTTTACTACAACATCGCTTTTACAGCCATAAAATAGTTCCTAAATAAGGAATTCTTTTATGGCTTTAAAAGTTGTAATGTTTATTTAGTGAACTCAGCGTGTGGAAGGTGGTACTTACCTAGTTTACCGCACATAATCCAATCAGGGTTTCTGGAGTTGGTCCTGAAAAATTGTATTCTTTAAAGTAAACCCTTAGTTCGCTAAGTGGCCCAGGGATTCACGGAAGACTCGACGAGGATCAACGTTGGCGTGACAAAAAAGTCATTTTTGACGAGTTTTGGGAATATGGTAGAAAAGTAACTGCAGGGTCCACCGAAACCAGCTAAAAAGTGGTCTATAAGATAACAAGTCTTGGAACCTCAAACAAAAATATGAAGTAAAATAAAAATAAAATATAGAGGGTGGTGGCGTCAATACGACGATAAATTAAAACCTAGTCAATATAAATTCATAGAAATGGTTTGCCTCTTTAAAAACATGTTATGAAATAATGCAGCCAATAAATAATGTCATATTATTTTCATACAGGTACAGCATGAAATTATCAAATGAATAAGATGTACTTAAAAGTGATAAACCAGTTCTATGAACTAATTTAGCCCATGTTTCAATTTATTGTCGTATTGACGGCACCATGCTGTAGGCATTTTATTATCATTATTTCTTCGTTATCTAGTATCCATAACACAAGCTCTTAATCATGCTTACTTTGGGCGTGAGTGTGGGAATATTATTAGATATTATTATTATTACCTAGGTACCTACCTACAGGCTTATCAATTGTCGAGTGAAAGTTTATGCATGGTCTTCATTTATTTAAATTTGGTCACCCTAACTAAGATGGTGGCCACATTTAAATATGTAGGTACCAATTTATCTTAGCAAACTTCATGAAAGTCAAGTGAATAGGATAATATCATTGAATTTTCTGTACTTTCTCACATCATTTTATTAAATATCTTTCTTTGCTAAAACGATGACTAAAATTGAATTTCAGTTCATTTTGCCATTTAGCCACACTTAGTCGATCCGTACATTTAACTTTAATTGGCATGTTTAAAATTGTTTTAAAATTACCATCTTAAATCCTTACTTCCTTACTAATATTATAAATGTAACTCTGTCTGTCTGTGTGTTACGCAATCACACCTAAACTACTGAACCGATTTAAATGGAATTTATTACAGAGATAGTCTAGAGTCCAAGAAAGGACATAGGCTACTTTTAATGCGAAAAAAGGGCCGTAAGAGGTTGAAATAGGGGATGAAAGTTTGTGTTCGGTGCATTACCGAACACCTATTTTGAATGCCTTTATTGACGTCGTGTTGACGTCGTCGCCGCGCTTGCGACACCTTAATATATAGGCCAACAGTGCATCGTAGACCGTGGTCACCGGCGGACGTACTCATTAACATTTATCATTAACATTTAACATCGTAATACATCCAATAAACTAGTACTTATCAGTGAACATTCTTATCATTTAACATCCACCATAGTTCAGGCCCCAACATATGGTCCTTCGAGCTATTCCTCGCGCGCGTCAAGTGTAATTCGCGATTTGAGGTGAAAAGAACAGTGTATAGTGGAAAACAGTGTGTGCGTGAACTTGGTGGACAACCATCAAACATCATCGGCAGTCACATCTGACTGCGGCCTATCAACAGCAGCGGTGGTTACACGGAGTAACCGCAGTCACCAGCAGCGGCGTACTTGGCGAATTGGCCGAGTTGTCTTACATCCTTCAACAGCAGCATAACAAGTAAGATCGTTTCTTTTTTTACAAACATGGAAGACTTCGACAGCATTATTGAAACACAAAAAGATATCATGGGAGCTATGGATAAGCTGCTCACAAACTTTAAGAAAGATTCTTCTGAGAGGAAGACTCCTTCGTATATTAAAAGGCGATTGGAGACTCTTGAATCGTACTGGCAAGAGTTCCAAGATAACCACGTAAAGTTACAAGAGATAACTAATAAATTAGAATATCAATATTTTACTGAAAATTACTATCAACAAACCATTAAGTTTTATAACGACACTCGAAATTACGTAGAAAAGTTTTTGGCGAAACAGAGCGATACGGAAAAATTAGGGAAAGCAGGTACAAGTCGAGATTTGGAGCCTATGGACGATATCAAAACTCCATTGGAAAAAATTTCCGAAGAACAAAGTCACCCTATTTTTTCTACAAGTAACCTTGAAATAGATCATTTGTTGAGAAAACAGGAAGTAAACTTCAAAGCTTTTAAAAGGACTATTAGTTCTATAGACGTCAGCGTTATAACAGAGAGATGGGAATTTGAAGACGCTCTGAAGTCATTACAAGCGCGTTGGTCAGTTATTGACAATTTGCACTGGGAGATAATATCAGAAACTAAAGAAGAGAACATTACTTATGAAGCAAAATTTGATTATTATGAAAAACAGTTTAGTGGAATGAAAAAGGTAATAAATACAAAAATTTGGAACATGTCTCATCAAGAAAAATCGACGCCACAGATAGATATACCCGTTTTTAACGGAAACTACAATCAGTGGGTCTCTTTTAAAGATTTGTTTAAGGAGACTATACATAAAAATTCTTCTATGTCCAATGCTCAAAAGATGCAGTTTTTAAAGAGTAAAATGCGCGGGGAGGCAGAAAGATTAGTGCAGCATTTAGCTATAAGTTCTGAAAATTATTTAGCCTGTTGGGAAATATTAAATAACCGTTACAATAATAAAAAACATATTTTTACATCTTACATGAATACTCTCTTGGCCTTACCTAACATGCAGCACCAATCAGTGGGGCATATAAAAAGAATACATGATGTAACCCTAGAAACTTTAAATGGTATAAAAAATTTAGAAATTGATATCGGTTCTTGGGATCCGATATTAGTTCATTTAATCTCGAATAAATTGGACACCGAAACTCATGCTGATTATATTGAATCTCTAAAAAACCCACGAGAACTGCCGATTTTGCAAGAGTTGTTGGACTTTTTAGAAGGCAAATTTACGGCCTTAGAGTCATCTCGTAGAAAACAGGAGAACACCCAGTATAGAACAAATCACCATTATAGAGATGAACAGTACAAATCAATTATGCAACCGAGATATAATCAAGCTTCGTTTTCAAAAGGTCCTTCCCCTTATCAACAAAACTCAAAAAATAACTGTCAATTTCCAAATAGAAACTATAAGCATCCCGTTCCGAAAACATACCATGCCTCATTTAATATCAAATGTCCTCTATGTAGTTATGGCCATGGTATCTATAATTGTAAAGGATTTTTACAGATGCCAAATGATCAAAAATTGAAAACAATTAATAAATTAAATGTATGCGTAAACTGCTTGTTCAGCCATAATGGACAGCCATGCATTTCAACAAGAACGTGTAGGAAATGTTCGGGTCAACACAGTACAATATTGCATGATGCAATCGTGGCTCAAATGTCCGCGCCAAGCTCGTCAACAACGCGCAAACAAAATGAAATCGGGTCAATTAACTCGCACGTGTCACTTAATAATTATTCTGAAATTTTATTGGCAACTGCAATTCTCCAAATTAAATCAAGCGATGGGAGTTATCATAAGATGCGCGCATTAATTGACCAAGGATCCCAAATATCCCTAATTACCGAAAAAGCAGCACAATTATTAGGGGTCAAAAGGCAAAAATGCAATGGGACTATTTTCGGTGTAGGACAGAAAGAAAACACGTGCAAAGGGTTGACAAATATTGAATGCATATCTATATATAATGATTTTACATTTAATGCTGAAGTCCTCATTATGAACAATTTGATTAAAAGTTTACCTAACAAAACATTTGAGAAACCATGCTGGAATTTCATATCCAACATAAAATTAGCTGATCCAGAATTTTACTGCAGTCGCCCGGTAGATCTATTGCTCGGGGCTGAGATTTACTCTAACATTATTCTTGGGGGAATTATTAAGGGTGATGAAACAACACAACCTATTGCTCAACAGACGCAGCTGGGTTGGTTATTATGCGGAAACGCGCAGACGCAGTATCAATGTAATGTGATTCTAAATAATTTAGACGATATTCAGAGATTTTGGGAGTTCGAAGAGATTAATGAAACGTCAAATCTATCAGTAGAAGATGAAGAATGCGTCGAATTCTATGCGAACACAACAGTTAGGAAGGAGGATGGTCGCTATGAAGTGAGGCTGCCCCTAAAACAGGATTTAGAACAAAAATTAGGATCTTCGAAAGAAAAAGCTATTGCTCAATTTAAAAATTTGGAAAGAAAGTTTGAGAAACAGGAACAATTATCAAAGGATTACAAAGGATTTATAGGCGAATATAAATTATTAAACCACATGGAACTGGATGACAACAAAAACAATGTCGACCTTGAGTGTTACTTGCCCCATCATGGAGTTCAGCGTATTGAGTCGAGTACCACAAAATACAGGGTGGTGTTTAATGCCTCCGCCCTAACATCCACGGGTCATAGTCTCAACGATTTAATGTGCACCGGCCCAAATCTTCAACAAGATTTACAGAGTTTACTGCTAAAGTGGAGGCAATATCAATACGCATTTACTGCTGACATTGAAAAAATGTATAGACAGATTTTGATGAACAAACAAGATCAAAATCTTCAAAAAATAATATGGCGAGAGTCGCCTCTGCAACCCTTACAAACATTTAAATTGACCACTGTAACCTATGGCACAAAAGCTGCCCCCTTTTTAGCAATGATGACCCTACGCAAATTGGCATCCGACGAACGCAGCCAATTCCCGGAAGCTTCCAGAATACTAGAGTCAGCATTTTATATGGATGATCTGGTCCATGGATGCTGGACAATCGAACAAGGAAAACAAATAATATCAGACTTAAATCTGTTACTCAAAGCCGGAGGAATGAACTTGAGAAAATGGTCATCTAATAACAAAGAGCTTCTTTCCAACATTAAACAAGACGAGAACAAAAACATGATATTTAACTTTAAAACAGAAAATACCTGTAAGACATTAGGAATATGCTGGAACCCGTCTACAGACAACTTTATCTTTCAATACGATACGGCAAAACAAAACATTAAACCTACTAAACGCAGCTTATTATCAGAAATCTCTAAGTTATTTGATCCCCTCGGTTGGCTAGCGCCGTTGTCAACAAAACATAAATTATTATTCCAAAAAGTATGGAAAATAAGTCTCCGTTGGGATGACGTCGTACCCGACGACATTTACAAGGAGTGGTCAAAAATAAAATCAGAAATTCCTTTAATTAGCCAGTTCGAAATACCAAGATGGCTTTTGTGCAACGCTGATGACGTAATACAATTGCATGGTTTTTGTGACGCGTCGGAGGAAGCCTACGCATGTGTGGTTTATGCACAAATAAAAAACCAAAATAAAACAATTATTGTTGCTGCGAAAAGTAAACTTGTACCTCATAAAAAGACCATATCCTTGCCAAAACTAGAACTAAGTGGAGCCCTGTTATTATCAAAATTAATAGACAAAATTAAAACTTCTTTAACTCAGCACAGTATAGAGTTGTATGGGTGGACAGACTCCATGGTAGTATTAGGTTGGCTCCAAGGAGATCCCAGTCGGTGGAGACCCTTTGTAGCTAATAGAGTAGTTAAGATTACAAAAATAATGCATAAAAATTGCTGGCGCTATGTCAAATCAATCGACAATCCAGCAGACGCTGCTAGTCGAGGTTTATATGCATCTCAGTTAAGGGATCATCTGTTGTGGTGGCAAGGCCCATCATGGCTTTCAAGACATACATCACAAGCATTAGAACAGACAAAATACAGTACAGAATTAGAATTAAAGTCAAAATATACAATACAATCAAACATTATACAAACTAATGATAACGACGATATAATAAATAACTTACTACATAAATATAATTCTATAACAAAAGTTATTCGCATTATTGCATGGATCTACAGGGCATTCAACCAGCAGCGTAAGCAGTTACCAAGCCATATTACTTTACAAGAATATAATAGAGCAAAAATGATGATTGTGAAATATGTGCAAGAAAAGGAATTTAGAACGGAATTGAATGAATTGCGTAAACATGGAATGGTGAAATTGAAGAGTAGATTATTAAATTTATATCCATTCATTGATAATAGTGACATTCTAAGAGTCGGTGGCAGATTAAAACACGGAAATTTAAACAGCGAGATGAAGCATCCAAAAGTTATCCCTCACTCCCATCGATTATCTAATCTTCTCATAGATGAAGCTCATCAAAAAACGTACCATGGAGGTCCAAGACTTACTTTGGCAAAACTCAGGGAGCAATACTGGATCACTGGAGGCCTCAACACCGTCAAAAAGTATTTACGTAACTGTGTTATATGTAAAAAGCAAAATCCAAAGAAACTACATCAACTTATGGGAGACCTACCTGAATTTAGAGTAAACCCCGCTCCACCCTTTTACCATACTGGAGTAGATTACACTGGTTTTATGGACATAAAATTAAACAAAGGACGGGGAGCGAAAACTTCAAAGGGCTACGTAGCTGTCTTCATTTGTATGGTGACCAAAGCTGTGCACTTGGAGCTGGTCTCCGATCTAACCAGTTCCTCATTCATTGCTGCTCTTCGCCGCATGGCTGCGAGGCGCGGAGCCCCAGCACACCTATACAGTGATAACGGCACTAATTTTCACGGTGCAAACAATATTATTCAACAAGAGTTTCAAATACTACAACATTTATATACTGATAGTTTTTTGAAGGAAATTACCGAGATGAACATCGAATGGAACTTTAACGCACCATCTTGGCCTAGTGCTGGTGGACTGTGGGAGCGTGCCGTTCGTAGCTTAAAGCATCATTTGAGACGAGTAGTCGGAGAGCAAAAACTGACAGTGGAGGAGTTTACCACCATCTTGACACAACTGGAAGCCTGTCTTAACTCCCGACCACTTTGTGTTCTGACGGAAGATATCGACGATCTGGCCTATGTGGGAAGACCGGGCTTAACTGTTATTGAAACTGCTGAAGATGCTAGAACGAGGTGGCATTTGACAACAAAGATATTTCAAGAAATATGGAAAAAATGGAAATCTGAGTACCTTAGTCAATTAACCGCCCGGAGAAAGTGGACGCAACCTCAACAAAATATTGAAATAGGAGATGTAGTCGTCATTCACGAAGACAACTTACCAGTAGGAAAGTGGGCCATTGGAAGAGTCGTCGAAACTCACCCTGGTTCGGACGGCTATGTCCGAGTCGTAACATTAAAAACAAAAAATGGCTACATGAAACGGCCACTTGTTAAATTATCATTACTACCTGTAAGACAAAAACAACAAGAAAAAGAAACAAGAAGCTTAGAGAGAGAACAAAGCCCACTAAAAACTGACAAAAAGAAAACGGCAATAACAACTTTTATAATGACTCTATTTTACTTTATTACTCTATTGACAAACTCATTGGCAAATCCTATTATTACTGAATTAAACAAAACTCAGACATTATATTTTGATCCTGTCGGAAACATGCAGTTATCAAGAAATACTTGGACTTTAGTGGCATACTACAACATGTCACCCTTTAATGAAGGAAATATCGCAGTCGAAAAACTATTGAATTATTTAGAAACAACTTGCTCCAGCCTAAGCGCTGATAACCAATGCAACATGATAACGCCACAACTAAAGCATGAGTTCCTTGAATTACAATACTACAATCACCTGTTGCTAAATCAGCAGTTTGAGCGTCACTCCAGACAGCGTCGGGGACTTATAGACGGCGTGGGATACATAGCTAACTCATTGTTCGGCGTATTAGACGAGCGTTTCGCGGAACAGTACTCTAAGGATATACAGCTTATTCGGCAAAATCAAGCACACTTAAACAACCTTTGGAAAAATCAAACTTCAGTTATAGAATCTGAATACAATTTATTGAAGAGGACAGAAGCTATATTTACAAAACAACATAAATTAATAAACAAGCATTTTAACGTTTTAGATAAGGCAATAAACACCTTAGAAAAACAAGTGAATCAAGTATCCCGAGAAGAAGATTTTACATTAACAGCGTTATCAGCAATAAATATATTACGGACATTAAAACATGTCCAGGATACTCTATTAGATTGCGTCACCGACATATACCATGGCAATTTCAACATACATTTGCTGACTCCAGAACAATTACAAACAGAACTCAACACCATATCAGGGTTATTGTCCTCCGATATAACGCTTCCTATTCATAACATTAAATCTGACGTCAGAGAGCTATATAAATTATTAAAAATAAAAGCAAGGATGACTGTTAGCTACTTTATATTTGAAATCAAAATACCACTGATTAACCGTGATACTTACGACTTATACAAGATTATACCAATTCCAAAACTTATTAGTAATAACAGCATGTTGAAAGTCATACCAATATCAAATCAAATTGCTATAAATTTACAGAAAGACTCTTATTTTCCAATATCCGAAGAAGACTATAAGAAGTGCCTATTAAGATATAGCTCAACCTTCATCTGTACTATAAATAAACCTATATATAAGATGAGAAGTGATCAAGATTTATGCTTAAAGGATACAGAAAATATTGATCGTTGCCTAACAAGCATAACCGCGTGCCAGAGCGAGTGGCACACTTTATCGAAAGTGAACACTTATTTGTATACAGGTTGCAGTCAGTGTCAAGTTCGAACAATATGCAGCGATCGGGTTACCGCTCACCAGCTGACGAGTCCTAGCTTTATAAACATAGACAGTGAATGCGTCATCAAGACCGATAGTTTCACCGTATACGCTCATAAAAATCATCAAAGTACGCTAAAAATTACAGAAGATTTAGAAACAAATGTGATAGCGCCAATAAACAATATTATTAATATAACCATAGAACAAACTACGGTTGGAAATGACAGTGTTTCCATACACAATGAGCAGTTATCCAAAGATATAGAGAGAAAAATACAAATGATAAAGGAAGCTGTATTGCCATCAGATTTAAACTCCCTATCAGATCATGATATCCATCATTATACATTAATATACGGAATACTAGGAGGAGCAGTATTGATAGCAGTAATTCTGATGTGTCGACGAATGCGTTGGGTCTGTGCGCGTGCGCGTGCGCCCGCGCCCAGGGAGGCTGAGACCGCGGCAGCCGCGCCGCCCGTGACGTCGGCGGCGGCGCCGGGGCCTGCGCTCGCCTCCCGCTCGATCAGCATGTGTGATGTGAGTGAATGTAATAGTGCGCAAGTGCGTAAATACAACAGTGAAAGTGAATTGAAGGTTCTAAGGCCCGCGCCTAGAAAACTAGTGTTTAGTGATGAGTGATGATAGCTTAGCTAATAGGTTTACCTCATCAATCAATCCTTGAATTAACAACATTCATTAGTAATAAGTATTAAAATTGTTTATCACCTTGTCTCATACCAGTACTAATCCTCATCATTTGAATTGTTTACACTCTCATCTTTGCCGCCCGGGAATATGTTCGGTGCATTACCGAACACCTATTTTGAATGCCTTTATTGACGTCGTGTTGACGTCGTCGCCGCGCTTGCGACACCTTAATATATAGGCCAACAGTGCATCGTAGACCGTGGTCACCGGCGGACGTACTCATTAACATTTATCATTAACATTAACATTTAACATCGTAATACATCCAATAAACTAGTACTTATCAGTGAACATTCTTATCATTTAACATCCACCATAGTTCAGGCCCCAACAGTTTGTATGAAAAAAATCAGTATTCCACGGGGACAAAGTCGCGGGCACAGCTAGTGACAAATAAGGGTGCCTGCCATCCGTCCTCGGATTAAAATGAAAGAGTGGCACCGATATATATTTTTTTAAATAGGTACAACAGTTGATTTTTAATCGTTGCAGAACAGAAAAATCTTCCTTTTATTAAATTGATCTCTTATCCGTAAATTGAATGATTTCGAAGGTATATAGAAATATTTGAAGGCATTAAAAATGGCTTAAGTTTTTGAACCTAGCCAATAAATAAAATTTCATCCGTTACAGGTGATCCACCGGCGAGACGACTTCGGTATACCAGCGGAGAATTTCAACCGAGACTGGAGCGACTACAAGAACGGCTTCGGCGACCCTAGCAAGGAATTCTGGCTCGGAAACGAGAACATCTACATGCTGACTAACAACGACGACTACATGGTCAGAGTCGAGCTCGAGGACTTCGACGGAAACAAACGGTACCTTAAACCAATTTCTAAATGTACAGTCGGTGACCAATCCACCAAAGCCCATTAACATTTTTGTGAGATATGTATAAATTGTATGAACACTGTAAGCGACGGAGTGTGACATGATACTAAAGTGTTTATTGACTTCTGTTTCTGACCGTACCATCTTACTTTCACTAGTAGGTATTTTGTTATACTTCTTTCAACTATCCCTAGAAAGTAAAGTACCCATACCTATACGCTAAGTGAAAGATGGATTTTCGCAAAGCTTTTACATTGACAAAAGTTCATACAGTTCTAACATGGGCGTACGCTTACGACACTATTTTACCATAGAATAGTTAGGTAGGTATAGTCTCAAAATAGAAACATCTCGCATTATGGAATTATCCGTATTATTAACTAAGGTATAATCCTCAATATGGATGAGCTCACTAGCGTAGTGTTAAGCACTAATATTTTACATAACGAAAACGAAGCAGCTTTCGCTATTGTAGATCCCGGATTAATCCGTAAGTTCTTAGTGTCGGGCTCTTCCATGTTTGCTATTGTTACTGCAGCAGTTTTCACCCACCAACCCGCATTGGACCAGCGTGAAGGTGTTATGGTTCAAACTTCTCATCTCCCCATGCAAGAAGGCCTGTAGTCTGTATGTAATCATCATTAACTTCATAAATATCAAAGTTTCGTTTGTTTTTGGAAGTTTGGATAAGGCCTAACATCTGACACAAAGCTACGTTATTTATAGTCGCTATTTTATTTTTTACTTTAAATACACTAACGACTAGGTCTACAACGCCTTATCATAGTGGAGACAGGCATTGTAGTTGGTTTTGTTATGTATTGGATTTATTATGTAAAACTGTCCTACTATCAAGGTACCTGCTTACATCAAAATTCGTCAGTCATTCATAATTCTTTGTATATTTTCTAAAATAAAATATAAAATTCAAAATTTTAAGTAATCTCGGCCTCATCGTTATCTATTTAACACCATATTATTGAGACTACTTATTCATAAGAGTCCAAACACGCTATAATATATTATCTGCTGTAAGAATTAAGGATCCCGCAGACTTTTTGATGGTATAGGATCAGCCCAAGGTTAGTATGTTATGGGAATGTCACCGAAGTGACAGTAGGTACACCAAATTTCAAATCAATCGGATCTGTGAAAGTTAGTAAAACACTTTGGCGTTTGATGACTATCAGCTCATTTTCTTCATGATAGAAAATGAGCTGATAGTCATCAAACGCCAGAACTGATCTTCATAAATTATAGGTATATATAAGAACCATTCTAGTCACATCAGCTTCCAAACAAAAAATACCGAATCAAAATTGGTCCATTCATTTCGGAGCAAGGATGCCACAGACAGACAGACACGTCACACATAAAACACGCCTCTTTTTCGTCGGGGTTAATGAACATACCTATACCTACGATCTCGAATAATGACTTAAGCAAGTGTCTACCAACCCAAAACTCTGTGAGCTTGTAGTCAAATTGACTATGAATATCATCTAAGCTACTTTTACTTTTACGAAAGCGTTTGATATCCGGCAATATAAGGAATATTACAAGGTAAATTATGAAATTAGATAGATATCCAACCAAGAGCTTGGTGAGTGAGCTGTACCTTACTGTAATGATACACTGTTACCTATAAGTACCTAGTACTACTGCTCTAAGTCTATAAATTATAGACCTTTGCAGAGGGACAGAAATACCTAGGTACGCCATAAACTGTAGCATAAAGTGTCTAACCAACGAATATTACGTGAATCAATTATGCCAAGTCAAACTTAATGCCCATTTACATGATGCAAGTTTCTTGCCTGTAGCATACAATTAAATTTAAGCAAGAAATTACTCGCATGGTCTAAACAACATTAATATTGAAGTCATCATCATCATCATCATCACCAGCCTATATACGTCCCACTGTTGGGCATAGGCCTTCCTACATGGGAGAAACACACGAGTAGCTTGGGCTATAACGCCACGCTGGCCCAATGCGAGTTATGACCACATTGATCACGCCTAACTGTTTTTACAGATACGCTCAGTATTCACACTTCAAGATCTACTCTGAAGCGGAATATTACAAGTTGGAGATTGATGGATATGAAGGCAACGCTGGCGACTCCTTGAACGATCCTTGGTACGGCTCTAACAACAGTCCCTTCTCTACGTATAACAGGTAAATTTTTACTCCAACTTAATAATTTAAAAATAACTTTCCAAAATCAACTTTGTACTAATATACCTACAAGGTGGTGACGACAATAAATTAAAACATTTGATACATTAATTCAATTAAATATAATGACACTATTAATAAAATTCGAGACTCTTAATAAAATTCTGAATTCTAAGTAGGTACCTAACTCAAAAATGGAAATAAAAAAGAACACCATTCGAAAATATCGGGTCACTAACCTAGGGCAGCAACAGCGCATAAGGCATAAATGCACAGCATTATGATTTTTATGGCTTAGGTAGGTACCTACTATGCTTTATTTGCGTGAATTTTAAAAAAATGTTGGGTTTGGCGTTTTGAAAATTTGAATACAATTAAAGGTCTTCAACTTGACCGTGATAATTAACCGACTTCAAAAACGAGGAGGTTCTCAATTCGGTTGGTATGTTTTTTTCTTCTATGTATGTACACCGATTACGCCGAGATTTGTGATCCGATTTACGTGATTCTTTTTTTGTTCGATGCTTAAGTTTTCATTTGGTTGGTTTTTTCAAAATCAGTTGGGTAGTTTGGTTTTTAAATCAAAAAAACTGAAATCAGAAAGTCATCTAGCCTAGCTAGAAACATATTTTTTGGAGTTTTTTTTTCCAGATATAATAGAACTTGAAGCACCGGCTCCAAAATAGTTATTTGTTAAACAAGAGTGCAAAGTTGCTTTTTAACCGCGTGCTCATTTTTGATAACAGAGCAAGCGAAGGATTCTAAAACTAAAATTAGAATCCTGTGCGTTAGCGAGGGAATCAAAAGAGCACGAGGTGAAAAATCTTTGCACTCGAGTGCAACACGTAACTTTTCATCCCACCTCAACGAGGAAATGACTAAATGCAAAAAAAAACCCTTTGCGCATTAGGTACAAACAGTTTCAGTCAATCCTGTCGGGGTCAAATAAACTTCTTCGTCGCTAGAATCACTCATTTTTACTTTTTACGAGGATTTTTTCTTGTTTTCAAGTTTCTTGTTTCAAACCAATGGTTTTAATAAAAATGTCGTGAAAAGAAAATGGCGCGCGCAAAGAAAATTAAACAAAAGTACACCAAGAAGGTGCCGAGTCTGAGTTTTTATCAAGTTAAAAGCGATTGTATGATAAATTCGGCACCAAGAAGGTACCTTCTTGGTGCCGAATTCAATTTCACTTTATCGTCTAGCGGCTAGCGGATAAAAACGGCTTTTGCACTGAGATATCGAAGAGCAAAAATACTCTTTCCGAGATGGGGGGATGAAAAATATGTTTCTAGGTGATAAGTACCTACCTACCTACTTAAATTTAATTATTTTATCCTTTTCAGTTTTATGAAGTCGATTTTAATTTTTGTTTATTTTTTTTTGTATTACCAGGTATAGCGTGTAGAAAATGTTCAAAATGAAAAAGAAAACTAATCCAGTGGCTAAAATATGGATTATTAATTGAATGATTTTTAGGTGTGGTAATAATTAGCATTAGTACCTACTTTTACAGGATGGTGCCGTCAATACGACAATAAATTAAACCATGGGCTATATTAATCCATTGGAATGGTTTGCCACTTTCAAGAATGTCGTATTCATTTGATAATTTCATGACATTTCTATGAAATAATGCAGCCAATGTTGTATTATTTCATACAAATGTCATAAAATTATCAAATGCTTAGGATTCCTGCCTCAGGACGTGAAATTTTTCTTGTTTTATATTATTTTAATTATTAAGTAATTTTTCAAACATTTATAATATCTAATGTTAAAATAAAAATTAAGAAAATGCATAAGATGTTTTTAAAAGTGGCAAACCATTTCTATGAAGTAATATAGCCCAAGTTTTAATTTATTGTCATATTGACAGCACCATCCTGTATATTGGATGTTAAAATTTACTGTCGTACTATCCTCACTAACCTAAGTCAATGTTTGTACAAATGTCACACCTGAAAATAATTTATTAGGAAAACATTTGACTACGGCCATAGTAGAACCTTAAATAAGCAGATAGGTATCTATGTAGGTACATCATAATAATTAAAAAATTATGATGTTTAAAAAAATTTCGGTCTTCCACTGTCCGAATCCTACCACCTATTTCAGTGAAACAGTTTGCTGTGTTTCGGATTGAAAGTAAAGGTAGCCAGTGTAATTACTGGTCATGGACGGCATTTCATCTTCGGCCTCAGGACTACAACACACCTGCAATATCAAGTTATTTTCCCTCGTTATTTCGTCGACTCTCTTTACGTCGAGTCTCGCTACGGCGACTCTCGCTGCGACGCCTCCGCGCTTAGTATAGGCGGCGGTAACCGCTTACCACCAGGTGGGCCGTCAGCTTGTTTGTCATCTAGTTGTATAAAAAACCTACCGTTTGACATCACTATTAATAACAGCATTTTCCAATTTACTTTATTTTAGTATGTTATCCATGAATTGTTTTAAAATGTAATCCATAACCTTTTAAACCTCGTCGACACTAGCGACACCACTTGATTTATATTTTGAGATGTGCTCGGTGATATTCCTCTACATGTTACCTATTCTTTCATTATTGCCTAAAGAGGCCACTTTTAACAATAATTTTAAAAATTGGTTACTTATAGGTAGATAATTTATACAAGATTATATCTATAAAAATTTCAAATACCGTTCTTTAGCAATTCTCTAAAGCGTTTTTGTTTATTATGTTCTAAATTCACCATAATTAATAACAATCAATTGGTGTCGCTAGTGTGTACGAGGTATCCCCTATAATACTTAAGACTAGATCACAATCCAAGATTTATTTCACAGGGACAATGATAGGTCTTCGCTGAACTGCGCGTCGATGCTGAAAGGCGGTTGGTGGTGGAAGTCTTGCGGCCGCGGTCTCAACGGTCTTTATTTGCACGATCCACAGGATTTAACAGCTAGACAAGGTAAAGAGGGTGATGTACCTATAGGGATCAGAATAGGACACAGTACAGCTTTTTATGTTTGCATTATATAACTTCAATGTTAATTATTTGCTTCGCTTTCAGGTATCGTGTGGTTCCGCTGGAGAGGGTGGGACTATACCCTGAAGCGGGCATCAATGATGATAAAGCCCAAAGGCCCCCAGCCTAACACGTGAGGAGCGTCGCATCGTTCTTCAGACAATATACTTACCAGCCTCTGTTCGAATATCACGTGGATTCCACCTACCTTTCAACTATTTGAATCTTTTAATTTTCATTGCAATAATCATAGATAAGAAATATGAAAATTAAGTTATCTAAAATGGTTCTCCCCGTTTAATATTTAGGGAAATCTTAAATCAAATAATATAGACCTCGAATCCGCGTAATGATTCAGAACATAGAAGGCAGCTGTTCGCTCAATATACATAAATCTGTAAATATTACCCTCATTATATCACGGACTCGCCACATGGTTTTCGAAACAGCCCTTGCCTTGTAAATAATAAAGACATACTGCGTCAACGTGCCACCACATCACTTTCCAAAATCATTAATTTATTATTCATTAATTTGCTACATATAAAAATCCTTGGTTAAGTTTATAATTAAGTGATAGCAATAAACTTTATACCTACCTATAAGATGTAAATAATTTTTATGTAGAGTTTGTTTCTAAGATTAAATCAAAATGATACTTGTAAATTGTCATCAGTAATAATAAAATAATAATTCGTAATAAGGACCTAATATTACCTATATACATAAACAATGAATTCGGTTGAAACATTCTGAGAAATGGGAACTCTTGAATGTAGTGGTGTAATGTTAGCATCGTTTAATTTAAGAGGTAGGTAGGTAGCCTATATCAAAGGGACTCAGTAGGTATAATAGAGCAATACCGATTTACTCAGCCCTTAAGGCATACGGTAACATCTCCACGAGCAAACCAGCTCGCAGAGATAGCAGTTCATTACGGATTATCTCTGCAACTTTAATAGTCGTGCCACTTAATTACATTGGTACCTACACGATGATATTTTTCACGAGTGTATTTTAACGAGAAAAACGTAAAAAGCCTCGCGACATAGTTATCGATACACGATTCGATGCAAGACGTAACGTGTTGCGTATCGTGACGCTGCATGCGAGCCCTGCCAAGCCCAACCTTACGCGTATCGCTACAACCAGCCCTTTTACTTTGTGTTGCCAGTCTACATTCACAACAAATAACAACCATTGACCCTACATATTCCACTCACGCCAGGCAAACCTAATGAGCTCTCTCCAGCAACTTTGTACAGTGGTGTATTATTAGTTGATAGGCGCAACGTGTGCACAACTGTGCCAAACTATATATTGTGATTTTTTTCTAATAGCAGTTTGAAGTTTTTGATACGATCTTGTTTTTTAAAAAGTATAATATAATATTCTTTCCCATAAATGTGACTTCTTTTTATTGAAATTATTAATATTTTTCACCACTAAGTAAAGATAGTCAGGAAAACAGCGAGTCGCACTATCGTGCGACTGTGCGGCTCGCTGTATCCGGTTAGTCTCGCGCGGAATAGTCGTTGTCTCATGTAGTTTGCGCCTAAATAATGAGTCCTTTCACTATTCTTAAAAGAATCGTGTAACTTACATTTGATTTACTGGAAATCCGTCAAATAAAGTAAAGTGTAATGATATTAAGAGTGCTTATTGGATCCCAACCAGTAGGTAATATTTGTAAATAAGTGAGAATAATATTGATTGTAATAATGCTAAAAGTGAATATGTAATCGGCGACCGATAATAAGATATGTAATAGAAATAAGACAAAAAATTAACTTAATTGTCATAAAGTGACATTGCAACTACATTTGACGTTACCTACAGCTTAGGTATAATTATTTCTTTTCCAACTTTTTCCGTAAACTAGACATATGCAAGAGTTTCCTTTCTTAAAGTATTATTCTTTCGTTGTAAAAAGAAAAACCGCCTCTATTCAGTGAAATCAAAATATGTATTACATTATAAAGTTTATGTCAAACAATAAACTATTATAAGTAGCTTTATTGACTTTTTTCCAATATCAAATTTTATGGAATTTTGTCATTTTAACAAACCCCTATAATTGGTGGGTCTCCTAGGATAAAGCGGACATGTTTACCTTTGAAATTAATATAAGTTTAATGATACCTTTATTGCCGATTATATTTAATACCAGCTACATAAAATGTACGATTATATTTAACACCAGCTACATAAAATGTACCTGATAAGTATATATAAAATAGCAGAATATTATGTAATCGTTTAAATATTTTGTTCTTGTCTTGCCTGGAAAGGAATTTTATTTGATATTAAGTATTTGATTATTTTTACGTACCTATACTTTGTAATGAAGGCCATGTCAATAACTAACACTGCCAGAATGTATTGTAAAATATGTAAATTATTTTAACAGGAGTTATCCAATATTCGAAAATAATCTACTAGCACAAAAGTTTAGTAGTTTTAAGAATGGATTATTTTTGAATATTCATACTAACTTCTTCCAGATTGATTTATATTATAAGTAATTAATTAAATATACCTATTATAAGCGATTTGTTTTATTAAAATACGCTTTACCAATAAAAAAATCTGAGTATTTTTATTTACGTATAAAATTTAGGTACCTACACTAACAAAATACTCCTGCCACATAATAATCAGGAGGAGGGTATCCATATGGTAATTTCTAAAGAGATATAATAAATCGAACCGCAAAATTTTTTTTTGGACACGGCAACCAACCTCAAAATTAATAACTAAGCCACGGGAAAATGAAAACGCTCCCTAATAAAATAACTCGCTTTCTTTAGAATGCCATCTGAATATTCCCAAAAAGCACCAAATTATGAACAACAATTATTATAACTTGTCTGACTAATTTATACCTAAGCACCTAATTTAATGACTTAGCCACGGAATTTGAAACTCGCCCACATTTGAAATTTTACACATTCAATATAGGTTTCTCAAAAAAACATTGTTTAAGCTTCAACTAAGAACATTATATTTTATAATTTAGCATCAAAAGTAATACTTAATATTCTTTAATAATGAAAATAGACACTGCACGATCTGTGTAGCGCAAGTGAGATGGCCACAGCGGAGTACATTGTTTACTATTTTAGTCACGTGCTAGAAACTTTGTTTCCCATAAAGTCCATTTCCATAACATCATTTGTTATAATCATTGTAAGCCGTAATTATCACATGCCATAATATCATTTGCCATCGAGATTGCTTCTAGAAAAAAAAAACGGTATAAACTAAACAATCAATAGGTTTAGGTTAGGATCGAACATGAAAGACAACGCACAGGCCGAGCGAGCGAAGCGAGCGTGCCGCGGCAGCGGCCGGCGAAGTGCCAGAAAGCCTATCGCTTTTTAGGACAAAGGCGTTAGGTAAAATTTGTACGAAAGCGACTTGGATCGATTATAGTGAAATACCATGAGCAAATGCATAGCTTAGATAGGTTCGAAAACAATATAGTATGGCGTTAAAAATATTCTATTAAATAATATTATTGCAATTAATAAAATGGATTACAATACGTATAGCATTCGTATCATTATGGAATCTTAAGTTCGGGGAAATAAAAGTATGTCACAAGTGTTTTATGGTAAACAACACATTCGTGCAAACAATATGACAACCCACCCTTACCCCACCCCTACCTCAAAGATGGCATTGGCGAGTTTATGTAGCTATATTTGGATAATCAAACGATATTGTACGAGTTCTAAATTTTGAGGTTTCACTTTATTTTTAATCACACTAAGGTATAAAATTAGATGTCAATAACAGTAGGTACTTTTTTGGTGTCAATTTGCAGATTTTTTAATGCTATTGCTTGAATATATGTCATAAATTCAGATGCTTAAAAATTAATATCGTAGGTACTAAGTGATACTTATAGAAGCTTAAATCAATTATATTTGCGGATAATATAGCAATATTTAAATATATTTTTTTCAATTTTTTTAATAAAGCGCATGAATTGTGGCTGACTAATTAATTTAGAAGGCAGGTCCGATTTTTAGAGGAGGACAATATTGATAATTATTAGAAGTTCGATTAATTACTTACATGCCATTTCTAAATATAAAAAGTTATCTGATTCTGTGGTACACGCGCACAACAAGAATTTATGAATGCAAAAATAGTACAGTCATTTGATACTACAAAAAACCGGCCAAGTGCGATTCGGACTCGCGCACGAATGGTTCCGTACCATTCAATCAATATTTTTAGCGTATGAGCGCCGCAGAGTGTAGTTCAACATGTGTTTTGCCCAAAAATCTCATTTACACACCAACTTGAGGTAGAGTAAAGATGAGATTTTTTATAGTGGTATCCCCAGGAGGCCTAATAATGAATAGGTATGCATGAAAAAAGTATACTAGTTTAGTACATTCATAAAAAAAATACTTAATATTATACGTAATATTAAGTATTTATATATACTTAATATTACGTATTATTCTTATTTATTTATAAGATTATTATAAATAACTTATTTTTTTCATTCTTGGTGAAAAATACCCAAAATACGTATTTAAATTAAAAATTACAGTTTATTATAGTTTACTAGGTGGTAGGCCCGTATGTAGGGTAGTCTGGTCTGGGTACAGGGTTGCCAACCGTACTATAATATATGTATAGTATGTATTGTACTATTTCGAGTCTGCGTACTATATAGGTACTGTTGTAAAAATATATAGTACCCAAAAATGCTATATTTTCAACTCTAAAATCTAACACACAAATCTTTGATTAAAAATTTTTAAGCGTGCCTTGCCTTTACAATGACTTTTCACTGATATGACAGCGTGTGTAAACCAGTAGGTGCTAAGTTTCAATCGAAACGAAACGAAAACGATCATCGGCGTGTTCACCTCTCAAATCCATGTATAAAATTGGTTTCCAATTTATTCACAACAGAGTCGCTGCTGATGTTATCATACGATTTGACAGTTCTCACCTCGACGAAAGTTTTCGTTTCAATACGCGAGTTGATATCGAAAATTGACATTACGTTACTACAGTCCGATAGTTTTCATTTGAACTCGTACCATGAGTTACATTAACGTTTACAATACTCACTAGTGATAGCTCGATAGTTGGTGGGTCATATTGCACACGTGTCTCACTTTACGCCCAATGTAGCTGTTTCTTTCTAAGTTTCCAGTTAAGACAGAGTACGATAGTTATTCCTAAAAAAGCTTAGTAGTTAACCATAATCCTACTTATTTTAAACATCAGAGAACAGTGCATAGAGCTGAACTCGTAAGACAATTTTTGAAATTGTATTGGTTATATTTTGCCATTACGACAGATTTAATTTGGTTTTTTGTAACTTCCAGTTACTGGTCGTTTTTATGAAAAGGTAATAGAAAAAAAAACATTATAATTGTTAGGGTAATAAGTTAGAAAAAAAGATCAGAAATTATTATAGGCCCGTGTACTAAGAACACATGGTAGTGTCACTAGTCCCATTGATGGTACCATTGATTTAATGGTACTATAGACACCGGACGTTTTTATGGAGAAATATTTCGTTTTAAGTGGCTCGTTGTATGGAAGGATTGCGATACCTACTGTGCAATGTGTTTGGTAGATCTTTCTTTAGTTTTTATGATACACACAAACTGTCAAAAGCTTCCATATTGAGCCTATATTCTTCTATAAAATTATTTTCATTAATGTGTTCAAGGGGACTTTCAATTCTCTTTCTCGTGTAAGCTTGAAAAATTCCTTGTTCGCATCGGTTATCTTAATAAGTAGCCGCCGTTTGCAAAGCACTTCAAGGCCAGAGCCGCGTTGTTCTGTGTGACAAACGGGGTACATAAGAATTCTAACATTACAAAACCATCCCGCCCCGGAACGCTTTCGCGCCACGCTCTGTGGGTTCTGGCCTTTTTGACGGGTTGACTATAAACATTTTACTAGTTTTGTGAATGTAATGAAAAATCTTTTTTTTCTTCAAATTTTAAATATATTTATCTCCCAGTAGGCTGATAGCTACGAATACATAGATTAATCCATATTTTAAGTATAATTTATTTAATTATTCTGTCTAACGCCCAATTAAAATGGTTCAGAATGGATTAAAATTACATTCAGAAATACCCGAGAATTGATTAAAATTACTATACATCGGAACTATTTTATAAATCCTAAACACTGCTAAAATTGCTCTTGACAATCATAGGTATAACATTTTATTTTACTGAATTTTATCTTTAAAAATTTATTAACAAGAAATTAGAGGAATTAAAGACATAGTCATATACAGGGTGGTGCCGTCAATACGACAATAAATGAAAATATAGGCTATAATAATTCATAGAAATGGTTTGCCACTTTCAAAAACATCTTATTTGTTTGATAATTTCATGACATTTCTATGAAATAATGCAGCCAATGTTATATTATTTCATGCAAATGTCATTAAGTTATCAAACAAATACGATGTTTTTGAAAGTGGCAGACCATTTCTATAAACTAATATAGCACATGTTTCAATTTATTGTCGTATTGACGGCACCACCCTGTATACTACTATCATACAAATAAGACAATATTCTTGCAGACTATATTAATAATAAGCGTTTAACAAACTGTGCTCGCGATATTTTCTATCTGAATAACAGTAACTTTGATAAATTTCATTGAAACTCGTCCTTAAGCGTGTCCTGGGGATCCTCATCGAGTATCTCATCCCTATCAAACACGTCGTCTTCAAGGACTACTTCGGAAGCAACAACATCGTCCACCATTATCTCTTGCAGTTCCAAGGATTCCTCACCAATGTCCGCAGGTGGTGGCTGTAGAATGGCATTGCTGCGCTGCATTTCTAACATGTCTTTCTCTAATGTTTCTTGAAGTGCTTTCAAATCTTGCTCGAGTGAGTCCTGTGGATCTCTCGTGGGCTGCTGTACCTGTGGGTCTCTATATATTACGTCTAAATCAGCTAAAGTGTACGGCATGTCTTCCGTCTCCTCCAATATACGCGAGGGGCTGGACTGGGAGGCGGACCGCGGGGCAGGCGCACTAATCTCTCGCGCGCCGCCCCGTGGTTCGTGTTATACTTTCATTTTCTTCGGGCCTCTCTTCGAGGCGCGCTCCTTAGCTTTCTCGTAAAGAGGCATCAATTTCTTTTCCTCTGCTAATATGCGCAATAATACTACAATAAATGGCAAGTAATTATGTCGCCTGCGGACTAATTCCTGTTGATAGCGGGCCATCTTCACATCTTCATACTCAATCAGCATGCGGAGTCTAGGTATCTCTGTTTCGAATTCGTCAGTTTCCATGCCAAGCAACTGCGATGCGTTCATCACCTCTTCTAGTTGACGTTCGTAGATCATTTTTCTGTCAGACACTATTGCCATAAGGTTGAAGTGTATTTCACCTTCAGAGTATCTGTTGGTACAGGAATCACTTTATATATTTCAAAATATTAACACTGCATTAACGAACAATTGAAATGGAACATGTAAACTACTAGATACTTACATATTTATTCGCTTCATAATAATAGGTCTGACGACGTCAAGCCAATCCTGCTCTGGAGCAATGGGGCCATGATCGATGGGGCCTTCTCTAAGTCCGTCTAATTCATACAGGCGACCATCTACTGGCATATAGCCCACGAAGTGATAGGCATCATCATCCTGAAAATAGTACATTTGTTACAAAAAAAGAGTAAATAACAAGGGTTGTGCATTTGGAAATAAAGCTAAAACTTACTTTAGCGCCTGTTTTAGGATCGAACTCAAAGAGAGCTTGATTCGTCATGGAATTGTGAGCGCTTCGAATTGTCTGAGAGTTGCTAAGCGTCAAACCTCTCATCTTGGGATCAAATGACATGCTGAACTCCTTTAGCTTCGTAAGTTCAGGGCCAAGTTGCACATCAGGGTGCTTGCAGTTTAACAAAATACTGATAACGGCCTGCGTCGCACAAGCATTGTTGATCACCTGAAAATATTTCAATCTCTTATATACAAAGGAAACAAGAATTAATTTTACAGAACTTATACAATTACAGAACTTCAAACTTCAGGTCATTAAAAAACCGAAACAACTATTAACCTTATATGAATGATTTTACGATAAACTACTACATTTTTAACTCACAAGACTGGAAGAGTTCTTGAGGTATTCATGGTTGGCGGATGAGATTATTTATTCATTCTTATATTATACTTTTATAACAAAAATACTATATATGTATTAAAACTATCAAAGCCTACTTTTGAGAATCGTGTTTTTATTTCAGATTATATCATTTCAACTTGAGATGTTTTTTTTTAGGAAAAATTGACTTATACATATAATATGGATAGGTACTACAACTTTTAATTTGATTAAAAACTTAATGAAAGTCCTGCAAACATTACAAGTTAAACATCAATTATTATTTTCATAGAATAATGTTAATAGCAAAAAAATACGGCCATAAATTTTGATGTGATTTAAATATTATGTTTAGAAAATTTGGTAAACCTTAATAACGTTAGATTCGCGGATAAGATTTTGATTGGTCATAAAATCATATTCTACAGCAGCCCTTTTAGCAAAGTGAACAAAATATAAAATTTTTATCAAATTATTAATCATCACAAATCCCGTCTTTTCATTCAAAACTTAAGTATTTTGTTATATTTACCTGTTTCGCAAAGTATATTTTATCGAGACGATTATCAGTCACCACTGGACCGCCAGGTTCTTCGTGTTGAATGAACTTGAAGAGAAATATCAGACCATGGACTGGTCTGGAAACATGCATTATGGTTTGTTATTATGAAATAGTCAATTTTATTAAGTTAGTGGCATATAGACTATTATACAAGGAATACGAAACGACTGGATCACAAAATAATCTGACCGCAAAACGACAATATCACAAAGCCATCACCTCAAAACTAAAGGATCTCATACAATAGGACTAAATAAAAAATTACTGTTAAAAAGTTCCAATTTTTTTGACCGAATTTCATTTAACCGAAAACTTTTCGACTATTTTCGTGACTTTTTCACATCGTCTAACGTTTGCCACTGCATTAGATGACCAATTGGATGTTTTTCGTTACTTAGATGTTTAATTTGGTCGAAAAAGTTTTTACCGAAGTTATGCTCGCCAGAAATTACCCTTGTTCAAAGTATTATGTTTCCGAACAGTCAGTACAACACTGCTTTATAAGGCATATTTTCATTTCATTTGGTGAAATGAAAAACACAACAATAGCACACTATTTCCAATTCCTAATTGAATCTAGCAATTAATCCTGCAGCATACAAGCACGCAAGCAAGCAAGCATGCCAGCCGCATTCAAAATGCAGTTTGATGCTCTATTCGCTTTGCTCGCTAGCAAAAACTTATTTTTTAAATCGGTGAAACGTAGTTCGGTAAAATGATACTTGAGTCAAATGATATTTCGATGGTCTAAACATATGGCAAACTATACATATAGGTAGCAAAAAAGATGTCGGTCAACCGTTTTCGGTCGTCTGCTAACTTGAGAATCTTATTACATAATTATTACTATTATTACATTATTTTAAGATGACCTTGTCGTTTCTAGGTCAATCCAAATGCTCTATAGGGGTGCATTTAAATTAGACGGTTGATCTCGTACTCCACACGTCAGCAGTTTCCAAAAACAATCGTCAGTGAAGTCAATCAACTGTTTATATACTCTAAGCAAGTAAGAATTGCCATAGGTGCACAGTACCTGAGAATGGAACGTAAAGCAGATTTTCAGGACGACAATGACGAGGTGGAATATTTATATTTAGTTGAGACAAAAACTCAGGACAATCAATGTTACGCTGAGCTTTATTTAATAAGTGGATCATGTTAGCTATTCTTCTACGAACATCAAGTGGAATTAGGTGGAGACAAACAAAGCGATCTTTGTAGTTAATTTACGTAAATCTTAATTTGTAATGCAGAAATTATCACGTATTATTATTTATTATATAAATTAAAAGGAGTTACGCCGCTGCGTGAGTCTAAACCCATCCAGACGACAGCATCTAATCACCTGTCACCTGTACCCCTTGTGTAAGTTTCAATCGAATCGAAACGAAAACGATCATCGTCGTGCTCACCTCTCAGATTCATAAAAAAAGTGGTTTCCAATCATTCACAACAGAGGCGCTGCTGCTGTTTCCACATGATTTGCCAGTTGTCACGACGACGAACGTTTACGTTTCAAATCGATTAAAACTTACACTAGGGGCACTGAGCTCTCAGAGTCATTTAAAATACCTGCACTTTTTCGGAAAACCAATTCTAACACTACAATTATAGGATCGTATGTTGTTTGTAGCATCACTTATATAATAAACAAGTGAAAGGCGATTCTAATGCTATAGGACCACAGTTACTTTTCTAAAACATCCACCCATTGCTAGGTATAGAATCTACAAGATGATTGGTCCTGCACTACTGCTTATTACAATTACCAGTGGAGTTACAATCGTTTGCTAGCAGTTCTCGTGTGGCGGCGAAATCTGCACGCGGGCGGGCGATGACAACTTAACAAATTTTTAAAAAAGTGTTATAAAATATCACCTTAAATTTTCAAAGATTCCGTCTTCAATTGTCCATAACTCTTCCACTTGGACACCTGTGGCGCCTGTAACACAAAATGAACAAATTGTATAATCTATTGTGATAGTACCGGTTGGTATACTAGTATAAAAAAGTTCTAAATAATCACTACACTTTAGCACTCCTTGGATAAAATTATAATTTATGAGCGCGGGTGGTCGGGTCTTAAACTCGTCTCGCTTAGCATCAAGTTCGATGAGCCCCTCCTCCTCACATGCTTGCACTTTAGTTTGGACAGCATGCCTCCACTGTTGTCGGTCTTGGGCTAATGTTTCCCAGAGCGATGAGTCTAAGTCACAAATATAAATACATAATATGTTATCATATGTCATAATACATAATATATGTTACATCAGTAATGCCTCGGAATTTCCCATTCATATGTTCCAGTTAGGAGAGAGATATTTATATTTATTAATTTTAAAGAAGGTTTACAGTATGCATACATAGCATGCATGCATAGCATGGAAGACATTTTATCTTAGGCCTCAGGATGATAATGCACCTTTAATTTTTTCCTTTTTATTGCAGGAGTCTATAGGCGACAGTAACCACTAACCACCAGCTGGGCCGTCAGCTTGTTTGTCATGTAGTTATATAAAAATACTAGGTTATAGGCATACAAACTCCTAATCTACAAATGTATGCTGAAGCCTGTATGGAGATATACAACAGAGCTCGGGGGATTGGCTAGCTCACTTTGTTTCGCAAAAAGTGTGAAACTTTATGAATACCTATAAATCCCAACTGTCAAGTAGGCAATAGAAAGATCTTGCAAGAGTTTATAAACAGAGACTCAAACAACATAAAAATGATCTCGCTGTATCACTACTCACCTTCAAACTCACAACTCTAATAGTGACGCAGCCAGTTCATTATATTATGTATAGAACCGATTTTGACGACCGCTTGGCCGAGTGGTCTGTACCCCAGGCTACTCGGTCAAAAGGTTCCGGGTTCGAATCCCGGTAGGAACAAATGTTTGTATGATGAGTACGAACATTTGTTTACGAGTCATGGATGTTTATATGTTTATTTAGTATATTTCTAATATTTATATACATATTATTATCATTATTTCTCCGTTATCTAGTATCCATAACACAAGCTCTTAATGATGCTTACTTTGGGCTAGATAATAGGTGTGAGTGTATAAATATTATTATTATTATATAGATTGAAAAGGAAGTGAATAGCGTCAATTTGATTTGATTCCACACTAGCAATGAGGTGACACATTGTGGATGTGAAGAATCACGAAACTGCCCTATACAAGAAAATAAAAACAAATCCGATTGAAGCTCTGGGGCTAGTTGCAGATATAAAGAAAAAAATATATATCAATTAAATTTTCATACATTTCTTAACTAACAAGGTCATAAGCTTGCAAACCTATAAGGTAGCGTTAAAACATTATGCACTAGCATTGTTCTAGAGTACATAATTAGAGTTAATAAGTGACCGCAATAATAATTTCATGCTTGTAGTCATCCTAATCACAATGCAGCTTTGTAATGGATAACACCTATTTTATATAGGTAATTATGTTTAAGTATAGAACAAACCTACAGCAGACAGCAAAGTAACTGACCACTGACACAAAAGTCAATTATTTTGGCTCTTCATTGTTATGTTTCTGCTAGAAAGCCTAAGAGTAAGAGTTAAGAGTAACCAAAACTACCACTTATTTTTGCTATTTGCTTAACAACAACCTCCATTTCAATGGATTATTGTATCAGGATAAACAATTCCAAGTAATTGAGTTGAAAATCTTACCAAACTTTCTGATCAACTGAGTGAACACCCCTGGATCACTCTCTATTAAACACCAATCTCCTCCTGATTCCATGATGGCATGAGTCTGAAAAACAAATCATGTCTTTAATTTACTCCTGCTTTAGTGTTGTAATATGCATAAATATTTTGATATTTCCATGCATTTAAAAATATTTGTACACCACCCCAATAATTTAAATCTACATCTGGAAAAAGCTCTCAAAGTGTACTTCGCTTCACAGAAATATTTAAAGTACTTTCTATAACTTATATTTACTTTTAATTATTTACTAGATAGTTCTCTTATTAATATTTTATTTATCAACTAGCAAAGGACTCCTGGGAGGATAATTTCAAAACCATGATTTAACAGGTTAAATAGTAAGATAGTAAATTTTTGGAAAGTTTTCCTAAATAAAAATGATTTCAGACCTGTATTTGTCAATCGTCATATATTACAGATCTAGCAAAGCACTTTCCCTACAGTCCAGAAAACAATTTGCTCACATAGCACCCTTACAAACAAACCAAATTAAATGTATTCTTGCCAACAAGAGTAATGAGACTTCATGAAGTAGTGCTAATGCTGCTTACGAAAAAGAGGTAGTGCAGTGTATCAAAGGAGATGTTTCATATCCAGCCAGGTACGTGTACATTATCTGGAAATATCAGGAAAAATCTCCTGAATCTGGGAAAAATGCTATTAATTTGTTTTCATGAATAGGTAGTTTGTATGTAAAATAGTGGATTTTTTCTGTTGATTTCTCCATTATTCATTATCAATATGGCAGTTGACATAGAAGTCTACTAAACGTCACCAAAGTGACATCAGCACCATGATGTATAAGTGTAGCCAGTGTAATTACTGGGCATGTACGGCATTTCATCTTAGGCCTCAGGATGACAACACACTTGCAATATCAAGTACTTTTCCTTATTATTGCAGGTGTCTATAGGCGGCGGTAACCGCTTACCACCATAAAGAAAACGGAAAATTGAACAGTGTTCGGCATATTTTTACCTATTTTTCAGAATAGTGTACATAGACTTGGCCCAGTCTCCATACATTTTTGGAACATATCTTTTGTGGTTATGGACCAAGTGTTGGTAAAAAATGTTGCAAACATTTTATTTTTGAATTAATAAAAAGTTGTTATCATACTTTATTTGCTACAAATACTTCCTAAATTTAATCTTTAATAAAAATGTAAGATCTTAGAATGTTTTGTTAAGGAGATTGAAAGGAGGATTGCACGCACATAGCACCGTATTAATTTCGACCAAAGGCGTTTGCACTGTTTGTGACGTTTGTATTGTTTGCGTATTATGGACCGTAAGGTTTGTCTTCAGTCTTGTGTCTACTACATAAACAATGTCAAGATATTATATTTCATTATCATTATAAAAGCCGGGGCGGGCCACATCCGGCCCGCGGGCCGTGCGTTGTTCATATTTACGCTCTGAATTGACGATCGATCTCCATCCATAGGGTAACACTAAATAAACTACTGTACTAAATGTACATTCCCAATAGAATACAGATTTGAAAAAGTGCGAATAAATTTAGACGCAGCTTATGAAATACATATACCACCCCAGCAAGAAAAATACTTAACACATCCACTAAATTCTTTACTTACCGTATGCGGTATGCTTCACAGAATTGAGTATCTACGATGGGTTTGTAAAGTTACTATCTACTTAAGTTTAAATAAATGATTTTCTCGTGTAGCGTCTTAGTCAAAATAGCAAGTCAAGAAATTAATAGATTTTTTTAATTTTTACATTTTCGAGCAAGTCATTTGGCAAATGTCAATGAGAATGAGAATAAAACACAGACACAGATTACACAGATAACTTTTATGAATATAATTCACAGATGTAATTGACGGTCCGAGTACTGTCATAGACTAGCTAGAGATAGAGCACGGATCACTTAAGTATAAGCAGAGGAATATTGTTCAATTTCGGTTCAATGTTGCTTTCAATTTCATTGCTTCAATGGCATTAACACGTCTAAATTCATTTTAACGCGATAGTTCAATGTCATTGAAAGCTAAATCTCAAAAATGCAGTTGCATCAACAGTGGGATAGAAGTTTAGATGGGCCCTGTATCAAAAATTTTTGGGGGCCTTATGATAATTATACATAGTTTCGGGTTTCATGTGGTCTAAATGAAGACCACCGATGGAGGGGCAAATAAAAAAAGTTTATATTTCCCCCCACAAATTATTAGTCCAAATTAAACACTGTATTATTAATCTAGAAGACTTATTTAATATTAACATTCAAAAAAAAAGGCGTGAAGAATAGCAGAAATTTAAAAAAGTATGCAACATTTCGGGTACCTATTATCGACAAAAAAAAACTATTTTCTTGAAAACTTAACGCAAAACATACATGGGGGTCCTTTGGATAGTCCATAGGCTTCTCCATCGACGGTTTTCTTTCGCATCACATTTTTATTCTGGAAAGCACGGCCTAATATTTTACGATTTTTCTCTTACACGTTCGGGGCCCCTGTAACTCGGGGGCCCCATATCATTGATACGGCTGATACGGCGGTAGCTACGCCCCTACATCAAAATTGATCAAGAATTGTCGATTAAAATGCGTAAACACGAACATTGAAGAAAGACTTATTACGCGTACGGTAATGAAAGAAACGGGTGCATCTTCTGCAGCCAATTCCACTAATAAATTGTTTTGTCATATATTTTTTCATAAACTAAATGACAAACAATCTGATGGCTCACCAGTGATCTGTGGGCCCACCTAATGGTAAGTGGCTACCCGTCGCCCACAGACACATGCAATAAAAAGGAATAAATCCTTGGCATCCTGAGGCTTGAAATGAAATGTAATTCCACGCCCATTACTCTAGTTATATACCAGACCTGGCCTACCAGGGCCTACCGTCTAGTAAAATGGTGGAGGCTCTTTTGTTTATTCTTCACAACACGTGACCACTGTCGTAGCCACCATCGCCAAGGTTATCTCCTTTACTTTCATCAGAAGAACGGGCAAAGTCTACTTGTCCATGGTCCTACTGATAGGACCACGGACATAAATAGTTACCCGTGGTACTAGCAGTAGGACTACGCAGTAGGACCACGGGTAATGAATGAAAGCTTCTAGCTTTGACTATTAACATTTATCTATCACTAAATATTGTACTGTGTACTGTGTAGTGTATTGTACTAAATACACAAATAAACCCTAAAAATAACTAAAAATAAACCCTAAAAATTAAAGAATATTGACAAGTACTGTTCTCATAAATAGGTTTTGGAGTCGGTGCTTAGCAGCTTGTATTTTTATTTCAAAAATGTTCAACTTCAACTTATTGAGTTTGATGGCAATCGGTCGTCAAGTGATCACGACCATTTCTGCCAGTGTCGAGTGACGGATAATACTTCAAAAATGTTATATTACGCATTCATTAAAGTGACACCAGTATTTCAATTCATGCTGTCCCTGGAAAAAAAAACAAATAAATCTCTTTGGCAGGTAGTAATAAATTATCTGTAGCACCTGCCAAAAAGCTTAGAAAAATTCTCAGTAGTCTGTGCAAAGAATTATTCTATTTGATTGACCAAAAGTGATTAGTTTCTATTTTACTTACGTTATTCTTATTTATTGTAGTGATCTTTGATATCTTTTTTGTAGGCCCTAGTTTCGTTTTGTGTTCTTTTCTTTCTTTACCGTATTCAGGTACATTACTTGTTATGTTGTACCTCTAACTATATCTGTTCTGCTGATCATATTCCTACAAAGTTACAAATCACTGTTCCTATCGTGCGACTGAGGTGAGTACAAACATACTTAATGTCTCTAAAATATTTCTTTCACAATCAACTAAAAAAGTATGTTAGAGGTGTACTCTTAGATTAAGCTAACTGTTATTTAGTTTCTATAATCTGTATATGAAAGCCTCTGCTAGTATTCTGAAGCCTCTCCTAGTATTCTTCACTCATTCTCTGCCTGGTATTTGTAACACAGGAGAAAATAAGCGGATAGTGTCAGCTTCTAAGGAGCAGCCAAAATATTTACCTATTGTGGTAGAGTAGCTAATAGAGTATTTGCTCTTGCCTGTACATACTTTCATACAGATGGATCTCTGATCCATATTTTAATTTATAAACATAATTACTTAATGACTATTAGATAATAGCATTATGTAATAGGCTGTATCAGACAATGTAAAGTACATGTGGAGCTTCAGTCAATTGATGTCTGGAAAGCTAGTGTCCCGAAAACTCAGCTTTGCAACTGGATTGCTGGCTTCCTGCATGAGCGGAGAATCCGTGTCCTGCAGATGGGTGTGCCTCGCGGTTCAAGGCAGTAAATGCTTGTGGACACACTCTTTCTTCTTCATATTGATGACCAGATGGTCAAGTGGTCTGTACCCCTTGCTATACAGGCTGCTTGATCAAGAGAACCCGGGATGGGTTCAAATCCCAGTAGTGATAAATGTTTGTATGATGAATATGAGCATTTGTTCACGAGTCATGTATGTTTATATGTTTATTTAGTATATTTCTAATATTCATATACATATTATTATCAATATTTATCTATTATCTAGTATTCATAACACAAGTAGAGATTGCAAACCCGGTGCCCTTTTAGACATCCACCGGGCCCGGCCATTTATACCAGGCTCGGTAGGTACGAAAACTGCGGCATGGAAGCCCCAACTTGTAGAAAATTAACACTCAATAGTCATAATGCCTAAAGTTTATCAAAAGAATATTGTTATTGCTCTTAAGAATTTGTTTTTTTTTTTACTAAAGCTACCAAAGTTTATCTATCTAAGTTGATAAGACAAGTTTAGTACATTAGGCTGCGTTATTAGTTTCTTATTCGAATACTATGTTTTCAAATAGTTACATTAGTATTAGTAATTAACGTTAAGCATAGTGCTATTTTCTGAAAGCAAGAATGGTTTGGAAACAATGCTCCAGCAACTTGCAGAAGAAAGCAATAAAATTGGACTGTCCATAAATTCACAAAAAACAAAAGTAATGACTAATCATGAAAAATCTAAAATATATGTGAAACAAGAAGAAATAGAGTATGTAGAGGAATACCTATACTTGAGTCAAACTATAGCCACAAAAGACACAATGCAAAAAGAAATAGATAGAAGAGTCAATAACTCATGGAAAAGATTCTGGTCTCTGAAAGAAATAATGAAAAACAAAGATATAGCGCTTAAAGATAAAAGGAAAGTTTACAACTCTTGTATTTTGCCTTGCCTATCATATGGATGCCAGACCTGGTCTCTCACTGAAAAAATGAGTAACACATTAAATATTTGTCAAAACTGAATGGAGAGAAGTGTGCTGGGTGTGAGGCTGATAGACAAGGTCAAACTAAAAACGATCAAAGAGAAAACAAAATTCAAGGCTATCACCAAAACAATAAGAACCCTTAAATGGAGATGGGCGGGACATATTATACGAGAGAAACAACCAAAATGGACAAAGACTATTACTGAATGGTAGCCAAGAGACCAAAGGAGAAGCAGAGGCCGAAAAAATGTTAGGTGGGAGGACGATTTAAAACAGACCGCAGGATTGCTGTGGGACAGGACCGCTAGAGACAGGAAGACGTGGAAAGCCCTGGAGGAGGCCTTTGTCGAAAGACAAACTGTTGGCTAAGGTTGCTGTTAAATTTAATGTACTATATTTAAGAAATTGTAATGCTAACAGTAAATAAAAGGCTTTATTATTATTATTATTATATAATTAACGTTAAGCAAGCAGGTCTTTCTCTTTACTCTGTATAGTAAAAGTAATTAAATTGTGGGCGACTTCTTAAATAATCTGACTACTTTCCAAACTTTTTCTTGAAATCCTCTAAATTCAGGCATTTCATCAGCGTGTGGAAGATTATTTCTATCCTAATCTTAATTACTGAATACTAATGCTTGCTTAAACTTAATTAGTAACACTAATGTTACTATTCCATTCATAAGTGAAACTAACTAATTCTGTATTAAAAACTCGTGAGTTTGAGACTGATTAAGTCTGATTATTGTTGATTTGCTGGTTTGAAATAAATATTATTCCGTAACCTTGAATCATTGTATTTTTCCTCCATTTACTTAAAGCAAATTTTCATAAAATACTTTAAAGGTTTCATCCTAACACATCAACCCAGCCGAGTTGGTGGCGAATGTTACCGGACCCGGCCGGGTTGAAAAACAAACCAGGTTGCAATCTCTAAACACAAGCTCTTAATGATGCTTACTTTGGGCTAGATAATAGGTGTGAGTGTATGAATATTATTATTATTATATCAATAATATGCTTCTGTTGGGAAACATTCATTGCAATGTGGATGACAGTACAGTGCTGAAACCAAGAGAGAGAGATTCTTAACATTAAACTCAACAGGGTATTGAACCATATATCTGAATGGGGCTCTAACAATCTTGTTGAGTTTAATGCTAAAAAAAAACAGGTGTGCGCGTTCACAGACAAAATGTCCTTGAATTTGCTCGGTATAGAGATATGCTGCGATCTAAATTCCAAGAACTACATCGAAACCGTGATCAAAACAGCCTTTTGGAAGCTCGGTGTCCTGAACAAGGTGCGTCGATTTTTCACGCCTGACCAGCTATGCCTGCTCTACAAAACTCAGGTCCGGTCTTGCGTGGAATATTTCTCGCACTTGTGGGATAGCTCCGCCAAGTACCTCCTCGATGCACTGTACAGATTGCAGCATCGTGCTGTCTGTATCATTGGCGATGTAGAGGTCACGAACAACCTTGAGCCTCTACAATTGCGCCGAGACTTTGAGTTGCTTAGCGCCTTTTATCGGCTTTATCACGGAGAGTGCTCTGAAGAACATATTGACGTTATTCCACCTTCTACCTATCTACTCAGGAGCACGCATGCCGGTCTTTGGAATCATCAATTCACCGTCTCCACCTCAACATCACGCACAAAGAAATTTCGTACCTCGTTTCTTTGTCTTACTTACAGAACTAGAAATTCTTTGCTAGCACATGTGTTCCCCCCTTCCTATAACATGGGTTCCTTCAAGAGTGGTGTAAAAAAGCACCTTTTAAGCTGGCAAGGTGGTAGCGGCTAGAGCGGAGTCTAAACTGCACTAGTTGTCTTCGCATTTATAGACTCTTCTTACCACTTTAGGTGTTGAGTCATTTCTCGTGCTTTCTACAAAAAAATACACTACAATAGACTAGTAACAATGATAAGTGCAGTATGCATAACAATACAAGATTGGCCGAAGATTAGGCTAAAAGCCTATTTTCTGTATAAGCTAAAAGCCTAAACAGAAAATACAAATTAGTTTTTAATTAACGTCAGATATAAACATCTCAAGTCTGTCATAAATAGAATTAGAAAACTAACTTGGAATTTTAAAACATTTAGACATGTGGTGCCAAGAGTGATTGCCTGGCCGCAAAACTCTGATAGAAACCTGCTAAATGAAGTTTACATATCATAAGTTCAATCAATACTAGTATATTTCATATCTATCTGGGGTGGTGCAGCAAAGGCTCGTCTTCTTGAGGTGGAGCGAGCCCAGCGCAGTCTTCTTAAAGTCATGCATTTATGAAAATGTGATTCCTAACATTCATACATGCGCTACTTAAAATTAAAATTTAAGTTTTTTATTTTTATTTTATATAAATTGAATTTCAAACTTTTATCTAATAAAGAAATATCTTTGGAACATGTGGACACATGTTCGCTCGTTTCTGTTGTGAGCAATATAGGTTAATACTTAGGTATGTTGAGAGAAGAGCGGTGCTTCCTGATACAAGTAATACCATGCTTAAAAGGAGGCTCCAGTCACAGTTCTAATTATGTAACCTAATTGAAAAATAAAGATTATTATTAAAGATAAACAATAGTATACAATGACGTACAGTTATAGTTTTTAGTAGAATATGACTTTACCACATTCTTAATTGCTTAAATATTTGTGTAATCCTTTAGATACGCTAGAGGACGTCACTCTCTAGTAGAAGATTGCTCAACATTCAGTTTTATAGATGGTAACGTCAGTTCTCCAAATTCGAATACAGAGTCTTGCGTAGTCAAAAGGATGTTCCTGTTCAGTGTGAGGTACTAGAGAACTGTCCGTGAGGCCTTCAGCCGGGGTCGTCGTTATTTAGTTGTGCTGTGATTCTAGTTCACCAGGTGATGCTAGCCGTCGATTTGACACGACGATCTCCAAGATTTAGTCCAGTTGTGTTACCACCATTTGTTGAGCAGTGGACTTCATAGTCCACTGCTGAACAAAGGCCTCCCCATTATACTCAACAATCAATACAACAATGAATTTCGTTTACAGAAGAAAATTATTATCACATAAGTGATCAGCCCCCAATTCTGTTATTGTATTTTGATCTGAAACGAATCGGAAACGCTTATGTTGCAACGTTTTTGTATTCTGCTAACTCAACGCAATCGAAACCTAACCGAAACGCATCAGTTTGGTATTCTACTGACAAACACGTAACGCGAACCGTTCGGTTCAATCATTGTTTCGTAATCTGCTAAATATTTAATATTGTGGCAGCCGAAACGCATCGATAGTTCTTTGTTCGAACTGTCCAAAATTAACAACTGTCTAGTCACTAAGCCAAAATATATTTGTTTCTTGCAATATTGTTAACAACTTCGAGCCGAAGTTGAACCAACCGAGAGCGTTTCGCTAGCGTTCCGGCTTTATAAGCAATATTAGTGGAATACCTTTTTGTATTACAACCGCATTGGTAACGATACCGAACCGCAGCCGATCCGTTTTGGAAAATAAATAGCAGAATTGACCCACAGATATTTTAACACAAAATATAATTTAAAAATTAATGGATGTGCAGTTTGTTCGAATACCATTGTTTTCCACATGGTCACATTTAATTTAAATTGCACAGTCAATAAAAATTTGAATACCTTGCTACTAATATAAATATACCATTTATTATTGTTAAACGGATATAATTATGTGGATGTACCAACCTCTTTGTCCTTCTTTTGTTTCAGTTAAAAGCATCAAAATGTGGGGTCTAGTATTATCTTTTTTAACAATGGTTAAATTAAGCCCACTCCCATTCATAGCAAGTATTATTGGGACTACTGAGCCGGCATTAAAACTATTAATTTCAATATTAATGGCTTACCCCACTGCTGTGTTTTTCAACAAATACTTAAGGCAGTTTGAAGAGATTCGAAGCACATATTTTATCATTTCTGGTATAGATATGGCATATTTTAACTTTGGACTACACATGTTCCACAATATGATACCTGCCTTTGTTTTACATTGTACAACCATATTAATCGGACCTGGAAAATATCATGTTATAATAACATTTGTTTTTAACATGGCATACTTGTTAGTGGGATACATAGTCACAGAGTCGGAGGACTATGATATAACATGGACTATGCCACACTGTGTGTTGGCATTGAAATTAATTGCCTTGTCCTTCGACCTGTGGGACGGCAAAAAGATGTTAAATAATGAACAACTATCAGAAAACAACAAGAAGACCGCTTTAGTGAAGCCGCCTGGATTTAAGGATTTGATTGCATTTATATATTTTCCTTCTTGTTTCTTGGTGGGACCTATATTTTCTTACCGACGTTATTTTGATTATGTAAATGACAAGTATCCGGTGGGTGAAGAAGAGGTCTACCAAGGACTGGCAATGACAAAACTGTTGCAAGGCCTAGCGTATTTGGCATCATTCCAAATTGGAGGTACGTATACCTAATATAATTGAATCTTGGTTAGCGTTCGGCCGTACTATTGAGATTTATATAAAGAATAATCTCTTTATTCTTATATATAACTATCGCATACGAAAGTCATGTTGCATATTGAAACGGTAAAACGGTTTAGTGAAGAATAAATAACAATTTATTCTTCACATTTCCTACTATGTATCTACATAGAAGTAGATACATAGTAGGTGTCATAGAAGACACAAAATGTTTCTATCGTGTCTAATATGTAGGTAATAGATAACTCAGTAAATAAAATTAAGTAATTATAAAAGAGAACACAATGCCGTCGATGTTTGTATTAACTAGTACCAGTAATTAATTAACTTTTTGAGAATAGTTTCATTGGTACCTAAATGACCAAATCGATAATCAAAGTGACAAAAGGAAATGAATTTTTATTTGTGTACTCAATTACTGATTAAAAAGGTTATTCCTAATTACCAATACATATATTCGCTTCATGTTAAATATGTGCATAATTATATTCGAGAATCGTTCGACCAGCTTTTGATTAATAATGCCATTGTATTGTTTAATTAAAACGTTACAAATTATATAAACTACATCATGCTGTTTGGTATTCAGCTTGGATGACTTTTCGCACGAATTTCATTCGTGTTGATAGTACGAACACCTACTTACGAATGCTCCGGACCTTACAAGATCTATGGAAAGTAGCAAATAAAAAACTTCTGGGAAGTAATGATATACGGCTAACCTAAGAAAAGAGCTCATTTTTAACAAAAATCTTTTATATTTCTTACGATACTTACCTACCGATTAAACCTTAACTGAGTAATCGATAAATATGCTGGCCATGGTTTTCAATATACATATAGCTAGGTTCGCCGTCTCAATGATCGCACTGAATTCAGAATTAGAATATTATTGATTCCGATTAGTTAGAATATTCCTACCCAGGAATCAAGCCCGGTGATTTTACTTGTGCCTTGATAAAAAATTGCTCATTATGTACTAATTTGAAATTTTTAGTATCTCTTCTCGGTTAAAGGCATAAAAAAACTTAATCTACAAAGACACGTTTATTGCAATATGATGACTTGAAACTAGCTGTGGAAAATATTCTAAACTGAATTTATTAATATCGCAATGCTGAATGGATGAAATGCTATGTATTGAAAACTATGGTTCAAAATGATGATTTGAACAATAAATCCGCTAAGGTTTAATATTAAGTAACGTAAAAAATATAAACAAGTTGGTACCTAGCTATTTTAAAAAAATTAGCTCTTTTTAAGTTTGCCATAAGTTATTACTTCCCAGATTTCGTTCCTTTCTAGCGACACTTTCAAATGGTGTTTTTATTTTTCAAAATGACCTCTACAAAATATTTTGCGCACCATGCGCACAATGGGTGCGCAAATAAAGATGACTTCATGAACGTGATATCACTGAGACACTGCCTTTTTGACGTAGAAAACATATTCAGTGTGCGCACTCAATTCATCCGACCACGATCGTACGTTTTCTCGTACACACAAATTCGCAAACAAAGTAAGCGCGGCCTAAGGCATCTTAGCTTTGAACGTCAACTTCTCGGCCACCCAGTATAATTGGAATCATGACTTCGTAATTTAAATTGAAATAAAATTATGTTTATTTTAGTTTCATATGGGAGATAATTAAAGTTTGTGTCGACCCTTATTTTGTTAAACTTTTAAAATAAAATCAAAATACCATTAGCTGCCTTACCATTTTTTTGGTGCATGAATTTGTAATTGCAATTGAAATAAAATTATGTTTATTTTAATTTTTTTTGGAAGATAATAAAATTAATATATAAAAATAATAGACCCTTATTTTGTTAAATTTTCAATATAAAATACTAATATCCTGAGGTGGGCTACCATCTTTCTTAATTTTTTAAAATGGTCTGTTTCAGTGTCAGTGTTCAGCATGAAGTTCATCCAGTCTGATGAGTTTTGGGAAATGTCAATTCTTTACCGTCATATTTACTGCGGACTCTGGGCTCACTTCGCTCTCTACAAATATATTTCGTGCTGGCTACTTACGGAAGGTGATTTTTTTATAAGTATCACTTGAATGTAGTAATAATAATAATATGATGATGTTGAAATTCCGAATAGTTATAAAATGGTTTCATAAAAAGAACAACACATCATAGCTTTACTGTAATGTTACATTATTTAGACGCCTTAATTAGCGCCATGTCTTTTTATCTGTTACGTGCCCCAAAACCGCTGAACCGAACCAATTTAGATGAAATTTGGCGTAGTTTCTTTAAATAATATGTGCGTATTTGCTGTGCCCACTTTTAGTTTAAACTCTCACAATCACTTACTAGTACCTACCTAAATAACAATAGTAATCGTAATTGAAAAGGTGATAAAAAATAAAGAAAATTGTGAATTATTTAAAATAAGCTATATTATATCTCCATAAGAATTTCACCCTAAAACAGACACATGTTAAAATATTGGCGCAAATATTTATTTACATAATTTAGAAAGGTGTGCGGACAAATGAGATGTTACGCTTACGTGTAAATAATTTAATATAAATATGCATACCAAAGTTCCTTCTAAACTTTTCATTATTATTATGAATGTATAATTGCAGGTGTATTCTTATATTTCTTCATTAATTTTTTGGGTGAAATCACTAACATTAGGTACTTATTATGCTATTGGCAGCTGTAATCTTTTTGTCTGCATGTGCAGTACAAGACATATTGCAAAAATGTTTTTAAAGCTTGTTTTATGTGAATTATTTAATTTATTTTCTACAGTGCCAACAGTGTATAACCAACATGTGTGAAATAATGTATAGTATGCTTATACGGCGCGGCGTGGCAACAAGGTTAAGGCCCCCTCCCTGATTTCAATCTACCTCATATACTATCGCTCTGTTTTGTATGGCCATACCGACGATAGCCGATCAATATCTTGACCCTGCAGCCAGCCGGCGCTCACCCACTATTGTCGGATGACAATAGTGGGTGAGCGCCGGCTGGCTGCCACAAGCAAGTAACCACATAGGTATCCACCTATGTGGTTACTTCACAGAATATAATAGATAGTTGATACTTACTATACAATTACCATTACCTACCAGCCTATATACGTTTGGGCCATAAAACCACCACCCTGCACGCTGGCTCAATGCGGGTTTGCTGGTTAAAGCAATTACAGTACCTAACAACCGGGACCAATGGCTTAACTTGGCTTAAGCACGGAGGGAGCTCGAGCTAAAATTTTTGATTGACCCATCACGGGATCGACCATGGCGAAATTTGCTTTGTTACGTAATCGAATCCAGAGTACTCCTGCCTACTATACACATTGGATAAAATATGTCGTTAACACAATCACTTTAACATTTCTAATTTGGACGTGTATTATGTATATCTATTGGCATATGCTACGGTAAAATTCCAATTTAACCTTTGCCCTGGCGAGACCCTATGACTTTTGTGCCAATTGCAAGTGACGAATAAGTTCTACATTGTTTACACGTTTACTTTATTGATTGTGCTCTTGCGACATTGTTAAAATGTATTTTATTTTGTATTGTTCTCTAGTAAATTTGTGTTTTGTGTTCCTTGTGCTTAATATATTTAGGTAACCATTTTTTTCCAAAATATAAAACTATTTACCATAGAACTGTAAATGAAAGGACACAAAAGAAAATAAGTGAACAATAAAAAAAAGCTAATGTATACTTCCTTTATTATAACAATGCTGGGCTGACGTTGCTTCATATCAGCCGAGAGACGCCCACTGCTGGGTATAGGCCTCTCCCAACGATCTCCAAACCGATCGGTCCTGCGCTGTCCGCATCCATCGGCTTCCCGCGACCCTCACCAGATTATGGGGTGGACCGTTACTTATGTAGATAAAAAGATCATAGATGTAAAGATTTACCTACTTTGTGATACATACGAATTAATTTCCAGATAACTATACTGTAGTTATTGAATATTACTAAGAGCGAAGCTTTTTTATTATCCTTTTGCGCAATGCTAACTGTAAATAACATTTCTTAGTTGTAATACTGTCTTAATATTTCAGCTGCGTGTATCCGATTTGGAATGGCGTACAACGGCATTGAGAGGACGCCAGAGGGCAACGCGATCTCCCGCTGGGACGGATGTAGCAACATAAAACTGCTTCGGTTCGAGTTCGCCACCAAATTCCAACACTATATCGATAGCTTTAATTGCAATACCAACCACTTCGCCGCTGAATACATTTACAAACGGCTCAAGTTCCTCGGCAACCGGAACCTTAGCCAAGGATTCACTCTGCTCTTCCTCGCCCTCTGGCACGGCATCAGATCCGGTTACTATATGACATTCATGAACGAATTTCTTATAATGTACATGGAGAAGGAATTTGAATCAATCATATCTAAAACCAAAGTTTATGAGTGGATGTGGGCAACACCTGTGATTAAATACTTTTTGTATTTTCTACTTAAATTGTATACTATAATTTTCATGGGTTGGAGCTTGGTACCGTTCGATGTAAAAGTGTTTTCCAAATGGTGGAGCATTTATAGCAGTTTGTACTTCTCGGGATTCATATTATTTGTGCCATGGGCGTTCGTTTACAAACCTCTTCTACGCACAGTTATAAAAAGGGATAACAAAAATGCCCCAATTAAATAATAAAGCTCGCTTTGCATATGGATATACGATTACATTTATTACTTATTGAACTTCAGTACAAGAATTTGCATAAAATTCCCGTGGTCGCGTGTCCCTTCAGCACGTCAAGTGTTACTATGACGACATCGCTGCAATAATGATGATCTTGAAATTAAATGGCAGCATCGGCAAGACAATATTAGTGGGACCATAGACGCATCCAGATCCTAGACGTGTTCAGAAGGCTTTTTCGCTAACCCATTTTGACAGTGAACTACCTACTTTTTTGCAGATCCACTCCTGCTTAACTATAACGTCACTGTGACATCTTGCCTTGTAAAACAGCAATGGATATGCAAAAATCTCTGCTGTGGTTATCACTAACCGTCAAAATGAGTTTGCGAATAAGCGCGCTACACCATATATAGAACAACGTGACCACCGCGCACTGGTATCAAGATATGCGTTTAGATTATAATTCTAATGGAATAGGTTTTAAATGTAATGATATAATTCGTAAGTGTAAATTTGTAACGTTGTACCTACTTTATTTTTGGCTTAAAAGGTAAGTACTTTTAAATTATTACCTTGTGGAATGGTTAAAAAACTCGAATGTTACAAACCACAAATCTACGCACCCTTTTCATCGTAGTTAAAAGCTGTGATTTAGATGACGTAAAATGTCAAATTATGCAAAACAGCATAATTATTATTTACGATTAAATAAAATAGGAAGGACGGATATAAATAAAATTCCTCTATGTAATTTATTTGAAATCGGTGCGCTCCGGTGTGAAAGAAATACCTAGAATGTTTTTGGAGACAAGACTGAGGCACTATGCTTAAAACTCATTTAGTGGATCCTGACTAAGATATAACTTTCGCATGGTTTCTACCTTTATAGTCATATTTTTAATAGTAGATTATTAGTCAAAGGTTTAAAGCAGCCCATTTACGCCGAGATATTTAAGACACTGAGTCACTGATTAAACCGCTGTGAAGTCGCTTCAACAATTACAAAAAACCTGACCAGCACTTTGGTGGTGCTTAAATTTTTTCATCTTGTTATTTTCTTCATATTCAAAATGTAAAGTACTTAAAAGGCACCCAATCCAGCCTAGAACGATCAAAAATAGGTGCCTTTCAACCCTTGGCTTACAATCTACTATTGTTACGTTTTGCCTAACGCTCAAAACTACTCTGTTCAGCTTTTTAAAATTGCTGATTCGAATGGATGAAGAGTAAAAGACAAAGTGTCAATTAATCTATCAAGTTTAACATAGAATATGTACTTACTACAACGTTGATAGGTACTTCCCATTTAAAAAAAGTTAAAACGACATGAAAACACATTCTATGGACAAAAAGTGTTTCTTAATCTTAAAGTAAATGATTATGTACTCATTTTGTTTGTTTAGTATGGCTCATAAGAATTTAAATATTATCATTGTGTTCTAATGAAGGCCTCCAGGTCACACATTTCTTATCTTAAATGTGGTTTATTGTATTATGCTTTAAAAATATGCCAGGAATTGATGGTTCAATTTCTAAAATTAACCGATTATGTTACAATTATTTTATGTGCTTACTATTTTATTACATATAATAATTATTCCCTAAGATTATAGTTAGGATTAATAGATTTTACATATTATTTCTACATCTTCAAGAGCAATATATGCAATGAAATAGTTTTTTTTTTTATATATTTTTAATACCTAGAAATTTATTAGGCAGCTTAAACCGTCGAGTTTGAAACAAGTATCTAGAGAAGAATTATTCCACTTTGTGCACAAAAATTGGGCTTATGACGATTTCGATTTTTCTTTAACGCCTACATAAACTTTTTAAGATACACTTGAATAAGTTTATCTACAAATACATCTAATACCAATTGATGTGGCTACATGCTGTTATATGAATGAAAACAGGTTCAGGCAGGTAAATGTATTTAGTTTACATTACGAAGATATATAATTCTGTGGACTTATATTAGCACCAACCTGTAAATATTTTCATAGTTTTTAAGTATGGTGTGGTGTCAAGTTTTGAATTCATGCGGCTACGATCACAACAGCTTAGTCAATTACACCGACCATTCTAGGTTTCATTTAAAATTCTCAATTTCCGTAGAAGTGTGATAAACTCTGTTGTTGTTGTACGATATTTCGCCGTAGATGACGCCTAAACTGCTCATTTGGTTTAGTTTGAGTCTATCATTACAGATCCTTATTGAAAAACTCGACTTGTAATTATAATATCTTTTAATTATTAAGACTGCGTTACTTATTTAAACCCCATAGAGAATAAAAAGATTATATTTTAGTTTTAAAAAATATAGTTTTAATATTTATGCTCAAAGTTTATTATTCGCATCAAAAATTATGATACTAAATATTAATATCAATGCGTTATTACCTAATTATCATTTAGTGTGTTGGGTAGCTTGGTTACATGATTTTGAATATTATTATGATCTTTACGTAGACGTACAATCGACCACAGAAGTAGCTGAACACTTTAGTACCATGTCACACCGACTTCGTGCACGTATTTTGTAGTTGCTACCATACTACATTGACGCCATAGTTATTGTGGCATGGTACTAAAGTGTTCAGCTACTTCTGTGGTCAACCGTACCTCTACACCTACCATGCCAACATGAAATTTAAAAAACGAACAAAACAAGCAGTAATTTTAGAGCTATGAAGGTATCTCATCTCACTTTGCAATGTCAATCTACTAGTGTTTCATAGTACACATTCGTGTGTGTAAATATGTAACACAAAGTAAGAAACGTTAGTTTCCGTTATATTACAAGAGATTATTTTATCTGTTCAATAAGATAATGTCTAACAATGCCTATCGAGTCAATTATAGGTTGATGATCTTCATATCAATTTATGGGTAACATCGTGATTTTATTTTCAATTATAACTTTATAATTTAAAGTATCATGGTTTTTGTTTCTTTACCAAGGGCTTGTTAGATGAGAGGTCCAACACAATTTTGAAATTGATTTTCAAAGGTACTTATTGATATTATCAACTAATGACGAAAATCGGGTCATGTACCATAGAATGATTTACTTAGTACATGGTAGTTTTCATCCCGATGGAATGATATTCCCATTTAGGTTGGGTTAAAAATATAGTTAAGGCGATAAATGGCTGTGTATTTTTACCAAACTTGTGAAAAGTAAGTTAAATAAAATTAATGTAGTTTTGTAAATACGTATTAACGGCATTCTAATTTATCTTGCGGTTATAAACCGTAATGGGTATGGTGTCTTTTTTGTTGAAAGCTTAACTTATTTTCATAATAACAAAGTCTGCTTAGATAAGGTGATCTTCATGGTATACGTAATACCGCTCGTTGAACGCCAATTGTAATGTTATATTGGTAGCATAGTCATAACAATACATTCTGCTAATTTATAATGCACATTTGGCATTCAGTCTAATGTTTAAGTGTTATTCAAACCATAATTAATCATACTGTAATAGTATAAGTAAATGATAGAATAAATATTACATCTGTCTAATGTAGCCGATATTGTAAACGTATAATATTTGGTTTGTTTCCTGTACTTCGGCCGTTATGTACTTCATAAGGAGTGTGTCGATCAGTTTAATCATGGTATACTTTGTAATATTTCAATATTGATTTTATCATAACCTCTTTGGTTCAAGAAAGCCTTAGTGATTTTTCGTCACAAGCGCTAGGTAGGTACTACTGCAAATCTGAAGAATATTATGTAGTTGGGTACATACACATGATTTCGGACGAATTAATGAACTGAAATTTTTTGTTTATTTATTTATAAATTTGTGTACATCAATTCATACTCAAGCTTATACACACAAAACACATACACAAAGGCACTGCTTATTTCTAAAAAAAATTTTGCTAGTAGATCTGCGAGAAGTATATTTTAATATTGAATAATATAGACACATTGTTAGGACAGATAAAATTACAGACTAAAAATGAAATACATCACTGGCATACATCTGTACCCCTAGCACGAACACTTTAAAATTTCGAATCGCCATCGTATCGAGTAGTTACGTTAGCTTTTGTCTGGCTTTTGTTTGAAATTTTAAACGTGCGTGAACGATACGATTACGATTCGAGATTTAAAATCGTTCGTGCTTTGGGGTACTGTAATGTTACAGATATGAATAGTTTTGGAAGGAAGGAAGGAAATTGTTCTTTGACGATGACGAGTCGCTTGGAAAGGGAAATAGTGTTCCAATTGCTTTAAGTAAGGCGGGAGTAGAATCCACTAACTTCCTGAACGGTGAAGGAATATAGGATTAGAAAGGAGTATTGTGCAGTCGGATGTAGAGATTATATTTTGTAACATTGTATAGTTTCATGTGAATATTTTTTTTTGTTGTAAAATGTAGGTTAGTAACTGTTTGAATATTTTAATACAGGGTGGTGGTCAATGCGACAATAAATTTAAACATGAGTTATATTAGTCCATAGAAATGGTTTGCCACTTTCAAAAATATCGTATTCCTTTGATAATTTCATGACATTTGTATGAAATAATGCTGCCAACGTTACACTATTCCATATAAATGTCATGAAATTATCAAATGAATTCGGTATTTTTGAAAGTGGCAAACCATTTCTATGAACTACCTAATATAGCCCATGTTTAAATTTATTGTCGCATTGACGGCACCATCCTGTATAACCAAGATCTTTTTTTAAAATTTCATTAATGTATCAGAGGAAATTATCAAATCTATAGTTTGGTACAAAAACCAATTACAATGTTTATTACAATGTTGTGTACTTCAGATGGCACTGCTAACGAAAATCACGCAGGTTTCTTGTCATAAAGTCCCGTCTGAAAAGATCTAGGTGACTTCAAAAAAAATAATATTAACCTTAATATTTCTAGACGACCTATTACAGCAAGGAAACCGTGTTCGCAGTAGTTCGCACACGTCCAACTCTTTGTAGAGCCGGTAATTAAAAAGGTACGGTTCAAACTGACCGAGTTGTAGAAATCTAAAAAAATTTAAGTGTTAAAAAGTCCGTCACATTGTCGGTCGTGAGCGAACACACTTAGGGCGTGTACTGTGGACGTTCCTCTTGGATTAAATTAATACTACTTTACCGTTTTGTATTGCCCATGTTAGATAGCACAGGTGCTTTTTTCTGTCTTCATTGCAACAAAAATTATTCGACTGAATTAAAAATACCTAACAAAATGTTAGATACGATAAGTAGGTGTAAAAAGAAAAAAAGAGGTAGGTAACTGTCGAAAAAGGTTTAGAATTTACGGGTTAGGTGTAAAAGAAAAACATTCGAACACAAGTAGCTAACACTTTAGTACTATGTCGCAATGGGCCTAATTCTGAAGACACACTTTAATTCTAAATTTAAGTACAATATATCTCTTTCTCGCAATAAGTCATAGGAAAAAGATAGCAAGAATCTGTTAAGAGCTGTCACTTAAATTTAGATAGATTTCATAGAAACCATAGACAATTTTAGACGGCATGTACGGAGGTGCCTCCTAAACACTGCATTTTATCACGTTCAATAAGGTCGAAAATTGAACACACGTATCTAAATGTCAAATTATATGACAGCCATCCTTTTCGTATTCCTTTTGATAGAAAGAAATGCACTAAACTTAAATTTAGACTTAGCATGTGTTTACCAGAATTAGGGCCAATACCTAATAAATTTATAGGTACCGTACTGTACCGGGTGTTACAGAATTCCGAAATAAAATTTGGAATTCTGGGATCAGCAGAGTGATTGACAAACAAAAATATTCGACATCGAGCTTGTCGTATAACAAGACGACGAGCTGCCATTGAATTTGACGTTTGCGCACTGCGCTGCGCGAAAGTGTATTCACTAATCTCTGCGTCGGTTTTGCGAATGTAATATTTTAAGAATATAATAATATGAGAACGAAGCTCTTGGCTGTGTATGATTGTCTCTGTTTTGGTTATACGACATGATGTACAATCGATATTTTGATTTGATTTCGTTTTTGTTGTGTTAAAATTGTATCGCAATGACTTCATTCAATATTTGATTGATTTTTATGTAAAGATATAAAAATCAACAACTTTTTATTTCCGGCTCACGTCGTGCTCGTCGTCGGAACGCTGGTGTCGCCAACGGTTGTGAAACAAACGCCAAAAGGTATGCGCCAGCGCTGCCGACAGCCACAAATTCATGGCTGGTTAGGACGGTACGGTTATGGTAGGAGGTATTTGGTAAGAGAGCAATTAATAGTAGGTGTGACTTGGTACTAAAGTGATAAGATACTTTTGTATTCGAGCATACCTACGTAAAAAGTATTGGAATCTATTTAGATTTGGATGTATGATTAATTTTCCTGCTATTGGTTAAAGTACAAATGAGTGTTTCAAAAACAAATTAATATCTGACTTTCGCATGTTTCACGAGCATAAAACTTGCCAGTTGGTAGTAGTAGGTATTATGAGTATGACTAGGTAGTAGGTAGGTATCATAATTACGTGAAACACAGGATAGCTAGGCATCAGTTACGATTTAGTGTTACAAGCCCTATTACTAGTAAGATTATGTTTAATTGGATTTTATTTTAGAAGGTAGCCTAGTATTTAGCAATCCAAATTGTTAGGTGGTACTGTCAATACAAAATTATGTTAAAAGTTTGGACAGTTCACGAAGCCGGGTTGACACCTTCGGAGTGTGCTCGGTGCAAGTGCAATCCTAGGAGTAAACTTTGTTTTAATGTAAACGAATAACGGTTTACATTCCAACGAAATGACTCTGTTTTAAAATCATAAGTACGGCAGATCTGTTTCTGCTACGCGAGACCACTACTTCGTAAGGAATTGTGTCACAAGATAGTAGTAGGCAACAAAAAAATAAGCTAAGGTATAGCAACAGAAGCTTTCTTACTCGTTTTTATATATTTTATGAGTAACTAAACCATCACATAAAAAATAAGCAACGCAAAAGGAAAAATTTAACGCGTCAGTCAACCTTTATACTTCATACAGTTCTAAAAATGTAGTGATTTTTTGCTCAGGCCACTTTTTCTAGTTTGAAACGAGTTATCTCGTAACAACAGTACACAATCCGAGATATCTACACAGATCAGGGCCGTCGACCAAGTGCGGTCAGATTACCGGTTGCTAAAAATGCCGGTCGATCCCAGCTTTCTCTGATGGTGTCAACGCGACTACTACTACGAAGGCAGTAAGCTAACAAAAGTGAACACTTTTGCCTTTGAACTGGTGCAGTTCATGAGTTCGTTAGTTCTAAGCAATTGTCAAGCCTTATTGAAATGTTACGAAGTGGCTAAACTCCCTGCCCCTTTAATTCAGTATAATCTGCAATAACTATTGTGTACTTACAATTCATGTCTGTATCGATAGTAAATAATAAAGCATAAAAACAATAATCTGAACGCATATCAAGGTCTTTTATTTATCGATTTTCCTAACTTACGAGAACGGCAGGCACTGAAAGATTTTAGAACGTTACCTGTAAACAATACTTACTTGTAAACAATACAATAAAAAAAGTTTTAATTTTTAAAATGGATTTCTTTGCAAATATTGAGTGTGTGTTACATTCATTTGTCATTTGTTTTACAATTTGGTGGCAAATAGAAAATGGTCTGAGTCACTTCAGCATGAATTTAACGAGAAAAAAATTTCGTTAAATGATTTTTTACGGTATTCGATGTCATACCTATACACGAAAGTTATGATAGACTTCTTTTGGCCTTTCATGACAAAGCCTCATCTCGTACCACTGTTTACAACTGGTTTAATCACTTCTAACGTGGTCGCACTAATCTTAACGATTAACCGATTCTTGTCCGAATCTGCTGATAGGTCACTATTTTGTCATCCTAACATACGCCGCACAATACTGATGTTATCTTCAGTCGTCGCAGTAGACGGCCGTCTCTCACGCAAATCATAGTTAAGATTAGTGCGACGTTTAAGCTTAAAAAGTGGCACAAGATAGGCCTTAATCATGAAAGCCTAATCGAAGTCCAAGCCTATGAAAGCATAATGAAGCTACCAATATATAGAAAGTCATAAAAAATCATTGCACGAGAATTTTCTCGCGTTAAATTCAAACTGACGTTACCTACTCAGACAATTTTCAATTTGTTGCCAAATCGTGAAACAAATTAATGAGAAATGAATGTAATACATACTCAATAATATTGGGAGAGATATTAAGTTTACAAGTCTCTAGTTAAAAACTTCCAAATTTCCAGTGTCGCCCTCGTACTAGTAGAGTAAGTTCCAATCGAATCAATACGTATCGGTTTACGTTCAGCTGTCAAATCTTAAAATTAAAGTAGCAACCTGGTTTCTAATATTTTGCAACAGTGGCACTGTTAAATTTGCTCATACGACAGCCGTGATTTGATTGAAACTAAGCGCGAAAATAGCGCTTTTTTTAAATACGTATTCTGCCCCAATTCTCCTAAGAGGTAAAAACTCACAGCACAATTGCATTTTACTCAAGATTAGCTTAAGTAGTTTAACCTGTTAGGCCACACACTCCAGGCAAGGTTTTTTATTCTTAATTTTCGATTTTAACATTATTATAAATGTTTGAAAAATTACTTAGTAATTAAAATAGATTAAAACTAGAAAAATTTCACGTCCTGAGGCCGGAATCGAACCTGCGACCTTTCGCTATCCGGGCGACTGCTCTGACCACTAAGCCACCCAGGACTTGGGATACCCCTGTGAAATTCTTCTAGTCTATCTTGTATTTGCGTTTATGAGCTAACGTCCACCCTACAATGTCGAAATATTCTATTTCAACATCCGAAACGAGTATTTTTACAAATACCGACGATTCGGTTAAGTTGGGGCAGTGCTATTAAATATTCTTAATTTTCGATTTTAACATTATGATAAATGTTTGAAAAATTACTTAGTAATTAAAATAGAATAAAACTAGAAATGAATTTCACAGGGATATCCCAAGTCCTGGGTGGCTTAGTGGTCAGAGCAGTCGCCCGGATAGCGAAAGGTTTTTTATTTTAATTGTCTTCAGGTGCTTACGCCTTTCAAGTGAAAAATATTGGAAACGAACAAACCAAATCTAATAAGATGCATAAGCAAGTCAGGCTAGTCTGATTAGTTATAATAAGAGGATATAATTAAAGTACAAATAATTGAGAACGAGCAATTTTTAGCTTTTCATACATACCAGAAATCACCAATAAATTTCTTTATTAGTAGAAATTATCCTTTTATGCATGGCAAGTTTTGTTAGAATCGGTTTGTTCGTTTCCAATATTTTCGCAGCGTAACCCACCCTAAGGCATGATAACAATTTAACTTCCAACCTATTTAAGCAAAGCTTCAAAAACTGCGCTGCTCTGCGGCGCGGATAAAACTAAAAAGCGTAATGAATAACCCGGAAAGAATAAGAAAAAATACAAAACTGATTTTTTTTCATTTCTCGTAGGTACTTTGAAAGTTCAAATGTAGGTACTTCCGCTTAGTTATAAAATTTAGTTAATATTTTGGTATTAAACATTTCATCGGAAAACTACAACATTTTATAACAAAAAGTGCCGGTGTTATGCAACATTTTTTAGCTTCTACATGGAAGTTAAAAATGAAAGCATTATAAGGAGCGGGCCAAATGTGCTTTTTTTCGGTCCCGAGGCTAAAAAGTAGAAATATTGAAAAATAAATGTAAAGTACTTAGTCGTTATGTCATTGGACTACGGCAGAAACAGTTACAGCCACAACAGTGTTCAGTTAATATATTTAGGCATTTTATTTGTTACACAAAACTGAGTTACAACATACTCGTCTAGTAGACCAATTGGGGACCCTAATTACTAATGTAAAGAACCCTTTGTCCTTAGCTAGTTTACAAGTAATTGCAGCTCTTTGCATTCCTTCAAAAGGTTCTCGCCCACATGAGACATTTGTCCCCGTTAATACCAAATAATACTAATGTGTGTCGAGCCTAATTACCTTTATTGATTTTTTTCACAGCACAAATTAAAACATCACGCCCCCTCTAAGAACGAAGGGTAACTAACAAATTGCGTGATCGGACGGATTTAATTTAACTTAGCAACCGTCGACAAGAGAGTAATTCGCTGTCAACAAAAGCTTCAAGTAACAACTTCACCTAACTTTTATGTTTAAGTACATATTTATTGCGACGCTCTGGAATAGGTACCTACTTACAGCGTATTTCAAGATTATAACTTCTGGTTTTTTTAGCACGTGGAAGACGTGACTTGCGCCTTGCAATATCTGATTGGAGCCTAGAGCTATTTAACTCAAGCTCAGCTATTTATCATTGGCTGAAGCAAGTTCACCTTTTATGTCGGACTGTTCACTACTCAAAAAGTCCGTAGTCTCCGTGAAGTCATTACGTTACATTTACGGTTTCAATCAGCACTAATTTCGGATTTTATTCTCTGCTAGACTTCCAAAGAAAGGGTCGCTCTAATCCTATCCAGCCTTAAGTCACTCATTATGACTAAACTGCAGACAGCAGCACCCGCCCGCAGATAAGGTCGAGTGGTTAATAATCGATTCGTCTCATGAGATATGTGCACCGAGCTCTCTTTACGGGAATGCAACAGGAATATCGTGTATTTCTTGTCCACTACTGCACAAGTCACAGCGGCAGTACTTTGACGTTGCTATTAAAATTTAATATGAAGTAGAGATAGGTAATGGCAGCATTCTCTAAGCAATTCATTTTATCACATTTTATGTTTGATTTTGTGCGTTTATAAGGCCTCCTTTATTGTAATAATTACAAAAAGAAAGAAAACGATTCAAAAAAACATATGCTCCAGGTGGGAATCGAACCCTCGTCTCCTGGGGTCCGGCCAGACGCGATTACCACTACACCACCGGAGCACTAGGTGTAACCTACCAATTCAGATTATTTTACCATTTTTTTTCTTTGATATGACTTCTAGTATTTGAATTTTAATAATATAGGTAGGTACCGGGCTACTTTTTAAGCATGTCTGAAATTTTCACGATGTGTTTTATCTATCTCGAGTCTATGGTTTAACCCATGCCTGAATAATTTCACTACTTTCATACATTTTGGCCGTGAAGTTTTGTATGCAACAGCTGAATTTGTATTTTATTTTTAACCCCCGACGAAAAAAGAGGGGTGTTATAAGTTTGACGTGTCTGTCTGTGTATCTGTTATCTGTGTATCTGTCTGTGGCATCGTAGCGCCTAAACGAATGGACCGATTTTGATTCGGTTTATTTTGTTTGAAAGCTGATGTACCTACGATGGTTCTTAGCTATAATTTATGAAGATCGGTTCAGGCGTTTGATGACTATCAGCTCATTTTGTACATGATAATAGGGTTTTACTAACTTTACACATCCGATTGATTTGAAATTTGGTGTACTGTCACTTCGGTGACATTTATATGACATACTATCCTTGAGCTGATCCTATACCATCAAAAAGTCTGCGAAATGGTTAATTCTTCAAAAACTTACAGCAGATATAGCGTGTTAGGGCTCTTTTGAATAGTCTCAATGAGATGGTGTTAGATAGACGATTAATGACGCCGGGGGCTACTTAAAATTTTTAATTTTTAATTATTACATTAACTCGTTCTTAGGCCCGAATGTAGGGTCGTCTGGGTAGGGTACCACCGCCTTTTTTATTTTAGCCTTATAACAGTTCGCTGTGTTTCGTATTGAAGGGAAATATGTCTAGTGTAATTACAGGCCTTAAAAGGCATGTCACATTAGTTCTCTGGATGACCTGCAATATTATTATTTTTTCTTGTTGTTGCTATTGTATAAAGGCGATGGTAGCCAGTTACCACCAGGTGCGCTATCAGCTTGTTTGTTATCTAGTTGTATTTAAAAATATCTACGTTTTTCCTTTTCAAAAATTTGCTTTTTTATACAAAGCACGGCAAATGATTCAACACCGCCTGATGTGAGGCGGTAAGAAGAGTCCATATGCGAAGACAGCTAGTGCAGCTTAAAACACACTGTTCTAGACCCCCCCCCCCCCCCCCCCCCCTAAGGTGCCTTTTGAGGAACACAGGTGCTGGCAATGAATTCCCAATTTTGAATGTCAGACAAAGAAACGAGCCAGTCCGTCTGGCTGAGTGATAACTGGCATTGTCATGTTGATGCAAGATGATACGGTACTTTGGGTTATTTTTACGGTGTTCGTCAAACACTTCCGATAAACAAATGGTTGTGTGCCAATAGCTATTCACTGTACGACGATCTTCCAAATAGCCTGGCTACTGACCTACTCGGCCGGTTTCAATATTCTATCCACAGAAAGGCCTACCGTAGTTTAGTAGCAACTTTAATGATTCATAGGAAACTAATAAAAATAACTAGGCAAATTGTCGAAATGACAAAATTGAGAGAATCACGTCTAGAGTTTTTTAAACTGATTTGTGTGGGCCCACCGTTACATGTAAATGTATCGTGGATCTATCTGAATGCTCTCAACAAAATCTCCTATCGTCTTAAATTAATTGTTTAGCTACAAAACTAGCTAACGAACAAAACAGCACATTACATTATATTTTAAAATCTGAATAAAATCTGTGAAATTTTTAAAAAATTGAAAAGGTAAAAATTTAAATAAAATAATAAATAATTTAATTCTTAAATAAATTAACAATAAAAATATATATCCATATCTTTCATCTAAATCGGTTTAGGGGATATTAATTCCCCATACAAACTTCCACCGCCCTTATCAGCCCCTTAAAAGATGATATCTGGGATAAAAACTATTATCCTATGTCCTTTCTCGGGACCCAAACTATATTTCTGTACCAAATTTCATCTTTATCGGTTCAGCGTTGTAAGCGTGAAGATGTAACAGACTGACAGGTAGACGGATTCACTTTCACATTTATAATATTAGTAGGTATGGATATCTAAAGAAATAGGCACAACTAAACCTTTTCTCGTTCTGTTTTTTAAGTAATAAGAATTTTTTAACAGACTTATCCTGGGTTTGTTCATGTAACGGAGGTAAGTAAAAAATGTTTTATTCATTCCAGTCTCTCAAATTTTCTAAACTAAAGTAATTCTCGCTAAATCTCTCCTTCTTACACTGCTGGATTACGCTGATGTAAGCTATCTAGTCGGTACATAGAAATTACTAAATAAATTAGAGCGACTTCAGAATTTGGGCATATGTTTTATTTTTGGTCTGAGAAAATATGATCATGTCTCTGAATACCGGTCTAGATTGAAGTGGCTGCCGATTAGACGTTCGTCGAGATTTGCATACCTATCCTTTGCTTGCTTTACTAAATCCTTCACAATCCTAGATCCCCAAGTTACCTGTGTGAGCGCCTTGAGTATCTCGTTCCTCGCGATTAACCCTGCCGTTCCCTCCTCCTTAAGGTTCCAGTTCATTCCACCTCTCTATATATAAAACTAGGCTGTTACCTTCTAAAGGAATCCCGGCATGCTTTGCAATGCCTGATGCTTGTAAAAAGAAAACTGTTAAGCTTTAAATCCAAGAACCTTCATGAGCGTCCCCAGAAAACGCCATCACAATCTGATCAGTGCTTTCGGAACGCATAGAGAACAAACATTGATTTTTATTTATTATAAGATTATTTTCAGTGGCGTAGCTTGCTTTAGAGGGGCCCCGTATCAAAAATTTTTTGGGGGCCCTATGATAATTACACAAAGTGTCGGGTTTCATGTCTAAATGAAGACCATCAATGACCCTCCATTGGCTCATGGCTTTTTGAGAAAACATTTTTTTTGGACGTTTGAATAATAATTATTTTTTGTCTGCTTTATCTATTTCGAAAACTTGTTTACTTAATGGATCAATAACCTGAAAAACCGGCTACGTTAAGTGAATATACCTAATTATGAGATTTTATTAATTTAAAATGGGTCGGATTCCGAAATTAAAATTTAAATATTTGTTATATTTTTAACACTTATTAGGAATCTTTTCACTTATTAACAACAGATAATTTACAAAGAAAAATGTACAAAAAGTGTCTTAAAATCAATTTAAAATCTAGTATTACAGTTACAGTTACAGTAAATTCAATAATAATAATAATCACAAAAAAAATAGGCCTGTAGGATAAGAGAAATTTTAAAACGTTTACAACATTTAGGGTATCTACTATCAACAAAAAAAAAGGTTTTTTCTTGAAAACTAAATTTTTGAAAAACATACACGAGGGTCCTTTGGGTACCCCATCGGTGGTTTTCTTTTGGATCACATTTTTTTTCTGGAAATAATATTTTATGATTTTTTTTTGTTCATCATTGATACGGCTCATACGGCGACGTAGCTACGCCCCTGATTATTTTCAACCTAGCAGCAATTACTATACGTTCGTAAAACTGTTATTTAGTTGTAGTAGTATTTCTAGAGCGGACTTAAATGTTTACAGAAAGGCAAATATAATTCCTAGCACAAAACAGAGCTTTAACTTGAAGTCTGTTCAATGTTTAGTATTTCCTAACCTCCTATTTCGAATTGCAAAGCTGTAATTCGTGGGAGCAAGGTCTGGTTTTATATAAAGCCGGGGTCCTTGTTGAGTGGTCGAATGTTGCTGTGGGCGGAGAGTAGTTGGAAGGCGGGGCGTAGCCTACACCGACGAACCCTCAACACTGAGCTCATTCCGCTTTACGGCGTTACGTGGAAAACATTGAAAACAAAAGGCTCGTGTTGTGTGATATTGGAAAATGGAGTAGTCCGCGAAATTGGCTCATAAACCCATTGTTCGACGGGATGTTTGATATGGACAGTGGTAATGGTTCAGTGAGGTGTCCAGGGCCGGAGTCGGCGTCGGGTGTAGTTCCTATGAATATGGACGGATCTCCTTCTTCAGCTAATAGTTCTGATATGTTTCTGTATGATGATTCCTCTATGTCCGATGGGAGTTTGTATGCTAGTGATCAAGAAAATCATTCAACGCCTCGAATAAGGTATACTATGCTGAAATTATTTGTCATCATTCTTGTTTCATTTGCGAAATTAATACTTAGGTATTGCTCCTTACATTTTCCTCTTTTTGTTGCTAAATAATGATGTTATTATATGAAATCAGTGTAAACTATAGTGCGAGCGACCGCTTTACCTATCTTGTTTCAAGAAACCACGGATTTTTTGTTTTTGTACTATATAATGCAAACATACTTATTAGACATACACCTTTTATTTTAAAAGCAGTTGCGAATTTATTATTGTTCTTATTTCACCTAGCTTTATTTCGTATTTTATCTTTTTTATGCTCGGTCTTATTATGTATTAAATTTGCATGAAATTAGTATCTAGTTACCTTACTGGTGGGCCGAATGTGGAGTGAACTGAATTCAGTTTAGTCCACATGAATAGTGCATTGGATTCAAAACTTTTCCGAACGTTGGCCGACATTCGGTGCGCAAAATGTAAAAGAAAATAAACAATTTGTAGATTACATTATAATGTAGCTATTATTACACTTTAACTTGTCTACATTATTTATAGGCACCTAAAACATTCGCAGGCTATCAAAAACCCCTTACCAGAGCTCCAATTGCGTTACTTTTGTTTACAGATTTAGGATAAAAAGTATAAAATTAATAAATTTTAATAAACCCCCCGCGTATTACTGCGTATTACTCATCTATCTAACACCATCTCGTTGAGGCTATTCTTATGAGCCCAAACACGCTTTATCTGCTGTAAGTTTTTGAAGGATTAAGCTTCTCGCAGCTTTTGACGGTATAGGATCAAGGTTAATATTGGGAATGTCACCGAAGTGACAGTAGACCAAATTTCAAATAAATTGGATCTGTAAAAGTTAGAAAAACCCTTTTATCATGTATCAAATGAGCTGATAGTAATTAAACGCCTGAACTGATCTTCATTAATTACAGCTTAGAACCATCCTAATCACGTCAGCTTTCAAACAAAAAAAAAACAAATCAAAATCGGTCAATTCTTTTAGGAGCTACGATGCAACAGACACACAGACAGACACGTCAAACTTATAACACACGTCTTTTTTCGATGGGGGTTAAAAATATACTTATTTAGTAGTACTATTTTAGAACAGTTAAATAAAGTTTCAAAGAGAAAGAATACAAAAAGGAAACTTTCTAGCACCTCTAACGTGGGTTGTCTTATTGCCCTTCTACCTTGTCAGGTCAATTTATATTCGAATTTATTATCGGTGTTTAAACATATAATAACCTTTCAGGTATACAGGCTGATTCATGCAAGCCAAGTCTGCAAATTTTGTTGCTAGGAAACATTCCTTTATTTTTTAGAAATAAAAATAGGTGCGTTAGAAGATATATTTAAAGTCTCAAACCTAAGCCGGGATTCGAACCCGCTAAATATAGAAAATAATCATTCTGCAATACCGTGACACCGATCGATAGGGTCCTTTATATTAAACAAGTCTAGTCTACTAAAAGTAATACAAATAAACGTTAGCTTTATGAGTTTTACACATAAGTGCTAAGACAATAAATGCAATTCTCTAGTACTTACATGTTATAATAGATTTTATGGTCTTCCTAAGACTTTACAGATAATGTCTATTAGATTAGATTTGTTCCTTATATACAGAATAATAATAATAATAATATTCATACACTCACACCTATTATCTAACCCAAAGTAAGCATCATTAAGAGCTTGTGTTATGGATACTAGATAACGGATAAATAATGATAATAATATGTATATAAATATTAGAAATATACTAAATAAACATATACACATCCATGGCTCGTGAACAAATGCTCGTACTCATCATACAAACATTTGCTCCTACCGGGATTTGAACCCGGGACCTCCCGACCAAGTAGCCTGTATAGCAAGGGGCACAGACAACTCGACCAGCCGGTTGCTTATTTTCTACATTTGACGGGCTCGATTATCGGCTCAGGCAAGTGACTTTTAATAAATCTTTGAACGCATCTTATTTCTAAAAATAAAGGAAACATTTCTTGTTCCCTTTAAGTATAATTTGCCAACTTCAATATTAAGGATACTTTCCATTCTCGACCATTATTATGCCGTGAGAATTTATTTTTCTCTATATTAGGCTTAAACTAATTTTACTAGGACATAAACTAAAAACAAAAACATATTTTTAAAATACGTAGGTACATATCTGACAGCCTGATACACGATTTGATAAACTTGTTGCTTGGATCGATGTAAAAACGAATCGTAAAATTGGCTCAAAACTGTCATTTGATACCCAAAATGACAGTTTTGAGCCAATTTTACGATTCAAATCCTGTTTTATTCCTTTGTTGTTTATCTTTGATGATCATGATGATGATACATTATGTTACAAAAGTCCGAAATAAAATTTAAGGCGTTGGTTGTGTTCCTTATCAAGAGTTACCCCTGAAAGTGTAACAACTTACAGACAACTTTTATTTTCTGGTTGAATTCTTGAAAACATTGTCACAATTGCTCGTGACAACTCTAAAAATGCGTACTCTACCACAAGTAGCGCAACGTTTATCCAGATGGCTGAACGTCATGTCAGCCGTCTGGTTTAAATTAGCCATTCAATTGGACGCCTAGGCAGCTCCTTTAAATCGAAGAGCTTTTGTGTGACTGTTTGAGTGATTGAAAGTTTCAAGGTTATTTTTTATGACCACTTAGAACCAAAACGATGTCGGTTATAAGTGTTCATAAAAAAATAACCTTGAACCTACCAATCAAATCAAAACTTTTCACTACAAGACGATCCATTTAATTCTCAGTTCAATTAATTAGCAGGCTAGGCATTCAATTGGATGCCGGCATTTAATCAACGGGCTAGGCATTCAAGTCAGCGCCGAATTAAACCATATAGCGGCAACATATACAATTATACATGTATAATAAAATCAAAGTAAACAATAAAGAAATAAAACATGATTTAATTCGTTAAAATATACCGTAAATTACAGTTTTAAGTCAATTTTACGATTCTTTTCTACATCGAGCCAAGCAGCAACTTTATCAAATCGTGTATAGAATTCTAGCAGGCTATGCCAAATAGCTTTAAGTATTTTAAAAATATAATGTTTTTGTTTTTAGTTTATGTCGTATTAAATTGGTTTTTGCAAACCTCTATCTATCTTATAACGAAGATATTCTAATAGCATTTTGCCTCAATGCCGAATCAATTACCAAAGTTAACATAATATAGAGAAAATTAGATTTTCGCGGCATAATAATGGTGTGGCATGTCATTGGTCTGTGCAGCCAACGCAGTGTTGCTTGCAACGAAATGCGTAAATATACTAATAAACACACTGTAAGCATAGAAGTTTGAAAAAAAATAGTGTCGAATGTTAGTGAACAAAATTAAAATTAGGCAGTAAGTATGAATAAATATACAGGTTGAGAAAGGAAAGTATCCTTAATACTGAAGTTAGCTAATTATACTCCAAGGGAACATTCCTTAAAGTATATTTAAGTATAATAAAAAACAATAGCTGCTTACTAATATAGGAAAAGCTCATTATCTACAGCATTTAGGAAGTGCGTAAGGCTGTTTGTTTTTTGTTCCTAGACGCAATGCAACTTTATTTAACAGAATAAATATAAAATTAATTTTTTTGCTAACATATATATATATATATGATATATATATATATATATATATATATATATATATATATGAGATGTTCTGATAAAACTCGGTAGATAGCACAAATTAATGAAGACTTGAATAATTTTAGACCATATCTTTTAGTATAACTTTCATTATATAACTTTTAGATATATTTTCAATTGTTTTAAAAAGCAAGTAATTAATTTAGTAAAAAATATTTTTTATGCAGATCCGATTGTCGTCGCTTACACAAAAGACGATCGCGGTGCCCACAACAGCAAATTCAGCAACGACAAGCGGCGAACTTGCGTGAGCGCAGACGAATGCAATCAATTAACGACGCGTTCGAAGGCCTGCGTGCGCACATACCGACCCTGCCTTACGAAAAACGCCTGTCCAAAGTAGACACTTTAAAACTGGCTATTGGCTACATCAGCTTCTTGGGAGAACTGGTGAGATATCCTAATCCAATATTATATAATAAACCTTGATAGGAAAATCCAAATTTGAATGTGTTACTTATAATGTTATTAGCTGTTATAAATATTAAACTTGAAGTGGGTGAAATTTCGACACGGGGCATAAAGGCATCACTGTAGTTACAAAAAGCTTGCAAGCTGTCTTAGAAGACTGCCTATGTATTTTAATGATATTTTTATAAGAATTGTTTGCATATCGTTCTCTCTTCCTTTTGGGATCAAAGTCATTAATATTAACTGAGATTAAAGTACTATAAATCCTATTCTCACACTCACACCACACACCAGTTATCTAGCCCAAAATAAGCATCAAATAAAGTATATAGGCATAATAAAATATGTACAGAAATTAATTAAATATTCGTATACCTACTTACATAATTTATTTATTTTATTTTATTAGGAAAGCTTACAGCATTATTCACAAATAAATATAAACAATGGTTTACTATGAGCTAATTATAAGCTTCCACATATAGCGTTAATCTATGTAGTATGTAATAAAGTACTTATATTCAAATTTTTCAGTAATAATTCCTGATTTGCTTTACACTAAATACACTGAAATAGATCTAGGTGATCATCTTCTCTGAACTTGTCTTGATATGACTCCATATTTTTAGAATCCAGACTATAATCTATCTCTGTGCCAATCTCTTTTAAGACTCCGAGTTAAGCAAACAACAAAAATGTCTCCCTTAATGGTGGTCTAGCTGTCTCTTTTTCCACCTAAATTTTTATTGTGTTATTGAGTTCTATTTTGGCATTGTGTAACTTCTAAAAATGCATGAACAACGTTTTTGACGCTTTACGATCACTAGGCCCAAGTATCAAAACGACTAACTACTCAAAACGTCTATTGAGCCGTACACCTAACAAACTTCTTCGTAGCAAAACGTTATTATTACGTTATTAAAACGTTTATATAGCTTAACGTTTAGTTAGAAAATCTTCTAACAACTTTCAAGTACGTTGTACGTAAGTGTCGTCACCGTTATTTGTTAATTAATTTTAATTGTAAGGGTTAATTATTTGAATTTGAGATCCTCTTTATATAGACAACATTTTAAAAATTGCATAATAGGACCATTTTGCTTACTTACCTACCGATGCCACAAACAAAATCGCCTATTAGAAATATCTTAAAAATCATAGCTACAAAGCGGTACAGATACCAGCCCATTGCACATATTAACAATTTATCAAATTTGTAGGTATACTTATACAAAAACAAAAAAAAAAAAAATTATTTAAACATCTATCTAAGTAAGAACTTGATATATGTTTAAATAAGTAATTAACAAATAATTAATTAGTATCCTAATTCCCAGCACTACAGCGAGAATGAATCAAATAGGCCAAAAGTGAAAGTATCCAATTTAGATACTCGTAATAGCTACAATACTCGATACTTAAATAAGGACCGTGAGTAATGTATAAATATAAATATCGGCTATGAATTATTTTCTAATGTTTAATCATAAAAGGGCCACGGTGGATACTGTCACCAGTACAATATTATAGCGGCATAGTTCTTTAGGCGAAACCAGAACATTGATACAGAAAGAAAGAAAGAAAACATATTTTATTTAAATAGGCCACAAAGAAGCACTTTTAAATCGTCAAAAAAAACACATTCTTACAACTATCACAAAAACTATATTAACTAACAACGTCATAGTCTCTGTCTGTCTGTCATGTCTGAATTTACACCGGTTCCAAAAGAACTACCGAGATAGGTAAACTAAGCCACTGTCAATTTGCTACCCTCTATGGGTGATCTGCTAATCCTTACTGGGCTGATAGTCTATCAAGGCCCAACACATCTTTGCTGCGTGGCTGCGAGTATTGGCTGTGAGGATTGCTACGGCATATTGTCATCTTAAGTTTGGTGCCCGACTCTCCCATGATTCATTAAAGTGTGTACACCCGCATTCTCATGCATAAACTTCAGGAATAACAATATACAACGACTGGCTATATGGCCTGGACCCTTTGCCTTCTCATTTTTATACAATTCAACAAAAAATGATTCAAAAAGTTACGAAGATAGGCTATGCCCACGCCCTAATTTCGTAGATACGTCTTCGTTTCGTAGCAAGTATTGTCGTAGCAGAGTAGCCGTAGCAAAAGCTTACGAACTCGTAGATAAAACTCACAGAGACTACGAATGTCTTCGTAGTCTTGACTACGGCAGCCAACATATAATAATAAATAGAGCAACTAAAAAATAGTAAGTAGGGGACGGGAATGACATTAAGGACAAATAATTGTTGAATAGTTGTACAAATCCGAAGGTTAGTAATCATACTTATTTTTATGGGTTGTATTGAACAGAATATCAGTTCGGTTAAATACAACATGATCTTTTTGGTACAGGTTCGTGCTGATAGAGGAACACCTGAATCAATGCTATCTGGAATGAATAATATGCAAAATAAAGAGGAACAGAAGAAGGTTATCATTAGAGGTAAGAAATAGTATGTAGTTTTTAAAGTATCAAAATATAACACTGCTATTGTATGTTGTTTCTGTGGTCAGTTAATTTAAGGGCAAAAGAATTGATTACAAACCAGACGATTTTTCGCCTATGCTCCATTGTTTTTCGGGGAGAAATTCAATTTCAGACCTACCCGCCGCTAGCTAAGCGACGGGCGTTTCGGGGGTCGTCCAACGCTAGCAGTACTCTATATACGCGTAACATTGGGACTTGGGTATTGAAAAGTCTATGGCTTCGGTTACCGTTATTTTAAAAGCTTTTATTTAACTTGCTTATGTTCGGGTGGAATCTTGCTACTCGATTTTGAAGCAGATATCTTCAACCGATTGAGATGAAATTTTGTATACACATTTAGTTTGGATAACAATACACGATAAGCTGTGTGACATCATTCTAAATCCAATATGGCGGACTATCCAAGATGGCAGAACAGTTATTATAATGCATTTCTACAATATGGGTATCAAATGAAAGGGCTTGTTAAGATTAAATTGAAAAATAATGTGACGTTATTAATAGTTATATTTATATGATCATAAAAGCTTGTCGCGCGATTTACTTGTGTAAATAAACTAGTACCTATTTAATTGAGCGACAAGCTTATGATCATATAAATTGTGTATAATGAGAGAGACCTACATGTGAAGCGGTGAGAAGAGACCGCTATCGGCGGGATATACGAGTATTGAGTAGGTATTTGTAATCGTTATGGCGTTATAAAATTAGAGACGCTTGCTTTTAAAACGTAGTAAACTGCTATTAAGGATTTAATTTACTTTATTAAAGGAAATATCAGCTTTTGTGCCTTCGATCTCACGACATTCCGGGACGGTTTAGGTTCATACTTTGATGCCTATGTGTCGACGTTAGCTTCGTTATATTCTCTTTGCACATACCTACCTAATTGCAGAAAATTTTAATTTGAATCATTTTTTATTCGCCATAACCAATGGTGCGTGCAGTGATGTGCTCGGTGCCTGGCGACCCCAACTAACTGTTTGTGCACCTTTCGCTGATCGATGTCGGGGCAGGACCCCACTTTGGGGTCATTAGATGTTTGATGGTTGCGATTGCGTTAATGCGGTTTTGTCGCACAATTAGTGCACTGTATTCGTCGAGCTTGTAATGTGTTTTTAGTCATTTACAGTTCGACCTTACTGCACTAAGATACCACGTGGTCGCGGTATCAATGGTATAGGTACGCTTATTATTTGTAAACATAAAGTTATGGTGCTTATTTCATAATATTTTGTTTAGGGACGTTTATCTGCTCTGCGCGCTGTTTAATTAAAAAATAAGCTAGATATAATTTTTTACAATTGTTTTCTAACCCTGAAAAAATATTAATAATAAACGACTCGTTCTGAATGTTTGAAATTTTGATTATACTAATTAATATCTCGAGACATATTCAGGATAAAAGCTAAAAACTTATGAAAGAAAATTTTCTAGGTGGTAGGCCCGTATCTAGGGTCGCCTGGATAGGTACGGTCGACCACAGAAGTAGCTGAACACTTTAGTACCATGTCACAACGACTAGCGTCAATATAGTACACTAGCAACTATAAAGTACGCGCACAAGATCAGTGTGACATGGTACTAAAGTGTTCAGCTACTTCTGTGGTTGACTGTACAACCGCCTTTCTTATTTCAGCCGTAGAACAGTTTGTTGTGTGGACGCTGTGAAAGATAGCCAGTGTAATTACTGAGCATGCAAGGAGTTTTCCCTTGATATTACTGGGGCCTTACCACCATCTTTATAAAAGCGATTCATATTCCGCTCGGTTCTGTATTGGTTCCTAAACTGCATCGCTGTCATTGTCGTAGATAGCATCGTAGTACGAATTAATGATTCTACTCAGTTTAGTTCCTAATCTGGATCGCGATAAAAGATGGTGGTACGGGTCCTGGTGTGCATATGCGACAGTAGCCATTTACCACCAGGTAGGACATCAGCTTGTCATCTACTTAGTTGTATAAAAAAACATTCCTACTTTCACGGTAAAACATAATTAAGGCTTTTTACAGTGTTTGCACAATAAAGAAAAAAATATACAGGGTGGTGCCGTCAATGCGACAATAAATTTAACTATTCTAATATTTTAGACTAATATAGCCCATGTTTAAATTTATTGTCGCATTGACGGCACTACCCTGTATATTATTATTTGAAAACAGCTACAAAAATATTAGTATTTAATAATGAGACGTGACATCACGAAATTTCGTTAAATCTAAGGTCCGTCAGTCGCCAATAAATCATTTTATCCTTGTTTTATCGAACTGAACAATAATTTCCTTCTAATATTTGGTAGGAAACGAGTTTTTGCATATCCATTGTACTTAGATCGTTTTAAACTCTATACCTATTTGGTTTAAAACAAAGCTTACCACGTTTTGTGTCGTCCACCATAATGTAAATAATTGATACTCAATGTATTTTTCTCACGTGACTAATTTATCTCCCGTCGCAGAGAATTGCGTGACAGTTCGCATTTGCCGCTCTAGGTGGCTGTGAGTTCCCACGGGCGGAAGGGCGGGTGGTATACTCTCGCGTCCCGAACGGGATCCCGCGCGGAACATTCGTGTCGCCTAATTTGATGTTCTCTCGCAAATTGTGTTAATATATTATTGCGTGGGAAGGTATTTAATTAATAAAAACTATAGGTGCTCACAAAGAGATATAATATTTGAAATCGACATCCTCATCCGACCCTTTATTACAAACAAGAATGGGGTCCTATTTGTAAAAAATATAACATACTGGTGATGATGGTGTAGAGAATGGATGCAAAGATGTGATGGATAATATCGCATTAGACTTTACACAAATAAAATATTCGAGCTTGATAAAGTAGACTTTCTTTTATTAAAATATTTTACAGACAGATCAATGAAAAACAAGTAAAAACCACTGACATCTAATATCAAAAAAAGTTGTCTATATCTACACCGCAGAGTTCTTAACATCCTCCACACCGAACAAGAAAAAACAGAAAATATTTCATTTGAGGTATAATAAAAAATGTCCTGTCACGGTCGCCACAATGTAGAGAATGGATGCAAAGATGTGATGGATAATATCGCATTAGACTTTACATAAATAAAATATTCGAGCTTGATAAAGTAGACTTTCTTTTATTAAAATATTTTACAGACAGATCAATGAAAAACAAGTAAAAACCACTGACATCTAATATCAAAAAAAGTTGTCTATATCTACACCGCAGAGTTCTTAACATCCTCCACACCGAACAAGAAAAAACAGAAAATATTTCATTTGAGGTATAATAAAAAATAGTAACACTTAACAAAGTATTTCACCTACTACAACGAAAAGTAACATACGTACACAATAACAAACTTAAACACATTTTATTAAACAAATCCATAAAATATTTCGCTATCATTTCAGCAATGCATAAGTAAAAAGGCAAAATAAATAAATAAAGTGTGCAAAAGCGATGTGTGTAGGTGATCTAAATTTATGTGGTGTATATGCGCCCTAATAAAACTATTTACAGTTTGTACCGACTAGGTAACTTAGAAACTCGACCAGAACGTGTTACTTTCTGTTGGACAGGGATGTCCTTCTCTGGGCAAGCCACTTCCATGGGGTAGAGACGCTGAAAAGGACGTACCGAACAGTAGATTCTCGTTGTATTTCATCCCAATTTAGATCCATAAACATATTCCTTGACCCAATAAAGTTTGTACCATTATCCGAAATAGTAACACTTAACAAAGTATTTCACCTACTACAACGAAAAGTAACATACGTACACAATAACAAACTTAAACACATTTTATTAAACAAATCCATAAAATATTTCGCTATCATTTCAGCAATGCATAAGTAAAAAGGCAAAATAAATAAATAAAGTGTGCAAAAGCGATGTGTGTAGGTGATCTAAATTTATGTGGTGTATATGCGCCCTAATAAAACTATTTACAGTTTGTACCGACTAGGTAACTTAGAAACTCGACCAGAACGTGTTACTTTCTGTTGGACAGGGATGTCCTTCTCTGGGCAAGCCACTTCCATGGGGTAGAGACGCTGAAAAGGACGTACTTTATAACCACTCGACGTTCTTACCTTTGCCGTTCTGTTAACTCCATCCTTTCCGACATATATCTCCACGATAACACCCAACGGCCATTTTACTCTTTTCTCGTCCGTTTCAATTAAAACTACATCTCCAATGCTCAGAGTTCCACTAACTCTGCTTGATCTTTGAACTAATAAATTTAAATATTCATTTTTAAACCTCTCTCTAAAATCTGCTCTTAACTTCTGCATATAACGTAAACGTTTATTCATACTTCTTGTGTCTAACACATCTATATCCGTCACACTAGATCCTGATATTGGCTGTATAAAACATGATGGTTTTAGTGGTTCCAATGAGTCACATTTGCCGTCTTCGATATAAGTTAGCGGTCGGTCATTCAAGGTAGCCTCGCAGTCGCATAGAATAGTCTGGAGTTCCTCGTACGACACGGAAGATCGACCTAACACCCGTTTCAATAGATCCTTCAGCATTCTAATCAGCCGTTCATAAAAACCACCCCACCACGCTGCAGCTGGAGCGTTTAGTTTCCATCTAATCCGACGAACAGTAGATTCTCGTTGTATTTCATCCCAATTTAGATCCATAAACATATTCCTTGACCCAATAAAGTTTGTACCATTATCCGAAATAATAACACTCATTCGTCCTCTCCGTGCGATGAATCGACGTAAAGTCATCATGAATGCATCAGTAGACAGCGAGTTCGTGAGCTCCAAGTGTACAGCCCTATACACGGCACAGGTAAAAAGAACGATCCAGCATTTCGTCCCATCTCGTAACTGGAGGGGACCAGCTAAATCAATACCTGTATTCTCAAAGGGAGCCGAACCTTGGGTACGTTCTTGAGGTAAAGGAGCAGTCGGTGGCTGTACTGACCTGCTTCTATATCGTTTACAAACACCACAATGAGATATAATTGACTTTACTAATCTGCGTGCTCCTATGATCCAATAACTACAGCGTAAATCAGCAGTCATTATATTGTACCCCGCATGTTGTAGTTGCCTGTGCCTCTGTTCAACTAATCTCTGAACAATAACGGAGATAGCTGGTAGCACAGCCGGAAATTTTGTAGTCTCTGGTACATCACTTAAAAGGAGCTTTGTTTGTAATCGTAATGTACCTTTTTCATCGTAAAAGTGTTTTAAGCCCTTAATCCTTTGACTTATATAATCGACGTGCTCGAGTTGTATACATTTTAATAATATCCGTTCAGCACTGTCGTATTCTTCACAACTTAACTCGCCTCTTATACTCTTACTTCGGCGCCTTGAATTGTTGACAAATCTTAACATCCACGCCAGCGTCCTTACTATCTTTGAGTATTTTGAAAAATATACAAAGCGCGATACGATTCTAGATGTGAGATTGACATTATTATTGGCCGTAGAAACTTTTAGCTCACGGTTCACTTCGTCCATGTCTAAATCATACTTGGAACTCGGCCACTGTTCCTGCTTCATAAGCAACCATGTTGGGCCATCTACCCACCGCGATAGGCAAAGCTGTTTAGCGTCGCAGCCTCTGGAAGCCAAGTCTGCCCAATTCTGTGTTCCTGGAATATGCCACCAATCGTTAATATTAGAGTTTAGTCGTATTTCTTTGACCAGATTTCCTACGTACGTATTCCATGGCAATTGTCTCTTGATCCAACAGAGAACAACACTAGAGTCAGTCCAACAACGCTCCGTACAAGGCATTCCCAGATCTGTCCTAGCTACCTCTAAAAGCCTAGACCCAATTAGCGCTGCTAACAGCTCGAGCCTGGGGGTGCTTATATTACCAATAGGCGCTATTCGTGATTTCGCCGATACTAACCGTAGTGAGACTTTATCCTCCGCCTCGGATCTTAGGAAAACACATGCCGCATAACCGTACTTGCTTGCATCGCAAAACATATGGAGCTCTAATTTACAAGCCTTTATAGGACAAGCGGTTAATCTGCGTGGAATTTTGCATTCGTTTAAAAATTTTAGCGTCCTATACCAACCCAAAAATTTATAACGCAACTCTACTGGCAGTTGTTTATCCCAAGGTAGTGATTGACGCCAAGCCTCCTGCAAAATCAACCGCGGTACTAATGCAACGGGGCATGTGAAACCGATGGGATCAAAAATTCGCTGAGCAATCGATAATAAACTCCGTTTCGTTACTTTCGTTAGCTCATCGGGTGGCGGTATTGTACTCAAATTACACCCTAGATTATCCTCTAAAGTAGACCACTGCAAACCTAGTATAGAAAGATTGACATTAAGTTTTTGGTCAGGAAGTGGAGATATTACCCACTGTCTAAGATCGAAGTTTTTCTGAGCCATAACCTGCCTCGCCTCAGACTCAAACGATCTAGCTTCCTGTTCAGTATCTAAACTGGTGACGCAGTTGTCAACGTAAAAAGATTGAGATAATCGTCGGGCCGAACTGCTCATACCTTCCGTTATAGTGTTAAGGTGGTGCTGTATAGTGGCTGACAACAAAAATGGACTACACGTCAAACCAAAAACCACTCTACAATGTCTGAAGATAATAATTTCACCCTTATCATTCCACCATAGAAACCGTAACATATCTCTATCAGCTGGAGTAATCGCTATTTGTAAAAACGCTTTGCAAATGTCTGACGTTATACCTATGGCATATTTGCGAAAACCATTTAAAAGTGTAGGGATTTTATCTAACAAGTTTGCACCCTTTTCAAGGCACAAATTTAATGATTTGCCATGAGTGTCCTTAGCCGATGCATCGAACACAGGCCTTATGCGAGTGGTGAGACTCGACTCCCTTATAACTGGTCTATGTGGCAAATAGTGTGACCGCTCATGACCCTGTTCTGGTACCACGACTTGCTTGATAATTCCCAATTGTTGCCATTCCGCAAATACTTTATCGTAGTCGTTATAAACACCTGTCACGTTTAATTTCTTCGTAGTGGATTCCAAACGTCTGACGGCTACTTCGTAATTATTTAAAAGATCGTCATGACCTACCTTCCAGGGAAGATAAACTTCATAACGATTATCCTTATTGACCGTCACCGTTTGCTCGGAGTTGACAATAGCATCTTCCTCGGTCTGCAGCCTCGTTTTGTTTTCGATTGGATCTCGTATACCTATTGTCTCCAGAGACCAAAAATCCGTCATATTAAAACTGCAAAACATATTAATATTAGTTGCTGTACTTGTCATGGTGCTTGTACTAGGAACTACTCCTTGCAACGCCCACCCCAACTTGGTATCAATCGCAACTAAAGAGCCCTGTAATTGAATAACGTTACCTGTTAAAACTACACCTGAAAAATCTACCCCAATCAGCAAACCTATATTATCATCACAAAGCTGTTTACTGTCGGAAAGTGTAATGTTGTGTTTGGTGAGTATATTCGAAAGGTAATTATTACATTTATATTTTGGAATATCTTTGCAAATGCATGGCTGACCTATGGCTGACATAGTTAAAGAAAATGTTTTATCAAGACTTTCTATACATATATTATACACATTATATTCTTTACTGTTCAATTCAACACCGCCGAATAAATTATGAGTTAGGGTTTGCTTACCCACCACAGGAATGTTAAGTCTAAACGCAATGTCTTCTCGAATATACGAACGTTGTGACCCGCTGTCAAACATGGCTCGCACCAACATTTGTTTGTCACCTCTGATTATTCTTACCACAACTGTCTGAAGAAGTGTCACCTCTGACTGATATTTCGGCATGGCTGATAAATTGGTCGCAAGCGTTGGCTTGGGTTTCGCTGTATCGTCTTGACTCTTTCCCGTACACAATATTATGGTATGTCGTCTTCCACAAACCAAACACTTAACGAAAGCCCTACACACCTTAGCATGGTGGCCTTTCTTCAAACAAATGGTACACGCTTTTTGTTTCTTCAGGTGTTCTCTACGTTCATCGATAGACATTTTTTGTACCTTGAAACACTCTAAGCTGCTGTGTGTATCTCTATCACACCATACACAGCGAGCTTTATCTTTGACGTTAGTCAAAAGACATCCCGCAGTCGGCTCTCTGTTGCCACTATCATTCGTATCGAACGGCAATGTCGCTTTCGTTTCTCTCAAGCCAAAGGAATTTTTCGCCATTGTGATACGCTGTTCGCTCTCCACCTCTCTTTTGAGGAATGCTAATAAAGAACTTAGTTCGTCTTCCATTTGTAGTGGTTTTGCTCTTTCCCACGTTCTTAGTATGTCAAGTGGTAAGGCGGATTCTACCATGGGAAGTAGGAACGCTGAATATCTATTTTTCGTCACACCTAATGTTTCTAAAGAGCGTAAGTGCGCATTCAATTTGTCGTATAAGCTCGCTAGCTCCATGTTTCCGACTTTTTCTTTATGGAGAATCAAAGCAAGCAGTTCACGAACATATAATTGCTTAAGTAGCTCATCTCTCGCATATCGGGATTTCAACTCGGTAATACATTGCGCGTAACACTGACCTGATGGCGGGAAACTATCAACAAAGGACTTTACTTCTGTATCTGGGGTCATGGACTGTATCAAGTATTGAAATTTGTCCGTATCGTCTAAGTTTGGATCACCGTCAATTTTTTGAAATTGGCCCCAGAATGACAACCAATTTTTAATGTTCCCGTCAAACTTTTTAAGCTCGATAGCCGGCAGTCTAAAATTGCGCTGTACCCTACCATCGTTTGGAATATGCGGTTTTATATCTACAGGCGAATTAAATTTTGCTTCTAATTGTAGCCAATTTTCTTTATATTTAATGGCATCAGTAATCTCTTTTTCTAAAATCTCCTCAGCACAATCTACATCTAACATTAGCTGAGATATTTCTTTATCTAAGGTTTGAATATTCGTATAAATACCTTCGATCACCTTATATTTGCCTGTAGTCGCCTCTAAATCTTTCTTCAAAGTCTCGAATTCATTCACATTTTTTGTAAAGACGGTTCGCAATACTTTCCGTTCTTTTTTCTTCTTCTCCAGCTCCATTTTAATATTCCTTATCACGGTCGCCACAATGTAGAGAATGGATGCAAAGATGTGATGGATAATATCGCATTAGACTTTACATAAATAAAATATTCGAGCTTGATAAAGTAGACTTTCTTTTATTAAAATATTTTACAGACAGATCAATGAAAAACAAGTAAAAACCACTGACATCTAATATCAAAAAAAGTTGTCTATATCTACACCGCAGAGTTCTTAACAGATGGTCAGCAAAAAAAATAGAGTCAAAGGGAAAACTATTCTTTTTCTTTACGTATTTAAGTTATTTTACAGTAAAATACCGAATAAGTAATATACAATTGTTTAATAGAAAGTAACATCCGAAGTTTTTACACTGGGGAACAGTCGACTCTACTCTCGCAAATATAATAAATCCGTATTCCAGGTACCAAGTCATATTACCTATAATACTAATGAGAGAATGTCATATATTTCAACTTATTGTCGATCGTGGTTATCATAGCAAGTATATTTACTTGTTATTATACTTGCGAGAGAATTTTGGTGCCAAAGTGGAAAACAAAGCAACTTTCGCCATGGTCGACCCCGGGCTAAGTCTAGAAAAAATTTAATCTCCAGGACCTCCGTGCTTCGGAAGGCACGTTAAGCCACTTTAACCCATCAACTCATATTGGGCCAGCGTGGTGGTGTTATAGAACGGTCTCCTCATGTATTTCTCCCGTGCAGGAAGGTCCCAGCAGTGGGACGTCTATAGGCTGGTGATGATACTTACGATTGCGAGAGTTGAGTTAAATTTTTTGCTCACCAGCGTACTTCGAATCATTCGGTCTCCATCAAACATCAATGTTAATTACATACTTTGTAGTTTTTAGTGTTTATTGTTTCTGAAGTGAGAAAGAGCACAACATAGATATAGCGCAAATTTGGGAGCAAGGAGAACTCGTCTAGCTGTCAACTAACGTTTTCTATTTATTTTCAAATTTTTTTTAAAAAATGGAGGTTATCAATTCGACTCATGTAATATTGTAACTGCGCAACGAATAAACAAAAAAAAACAATTAAATTGAAGTCTCAAAAAGGTATTTTTTCGAGTTGGTGCATAACTATTTCCAAAAACAATAGAGAGTTAAGCACCAACACGAAAAAATACATTTTTATGAGATACTCGATAAGTTTTTTTCTTTTTAGTGTTTTTTTTTTTGCAAATTACTTTTTAACTGACTAGGCAACGGTGAATGTAGCACTACTGGCCAAGGTGCTATGAGAGTCTGTGGCTTACGGTAACCGCTTACCATCAGCCGGGCCGAACCTATGCTTGTTCGCCACATTTGTCGTATAAAAAAGTACATGTACCAAAAAATCATGGGTTTTCGTACAAGGTTGATTATAGGCGAAGTGGAGGTACTGCTCCGGCGTTGCCTAAATACCCTTTATAAATCAAGAGGCACCGCTATTACAGCACAGTAGACAGGCTGGTACTAATCGCCTCTTTAAATATTTTATCAATAATTGCAAAAACAGTCCTTCTCTTTTTGGATTAGGCGTTGAAATGTTGACTCGGACATTGAAGGTACACGTAAGTTTAGTTATTTATGATACTAGTGCGGTAAGCTTGTAAATCCGATATCCGCACGTGTGTCTTATCAACGTTTCTTAGCAGATTAGCGAGAAAACAGTACAACAGTATTATTACTTTGTTTATAACAGTCGGATGACGTTGCTAATATGAAAATGGCGCACATTTTCAAATGGCGCCATGTGCGCGTGTTGAAAATTAGAAACTACATTTTTATCTCATTTTCTCTTTAGTATTAAAATGAGACAATTGTATTGAGCTAAAGCGCTTCCAAAAAGGTTCGATCATTTAGCCTATTTATTATTATACATATAGTGAAACTCCTTGGTGGAATTCTTTTATATTTTTTAAGGAAATTTTAAAAAACCCTAAAGAATACGCACGGTGCCATACAACACAGCGTGCGGTAAACAGGTATTTTGGTGCAAGTAAGTATCTATTTGACTGCTCGCTCCGTTGTATAGTGCGTAATATTCAACTTTCGAACAATGTGTAAAGGCTTCGTAAATGCATTTTTTGAGCAAATGTGCTGAACAATAATTAACAACAGAAGTCTAATTATTATTGATACTTAGTGCTCATTCGTACACTTGTGCTCACAAGAGCTGGGTATTGTAAATAGAGGGGTTGAGTAAGTGATTCCATATTTGCGAATCACACCGTAGCAAATTGAGAGATCACCCCTATAAACAGGGAGGCGGGGTGTATTAGAACACTATTACGCTTTTAACACCCTTCCGCCTTACATCCATTACGAGAATAAGCGATGCACAAATAAAATAAAGCGAATTTGAACATCTTTATTTAATCTAAAAGAAAATATTTTGAAAGATATTAATAGTAGCGGTAATAAATAATAAAAAAAAAGCAGAAGAAAGGGTAACTTCTTTAGAATTACTGCAATTTTTACAGCGTGCCACCATTATTAAAAAAAGAAATGAAATAAAAATTCATGATATATTTCAAGGTATTAAACCTAATAAAGGTTCCATAACCTATAGTTAGTAGGGTAATTTTAATAGGTATTTGACATCATTTTTTAATTTCATTTATAAGTAATAAACACTAAGATAGATAGATGATTAATAACGTCGGGGGTCAGGTACTTAAAATTTTTAATTTTATATTTTTTGTTTGATCTTGTCAAAAACGCTCCATGGAAAATTACGAAGAATTGTATCGTCACAATTAGGTAGTGGCCACCAACATTGTAAATATGGGCGCATGGGGACTTTTTGATTATTGCGTTTACATGCATAGTAAGTAAATAAAAAGTTGTTACATTTAATGTGAGTCAGCGAATAGTTTATATGGTGTAAATGAATTTTTTAATATTTTTCCTGACACTTTTTGAAAATTTCTATGCCATATATAAGATCTACATCATACAAAAAAATTAATTTTGAAAAGCTTTTTATACATAAATTCACTCATATTTTCAAAATATATGTGAAAACCTTCTATATTACTTGTTGTCAACATCCCTATTTAGGGACATTAAACCCTTATATTTATACATGTCTTGTAATAATGAAAGTCCCGAGAGCATCCCAATACCTAGTTACTGTACGGGTTGGAAATAGACCATTGTTAGAAAGAAAGAATGTGGAGATGGATTGAAGAAACCGAATTCTTTATATTTTATAAATCCTATAAGGATTTGAAAAAACACAATTGTTACGCTATGAAGAATATTTATACACTAGGTATCTTTAATTTCCATAAGTACAACGTCGTATGAATAGGAATAATAATTTGAGTTTTCGTAATTTAACCCTCATTCAACACGTGTGAAGTTAATTATTTCCCTATCGCTTCAACAACAGTATTATCACAACAATGGCTAGACGACACGATAAAAAGCCCTATAAATCTCAAGTGCGCGCTACATAATCTCTTTTTCAATTAATAAAAAACACCTTATCGAAATGTAATGTAGGATTTACATAGGGATTATCGCACACGTGCAAGCGGACTGTGGACTGCACTGTGTGGAGTGCACTTGTGGACCCTACGTAGATACTACGCGACAATTTCTAAAACTACCGCCTGCTGCTGAAACATTATGATGCCTTGAATTATTTGAAATTGCAGTTACTCATGCCGGAGGAAGACTCCCGGGAGTCTGTGACAATTAAAAAAAAAGATTTTTCTGGAAAAAGAAAGGAGAATTTTAAGATGATTTCATGTGTGTGTGTGTGAGTAAGCACCTGCCGGCCGCGGCGGGTTGATAAGGTATGAAAAGTTTAATATCCACTTTTGATAATGCGGATGTAATTTAAAGTAAAGAATTACAGGAAAAAAATTACAAATTACTTGATAAAAGTTAAAGTTAAATAAGTCTGTCTTGTGGTGGTGCCTGTACTACATATAAAAACTTATTTTACAATTCTCTATTGTCTTAAAAAGTCATTAATTTTGACCATAGACTTTTATTAATATTGACATGACGTTTAATTATTTATTTACATTGTGTTTTTTCTGTTTAGAAATACCTCTATGATTTAAATAAAAATGCCTATAAAAATTTTACTTGCTCGTCAAATTTTTGATTGTACCGGTGTTCCTACAGTTGAAGTGGACATGGTAACCGAGCTAGGACTGTTTCGAGTGGGCGTGCCGTCCACCGACAGCAAAAAGATCGCGGAGGCAGTGCAGCTACGAGACAACATCCCATCTAACTATCATGGTCTGGGTGTCTCCAATGCCGTTAAAAATATAAACACCATCATTGCTCCAGAACTCATCAAACAAAACTTAGAAGTTACAATGCAAAAAGAGATTGATCAATTCATGATTTCTTTAGACGGCACCGAAAACAAAACAAGACTGGGCTCTAATGCGATCATGTGTGTTTCACTCGTGGTGGCTAAAGCAGGGGCCGCCAAAAAGGGGGTTCCGCTGTACAGACACATCTCGGACATGGCTGAAGTTACCACTATTATATTGCCAGTTCCCCATTTCACTATACTAATAGGTGGCGTCTTATCGTCAAACGGTTTGCCGTTTCAAGAATACTCTGTTATGCCGACCGGTGCATCGTCTTTTACTGAGGCTATGAAAATGGGCACAGAGATTTATCGCTATGTGAAAAATATTATTAAAAGCAAGTATAATGTAGAATGCACCTACGTGAGCGACAGCGGCGGTTTTGCTATACCTCTGGAGAGCCATCGGGATGCGCTACTCTTTCTCACAGATGCCATCAAGCAGTGTGGATATGCCGGCAAAGTTGAAATAGCTATCAACGCTTCCGCGTCAGATATGTTCAAAGATAGCGCCTACGACATGGAATTTAAGAATCCCAATTCTAATCCACAAGAATACATGTCTTCAGATAAGCTGGCCGAGATATATCTTGATAACATGAAAGAGTTTCCAGTGTGTTCCGTCGAAGATGGATTTGATTTCGATGACTGGGCAGCTTACTCTAATTTATCTGCTCGTACAGCGGGTCAAATATTTGGGAACGACTTGACACAAACGAGCTTAAGGAGGGTCGGACTTGCCGTAGAAAAAAAAGCTGGTAACGCTATCGCTTTAAGACTTAACCAGGCGGGGACTCTGACTGAAATTATAGAATGCTTCAAACTGTTAAAATCTAATGGGTTTGGGACTGTGGTGGTCGACCGTTGGGGTGACACTGAGGATTTGTTTTTAGCTGACCTAGTGGTAGGTCTATCTGCTGGGCAGCTGAAATGTGGCGCACCAGTGCGATCCGAGCGAGTGGGTAAGTATAACCAAATACTCCGAATCGAAGAAGAGCTGGGAGCTTTGTCCAAGTATGCCGGCAAGAATTATCGCGGTCAATTGTAATGGTTCAAATAGTAAATTTTAAAAAAGCAAAAAACCATTTTTTAATTTTTACACAAAGCATACCTTATTATTTATGTCCTATTAACTAGATCAAATATTCGTTTTAGAAAATTCTTCAAAAAGATAATGGTTTACGATAACGATACTTATTCTGTCCATTGTCGATTGATTTGACATGACTAAATAGAAATCGAGTTAAGAGGGCGCCTAAAGCTAGAAAAAAATCAAATTTCACCCGCACCCCCCGCATCGCGAGGCACGATTGCAGTGTGTTGTCAATCGAGCTCGTCTAGTCACCTGCGGACGTCATAGCATAGTATACGCAAAATATCCACACGAAAGCAACAGTAGCTTCTTAGGAGTAAATGTAATGCATTTCTAGTCTATAATAATAATTATATTGGCTCAATGCAATATTGAAGTCTAGATTTTTATTATTACTAGGGGAAGTTGTTAAATTAGACCAAATTTTCGTCAAGGCGACACATAGTTAATTCACTAATTCAAATTTTTTTTTCAAATAAAAAAAATAATCAATCGTTGTAAACTTAAGATCTAAGTCTTGTTTGAATTTCTTGAATGAAATATAATGTATCCTTGTACTATTTTTCGCACACATATCAACTATCCACTGCATTAATAATTTTTGTAAATAGTGCAGCACCAAAATCATCTCTAATTTCAAATCAATGTCGGTAATTTATTTCTGGGTGCTCTTGAATTAGATGTAGTTGGCACATTAAGAGAAATGAATATATGTCACCCACCTGGAAAAAGTTACGACTAAAATAGATACGCTAAAAAATTTAATGAACAAACTATTTACTTTTGAAAATATAATCATATTTTGTTCAAAATTTAGGTCTTCATAAACTGTACTAAATATTGCTGCTCCATCAGTTTGAACTGAATCATTGTAACATTACTAGCTGTGCAGATGACAGTACGGTGCATGGTAAATTGTTATTACGGTTGCCCAGGGGCGGAACGCAGTGACACCGAGAAAGAGAGAATCAATATTACCGTCGAGCTTAACAGGCAGCGTTGTTGTGCTAGTTAAACCTTATTATATCCAAATGCGGTTCGAATAATCTTGTTGAGTTTAATGCTAAAAACTACGAGTGTGCGAGTTCACAACTAAAATGTCGCCTTTCATTCCCCTGCCTTCTCTTCAGAGTATTACTCATGGAGATATGCTGTAATCCAAATCAAAGAAACTACACGACGAGGTGCATTGATTTTTCACGGCTGACCAAGTATGCCTGCTTTATAACAAAGGACCGATCGTGCGTGGAATATAACTCTCACCTGTGGGATTGCACTCTAATAAGCATTGGAAAGATTGCAGTGTTCGAGCTGTACATATAATTAGTGATATAGAGGTCACAAGGACAATTGAGCCTCTACGAGCGAGCTTATGAGAAGCGCCTTCTATTGGCTATAATAATGAAGAGTGCTGTGATGAGCTTTTAGGCCTTATCTCAGCTTCCTTTTTCCTACTCAAGTGCACGCGTGCCAGTTTTCGGAGTCATTAATTCACTGTTTCCACTCCAACATTACTCATACAGACGTTTAGTGACTCATTTCTTTGTCGTTCTTCCAACACTTGGAATTCTTAGTGGCTGTCTGCGCTTAAATACTCATCTAATCGCTGTACATGAGGTGGTGTTGAATCATTTGTTATGTTTCAACACCACCGTCAAAATGTGACCGTCCGAAAGCAAAAGATTTTATCTCGTGAGATGAAGATAGCACCTAGAACCATGTCGCGTATTTTAAAAGATAACTTAGGATTTGCAGCCTATAAGGTCATTTCTTAACTGATTAATTTAACTGATAAAATCGAAACAACTACTGAAGCGGTACGCAAAGGGAAGTCACAGAAAAATTTTGTTTAAGTACGGATGAGAATATATTTACATATAAGGTACCATTAATTTAAATGATTACGTGTCAGAAATCGCCAAAACATTTTTCATACGTTTTGTACTGAAAAATGCTAAATTAATTCGTAATATTATTTCGACAACTTTCGACACAGCTGATGAACCGCAATCACTCTTAGTACATGTCCTTTCTATAAAATAGTGCAGCCAATGTTCTGTTATTTCATACGAATGTCATAAAATTATCGAATGAATAAGATGTTTTTAAAAGTGGCAAACCATTTCTATGAACAAATATATCCCGTGTTTTAATTTACTGTTGATTATCTCACCACTCATTGAATTTAACACCTCTAGTGATCCAAAAGAAATAAACTTTAACTAACATTATGTTATGACATCTATAATGTATTTTTGTTATTAATAATCTTATAGTAGATACCATATTTTATTTACTACAGACTTCGCTTTATTAAAATTTTTAATTAGGTGTAGTTTTGGTGATATTAATTCGATGCTGATCTGTAAAAACATTGTTATCATTAAATTGCAATAAAGTTTATTATGCCATGTTTATAATAAACTAAAGTGTTGGATTCTCCAACTGCATATTGATAACTGCCCGATAATATTGTGATTTCTGTATTATAAATACATATGAAAATTTCGACCATCGAAAAAAGTTTTATTACAAATAAATCAAATACGCGTATGACTTACTCGGAAACACAAAGCATGATTTTATTTTACATATACTACGCCTACTGAGATTGCAAAAACAATGCGATTTCTGCTCAATGTACATAAAAATAAGGTCGATATCAACAATTAAAAAGTGAGTAAACAAAAGACTTGAGTTTGACACCTAGCCGTCATTTGAATTTTCAGTTTCATTTTATAGCATTTTATTTCAATAATTATGAGAAATCACAATTTACAACGTTTCATTCAATTTTTAAGTAATAGTCTTAAAATATATGTACTAAATTATGGTTTTTAAGTTATAAACTACAAATTATTTGCGAGAATATTGACGAGGGCGCGCGAGAACACAGAAACATAGTCTTCCCGTCTCAATGGAGCAGCCGCGAGTGAAACAAAACAAATATCATGCGGCCTACCATGCGACTGACAGAGACCGACGATGGCGTTTAGCGCGGAAGGAAAATGGAGTATGCGCCAATACAGTTTTTTATTAATTACTTGCAAACCATAACATATATTGAAAAATCGCTAGTAGAAGCCCTCGGAAACATGGTGACTCACATATTTATCAATTTTCCCAGTGGTGAAGTAATGTGATTTGGGCAATAAATTGAATCTCGTTGGAAGTCAGAGGTATCTTTGTGATTTTTTTCTATCGAGAAAATTTTATAAATTCATGTTTTTGCTCTGACACAACCCTCACAAATATAATGTAATTACCATATGATATGTGTAACCTCGTTAGAGAACTCCTCAATGGTTCTGTAGAAGATATGAATATTTTATGTTGTCATTTGTGTCAGATATTATTACTTTCAATATAAATGTATCCTGTGTTCTTTTAGCTAATTAAAGCCATATATTTACGTTATGTGGTGAATCATTTCCTACAGCAATTTAATTAGCTAAAAAGGTAAAAACTAACGAATATGGAGTCTACACCCGTCACAAGTAGTACGTGTGGAGTATCCCGATACTTACGGCCCGACAGGTTTGATGCGGATCCGAACTCGCCAAACGCTGCATTGACGTGGCTACATTGGCGTGATTCCTTTACAAATTTTTTAACCGAAGAAATAAACGATTCAGTCTCTGACTCCATAAAACGTAAGTTATTGATAAATCACCTCGCATCTAATATTTTTTCATATATCAGAGAATCAAAATCCTACGATGAAGCAATGCAAATTCTCAATAACATATACATTAAACCACGGAATGAAATCTTAGCAAGGCACGTTTTAACTACTCGAAAACAAGGGCCGCATGAATCTATCGCCGAATACATACGAACACTGAGAGTTCTAGCGCAGGATTGTAATTTCAAAAACGTTACTGCCGACGAGTACGCTGATGAGACCATAAGAGGCGCATTAATTGCAGGAATCCAATCTCAGAAAATCAGAGAACGTCTATTGGAAAACTTAACGCTTACTCTGGAGCAAACTCTAAATCAAGCTCTTTCCTTGGAATCAGCTGAACGTAACTCTCAGATAATGGCGCAGAATCCGGACGTAGGGCTAAATTCTCTTGATCATCAACGACAACAACCAAAGTTTTACTCGAACTATTCAGGCACTTCTGGTACGACTGCCGCCGCCCCTGTACAGCGCAGGCATTGTTTCTTTTGCGGGGGCAAGATTCACCGAAGAACAAGTTGTCCAGCTTTCAACGCGACTTGCCAGATTTGTTCAAAGAAGGGCCATTTTGCCAACGTCTGTCGAAGTAAGCAAATCATGAATGCGATCTTCGACAGCGATACTGCTACAGATACTTCCTTGGTAATAGCCGCGTCCCCGTTAAGCCTAAAGAAGGCTACAGTTCCTATAACGGTCAACGATGTGCGAGCGGATGCACTCGTCGATACAGGGAGTTCAGCAAGCTTCATCGATAGGAAGTTAGTACAAACTTTGAATCTTAAACAGAAACCTTACAAACAAACTATATCCTTGGCTTCCTTGGCTCACGTATCTACAGTTGAAAGTTTATGCTTCGCAACTATCACAATGAATCAGCATACATATAGGCAGCGTCCGCTTCTAGTAATCGACAACCTGTGCGCTGATGTCATTATAGGCCACGATATACTAAAAGATCACTCTGCTCTTGAATTACAGTTTGGCGGATCTAAGGTACCCTTGAAAATTTGCAACGTTATGGCAGCTTCCGTTCCTGCAGTGTCAGTTTTTACTAATCTATCACTTGATATTCATCCCATCGCTATCAAATCAAGACGTCATAACCAAGAAGACAGTTTATTTATACAAAGAGAGATAGATGAACTGCTAAAAGATGGGATTATTGAACCGAGTGTCTCACCATGGCGAGCTCAAGTATTAGTCGCGGGAGGCGGGAATCATAAACGACGACTTGTTATCGATTACTCTCAAACCATTAATCGATTTACTTATTTAGATAGCTTCCCTTTACCAAATATCGAAAGTTTAGTCTCAAAAGTTGCCAAATATGACTTTTTTAGTCAAATTGACCTTAGAAGTGCCTATCACCAAGTACCCATTCTCGAGAAAGAGAAGATTTACACAGCTTTTGAAGCCTGCGGCAAGATTTACCAGTTTAACAGAATTCCATTTGGAGTGACAAATGGGGTAGCAGCCTTTCAAAGAACCCTCGATTTTATCATAAATGCGGAAAGTCTTGAAGGTACATATGCTTACTTAGATGATGTCACTGTCTGCGGGAAGGATCAAGCTGATCATGATAAAAATTTACGGAAACTTATGACAGCGGTAAAAAAATATAACCTTACATTAAATGAGGAGAAATGCAATATTGGTAATAGTACTATAAGTCTTCTAGGCTACACTATATGCGATAATGTTATTAAACCCGACCAAGAAAGACTATCACCGTTGATTAACCTACCTATTCCCACTAATTCTGGTGAGCTCAAACGGGCTCTAGGTCTTTTTGCCCACTATGCTAAATGGATAAGTAATTTCTCTCATAAGATTCAACCCTTGATTAATCACAATATGTTTCCATTACCCAGTACTGCGTTAGAATGTTTCAATAGCATAAAATCTGATATAAAAAAGGCAACCCTGATTGCTATTGATGAAAACGAGACCTTTACAGTAGAGACAGACGCCTCCGAGTTCGCCATAGCTGCTACATTGACTCAAAGGAGTCGACCTGTTGCCTTCTTCTCTAGAACGCTTTCTGTCTCCGAACGCAAACATTCGTCTATTGAGAAAGAGGCATATGCGATCGTGGAAAGTCTCCGAAAATGGCGCCACTTTTTGATGGGGAAGCATTTCTTATTAATCACAGATCAGCAATCCGTCAGTTTTATGTTCGACCAAAATCACAGCAGCAAAATTAAGAACGAGAAGATAGAGCGTTGGCGATTAGAGCTATCATGTTACAAGTACGACATAATTTATCGCCCCGGGAAGCATAATTTTGCTGCCGATGCATTGTCGAGGGTCTGTGCTCACTTGAATTCTAATAAATTAAGAGAACTCCATAATGATCTCTGTCATCCAGGCGTAGTTCGGATGTTCTACTGGGTGAGGATGAAGAATTTACCTTATTCGTTACATGACATTAAAGCGATGACCGCAGCGTGTCCGGTTTGTGCGGAAATCAAACCTCGCTTTATTAAAACTAAAGGAATCCTAGTCAAGGCAATGGCCCCCTTTGAAAGACTCAATATGGATTTTAAAGGGCCATTACCTTCAAATACACAAAATAAATACATTCTAACTATTATAGACGAGTACAGTAGATTCCCGTTTGCATATCCCTGTAAAGATATGACTGTTGCAACCGTAATAAAATGCCTAAAGAATTTATTTTACACTTTTGGTACTCCGGCATATATCCACAGTGATCGAGGTACATCTTTTATGTCTAAGGAGTTAACCTCCTTTTTGACTACACTTGGGATAGCTACCAGTCGATCAACATCATACAATCCAGAAGGGAACGGCCAAGTGGAGCGCCTAAATGGCACGCTATGGAAAACAATACGTCTAAGTTTGGTATCAAGAAACGCAAGCATAGAGAACTGGAAAGAAGATTTGAATGTAGCTTTACATGCAGTCCGTTCGCTTCTATGTACCACTATTAATGAAACTCCCCATGAACGATTCTTCCGTCATCCGAGAAGGTCTCCAAATGGCGAATCTTTGCCATCGTGGCTTGTACCCGGACCAGTTCTTATGAAGAAGAACGTACGGAGTGGTAAAAACGATGCTTACGTGGAGGAAGTTGAGGTACTACAAACTAATCCTCATTACTCTTTCGTTAAATATAAAGATGGCCGAGAGTCTGCAGTTTCGAACAAGCAATTAGCACCACTTCCAAGGGATAAAATATCAACTCCAACCTCGAGACCCGAAGTTGTGGATGAGCATAACAATGATGATGACGTCAACATTGAAGATAATGAACCGGACCTGTTTAGTACTGACCAAGAAATACGCGATGCTCCGGTTAGCAACATTCCACCTACTCCTGATCAAACTGTTGAACCTTCTGTTCCGTCTCTTCGAAAATCTGGTAGAGAAAAACGCGCACCAAGTTATCTCAGCCATTATAGCTTAAAGTGAAAAGACAGGACGGGGAGAATGATATGTGTAACCTCGTTAGAGAACTCCTCAATGGTTCTGTAGAAGATATGAATATTTTATGTTGTCATTTGTGTCAGATATTATTACTTTCAATATAAATGTATCCTGTGTTCTTTTAGCTAATTAAAGCCATATATTTACGTTATGTGGTGAATCATTTCCTACAGCACCATATTTAAAATTTCAGCTCATTTGGATTTGATTTAATACGATTAAAATCAAATCTACGTTTAGTGATTTGCTTTATGCCCCCTCTTAAATGGGGTTTTTAGCGCCGTGTGTTAACACTTTACTTTTTACGATTGCGAGAACATAAAATAATCTATATTAGTATAATTTATTAAAAATTAAATGGTTCCATTTTTATGAAACAGTAATAAGTCGACTCACTAATTATAATAGTCATGTAATGTATTACAACGCGGTTTTCGAAAGTAGACGAATATAAGCCAAGGACTAATCGAAGGCTTACTATAGTCTCGAGTTTGTATACCAATTTCCACCAATTTTTCTTATTAAATTATAACGATCTCACTTGCCTGTCTGTTACAAACTGTTAATAGTGGTTATCTTTGTAACTCTGCTTTACATTGATGGAAAAAAAATTTTTTAACAGTGTTTTAACTAAAATAGGTTTAACCAAATACAAATAGGTTTACGACAAAACTTTTCAAAGACCCGAAAAATTAATGAACCCTCTGAGTACGTGCATTTTTCATATTATTTTTATAAATTGACATACATTTATAAATACTAACAAGTTGTTAAGGACAGTCAAGGCCCATTAACACGATGCAAGTTTCTTGCCTTTATCTTGCATACAATTAAATTGAAGAAAAAAAAGCTTTTATACTTAGTCTAATGTGTTATCAGACTATGCAAGGTGACATTGACACTTTTTATATAGTAACTACAGGCTGTCAAACAAGCGTACGGTTAAGGGTAAGCGTAAACCGAAAACCATAAACCGAAAACCGCTTATTATCAGGGAATCTGCTTATTTTCGTAGCTTTACGTTGATATTAGACTACTACTAGGTGGTAGACCCATATGTAGGGTACCACCGCCTTTCTTATTTCAACCGTGAAACAGTTCGCTGTGTTTCGGATTGAAGGGAAAGGTAGCCAGTGTAATTACTGGGCATGGACGGCATTTCATCTTAGGCCTCAGGATGATAATGCACCTGCAATATCAAGTGATTTTGCCATGTTATTGCAGGTGTCTATAGGCGGCGGTAACCCCTTACCACCAGGTGGGCCGACAGTTTGTTTGTCATCTATTTGAATAAATAAAAATATGTATTATAAGAGACGAGATCGGAATAGGTAGTTTTTAAGTAAATGCGTATATTATAGCACGGATGAGCTAAATTATAAAAAAATGTAAAAACGTGAGTAACGCATCCAATTACCGTGCTAAAAAGTTGGCGATTAGGCCTTCAATTAAAAAATACTGTAAGCCTATGACATTATCTAATCACAAAAGTACAATACAATTTGGAAAAGGTCGTAAAAACATATCCATATTAGGTTTTCACAGTATACATATATGACGACATTCATTTGGTACTTAAAAACTTTACCAAATCTGATCTCTGGTTATAATAAAAATAATGGTAGATATGTCTTTAAAATAAATAAACTTAATTCGTAGGGAATAAATTTACTTGCGGACAAATTTATTGGGACATTTTAATTCATGAATAAGTCTGAGGCAAACGCAATAGTTTAGAGTATGTGAGGTGCTTTTTTATACCGAGGTTTTTATGCTGTTCCATACATTAACGCAATTTCAGTAACATTACAAAAAAGGCCTCCTGTGTCAGTACAGTATACTGTTTATACAATAAGATGTAAGCAACCTTTTTTTTTACGATTTCGGGATTGGTGCCATAATAAAAGGAATATAATAAACCGTGAAACTGGTAAAGTCAAGTCACAAAACACCACGTTCACAATAAATGTAGATAATCAAATTATTAATTCTGACCACGAAATAGCTAGCATATTTGAAGATTACTTTTCAAAAATACCTTCGATTACAACATCTCATTTAGATTCTTCTTCTCTTGAAGCAAGTTCCATCCTGAGGCATTGTGTGCCCGAGTGTAGCGAGACTTTCCAATTTACCCATGTTGTTCCTCAAAAAATCATTAAAATTTTTAAATCCCTTAAATTGAAAAATACAGGGGATTTATGGGATGTATCTGTAAAAATAGTTAAGAATATCATTGATATTATTGCCCCTTATCTCGCGCAAATTTTTAATAACTGTATAGATGAAAGTATTTTTCCTAATTTAATGAAATACAGTAAGATTATTCCGCTATTTAAATCAGGTGATAGAGAGGATCCTAGTAATTTTCGTCCAATTTCTATTTTACCAGCACTTAGTAAAATATTTGAAAAAATTATTTTGGAACAATTGATTAAGCATTTTAATTTAAATAATCTTTTCCATAGTGCGCAATATGGATTTACAAAGGGTCGTTCTACTACTGATGCTGGTGTAGCGCTGTTAAGGCACATATTTGATGCATGGGAGAGTTCACAAAATGCTATTGGTATATTCTGTGACTTATCAAAGGCATTTGACTGCGTTGACCATCAGACGCTAATTTTAAAATTACAACACTATGGGGTTACAAATTCAGCTCTGAAGTTAATCACATCTTACTTAAGTTCTAGAACTCAAATAGTTGACATCAATGGAACAAAATCTTCAGGGTCTTATGTCAAAATGGGAGTTCCACAGGGTTCAATTCTAGGGCCTTTTTTATTTTTAATATACGTAAACGACTTGCCTTTCTTTGCTAAGGAATTTTGTGAGATTGTGTTGTTTGCAGATGATACTTCTTTAATTTTTAAATGTGATAGAAATAAAGTTAACTTTGACGACGTAAACAATGCGCTATCTCAAGTAATGAATTGGTTTACTGTGAACAATTTACAACTGAATGCAAAGAAAACTAAATGTATTAAATTTATTTTACCTAATGTTAGGGAAGTGGATACAAACATTAAATTAAATAATCAGTCGCTAAATTTAATTCAATCCACCACGTTTTTAGGCATTACAATCGATGCGAAACTCCAGTGGAACCCTCACATCACAACACTTTGTAGTAGACTTAGCTCCGCGGCTTATGCTATTAGAAAAATAAGGCAATATACTGATATTGCCACGGCGCGCTTGGTTTACTTTAGTTACTTCCATAGTATTATGTCGTATGGTATTCTTCTGTGGGGTAAAGCAGCAGACATTGAAACAGTATTTATCTTGCAAAAACGTGCAATTAGAGCAATCTACTGCCTTGCTGCTCGAACATCTCTTAGAGACTTATTTAAAGAAATAGATATACTAACAGTGGCTTCTCAATATATTTATGCTTGCATAATTTTTGTACGTCAAAATTTAAATTCCTACCTAAGACACAGCGATGTACATGCATTAAATACAAGAAATAAAAATAAGTTGATCTTACCGTCTCTAAGACTGCATAAAGTTTTTAATACTTTTATGGGTCAAAGCATACTTTACTATAACAAGATTCCTAATAACGTACTAGACTTGCCATTTGACAAATTTAAAATTCACATTAAGAAAATTCTAATGTCCAAAGGTTACTATACTATTAACGATTATATAAATGACAAAAATGCTTGGTTGTAACTTATAATGTCATATAGTTATTTCCACCAATAGCATTTCATTGATTTTGTGGTTGCTGGAAGATGTCATGCTCTCTATAAGTTTCTGCGGTGGTGGCGTCGTGTGCCGGGTCGCTCCGTTCCCTATGATATGGTTGAGCGGAGCGATGGCTGGCACATGCGTCATACTTGTGAACAGGTGCCACTAGTGGAAATGGTCATCTCTAAGCTTCCTTGATTTTGTAATAATTTACCTACATATCCATCAATAGTATCATTTTTGAGGGATTTTTGAGGTATATGGCATTATAGGATATTATATATAAAACAATACAATTATTATTGTAATGACGTGCTCAGACAAGTGTTTAAAATTAATGAAAGATGTTTAGCTTTATTAGGTCTTTGTATATTAATTGTTGACCTTTGTGTATTGTAATACCTATATTGTGAAGGTGCATTGTCGGACAGCCTTTAAATACAGTAAATATTCTTATCATTAGGTAATTATTGGTACTTTAATATACCTTTTTTATACTCTGTGCGACACTGCGCTGCTAAATACTATTACTGTGTAATTAAACATTGTAACTTAATGATTGAAAAGAGTGACTACACGAGTTTGTTGCCGGAATCTTCTCGGTAGTTCAACTTTTGGAACCGGTGTAAATTCAGACAGACTGACAGACAGACGGACCGACAGACAGACCGATAGACAGACTGACATAACATTCTTAGCTTACGTAGATGCAGATAAGACAGAGAGACAAACATTATGAAATTGTTAGTTAGTTAATATTATTTTTATGTAATAGACTTAAGGGTTTTTTTGTTGACGATTCAAAAGTGCTTCTTGGGGGCCTAATTGAATAAAGATATTTTCATTTTTCATTTTCAAAAAGGATGCCTTGGATGGAGCCGTTTTCGGAATCTACGGTAATTATATTGAACGTTGTTTAGGCAGCTAAAAGTGTAGTTTTATTTTACTATGTAATAAATTCAACCTCTTCGGGCAGTTTCAATTACATTTTTCTTTTTTAAATTGTGGTATTGCGTTATCTCATATGTAAATTACATTCGTCTGGCCTCTGTTTAAGACAACTTGAATTATTCAAAACTTTTTTCATGCCACCCCGATTGCCCTACTACAAAGTGTTATATAAAATCTAATACCTTCCAAAATTTCGGCCAACCGACACTTTAATTTTGATTTAACGCTATACGGATTAATCTCCCTTATACTCGTGTACATAAATTAAAATTAAAAAGTTTTTTAAAACATTTGATGCCAGAAAGACTCTGGCATCAAATGTTTTAAAAAACTTTATCCACAAAAAAGATTACTGGTTCAGTAATATAATTTAATAAAAAGAAAGTTTAAATATGTTTAATCACACACCCATGACGGGTTGGCTGGAAGAGATCTCTTATAGAGATAAATCGTCCCTTGCATACTACTGTATACATTTATTAACCGACTTCAAAAACGAGGAGGTTCTCAATTCGGCCGGTATGTTTTTTTTTTTTTTCTATGTATGTACACCGATTACGCCGAGATTACTGATCCGATTTACGTGATTCTTTTTTTGTTCGATGCGAAATAGCTGCCATTTGGTCCCTTAAAAATGTTTTGAAAATCCATAAGGTAAAATAAAAAAAAACCATTTTTAAATCAAAAAAGCAGGAAAAATTAAGGTTTGAGAAACGCGCGAGGATACTGGGACATTATTGTTTGGTTGGATGGTATAAACAGTACCTCATACTTACAGAGATATTCCATATTCACGTGAAATAATTTATTAACAGATATAACTGAAGCACGTGGCACAGTATTCTATTATTACGGCTAATACAAGATTCATAGCAGGAGGGCGACTGGTCCGTGTAACAAACGGACTAATTGCCGGATATGCTTATTATGTCCGTTGCGACAATCCTAAACTGTAATAACAGTTTAGGATTGTCGCAACGTGTACTGGCCAGAACTATATCAATTTTATTACTAAACCAGTAAGAAATAATATCAATACATTTGGCGTAGTACCTTTCATTTCTTTCTATATGCGTGATACATTATTCATTTTAAATACAGTTGATAGGTAGGTACTCTTCTAAAAGTGTTCAAGAAAGTAGGTATGCAAAATTAGACTTTATTATTGACAAGATAAATAAAATCAACCTGTCAAGCTACACATTCTAGGCACAATGGGTATTTAATAAGTAGTGCTCCTATGAGTAGAATAAAACTCTGGGCGAAAGTAGACGTGTTTCGACAATTCTAAAAAATAAAAGTCATTTCTCGTGTGACAAATTTAGTTACCAGACTCTTGACCGATTTTCATGAAATTTTATATGTACACATATTCATTAGGTCTGAGATTCGGCTACTATCAGCTTTTTATCCGACTTTAAAAAAAGGAGGAGGTTATCAATCCCGATGTTGTTTGTTTATTTATTTTTTATTTTTTTATGTAACTAGATGACAAACAAGCTGACGGCCCACCTGATGGTAAGTGGTTACCGCCGCCTATAGACAACTAATTATGTTTGTTACTTTGGTTACCTCAGAACTTTTGACTTGGTGAACCGATATTAGATGATTCTTTTTTTGTTCGATGCGAAATAGTTCCCATTTGGTCCCTTAAAAATGTTTTGAAAATCCATAAGGTAAAATAAAAAAAAACCATTTTTAAATCAAAAAAGCAGGAAAAAAATAGAAAGCAATATAAGCCACCTATCTAGCATCACGGTCACCAATCTAGCTTTGACCGTCAAAAGTTACCACTAAAATTTGTGAAAAAAAAATTAAACAATAATTAACTCAAAAAAACTAAAAAGGATAAAGTAATTAAATTATCCTTTTTAGTTTTTAATTTAATTACTCATCCCCTAGGAAAATATTTTGGAGTTGGTGTTAAGTTGTTTCGAGAAACCATAGATAGTGAAACACCGACTCCAAAAATATGTTCCTAGGGGATGAGTACCTACTAAAATTTAATTAAATTATCCTTTTCTGTTTTTTGGAGTGGGTTTTTATGGCAAAACAACGTTTGCGGGGTCAATAATTATAAATACCAACTCAGTTCAGCAATAAAACATAGTATAAAATGTTCTATAATTTTTTCCGACACTATTCACATGTATTTGCAAAACAACTTGATGTGGAGAACAAAAATTTTAGCTATTTAACCATTTGCCCTTTATAAGCCCGCCCGCCTTATTCGCGTCACCTACGCGACGCCTTCTGAGCCATAGAATATCTACTGTCTAGTCCGTGGGTGCTTCACAAATGAAGAAATTTTGATTATGTATTATTAATACTTAATGTAAAATTGCTAAAGAAAAAACAAAGCAATTAAATCTACTAGCACAGGTCAACCCTATCGTCGCTTTTTGAGGGGTCGAAAAGACCGTAACAGGGCGCACGTGTGCGCCCCCCTTGGCGCCCCCATAAAAATAACACCCCGCCATTATAATAGTCGCGGATAGTTTAGTTAGATAGCCCACAATGCACGCTACTCCGGAATAATTGTAGATAAATAAACCTTAAGTTCGTGCCCACTCGGGGGTTATTGTGTGCGAATAATTAAAAGTTCGATTAGAGATTAGCTATTTTGATAAACATTGAGGGGATTTAAATTTATCGTCATTGTAAATACAGATTTTATAGTGTAATAATGATCTAAAAACATTTTATAAAAAATACTACTTGGACTGTAACATCTAAAATTATCCTACATTAAAAACACTGCCTAGTCTATAGGCTATCCAAAATATAGATACCTACCAATAAATGTACACTATACCTGAAATGACTTACTTAAGTACCTTACTATTTATTATTACTCGTAAAACATCAACATAATGTCTGGAATTGGTTATAGTTGTAATGTAAGCGAAAATATTCTCGAAACCAGAAATATTATTGTATGTTAAGTTGTTAATATAAAAATGCATCCCACTTTTTCGGTGAAGTAGGTAAACGCAGACAGGTGTCTTGTGAATATTTGATATTGTCTTTTTAAACTTAATTGTAATACGATTGTCCGTAAGTTAGTTATTTTTAATTCATGATCGTTGGTCAAAATATGTCGACAGAACAAATATTAGAGAGAATTGCATTGTTAAAAGTTTTTACGACCTTACTTTCCGCGGGAACTCTACAGTTAAAAAGTATTGTTATTTTGATACGAGCTGTAAGCTCTGGAGGTGATTCCCAGTCGACATCGGCAGTTGCGCACTCAACTGTGACTATAAAGTAACCATCCATTGTGGATGTAGGCTCGTAGGACTTTTGCCGATGTCGATAATACTGCCTCGCAAGCAGACAATACTACCACTCCCACCCACGTTAAAGAGATGAGCCTTCATTTGGAATCTTCCACTTTCTTTCTAAAGAAGTTGACCCAGAAAAGATTATAAATATGAAGCAGTGGTTCGGCTAACACTTTGTGTCAATTTTATTTATTCTTATACACAAAAAGAAAAATGCCATTAGAGTCCGCAGCAGTTTTAGAGTCTTAAGCCGCTGCAGCTGTAATAAATCCAGGTCATCCAGGTGTTACAACCGCAGATTCATTCACTACACCCACGACAAATAAGTTTAATGACTACTGTTTAGATATCTAATTATTAATAAATTAGGAGGTTGCTTAAAAAATATGGTAGATGTTCTTCACTGTGCAATAAGAATAAAGATTTTGAAGTTTTTTGTTACAGCGACAGTACCTATTCGTATTCTAATCCTTATATTTTCTGCTATCGCTACTTTTATGAGGCATTAACTATCAAAGAAGTCACGTACCTACTTTTGCTGTTGAATGTAATTTATAAGATCTCATTAACATTTTTGAAAAACTATGGGGAAAAATACCATTTTTATGAATTTTCTAAAAAGTACAATTTTCACAATAGTCCATATCTTCTAAGTTTTAATTGTTTTTATGGGTAACCGTAGCGTATATTTTCCGAATTTGTGAAAAATAGCGCCATAATCAAACTTAGGCAACATCCCAATTTTGGTGGTTTTCCTGATAATATGTATTTTATTTCAGGAAGTAACTTTCAAGCACACTCCCTGTCATGGTCAAGACGTGGAGACAGACCTTCCGGCGGCACCTTGCATGCGAAAATTTGGGTTCCTGAGGACCCCAGACTCTTCAACAATGCTAATAATATCATGGAAAAGGAAGAACTAAGATAAACGGCCATAATGATAGGCGCTATTGTTAATAATTCGATAATCATTTTGATCTCGTATAATATAGGTAATACCGTTTTTGTGAAGAATCCACAAATTAGACACAATTTATATTCTATTACTAAAGAAACGCCTAGCTGGCCGGCGGGCTGAAAAAGTGACAAAAAATTAAATGTATGTACTGGAGAGATACAGGAGAAATTACTATTATCATGCTGTAATTTTTACGAGGCATTAAAGGTATTTCATCATAGGCCTCAAGATGACAATGCACTAGCAATACCAAGTTATTTTACCTTGTTATTTGCGGGTGTTTGTAGGCGTAGGTACCCATTTATCATCATCTAGTTGTATATAAAAAACATAGTTCCGATACTACGGTGGTCTTGGAACTAGTGTCGGGTTAGTTATTTTATTTATATTGATTTTAAAGAAATCCATAGCATTTAAAAGAACATGTGGAGACGACAGCACGTCAAGTGTAACAGTAGCAATACGAAAGCCGCCTCTATTACGAACGGAATACGGGCTGCTTCGAGGTCTAACTGTTACGCTAGATGTGCCGTCGACTCTACATCAAAATAATAATAACAGTAAACAAAACTAACCAAGTTAACAAAATGTATCAGCTGTGTTGACCACAGTGTTGCCAGTGACCGATAGTCAATAGTAACACGAGACAGTTCAAAAGTAACATTTTCATGTCAAAAGTAACATTAGGTTTTTTTATGTAAAAAAAGACTCTAATACTGAAACACGTTTCAGAATTCATTTTTCACTTCTTCAAAATGGCAATTACTTAGAAAAAAACTGCGAAAAAATCGTAACAATCTTTCGAGGTTCTGAGACTTACTGTTCAACAAAAAAAGGCAATTATAAGCTACTCCATAGCGTAGTTTTATGACTACTCGGTGTTGTGAATTTTTTTTGCTACTTTTGTTTAGATCCTAAAAGTAACGTAAAAGTAACATTTTGAGTCGTGTAACATGAAAGTAAGATGAGAGGGTCAAAAGTAACATAAAATGTTACAAAAGTAACATTCTGCCAACGCTGGTTGACCACATCGACCTTGCAGTCAATTTCGTACGCATGGATATTTTGTACGTGACGTACGACTTACATTGACCCCTTACTCAAAATGGTACGTACGTTACCCACATGGGTTATGTACTCAACATGGTAAGCACTTTATTATCAGTGTAACATACATTTACCCCGTACTCCAAAACTTACCAATTCGAACATGTACAGTCCGAGCAATAATATGTACCCACTTCTCGCTGTTCGTGACACTTATTCCGTTTACATTATGAGTACACGAACAGCGAGAAGTGGGTACATGTTATTGATCGTGACTGTACTCGGTGATGACATCCTAAGAACTCTATCAACCGTGTGGTATGTAGGTAACACATAAGTACATACAGGTTGGTGACGCCAGCGAATACGACAATAAATTAAAACATGGGCTATATTAGTTCATAGAAATGTTTTGCAACTATCAAATACATACTTACATTTTATTCGTTTGACAATTACATGACTTTTCTATGAAATAATGCAGCCAAAGTTATAGTATTTTTATAGAAACATGAAATTATCATATGAATAATCAAGATGTTTTGAAAGTTGCAAAATATTTCTGACGGCCTGCTGGCCGAGTGGTCTGTGCCCCTTGCTATACAGGCTACTTGGTCGGGAGGTCCAGGGTTCAAATCCCGGTAGGAGCAAATGTTTGTATGATGAGTACGAGCATTTGTTCACGAGTCATGGATGTTTATATGTTTATTTAGTATATTTCTAATATTTATATACATATTATTATCATTATTTATCCGTTATCTAGTAACCATAACACAAGCCCCTAACGATGCTTACTTTAGGCTAGATAATAGGTGTGAGTGTATGAATATTATTATTATTATTTCTATGAACTAATAAAGCCCATGGTTTAATTTATTGTAGTATTGTCGTCACCACCCTGTATATTGGCCCAATCTACATCATACGCGCACAGCGTCCTTATTCGTTCATTAAAATGACAAGTGACGATGACTACCAGCTACATACATTGCGGTCTCACGCGACAATGATACGAAATTTGCAAATATTATATTATCCGTCGCCACTTATCATTTGAGTTAGCGAATAAGGGGGCTCATTGAGCTGTGTAAAATAAATTTAAAGTAATATTGTCCGAAATACTTTTTGTTTTTTAGGAAGTCCAGAGGACTTCATGTAATATTACCTATTTATATGTTATAATAACCTGTTTATATGTGTATTATAATCAATAAAAAGTTAATAAATTAAATAAGTCTGAGCATTTAAAGCAATTCACCTATATCGAACGTAGTCATGTAAATTAAGGTGCTCTTAAACTAGATACTTACCAATTTACTGAAATTTTGTTAATACTTCTTCATCGATCACAATATGTTTATTGTACCTACCTACCCTAGGTGGAGGTAGGTAGGTACTCAAAGGTAATCACATCACACACACATACATCACCAGCCTATATATGTCCCGCTGTTGGGCACAGGTCTTCCTACATGGAAGAAACACATGAGGAGTTTGGGCCATAACACCACCACGCTGACCCAATGCGGGTTGGTGGGTTAAAGCGGTTGCAGTAAAAACCGGGAAACGGCTTAACGTGCCTTCCGAAGCACGGAGGAGCTTGAGATTATAAATTTTGGTTGACCAATACCGGGGTCTACCATGGTAAAAGTTGCTTTGTTTTCGTATGTGAAACCAGAGCGCTCAAACCAATACGACACCGAGCTCTCAAATGCTATACGATGTTTAATGTGTACGAAATATGCAACTATGATGTATATAAATACTTATGTAGTTACCTGTATATGTTAATCTTATTGAAAAAGATGTTCATTAATTTCAGCTTGGACCAACTGTTACACACATTGAAAATTAAATTATTTCCTGATACAAATACATTAACTATCATAAAAAATTACAAATAAAGTCTTTTACTTGTGATTCCATCAACTTTAGGCACTGTCTCTAGGATATCCGCGATCGCTTTGAAAAGTTGAAATGTTTATGGTGGGCACATTTGATTTTCGAAGTAGAAATAACGGAATCCTTATAATTATGTAGGTAAGTAAACCAGGTATGTGAAAACTCATTCAGGTATACTTATTTTATGATACCTAAACAAAAAAGATACAGTTAGGTTCTTAGCCCATATCGATGGTCATAGAAAAATAACACCAATTAACTTTTTACTATAAATAAACATTATTCTATAGTAAATCAAACTTTGCGTGGCTTCAACTCTCTTATCTCAAGCTTAACTTACCTACCTACACCTATTCAAAACAACGTTTCAGTATTTTATTTGGTCCATGGTATTATCGAAGTAATACTTTTAGTTTAAGTTACAGAAGGCTATATAGCCCGCTATTTATGCGGTGAAAACCTATTTTACGCTGGCGTCGTTGAGCTTTTGCATTAGCCAGCTGTGGATTTTCCCAAAGGGCGGGGCTTTAGGTAATCGATGGCTCTGATATAAATCCATATACACTTATATTGCCTAAAGGATGATTCACAGTATGTCAGCCATTATTAATTACAGTTACTTTATTGCCTTGGATATCATAATTGTTAGATACTTACTGCTAATTAAGTATGTTTCGTTATATCATTCACACATATAACGTATAGGTAAAAACGTGGTATCTGCCAAAGGCACAGGCCGCGAGGATGGTTATCCAACCAGCACATATACAGAGTGGTTCCGTCAATACGACAACAAATTAAACATGGGCTGTATTAGTCCATTGAAATGGTTTGCCACTTTCAAAAACATCATAATCATTTGATAACTTCATGACATTTGGATGAAATAATATAACATTGGCTGCATTATTTCATAGAAATGTCATAAAATTATCCAATGAATATGATATTTTTGAACTAATATAGTTAGCCCTTTTTTACTTATTGTCGTATTGCGGCACCACCTGTATAACAAATCCAGACTTACTTATGCTAACATAAACTAATTATGTCTCTTGAAAGCACAAAACTGTTTGTAATGTCAATGCAATTCACAATCGCGCATATCGACACGTTGAGAGAAGCAGATTAGCGTTGTAGTGTTTGAGTTTCAGCGAAACGTTAGTGATGGAGAAAATAAAATATTTCTTAATCTAAATCAGAAATAATTTGTTTTCTAATAGACTTTTACAAGACGTTTGTTGAGATTAATAGTTCCTAACTATTTCGTCTACCGCTACTTTGGAACCAGAAAGAAACTCAGTTGGCTGTTTTGACGTCTTTTGTTAGTATTTTTAATGATATCAACGATAATACTTATCTTAAAAACTATAATAAATAATATCTTCAAAAAAAGGTAGATACAAACAATCGCCTTCTTCGCAATTATACAAAATAGTATAAACTGAGTTTCAACTAAAAGTAAGAAGGAGAACGCATAAAGGGTAAAAGAATTTGAAGTAAATAATACTAATATTAAAAATGCGAAAGTAAAGCTCTGTCTGTCTGTTACCTATGTCTACACTTCAAATTATATCGATCTTTGTTTTGATCAAAACTTACACAGAACTGATGTGAAGCGGTAAGAAGAGTCTTTAAGAGGTACCTACTGATGTAGAGCTAGTGTAGTTTTTAAACACACTATTCTAGCCGCCTCCACTTTGCCGGCCTGTAAGGTAGCTTTTCACGTCTCATTTGAAGGATTCCGTACTATAAACTTTAATGAAAAAAGGCAACTATAAGGTCCAAGAATATTTATATGATAAGTATGCGTGGACACATTAAAATTCCAAAATGTTTTAAATGTTTATTTACGAGTATTATGACTATTAACCTCTGTATACCTACATTGTAATTGTGCATTGTCTGATAGCTTGAAAATAACGATAATACTTTTGACATTGGGTACCGACTTTGTTGGTACGTTGATATACCTTCTCTTCTAATTTTAATTATGTCTTTCGCTGGGCGGCACTGCACTTCTAAAAGTTATAATTTTTTAACTACAAACATTGTAATTTAATATTTGAAAAGAGTGACTACACGAGTTTGTTGCCGGAATCTTCTCGGTAATTCAACTTTTGGAACCGGTGTAAATTCAGACATGACAGACAGACAGAGACTATGACGTTAGTTAATATATTTTTTGTGATAGTAGTAAGTATGTGTTTTTTTTGACGATTTAAAAGTGCTTAATTGTGGCCTATTTAAATAAAGTATATTTTATTTCTTTCTTTTTTTCTTGTACTTACTAAGAAGGAAACACGTGTACTGGCAATGAATTCCAAGTTCTTCAAAAGAGATGTTCCAAAAATGTATGGCAACCCGGCCAGATCTAAGTACAATATACTGAAAAATAGGTAATAATATGCAGAGCAGTGTTCAATTGCCCGTTTTCTTTTTATTTACTTTGTTGCGTGGTACAAAACAAGATTTTTATAGAAAAAATTGCAACACAGTCAAATATTTATCATGGCGCCTATGTCACATTGATGACGTTTGGGTGACTACTATGTTGCCCGCCATTTTGCCATTTTGAATAACGGTGGAATCGACGAAACATTTCAACTTTTGTACAAACCAACAATGCATGAAAACGTTTATTAGTATTATTCCCGGACTCAGGAGATTTTTCCTTTTTTTTTAAGATAGTGTACATATACTTGGTCGGATATAAAACATCTCCTTTGGAACAAGGAAACAAGAGATGTAAAATTAAAAAAAGGTGATCCAAAAAGGTTCAGTTAGAAGAAAGCGGTTGGGGGCAACACAATTAATCTGTGAATTAGCAGATGAAGATCCTCAAAGCAGTAAAAACTACTTTCGAATGAGTCGGGATTATTTTAATATTTTATTGTGTAAATTCTCTAAACAGAATAAAACACGTTAAAAAAAACATTGACAGCTATACTTCTAATATTTTTACGTTTTTTTTTTTCAACAGGCAGTATTTTGAAGTCTTATTTCATATTCTTTGCCATTGTTAGCTGCACCGCCACATAAGCACCACAGCCCAGATGGTGGCGCGCACTACTTTCGCTTCGCATTTACGTGGTGAAATTATTGGCATGACATTAAGTTTTATGGAAATATGCGCATATCACGAAAATAATCCAATGTCATGAAACTAATGCATACATTATAATAAAACTAGACGTTTACACGCGAAATTGCTGGTGAAATTAATGTATCTAATGTAACTTATTTCAAGCCACTAATTTCGTAATGTAAATTAGGTATAAATAAATAATATTTTCATAAATAATATTCCCTTTGCGTCGACTCTCTACCTTACCTTACATCGAGTCTCGCTACGGTGACTCTCAATACGTCGCGCTCTCGTTAAGTCGAATCACACGATGACATCGAGTACCTACAGCTTTCAAGGCAAGATGCAGTTAAAAATAAAACTCGTTTAAGTATGTGAGAATTTTTATAATTAATCTATGCGTCAGAGCCAACGAAGTTCAAAAGGAGGATGTTCTCGAATTGACGCAAAGACCTCATAAATATCCTCATATGTACCTCCAGGTAGTTATATGTTTTTGTATGTACTTACTTGCTCCTGCTATGACTTTATTTTTTAAGGGGCAGGGTATAGTGGTATTTCCCGCTCGATACTAAAGTGTATTTGATTGTTTGAAATTCGCGGAGTTCAAACTTCTCAATTCACTAGATTCGCAAAAAAGCGTGGATCGCAGCTACTTAAATAGCAATACTTTGTTTTGTTCGAGCGGTGAGTAAGATCGCTGGAGTTCATTGAGAAAACGCTATGTTGGGATCTTGTGCCCAAGGTACTACAAGCGTCTATCACTCCCTCGCCGCCTGTTATATGGCTTCGTTCTGAATCCCAACTGTGCCGCTTATAGTCGGGGATGTCTTATTGAATGTTCTTTTCACTCTTCACGAGACTGTACAGAGGCTTATTGGGCGGCCCTCGATCAATATGTGAGGAGGGCGGCTATTGGCCACAGCTTGTATTTCCCACGCCTCCTGGTGTAGTGGCTTTGCAAACAAAGCGGCGAAGATTTCTTATTTTCTAATCCTTAACCAATTTTCAAATTGAAAATTAATTGTTATCTTTTTAACAACCTGACTACACAAACATTTTTTGTTTATGAAGTGACGGCTAAACTTTGAACTGAATTTAAATTGGTTAGGTCGGAAAACATAACCGTGTTTTCCGACCTAACCGACTTCATAAAACTTGTAAAGATTAAAAACCTGTTTTTAAGTGAAATCATATAAATTTCATTGATTGAACACTTAAAAATCCTAAGGTTCGTTTTTGTGTGGAACAGATCGCCAAAACTACATGATGTAAAGATTTTCCAACTATCTGTAGTCGACCGTACTATTACAAACGGTATTATGAGTAGCCTAGCACTTTAGCACACCATGTCTCAATAACTATTAAGTACGGGCGCGATGGTCGGTGTGACATAACTAAACTATTTACTATTAGGCTACTTCTGTGGAATATAATAAACTGAGCAACTAAAAATACTAAGTTAGCGACAAAAAATCTGTTTTAGTCGACTAATCAACGTTTTGTTGCCAAAATCAAATTTTTTAGTCGCTTACTTCTTATTTTCGTTGGTTAGGTTAGTAGGTAGGATGATGCTATATTTCAAACACCGTTCATCAAATCAATTCTTACAACCAAATAAACATGTCTAATTAACACACAAATATTATACATATTGTTTGTGCGTAGCGTAATTTAATCATAAAAATAAGATGCAGTTATTACCAAAAATACAAATATTTGAAACCTAAGAATAAGTCATGTTCAGGTGAATAAATTAAGGGTTCCGTGCAAGTTCGCAGTCGCACAATGAGCTATGGAACGAGCTATGTTGAGTGTTTCTCTGCTAGATATAATCAGAATTGTGGACATCGGGAAGAGAACCAAAGTCACTGACATAGCTAGTAGGACTAATAAATTGAAGTGGCAGTGGGCAGGGCACATAGCACGTAGAGCAGATGGCCGGTGGGGCGTTAAAGTTCTAGAATGGCGACCATGTACCTACTGGAAAGCGGAAAGTAGGACGGCCTCCCACTAGATGGACAGACGACCTGGTCAGGGTCGCGGGTAGCCGTTGGGTTGGATGCAGGCTGCGCAGAACCGTTCATTTGGAAATCGATGGGGAAGGCCTTTGTTCAGCAGTGGACATCATAGGCTGATGTGATGAGGTGTATATGTTTATCCTACATACACAGATACCTCGGCTACAGATACCTACCCTAATGTTTAAGGTATTTACCTATATAGGAGTTTTAATATGTGGTTACACGTGACCGATGATATAGTGGAAGACTCAAAAAGCGGGAAACCGGGATCAGCGCGTACGCATCCGGCTGAGTCGCCGTCAATTCGTAGACTATTAAAACTCATATCGGGCTACCGTAAATTTTAGATGTCAGATTGAGTAATTTGGATACCGTTAATAATGATACCCGAATTTTGTGTTACTTGTTCAAGCGGTTTTTCAGTCCCGGTTTTGTGAAGCGTTTGTGTTGATGTGCAATTTTATTGGAAGGTCATTATAATGTTAAGTGAATTTGACGTGAAAGACGTTGAGAAGCTTATCGTGGCTATCCACCTCATGAAAGTAGTATTATGGAGTCATCATATGTTTCGCGCCAAACTCTCCCTCGATAACGAATATAAATATTTGTAGAATAAAGATAATACTTAAGACATGGCTGTATGGGCATTAGTTCCCTTTGCCTTACCATTATAGGGAGAATGAACCAAAAAAAATAAGTGGGTGCTTGGCGGGATTTTGTGGTATTAGTCAAGATTTTTATTTTAATAATTAAAAATTGTGTCGGAGCAAACATTGTGTTATAAAAACTGTGTAGTTTTAACATTCAAGTGTTTGTGTTGACGTGCAACTAAAAGATTATTAGAATAAAATGAATTATGGTGTGAAATACGATGAGAACTTTTTTGTGGTTATCTACCTCATCAAGTAGCACATAACGTGACTGTCGTCATATATTTCGTTTCAAATACTCCCACGAAGCATTGAAATGTGTTACGCCAGCATTTTAATGCAATAAAAGAAGAAATAAAACAATACTTAAGACATGGCTGTATGGGCATTGGTTCCCTTTGTCTTTTCTTTAAAGGGAGAACTAACAAAAAAAAGAAACAAAAGGGGTGTGTTTGGCGGGTTTTTGTGGCGTTAGTAAAAGTTTTTATTACATTAATGCAATAAAATAAGAAATAAAGAAATACTTAAGACATGGCTGTATGGACGTTAGTTCCCTTTGCCTTCTCTTAATGGAGAATTTAAAAAAAAAACTACTTTTCCTGTCATCTTCATCTGTCACTGTCATGCATGTCATTCAATCAAATCGAAAATTTTATTTTGGTCTATTTCATTGGCATACTTCTTTCTATTTTATAACTTTTTTATTCTTAGCTTTTTTTCGTTACATTTATTATTTAATTAGTACAGTAAAAGAAAACTACCAAAAATATTATATTTGTTCCATCTTTACGTGTTGTGACTTAATAACACAATGTTTATTGTTGGACTAACTGGTGGACTGGCAACTGGTAAAAGTACAGTGCTCTCTATATTTCGAGAACATGGTGTTGCTGTAATTGATGCAGATGAAGTGGCCAGGAAAGGTAATACAATTATTACTAGGTATTTGTACTTATATTCATTGAATGTATTCAATGTAATCAAGTGATAAGAAGTCTGTATATTGATGCCTGTCTTACAGATTAAAATTGTATTAGTTAAGTTATGCTAGAATAACTTATTACAATCAAGCTTTAAATGCTTAGTCTCAGGTCTGTCTCATGTGAATTGTTTATATTGTATTGTCGCATGTAACACATACAAGAGTTTAGAGCATCTAAAAATAATATCAACTTTAAATTATATTATGTAATAATATTACTAACTCTGGAAGAATTATTGTCTACTAACATTGCCATTGCTACTTTTTTCTCAATAAATATTACCACCTTTGCAGTACTAGAGCCTGGTACTAAAGCTTGGAAGGAACTCAAGATTTTTTTTGGAAATGAAGTTCTTAGCTCTGATGGAAGAGTAAACAGAGTACGATTAGGAGAAATAGTCTTTGATGATTTAGAAAAGAGAAAAAAACTGAATGCCATCACACATCCCAGAATCCAAAGTGCAATGATAAAGATGGCAGTGTCATATTTTTTTTCTGGGCATAGATATATTGTAATGGAAGTGCCCTTACTATTTGAAACAGGCAAAATGTTAAGTTTTATGCATAAAATCATTACTGTAGTATGGTGAGTTAACATTAAATGGCATTATGAATGATTTATTATTTTAAGCAATACAAGTTACTAAGTTTACTGTGCGAGGCTTATGTTTGGAATTTCTTTAAAATTATAATTAAAATTTGTATATTTCCAAACATAATAGTAAATATAATTTATTGAAGTATATGGAAATGGAATTATAATACACTTGTGGACTAAAAATATTTACAACTCCTAATTCATCATCATCAACATATCAGCCTAGTAAGTCCACTGCTGAACACAGGCCTCTCCCATAGATTTTCAAATGCAATGATTCCGCACTGCCTGCATCCAATATCCCTATGTTAACAGGTAAATTAACAGGTAGAACTTAAAGGTGAGCAGGTCGACACTTTGAATTTGAGTAGATTTTGCAATATTACTCATAGAAATAAGTTGATATAAATTCTTAGACCTTAATATTGTTGAGTAGAGATGGGTGTTGAATCAATGTTGAATTAATATTTCAATTGTTAACTGATGGTCATCAACTAAATATTTAAAATTGTAGATAGTAATTTTCCATATCATCTAGAAAATTATTGTATAAAAATATAAGTTCTTCTAGTTCAAACCTAAACATGGGTTTTTGAATGACATTGTTTAATTCATAGGTTTTTGAATGACATTGTTGAATTCATAGGGTTTTGAATGACATTGTTTAATTAACTAATAAGTATATGGCATGGCTTACTGCTTTACATTATACAACTTTACCTACCATGTGCCTACAGTAGGGCATCCATTGACCCATCTATACCGTCACAACTCGCGACTCAACATCAAGGAATTGTATTGGGGTGTGTAAGATTGTTAGAGCATGTGTGACTTGTTTTAGTTACTACATTTTGCTTATTATAATTAGTGTTTGTGATACAGTTATTACTTAACAATAACATGAGCCAAATTTTTATGTGACACCTGGAATTTATTAATATTTCTAATGATTCACTGAAAACCATTTTTTATTATTTCAGTGAAGATTTTCAACAGCTAGAGAGACTATGTAAAAGAAATGATTTTTCGGTAATAGTTGCAAAGAAAAGAATAAATTGCCAAATGCCTTTAGAGCATAAAGTTGCTAACTCTCATTTTGTGATAGACAATTCTGGAGATATTGCAAACACTAGAAAGCAAACAGAAAGTATAATAAGGGTTTTGCGAAGATCAAAATTTACTTGGTGAGTATGAACTTAAATTACTAATTTTTATGTTGACATTATTATTTATTTAATATGTATTTCATATTTGATTTTTGCAGGTACTTTCGGGCTATATTTTTTATTACATTTTTATCTATAGCATTTGGTATTGCACATGTGATTAGCAATATTATTGAAAGCAAAAAGTATTAGTTTAAAAGACATTGGGATCTATTTATGAAAATAATAACTTCTGCGGACATCATTTCTAAAGTTGAAAGCTTAAGTAGAGGAAAGGTATCTGATATAGTAAGAATATGAATATGTTTATTATATATAAGTATAATTATGTATAATTGCTTTTAATAACGATACACAATATTGAATGTGTATTCAATAGCAATGGCGGACTAAGACCATCAGAGGCCGAGTGGCAAAGCTGAATGAGGCCCCTACATTTAGAAGTTTTAGTAATTTTACAAGCTTTATTTCTAAAAACCAATTAGTATAGATTAAGTCATATAGTGCTGTCTTATATTTTCGGGTGCAAAACACATTTGAAATAAAACCACTTTACTGGATCTAATTTCAAATTGGAGTGCACTGCCAGCTTAGGATCCCGTCATGCGAATAATAGTCACAACCCCGTCTTTACACTGTCCTACAAAGTGACACAGTGAGATCCATATGCATGAACGGACGACTCAAAATATACCGCCAAGTGTTGACTTAAAAACTTATCAAAGAAAACTGACATCTTTAGTCTTCCCGTGACCACAATGTAAAATCGAATCAAACGCGATTTTCAAATAAGTACCTATGTTCCAGTAAAATGGTTTTATTTCAAATTAAGTAAGCTTATTTTTAAGGCCTTGTTTAGAATTTGATCACGGGAACACTGAGGCATTTGGGGGGCTCCCTCAACGAGAGACCCGGTGCGAGCTGCCCCTTCTGCCCCCCTGTTAGTCCGCCACTGTTCAATGGTACTAATCATTCCACATCAAAGATTAATAAAAACAATATTATGCAAACTAGATAATATTCAAAGTTTACCTAATAGAAATATTAAAAATCCATACCTAGAGTTTAAGTATAATATGAGTAAACTTTGATTCTTTTCATTCATTTCCACTACTTTATTGATTATTGTCTCACAAAGGTCCCAATTACTTTTTATTATACAATATGTACTGGGTCATGGTATTGGAGTAACCTGCAACCTAAGGCTACCTGTTCACATCCTATAAATTGGTGTTGTAGAAAATGAAAGTTCATCAGTGAAATTAATATACATACATGGTACATAGCCTAATATTACAACAGTATGCATTACAATGCATACCGTTGTAATACCGACGTTATTTGATTGGAAAACAGTGCCTAATAATATTACAATAGTAGACTCTGTTGTCCTATCAAATAACGTCGGTACGGCACGTATATCAAGGCTGAACCGCCTGTTAGCAACAATGAAAGAATAGTCTGTACTAGCGCATACCCTTATACCCTAACACAGACTACTCTCATGTAGTGTGCTGTGTGCACTTGCTAAAAATTGCTCCAATAAATCGATCAATAAATACATTTATACTACCCAATGACGTGGTCATAAGGCCAAGTCATTGGGAAGTATAAATGTATTTATTGACATTTTGACCTATACCAACCCCCCAGTGGACGTCTGTTCAACAATAGAATATTATTATAATAGTTCACACATTGTTTATAAGTTTCAATTTGTGGGTATTGAGAAATGAAAAATTAATAAACTGTTAGACTAATGAAAAGAAATAGGTACCTAGTAAAAATATTATGTTCAACTGTGCATTTATTTTTTTATTTATAATCACAACTATGTATAGGTATTGTCATCTCAAGAGAGTTGGGTTGTTTTTTAAGTAGGTATAATGGTTGTTATTATTATTGTTTTATAAGTAGGTATGTTTATATGTTATAAAAGTATATATCCTTTAATGCCCAGACGGCAACTTAAGTTGCAAAAACAATTAAAAATTGTGTCTGGTTTATCGGGCTTCAAAGGGTGATTTTATGATATAATATAATGCCATCAATCATGGAGCCTGGTGTATGTGACATAAAAAGGCTGAAACAATTCCCATAAAATCGCACATTAATTGATTGTTTAAATGCTGAATATTATCCTGTAAAAATGGCTTTTGTGGTATTTGTTAAAAATCAGTCTCTCTCAGTAACTCTCAAGGTTCTCTTTTATGACAGACGCAATTATATTAAAATAGCGGATATACAGGATGTCACATTTAGATCACTGCTTGCTTTAGTTTACTGCTTGAGACCTACACAATCGATATGTAAATAGAAATAATGTTAGTTTTATTTTTCAAAACATCCGGCTTCGATTCCCGAGCTAAATATAACTTTTTTTTAAAATGTTTTAATGCAGTTTTTCTTTTTACTAAAATCGATGACATGGTTCCTAAGAAGAGATTTTCGCATGTCTTATAGTTTCAGAGTTTCCCATACTGACCGATCTAAATGTGCCACCCTGTATATTAGTGCATGGATCACATTATTATTGCAATTGCAACATATTATAGCTAGTGATGTATCATAAGTTTGTATCGACCTAAGTACTGTAATATAATGGCAATATGTAGGTAGTGATGTTATATAAGTTTATTGTTTTATCGGTGTATTTAAATCAAAATCGCAAGCAATATTAATCGAATATAATTTAAAACCGATAAGTTAGGTACCTTTTGTATTTAAATGTTCGAAATAGTGCTATGTAAATGCCATTGCCATGCCTTTTATAAAATATTTACTACCTACATAATAATATGACGTAGTAAATATTGTGTAGCCTTAGTTTGCTCAAAAGTAGTTGTAATTTATTCGATGTTTCATCTTATACAAAAATAATTGTTCTCCCTGACCAAATGAAATATCAATTATACCTATTCGTAAAATCAGTAACCCTTTTTATTCTATGAATATTTTATAATTATATGCCTCTTGCCAGGCACATTTACTTTCATCCCACAATTTTCCTAACTTTCTCGATTCTTATCAACACCTATTATCGACATGACAATAACTAGAAACAAAATATGCCCCCAAAACAATGTAGGTAGGTATACTTCTGCTATAATTAAAGACTAATGAGAATCCTACTTTACACTGGTCACTTAAATGCCTATAATGTTGCCAAGAAGAATGATACTACTTATATTAATTTATTATGTAACAGCGATTCATGAAGCTGAAAATCTTAAACAGAGAACTCGTTGTTGTGTTGCTTTGGACTCGTGAATGGAGTTGTTGGGCTTGGGGATATTGGAGAATTTTGGGTTATCATAAAGGTTAAAATAGGAAAGTGTTAATCTAACACTAACGGTAAGTATTGTAAAAGTTTATGAACCTCTGTACCCTAACGATGAACAATTGACTGATATTTTGATTTTGTATATTTTTTTTATGTAATTAAAACTTTTTTTTTTTTATACAACTAGATGACAAACAAGCTGACGGCCCACCTGATGGTAAGCGGTTACCGCCGCCTATAGACACCTGCAATAACAAGGAAAAGTCATTTGATATTGCGGATGCGTTGTCATCCTGGGGCCTATGATGAAATGCCGTCCATGCCCAGTAATTGCACTGGCTACCATTCCCTTCAATCCGAAACACAGCGAACTGTTTCACGGCTGAAATAAGAAAGGCGGTTGTACCTACCCAGAGAACCCTACATACGGGTCTACCACCTAGTAAACTCATTATCATTTATTTTTTTTACTGTTCAAGTTAATCTCTATGTAAATAGTAGACAGAGTATCGCTTAAAAATAAAAAGACTGCCCAATTTTTAAGGCTTTTGAAGGATATCAAAAAGTCACAGTAAAAAACATTTTTAAAAACAAGCTTTTATTTAAATTCCGTTAATTCATTACATTACACAATATTTTATCTTACTATGTTTGACTATGCATTCCGAAACCATTGATGAGATTTTGATAAAACTTAAATTGGTAAGGGTGTTCTGGGGACGCTCGTGAAGGTTCCTGGATTGTAAAACCCTTGTTTAGTTATTTTAAAACCTAACAGTTTTCTTTTACGGGCATTGCACTGCCAGTTGCAGTTACTAGCTTGTAAATTACTACTGGTATATAAAAACTTTTTTCAAGAATTGTTTTTGTTGGATCTGTTAGATGATTGAAATGTTTTTTACTATTATTTTTCTATATTTTAGGTATTTTTCGTATTCTTTTGATATCCATATCATGAAAATGCACAAAAAATAACTAGTCCACCATATTGGATTTAGAATGATGTCACTGAAATTCATCTAAACCTATGTCCAAACGGCAAACACAAAGTTTCATCTCAATTGGTTGAGGATAGGTAACTCTGTTTCAAGATTTGTCCCGAACATAAGTACACACACTCACACACACACAAACATCTCTTTTTTAAAATGACGGGAATAAATAAAACCCTGTCAAAATAGAATTGTCGAATTCTTTGTACTTAAAGAAAATAATTTCTGAATGTAGGTATAGAAATGCTTCTTATTAGGTACCTACCTACCTAAAATAAAAAAAATATACAAACAATTAAATTTTTTAAGTAACCCTCGGCCTCTTTAATCGTCTATCTAACACCATCTCTTTGAGACTTCATAAGAGCCCAAGCACGTTATACCTACCTGCTGTAAGTTTCTGAAGAATTAAGGATCCGGCAGACTTTTTGATGGTATAGGATCCGCTCAAGGTTAGTATGTCACCGAAGTGACAGTACACCAAGGAGATGTTTCCTATCCGGCCAAGTATATGTACATTATCTCAAAAAACCAGGAAAAATCTCCTGAATCCGGGAAAAATACTAATAATCCGTTTTCATGCATAGTTTGTACAAAAGTTGAAATTTTTCGTCAATTTCACAGTTATTGAGTATGGCAATATGGCGGGGGACATGAAGTCAACTAAACGTCACTTAGCCGTTATGATGAGTATTTGACTCTATAAAAAATATTGTTTTGACCACATAACAGCAAATAAAAAGAAAATGGACAGTTGAACACTGTTCTGCATTTTATTAACTATTTTTCAGTATACTGTACATAGACCTGGCCGGGTCTCCATACTTTTTTGGAACATCTCTTTTAAAATCAATCGGATCTGTGAAAGTTAGTTAAACCCTTTTATCATGTAGTAAATGAGCTGATGGTTATCTAACGCCTGAACTGATCTTCATAAATTATAGCTGAGAACCATCCCAGTCACGACAGCCTTCAAACAAAAAAAAATGAATCAAAATCGCTTTACAATTCTGCGAGAGACTGCACTTCTTTTTAGACTTACCGCGTGTTCTTTAAAATCAGGTCTATCAGCAAAAAAACAGTAGTAGGGTATATATGCAGAAACGAGACATCATCGTCGTAGGGTTACAAATTTATAACAAAAGATGTAAGGAGTTTTAGTTTAATTAAAAGCTTAATCTTAATAACTAATAGTACCTGTAGTAATCCTTTCGTCATGGGGATCTTACTGCATAGTAGGTGTACCAACATATTTAGAGTTCAAATAATGTTTATAGTTCTATGTTTTGTGAGGTTCTTGACAACTTTCCGTGCCCACCATGCAGTTGGCTTATGACTGTAAGTTGATCTAGTTCTTAGTAATATTGAATTAGTACTGTTGTTGTGTTTATAGCCCATTGCCGTCGACAACACGTAGGAACTATTGACAATTTGTGATGCATTTTGTGTGTGTTCCGGTGGCTCGAAGACTTGTTTGATAGGATCGTAGATGAAAGAACCAAATATGGCACTAAAAGAAATATTGAATTTATTAAACTTTGCACTATTTCATGAAATCGGTAACCATTTTATTTTGGATGGACATCATTTACCGGATTTTTTTGCGACGAAAGGAGATTTTTTTATATACCTACCACTATGGTGGCAATCAAGCATACGGCCCACCTGATGGTAAGCGGTTACCGTAGCCTATGGACGCTTGCAACACCAGGGGTATCACTTGCGCGTTGCCGACCCTATTATCCGCTTATCCGATGTTTTATATCCGCTTAGGTAGGTATATGTACATTATCTCAAAAAATCAGGAAAAATCCCTTGAAGCCGTGAAAAATACTAATAATTCGCTTTCATGCACAGTTTGTTCATACAAAAGTTGAAATTTTCGCCGACTTCACCGTTCTTCACTATGGCAATATGGCGGGCGATATAGAAGTAAACTAATCGTCACCAAAGTCACATACGCGCCATGATGAATATTTGGGTGTGTTGCAGATTTTTCTATGAAAATTCTTGTTTTGTACAAAAAGAAAATGGACAATTGAACACTTTTATGCATATTTTTACCTATTTTTCAGTATAGTGTACCTACATAGACCTGACCGCGTCTCCATACACTTTTTAAACATCTCTTTTCGCGAGATGTTTGAGCCGGGTTTGAGCCCATAAAAAGAACTTTTAAAATCGCTAAAAAAATATCCAACTGTTTCTTTTAGGCTTTGGATGATTTATTTGAACCTTGACAATGTTGTAGAGTTCAATGCTAAAAACTAAGAAATCACAGTGACTAATAACTAAATCTATTGGCACAACTATTATTAAGTATTGTCTGTATTGTCCATCAACATGCTACAATTGCGGCAGTATGAATCCCATTATTATTTTGTTCACAGTATTGATTTGAAATGGGCCATTCATTACACATTCAATGCCGTGATCAAAATAGTCTGACAGAAGTTGTTCATTTCGATGATCTCTAACACCCCTTTAAAATTTGTACGACATACTTAACACCCAGTAGGTATGTCGCTAGATATAATCATTGAACACTGTTTAGAGGTTGGTGTTTAGATGCTGTATCTAATTGCTGAAGTGGTTAGGTAGGTATTTATGAAATATTTTAAAAATATGGCAACTTACGGTTTGAAGCCTTCATAAATTACAAATCTTTTGAAAGTTTCTTCTTCCCCGAATACATTCAAATTACTGAAAAAGTTACTAATTGTAATAAACTTTAAAGATCGTTGGATGTAGGTAAAATTAGTTCTCCCAATCCCAAGTCTGTTCCTAAAATTAGTTCTCCTAAGTCTCTAGAGTTGCTGAGAACTGAAAGGCTGTTTTTTTGTTGTGGTACCTTCGTCTGAATATACCTACCTATTTTAAAAAATTATCAAAATGTATATACGTAGGTAGGTCAATAAAAATATGAGAAATTATTTGTTGTTTTTGTTTGTAAATAATTAGTTTTTATTAGTAGGTACCTATTTCAGTAAGTACCTAGGTATTTGAAAATATTAGAAATTATTGAATAGGTACCTAGTTTTTTTTATACAACTAGATGACAAACAAGATGACGGCCCACCCGGTGGTAAGCGGTACCGCCGCCTATAGACACCTGCAATAACAAGAAAAAGTCACTTGATTTGCAGATGCGTTGTCATTCTGAGGCCTAAGATGAAATGCCGTCAATGCCCAGTAATTACACTGGCTACCTTTCCCTTCAATCCGAAGTACAGCAAACTTTTTCACTGCTGACTGCGGTGGTTCACCCAGCAGGCGACCATACTTATGGCCCTACCACCTAGTAAAGGTATACTAGGTATTGTATTTTCAACTCGCAATTGTAGGTATTTCCAAAACTAGAAATTCATTACCAGCACTTGATTGTGTTCCCTTATTGCTAATGCAAAGTGTAATAATTTAAAAAATAAGTAAATGGGAACGAAGTCATTAATCATTTATCTAACACCATCTCATTGAGACTATTCTTATGATGAGCCTAAACTCGCTTTAGCTGCTGTAAGTTTCTGAAGATTAAGCATTCCGCAGACTTTTTGATGGTACAGGATCAGCTCAAGGTTATCACGTCACGGGAACGTCACAGAAGTGACAATACACTAAATTTCGAATCATTAGGATCGTGAAATTTAATAAAACCCTTTTATCATGTAGAGAATGTGCTGATAGTCATTAAACGCCTGAACTAATCATAAATTATATCTATAAACCATCCTAATCACGCCAGCTTTTAAACAAAAAAACATCGAAATCGATCCATTCGTTTACGTACTACGATGCCACCGACAGACGGACTCGACGGTCCCTACGTCGGACTTAAAACACTTAACACACACGCAGATACACAGACAGACACGTCAAACTTATAATACTACTTTTTCGTCGGGGGTTAAAAAATTGCAAAAGTATTGAATTGTAGAATAATAACTTTTATTTTGTCTGCGTAAAAAACATAGGTAGGTAGATATTAAAATCTGCTGAAAACACTGTTTTGGTGGTGGTGGAACCGCCTTAAATTGTTTGTTGACTCATAGGTCAGCCCACCACGCCGCGTTCGAAGGTATGTACCTATGTCTGATTTGTCGGTACCTACATACAGGTAGGTACTTACCTACTTCATTACGATCGGAATTGAAGAGGTGAGTACTTCTCGGACTTAAAAACATTCGACGAAGCCAGCCAATAGATATGATAATTATGAATGTAAATGATAGAAGACGACCCCATAGAAAAAAATCTATGTATCTTTCTATCAAAGATCTAAGTTCTGAGGGCTCATAGTTTACCCTATTATTTTGCTTTTAGTAACTTACTGAAATAAAGGTTGAACTACACAGTATAAATGAAACAGAATTAAAAACATAACTAATTTTGACGTCAAGTAGGAATTTGAAACAATTCACACTAGCATTCCATAAAATTACCTATCTAGGATTTTATTATTTTATTTATAAATTTAGTTACCTATGCAATAAATAATTTTATGATTGTACCTATAAAATTGTTTCAATTTCTTGTAGAGTTTTATTATTGGGTTTTACCTACACTATACAAGTCTTTATTTGAATAAAGATATTTTAATTTCATTTTATTTTATGTAGTTAGTAGTACACAGTTACACACAGCAATAATGTTATTGCAGCAAGCTTAAAACTTTGACATAAGAGGGGCACCTCATTATTTTTTTACTGAGTGATTTTCAGAGGATTTCAAATGTCGCACATAACTGTGTCATGAGTTTAGGAATTAATAATTATTCTTTCCATATCCGTTTCCGATAAGATAAATGTTATGGCCAATTTCGGCCTAGGTAACTTCCAGCATTTAGAACACCACTAAGGTATCAAATTATAAAAATAAAGTATTGAATTATCGTATATTTATTAATCCTGTAGAACTTCCTAGTTTTTTAAATTAAATTAATAGTCAGTGCAAATTTCCGGTTATACTTTTACATTTGACGTTCCTTAACCCACAGATGACTTAAAAATACAATAACTTTTAAAAAAACATCATTTAATTATATTTTCTCACAAAAAATACCTGAAATGGAACGGAACTTATTTAACTGGGGCTCGTTCCAAGCCTACAACTTTTTACTATAACCTAAAAGGCCTTTCCGTAGTTTTGGGCATGACGTTTGGCTGTCACAACTAACAAGAGCCTCGGATAGTTGCACTTTTTGGCGATAATTTTTGACGGTTAAAAGACACTCCGACGCTTAAAAAGTCATAACATCGTCAAATGAGATGGGGTATGTCAAATCTCAGAAAAGGCACTTCTTATTTTTAGTTTACTTTCAATAAAAGTTTACATAGAGACTTAATACAGAAAAGGACATGTTCTGAAAATGTATGGGGGCTGGTACTTAGCTACCCCCCAAGACAAATGTTATATAAAAAGAAAGAGTATATTTTTAAGAATATTATAAGACAAAAATTATAATTTTTAATGCCTGCATATAAATAAAAAATAACATTCTATTCTGGTCAAAAAACTGTTATCCAGAGATGTAAAATTCAATTTTAAAAAATGTGACACATCACAGACATAATAGAAAACGTCAATGTCGTCAAATATTTTTTAATAACTAGGCATGGGGTCGATTTGGTTCAGCCTACGACTATTTTGCAATTATATTTTATTGTAAATGCTAGAAGAACATGGCAAATTGGTTTCTGCACTTGTTTCTGACTAATAATAATGATTTTCATTTATTTTTTACTATATTTTATCAGAGAAACTTTGATAAGAAGCTTAGAATTCTTGCATACACTTTTCAAAATTACTCAAAAATGCCGAGGTATCAAAATGAAAAAATGGTATATTCAAGATCCTCTGAGCATAAGCTTTCACATAATATATAATTTATCGTGGGGGGCTTTCGAGTACCAATATCGAACATTTCCTTTAGAGAGATTTCAAAGGAACCATAGACAATTTTAGACGGCATGTACGGAGGTGCCTCCTAAACACTGCATTTTAACACGTTCAATAAGGTCGAAAATTGAATGCATGTTTCTAAATGTCAAATTTTAAGTAAGCGATCCTTTTCGTATTCATATTGAGAGAAAGAGGTAGATTGAACTTAAAATAATTCTTAGCATGTGTTCGCCAGAATTAGGCCCATTGTGATAAAGGTTAATTTGATGTTTTATCGTGGTTATCCATCTCATCCAAATAGCATTAATTGACACTGCCATCATATTTTTTTATTTTTTTTATACTAAGCACGACAGATGACTCAACACCACCTGATGTGAAGCAGTAAGAAGAGTCTATATGCGAAGACAGCTAGTGCAGTTCAGGCACTGCTCTAGCTGCCTTCACCTTGCCGGCCCGAAAGGTGCTTTTTCACGCCTCTTTTGAAGGAACCCATGTTATAGGAAGGAGGGAACACATGTGCTGGCAAAGAATTCCAAGTGCTGCAAGTTCGACAAAGAAAAGAGCTACTAAATTTCTTTGTACGTGATGTTGAGGTGGAGACAGTGAATTGATGACTCCGAAAACCGGCACGCGTGCTCCTGAGTAAGAAGGGGGAAAGTGGGATAAGGTCAAATAGCTCTTCAGAACACTCTCCGTGATATAGCTGATAGAAGGCGCTAAGCGACGCAATGTCTCGACGCAATTGCAGAGGCTCAAGGTTGTTGGTGACCTCTACATCGCCAACGATACGGACAGCACGACGCTGCAATCTGTCCAGGGCATCGAGTAGGTATTTGGCGGAGCCATCCCACAAGTGCGAGCAATATTCCACGCAAGACCGGACCTGAGTTTTATACAGCAGGCATAATTGGTCAGGCGTGAAAAATCGACGCACCTTGTTTAGGACACCGAGCTTCCGTAAGGCTGCTTTTATCACGGTTTCGATGTAGTTCCTGGAATTCAGATTGCAACATATCTCCATACCTAGCAAGTTGAGGGAGCCCTGTGCCGAAAGAGTCGTGCCCTGAAGAGACGGAAGGGGAAGGAACGGCGACATTTTGGCTGTAAACGCGCACACCTGTGTTTTCTTAGCATTGAACTCAACAAGATTGTTAGATCCCCATTCAGATACGAGGTTCAACACCCTGTCGAGCTCAATGGTAAGATTCTCTCTCTCCCTCTCGGTTTCAGCGCGCCCAGCCCCTGGGCGACCGTAATATCCCCCATGCACTGTACTGTCATCTGCATAGCAATGAATGTTTCCTAACGGAATCATGTCATTTCGCGCCAAACGCTCCCAACATGAAATGTTTGCAGAACTAGAGAAAATTATACTTGCGACATCGCTGCATGGGCATTGGTTCCCTTTGCCTTCTCTGTAATCGCGAAAACTTAATAACAACAACAAAAAAGCAAAGGAGTTTTTGGCGGGATTTTGTGGCGTCAGCCAAAATTTTATTATAATAAAAAATGTGCCTGAGCCAACGTAGTGTTATTATAGCATTGATGAAGTTTTATAAAGCCAGTGTTTGTGTTGAAGTGCAATTGTAAGATCATGGTAATATTATTAAGTGAATTTGATGTAAAAGACGTTGAAAATTTTTTCGTGGTTATCCACATAATCAGAGTAGTATTATGGAGACTGTCATCTTATATTTCTGCCAAACTCTTCCCGGATAAAGTGAAATGTGTTATGAATAAATTGAATTAATTATAACACATTAACACACAATAAATTTAAATAATTGAATTAAAACCAGCTGTTTCGTGCATTATTTGAGGAATAAAGAAAATATTATATTTCTGAATGGGCTTGATCCCTTTGCCGTCCCTACACAGGGTAAAATTTTACCCAACAATTTGTAGACTGCGCTTAGAACATGGGCAATGCTCACCTTTATGGAATGAAAATAATAAGATCACCCTTATGCTATCACTGCAAGGACTGTGATCATGAACAAAGTAATTCAAGAATATGGAACATTAGCAAAAATCATTCTGATAAAATACAATTAAAAAATATAAGTTAAAAGAAATTAACACGATGGCTGTATGGGCTTGAACCCTTCGCCTTCCCTACATAGGGAGAATTAAACAAAAAAAACGAGCGTTTGGCGGGATTTTGTGGTTTCAGTCAAGATTTATTAGAACTGTCATCATATATTTCGCGTCATATACTCGATGCATTGACATGCGTATACAGGGTGGTGCCGTCAATGCAACAATAAATTTAAAATATGGACTATATTAGTCCACAAATGGTATGCCACTTTCAAAAATATCGTATTCATTTGATAATTTCATGACATTTGTATGGAATAGTGTAACGTTGGCAGCATTATTTCATAAAAACTTCATGAAATTATTGAAAGTGGCAAACTATTTCTATGGACTAATATAGCCGATGTTTAAATTTACTGTCGCATTGACGGCACCACCCTGTACAACACCACCACAATGCAATAAAAGAAGAAATGAAGAAATACTGGCCCTAATTCTGGCGAACACATGCTAAGTTTAAATTTAAGTTCAGTCTATTTCTTTCTCTCAAAATGGAAAAGACAAATAATGGCAGTCATATTAATTGACATTTAGAAAGGTGCATTCAATGTTCGACCTTATTGAACGTGCTAAAATTTTATTGTTTTGAGGCTAAAATGCAGTGTTTAGGAGGCACCTCCGTATACATGGCGTCTAAAATTATGGTTTCTTTGAAATCTATCTAAATTTAAGTGACAGCTTTAAACAGATTCTTGCTATCTTTTTCCTGTTACATAATGCAAGAAGCCCTAATTCTGAAGAACACAATGCTAAGTTTAAATTTAAGTTCAGTCTATTTCTTTCTTTCAAAACGAATACGAAAAGGATGGCTGTCATATAAATTGACATTTAGAAAGGTGCGTTCAATTTTCGACCTTATTGAACGTGCTAAAATGCAGTGTTTAGGAGGCACCTCCGTACATGCCGTCTAAAATTGTCTATGGTTTCAATGAAATATATCTAAATTTAATTGACAGCTCTAAACTGATTCTTGCTATCTTTTAGCATTAGTTCCCTTTGCCTTCATTTTATAGAGAGAATCGAACTAAAAAAATAATAAAATAACAAAAAAATAACAAAGAAACAGCAGGGTACATCTGTCATTCGTTAGTTTATTTTCGTCATTTCAGTTGTGAATTTTATTCAAGCAATACTTTACACTTGCAAAATTCTTTGTATCCTTGAATCTGTTAATGTTCCCAATTTTCTATGGATTGATTTGGTTTTACTAGTCACATTATTATGGTGAAATATTAAGCGTTAAAGTGCAGTACATTAATTTTAAGAACTTTGTTTCAATAGTGCTATTTTTCACGTTTCTGGGACAAAGTCAAGAATGCATAGATAGTAAGTGGCCTCTAACAAGTAATTAGACGTAGAAAACTATAAATGGTGTTACTCTGAAAAGGCGTAAAAATGACACAGTTTGGTAGACGTGGTGTTACCTATAGCGCTTTAGACAACGAATTAACTCCGCCTTTGGCGGGATTAGCTGAAAATATTAACGCTGCTCCAACGATGATCACCCTAGATCACGAGCATGAAGATACGACAAACGTTATAATTCACAAAGTACCGAAAACCAAAGGTAAGATTTTATATCTCATCAATTTCTTTGTTCTGTGGTGCTGAAGAAAAACACCACATGGTGTTCTATGTAGATCCCAAGCATTACCTGATTTTTAAATCATTATTTGATATCTGTATTTATTGTGTCACACTAGATGTCAAACTTACTGCTTTTATATTTTGGAAGGGTGACAAGGTATCATGATTTATTGCTGTGTAATGGTAGCAAACTTGCAGTGTTTTTGTTTATCATTATTTATTCTATGAAGAGATAAAACCATTTGTCGAAATTGAATGGCTTAGAAGTACTATTTACAAATACATATTTATTTAACCACTGAATTAAAAATTAAAATTTATGTAGACTAAATACTGCAAAATGCATTGAATTGAAATACAAATTTAATTTCTGAAGTACCCACAAACCAAACACAATAAACATTCTATTGTTTAAGAGATGGCAGGTAAGGGATGAAAGGTAACTTACTTGGATATACTAATAAAAATAAAAACTGCCATTAATGTTCACTGACTTTCATTTGTGGACTAATATAAAGGAATGTAAAAAAAGGAATGTAAAAAAGTGAAATAAAAAAAATAAAAATAAACTATAAATAAGTTTTTAATGTTTGTAATATTTTAATTGAAGTTGGTAAATAATTTTTAAACTACAGATTAAGAAAAATAATTGTTTTATTAATAAAAAAAACCAAAAGGTGATAAATACCTTTTGTCTTATATTTTATAGAAAATTTACAGTTTACTTACTTGAAGGATAATTTCAAAATGGGGCTTATGATTTTAAGATTTTTTCATGCAGAGGGCATGCTCAGTATTTTGAGTTGATTCCTCTGGCTCTTTAAACACCTTACATCTGACAGAGCATGCTATTTATGACATCTTCAATGAAAGTTTGTGGAATTTGATTCTATTTGTCCTCCAGCACATAATTAATGTCTAATGTCAATAGGTACAAGATATCATTTCTTTATTTGTCTTCCCAAACATGCTCTATCTTATTGAGATCTGGTGAGTGAGATAGTCAAATCATAACAACCTGGGTGCTCAGATATTCCAAAACTGCAGTGTGCGGGGATGCATTATCTTGCATCAGAACAAAATCATTACCAATATATGGGGCAAATAGCACTACATGCTCATCTAAGGTATTGCTCATATATCACAGCTTTTTTTAGCGAGATTGATCTTGGACGAAAAAAGGGTGAGATCTCGTGAGTTGAACGAGATTGCACTCGAACATAAAAACTTCTTATTCGAAGCGCGACCTGACATGAATGGAGTTATTTAATTGATAATAATGTCTAATAATATGTAATGCCTTCAATGCCCAGACGAGAACTAAAGGTGACTTAACAATTAAAATTTAATTGTGTCTGGTTTATCAGGCTTTGATAGTCACCTCAACTTAGATAAAAGTTTAATTTTTTTAAATCAAAACAAAAATCTTTTAGAAATAAAAGTTCTTTTAATGAACTTTTATTTCTAAAAGATTTTTGTTTGATATTAGAAGAGAAGATTGGTTGTTTCTTTCATTTGTTATTTGATAGATACGTATGTCAAAGTTTACTATTTAGAAGTTTATTAAAAATTAGAGACAAATACTTCAAACAATGTTTGATGCATAAAAGTCTATTGAAAAGTTCGTGAAAATAAATGTTTATCTTATTATACTTATACATTTTTTCTAATTTATTCAAATATTGTTATACAAAACAGCCAATCTCGCGAGATCTCGAAATTGGCGAGATCTCGCAGTATTGTTATTGATAAACTCGCGGGATCTGGCTTGAGCCCCAATCTCGCGAGTTGTGCATTCCCTAATCACAGCACTTTCAGAGATCCATATTGATTGACTGTATGGGCTCCCAACGAATCCAACCCCTAAAAGAGCCTTTTAACCCTAGAGAGAGTCTTTCCACCAAAAGGCTCTCTCTCAATCATGTTGCACTGAGCCTATCTAAGTTTTACTTGGTGTTAGACCCGTATGTAGGGTCGTCTGGGTAGGTACCACCGCCTTTCTAATTTCAGCCGTGAAACAGTTCGCTGTGTTTCGGATTGAAGGGAAAGGTAGCCAGTGCAATTACTGGGCATGGACGGCATTTCATCTTAGGCCCCAGGATGAGAACGCACCTGCAATATCAAGTGACTTTTCCTTGTTATTGCAGGTGTCTATAGGCGGCGGTAACCGCTTACCATCAGGTGGGCCGTCAGCTTGTTTGTCATCCAGTTGTATAAAAAAAAAAAAAAAAAAAAATCTTCCCCCAGGTCATTCCACACTTTGACCCGCCCATTATCTGGCTTAAGGCCAATTTACAAAGGGAAATGTTGAAAAATTGTAATTGTAGCTCAAAAAAAACAAATGAAATTAGAAGACATTTATAAAAATTAATACTGTTTTTTTAACTTATTTCTCTATATTAGTCCATGAGTGTATTACTAATATAATAAGTACTCATTAATTATCTAATTGTTATAATGATTGTTCTTATTATTGTATATCTATATTCCAGGAGGATGGACCCACATAGAAGATTTAGATTCGTTTTTCACAAGAATGTACAGATATTACATACGAGGTGGCTTTTACCCGATGATTATGTCAGATTTCTTTTCATTATTACAATTTATATTTATTGTATGGTTTTCCTCTTTTCTTATACACTGTGTAAATTATCCAAGATTATTTAGGAATGATGATTATGCAAATAGAACAAGAAAACTGACATTGGATGAAGTCTTATATTCAACCCATGAATGTGTTGAGCGGATATCATGGAAATGGTAAGAAATGTTTTGGCTTAGCTATTGTTTAATTTATGAATCACCCTCAAACCAGACAAGTTTTCTATGGTTGGAGAAATACCCGCAGGATTTTGTGGATATTATTATATCGTATCATTATTATAATGCATTATAATTATATCTCAGTATTTTTGATAATATGTTTATATAATTTAAATTACCACATATTACACAACTTGATTGTTACAAGCTTATAATATTGGAATGTTTTTACTCTGATTATTTTGACTTGTCAAATTATTAGGAATTGACTAAATTTTTTTTTATTTCTTGTATAAAGATGTATAAATAGACAATAAATATTGCAGAAGCAATAGTATATCTGTAGTTAATAGTTTCTTACATTGATTTGTTTGAGGAGCTATTACAATTTGTCAGAAAATAATGCTCAATTGTGATGTCATAGCTCAGTAGTGGTCACTATACATAGTGTTATATTTTCTTTGATGGCCACCGAATACATATTTTTATTACATTGACATAATACATTGCCATATTTTTTACCAGGCGATAACAAATATTTCTCAATATTATTAGCTTCTAATAATGATCAAGTTATTTAATAGAAGTGTTTTACCTTAAAAATAAATTTTACTACTTACCCTAATAAACATGGGGCTAATGTGCCAATGTGCAAGTCTTTCATCCCCATCCCTGGTGACTTTGTTGAGGCATGTGCAAGTGAAACAGCAATGTATGCGATGGGAAACTATGTGTCTCAGTATTTTAAGCTTCTAATATAGTAATAAGGTAAGCATTTTAATATTATGTGTTTTTTTTTCAGGTAAATCGTTTCTATTTTGCTTCCACACACTTTAAATTATTTTTATGTTATTGCACTTCTTATATTAGGCCACATGTGCATGTATGTTTATTTCTCAATTACCCCATGTTCAAATCCATTGCTGTTGCAAATGTGGCTTCATTCTTATGTAATAATGATACTGTATTCCACAAAGTTGTTATATAGGAATCAACACATTTATACATAGATATTTATACATTTATAAATAGGTACATTTTTTAAAACTTTTTCATTGGACAACAGCACAAACTGAAAACATTTTATTCAAGAATTTCTGATCCACAAGTTTTTCTGAACATAATTATTCATGCTTATCATCATATTACCTCGATTTCATGTTGTTGCAAGATGTATGAATGTTCTTCATTCTTGATTTTATTATTCCTGCATTGTTATAAAACTGTGCATTACAAAACAGTGCTTTATTACTTATAACATGTTAATTTTATTAATTCTTGCGCTTAATCTAATTGTAGTATAAGTTACAGTGGTCAATGTTTTTTTGCTCAGTAAGCACTGCTTGCATGTGTACCGTTTACGTAAAGCGATTCTAATAAACATACAAATCTGTTGATATTATTGACAGAACATCATAGCTATGCGAAATAAATTATATTTTTTTTAATATAGCATAAAAATATTTATTTTTTATGTTTGTCGGGACATTTATCTTTAATATTGATTTCATCTTAGCACTTCAGTTTAGCAACCCTATCCCGTTGATAAATGTTTGCGATAAGTAAAGTGAATGAAGAAGAGGGAGGAATCCTATGTTACCCATACAGTGGTGCTACAAAGAGCTCTGCTGGTCTTGCCCTTTGAAGCCCGATAAACCAGACGCACTTAAATTTTAATTGTTATGGCAACTTAAGTTGCCGTCTGGGCATATAAGGATTAATTATCATAGGCAGGAACACAATACTACAAAGCGTACTGTTACCTTTAAGTTTTAAGCGGTCCATTCATTTGTAAAGTGAGGGTTATGTTAGTGTCGAAATTCATGCAAAAAAAACATTTAGTATGTTTTAGTGTTCTTTCTACAGTTTAAAATTTTTCGTTTTTTTTCAGGTGGTGCCTTGTTGCACTGTGTGCCCTGATATGGTTGATGAAACTAGCCCTATCAGTATATCATTTATATTATGCTTATGATACTAAATTATTTTATAATAGTGCTTTGAAAATTAGAGAGGTAAGGTTGTTGGTTTACTCTTGGCACTCATTTGCTTACTAAAACAATTATATGAAGGATTACAAAATTTATTGATGTCTTATGTATTGTAGAGTGATCTAGCATGGGTAGATTGGTCAACGATACAAGATAGAGTGAGAGAGGCTCAACCAGAGCATCACATGTGCGTCCATAAGCAAGAAATCAACGAATTAGATATATATCATAGAATACTCAGGTAATACTATAGATTTTTATATCAGTGCTAATAATACTGACATAGTCTTATATTATTTACCATATTATTTCTTTTCTTTCTTTCTTACCATATTAGACAAATATTCAAATGTAGGTAGGTAAGTACACAATGTATTTTTAAGTATATGATTTGAAAAATAATGCCATTATTTATTTATTTAAGTAGTTGAGTGGAAAGGTGATCATCTACTCGTGCCTTAAGAAATAAACACTTAACTCTATATTTAAGTTCCGCAATCAAGCCTTCAGAGCAATGTGTCTCATTCGATGGTCGGCCTTTGACAGTTATATTCCTTATTTCCTACACGTGAGACACATACGAAGAGTTTTGTGGTACATATTTGGATGGAAATTGAATCTTTATTGATAGTGATCTATATAAATGTGCTACTTTAAAATGCAAATTATTCCATTTGTAGTTCGATATAGGGACTCTTAATTTATTTAATACAACTAGATGACAAACTAACTGAAGGCCCACCTGATGGTATATGCGTTTACCGCCGCCTATAGACACATGCAATAACAAGGGAAATTCACTTGATATTGCAGGCGCATTGTCATCCTGAGGCCTAAGATGAAGTGCTGTCCATTCCCAGTAATTACAGTAATTACACTGGCTACCTTTTCTTTCAATCTGATACACAGCGAATTGTTTCACGGCTGAAATAAGAAAGGCGGTGGTACTGGTACCTACCCAGACGACGCTATATACGGGTCTACCACCTAGTCTTATCTGATATTTTATAAAATAAACTATACTATGATATAAACGCACTAGTTGACTGCATGCAGTACAATGTCCAGATTGGTGATTTGTCCATTTATGACACTCATTAAATCCTGAATAGTAAATCATAGGTATCTTATTACATCCCACAAACAATATACACTGTGTAGAATATTATCTCGTATTTATGTGTAAGAAACAGTTACCAGTATCGTATTTTTTTGTGCAGGTTTAACAATTACATGGTAGCAATGGTCAACAAAAATTTACTCCCACTCCAGATACATGTGCCTTGTGTAGGAAGCTTTCACTATTTATCAAGAGGTCTGAAATGGAATCTAGAATTTTTATTATTTTGTAAGTATTCATTTTAATATATTATAGGACTGACTTTATCTGTATGTGACCGGAGAAGAGATAAACCAAATAAATATATGTGTGCATCTGTTATCATTATTTAGACCTTTGACTATAATGACATAACCATTTAACTTTTTTTATGCAAGTAATTACTTACTTTTTATGTAATATTTTTCCAGTTAGTCCGTTTAGTCCATGGGAAAACTGTTGGCAACTGCGTGAGTTGTACAAAGACCACTCCAAAAGAATGCTGCTGGCTCGGCAACTTGAAAAACAGATTCTTTTCTTAGCACTTATTAATCTGTTGCTAGCACCGCTAATACAGGCCTGGCAGATACTCTACTTCTTTTTTAACTATGCGGAGGTGAGTTTAGTTTTTTTTAATATGGCTAGGCACATGTTATGCTTATCTTACATATTAGGTTATGCTATTTCATAGAAATGGTTTGCCACTTTCAAAACATCTTATTCATTTGATAATTTATAAAATTTCTATGAAATAATGCAGCCAATGTTATAATATTTCATACAAATGTCATGAAGTTATCAAATGATCTCCGGTACCACCCTGTACTTTTATTGAGTCGAAATCGATAGTTATCTCAAGTAATTAAAATATAATAAAACTAGAAAAATTTCACGTCCTGAGGCAGGAATCGAACCCGCAACCTTTCGCAATCCGGGCGACTGCTCTGACCACTGAGCCACCCAGGACTTGGGATATCCCTGTGAAATAAGCAAGTAGCTCGGCAGCGGCTGTCACTGGCATTTCAGTGAAAGTCAACTGAAACTTATAGCGCTATGCCTCCAGTAGTATATTGGTGGTTGCTAGTTTTGTCGTGAGAACTAACTGAAAGTGTTTTGACGGGATGGCTTATTGCGCAACTAGGTGAACTTACGCTAACAAAGTCTCGAATTTAGATAAGGATAGCGAATATAGTTATGATCAAATAACTAAAATTTAGGCAGCTCACATAGGCACTATGGTTAATTTTGGGAAGCGTGTGATCCCCATAAATTGTTTCATCATCATAAAGGCTTCAAAAATTCCGAAGATTTTAAATCTACCTAAAAGAGTAGCCTTATTTAAATTTAGATTTAGTGCGTGGCATCTATTGGAATATACATATGACAAAAATATGAGGAAGAGATAAAATATAAATTGTTTGGTAGTTGATAAAGCGGTCTCCGGGCTCATTGGGGCTGCGCACGTGGTCGCAGTACGCACGCATCACTCTGCGACACTTCAACGAGCTCGAGCACGAGCTGCGGGACCGGCTCAACCGCGCCCACAAGCCCGCCACCAAATACCTCGCCAGCTTCAGTTCACCCATCACCACCGTCATCGCCAAGTAAGTTTCATTTCTATACTGATAAGAATATTTCTTAAATACGTGCGAAGGTTAAACATGCGAGAGTAATCGGGTCTAACGTCGTAATAATTATTTTGAATCGCGGATGAGTTTACGATCATAGTGTACGGTATATGTTGAATAAAGTGCATTTGTGCTTCTTAACCTGTCAATTCCCACAGTCCAGACACAATCCCCCTTATTACAAAACGTGGACTAAAGTTAGACCTGGTTTATGATTGATACTGTCACTGTCTTTCTTTCAACAAATAAAAGTGACAGCATCCTGATATTGGCTTACTTTTATCTAAACAATTGTAATTTAATGATCATAGTAGCTGTTGTTTGCCATAAATACCTAAATAAAATAAAACACACGTCTGAGTATTTTTTCTGATTTTTTCAATTATGATTCATTTTAATAATATGCATTTAAATTATACAGGAATGTAGTGTTTCTATCGGCGAGCGTGTTGGGCGTGCTAGTGGTGTTGTCAGTATACGACGAAGACGTGTTGACAGTGGAACACGTCCTTACCATCATTACGATACTGGGATGCGTGCTCGCCGGTGCTAGGTAAGTCTAATAATATGTACATTTCTTATTAACTATACAGACTCTCAGGTATTTGAAGTTCACAAGGTATTGTATTCACTAAGAAGTAGGTATTGATGTCACGGTCTTATGATAAGAATATCTTAGTGATATCTGCTCCAATTTAAAAAAAGTTCTTTTTATAGATCTATATGCCATCACTGCAACTACGATAAATAGAACCAAAATGCTATAATATTAATAACGTTGTAATCGTCATCCGAACAGTCTTCTCATTCTATTCATTCTAAGTTAGAAATATAGAATTAATCGCTAATTTGTAAAGTGGAAATGTAGTTCTGAAAGAATATGTCGAACAAAATGATATTCTTTTCTACCACTGTTAAAATTGTTAGCGAAATATTTACAAAATCTAAATTATAACTTGTAAGCATAAAAAAGCTGTATCTAGAGGCATTGACAATAGTATATTTTTTTACTTTTTGTCCTTTACCAGCCCGTCGGTTTTAACACAAACGGAAAATGCTTAAACTCTAATATTCTGTAAAGTCCCCACAAACAAGAGATTTGTTATTCTACTCGGTTATTCGGTTCATGCTCTAGCTGAAATCATTACAATAATATTATTTAGTAATTAAGTATTGATTTTTTTTTTCACTAGTAGCAAAATAAATATTCGTATTCATATTCATATTCATATTCTTTATTGCATCATGTTGTAATAAAAGGTCTTAAAGCTATGTCATTAGTACAGAACATGAACCCTGCAAGGGCATTGCAAATTTTATACTTAAATCTAGTTACAATATAATTATTTCTTGAGATCAATTTTAATTATTAGGAATATAGGTTCTACTCTTCTTAATCTACATTTTACTTTCAAAAAACTCTTTTAAATCATAAAAACATTTTTGAATAAGAAACTGTTTTAACATTTTAAAAAATAAAGTATCTTTTTCTACATTTTTTATATTTAATGGTATTTTATTATATATTTTTATGGACATGTGATGTGTCCCGGAGCTAACTAAGTGTAATTTAGTGAATGGTAAGGCCAATTTATTTTTATTTCTTAAACCATGTGTCAGCGTCTGAATATCTCTGGACTGTTTGTAAAGATGCTTATTTCTGCGTACCAGTTTACAAATTTCGAATATGTATAAAGAAGCAAGTGTAAGTATTCTGTGCTTAATAAAATACGGTCTGCAACTTTCTATGTCTGTTATATTTACCAAAATTCGGATGCATCTTTTTTGTAAAATGAATAGCTTATTAACATCGGTGCTATTACCCCATAATACAACGCCATAGCTTAACCAGGCGTTAGCATACGCATAATAAGCACTTCTGGCAGTTTTAAAATCTGTGCATTTTTTTAACTCATAGAGAGCATACGTGAACTTGGATAGTTTAGACGCTACTCTTTCAACATGTGGTTTCCAACTCACGATTGAATCAATTTCTATTCCTAACAGTGTACACGTGCTCACTAACTCCATATTATTATTTTGAAATAAAAACTTGTCTTCTAATGGTTTTTTCTGCCTTGGTTTAAATTGCATTAATTTTGTTTTAAGTAAGTTAATTTCTAAATTATGATCTTTTAACCAATCTGTTATTTGACTGAGAATAGAGTTAAGTTTTTCTTGCAGATCTTTATTATTATTACAAGGTAATACAATTGATATATCATCAGCATATAATACACTTTTTTCCTTAATACAGCTTGATATGTCATTTATATAAATTAAGAACAAAATACACCCCAGTAATATATTATTTCTTTTCATACTACATCTAGATGAAGAGAGAGTTCTTCGCTAATGATTTGTCATTTCCGGCCATAGAGCATTGATAGGCGAGGAGGAGCGTATAGGCGGAGGTTGTACGGGTCCCGCCCGCGGCGAAGAGCTCTTTGTACAAGTACTGGGCCACGTGCACTACCTGCCAGCCGCGTGGAGGGGTCGCGCCCACACCAAGGACGTGGCCGCACACTTCCAGCAGCTATTCCAGTTCAGAGCGGTGAGTGACCTTGACCTGGTGTATATAATAATATTCATACCCTATATATACCTATTATCTAGCCCAAAGTAAGCATCATTAAGAGCTTGTGTAATGGATACTAGATAACGGATAAATATTGATAATAATATGTATATATAAATATTAGAAATATACTAAATAAACATATAAACATCCATGACTCGTAAACAAATGCTCGTACTCATCATACAAACATTTGCTCCTACCGGGATTTGAACCCGGGACCTCTTGATCGAGTTGCCTGCATAGCAAGGGGTACAGACCGCTCGACCAGCCGGCCGTCAAACATATATGGCCTTGTGAACTAGTCTAACTTTGCGTAGAGGAACTGTGCACTTGTTACAGTTGTTCCAGCTTAGAGTGGTGAGAGACCTTGACCTGGTCTATTGGGCCTTGCGAATCAACTACCCGTTGCGTGGAGGAGCTGCGCACTACTTACGACTGTTCCAGTTTAGACCGGAGAGTGACCTTGACCTGCAGTACTTGGACATGTGCTGCTGCGCTATGCTGCTGTTCCAATTTGCCTTCTGTTCTTTGTCGAGTTCTTCGATTATACAAGCAATGGGCCTTTTTCACGCAATATGTATAGGAAAAATATCGCACGAATTAAAACCACCCAATAATTTAAATTTAGATATCTTATTCTTAATTTTTGATTTTAACATTATTATAAATGATTGAAAAATTACTTAGATATCTTGTAATCTGTCAAGCGGCGTTATACGTCTGGAGGTTTATGACAATTGAAATATCAATTGTTTCTGGAATCTGATGCTTGATGGGTTAAAAATCATTTTCTTACATTCCGTTTCAAATTTCGATGTAAAACGCCAATACATGTCCATGTGACCGCCTTGACGTCACTACTGATAGGTTGCAATGGTGATTTACCCTACGGTCCACAATTAACAATTTGCGCACATAGCGTGCTTACAAATGAACCGAAGGTTGTTGTCGGCTGACTGTGAAATCGACTGGTTGTGCGCTTCTATAGCCATTTGACAGCATCCATTTTGTTTTATCGGGCCGGCGACCACGTTTTCTTCGGAAAACTAATTCGTCTTGCCCAATCACCGTACAACGTTGCCGCAAGTTATTTGTTACTTGACATTGGCAAAATTCGTAATAACGAGAGGCCATTAAATAAAGAAGAAGAAGAAGAAATGAACCGAATTGAACGTTTTCGTGCCAACGAGATTAATGTGACGTCATTATTCTAAAGCTGTTCACGAAAAAGAGGTAGTGCAGTGTCGCACACACTGCACTACCTCTTTTTCGTGAATAAACTAAAATGAACTAATAAATGAACTAATGTAAATTTTGAGGTTACGACTTAGGCTTTGTGAAAAATGTTATAAACGTATTATTTTCAAAACTTGTCATCGTACTTTATTTGCTACTACTTCCTAAATTTACTATTTGATAAAAACCTAAGATCTTAGAACGTTTTTGTAATGGAAATTGACAGGAGTACGCATGAACGAGCGAAAGTGTGGTCCGAACTGACTGCCCAATTCGGCCCAAGGCGTTTGCACTGTTCGTAACGTTGGCTATGTTTGCGTAATATAGACCGTAAGAGTAGATGGTCTTCTTTTTGACAAAGCGTCTGATGCTAGCAACAAGTGACGTCAGACACTAAGGTGTTCGTTGTCACGTGACCTGCTAGTGATTTAATTGTATTTTGTGTATTACATATTATTCAAATTCCCAAATAATACAACAAACATTGTGTTTTTAGGTTTTCTATTGTAATAACTACCACTACGCGTCAAAATTATATTTGAATAATATAGTCAACATCCCTATTGGTGTGTGAATGGTGAAAGAGAGAGAATTATTAAATGTTATACAGTTATGCACATTTCTTACTAGTATAGCTGGTAACATCAACCTCTTTAAAATTGTATCTTTTTATTGAGTAATAAATAATATGATTACTGTAGCTAAGAATTATTTTGTAAAATGCAAAATAATAATGTATTATAATTATTATGTGTTTGTTACTCTTATAAATGTAAACTTGTTTGCATACAGGTGTACATTTTGTTCGAGTTGCTAAGCCCGCTGTTATCGCCGTTGGTGTTGTACCGGCTGCGCTCGCGCGCTCTAGACATCGTCGACTTCTATCGCAACTTCACCGTCAGCGTGCTCGGCATCGGAGACGTGTGTTCTTTCGCACAAGTATGTTGTTTCAGATTTCAGTCAACCAATTTTTGACTAATATAAGAAATTCATCGACATAGTTATGTGTCGCCTAGTTGGATATGACGGGACGCATGAATTTCGCATGCCTCTACAACATTCTGAAAGGTTTTTTTCGTCAGGATTACGAAAAAAGCCACCCTAAGACATGACATGATTCATTATCTAGTAATGCACATTTTTCTATAAAATACTATCATCTGGTTTTAGTTACTTCTCATAAATTTATCATAATTATTTTCAGTTGGACATTCGCCGTCACGGACATCCTGATTGGCATGCCCTTAGGAAGTATGGAGAAAAAGGGAAATGTAAGTTTTCATGCCATTATACGCTATAGAGTATTTTTTCGTAGTTCTTCTCTATTCTAGTAGTCTATTATTTAGAAAAAACTTTGACTTTTTGATGTTGTCATATTGAAAAATGCTGCTTATTACAGGTAACACTCAGTACAATCAAGGCGAGGGTGGCAAGACTGAGCTGTCTCTAGTGGCTTTCTCTTGCCGACACCCAGGTTGGCAACCCGCGGAGCCGGCGCAGAGGCAGTTCTTACGCTCGCTGCGGCAGAGCATGAACCACGCTCTGCCAGGTGGCAACGCATTGGTGAGTTACACTGCTAAGTGCTGACAAAGGCACTAGACCCGAGTCTGGTCTACAGTCACCATCAAAAATATAAACGATTTACATAAGATATAGAATGTGTCTGTACAGTCACGTGATAACATGCACCATTTTACCTTTAACACTACACAACTACACCTTGCACACATTCTACCCAAACCCATGAACAAAACACATACTATCACACACATTAATACATACCATTGCATATCTCCTTTGGTCGATGGGATGCATGCATTAGCGTCCGTTGGCCAAAGAAGAGCGAACATCTACATTCTACTTTACACCATCGCTTTCGCGAAACCCTGTATTAATACTAAACCAATACATAGGATTTAACAAAACATGCGCCATCTTCTCACTGTTAGTGACTCGTGTAAATGAAATAAGAAAAGTGGGTACATTGCTAGTTATTATCCAAACGCCAAAGCTCAATTTGAGTGCAGTGCATCTTGTTTTGTCCGTTTGAATATAAAAAAAACGCTTTCACATGTAACTAGATATTTAGTATAGTGTGTTCGATTCTCGACCATATTGAATGTGATAAAATTTGAGTTTTACTGAGCACATTTTTATATGCCTTCTAAAATTGTCTATGGTTAAGAAACGACTGTAGAACCATTTTCTAATCTATAGTAGAAATCTAAACAGCACTCATAAAATACTGTCATCTAAAAAACTTTTAGTTTTCTTTTGTCTCCTATAAGTATAAATGTTATATAAAGTCTCCCTACAAAACGGAAGGCAAAGGGGTCAATCCTATACAGTTTTCGATAATGTATCTTGGGAGAGTTTATAGTCAAATTTGATAATAGTCTCCGTGACGCTACGTTGATATGGCCACATGTTTCATAACACAGTATATCTGACATTTTGCTTTGTCCTATCTAATAATATATAAAATTCTCGTGTCACAAATTTAGTTACCATACTCCTCCGAAACGGCTTGACCGATTTTCATGAAATTTTATATGTATATTCAGTAGGTCTGAGAATCGGCTACTATCTATTTTTTTAATTATTTTTTGTCATTTTTTATGGCAATACAACGTTTGCGGGATCAGCTAGTTCTTACATAAAAGTTGGAGACGACCACACAAAAACGTTCTATTATTAAAGCGTCAATAAACCACAACACATACTTTGGTTTTTGTTTATTTTCAGGTCTAATCTTTAATATTTTATTTATAATTTCAGAACAAGACAATGCTGGGCTCTTACATTCAGCAAAGCATTTTCGGTGTTAATACCCCTCTCCCTGGTGTACTGTCTTTATATCAACAACAGAGACAGCCTTACAAATTACCTGTAAGTATATTTCGTGTTAGTCCACAAAGTAGCTTAGAAACATCAATTGTTATTTAATTGGCGCTCTAATAAAACTATTTAGGAAAGTATAATATAAACTTAATTGCATAAATATAAATGTATGTACTTTCAGGTGTTAGAATTTTTTTTTAGTTACTTAAATAAAGCTGAAAACTAAGAAAGAAAACAATTTACTAGAATATTGTGTATTTTAAACTTTAATATAAAAAAATATTGTATAGTTAGTTTTAACAATTACATAAGTAGTTATAATAGATAATTTAACCGGCGTAACTGTAAGATATTTTCAATAGTGCTTATTTTATTTGGTATTTGAGTTAAAACAGCGACCACTTCTGCAGGAGCAACTATTAAGGCATCACATAAAGGTATATAAAAATTTAAAATATTAGCGGACCCACCAAGAAACGTTTTAATGAGATCAATATCTCGTTTGAACTAAGATTACTACGGGGACTTGATGGTGGAAATAGCTAGGCTAGTATCTCCTTTACATCTCCTTTACAAGGAGATCCATTTTCATTCATTTCTTGCTTAGAAATTAAATGAGAAACAACTGTGCATGAATGATTAATGAGTTGCGTTTTACTGAATTTATACTAACGTTATTTTATTTATTTACTCTAAATTGTTTCCGCTAACTCATGCAATTTTTCTTCGCAAGTAAAAAATAATTGTTTAAGAAGTTATGAGCATTTAGACAATCTAGGGATTGTGTTTTAACCAAAATAAAAACTAATAGAGAAATCTGTTTTGGCGGCTATCCAACGTTTACTCGCAGATTTCGTAATTCCCGTCGCCCACATATTATTTGCGCTGTAGCACGGTGATGTTAGTATCACATGACCAGGGAAGTGACGTTATGTAATTCCATTTTATCGATATCGATTCTCACAGCATAAATCTGATTCTCTTTATTATTTATTCAATGAAATTTTATAGTATACTTATCATTTGTAATAAGTGTACTTAAAAATTTCATTGAATAAGTAATAAAGAGAACCAGATTTATGCTGTGAGAATCGATATCGATGAAATGGAATATTTGGTGTATAAATCTATGGATATTTAAGAGTTTTAACCTCGCACGGCCTTTCAACTCTCTCGTCGAAAATCTTGGAAACGAACAATTTCACGCATAATGACATTTAAAATTACACATACGCATTATGACACATACGCATAAAGACGCATACGCATAATGACACACACGCACAAAGACGCATACGCATAATGACACACACGCACAAAGACGCATACGCACATTGACACATACGCACAATTCAGTATTGTAATAGAAGCATTACAGTACCAGCGATGCACATATCTCCATACCGTGGTTAACTCTTGTGGTTTTGTTGTATCGGTATCCGTCGTATAACAGATTTTAAAACCCTTTTTGATTTAAACAAAAATATAACTGGTTCTCCATTTTTATAGCATTGATAATTATTGAGACAGTGCAAGTCTGACAGAGAACGTATTCACTACTTTTATAATAAGAATTTATCACAGATAAATTGAAGTGGCCAGATAAAAGTACGAGTAAAACAATAAGTACATACAGCAACACTATTAACTGCTTCGAGACGCAACAGACAGAAAGGTAGAATGAGATGCAATTATGTGTACAAATAATTTTATCTCTTTCTATATGGGTCGATATCATAGTATGTCTGTGAATTGTGTTTGTGTGTGTGTGGTATAACAGTAGCGTATTGTACGTATAACACGCAATAATACGCTTCTTAATAATTAAATTTTATTCTGGACTTTCGGAACACACAGTTTAGCACTTTATACTTTTTTGCTTTATAATTCTAATTCAAACAGTCTTATAGTTGAGTAAGAGCAAGCTGAGCTTTTCATACAAACCAAAAATCGTCATTTTTATTTGACTTTCCCGAAAACTCTGAGAACTTTTTAGACTAGACTGACTTGTTTTTTTTTTTTTTTTTTTTTATAAAACTAGATGACAAACAAGCTGACGGCCCACCTACCGTCTGCCGTTTATACACGGCAAGTGTTAGAATCGGCTTATTCGCTTCTAATATTTACGACTTGAGAGTTTACATGAAAAGCCGCGCACCGTGAACACTCTCTAGACAGCAAAAATTTTGAGTACGTTGTAAATATTTAAGGAAATGGACGAGACTAGCGACGAGGAGGAGGCGGCCGGGCCGGGCGGCGGTGGCCTGCCGGCGTCTGAGTCGCGGTCGCTGGGCGGGCGGTCGCTGGGACTGGCGGGCGCTGGCTCGTCGCTGGGCGCCAGCGCTCTCGGGCTGCAACCATCCGCGGAGCCCTGCGACACCCGAGACATGTCCGTCAGCACGCTGCACCTCTACGACCTGCATCTCTCGCAGGTACGCTCATCCAACAACACTTGATACACAACAGCGTGACCTTGTCCACAAGCCGCGAAATTCCCACGTGTATTACGCGCGTCAGTTGCCTGAAAGGAGCGTACCAACGCGTGATCGCTTTGGGACTGATACATTCAGTCACTACAATTCCGCGACACATACTTTAGCACGCTGCACCTCTACGACCTGTATCTCTGGCAGGTACGCTCATCCAACACCACTTGAAACACAACACTACGAGCTGGTCCACAAGCCGCGAATTACTCGTGTCTATTACCCGCGTAGTCGCCTGCAAGGAATATACCAACACGCGTTGGTACGCGCTCCGGGACTGGTTCATTCCGTCACTACAATTCCGCGACACATCCTTCAGCACGCTGCACCTCTACGACCTGTATCTCTGGCAGGTACGCTCATCCAACACCACTTGAAACACAACACTACGAGCTGGTCCACAAGCCGCGAATTACTCGTGTCTATTACCCGCGTAGTCGCCTGCAAGGAATATACCAACACGCGTTGGTACGCGCTCCGGGACTGGTTCATTCCGTCACTACAATTCCGCGACACATCCTTCAGCACGCTGCACCTCTACGACCTGTATCTCTGGCAGGTACGCTCATCCAACACCACTTGAAACACAACACTACGAGCTGGTCCACAAGCATCTCACGCCGGTACGCTCATTTGACACCACTTGATACACAACGCTACGACCTTGTCCAGAAGCCGCGACTTTCGCGTGTTATTACGCGCGTAAGTTGTCTAGAAGGGGCGTACCAACGCGTGATCGCTTTGGGACTGATTCATTCGGTCGCTACAATTCCGCGACATGTCCGTCAGCACGCTGCACCCCTACGACCTGCATCTCTCGCAGGTACGCTCATCCAACATCACTTGATACACAACACTACGACCTTGTTCAGGATCCGCGAATTTTTCACAGAGCGTAAGTTGCCTAGAAGGAGCGTACCAACACTGATCGCTTTGGGACTGATACATTCAGTCACTGCAATGCCGCGATATGGCCTTCAGCACACTGCACCACATTCGCCATGATCACAGGTAGACTGCTCAAATTGCGAGAAAAATTTTGGGCCATAACCATCACCATACTGGCCCAATGCGGGTTTGTGGTATCAATTATCTCATACAAAACTGTAATACGTTGTTGATTTATTTGTATTTAGCATAAACTAAAATTACTAATGCTACTGGTTTTCTAAAACATCATAGTTTTGACTACTCTGAAAAGTCAGACGGTGTTAATTTCAATGTTATTTCCAGGCCAGGCAAAATGTCTCCGCGTGCTGCACGAACAACTGCAGTGAGCGAAGCCGCGAAGACACCCGATGGGCGAGCGGCGAAGAAACGCCGCTTTTACACCGTCCATAACGTCGGCCACCCCCCTCGCCTCGGGAACCACCGAGCGCGCCCGCCAAGCAGCCTGTGTGGGTGTAACAGGCAGCCACGTAATAACGACTTTCCCAAATTTTAAACAGTTCAATTGTATGAAGGGTGTAAATTTGTTTCTAAAATAGGGTGGAACGGTTCCAAATCAATAATAAAAGTGTAATAGAAATTTCAATACAACTTTATCACTTCCAAATTTTATAGCTTGCTTCTCAGAATCAACCTTCCATTGCCTGTAGTCACCAAGGTGGATACAAATCGAGTGAGCGATGTTGCACGTTACAAAAGTGAGTTTTATGCCGACTTAACATTAGGTTACATACAAGCTTCAAATTGATAGTGAGATAATTGAATTACCTCTATATACAGCAGTGGGTCGCTCCATGATAATTATGCCTATAGATTATAGAAGTAGTAATATATGTAGTATATAAAGCAACAAAATGTTAGTATACTAGTATAAAATGTACCTGCTTGACAAATCTAAGCCTAACTACAAATACGCTCAATATCGCCACGTTAGCAGCACATGATGTTGTGATGTGAATTACGGTCACATTTATGTATATTGTTCAGGGCAGCTAGTATGTCGTTAGATTTATAGCGTCGCTGTTTCTAGTAATCCTTGTAATACTTTTTTATTTCGTTAAAGCTGATTTATTTTATTTTGAATATGAAAATTATTGAATATCCATAACTATTAAAATACTGGTATGGGCTGTACGTTCACATAATAACAAAATGTGTTGATTCATACTACCAATACATAATATAACTGTGATTGGATAAAGTGATATAAATGTCGTGAACAAATCAATACTGATTTAACAAGTCTTTAACACCTCCTCATAATCTATCGCGTCCACTATTTGATGTTCATTAAAGTGCCAAAAATCAGAAAATTATGAAACATAGCCTGTTATATTTACAAAACACGTGTATAATTATCTGTATAATAATACCGAATCGTGCCTTTCGAACATGCATTTTATTTATACGAAAAATGCAAGTAAAATTGGAAATTGTAAAGTTTCTCGTGTATAGCTTTTTAACGTTTGACGCAATATCTGCAAAATATACGAGTACGCTTACGTATTAATAAACTTATATAGCGCCGTCTACAGGAGCAGCGAAATAGAATGTCACTACGCAAATTCATGCGCTAAGTTATGTTACTTGGATAGTATGCCTTCTTTTAGCCTTTATTTCCACCATGACCAAGGTTAACATAAAGAAATGATTACTGTAGTAAAAAACATCTTGCAATGATATCTTGACTTACAGTATACAACAGTACACTCAATAGAGTAATTCTTGTACCTCTAAAATAATGCAGATAGTGAATGCTAATGAAATACTTTTTCTTTTATTTTGAAAATTCTCTGTCGCAATCTTGTAATGCATTAGTAGGATAAAACTTTCCCGTATTAAATTTTTACTAGTATTGTTATAGCACCTGATCTTTTATAAAAGTAGGCAATACATTGCAATCTCCTATACTCGACACTAACATGAAATATACATAAAGCGACTCCAGCTTAGTAGAATAGTGTACAGCAGAAGTCAGCAGCAGTATTTTGTACACATTGTCTCTTTCGTCAGTACAATAGGGTTCAAAATCGTTTGTATTTTTAATGCTGACTTTACATTGATTATAAATTATCAGAATATACTATAGTTTTAATGGGATTATGCTGATATCATATTTTGTGATTAGGGATCAAATCGTCCATAAGATGGCACGCGATAGATTATGACAAGATAAACCGCCTTAGCGATTACTTCGGTGACCCCGTACTTATAGCTACTTAATTATTACGTTGGATGTTAGCCCACCTTCACTGGCACTGGACATTTTGATCGAAGTATAAGCTGGTATTACCGCTTGCAAGGATATTCAAAAGTTGTGTAGTCATAATTTTAGTATTAAGTAGTCTAGATTTTGTAATAAATTGTCTTGTCAGTGAATCGGGTTTTTTTTATATCGCGAAATGTATATAAAACTAGCGAGTTTCTAATAATCAGCGGATGATAAAGCGTGTTCATAGCTGCGTACGTGTTCATGAGCATAATGAAAAGCGCCGTCGAGAACAGTGTCGTAAATGCGCAGCCTCGTAACATAAACTCTGCTTACACGTAACATAATATTTAAGGAAATTTGTTATTGTAGTGCACATATTTTTTAAACGTTTTATATTCACCATATACTATATTGGTTGCATGCCATTTAATTCTGTAATTGTAAATATTAAATTAATGTGTTTAACGTACAGTCAGTAATTGAAATGTATACATATAGGGCCTTACATAAAAACGGCTATTAAAAATATTTAGTCACTGTTTAAAAATGCTTTGTTTCTCTCACTCATACAACAAATGAGAAAGACAAGCCATGATTAACGGAGTTTTAACTAAAATCATAAACACCCATCAAACCTTTGACGGGTGTTTATGAGTAAGACCGACTGTAAAGTGTCAAAATTTTTGATGTCATTTGTGTGATTTTGTGATACATTTCGAGTTACTTAATTAAAGTAAAATGATATCTATAAATATAATAAAGATGAGTGCGACAGCAAACTAACTTGCGCAGCGTTATCCAAATAACTTAAATATTTATAAAAATCTCATAGATAATGGTATTAATTCATGCTACTATTGAAGATCAACTTATCTACGTGACGTGTTATATTTTTTACATGATACTTCATTATACTTGATATAGAACTAGGTAATATTTGAATATTTATCAGCCTTACGTGAGATGAGGCAAATAATGTATTTCAATTTATTAAATTATCATGTTTTCCAGGCTGAACAACAGAGCGTAATATTTGTTATATTACGGACTGTTTCATATTAATTCGTAAATCATATGTTTTATTCTAAAACCCAAAAATACATAAAATGGTTAAATAAATATTTTCACGTTTTCTTTTTGATTATTGTACTTTATCTATCGATTATGGCCAATGCAATACAGGATAATGGATATATTCAGGTTGGTGCCGTCAATACGACAGTAAATTGAAACATGGGCTATATTAGTTCATAGAAATCATCATCATCACCAGCCTATATACGTCCCACTGCTGGGCACAGACCTTCCTGCATGGAAGAAACACATGAGGAGATTGGGCCATAACACCACCACGCTGGCCCAATGCGGGTTGGTGCCCAAGTTCATAGAAATGGTTTGCCACTTTTAAAAACATCTTATTCAGGTGATATTTTCATGACATTTGTATGAAATAATATAAAATTGGCTGCATTAGTTCATAGAAATGTCATGAAGTTATCAAATGAATAAGATGTTTTTGAAAGTGGCAGACCATTTCTTTTACCTAATATAGCCCATGTTTTAATTTATTGTCGTTGACGGCACCATCCTTTATATAAATCTATCTATGTCTATATCTTTTGTTTTAGTAGTTATTCCGTTATCATTAAAACTCACAATCAAATAATTTAGCCTTTTCGATGTCTTCTAATGTTATTCCCTTTAATTGTTACATTTCAACTTGCTATAGATTTAGCGAAGTAATATTAAGCTGATACTTAATGTTCATAAAGCGTCGAGAGGCAATAACCTATTCGTACATGTTAAAATAAATGTTAAGTGTGCTGAAGTCGTAATTAGAATCGTTAAAATTCATAGGGTTATTTAAATATTGTGTATTAATTATTAGAAATAAGTGTGAACATAATCATCATTAAAGTAATGTTTCATAGCGTTATTAATAATGCACTTATCTACACATAAAACCAATTCGACCAGTAAAATAAATTTTACTCAATCTGAATTTACATTTTCAATCACATTATAACTATATACAAATAATCCCGTCAAAGGAACTTCTATAGGTCAGTCAAGGTTTTCATTTCACTTACAGTATCTCATGCCTAGATTACCTAGTTCGGCCGTAGGTATAAAAAAGCTAGTTGAAAATAAATTCACCGTTACAGGTTTATAAAGCATTATTTTTTTAATATACTTCATTTTACTTTTTATCATGATAATAAATGTTTGAAAGATACCTAGAAAAATATCTAAACTAAAAAATATTCTTCTAGTCTATCTGCAAGTTGCATTATAAGCTAACAACGCGTAGACTCACAATGTCTTAATATTCTATTTTTTCTTATTTTTTTGAATTTGTTTTGGTTGAAACGGAAAAAACTGACCCAAGAGTCATGAAATTTCAAATAGGCACTTATTAGGCTATTTACTGGAAAATTTTGTAAACCACTGTCCAAACAAAATGCCTTGTTAAAACCGAAATCGACGATTGATTCAAAAATTATCAAAAAGACCTATGTATCTTGTAAACAACGCGTTATGAATTCTTCAATGTTTTTTTCATTTTTAATGTAAATCTTATTGATAATTTTATTAATTAGATTATATAGCATACGATTAGATGAGTAAATTTAAAACGCGACAATGTAAAATGTGCGTCTTTGTAAGAACAGCTTGATGTTGGCGAGTTTTAAAGTATTTCTATAAAAAAACACGCTAGTAACTGTAGGCCGCTGATGTTAGTTTTGTCATTTCTTCTTATTACTCTAGTTGATTATTCCCAACATTTGAATACCAAATTGGCTAGGATCGACAGTTTTCAGAATATTGAAAATTCACTTTTATTTGCTTTTACGTTGGTGTGATTAATATCTATAAAATAAGCTACTAGGCATTTAACTGCAGGAGCTCTTCGCCTCTATGAGTGATCGTGACTTTAACGTCTATTGTGTAACTACCGCATTTACAGTAAAACTCTGTGTAATATATTAATTCCAATATTTCATAATATATAGAGGCGCTGATATCGAGTCGTTTTCGTGCGAATTGACAGGTGAACGCAGACGCGATAGTGCTTTTAGCAATGTCAAAACATGCATTAGGGCCTACTCTTCCTGCTATTTTTTCTCATAGTAGAGTATTGAATCAAGTTATCCAGGGCTATTCCTGAGTGGCGTAAGAATTAACTAAGTTAGAGTTAAATTTGATAAAAATCGTCGTTTAATTGTAATCGTAATATTATTTATGAATTATAGCAAAAGTACATAATTTTCACATGCTGTTGTATAAAAGAATTGAAACTTCCATATTTTTATACTGTTAATGCCAAATCATCACGTAAAATAGAAAATGAGTGAGTTCATGTTTTAAACAATGAAATGTAATTTTAAAATTACTTTTCGACATTTATAGGAAACGGGAAAGTTCCCTTTAGGTACATACTGTCTAACGTATCATTATGTCTTTAGTATCAACAATATAATGGACATGATGATAGTATTACTATCAATATGTCCATACTACCGTTACGTCCATACTTTGTGTCCAAAATATAATTTTGTTGGTTTTTTTTTCAGTGCATCATATGCAACTGGCCGATGCACAATAAGTAATTTATTTTCTTATTCACTTTCCTGGCCATTTCAGTAAATGGTGACATTTATTAACAATGGCTGCTAGTCTTGCCAATGCAATGTTTTATTTTTAGCCGCTTCATAGCAATATGTCATAGTAATGTCAATTTTCAAATTTTATCATATATAAAATATCGATTTAATACCTTTTTAAAATATTTGTGAAAATAAAACTCAGCACAGCCAGCACCCGTGAATTGACATTAGGATACTTCTGGCCTTCAATTATCTATTTCTCATACAAGCATTAAGTACCTTCTTAATTAAGGGCATAGCAGTTTAATAAAAGGAAAGGCCATATAAATTGAGTATTTTTTAAATATTGCCATTACTAATACATGTATATGGAATATGAGTTTATTAAGGGTTAGAAATATTTTTTCAATGGCCATGTAGTAAATGTTACGTCTTCTTTCTGATGTCTGTGTTTTACTATAACAATTGTACTATTCGCACATAAACTTTTTATGTTTTTTTTTTAATAGTTTAAGCCTTTTATTTAGGTTTGATCTTTAACTACTGATTCGAGTATAGATTATTTATACAACCACTTTTCAAAGGACTCTTGAAAGCACTATTCCGTAGGTTCAATAATAATAATAATTGTATATTAACTTTCTTATATTGTATTTTCTACTGTGTAAATAATAATTTTTCTATTGTATATAGAAATCGATTTGTAAAATATTAAAGTGTGGGCTCAAATCTAACACTTCAAAATAAGTGTAGGGAAAATTTGGATCTAAATATTAAAACTATATTTACTTATATAAAACTGTGGGTACTATTATGCTTTTTATGAGCGGATTTACAAAATTACAATATTTTGATTGAATGTGACAAACACTATGAATGAGGGAGCAAAACTAATAATTATACAGCGTGGTGCCGTCATTGCGACAATAAATTGAAACATGGATTTGACATGGACATTGATGGGAATAGTTTGCCACTTTCAAAAACATCTTTATTCATTTGATAATTTCATGAAATTTCATGAAAAAAAATATAACATAGGCTGCATCATTTCATAAAAATGTCATGAAATTATCAAATGAATAAGATGCTTTTGAAAGTGGCAAACCATTTCTATGAACTAATATAGCCCATGTTTTAATCTATTGTCGTATTGAAGGCACCACCCTGTATCTTTTCGGTACCTTTTCGCTTATACCTTCGGAAATATCCCGACTGAATTATCGTTGCTTCCACAAAAATGAGTCCGTATATTATGCGTATGTAAAGCAATATTTAGACGGAGTAAGTATTATAACAAGATTCGTCGAAACGGTATTTCGGTGATAACTTTTTTTTATAAATTTTTGCTATTATTCTGGATAGATATTTATAGTTACAAAAGGAGATGTTTTATATCCGACCAGGTACACTATCTCAAAAAATTAACAGGAAAAATCTCCTGAATCCGGGAAAAATACTAATAATTCGTTTTCATGCATAGTTTGTTTGTACAAAAGTTGAAATCATTCGCCGATTTCACGGTTCTTCAATATGGCAATATGGCGCGCAACATGGAAGTCAACTAAACGTCACCAAAGTGATATAGGTGTACCACCCAACAAAGCAAATAAAAAGAAAACAGACAATGGAACATTGTTTTGCATATTTTTACCTATTTTCAGTATAATGTATATAGATCTGGCCGAGTCTCCATACCTTTTTGGAACATCTCTTTTGTATTAATTATATCGATCTTGCTAAATATTTCTGTGGTTTTACAAGTAACATAGTATGTAATAAAAGTGACTTAGTACCTAATTACATAATTTAAAACGTAGATTAATGCTTCGTTTTGCTTTGTGCGGACGTAAACATTAACATAACATTTAATATTTATATTCTTAACTAATGTCATGAATAACATTTTCAATGATTATAATGAATGGGTTTTATTAAAATTTCAAGACTGAAACAGCGAGGGGTCTGATGGCTTAATATACAAAACGTAATACGAAAACGAAACAGAGGATTTTGGCAGGTAAATCTGATAAAATACAATGCCTTATTTTGGTGTTTAATTATTCGGAGTAGGCCTTCAGTTTTGTACACATTCATTAAACTCTAAAATAATATTTACAAAGAAAATTATACACAATTGCACATTTTTAAAGTAGTAAAACATTTCCATATCCTGTTTTTATTTCTTAAATACTAAAATAAAATAAAATGATATAAGAATTTCGTGCTTTTTAATAAATTTTCTAGCCCGAAATAGAACCTTAGTCTAGGACTAATATTATAAGATTAAATTTAGATATTCCTTTTGAGCTGTCCCCTAACTCATATAAATGTTTTTAAATTCATATTATCTACTTTAAAATGTGATTCATCTAAAAACAATTATATAGAACTGAATTTTGAAATTAAGAATGCAATACTGGTGGTCCAAGCAATATTGCCATTATAAGATTGTTACAAAAAGATCAGTTGAAGTTTATCAAATTGTGCATATTTTAATTTCAAACAAAAACACTTAATTCAAATATTTCTACATTTTCAAATACATATACGTATACACTAACATAATATGATATGACGAATGAGAATAAAATTATTCGACTTTTTCACCACCGAGATTATCATTTATTTATTTAACATTAACTGTCAAATAACATTAATTGTTAAATAGCCTTAATTGTTAACATTAATAACATTAGTTGTTAAATAAATAAATAAATTAATCGTAGTCACGGTGGTAAAAAAGTCGTATTATTTTATTCTTATTCGTGTCAGTAGGTACTTGCTAACTTAATGATATGGCATTGCACTTAGAATGAATCCATAAACATGCAAAACAAGCAATTCCTTGTAAAAAATATTTCAATAGTAGTACATGCCATTAAGATAAATAAATAAAAAGTGTACCTACTTAATTGGCACATAGGTATTTTTTTATCATAGGTAGATCAATCTATTGAAAACTCGCATTATTTTGTAAACAAAAATCAGGTTGCCACTTTTTATGGGCGAAAATAACAGCTGCCATTGCCTCTATGATGTAGCAATTGCTTAAAACAGCCATTGTATGCATCGTAAAGCAATAATTATAGTGATTCAATAGTAATTAGCAAAATTATCAAGATTGTCTTTGAAACGTTAACGATCATCTACATTTTTAAGCGACATTTGCTGTATTCATTTCTTGCTAGTATAAATTGTTATACCTACTAAATGAATGGAATCGTTAACATAGGTATCTGTCTCCGCAGTCAGTTTTAGTCTCATAGGCGACATAATTTTTATTCAAGTGAGCCTGTGGGACTATTTGTAACTAAAACCCATAGCAAAAGCTTACTCACATTGCTCCTTGCAGCATAGGATTAACACTGACAGTTAAACTTTGGACATTAAAGTAGCGGACAATAAATGTGTCTGATTCAATATTTTAAACACTTAAATACACGATTCACACATAGAAAAGGAGTAGGTACAGAAATAAAAGTTGTGAATCAAACGTAATGACATATTTTCTATTTAAAAATTTTGCTAATATGTACGTACTTTAATTTAACCATTAACTGTTACAGTGCCATATTTAGTAGTGGTTTTTATCAGATCCGTATTTCTTAATTAAAATTATTTAAAATTTACCGCCATTTGAAATCCAAAGTAAGTAACGACTGTTTGTAATTTTTATCTGTTAATCAGTTATGTGTTTGATAATTGCCCACCACTCTATCAGTGACTGGAGAAACAGGCTCAAAATGTGGAAAACAATATTTGTTACTAATTACACTTTTTGGAATGTTCGAGTTGCCAATATACTTTTATCACTCACTGTTATACCTACTTATAATCTAGAGATATATTTATTTTGTATCAATTCCTAGTTAGGTATTATAATGTCTAAATTAGTTCCAAAATGTGTAATGTGTTCAATTGTATCATTGTCGTGTCGTGTCGTGTCATATAAGTATGGGCACATTTGCATCTTAAGAAATTGTTTAATAGTTATTGTCGTTGAACATGGCACGTGGCAAATAATGAGGCATTGATATGGTACAATCCGCCTTCATACAGAAAAGTCAGAAAACTTTGAGTTTAATCGCCTCCAATTTTCGTAAACGGCGTGACGCCGCGGCGTCACGTCAATTCAGTTTACTGACACTATGGGGTTATAGCATGTGAGTCAGGCGCGAGGATATTTTACTGATAGGTAATCTAGATTGTGAAACGTCTGATTGGCATACTAGCCTGTAAGAAAAATGCAAAAAATACTATGCCATTTTTGTAACTATCTATTTAATCGGCTAAAATGTACAGTCGGCCAAAAATTAATTGTGAAAAATAATTTTAAACTACCTACTTATAATTAACTTACAAACGACGTTTTGTTTATATCTGGCCTACTGTACTCAATGTTTGAAGTATTTATTATACCAATATAATGTTTGCTTATATTTATTCATACAAAAATGAAAAAAGTCAGCAAGCAAGTCAGCATCTTAGGCCTCAGGATGACACGCACCTGCAATATCAAGGGATTTTCCCTTGTTATTGCAGGTGTCTATAGGAGGCGGTAACCGCTTACCATCAGGTAGTCCGTCAGCTTGTTTGTCATTTAGTAGTATAAAAAAAAAATGTGTTTCATATATTTTTATGAAATTTTTAGTAGATAAATTTTGTCATGTAATGCCCATTTACACGATGTGTCTTGACTGTATCATACAATTAAATTGGAGCAAGAAATGGCCTGCATGGTCTAAACAACACATTAGATTATGAAGGCTTATCTTGCTTTAATTTAATTGCTACAGGTAAGGAACTTGCTTCGTGTAAATGGGTCTTAAAAAACCAAGATGAGTTACAAAAAAAATCATAAATATAAATAATTTGTACTTACTACGCGATCAATTTGATTGATATTATTTTACCTAACATTTATTTCCCACGAGTACCTAATGTCTGTTATCCTTATTATCCTAATTTAACTTGAAACCAAACGAATAATATTTAATCTATAAACTAATACATTATATTAGTCTTGTGACGAACAATTTATATTTCATTTAAATTTAAGTAACTGATAAGTCAGATTTTAATTATGTTACAATAACCAAATTTGTAAATATTTAGTTCAATTTATTACTAAGTTGGTTGTAAGTGTATTGTGATATCATTTTTTGTACGTGTTGCATAAGTTTAGATAGTTTTGTTATTAAAAATCTAAAATACGAAATTTGATCATTTGAGAATGAATGACTGTAAGAAATGAGTACCTACCTTCGCTATGTTCATGAATGCGCATGCAAATAAATAATGAAAACGTATTTGTTGTTTTTTTGCCACCATATTCAATTTGAGGCAATATCCCAAATAGGGGCGCGGATAAGGCTGGTCGTAGTGTAATAATATCCTCTTTGAGCCTAGTACCGTAGTAGACCAACCAACCTACCACTTTTGGACCTATTAATAGAAGTCAAAGATGCAATAAGTATAGGTAGTGAAATAAAGAATTTCTAAATATGCATCTCAAGCACTAAGATTACTTAATCAAATCGTGTTTGGACAACCTCCACTATGCTACCAACTCAACTTCCACAAAAACTATAAGGTAGGAATAAGGCAGATTCACTGATCCCTCGGAAGCTGGCAGCCTCACGCGGCTTACAGACAGCTCCAAAATAGGCAACGGACGACAACACATATAATCAAAATTTATTTTTATGATAAAATAACTTTTACAGAATTGGATAAGTAATAATCTAATTTATTGGGATAACAAGAACTTCTACAGCTAATGCTGTTTGTTTTTTTATAATGATGAATATTTCATATACTTTACAAAATTGGCTACTTCAAGAATGTGTCTAACTACTTACCTATATGAATGTTTCAAACACAAATTTAAAAAAATACCCATCAATTTTGTTGTATAGGTAAGTAGGTATTAAATGCCTATCATTGATTGAAATTTAATTTAACGAGTAAGTAGGTAACAAACGTAATAGATAAATAATTGTGAAATTAATGAAGATGCATAGGTACGAATGGAATTTTATCGTTAATTATACAGGCTTATTTTTAAAACATCACACAACCCTGAGGTTTTTGAACTCAGCTTAATTCATTTGGAATTTCAAAGTTGCTCCCATAGTAAAAGTTGTTTTTATTGAAGAGATCTTCAAATGGTTTTGAGGTTTTTGGTGTTTTAAAAATAACCCTGTATGTATTATATTACTACTATTATTATTATTACTAGGTGGCTAGGTGGTAGGCCCGTATGTAGGGTCGTCTGGGTAGGTATCACCGCCTTTCTTATTTCAGCCGTAAAACGGTTCGCATGGACGGCATTTCATCTTAGGCCTCAGGATGACAACGCACCTGCAATATCAAGTGCGTTTCCTTGTTATTGCAGGTGTCTATAGGCGGCGGTAACCGCTTACCACCAGGTGGGCCGTCAGCTTGTTTGTCATCTAGTTGTATAAAAAAAAAACACACACACACCTATTATCTAGCCCAAAGTAAGCATCATTAAGAGCTTGTGTTATGGATACTAGATAACGGAGAAATAATGATAATAATATGTATATAAATATTACAAATATACTAAATAAACATATAAACATCCATGACTCGTAAACAAATGTTCGTACTCATCATACAAACATTTGTTCCTACCGGGATTCGAACCCGGGACCTCTACACATTAGCTTAAATACATATTTCGTATGCTAATAAGTAGTGTATCTCATTAATATTATTTGAAGTATTGAAAAATTATTAGAAAAAATGGTCAAATTATTAATATTACCAACAGCAATTAAAATATAAATTTACCTTCGCAAGGTAGGATTTTGCTTTACAAAATTTTTGTCTTTTTTAAAATTTTTACTTGTATGTAAGTTCGTACTGTTAATTAAACTATATGTTGATAATACGTGTTTATTTTCAAGTTTTGTCAGCGGGAGGTAATTTTTTCTTCAAGTGTAAAGGGACAATCTGTTCTACTTTTATAACTATTGTTACCAATTGTTACCAAAATCTATTTTTGTAACTACTTTATTGATACTTTTTATTTGATTTTGAAATAGGATTTCGAATGAATCAAGGCTAAAAAAAAATTAGAAGTAATAAATGACTACCGAGGTCTTGAAGAAGCACTAGAAATATTTTGATGGAAAAAGTTGACCTGGAATCGAGTAAAGAATTAGTTCCTCCCGATTCGAGTAGTCAACCGGTTGAAGAAGTGATGATGAGCCCTTTACAAAAAACAGGCTAAGAAACACCCGGATCCTGAACCACTAGACGTAAATGTGATAGTTTCTATGAAAATACTGCTTTGACTGACGATAATTTGAAAAGGCGCAGAGAAAACTTAGTAAAAGATATAAAAGAATATCCAGGGCAGATATTAAGAAAGGTATGGTCATCATATGACTTTTCCAGATGTATGCTAAAGTAATAGGTGGTGTGTATCTCGAACTTTTTGCTATGACATAAAAATGATTTAAAAATAAAAAAATAATTATATTCTTTTCTCAAAAATTCAAGTCCCAATTAGAACTTGTATTATTTTACTTTGGCGGACTTATTCATTATTCAAAATCACAAGAAAATCAAGGCTCCAGTCTTAATGGGTCGGATATGTAGATTCAAATGTCGTCGTTGCGACGCACGCTGTTGCGAAAATTTTTATAAGTGGAACGCCCGTTCAAAAAGTCATTGAATCGAAAACCGCCATATTTGACGGATTATTGAACACAACTTTTTTTGGGTTTATCCTACGCTATTTGATTGATAGTCACGGTATCGAAACCCATTGTTGCGAACCCGGTAATTACTAAAAACTACCTACGGTAACTAGGCCATAACCTACACTGAATTAGTTGCTTACTGAAGGAGACCATTGTTGACCTATTTGTCATCTAACTATATTTGTGATTTACAAATCCTACCCATTAGGTATAATCATGCTACTACAACAATTAAAACAGCTGTTATTTATTTCTTTTTTCTTATATGCCAACTTTTGTTAAACAACCAACTGAGTCTATTAAAATTTCGGATTCATAAGGTAGTAATTATAATCCAGTGGTCGAAGCAACAAATTCAGTGTAAATTATAAATTATAATAGCCTAATTACCGTAGGTCATCATCACCAGCCTTTATACAGCCTACATAGGAAAACATGAGGAGTTTGGGCCATGCCCATAACACCACCACGTTGGCCCAATGAGGATTGGTGGGCTAAAGCAGTTGCAGTAACAACCAGGACCAACGGCTTCCGAAGCATGGAACCGTTACCGTAGGTCATCATCATCACCAGTCCATATACGTCCCACTGATGGGCACAGGCCTTCCTACACGAGAGAAACACGTGAGGAGATTGGGCCATATCACCACCACGCGCTGGCCCAATGCGGGTTGGTGGGTAAAAGCGGTTACAGTAAGTTTTGATTGACACATCTGGGGATCGACCACAGCGAAAGTTGCTTTGTCGAAAAAAGAACGCTGAAGCCACTACGCCACCGAGCTCCTCAACCGTACACCAAGCACCTTACCTTAGGGGTTCATGAGCTCAATACCCATAAGAGATTTGAATAGATACTTACCTACTGTAATCGCAACAATGAATTTCGATACCGTGACTATCGATCTAGCGTAGGTACCTACTATATAAAAAAATATTTCGCAACTGTTCGTGAATCCTTCATTTGTTATGGCGGTTTTCGATTCAATGACTTTTCAAACGGGCGTACGACTTGTAAAATTTTTCGCAACAGCGAGCGTTGCAACGGCGGCGGCATTCGAATCTACATATGAGACCAATAGGAGAAAAAATCAGTTCTTTGGGACCACAAGAAATACATTTGATCATATTAATCATGTAGGTATGGAATGAGATTGAGAATGAATCCGTAAGTATGTCATATTGTGTGATGACATGATTTTTTCCCCCGGCAAGTACGGTTGAAGAGATTTTGTGGATAATAGATTTTTTTTATACATGTTCGGAGCCCCGAATCATTGGTTCGGCCGATACGGCGGTATATAGCTACGCCTCTGAATGTGTCTTTACCTAGTTAAGGAAAGCTAGGTCTAGGTGTGTCCAAATACAGGGTCAGTAACGCGCCAAGCGTCCACAGGCTGCGGTAACCACTTACCATCAGATGGGCGTTTGCTTGATTTCTGTTGACTAAACGGTGTGCCGGGTCGCTCTGTTCCCTATAATATGGTTGAGCGGAGCGATGGCTGGCACATGCGTCATACCTGTGAACAGGTGCCACTAGTGGAAATGGTAATTTCTAAGCTTCCTTGATTTTGTAATAATTTACTTACCTATACACCAATAGTATCATTTTTAAGGGGCATATGTAGGTATATGGCATTATAGGAATTATTTAGAACAATACAATTATGATTGTAATGACGTGGTCAGACAAGTGTTTAAAATTAATGAAAGTCGTTTGGCTTTATCGGGCTTTGTATATTAACTGTTGACTTTTGTGTATTATAATACCTATATTGTGATGGTGCATTGTCAGACAGTCTTTGAATAAAGTAAATAATTTTGTCACCTACTTCTTGGTATGTTAATATACCTATTTTTTATACCTACTTTGTGTGACACTGCACTGCTAAATACTATTACTATATAACTAAACATTGTAACTTAATAATTGAAAAGAGTGACTACACGAGTTTGTTGCCGGAATCTTCTCGGTAGTTCAACTTTTGGAACCGGTGTAAATTCAGACAGACTGACTGTTACAGACTGTCTAACTGACCGACAGATCGACAGACAGACCGATCTGACATTATAACATTGTTAGCTTACGTAGATCCAGACAAGACAGAAAGACAAACATTATGACATTGCTAGTTAATATTATTTTATGTGATAGACATAAGCATTTTTTGACGATTTGTAAGTGCTTTAATTGAATAAAGATATTTTCATTTCATTTCATAAAAAGTCTTTTAATGAGTCAAGGTTACTGTACTGTGTAACTAATGGAAAATAACGCGCGAGTGATACCCCTAGTGTTGCAAGCGTCCAATTTTAGACTACGGTGACTTATAGGCCGCAGGTATGCTCGATATCTGCTGATTCAGATGCCTAAAAAATAAATGAGTCAAACTAACTAATGATAAATAACGCGCGAGCGATACACCTAGTGTTGCAAGCGTCCATAGGCTTCAGTAACTGGTTACCATCCCGCATGCTTTATTTCTGTTGATTCACCGTCCTTACGCTTAGGCAACCAGTAACCATCAGGTGGGCAGTAAGTACTCGATTTATATTGATTTAGAGGCCTTATCAATTAGTCAATGTGTAAAAGTTCCTGACCAAGTACATATACCCAATGACAAAAAAAATTCAGAAGCGAGAAACAAGTAAAACCTTATTAATTTTAAAAATTAAGCTTGAAGTAATATAAAGTATGTAGATAACTAACATTGAGCCACCCAGCGGCGGCGGCGGCACAGATTAGATAAGAGGCGGCTTGTGCGGCTCGAAACCCCGCTGCCGCTGCCATTATTTCACGCTTTATTTCACCAATTTGCTCGTTATCCTGAGCTTAGCTAGGTTTCGATTACGAAAACAAAGCAACTTTCGCTATGGTCGACCCCGGGATGGGTCAATCAAAATTTGTAATCTCGAGGTCCTCCGCGTGCTTCGCAAGGCACGTTAAGCCGTTGGTCCGAGTTGTTACTGCAACCGCTTTAGCCCACCAGCCACCAGCCCAAATTGGGCCAGCGTGGTAGTGTTATGGCCCAGACTCCTCATGTTGTGTTTCTTCCATGAAGGAATCGATATGTGCCCATATTCGGGTGATTTTTTATACAAAGCACGACAAATGACTCAACACCACCTGATGTGAAGCGGTAAGAAGAGTCCATATACGAAGACAGCTAGTGCAGTTCAGACACTGCTCTAGCTGGCTCCACCTTGCCGGCCCGAAAGGTGCTTTTGCACGCCTCTTTTGAAGGAACCCATGTTATAGGAAGGAGGGAACACATGTGCTGGCAAAGAATTCCAAGTTCTGGAAGTTCGACAAAGAAAAGAGCTACTAAATTTCTTTGTACGTGATGTTGAGGTGGAGTGAATTGATGACTCCGAAGACCGGCACGCGTGCTCCTGAGTAGGAATGGGGAAGGTGGGATAAGGTCAAATAGCTCTTCAGAACACTCTCCGTGATATAGCCGATAGAAGGCGCTAAGCGACGCAATGTCTCGACGCAATTGCAGAGGCTCAAGGTTGTTCGTGACCTCTACATCGCCAACGATACGGACAGCACGACGCTGCAATCTATCCAGGGCATCGAGAAGGTACTTGGCGGAGCCATCCCACAAGTGCGAGCAATATTCCACGCAAGACCGGACCTGAGTTTTATACAGCAGGCATAATTGGTCAGGCGTGAAAAATCGACGCACCTTGTTCAGGACACCGAGCTTCCGTGAGGCTGTTTTTATCACGGTTTCGATGTAGTTCCTGGAATTCAGATCGCAACATATCTCCATACCTAGCAAGTTTAGGGAACCCTGTGCCGAAAGAGTCGTGCCCTGAAGAGACGGAAGGGGAAGGAACGGCGACATTTTGGCTGTAAACGCGCACACCTGTGTTTTCTTAGCATTGAACTCAACAAGATTGTTAGATCCCCATTCAGATACGAGGTTTAACACCCTGTCGAGCTCAATGGCAAGATTCTCTCTCTCCCTCCCGGTTTCAGCGCGCCCAGCCCCTGGGCGACCGTAATATCCCCCATGCACTGTACTGTCATCTGCATAGCAATGAATGTTTCCTAACGGAATCATGTCATTGATATGAAGAAGAAAGAGTGTGGGGGATAGAACAGAGCCTTGTGGTACACCAGCATTCACTGACATGAACCGCGAAGCGTATCCATCTGCGAAAACACGGATTCTTCGCTCATGCAGGAAGCCGGCAATCCAATTACAGAGCTGAGCGGGCAGACCGTATGCCGGGAGCTTGGAGAGAAGAGCCCTGTGCCAGACCCGATCGAACGCTTTGGCAATGTCAAGGCTAACTGCCAGTGACTAACCACGTTTGTCAATAGCTTCACCCCAGACATGCATTAAGTACGCTAGAAGATCACCCGTTGACCGGTTCGGCCGAAACCCGTACTGTCGATCATTAATTAATGAGTGATTTTCTAGGTATCAGATCAGCTGGTGGTTTAAGATGCGTTCCATGACCTTGCAAAGAACTGAGGTGACAGCTATCGGGCGGTAGTTAGCTGGGTCTGATCGGTCTCCCTTTTTGGGGACCGGTTGCACATTGGCCTCTCTCCAAGATTCCGGCACACACCCAGAAGAGAGAGAAAGACGGTATAGCCGCGTTAAGACAGGAGACAACTCCGCTGCGCAGTTTTTCAGTAATACGAATATCGGGCATTGTGTGGCCACAGTGGGAGAGTGTTGGTGGCTGTAAGTTGCAGTCATCGATTCGGGAGTGAGCAGCAAAGAGTTTTACCAAGAGATCGGCTTTCTCTTGCGGCTTGTGAGCTAGCGAGCCGTCAGAACATCTCAACGGGGGCAGCGAGGATTGACAGAAGTTGGACTGCACGGCTTTGGCCAGACGCCAGTAGCTACGGCTTCCCGTAGGATGCGTAAGAAGTTCTTGGCCAACTCGTGCAACGCGCTGTGCATCCGCTCTGATGAAGGTCCTTTTGCAGGACTTGGTGGCGTTGTTATAGACTGCTTTCAGTGAGTCAATGTTGGGATCCCCGCAAGCTCGGCCCCTGATCCAAGCGCGGTATGCCGACTGTCTGTTTTCAACAGCTAAGGCGCAATCGCGGTTGAACCAGAGGTTACGCCTACCCCTACTGATGAGATCGGAGTGAGGGATATAGTACTCCATCCCTAACATGATCTCATCAGCAACAGCAGTAGTGCTAGCGTTCGGGTCCAGCTCACTGAAACAGCGCTGCCTCCAAGGGACAGATGCGAAGTAATCCCGCCTACCGCCCCAATCTGCCGACGCATAGTGCCAGATGCGGCGTTTGGCAACCAAAGGTACCGGTGGCGACGCCCGTGTATTAAGACTTTAGAGTTTTATTAGAGGATTATTTGATGTTTATGCTATTATTGTTTCTTCCTATTCGTAATTATCCAAAATATGAATTCTACACATCTGCATTTGAACACATACGCTATTTTTCTTCCTAGTTGCGTTTCTGCACAATATGAATTGCACACAATTGCATTTGATCACATTCGTTATGCTGGACAAGACTTTTACACAATCGCGTATATACTCTTTATTTTCCTTTTCTCTAACCATTCCTGACAGAGTTGAAAACAAATATGTATTTACTTGCTTTTTTATTTATTTTTGATGTGAAAAACCTATAGCGGCGGATTAGACCAACTGTTGCACTGGAACTGATTCACGACGCGTCACAGAATGCGTCGCCACGCTTTAATATCTTAAACACGCCACGCTTTAAGATAGTATGTATGCAGCGGTATTTTACATCTGGCAGGAATCCTGCGACATCTCAGTTTTTGATCCCCGGAAGAGACCTCTTTTTAGTAACAGACGTAAAGGTGTCGACGACATTATTGAAATATTGCTTAAATGATGATGACGAGAGAAACTTTTCTCGTAGTTTATTTTGTTTTCAAGACTTATTTTATATAAATGAAAATAAATCGGAAATGAAACAAAAATATGCAAGTACATTTTTTATAACAATTTCTGTAATCGTTTTACATCTTTACGTAAAATAAAAATAAATATACCTTACATTTATTTCAAGATCCAACCTTAGTCCTTTTACTATTTGATACACACTCGATTTCATCTCACCAAAATAAGGGTCGATTAAAAACTACCACTTATAAATATTTTTAAGGAGTTTTTAGCGATTTTGGCGGAATAATGGTTAGAGAAGGAATAGGAAGAATCAATTATGCATAAAAAGAGAATAATCCTTAATACGTATATTGTCATTTTCTTTTTTAACCGACTTCAAAAAATTATCAATTCGTCTGTATATTTTTTTTTATGTTGTTACCTCAGAACTTTTGACTGGGTGAACCGATATTGATGATTCTTTTTTTGTTCGATGTGGAATAGTTCCTTTTTGGTCACAAAAAAAAAATTTTGGAAACCCATTGGGTAGTTTGGTTTTTAAATCAAAAAAACTGGAAAAATTAAGTCGTCTATATATGCGAAGTTGCGGATATTTGCTTTCCTATGAATTTTTAGTGAAATGATACGATAGTAGAAAACAATATAAGCTTACGGTCACCCATCTAGCTTTGACCTTCAAAAGTTATCACTAAAAATCGTGAAAAAAAAAATTAAACAAAAAATAAAACCGACTCCAAAAAACTGAAAAGGATAAAATAATTAAATTTTAGTAAGTAGGCACTCATCCCCTAGGAACATATTTTTGGAGTTGGTGCTAAGTTGTTTTCATAACCATAGATAGTGAAGCTATGTTTTGAAGCTATATTTTTAAAATATACCTTTATCCAATAAAAAAATTAGCTACTTTAATCTGTCTACTGCAGTGAAAAAAAACATGTATACTCGTCTACTTGTGAACCTTCTCCTTCTTAATTTTGTGGTTTAAAATAAATACAAACCCGTTAAAAAGAAAAGAAAAGGTAAAACATTTAATTTTTATGTTTATAAAAAGGTTGATCCGTGGATGTATTAGTAGATTCCATCTATGACTTGTGGTTTTGTTACTAAAAATATTTATTGAGATAGAGCGCGTTGATGTCTTTCGTAGCGTGTAACGTCAAAGATGATAAAATATATTTTATTCTTTAAATACTGTATAACTATACAACTGATAGGTCCTTTAATAATTATATTGATCATATCTACGATATATAAAAAGTTAAGTCTGTAGTGATACATGTATAATGTTGAAAGCAAATTAACAGTCTTTTGTAGTTCTCCGTTGGTAGTAAGTTAATAGCTTTTTAGTTGATTGTTTTATAGATATTAGTTATGTATGTAGAACCAAGACCGAGTTCATAGGTGACTATTGGTAGCAATAGAGGTGAGCACGGGCGGGCGGGCGCCATGCGGTAGGCGGGCGGTGGGCGGCGGGAACGCGGCTATAAGTATGAGGCGCGCGCGCCGCGGCGAGGTTAGTCGCCGACCGGCAGCGCGTTGCACGGCGTCCTAGAGCCCGGTGCGTTATCCCCACCACAACCTTTCCACCGTCACCGGCGATCCCCGCTTGCGCAACCCGGTTCAAAACCGAAAGGTCGTCGCTATTGGCATTTAGACGCTCTCTGACATTAGCGTTGCATTTAAATGTGCGATGCAGCTTCCTCGTTGAGCTTCACTGTCGCAACTGGAGTTTGAAAGGCGCGCGTGTTGACGTGATCTCTGTTGCAGCAGCCGAGGAGCCGCCAGGCGCCACCCAGTCCGCAACCACCGCCCGCCGCCGACATGGACGCACGGATTGTGATGTGAGTACCCTTAAACAATATTCAACGGACTATTAAATTTATTGCAACTTTGATAAAATTTGATTAGGTTTTTTAATTTAACGACGCGTTATTTTATAAGCGTTTCAACATGTTAACAATATTACACTATGACTTTCTAATGACTGCTGTAATTGTGCGGTGCGGCTGGACTACGTTCAAACCTGTCAGAGTGAGCATTGTCACTTTCATCGAATGTTGGCATAGGTGTAAATTCAACAAGACTTACGTAATGAGCGCCGGGATGGAGGGCGGTTGAACCACGAAAATTCGATCTGATTTCTCGTGTGGAAATCAGGTTTTCATTGCTCAACAGCAGCTGACTGACATCACGAATGGGGGCGCGTATTTCTCAATGAAGGCTACAAAATGTTGCTTTAAAAATATGCACGACTAGGTACGCGGACATATTGTCTCCCCGGACGCTGTCGCACGACTCCCTCGTGCAGCATACCTCTTCCATGAAATTTGACGCAACTGCACTCGCCGGCACGATGTAGACGCTGCTGTTTCTCATACCTCTTATCTCGATGAAAACACTATTTCAATCTTACTAATGTTACCGCAAATTTGCGGCATCAAACTATTCAATTAAAAGATGAACTTTCTGAAAAAAGCTTTCAACTATAACCGCACTGCGTTTTATGATATCTCTAAAAGATACTTATTTCGGTAATACAAGCGGTACGTACATTTTTTTTCACTCAAATTTTATGGAAATTATTCCTATAATAGAAAAACTTAATTAATATAATTTCCCTACATATCAAACTTTCATGCGATAATAATTTTTGTAACTTGTTAACTACATAACAAAGTTATAAATTCAATCATTGTAAAATTAATATTATAACTATGATTGAATTTATAGCCTTTCTTTTCTTTTTTGAAAAGATTTTTTTTTTTTACACCACTTAAGTCGCAATCAAGCATACGGCCCACCTGATGGTAAGCGGTTACCGTAGCCTATGGACGCTTGCAACACCAGGGGTATCACTTGCGCGTTGCCAACCCTGAATTTTCAAAATATTTTAGTTTTTCTGGAAAAGCACAAGAAAGCCACTTTTGAAATACATCATTTAACTTATTAGATGACGAGTATTAATGGTAGGCTTTAAGTTGAGGGAAAAACTCATTACTACATAGGTATTTATATATTTTTCTGAAAATTGCATTACAATAAAGTGCGTTTCGCAAAACTAGTTCGACTAGATATAGTTGGCAGTATTGTCAACGCGGTAACATGTTTTGTGATATAACGATGACAGAATTTATAACTTTTCTTTTCTAACTGCAAACAAATTCACATAACTTTGAATAAGCACAATTTCCGAATACCGTATTTCCTATATTTGTATATTAATCTTGTGATAACTTATGCGATTTTCATAGTTTTTAGACTCACTGTGGAAAGTTACAAATATTGTACTGAAACGTGGAACCGACAAAAATAATTTAACATCTGCCATTGTCAAAGCTCTCTCTATTGCGCCACGACGACGTGCTAAGTAGATGCATCTACGGAACCACAATATGCGATTACAACACAACAGCATACAGATATTCCCTCCATTTTGAGGTCTGTATCCTTTAATCTTAGGGTCTATAGTCGTCTGTTAAAATAATGATCGCACCTTTCGAATATTGTGCGTAATCTTTGCCTAAACTTTGATTTTTCAAACTGTGAAATGGGATGGGACATCGGTTACATAAGGTTTTATCGCGGGATATAATGTGGTCTGATATTTGAGTACTATCAGTTCATCAATTGTCGAATACAAGGAAATATGAAATTATTATCTTCAGTAAAGTTTTGTGTACTCTAAATAATATCTAATTATAAAACATTCGAATAATAATCTTAAGATAGATTTACCCGTCAAGCATCAGATTCCAGACACAATTGATTTTTCAATTGTCATAGCCCTCCGAAAGGATAACACCGCTTGACAGATTAATTTCCTTTTTATTAAAAAAAATCATGTGAAATATTATGTGTGTGTGGAATGCACAATCATTAGTTACATTTATTATAGTCGTACTTATTGAAATCTGCAACTCTACTGAAAATAATTTCATTAATGACATGTCAATTTATGTTTTGATGTAGGCGATACATAATATTACTCATCATGCTGCCATTGTAACTTATTTCAGTACGTCAGCGCTGAAAAGCTGTTCCACAAATTGATTTTCTTATAAATGTAAAGCTTTCCTGTCTTATAAATAGTAAGAAAGTTAAGTTTATCAAATTTTTGTATCATTGATTTCAATAGCCTTGTATAACTTGTTCAATAATAAAATAATTAATGATAGCAGTTACCTATCATTTATAACTTATGCAGTCATTACTATTGCAATAAACTATTGTTCATTGTCTTAATAATACTTTACGTAACACTAAATGATACGTAATTCTCGTTTAATGATGTAAATTAGTTATGGTATGACAAATTGAGCTCTCAAATAATAGGTAGTAGGTACGTATTGTTTATTTTTAGAAAGAAAGTTATATGAATAGTTTACATGTGAAGTAAGAGATAACGTTTAAGCTGTTTTATTGTTTATACTTCCTAATTGGGTAGTGCCAATTTATATTTCGTATGTATGGCAAATGTATCTTTCTGTACGAAGTTCGATCGTCATCATTCGGCATTCATGAGCCGTTGTATTCTGGTAATTCATTTCACGCGTCCCTTTCTCCGTGATACAGATTTTCGTTGCGTTGACGTATTTAAACAGAAAGTGTAAGTAAAACTGATAATTTCTACGCGCCTAAACTAGAAATGGGTGCGTTCAAATGCCTATGAATACTGAATTACTATTTGAACAGTTCGAAGTAATAGCACGACGTTTCCTTCCGATGCTATAATTGCAAGGCGCAACACATTCGGCTTTGTTAATTATTTTCGGATTTGTAAATAATGTAAGACGGAGAAACTGTTATTAATGGTCATACCATATTACGTCTTTGCTATAAGTATAAATCATTCGATATGAAAGTAAATTTATGTAGTTAGTCTTCGTCAAAGTCTTATATTTTTTCTCGTATATGTTTGAGGTAGGTTATGGTTGAAACTGCTTAACATATGTAGTTTTTATTAATTTCATCTTGATTACATAATAATTTAGAATGTGTAGATCCATGTATAATCTAACAGTCAAAAACTGTGCGAGTGGCAATGAGATATTCTTTTTTTAGTTATTTTAAGTTTTTCTGGAAAAGCACAAAGAGAGACTCTTTGTGCTTTTGAAATAAAAATAATAGTAAACTCATTAGGTAATATTTTTCTGAATCTTGAGTTACAATAGAGTGCAGTAAAAGTAAAGTTAAAGTGCAGTAAAAGTAAGATAGTAAAGTTGGAAATATTGTCAAAGCGGCAACATGTTTTGTGCAAATGTCGTGGTTATGGTACACTCTAATTAACATGAGGCGGTTAACCTATTAGTTTATTATTTTTTATCGTGGTGATGTAAACTTTAAATGCCAATCTAGCCTGTAACGCATTGTCTTAGACGAGCGACAGACATTGACATAGTATTACGACTTGCTCAACATTATACGAAGAGTGTCCTACCTAGCTAATGCGATGTCAGCTCATTTATCTATTGTAACCAAGCGTGTAGGGGAGAGTGGGGTAATTTTGAACGATGCAGTTAAACATCATGATATAAGAAAATAGTTTGTAATCTCGTTCTGGCTGAGAAGGCGCCTAGTTAATTCATCAAACCTATGTTACTTAAACCACTGTTGAACTACAAATGTTTTGTTTTGTGTTTTAGTGGAAATAGGTTAGATGGGCGGTTTTGTGTAAGACCGTTATTTTGAGCGAAATTTCTCACATCAAAAGTTTCATAGTTCATAAAACTGAAATAATTTGATTCATGAACATTAATAGATTATAGTGGTCTATTTGCATAAACTTGCCTTTGATCATATACATATTGTTGTATAAGTATGTTAAGTCTATTATTTAACTTTAAAAAAATTGAAATAGGGCTTGCCTTTGATGCCACTCTTGCCCCGAGAGAAGTTTGTAGGGGTCGATGATGTAGCGAGCTTCTCACCACAACATCTCAAAATAAACAAGGAAAATTATCCGACATTGTATGCTCAGTTTCGGTAAAGTTAAAATAGCTCCCCAGAATAAAGCCGTAATGCATACAGAGAAGAGTTGAAAATTGCGAAAGATACATACTTTAAAATACATGTACGAGGGTCAAACTGAAGGATCTTAGAAAATCAAATACTGCTCCGATGGTGCCACTGAGAACTTTGAAAAAAAGATAAAAAAAACTTCGACCGAACATTCGGATAAAAAAACAAAATTCGGCCGAATTTCGGCCGAAGTCCGGTTCTAACATAGTAAGTACTAGTAAGTCCTACTGGTTAGTACATTCACAAGCAAGTCAGGCTAGTCTAAATACTCCTCAGAGGGTTTTTTGCAAAACAGTATTAAAGTTATTTTTGGCTTTTCATACAAAGTTTTTAGACTAGTCTAACTTGGTTATGCACAGCAATTTTGTCAGAGTCGGTTTGTTCGTTTCTATTGCTTTCGACTTGAGAGTTTTTATGAAAAGCTGTGCGGCGGCGGCGGCGGCGGTGTAAACGCTTTTATGGCATAGAGAATGTGTAGGGTGGCCACTCTAATGTTATGTTCTTATGGCATAGCTTATTATTTTCTTTATTGCGAATCTTTTGCTGCATGTTGCTACATAGCATTATTAGCATTGTGACCGTATCAATTCAGAAGTAGGACTCCTTGAGAACTAGTTTGCATTTGATCTAGTTTCCTAGAAATAAGTTATATTATTTTATGCTCTATTTACTTATGATACCAATACAACTTGTATAGGAATTATACAGTTTATCAATTTATAATACATAGTATGTAACACATCTAACGTACTGCCCCAAAAATATATTTTTATGGACCCATTTTTTTTTAACTTTTACACACTGTGTTAGATTACACTAGTTCATAGAACTGCATTTAAAATGTAGACACATGGTTATGACGATTAAATAATAATCTTATCTAAACCTATCTTATCTTGCCAATTTTAGTTAAAAATAGTAATGTATTTTATAACTACAAATTATAAGATAAGTTTAAAATATTTTCATCTTTTTTGTAAAGGTAATAAAATATCGATAACATTTTTAATTGTTTAAAGTTTGTTTCAATAATATAAATTTTATATAATTAAAATAAACAGCATTGAAGTAGTCCTCTTCTACATTTTTTCATACCTCGCATTAAAATATGTGAAAATATCTGGTTTATCTAACCGCGGTGTATATACACAATTAGCACATACCATAATAATACTTGCATCGTATTAAAGGTATAAAATAGAGTTCATTATTTAATGTAATATTTTCTCAAAGACATGATAGGATAAAGTCATTAATACAGTAGATTAAATAAGACTGGTCTAAGACCTATGATGAAACATTTTTGCATAACTGCGACGAGCATAAATTTCACTGCATTGACATGAATAAAATTGAGCAGGAATAATATATTCAGTAAATAACCATAAACAGACAGAAAATGTCGGCGGCCGGGCCCTATGGCGCCCGGACGTCCGCCAGTTTCCCTGGATCCTGTTCTAATATTACCACTGTTTGGTAGTTTCTCGACCCGTCCGGTAGCATCTCTATAGGACTAGCAGCTTCTTAATTGGGAAAAGTGGTCTTAACCCAGTACTAGCTCCATTATTGTTGGTATTTTAATACATTGTAAGTACTTACCAACTTTTCTAAGAATATATTGTTTTGGTTAGGTGTGCCCGCCCCGCTTTGCGGAGTAAGTGTGTAACGATCGGTTAGAAAATGTCAGTTGTTTGCGAAATTATAGGCCGCATAAATATCACACTAACCTTCACTAAATTTGTATTTAGATTGCTAATAAATTAATCATATGCGTGAATCTTATTTTCGAGTAACAGAATCTACTACTTACCTGTATCTTTTTAAAATGGATGAAACTTCTACTAATTATTTAAATTGAACAGATAAACGAGTTTCATATTGACCAAATACGACAGTAATTTGATGTTGTGGTTAATGTTTCAAGGCTGGCAAGGCTCCTTGTTCCTCCATTCACCGTATCCCTGGTTTGCGATATTCAACTGGCTTGACAAGGACTTTGGAAGGTTTCAGTTCCGCTCGGAGGCGGCAGCCCTCGTGACGTCACGGATTGCGTCGCGACCTTCACTTTCGCTTTTACTTGAGAAGCTCTTGGCTACACGTGTTATACACTAGCGATGCTGTATGACACCGCTTGCTAAAATTAATATATTAGAAAGCTATGGTACGTAAGATATGAATATGATATGCATTTCCGTGATGTTAGCGCATGTAATAAGCAAAATTGCTGAAAACTTTTTTGTTAGTTTCATGAATGGGATATAATTGAAATTTGTAAAGTACCCACACACCTGACACAATACGTATTCTATTGTCGACCAAAAGCCACTGGCAGGCTGGTAAGGGAAAACATGTCATAAAAATTCGTTATAATTTATTACACGATGTCGTACAAGTCCTAGTGTGTGGATTAAATGAATAAATGCGAAGTAAATTTTCTGAATAACGTAATGCAGTTTATTGGGAAACTTTAAGAAAGAAAGTTTACAATCTATTAATTTATTACATCTACCGATTCGATAAATGCTTTATGATTCTCACATTTAAGTCTTTAATGGTCAATCATCTCTTTTATGGATTCTGATCATTTATTTTGAACAAAATGCACATTATTAGGTATCCATTGCGTGATTGTAAAAGTCAGAAAATAACAAAAAAATTTAAAGGTTTATTTCTTATAAGCGTATACCTAGTCTAGCCATAAATAATGAAACAAAGAAAAACAAAAATTTTCTATTGCAAATAACATTTATTACTTTTACAGTGTGTTAATTTAATACATAAATATAAAACAATTTAAAATATAAAAAGCTTATTCGAAGTGGTCTCCATTGGCTGCAATACAGTCTTTTAAACGTTGAGGTCAGTTATCAATAGAAGCATGCACTCTTTCCATGGGAAAATTCTTCACTGCCAATCGTATCGATTGTTGTAGGGACTCCAAATTATCCTGGCGTTTAGAGCAAGCCGTACTCTCTAAAACTGACCATAAAATATAATCAAGCGGATTAAGATCGGGACTAGACGACGACGGCCAGTCTTCAGCTCTGATGAAATCTTGCTGGAAGGACCATTCTTGGTTATTGAATATGGTGTTGTTAAGGAGCTTCACTACCTTCTTAAGAATGGTATCTTGATACACTTGTGCCGATGTTTTGATACCATTTTCACAAAAGTATGGCCAAGTCACTCCTTCATAGCTAATACCCTACCAAACCAATCACTTTTCAAGTCGGATAGTCCCCACGTTGCACTCTGTCTACTAATTGGAAAGCTTCCTTAGAGCTTTGAGCATAAGTACGGTTATTTTGTTTGTTAAAATGTTGCTCAATTGTAAAAAAAATCTCATCCGTAAACAAATTTTTTCTGCGACCTCCCCTTTGCGTACCGCTTCAGTAGTTGTTTCGATTTTACCACCCTATTCTTTTTTAAATTATCATTTATCAGTTAAGAAGTGACCAGTACGTCTCTTATAGGCTGCAAGTCTTAAATCATCCTTTAAAATACGCGACATGGTTCTAGGTGCTATCTTCATCTCCCGAGATAAATCTTTTGCTTTCGGACAGGATTTCTTCGAATTCTTTCCCTTACTGCTTTGATTACCTTTTAAAGGAACACTACGTGGACGGCCAGATCTTTTTATGTCACAAACAGAGGAGATCTCATTGTACCTATTAATAGCCCGGTACACAAACATTTTACTAAAACCAAGCGTATGGAGAATTTTAAAAATTGCATTTGGCTCCATACCTACTTTGTGTAATACAATCACAGCGATTCGGTCCTATTTATCACCCCACTCCATTCCTTTTTAATATCGCAAAATATTGTACAATTTATTGGCGCCTTAATGAGAAAACCAATGAACAATCATATAAAAATGACAGATTCCAAATTCAAATGTAATATTTTGTTTATTTTAATTGTAACAGTATTTATGGCCAGACTAAGTAAGTATATAGGATGGAAAGAATCTATGGGCCCTGGAGGGGAATTACTTTAAATCCTTTAGTTAGGTCATTTTACGGAAAGGAAACATTCCTTTATTTTTGAAAAGAAACAAAACTGTATTCGAAGATCTTTTAAAATTCGCTGGTCTCACCCGGGAATCGAACCAACTAAAAATAAAAAGTGAAACCTCGCTATTTTATTATACGAATCGGTAGGATTATTGTTCAGGATAAAATTTGTTTACTAAACATTTGGTATTTGAAATAAAAAAAAGCGAAATCTAATATTAATTATAAACGAATACTTTCAACGTGTTTATCGATTTAAAAAATGTTGAAAGTCGAATTTCAAATTGTTACCCCAAATTTTTCAAGTTTTCGTCAGATCGTCTAGTGTCAGAAGGAATTGTGCAAAAATTTATTATTACAATCTAATGATTTTCTGATCGAAGTCTTCAATAAGGTACTTAGAGATAAATAACATTAGCAAACCTGTAATTCATATCTCTTGATATCTTTGGCTGTTAGAGAGATAAGAAAATTTAACGTATGATTTACTTGTTACAAATCAACATTACAGTAATAGGTATTGTTAATAAAAAAACTTGTAACGAATATTAAATTGCATACGTGTCTCGTACAACAGATTAGTGTAAGAGCAAGTTTTTATTAGACAAATTTTATCCTGCACAATAATTCTACCGATTCGTTTAATAAAATAGCGAGGGTTCATTTTTTTCATTTTTAGTTGGTTTGATTCCCGGGTGAGATAAGCGAATTTTAGAAGATATTCGAATGCAGTTTTGTTTCTAATCAAAAATAAAGGAATGTTTCCTTGCAGTAAAAAGATGTTTTCCACCCTGTATATTACGCTTAAAAGAAGAAGAAATATTGTTTACCACATCTGGTATCAAATTCATGACATATCCTCTCAATATTGTAAAAGAGTTCACTTTGAGTTGTCATAGTATTTGTAAAAATATATTTCATAGTCGATCCGTGCCGCATGAACGGGCATATAAAGCCCTGCGTGTTATGTTGTTAAGTAACAGTTGATGGTGTCGGTACGTCGTGAGTGTCCGTCATCTGTTACGTTCATGCACTTTCTCGCTGTCCGACAATCCGTCTCCCATCATTTTGGTGGTAATGAACTTATGTGCCTTTTGCGCAACATCCAGACGAGTTCCTACCACATATTCTCAAGGCGGTTTCTTGGGGCACATGTTTCTCAGCACTAAATTTGAATGAAGAATGATATACACAACACTATAATGTAACATTGACTAATTCACCGAAGACATATTCAGTGCTCGCTGTGTGATTGGGTAACAAATACTTTACCAAACTTTCGCGTTTATAACGTTAGTGGGATGCAAATATTACAAAATTAGTATTTCAGTATTCTATACGTATATTGTTTACCTAAAGAGAAATGTCCTGACTCACTCATTGAGTCATATCCAGCCGATTAAGTTGAACATAGTAACGAAATCGAAAATTTGTTGGTTGATTCACTAAACATTAGAATTCGAGATCGTTTTATATGAATAATAGTCTTTACACTACCTTATTAATAAACTATTTAAAAATTCACACCCTTAACTATATTTTGTTTATCTATGTACTTACGGCAGGACGTCAAGTGTAACAGTGGCACTACGAAGGCCACCTCTATTACGTAAGCAATACGACTGGTCTCAAGGTCAAAATGTTACGCTTGATGGGCTTTCGACTGTACGCATACCAACAATATTTCTCATCTACTTAAATAATATGCCTATTATTGAGTCCGTTTCATCATCATCATCATCAGCAGCCTATATACGTCCCACTGCTGGGCACAAGCCTTCCTAAATGGGAGAAACACATGAGGAGTTTGGGTTGCAGGAACAACCGGGAGCAACGGCTTAACGTGCCTTCCGAAGCACGGAGGAGCTCGAGATAACAATCTTTGATTGACCCACTCCAGGATCGACCATGGCGAAAGTTGCTTTGTTTTTCGTATACAAACCAGAGCGTTTTTTTTATTCAAAATAATATTTTAGATATTAAGGTTTTCTATTTAAAAAAAATACATGGAATACTTGCATTAAGCCAAACATTCCATGTATTTTTTTTGCTCGATACCGTTTTTCCCCACTTAAAACTGTAAGCAGCTGAAACTGAAACAGTAAATCAGCTGAAACTGTAAGCAACATGGCGGGACTGATTTTAATTATTATTTTGATACATTTTAGTCTCTTCTTCTGTATTTTGAATAACATTTGTTCAAAAATCCAAGGATTTTTGAACATATGTTGTCTATTCAAAATTTACAATTTTTTTGCTTAACATCTAAAGACGGGTTTCAATCAATATTTATGTTATATAAGTGTTCCAAATTCAAATTAATTCTATCCCTAGGGATGGAATGAAATTCGTACAACATTATCTCCCTGTCTTATATAGGCTTAGAATGATTAACTTTAATTTGAGTTTACTTGACACAGATTATGTCATTTTTGAGCAGGTGGTACGAAAAATATATTCTGGCTTATTCAAATTGGCCTTTTGAAGAACGCACTCTAGATCTAAATTTAAGTTTAGTGCCTCTCGTTCCCTCAATATGAATACAAAAGGATGACTGTCATATAATTTGACATTTAGTGTTCAAAAATACAGTGTTTAATTTAGGAGACACCTCCGTACATGCCATCTAAAAGTGTCTAAAGGTTCTTTCAAATCTATTTAAGTTTTGTTTACGACTCTAATCAGATTCTTGCTAATGGTTCCTATACATATTGCGAGAAAGAGATATACTGTACTTAAGTTTAGATTTAGAGTGTGTCTCAGAAACAGGCCCATTAACTTTTCACTCTTAAACTTTATAAAACATGTTCTTCTCTTAAAACAACAGATCATGAGTTTCTTAAATAAGCAAAATTTTTAATGCTAAACGTCAATTTTAGAAATTGAATTTTCGTAATATTTACGGATAAATTGTATATTTTTTTTAAGTGAAAATCGTTAAAATTAATCATTTTCTCTGAAAACTTCTTCTTCATTACGTATATTGCCAGTCACATAATATTTTTTGCTTGTTTGAATTGTTACCCATATCAGATATTTCGAGCGTAAAAATTGTCTCTAAACATATTTTTTTTTAAACACTCGGTTATTTTGTTATTATTATTTAGAAATACTTTAATAATAATTAATACTTTTTCACTATCGTTAAACAATTGTATAATTTACATATTAGTAAAGTATATATTTCATTGAATAATTGGCTTATAAGTCAAACTACCCAAACGCTTCACACCTTTGGTTATTTTAATAATATATTATTTTAAATAATTTATTATTAAAAAAACATAGTATGACATTATCTTCTTAATGAGAATATAGTTATTTGTTAAAAACAGTTCGTAGCCGCAAAGACAAGATCTTTGTTTAGGAATCTTAAATCAATTGCTTATTCGATATAAATAAAAATACTGTTCAACGCATTATTAAATTGACTAAATCTATAAGACAATTAGAATGTATAAAAAAGAAATATACATTCAACTGACAACGAAAACTGTTGTTTTTTTTAAGCTTCTTAGAGAATTAGAGAAGTAAAAAGAGCAGCAATCAAAAAGTTTATTCATAAACATATCTCGATAAAACCAACAATGTCATTTTTAGTCCACGACGGCAATACTGTCTATAGTGTGAGTTAAAATGGTGCACATATACCTAACTATTATCTACTTATATTGTAAAGTATGCGTGCAAAAATATAAACATCACTCTCATCATGCGCGCTGCACGCGAGACATGAAAGTGAAAAAATCTAGGAAAACATTGTCTTATTAATCGTTTGAAAGGCCATCCACTAAGCTATTAATTATAACTTTCTGTGAGTTAAAAGAATAATTTTCTGGTTCAAGCAGTTTATCCATTTAGAGTAGAGAATATTGTTATTTTTTGCAATTATTTGGTCAAAACATATAAAAACATAGTGGCAAGACTGAGTAGGGTGAATGAGTAGGACATAATAAAGTTTTAAATATGTATTCGACACCACTATACACTATATTTGAAAGGCCAGTACAAGTTACATCTAGGCATTCAATCTCATCACCCCTCCTTAACTTGGTCACCAGCTCTCTCACATACATAGCCGATTCCTCTCATACTAAATTCAAGCTTCATTCTCGAAAGCCACAAGAGACGATGGCCGATATGTTGTCAAAAGGTCAATATATCGGCCATCATCTCTTGTGTCTATACATACTCTAATGCTACAACGTGAGCACTATATTTGTTTATGTGTATTTATTGATGTTCGTCATCTATATGCTTTGTTCTTTGATGATGCACTGGATTATGTGCAATCTTGTTTGCGGTCTGGCTGTCACTGAACAGTTTCATACTTATCATCTTTTGGTCAGTAAGTTCTGTGTAATGTCTCATTATGAAAATTGCCTGCGGCAAGCTTCTGCTAAAGCTAAATACTCTGATACTGCACTGTAAAGTGACACAGTCTTTTCCTTCTGCTTTCCCTTTTGGGGACAGTCCTCTTGCAAACACAAACACAAAATCAGTGTATGACTTCTTGTTACACACATCTCCGACATGATCTGCATATGCATACCCGAATAAAGCTGTTCCACTCAGATACCTTAAAACTCGTTTTATCTCGATAAATTCATCAAAAACTAATATTTTATCTCTATTTACTAATGTACTTACACTCAACTAGTTAGTGTCCAAGTTAGTTACTTACAATTCTCTGTGCACTCTAAACTGCAACTCTTTTGAACATACATCACCAATTCCTTCTCCATTTATTCTACTCCCATTCACACACGTAATTTGTACAAGCTTTTCTAGCACATAGTCTTGGATCCAGTCTCTACGACACGTCATGTGAGACAATGCTCTGAATCCAAAATCCAATATCCTGTGCCTGAATCTGAAGTAGCCACAGCAAAAAAATTTGCTTCAGCTTCAGTCTTTTTATTAATTGGGTTTTTAGGACAGTTAAACGCCTTGTGATGCCCTTTGCCGTTGAGATATACAGGATGGTGCCGTCAATACGAAAATAAATTAAAACATGGGCTATATTAGTTCATAGAAACGGTTTGCCAATTTTAAAAACATCTTATTCATTTGATAATTTCATGTCATTTCTATGAAATCATGCAGCAAATGTTATATTATTTCACTTCACAAAGCCACAAATTAAGTGCTATACAGGCTGTATAGCACTTAATTAGAGGCTTTGTCTTCTTTTTTGTGGCTCCTCCAAAACTCCCAATAATCTTTAGCTACATATAGTAGCTCCATTTTGTGAAATAACAATTGGATGGTACATAGAATGTAAAATAAGAAAAAAAATTTATAATCCACCAATCTTCGCGCTCGCGAAGGTTGGTGGATTATAAAATTTTTGTCCCTAGAACACAAACCCCACCAAGTCTTTATTTCATCACAATCAGACCAATGGTTTCGGAGCTCATAGGGGAATAAATACATACCTATTTATTTAGCAGTAGATGAAATCCGCGTTCGTGGACTCGTTGCTCGAGTTTGATGACTATAGTACTTTCTACTAAGATGTCAAGGGCGGCGGGTGGCGGCCCGGTCACGACTCACGACCCATCGCGCTGACCACTAATCCCTGCGCTTAGCTTGCTCAACTGACAGCTCTCATTCATACCACCACGATGAAATGGCTGTTGACTCACCTAGTTTTTCTTCCAGTGAGATCCTTACTTCTGTACCTGCATATGTAGATACGTAGGTTGGGGTAATCTCACATTACTAAAATAGCCCTGTATCGGTTGCATGAGAGGTGAGATACTGTTATTAACTTTCGCCTTTCTACTTACTTTAATATTATTACTTTTGTTTGATAACTACGTAATAAAAGGTCACAGTGTGGTCTTATTAGACCTCGTCCACACCGAAGCTGTACTGACGCAACGCAATATTTTCAGCGCGGTCAGGCTTGTAGCGGAAAATTACAGGAGCGCTTTTCTCAGTGATAGAATCAATGGAATGTTGCAACGAGGAATGCGGGCGGGCCGCGACCTGGAATTGTTTATTTGTTCATTAACTTGGAGAACTGCTTCGTGTGTTAAGCTAGGCGTATATTACGCTCGCGATTACCTACCGATTTGCTGGTCTATCAAGTAGTTTATAGTTAATCCTATTATACATTTTTTGTAACATATAAGTAACCTCACCAACTTATAGAAACAAGCTCTTGAAGGGATTACTAATTTTATTACCGAAATTGGTTCAAGGTTAGTTCCAAAAACATATTCCGAATCAAATACCTTAACATATTTAATAAGCTATTTACATGCATAGTTTCGTTTCGGCGTAAGGATATGAGGATAAATGTTATTTTAAAGGTCAATAAGTTTAGGTATAAATAAGAAACTTTTACGAATCGTCTCAGTGAGATTTAAGTTTAGAGATATAAGAAAATTATAAATTAAAATGTAAGATGCTGAATTAATCATAACTTTTAAGATACTAATGATAATGTTGTATAAATGTTAACTTGCAAAAATTTAATTCTACGATTGGTTTAATATTTCATTAGTCGCGCTTTTCAAGAGATTAAGAGAGTTAAATGCAAATATAATAATATATAAATTTCATAACACAACATAGTTTGAATTCGTGTCAGTGTTTAACGTAATCATTTCTTATTGTTGAACAAAACCTAGGCATATGATGTATGCGAGTTGTTTGTAGAGTGGGCAATTTGCGTAAACTATTTGATTATAACATTTAGTTTCATCACAGCACGTCACACCACTGAGATGTGAAAACGTGGCATGATAAACTGACATTGGATTAACGGTTTATTGCATCAGAAGCTAACCTAGCGGGTCCGGGTTCAGGCCCGGTCTGGCATCGAGTCATCGCAAATACAGTCGGATATTTGAGTGCGTTCGCGTTTTGTAAGCACTTTCAGCTTCGACCAGTTTCACTTTCTTGCCGATGACCTTTGGTGGAATGCGTTGCGATATAGCGGATAAATTATAATAATACATGGTATCTGCCTCACTAAGAGTTCTATCTCTGCCGAATGCATAAGGCACGGGTTGCATTGACAGCGTCACCGGCTCTCGTTACGACCGTTCTTTGACTTTCTAGCCGAACTATTGTGGCATCTCAGAGAATTTAACCTTTACCGATTGCATAGTTGCTTGTTTTGAAACAGAATATTAAATATGGTGGTAATTCTAAATAATTATATCTATGAACATAACCTGTCTGTGGCAAAAGCAGCTAACACAAAGGTGGCGCCAGCACTCCTTCAGTAGTGTTTTTTGACCTTGACTTGAAAATACATTTGGCTTTTATATTTTGTCTCTGAGTCTCTGAATAAAAAACCGTTAATTATTTTTATGTAAAGTCATATAGCGTTAGTTTTTTATATTCTTAATTCAAACATAAATTGGGTAACGGGTGATGGATTAAAAAATCTCTATTTATTTTAAGTGAATTTTATTTTAGTGTATTATTTTGAAAATCTTTGATTGGGCCTTTTAATAAACTCGTATCATTCGTTTATTTAGCTACGTCACATACCTAATATTCATTGGTTGAGTTAATCGATTAATAATTTATTGTGTGGTAAGATGCAGTCAAGTGATGACATACTGAAAGAATTTGAAGAAGAGCTCAGTCAAGTCAACGTTGTTTTTTATGGGAAGGGAGCGGCGACAATTTGCGGTGTGCGAGTAGTTCCTGTTTCTCGTTTTATAGTAGTGTTGTGGTAAAAGTTGATTTTGGATTTGGAAAGAGTGGGCACACAATTTTGGCACGGCCGTGATATAAACCCTAATAATAATTACGGGAAGCGATAACCAGCGTCATTCTCCTCTCTATTAAATTTGCAGCCGTTACCGAATTTAGAAATGGCTAAATATAGCAAGGTCGCACCTTGAAAAATGTTACGGCCGTAAACAGAAACTTAGAAAGCAATAACCTCAACTTTGTTATGTATTTCAAAGTTTTGGCAAATTTGTGCTAAAAATCCATTGGTAAAGATCATTAGTCACAAAATACTGTTCTATTCTATGTGTTTGCTCTGTACCTACGCATATAAAGCTTCAAAATTAAGTATACATTATTATTATAAAAGTTTTTGGTGGTGATGACTACGGTTTTTTGGGGTGGTTTTGGTGTTGAAATCATGAATCGTTTTAGATTTGTGTTTCTCGTTCTATCAAAGGGTCTTTGATTGAATATCATATAGGTACTTTCTAATAAATATTGGCCTGTACAGTAGTAGTGGTAGATAAAATCGTATTCATTTAATAACTTTTGACATTTGTATGAAATAATAATAATATTGGCTGCACTATTTCATAGAAATGTCATGAAATTAACAATTGAATTAGATGTTTTCATCCACAACAAGTGACTATAGCAGAGAAGACAGTGTACGCCCCCTGCGGACATCCCCTTGTTGTCTTGAAACTTTTTGTTATACCGTTTTGATTTATCTTAAAGGTTCTATTAAGCAACATTGACTTTATCTCCGGGTCGTTGTGTCATCGATGCCTTTGGCTCCCATACCTTTGGTAAGGGATCCAATAGTGACATAGTCAAAAGCTCGGAATGCAGAGGGAGTTCCTTCAAAAGTTGTTTCCTTTTGCATTAGTGTATAATTTTTCAATACATTTTATCAGAAAAGAGGTTAGGGTTATTAGTCTAAAGGATTTTGGTCGTGAATAGCCCTTCTTGCCTGCTTTGAGTACAAAGCATAACTTGACCAATGTCTAGTTTTCTAGTATTTGTTTTCTTTGTAGTATTAGTTTTCTAGTACTAGTTCCCATGCGTAGCTCTCACGAAATATTTTTAGGAGTGGTGGTCTTTCCCTTCTTGCATCAGTGCTGGGAAAATGTTATCTTCCTCAGCAGACTTGAATGGTTTTAACAACGTAATATTTAGACTAGAAACAACAACTACGGCTTTAAGACATATCCTACTAAAAATATTGATATTTTTAAAAAATAAGGTGTATTCTATTTGCTGCAAACTCACCCACGTACTATTATTGATAGACAAGAATATTGCAAATGATTATTTATGAATGCTTCGTGAACATTGTCGCGTTTCATGTGGCGGGTACTGATGTCACAGTTACATACGTGCGACGGATTCCTTGAACCGAGTTGATATTCTTTCCATGCATGTTCAGTGTTCATACGATACCTAACTAAAACCAGCAACTTATCAATGTTTATTTTTAATTCAAACCCTTTATATGCCTTTACCTGCTCCGTCCCTGTATAGTATACCAACCTCATCTTTGTTTGGAAATGTATATCTTGTTTGGAGGCTTGAGTCATTTCCATTTGGGAATAGTTTTCATCATATATTATAATTGAGGTCGTCTTGTTGCGATACTTATACATTATGTAGGTATTTAAATAACGTATTGAATAATCATTAAGACATCTTAGGTGACAAATCAATCAAGATCTTTACGGCTATTCATTATGATATAATTCTAATAATTTTTACAAACAACGTGTATAACGAACGATAACTTACTTTATTTGTGCATTTGGACGGTATATGGAATAATATGATATAGATTTTTTATAAATTTTAACATCTAGTGTATTGTAGATAGTGGATAAGTAAATAAAAAAATTTATTTATTGATTTATATATTTATATGGCTTGTAAAGATTAAGTCGTAAATTTATTAATAGTCAATTCGTTATTAATTGATTAATTTATAAATCTTTTTTATGTGTTATGGTTGATACATTAATTATAAGATAACATATTATCATGTGGTACATCAACGTAAATTTTTAAGAATATGTAAATGTTGAAATAGAATAATTCGTCATTGTAGGGTAGACGTTAGCTTAACGTAAATACAGATAGACTAGAAGAATTTCACAGGCTTACCGCAAGTCCTGGATCGCTCAGATGATTAGAGCAGTCGCCCGGATTGTGAAAGGTCGCAAGTTCGATGCCTGCCTCAGGACGGGAAATTTTTCTAGTTTAGATATTTCTAAAAATAAATATGCACGATTTTTATATTAGCGAGTCATTGTAGATGTATTGTGTTGATGAACTATGTTAAACTTCGACGTGGAATTATTGTGGATAAGCACCTCTAACGCATTCTCTTTCTCGTCACGATCCAAGTGTTAATTATTATGTACGTGATTGCATTAAAAATCAGTCACGGTTGATGAACCTTATAGTACCGTTTTTATGCGTCCATCATAGCCGTAGTCATCTATATTATAGAATAGGCTACAATTAAATTGTCATTTACATTGAAACTGTAATTTACCTGTAAAATACGTTTAGTTTTAGCAGCGTTTCAAATATATATTTTTTTGTATTTATATTCTACACAACGATTCATATAACATTTTATTAAACTTTGTTTCAAATTATTGTATTATTATATAACGTTATCTGGTGAAAAAAACACGAATTATTGCGTTTTTTAATGTTGTTTCGTCGCTATTATAACTATACAAAATATTTATAAGCTACATAATAAACCTTGTTACCTACTTAGTATAAAAAGTTACTCCAACCCGCTTAGGAATTCTTAACTAATTAATTAAAATACAATTGCTGTAATATTTGTTTTCGTAATATACACGGTCCATGTTTTAACTACAGCTATTATTGTAACTAAGCATGTTTTAGTGCTTCGAGCCAATAATCTTTCGCTGTCACATTCTTGCAAAGTGATCGCACATTATATTCAAGCATAGCCTCACGTAAAGTTTTAGTACTATAGACACAAACGTTTCAATAAGTTTTTCAAGTGACTCATGGCATTTTCCCTTTCGTTCGTCAAACGAGTAAAAGAGAGGAATGACAGTATCGATTACGCTATTGTATTTGCTCCAGCACGTTCACTGTTGACCTCGTGGACACATGACAGGCTTGGACCTTGCCACGAGCTCTCGGTGCCACATTCTCGACTACACCACGTGGGATGTTAGGAAGTCGGTTCACATTATCTTGAACAAAGGGTTTTATGATTTTTCACACCGGAGACATGTTTAAAATCTACACTAGTCCGTTTTAGAACGTAGGTACTTGCTCAGGATATTTCTGTACTAAAGACTATCGATATATTTAGACAGGTAAACTCAACAATCGATGTGGCAAATTTGAGTGGCTCACTCTCTAATTGCCATTTGTCAGCAGAATGTCTTATATTTACCTTGAAAATATAAGCAGTATTTAGCAACTGCTTACATAAAATGAGGGGAAGCGAAATTTCACAAAAACAAAAGCGTTTTTTGTTGAAGCTTTTAAGTATGATAAGCAAAACGACTGATACAAACAGCCATTGGGCCAGCGTGGTGGTGTTCTTGCCGAAACTCCTCGTGTGTTTGTCCCATGTAGAAAAGTCTGTGCCCAGCAGTGGGACTATTTTGGCTGGTGATGATGATAAGGAAAAAAAAGGAAATTAAAAAAATCTAGTTAAAAGTGTTGGAAAATAAATGATGTTCAATATAGGTATTGGTGCTTATGTTTGGTCATCAAAAATTACCATTAAGGCATTGACATTATTTTTGTGCATATATTAATCCACTTCGATCTCGGTCTTCAATTAATTCCTTTAAACATATTTTCGCAATCAAATTTTTGAATTCTTACCATGAACTTTGAAATGGTTTTAGAATGCTTTAACTCACAGTGCGTAGCTAAATTCTACTAAACTCTAAATGAAATTGCGTCACCTATAAATATTTTGTGAACATTTCTCAATATTATTATTATTATCATAACTCTTTTGTAACGATCAATTTTATTGCTCCATTTTTAAAGTTGGTCTGATTTCCATTCTAGTTGGCTAGAAGTGACTCGCCAATTTATCCCCCATTATTAATTGACGGGTAAACTTATTGGATGATTGTTTATATTGCAGTAGTTGTTACATCTATTTCTTATTCAATACAATCAGGCAATTCATAGCATCCTAATAATATATATATATATTTTAATTGTGAATTTCGACCATGATTATAATACGTTGAGTGCTACTCCATATGTGAACATACCTAATATTTTATTAAAATACAAATGAGGTTGAGTACAATAATTGGTATTAAGCTTCATCATCATCAGCCTATATACGTCCCACTGCTGGGCACAGGCCTTCCTACATGGAAGAAACACATCAGGAGTTTGGGCCATAACACCACCACGCTGGCCCAATGCGGGTTGGTGGTATTAAGCTTAGATTAGATTTATTAATCATGGTTAGTAACAAGTGTTGAATTACTCTAAGATTATTCAACAATGTTTGATGGAACCAGTTAGTTGCGTAAACTTCGCATCCGCATAGAGAAATTAAATTATTATCATTCGGATCCGGGTTTCTCTGTCTTACTGATAAAGATTAGATATTACTAACGCCACCAAATAATCGGTTAGGGCTAGTATTGTGTGTTGTTCTGTTATCCATTCATCTGTTGCTCTGTAATCTTAGTAATAAGTCATCACCTTTAGTTTTAAATAGAAATATCATTGACCAAGTTATTTGATATCTATTAATAATTTTAGTATTAGATACCCAATGAAAAATATATTAATAACATCTTCAGCCCGCGACTCCGTCCGCATAGAGTATTTTTAAAATTGGTCATTGTAAGTACACGCTTTGATATACAAGATACACACATGTTCTCGCGGACTTTTCTATGTGAGCGTTACAATTTTCTTTCAAATATTTTGATGTAGTTATCTCATAATAAGCCTTAGCCAGTGTAAACCATGTGAGTGCCCAAAAACAATAGCGAAACTACAATACGATTAACTAATGAAAACAAAAATAAAACCGTCATTGCATCACTCCAATTGGTAAAAGCCATTGGAGCGGTTCTCTTTTATAAGAGTACAAGCAATACACATACAGATGTGTAGGTACCATCGAAAAGTGTGGGTAGTCTGTTCCTTTCCTCAAACTAATATGATTTGTCTTATTTGTTTATTTGCAGTTTTAAAGTGCTGAAAATTATTTTTTCTGGTTGAGACCGCCCTTATTGCGTTCGTAATAGAGCCGAAGTGCTGTCGTGTCTGCGCAATATAAATGAAGAAAATGCATATTGGTTAAATTTCGTCTTAAATTACATTACACTATATTATATCCAGATATTGATATACTACTATATTTATTAAGCGATAATAACCAAGAATGAAATTTCGATCTTTCCAACGAGTTGTTGATATCCTTGCGATCGTCATAAAAAGATGTCTCGTATAGCTCTGGTAAAAGCGAAACTATATAAAAACTTAATGAATAATGCAAACAACCGGTATATGAATAATTGGCTCTACTGATCCAGGAAGTGGATACGTACATTCTTCATGTTATATTAAATTGCCAATGTTCTAAAGATAGCCTCAGAATGAATAGGTCCTGAATTCCTTATGATCTCTAAAGATCAAGAGTTTTCTTGAAATGAGTAGGTATTAATTAGCCAACTACTATGAAAATTAAAATAAATTTACGTACAGCAAAAATATTCTTTTATTCGTAGTGCTTCATTCAGAATGGCAGGAGTACAAGTAGGTAATATCTTTGTTTGCATAATTATATTTATCCTATCTGTACGGCATTGTATAGGTGTTTTGATTGCTTTATCAGTCGTTTTAGATAAGATGAGATGTATAAATGTGTGAGAACTGCCGAGTCCTTGACCTACTCAGCACAGCCGCTGCATGGTCTCCCACGGACAACAATTGCAAATGTGTAAGCGGCGACTGCGTCTGCGCACAAGATTTCCAATAAACCTGTTATCCGTTGGTTTTCTGCCGTCTTGCTTAAGAAATTGTTAATAAATCAAAGTTTTAGTGACCATAAAGGCTAATTGCTCGTATTTTTACCTTGTATATCGATATGTAGTTTTAATAAGCGAATGCGAACATTGAAATGCGGTTGTAGTTCTTTGCTGTGGAACTGTCCCCTCATTGTCATTTATTATGTCTCTCTGATATAAACATACCTCTAAGTAACTATTATTTTATGGATCATAATGTGCGTATTTTCAATTTGACTATTACAAATATTTAAATTTTAAATTAACTGAGTAAGGAATATAATAATAATAAAAAAAATTCAAGGTAATATTATTATGTCCTGTAGTTGAATAGCTTAAGACATTCTTAGCATTGAACTTTTAGATAATTTATAACTAGTTAACGTTGATTACCTATTTCTTTAACGGTAATTACCTACAACAAAACACTTTATGAGTAAAAGTTACATCGGTCTCTGTTCTTGCACCGGTTATTCAATGTTTATTTATTGATCTTTATTTTTAACTTTAAATTACTTATTTCACGGCCAAACTAAGTAAACAATGACATAACAGCAGTGCAACCGACGACGACGGCTGACCGCACTCCACAACACTAGGTGTAAATAAATCAAATCGGCCGCTATCCGAATAACTTAGCGTTTAACTTAATTATGAAGTATAATGAGTTTAGCCTTGCTAAGTGCATTAAGCAACTTCTTGACGTGGGGTAAGCTCATTCGGATCGTGCCAACCTATACTCGAAATTGTTTTGTTTCACCTGTCAACCATTGGTTGCAACACATAGCAAGCTGTTGCTTTCGTGTGCCCAATCTCTGTAACGACTATTATAGAGTTGACTACAAGTCTAAATTTAGTTGTGCTGTAACAATTTGTTGTAATTCATTGATGCCCACTACCTATTTTGTTGACATTATCAAAGAAAACCATTTTTTTATAACCATTTTCATTGAAATTTTAGTCTTCTTAATTATTATTGTGAAATTTTCCATGGCTTCTTTATGTATATTAACTAAATCAACTTTTAGAAATGAACCATTGACTCTACCATAACTATAATATTTAATTTGCATGTCAATTTCAAACGTTCAACATCTAAAACTGTCACATTTCTGGATACTTATAGACATTCCAGTCCAATTATTTTTCTGCATACCAAAATACTCAACACACTGCTATACTCCACTACCCCACAACTATACTTAATAGCAAGTATATACTTACGGGCAGTATTAGTAGATAATTGGAACGTCACAATGCTTACCTAATATTCTACAGTTAACTTTTGACATTAGACGATGTGTCGGTCCCTAAAAGGTTGTCGACTCAAGGTTCTTAATTGAGTTGGAGTACGTCATTCGAAGTAATACGTCGTGACAGGAACCTCGAGTCGACAACCTTTGGAACAGTCACTAAGACGGTTGTCGAACCCGATTGCCATGCAGTTATATGAGAATTGCGACACGCACTACCTTACTTTCCCGATGGATGATTTATGTTGCGCCCTAATGAACGAACTGAAAGTCTGACTCACATTTGCTAAGACGACCGGCTGGCCGAGTGGTCTGTACCCCTTACTATACAGGCTACTTGGTCATAAGGTCCCGGGTTCAAATCCCGGTAGAAGCAAATGTTTGTATGATGAGTACGAGCATTTGTTTACGAGTCATGGATGTTACATATTTATTAAGTATATTTCTAATATTTATATACATATTATTATCATTATTTCTCCGTTATCTAGTATCCATAACACAAGCTCTTCATGATGCTTACTTTGGGCTAGATATTAGGTGAGTGTATGATTATTAATTGCTGTTGGTTGGTTGGTATGATTATGAATCATTAACAGCAGCATCATCACCACCAGTCTATATAAGTCCCACTGCTGGGCACAGGCCTTCCTACATGGGAGAAACATGAGGAATTCCTCATGTTTCTGATATGGGTCATAACACCACCAGGCTGGGCCGATGTGGGTTAGTGGGTTAAATCGGTTGCAGTATCAAATGGGATCATCGGCTTAGCGTACCTTCAGAAGCACGGAGGAGCTAGAGATAATAAATTTTTGATAACCCAACCCGGAACCGACCATGGCGAAAGTTGCTTTGTTTTCGTAATCAAAACCAGAGTGCTACCTCTACGTCACCGAGCTCCTCATGCTATAAGTTAACTAGTTTTAACGATATCAAGAAACAACTGAATAGAGAAGGAATGGTAACGATATAATTTTTCGACGCTTTGCCACTCGACAAATACATGTATACTTAAATGAACATAATAAATGTCTTTGCTTGGTCGCAAGGAGATTAATTTCTAGGAGGACGAGATTCTCAATTTTTTATTTTTAATAAAGTAAATGTTTGAATATGTAAGTTAAATTTATTTGTTTGAATTACGTAGGTAGGTTATTACATTATACTAAAATCTAAACTAAAATGATCAGGTCCTGCATGGGGTGGAGACTGAACCTGCGATAATTGTTGAATAAAAGCAAATATTGTTATTGATGTTCCCCGAATTATATAAAATTTTAAAGATACACAAAATATTTCCAACACAATTATAAAAATTGCTGCAACATAAATACAAAAAGAACCAAAACTCGAAATAACTTTTGTAACGGCGTTAGAATAATGACCGTAGGATTTATAATTAAATATAAATGAGAAAGTAGGTACATGTAATAAAACCTTAACAAATTGTTCTATAACATGTTTTCTACACGAAAAGGCATTAAAAGAGTTAATATTATAAACAGGCTGCACGCAACGATTATTGTGTCACAAATTTTTACTACAGTATGATAGCTTTTATCTCGATAAATAAAATACTGGTATACAAACAGTTCTTAGTATAAGTATGAGCTATTTCTGTATTCTTAGTTGACTTTATAACATTGTTTAAAAACTTATCACTAGTGACAAATAGGCAAGACTACAACAATGTACAAATACACAACTACCATTAATAACGTAATAAAGTCTAATTAAATATGTTAGCACAAGTAATGGAAAATTAATTTGAATTCCACATTATTGTCAGACTTATTAAGGACTGTTTATTTATTAAAATAATTTCAATCCCTTATATATATTTTTCCTCATATTATCCTAACGGCCCAATACTCAACGCTTTTTAATGAGACTACATGTATTAAATATTTGAAATATTTTAAGTATTGACAAAATTAAAAACTTTTATATAACTAGATATAATGCTAGACTAAATTTAGCTTACTTCAATTAAATTGAATTTTGTGTTTTTTCTGTGAGTTATTCATGCTCTCATTGTATCTCCAATTCTGTACTGAGTTAGCATAGAAAATTACATTTGTCTATATGATAGTTCTCGAACGGCCCTAGTGTGCCTAGCCCGCTCACATAGCCTTGCCTTACCGGCTCCGACCTTAAGTGCAGTGAAATTGAAACGGTACTATGATATACCAGAGCACACTACTAAGGAAATACACAGACCTGGAAGTATTTCAATGTCTGTTAAAGTTATCTGTGTCACACAAAAATGTTTTTTTTAATAATCCAAAAAAAAACAATCATTGACCTCCGGTTCTTACTCTATTTGCCTGTTTACAAAGATGGAAAATAATTGATCACAAATAAGTAGTATACTTTCAAATTGATTAAACAGATAAACTCTAGTAACCCGCCAAAACTAAAATATAAAAAGTCGTGTAATACTCTCTCGCAAAACCCACTCAGATTTTATGAATTTACACTTCAGATATTTTAGTTAAGTACAGTATTGTTCAATCTTATAAAGGAAATCCTTTTTATAGGTATACATCGACCTAAGGTATCCCCTATTAAGAAATCCGTATGCCAAGAAATTGCGCGGAAGCGAGAGCCTTCCGACTTGGTAATTGGATTCACAACCGTGTTATAAATCAGTGCACCTTTTATTGAAATATTTATGTTCGATCACTTAACGTTATATGATAAACACATCTTAGTAGACTAGAGAATCAACCTCTTGAAATTCTCGAAAATACAGGAAAAGATAAAATAAAAACAAAAAAGTAACGCTCCATTGAATTGCACCAACTGTATTTTTAAACGTTAGAATAACACTTCCTGAATGAAAACACATGATTATTCTTACTCTAGTGCATTCTAATATAAACAGATGTCCATAAACATGATAGTTTTAATGGATAGTTAGTTAATTACAGTTTCACTATCTATGCTCTTGGCCATGATTTGTGTAATACATGTATGTAATCGCTTAAACTCGCTTTCGTTTGTTTGGTCCGTCGGTCGCGTCAGATGAGCAATTTCCTTATTGCTAATGGACAATAGCGATCCAAACTTGATAATATTATTATGGTGCGTACTCAAACGCGAAGCTGCGCAGACCGAGAGAGTGTCGTGAAAGTGATAGTCGCGATGTATTGCCTCATCGATCTGCACTTGTGGAATCAACACGCGTAATACACCCACGCTCCGATTTTCGCCAACAATTTCTCACGACTTCATCACATTTGTAACTACTTATTGCAATCAACAACGATTGTTTTGCAGTGATCTAGTACATTTTCCCGCAACTTCTTTGCGCTTTTCCGTGGAATTGTGTCAAATATATATTGATAGACTATGTAAATGCAATAATCATTACAAAACTAAATACAAAAACGAGTTAAAATGCATGCCATGTCTTTAAGTGATTGAAGAGATTACTTACTTACTTATTGCATATTGTCTTTGAGATGCAAATCGTATATTCCTACGCTATCTTATTTATGAATGCATTGATGAAATGTATACAATAGATGAGTCAGGGTTCCTTATTTCGAGTTTCGTCCGCAAAGCTCGTAGGTGCGCAAGCTGTCTTTTGCTGACTCATGAAGCAGCAACTCTCTACATTACGATAATCCAACTTTCGTAATCATTATATTCTATCTACGTAGAAATCTTATAGCTTGTTTTCTTTGTTACAGATGTTTATTAGTTTGCGCATTCTACCGGATAAATGCCGACGTAGATATCATCACAGAGCCTCGACAAGGAGAAGAATACGTGCTTGTGAGTTCGGGCCAGCAAACTCAATTAAAACATTTTGAAACATCACACAAAATTCCAGAAAAACATCCGCATCATCGCATTCTCAAGCCTGATGATGGGAGTGAAAAGATAACAAAGAAAATATACAGTGGTAAACCGAAACATCCCTCTGAAGGAATCGTCTCTATTGAAGAAGATAAAAAAATATCATTCAAAAAAGGACAAAAGCTGAATGCACCTGGGGCCATTGAAGTAGATGTACCGGTTTCTAAGCTTGAAGATATTAAAATTAAGGAGTACATAAAAGATGTTGAAACAAATCCAAAGATGGCTGTTGCCCTTGAAGCAATGTCTGAATCCGGGAAACTGACCAGTGAATCGGGTACGACTACTCAAAAACCTGTATTAACTACTGCCCCGCCCGCTACCACGAAAGGCTTCGACTACATTCCAATAAATTTCGACACTATTGACGATATAAACAGTGGTCTATTACCGTCTAACGTTGCATTGGAGACTGCTGGGTCGGAGCAAAAACAGCATTCTAGAATTCAAATAAAAAAAGGCCCCAATGGTCAAGACTATGAATATGAATATGTCTATTACTATTATGATGAAGACGAAGGTGTCAAAAAAGAAGGAAAAGATAAAGTTTCTTCAACAACATCTGCACCTATCCATAATTCACACGATGGCCCACAAAAAGTAGAATCTGAAAACCACATTGCAAAAGAAAATAAGAATAAAAGCAAATACAACACCATCGAAAGATCAAGCGCTACCACAGCATCTACGGCCGAGACACAGAACGAAGTCCTTCCAGCAGCAGGCAGAGGCCGCCAGCGTGGTCGTAACTTAGCGCCGGCCCCAGTTGAAGAAGAAATCCAGGAAGATAGGTAATGGTTACCAATATTTCGTAGGCATAATTACATAAAAATAACAAATAAATACCACCTACACTATTGTCACTTAATATCAGAAGAGTCTGTATATTGCAAATTACAAACTATATAATAATGCAGCTATTTATTGAAAATTATGACTATCACTGTAAATAAAATAAACTAAAAGCAACTGCTTTTAGTTTATTTTATTTAGTAGTTTTTTTTGTTTTAGTAGTTTCGAATTAGGTCATTCACGTACGTTTTGTTAAACTAGTCAAACCTGACATTTAGAAGGATCAGATTGTATCGGAAACGGAAGTAAAGGATAGTACTAACATTTTAACCAAATAAGTATCAATTTATTTTGCCCACATTATTTACAGTGATAGACATAATTTTCAATAAATAGCTGCATTCAGGAACAAGATTATGGAGTCAGTCTAAAACATACCAGATACGTGGTCAAAAAAAAATCGTGATTTCTTATAAATATGATGTCGTATGTATTACTACTTCACTTAGACTTGGATGCATTAACGTCAGTTTTAGTTTCTACCAAAATCGGGACCGAGACTCCTTTGGAGTATTTTTCACTTTTCTCTATAACTTAGAATTTGGTCAAACACACATACATATAAAAAAATCAGTCTGTACCTATATTCATTCTGTTACAGATTACCCTCTAGCACTCGCTTCCCTCCGCGAGGACGGACTCTGGCAGCATCTACAACAGCTGAACCTGAAACTTCTTCAGAAACTATTAAGCATCGTGGTCGCCCTCAAACTGACAATGTTGCTGATGAATCCAGCGGTCAAACAAGGAGCAGAACTCGAGCCCACATCAGGTGATGAATTTGAATTGTGATTGCTAACATAATCATTTATAAAAATATGATTTTAATGATTTTTTTAAAACGTATTACAGGCGCCCCAGTTCTGAGTTGGTGGATCTAGATAGTTTTAAGACGAACTCTGGAGATATACCTTCGCAATACAAAGAGCCACCTACGAGATATTCCTCTGAATCCAAAACTACCACTGAAGTCGCAGAGACGGAGGAGCAGACAGTTACCAAAGAAGAGTCATATGCCAAAAATTCGGCTAGAGTAGGACACAGTCTCAAGTCTGGAGCAAAATACCAAGAAATCTCAGATGATTCAAAACAATCATCTGATTACAAGTATACAACTACTTATGAGCAAGATACAACTGAATATACTACTATGACGGCCATGGAAAAAGTGGCGTTGGACTTGTATGCGTACTTGGCTGGAGAAAACTTGAATAATGAGATAAACCCTACGAGTGATTATTTGAGTTTCGACGGAACAACAACAGTCGTCGATGACGCATTTACAACGGAAGCATTGAGCACGACGGAGGAGGCGGCAACGCCAACAACGCCAACGACGACTACCACTACCACCACAACGACGACGACGACTACACCTGCACCCACTACGACGACGACACCCGAGCCATCCACACGGCCTTCGAGATTTAGGGGACGCCCAGGCGCAAGATCCCGGTTGTCAACCACCACCAGTGCTGCCACGGAAGCTCCCCAAGAAACCTCTACCAGAGTGAGAGGTAAGGAAGATACAGTTCATGTCGAAGAGGGCTCGAGTATGTTATTAGTATAATATTCATCTAAAACAAAGATATTATAAGCTCTATTTATTAACACATAATATTTTAGTCAATCAAAACCGAATTCATACCCAAGCCATCTTTTGTTTATTCATGACAGTTAGATATGGTAAAGATATTTAAATAGTAAGAAATTAATATAAATATTATTTTTGTTACTGCTTTTGCTAATTGTCAGGTAAATATAATTTTCTGATCGATTGTGTGTCAATAACACTTGTATTGTTTGCTTGTTCACACATTTTTACGTGTAATTGCATTGATTGGTGTAATAATAAGAATAGTGTATGCCATGTTATATGGTTTTTTATACAATAAAAGTGGCAAACAAGTATACGACTCACCTGAAGGCAAGCGGATACCGTAGCATGTGCGCGGGGTCTGAGTGTGTATGTATGTGTGGTATAACTGTAGTGTGTCGTACGGTACGCAACAATACGCTTTTTTAGGGTTGTCACGAGCAGGACAATGTTGCTATTAATTTAATTGGGAAATAATAGTGGTCGGAAAAATGTCAAACTTTCAGAGTTAACTCTTGACGGGGAACACAACCCCCCCAAATTTTATTTCCGACTTTTGGAACACACTGTATAAAATATATGCGATCTTCTGTAAGTTGGAGGTTCTCCTGTCGTACGCTCATAATTTGAGTGGAATATACCAATGACCTACTATTATTACGAATAAAAAGCTGTATAAGCTGCATTAGTGTATATCAGCGAAAAATGTGTCAATAAACAAAATTACGTCGATGACTATTTATAAAGGTTTACTGCATAGACTGACTTACGCGCCGTTCCACCTTGCATTGCGAAAGTGTGAATTATGATTATTCATGTGGCTAAGCGATTGGTTTATATTTCAATTCATTATGTAAAGATCTACTGCTTATGCGAGTTTTACTGTACAAATAAATTTGTGTTATACAACTTTTGTTTGGACGAATAGTACCTACATCCTACAAGCGTTCCATTTCAATGTAACATGAAAAGGAAAATATTTGAAACGTTAAATAATTATAAGTTGAATCTAATAAGTAAACTCTACTTTTGCTTTACATCTTCTTATTAACCCTTTACCGCAGAAGTCCTTATATGATTTGAATTTTTTTTTTTCTTCGTATTATAATTTAAGTATGTACCTTAGAGAAATAACGGAATGCAAATTGTAGGTACACTAACTCTTTGGTCACACAAAAATATTATATGTTGACTTGGGCCTGATTTAAATTATAACTCAGTGTAAATTAAAATAAGTTTTTCCATCAAAAAGGGAAGTTTCATATGAAATTGTTTGTTTTTGCGAATGTAAGTATACTTTTTTGTGAGACTTTTGATATGCAACCGTTATGGTTTCGTATGCGTTTGTGTGTTTTTACTGCTTTTTGTTGGAACCATTTAATGTTTAGTATACATTGGGGCGTTGTGTGCGATATTACAAATTATTGTGTTTACTTGCTTACCGAATGGATCCAGTTTACTTTTATGGTAATAATATAAAATAGAAAATTTTAAGTAACCCCCGTCCTCGTTATTAATCTATCGAACACCATTTTATTGAGACTATTCTTAAGAGCCCAAAAACGCGACATCTGCTGTAAGTTCAGAAAAATTGAGCATCCCGCAGACTATTTCATGATACAGGATCAGCTCAAGGTCAGCATGTCTTGCAAATACCACCGAAGTAACAGTTAACCTTTTCAATCAATCGAATCTGTGAAAGTTAGTAAATTCCTTTTGTGAAGTAGGAAATGAGCTGATAGTCATCAAACCCCTGAACTGATCTTCATTAATTATAGCTAAGAACCATCCTGATTACGTTAGCTTTCAAACAAAAAATCGAATCAAATTTGGCCCATACGATGCTACAGACAGATACACAGACAGACACGTCAAACTTATAACACCCCTCTTTTTCGTCGTGGGCTACAAATGAGCATTTTCACGTCGACCAGCCGTCCAAAGCACGTTTATTTTTAGTTTTTTCGTGTTTTCTGTCTTTTTAGCCAAAAGCCTAAACATCAGTCAAATAGTTTTTATTTCACTTCTTCCATAATTATTGCAGTAAAGGGTTAATATCGTCTGCGCATATACTATGTTATTTGTTCAACAAGTGAGCTAACTTACTTTTTATTCTAATCTAAATTACAGAGCGCAGTGATTGATTTAGACATGACAAATAAAAACAATTTGCTCTCGTGTGCAATATCAACTGTTTACCTCTCCCAGCGAGAAAAGTATTAGTTATGTATAGATACATTACGAAGTATTAACGGTTGTCTAAATCAAAAAGACGTAGTAAATAACTTGAGGCTACGAACTATTATAATATCGCTATTTTTCAAATTTTGAAAGCAGAATTGTAGGTATAAATGAAATAAATAAAGCACTGAACTGTACAACACGGGTATGACTCCAATAATTACTTTAGCCATTGTATGTATAACCATTAATATTTTGTAATCACTACGAGCGGTCTAATATTTATTGCTTGGCAATCTGCGATTCTTTTAAGATCTACCCTGTACGTCGCCGTAATTTTCGTGTTATGTAAGTAATTAAGTCTATAAAGGAATGTTTATTTGCAGGTCGATTTAGTAAGCCCGGCGTTCGGAGGACCACAGCCTCTTCCACCGCCGCTGCCGCCACCCCCGGCGTCGAGTCTACTCCTGCCCCGAATGCCGAGAAACCTATTACAGCCCCTAAGGTTTGTATCATGCTTTCGAAACATCCATTAAAACTTAACCCTTCAAATGTATACACTAGGTAGTCGTGAAAATAGTGGTTCTACCGAAATTGGTAAATCAATTAGATTATGACTATGACGTAAGCACCTATCAGAAATCAGAATATTAAAAATTTCTGAAAGGTGTCATATTCAAATTTTTTTTTATGTTACGACCTAGGTCAGTTTTATTCACGCCATTCTCTAAATAAGCAAAAATGTATTTTAAGATACATAACATTTTATTTCTCTCCGGATTCTATTAACTTAAAATTCACGAACGAAGTATGTACCTTAATCAAAGATGTGGTTCTAGGGCAAAATAAGCATTATTTTGGAAGGAGTGAAAAAAATCGGAAAGACCCTTTTGTTATCTTTGTATCTCCGAACGGTTTTTCGAAACCGTTATGTGATGTTTTCAAACTCAGTGTACCTATACCACACTGAGTGTAAACGTACCTCGCTTGTGGTACTGGGTTTTGTGTTGCGCACTATGTTTGGTTTATTTGTGATTTGGACTTAGTTTTTGGTGATATCAACGTTTGTAGTGTCCAAGATTTATAAGATAACCCAACAGTCGCTGGCACTCTCTACTACTACTACTACTACTACGACTCTACTGCGAAATTGGCCACTCTACTGTTAACGATATCGAATCGCTCGCCACCCTGATCACACCACGTTCATTTAGGCGTAGGATATTTAATTTTCTGCGAAAGAAAGCCAGAGAATTCTGCGAAAGAAAGCCATGCTTAGAAGGGGTAGATTCACGAGCAGATTTGTGATTTGGACACAGTTTCTGGTGATATCAAGGTTTGTAGTGTCCAAGATTTTTTAAACTTATAAGATAACCCAGTTGTCGCTGGCGACTCTACTGCGACATTGGCGACTCTACTGTTAACGATATCAAATCGCTCGCCACCCTGATCACACCACGTTCATTTAGGCGTAGGAGATTTCTGCGAAAGAAAGCCAGAGAAATCTGCGAAAGAAAGCCATGCTTAGAAGGGGTAGATTCACGACCAGATTTGTGATTTGGACTCAGATTTTGGTGATATCAACGTTTGTACTGTCCAAGATTTTTTAAACTTATGAGATAACTCAATAGTCGCTGGCGACTCTACTGCGACATTGGCGAATCTACTGTTAACGATATCAAAACGCTCGCCACCCTGATCACACCACGCTTTATTTAGGCGTAGGAGATGTCTGCGAAGGAAAGCCATGCTTAGAAGGGGTAGATTCACGAGCAGTCAGCGGAGCAAGAAACAGATCCCACTACCTCGGTACGAGTATAGAACGACACACGGGTGTTTCAATGAGCCGGGCGCAAGTTATTTTAAAAAGAGTCCACGGATATGACCCATGGCACGTTTGTACCTACAGCGAGTGAAAATATTGCAACCAGAGACTTCGCCACTCGTGTCAATTTCTACCGTCAAGATAAGATTGTCCGCTAACAGTTTCATAACATAAACTAAGTTTAATTAACCGTGAACATTCCTTCACCTGGTCACTTTTTTCTAGTAATAAGCCTACTTTTCTAATTGAATAATGATGTTATATTATTTTTGTACACATACCAATTTACACGGTATAATCATTTTGGGGTTAAGTGAGTATGGAGTAGTGAATTATTGTTCTATTTACGTAAGGAAACCTGAGTTCCTTCCTGTAAAGATGTGCATCAGCGAGCGATACTATTTGCAATGCGAATTCGTATTAAGTTAGGTAACTGTAAGTCAAATAAACTCCAAATTCTAACGAATATTTTAGAAAGTTCGGTTTACGCGCTGCGCCTTTTATTTGTGTGAAATATCTAATTTAATGAATCCATTAAGCCTATTAAGTAATCCCAGCCTTCGATAAGACATGTAATCAAAGTTTAATAATATAAACAAACTTAATTTAAAATTATTATCGACTCTTTTAGACTTGGGCACACTATTATACTTAACTGAACATAACACCAACTTAGAATAACCTTATCATAATAGGTCAAAGTTACATAGCTTTCGATTTTTTAGATTCACGTCAAAAGTTCAACACTTTTCACCACTACGGAAATTTTGAATGCCGTGAACGCGAATTCTTCATATTAAATACTTAATGTAAAATCGTGCATTAGATGTAGGCTAGTATTATAACTGTACCTATGTATAAACGTACTAATCTTAAAAATTTATTCCATCTCAACATAGAACGTTAAACTTAAACTTTATATACTTTTTTATTTACAATTACGTAATTAATATGCTAAGAGATCAAAACTGCACACAAAAAGCACACCTATTCAGCGCGCGAGCATTGAAAATATTATCAAATGAGACTTTTGAACTCGTGGTCGCATTAATGTTGACCAATAGCTTATCTTTGTAGCAGACATTCGGCCGGCGCGGTTTGTACGCCGCTCGCACGCGCCCCAGCTCAACAACTGCTGCGCCTGCGCAGGATGACGCAAATGCCGCCGCCAGCGAGACCCCAGCACCAAGGTGAGACCCCAGCACCCTATTGTATGTTTTACACTTAGGTATGCTGATTTATCTAGCACTAGGTAAGATGAATTGCTCTTCCCATAATCTTCCCATAAAATTGAATGAATTGCAACGTATGTTCATTTTAAAGTGTAACCTTTCTTTGCAGCTTTGTTAATATCTATATAACTTTTCCTTTTTAGGGTTCCGTACCTCAAAGGAAAAACGGTACCCTTATAAGATCACTTTGTTGTCCGGTTATCTGCCTCTCTGTTCATCCGTCCGTCTGTCTGTCTGTCAAGTCTACAGTCCCTTAAAGCTGTGAAAATATCAAACTTAGTAAACGTAAAAAAAAAGATATGGCCGTTTATGCCGCAAAAAACGTACATTTCGACACTCTCAAGGGAATAAAATTTCTGTCTGAACTGTGAAAGAAGATACTAAAAGTTTCTATGGGATTTGGGCCATCTTATGAGCAACATTGTGTCGTACAGCTATTTTTGTAAGAATAAAACTTACCTTATCGTTTCCATAAATCTTGACTGAAAGAAACGGCACAATTATTTTAATTTGCTAAAAAACATCACAGCGATGACGAAAACAACATGTCAATGTTATAATTTAATTTAGTTTTTTACGACTTTACGTTGAATACTGTCGTTTTATTTCTTCATAGCCAGGGTCAAACAATTTTTAATAACAACAACAAAACCGCTTCAAGCATACCCAAAATATGGTTTGAAATACAACAACACACGGTTGAAAATACAAAATAACAATTTAATTAATGTCAGTATGACATTAAAGTCAACTTTTTAACAGAGCTATTATGGCTATGGACTTATGCACATTTAGGTAAATTTATAGCTTTTTTGTTGCCATTTTATACAATACTTATTTAATGTCGTTATTTTTTTGCAATTAAACAAAAAAGTTATTCAGTAGATATTAAATAAATTCTACAATGTGAAATAATGCTCATGAGCTAGCCTGAAACTTTACCATCTCCTTTGGCAAGAAATATATTATGTCTTACACTACAAGTACAAGAAAAAATCTGAAACTATCCATTTGTAATCAATGATAGAGATTAAACATCCATATGCGTAATCATAATTTGTATAGGTGACCAAATCTTTTACGACATAGAATAAAAAAACCTTGTGTCTCTTTTATATGTATAGGTACGTAATTACTTTGGTGTATGTAGTACCTAACAGTTTGTACTGTTCTTTTTTAATTTAAACACCATCTTAAATAGGTACGGTGGACCACAGAAGTAGCTGAACACTTTAGTACCATGTCACATTAACTAGGGCGTTAATATAGTACGGTAGCAACTATTAAGTACGAGCACAATACTCGGTGTGACGTGGTACTATAGTATTAAGATACTTTTGTGGTCGACTGTACCTTCCTACTTAAGTGTTTTGTAGGTACTAGCATAAGATAAATAGTATTGTCATGGACCAAATTTATCATCCTTGGTATTATACATATCAACAAACATAGGTCACATTCAGTTTAGTTTAGTTTATTCATTTTCTTAGCCTTTTAACTATCGAATATGTACATTCGACAGCACATAAAGCGTAACAGTTCTACCTTGAGACCGCCTTTATTCCGTTCGTAATAGAGGCAGGTTATTCTCTTCGGTCTTCTGTATACCTACCGTAGCGTGTGTATGAGGTCTATGGTACTAAAGAATTTCGAAATCCGGCTTGTTCGGGAGGCTGGAAGTCGTCAAACCTGCGTGCGAGACAATACGTTATAAATCTCGAAAACAGCCTGGAAACCTGGCTCAGGAGCGTGATGGGTATGTAGTTCTTCAACTGGCTCCTAACACGCTTTTAGAAGAAGAGTTTCACCACGCCGCACTATGGAATATGGTAGAACAAACGCATATCAAAATTCATTTTTATTACTTATGAAAATCGGATATTTTATGAATGTAATTAATGAATTTATTTATTTATTTATTCCACAACAATATTGATTGTGTCAGAAGTATATTAATATTACACACACATTTCCTTACACTAAATTCAACAATTTACTTAATCAAATAAAAATAAAAATGTCATATAAATCTAATGTCCAACAAATTCGCCAATACTGTAAAAACAATTTTCCACCAAGAAGCTCTTCAAACGTTGTCGAAATAAATTAGCATGACAATGGATTTTAAATTGGTGGGTAAGCTATTGAACTTTCTGATAGCCTGGTACCTGATGCTATGAGAAACAATTTTGAGAGTCGTCCACCTGCTTTCAAAAGCTCCGCTGTAACTCCTTCGTCGCCTTGCGCCTTGTTGTTTTTAAGCTGTTTGAGAGCTACACTAATCTCGTACAAGCTAACGTCCTGGATATCTTTAGTGTAATGTCGGGTTAATTTGGCTCTTGGATTGGTGCCCTGAGAGACAGGTGTGCGTGATGTCGTGTAAAGCTGTCCATAGAAGTTTTGATTGAATATCGGCCAACAGCTCAGGTCGGGATGTAACCAATCTGCTGTCCTCCATCTTCAGCTTCGTCAGAAAACTCTATTTAAGCGTAAGATCTCTGGTGTTCACCAGAGACCTAACGCTTGGATAGAGTTGCGGAACAAGGGCTATAAAGTGTTCACTTTGGAGCCCTTGTCCCTCTCGTTTGCCTCTTTAATACGTTCAGTAATAATCAAAAACAAGCCGAGATAATTCTCTAAAACAAAAAAGTGGTAAAAACTCTGAAACAATATATCCGACTCTCCCCTATTAGGTGCCACTGCCGTTCTTATTTCAGTCGTGAAACAGTTAGCTTTGTTTCGAATTGAAGGGAAAGGCAGCCAGTGTAATTACTGGACATGGAAGGCATTTCAGCTTAGGCCTCAGGATGACAACGCTTATATTGCAGGTAACCACTTACCACCAGGGGAGCCATCAGATTGTTATCAAGTTGTGTATAAAAACCTGTTCAAACCTAGCCGTAACAAAATAGTAAAAAAGTAACAAAAGAGGGAAATCTTTTTATTCGTAAAGCAATTTTTTGGATTTGGGGCTATACAGTTTCTGGAAACAATAGAAAGTGAAATTCAAAATACCTTTAAATGTGACAAGTATCTACAAATTTAATGTTTTTGGCTTTTTCTGTCCAGTAGTAGGTAGAAATATTTTTATTTCAAAATATATTTGCCTTCATTACGAAAGGGATAAAACATCTGCATAAATAAACATCAACTCAAATTTTAATTAATGAATAAATGTATTTATTTCACCGGGGTATTAGGTCAAATAACAAAACTTGAATAATATTTTGTAATCTTGTTCTTCGACGACATAAGTATTTTCTAATAGGAAACTAATCTTTCATACATAATAGCTAGCTATTCAACATACTTAAATTCAGGTTATGAATAATCATAAGTCCCTACATATACCTATGATTATACTTTACAACATTATGTAGCTAAATAATTCTGTCTTCGCATACTACGATAATCTTGAACTATTTTTAGTGATCTGTAATTATAATGGCTTTTGGACCGTAGAGCATTTTATGCTCCAATATTACCTAATCAAATCATTTCTCGATTCGTGTAAGATGATATTAATATATGAAAAATCATTTTAATTAGTAAAATAAGCACCCCGTCATTTTTCAACTATTGCGATTGCTATCCCCTTTACTTTGGCATAGGTACTCAGCAGCTAACTCAATGTCATAGCCACTCATAGCGACATCACTATGAATACTGTTTATAGAGTAAATAATACTACTTTCTATTATTGTTAATTTGCTATTTATGTATGGTAGCTTAATGGCTTGTTGTTGTTCAATATTTTATGATTGAATAGAAGACTCGTATATAAATCAAATATGATATCTTTAGACCACGTCTCCGCCCTGCGCTGAGGAGGACCACAACCACCACAACCGCTGCTCCCGCTGATGAGGAGTCGTCTCCCGCAAACGTTGCTGCAAACTCCGAGGAGACAGCGGAAACTACGCCTGCTTCAACCAGAACTATTGGGTAATTGTTATAGATAAATCTGGATAATGAATTATCTTCTCAGTTTCTTGTTACATTGTAGATTTAATTTAACATGGAATTGAATTGAGTATCTAGGTACTTAATAATATTAATTATCAAATAAAATTCTTCAAAAACGGGTCATCTATGCAGCTATCATTGCGGTTCTGTAATATTTGATTATATAATAAGATTAATAAGTAATCAAAGATCATTAAGTAATTAATTAAAATTAAAGAACTCAATGTGGGGCTGTGTGTATAGGTATGAAGTAATGTTTATTTATGGGACGAACATTTTTAAAATATTCTGATGGTGAAATTGAAACTTCCGGCCTGAAATAACTAAGAAACTATTTTAATGAAATGCTGTTCCTCCAGGCGCGCCAGACCAGGGTTGAAGCCTCTTCGTCCTGGTGCCAGGCTAAACCTGAGGCCTAGCCCTCGCCTGAGGACCGGAGCCCCCGCTGCTGAGGCCACTTCAGAAACACCCGCTGAGACGTCAGGCCCAGAAGCTCCTTCCACAGATTCCGAGCCCGAGGTGTGTTAATTTTCCAGCGAAGTAAATTTTAGATTTGCTACATTTATCGTTTTCATTCAAAGTTGATCGACAAGTTTATCAAAACATGCAATTTATTCCAAATTGTCATAGATATAACTTTCACTTATTAGACCTATTATAGTATGCTTTCACAGCTGAATAAGGGCATAGGCATTTAAAAGAAGCTAATAACACCACCAAGCTGGCTCAATTCAGATTGATGAGTGGAATCAACAGTTTATCTTACCTACTGTAGGTACGAACAAAATCAGATATTACCACGGAAATGGGGAAAATTATCTACGTTATCTGTAATCAAACTATTCTACACTCGCTTGAGGTAAAATGTATTGAAAGTCCCTCGTGTTATGCGAATTCAGATATAATAAACACATTTACTAAAATCGATTAAACTCTTACTTTTTCTCATAACTCTTCTCTCATGTTATTTGCGGACAATTAAATCCAATTGGTCACTAACGGCCAATCGCTTATTAAAAAAACGCTATCAAGTTACGTTTTGAATTCCGTTTCCAGAGCTCTTCCTCAACTGCAGCGCCCGAAAGCAACCCTCGCCTTCGGCTGAGGCATAGGTTGCCGGTTGGTCCTTCTCCAAAACCCAAGATTGCTCCAACAACCACTTCTCGTCGTCCCAACATTCTATTAAAAAGAAAACTGCCTTCAACAGAGGTACGTAGCTATTGCTTCTGTAGGTTTTTTCTAATATTGCCTTTTAAAATAATACGTCAGAGATACCAAATTACAACCAAAACCTTATTTTTTTGTATCAATAAGTAATTCTTAAAACATTTTTTCCTACCCTAGTAATCTGAGCAACATGAATGTTTACAGGCGACTACAGAGGCCACGAAAAAGGCTTCCCCAACAGAGTCAGGTGAAGAAAGTACAAGCGAGACAGAGACGGAGCCTGTTCCAGCGGAGACGACCGCGGCGCCTCCCCTGCGAGGGCTGGACGCGCTGTTTGCGCGGCGGCGCGCGGCCGGCGGCATCGGCGCCAGGCCCGCCCGGCCCGCCAGGGGCGCGCGCTACCACAATTAGACTTACACTACTTTTATGAACTCTACATCTTACTTTAGGACTCTTCCACTGTAATCACTGCTGTGGCTGTATAAATAATTTAATCAATAACTTTTACTTGGTTAACGTTGATTATAATTATCTGCTCTATCCCTGCTTCAAAAGACTACGACAGAGTTCTTTTTTAATGAAATATGTATGAGACTACATCTGTCAAGGCTATGGATGTAGTTATGTTGCATGATGGATTTAAGTGCGACATCTGCGAATGTGCCATTTCAGGTGGTTAAATTTTTAATTATTTACAACATTAATGAGTAGGTAGGTTCCGAAATAACCGATAATCACATTCGACATCGGAGTCATTCATGTTCAAGTTTCGCCAGTAAAAAGTTATGACAATTTCGGGCTAGACACTCTTTCATTAGCTCAATAGCAAATAGTTAATTGCCATCTTAGTGCAAAAGTAATAGTTATCATTTCAATATTACGTTAGGGGGTATGTTGACAATACAAAAATAGTACTAATTCGTAAAATGACGATGCCACACAGTTTTTTACACAAGATTAGTCGCTATAGGAAAGACTTAGAGTTCATTATCAATAAGGACGTTCCACGCTTCAGCGGTACTAAGACAGAGCATGGTTTGAATTTAAGCCTTGCCTATTTCATGATTGAAATAACAGATCTCTCTGCTTAGGGACCGCTTCAGCGTGTTCATTATGGTGTTCCCTGGATTCATTAATCTAAATGTGAAAAAATATTGATAAATAATTATTTTATATTTGTGTAGTGTATACGAAAAATATAGAGAACATTCGGTTACTTATATTGTGATTTGATCAATATCTCATACGTTTCTTCAGCATTCGTTATTTCTGCGTTTTTTTCAGGGATCGCCTTAGACGTGAACTGTACACATGAAGACAATAAATGAATCTTATCATTGAAAGACTACATTTTTAAATAAAACTTTTTAAATCAATTATTTTAAATTCTTTATTTCATTTCTTTCATTTGACTTAGTCGTACGTATAGATACCGTTGTGTATAGTTCATGATCAACATTTTAGTCAATTTAGAACTCCCAAAATGAACATGAAAAACTTATTGTAATTTCTAGATTTTCTTTATAGTTTACAGTATCTGTTAAATATTAAGAACATTCTTTAAGTCTCTTTTTCATTATTATTTTATACTTTATTGTTTTAAGATTGTCCAACACCTATTGAGGACTTATTTCTGACTTCAAATGTATCTTTAATGTACATATTAGTAGTAAATAATGTTACGATTACTTTTGAGATTCGACAATTTAAAAACTTTTTGTTACATTTTTACTTTAAATTGAAAACATTGTGTATGTATTGATTAAAATTTTTAAAGGAACTTCCGATAATGCTTGTAAAATGTACTTAGGAAAAGCAAATTTCTTTTGATCCATCAGTAAAATACTGTCATAAAGCTACATAAATATTTAACATTAGCCCTATTGGCTATCAGGTCAAGTTAACGTTGGTTTTTAATTTTTATTTCGTAAAATATCTGAAAAATATACTCATTCTCTATATTTATTCTGGGAAATATTTAGGGGTATGTGAAGTTCTATTTAAGGTTTCATCATCAGCTGATAAAACTCCCAGCCGAAGCACTGATCGCTAGTGCCATCGTGATAACATATGTGTTGTATCTTTCGTAAGTGTGATAATAAATATAATAATAAGATATATAATTTCTTGATGTTTTTTTATCGCTTCATTTAATCTGCAGAATATTGGATAGTACTGGATATATCTAATATATTAAAATATCATATAAAAAGCATATACAGGTTGGTGCACTCAAAACGACAATGAATTGAAACAAGGTCTCTATTAGTTCATATAAATGGTTTGACACTTTCAAATACATCTTAATTAGTTGATAATTTAATCACAAATGTATAAAATAATATAACATTGGCTGCATAATTTCATAGAAATGTCACGAAATTATCAAATGAATAAGATGTTTTTGAAAGTGTCGAACCATTGCTATTAACTTGGCCCATATTGGTGGTATTGACAGCACCAGCCTGTATATATTTTTTCATCGTTTTCTTTCTTTATTTGTGATTGTTATAATAAAGAAGGCCATTCAACGTATCAAAAACATTAAAATGTGATTAAAATAGCTTTTCTCACCTTAACCGGAAGTTTAAAAATACTTGTAAAAGTGTTCATTCGGATCATTAGAGGTGTTAACTACATTGAGTGGTGAGGTAAACGTTGCTATAAAATCGTAAGAAAAGGAAAGAAAGCGGTAAAGAAATTAGTAAGCAAACAAGCACACATGTACTGACCTCTAGTGTAACCTACAGTTTAGGACTTACAAAGTGACATTGCCAATTCGCCACACCGATACCGGCTGATTCAATATTGCACATTCTGTAGTGAGTGTCTACGTTTACCTACGTTTCTCAAGGGTACGATCAAAAATATTTTATTAACAAAAATAAAACAGACTTCAAAAGACAAAAAGAAAAAAAAAAATTAAACAAAAATTAAAACCGACATATTTTTGGAGTTGGTGCTAAGTTATTTCCAGAAACCATAGATAGTGAAGCACCGACTCCAAAAATATGTTCCTAGGGGATGAGTTCCTACTAAAATTTAATTATTTTATCCTTTTCAGTTTTTTCGAGTCGGTTTTAATTTTTGTTTAAATATTTTTTTTCACAATTTTTAGTGATAACTTTTAAAGGTCAAAGCTAGATGGGTGACCGTGAGCTTATATTGTTTTCTACTATCGTATCATTTCACTAAAAATTCATAGAAAATCAAATATTCGCAACTTCGCATACGTAGACGACTTAATTTTTTCAGTTTTTTTGATTTAAAAACCAAACTACCCAATGGATTTTCAAAACATTTTTATGGGACCAAATGGGAAATATTCCGCATCGAACAAAAAAAGAATCATCAATATCGGTTCTCCCAGTCAAAAGTTTTGAGGTAACAAACATAAAAAAAAAACATACAGACGAATTGATAACCTCCTCCTTTTTTGAAGTCGGTTAAAAATAATAAAATTTAAGTAGGTACATAAGTACTTATCTACTAAAAATGTATTTTTTGGAGTTGGTCCTAAGCTGTTTCCAGAAAAAATAGAAAGTGAAGCACCAACTCCAAAAAATATTTTTTAGAAGATAAGTACCTAGGTACTTAAATTTAATTATTTTTTCCTTTTTAGTTTTATGAAGTCGGTTTTATTTATGTTGAAAAAATAAACATATTTTTCACATTTTTAAGGGATTAAGTCAAAGCTAGATGGGTGACCCTCAGCACTATCGACTTGTCTGACTCTTTGTCTTTGGTTGAAATACATAATATTGTTTCATATTATCGTATCGTACCACTGATAAAGTATTTTATAACTCCAAACCGATACGGAGTTTTACCTTCCATCATCAGTTCACCCGCATATCCCGATTGAATACAAATTTAAATAATTATCTTCCAACTCCTAACCGTTAAGGAGTTGTAGGTACCTTCCATCACCAGCTCCTCAACATGACATGGTGACTGTCAGTAGCAAATACTTGAAAAGCTTTGGAAAAAAAATAAAACATGTCGTATGTGTGTATAAAATTTGAGGTTTACCCTCGATTTCCCTGGGATCCCATCATCAGATCCGGACTTAGTGACAATGGGACCACCTCAGGACTATATTCTATAGAATAAAAAAAGAAGTCCTAAAATCGGTTCACAAATGACAGAGAAATCGATGAACATACTTACAAAAAGAATACATACAGTGGAACATTAACTTCCTTCTTTTTTAAGTCAATTATAAACAAGTTCCGAATCTTTTCGAAGTACAGAAGTCAACACAAACACAAAGAATAAAGATCTTCAGTTGGAAATTGGAAAACAGAGTGGTTTTCCTTTCATAATAACCGCCCTCTGTCTCTGTGCCCTTTCAAGGCGGAGGACAGAACGTTTCCCAGCATTACTCCAGGCAGAGTGTGCAATTGTAGTAGGTATACGGTTTTGAGTATGTTTATTAAAATCAGCAGAAATCTGAGAATACTCAGATTTATTCACAAAAATCAATTTCCAAACCCTTAATTTCTAATATCGAAAGTTTATCTAAAGTAAAATTAACTTTTAATTAGTGACACTAAACTGATTCTGATAAAATCAGTTTTATGTGAGTTTTCAAATAATTTGAGTAAAATAAAAAAAGCTTTTTTGATTTAAAATTTTGAGAAAGCCTTAACATTGTTAAGGCTATTTTTGACGCCTTCGACCGTGTATCACGTTGAATCGTACATTCGGAACTAGACTTGCTAAAGTAGCGTTAGTCTTAAAAAATACTAGGAGAAATCCTTTTTTATTTAGTAAAATTCACCTTTTAGGAAAGAACGATTGACGACGAAGAATCTGACGACGATTCTTGTTTTCTACTTGGGGGCAACACCCTCTCCTTAAAGATAACATAAGACATATTATAGCAAATTGTAGCTTTATTAAATATTATTAACAAAAGATAGTCGCGTATTTCCCCTTGACCAACCGTCAAAATATTAAATATTAGGCAATTACAGTGATTGATAATGAAGTTAGTTTTATTTTCATTTAAACACTATCAAATTTTAATAAATACTGATAGCGGGGATTTTTCAGTAATTTGTCGTACTAAGTTATACTTGGTAATTAAGAAGAAGTTAAGTAGCATTACGTAATAGTTAAGTATTATTACGTATCTCAACATTGGTACCTGTTGTAACGAGCTAGTGCTCGTAAACCGCGGATGATGTAAAAACCCAATAAGAAATGATATCTTTTAGTCTCTGAACGCTAAAGAAAAGGAAGAACGGGCCCGCGAGCAGGATCCCGCGGTCGACCCAGAAAGGAGACGACGAACTGGCGCGCTAGCTCCATGAGTGGAATCCGAGTAGAGGATGGGGGCCCGAAGAAGTGGTAGGGGCGTTACTAGGTGTTCCAACTAAGCAATATGCACACAGGTACTTGTGCCAAAGTGAGTCCAGTTGGGTATACTTACGCTTACAGGCCACTGGTATATGGGCAACTGTTGGCCGTTAGGAACACAGAGGTCGTTTTAGTGGGTAGTTTTGGTCTAAGGAGCATCCTGTATTGTTCTTTCCCCACAATACACGGTAGGCGAAGTAAGGCAAAAAAGGCACTCTAAGCTCAGTCTTTTAATTTCTTTACAACTCCAGCCAATCATAGCCTATAAAAGATTGTGACACTATGAGTCACGTTGCTATCCTTAATCTGTCAAGCATAGCCAAACTACCGCGGGTTCGCCCCCCGGTGGTATAACGCCGCTTGACAGATTGGACAATGGAAAAATCAATTGTGTCTCTGTGGTTTAAAAGAATTTATATGTCTCGTCCCAACTCCCAACTAGCTATACCTTACTATAACATATTGTGTTGGTCTTATCGTCAGTGTTGGTTTTCTTTTTTGACGTAAGGGGCAAGTTAGCACCTGCTGTAAAAGACTGGTTATGGTTGCCCAAAATATTATTGAAAAATACCACGTCCCATCGTATTTGTTTATATTATAAAGACTCCACCCCTCCTCACCTACTCATTCTTGTATCAAGTTACATATGAAGTAACATTATAAATAATAAAAATTAACATTACTTTGACGTATCAAACTTTGGGTCAACGCACACTATGTCAATGTGGCATTGTATCGGGTATCGTTTATCATTTATATCATTAGACGATTGTAGGTTTAATGGCAATGAAATAAGACTGATTGTTGTCAAGCGACGGAATAGTGAGCTGTATTGATAAGTGGTCCAATTGACTTGAACGCAGAGCTGCGCCGGCGTCGACAGTTCGCTTCACACTGTAGCCCTATCGACACGTAACCAAAAAATTTACAAGAGAGAATCACATGTAAGTAATTCATACAAATGTTTCTTATATTCTATGAGATCCAGTAATAATATTAGAAATAATTTCTTTCAAAAACGAATTTAATATTATGGATATCTTGTTAAATCAAAGACAATTACTATTAGAATCAACAATATCTACTTCACAAATTTATTAGACTCACCGTCAGTTTACTTAATTTTACTAGTAGTATTGATTATTAGGTATATAGAAGCAAAATGATAACTAACAATTATTTCATAATTAACAAAATATTTTGCCCTATGAGTCTGGTCACTTAGACCATAAGAACAAGATCGAGCGCGGTATTTATAAACTTGTTTTTCGGAACTGCCAGTAATAAGGATCGAAGATAAGGGGATTTAAATTATTTACATCAAGGGCCAGTTTCACCATTTACCGACAGATGCGGTACAACTGTTCCAATTGTCATTAACTTGACGTTAACTAAGATGTTTAAATTACATACCTACTAATTATATTTACCTGACGCTTGTGAAATCCGAAACTATTATGTTTTAATTTACAGCGTCTATTAAAATGGTTCCCTAATATTAAACTAAGTAGCAGTAAGTAGATACCATTATTGTTAAAAAAATATATAAAAAAATTAAACATATCTCATAGTAAATTACGAAAATAGGGTTTTAATGTACGTTTATGTAGATTGAGAGTTTCTTTACTGCATGCTATTTATTATATAGGTAACTACTATATATGTATGTCTTGAAAATAAAAAAATAACGATACTTAGGATTGATTTTATTTGTTGCATATAATGATTTAAGTATGCCTAAAACGGAATGTGCCAAAACAAAAATGTACCGAAAACGGAATACGTCCAAACAGGAATGTGCCGAAAGAACAATATGTCTAATCAGGAATACGACGAAAAAGGAATCAATCCTAATAGGCAGGTCTCAGCCAATGCTGAGGCCTGTTGGATTATTAAAACCTAAATCCAGGTTTAGTAATCCATTTTAGTTTAGTAAGCCATGTTTGGCAAGTTTTATATTAGGCCATTGCCAGATGATAGATAACTGTAATTTTTCAAATATGTACTACCTACTTATATGTGACACTTTAATATAACTTACTAAGTAAATAATTTAGTAACTAGGAATAGAAGTTTAGCTAGTAACATACATTCACTTTTAATTTCAAATAAAGAACAATCATTAGAAATAAAATCACAATTTATTCACAACCCTCTTCAAACATCTACAATAAGTAAAAGTATAATTATAAGATTAAACGAACTTACTTATGTGAAGTTCAATCTTAATTATACGAAGCTTCTTCTCCGACACGGTCAGTCGCAACCCTCACCCACGTATAATATACTTACCCTAATCAAAAGGATTGTTCTTGGCTTTGTACACAATGAAGATCATTCCAGTGTTGACAGAATAAAAACTGTGTTTTTTTTTGTTTGAGGCTTTGAAATATGCATTGGATGCTAACTACAATAAGTAAAACCGTTTCGGACAAGCTTCATAATACTTAATTAAGCTTGAACTTCCCTTATGTAAGTTCGTTTAATCATAAAAATATTTGTATGTCGATATGATTTTCATGGAACTACATGCCTATTAATTGCAGCATTAGGTATAAAATGGTTTTGAACATCAAGTCGGTTCTGGTGGTGGATGGTGTGGGGACGAACTGCACAGAGATCTTGAACTCCCACGGCATCACTGTCACAAACAAACCAAAAATTACTAAAGAAGAATTGCTTAAGGAGATACCGGTATGTTTTTCATGCTAACTGCTGAGTCACTAGTGACTTAACAAGATATGTAGTGATTTGAATCAAAGCCGATTAAAGTTGTACATATTAATGTACAACTTTAATCAGCTTTGGTTCAAAAATATAACATTCGATTTATGTTAGTTTTTTGATTAATTTTGTGGTTTTATTTGTTAAATAACAATATTTAAGAAGTATGCAATCTATATTCTATAACTTGAGGAGCTCGGTGGCGTAGTGGTTTCAGCGCTCTGGATCGATAACGAAATAAAACTACTTTCGCCATGGTTGATCCCGGGATGAGTCCAATAATTTTTTAAATTTCTAATCTCAAGCTCTTTTGCGCTTCGGATGGCACGTTACGCCGTTGTCACTGCAACCGCATTTACTCACCAACCTGCATTGGGCTTGCCATGTGGTAGTGTTATGGTACAAACTCCTCATGTGTTTCACCCATGTAGGTAACTTGTAATCAATATTCTAAAACTTGTAGATACATATAGTGAAAGTATAGACTTTCTCACATAAGTGGGATCTACTTAGGTAACCTAAGTATTTACTAAAAGTAAAATTTATTTCATACTATAAACTATACTGTCTTTTGTTTCTTATCAATCTAATTTGGCCTGTGGATACTGGATGTCAACTTATATTGCGTAAACAAGTGTTATGTTCATCAATTTTCTTTTAATGGATAAGTAATCATTTTATCTTCACTGTTGTTTAGGCAACAATAATTAACGGACTCACCAATTAAATTAAAGATGTTTAAACCAATTTCAATTAAAACACTGAGAAAATTTGTTTGTCTATTGACTTAATGTAGGCATTTTCAAAACTAGGGAAAAAGATAAATTAACAGACTGCGTAATTTTCCCTTTTACTTTGTAATCGATTATTTTCAGTTAAACTTGGTATAAAGATGATTATAATTTATCTTGCAGAACTACGATGCATTAGTGGTGCGATCAGCGTCGCAAGTGACGAAGGAAGTGCTGGAAGCTGGCGCCAAGTTGAAGGTGGTGGGCCGGGCCGGCGCGGGTGTCGATAACATCGACGTGCCTGCTGCCTCGGCAAAGGGAATCGGCGTTATCAAGTCAGTTGCTTAGATTGTAGAACAAGAAAATATTTCAAAATGATTCTCCCAGAAACCTGTACTTGAATCGAGCAAACTTTACATAATCCCATCTCATAGTCTGTATCTGTAAAGGAACTCGCCGTTCACTTTATAAGCAAGATATAGAAAGAAAGACAGTGTGCCCTATTTACTATATGATATGACACTGAACAAGAAATTAAGACTACGTTTTCTCAGTAACCGTGTTTAAAGCCTCTAATGTAATAGTTAAACGTTAAAAGTAACTAAAAATTATTAAATTTAATGAAAATAAAATAATGAAAACGGTTAAAACTTGGTGGAAAGCAAGATTAGTTTGAAATTATTTCCCTACTTTAATCAATTATTTTCATTATTTAATGATTTATTTAGCCTTTGCTGACTTTCCTCGTATTCGAAACGAAAAGTAGAGTCATAGACTAGAGGATTAGAGTGCTCACCTCAGGTGAAAGGTACCGTAGGTAGGTTAGGTAGGTTTCAGCCTCGAAATATTAGCGCTCAAACGAAATCTCGGCAGAAATGGGTGGCTTTCAACCCTTGACTATCAATCTACTCATGCTGTTGACGTGAGCTTTAATGTTTTGAAAGTAAGTTGAATTTATTGAAAATTAATTTATCAGGAGTAATTATTACTCGCACTTCATTTAATCTCTATCGACGCCTATTCTTTACCATTTATTAACAGTAAACAATATTGATAACTAACAATCAAATAACAAAAACACAGTATAAAAATAGCAATGATGCAATCGTACTCAACCCAAGTGACAATAATACCTGGATAAAATATACATATATAGTTTTTAATACATAACCTTATGTATTAAAAAAACTATCTACTTATACCTACTTTTATCCCGGTATTAATGAAAATTGAAATTAGAAGTACAAAGGAACTAATTTCTTTCTTCTTATTATTATAAGTTTGTTTTTTATTCTTGTACAGTTATGATTGTAAAGTACAGTAATTTAGAAATAAGTATCTTTAATCATAAATTTCTTTCTTTATTTGTAATTATTACAATAGTTTAGGTGAATTAAGAAATAGCTTGAATTACATAAATATTTTTAATGAGCTTCTAGTCCGTATTAATGTATTTTTGTTTTAATGTGTTTATTTTTTAATTCAAAACAGTGCACCTGGAGCCAATGCCATGAGCGCATGTGAGCTTACCTGCGGTCTTTTAATAGCGCTTGCGCGTCACGTGGTACCCGCCGCAGCGTCCCTCAGGGCAGGCCGGTGGGACCGCTCTCTGTACACCGGCACCGAGCTCAACGGCAAAACCCTCGGCATCATAGGCCTGGGCAGGGTGGGCAGAGAAGTTGCCATCAGGATGCACGCCTTTGGCATGAAGGTAATTGAGGACATCATTTTTCATTGAGGACCAACGAATTCAATTTTTTTGATGCTATTGCGAGCTTTGCAATATTTTTATAGTCACTCCGACTATATCATGAAATATCTCAACACTCAATATTCGCGGCACTTCGTAACTTGATTGACTAGGTAAGTACTATTCTATTGAAATAAATTTGGATAAAATTACATTTTCATATTTCAGCACTAAAGCGAATATAATAATCTTAATAAGATAAGATAAAATTTATTTTCGTAGACACCTGGCCAAAAATACACATACAACTTATGGACTACATTTTTTTACAAAATAGTGTGGCGAGTATCTACATGATGATATTATTCGCTATTGTAATATAAATAAGGGTTAGTTCATAATATTTGGGTGACACCTAAACTAAGTAACATGGTTTACTTGTATCGTAATATAATTATAATCTTCATCGTAATAATAATATAAATGCAAAAGTTTTAATGCATGGTTATTGTTACTTGAGAAACAAACACATCGATGTGATTGATCACGCTACAACGCCTGAATGGATTTGGATGAAAATCGTCAAAGTGAATGAAATAGCACTTAGTGCTTAGGGTACTTTAATCTTGGGCTCGCGTTCCTATTACATAACGCTAGTATCTGTTGGTATTGTAAGGCTAGTAGGTATATCTTTATATATACTATTTGATTTACCTACTACCAAAATAGCTAATCATGTGATCGTGAAGCAATAGTTACATCGAATACATAAGTATTATGCTGATTCTCCAGTCTGCACAGCTACTTCGCAGAAATCTAGTTATAGGCTGCATCAGCTAATGCGATTGTGTTGTAGTAATTACCAATACATTATATTTTAGTGAGGTATTAGTCAGCAGCGCCTTTGTACTAATGCATTATCTTTTGAACCTTTTGTGTGTATGTCGCAGCTGTCTTGTTGAATCAGCCGCTTAACTGGACGCCTAGCCCGTTGATTGAACGCCGGCATCCAATGAAACGGCTGAAAGGCAATTAGCCAAGTCATTGAGCGCAACACTTAACCAGATGGCTGAACATCGTGTCAGCCGTCTTGTTTAAATGAGCCAATCCATTGGACGCCTAGGCAGGTCACTTAAATCGAAAAGCTTTGTATGATTTTTGAGTGATTGGTAGGTTCAAGGTTATTTTTTAATGACCACTTGGAACCTTAACGATGTCGGTTAAAAGTGGTAATAAAAAAACCTTCCCTTTGTGCAAACAACTATCTCTAAATTTAATATACTAGCTGCATTTTTTAAAAATTTACCAACCTTTTCTTATGTTATTCTGGTATCATAATATTCTAGGTGGTCGGTTTTGACCCATTCGTGACGGCCCAGCAGTGTCAAGAGTTCCACACTACCAAGTCTGAGCTGGAAGATATCTGGCCTGTCGTTGACTACATCACTCTTCACACACCACTTATTCCAAGCACAAAGAGTAAGCAACATAGCATAAATGTCAATTTCTGAAGTTGTTGATTTCGCACTTACATATTTTTCCAGATAGATTTATTGTATTGTATGGTAAGGTTAATAAACTTTAAGGGTAATTAGAATGGTATACCATACCATTATAATTATTCTGTTAAAAGCCACTTTAGTGCAAAATTTACAGATTTTCGCAGCGAATTAACTTGTGAACTCACAAGACGGTGATTTCTATAAAAATATAATGATAGTCTTGCACCATTCTATAACACCTGTTAATACTTTATTACCAGTCGCTTTTCCCACCATGTGCATAAAGACTTGGTGGGACTGGTCACGAAGTATTTTTCATCAAGGTTGCCTGAAAGAGATGCCTGCCTGCTTTGCTTTTTATTTTGTTGTGTGCAATTTGTATTATATTTTATTGTATTGTAATCTTCCAACTGCAATTTCCAAATGTATTACAGCTTCTGGTTATAAAATGCTTATATGGTTCTAAACCATAATCATTTTAACGAAAACTTTATGTACAACATTATTCTATAACTATACCTATATGCATTAGTTTCAATCATATTTTGTGTTTAACAGATTTGATCAACAAAGATACATTAAAGAAATGCAAGAAAGGAGTAAAAATTGTAAACGTTGGTCGAGGAGGGCTAATTAATGAGGAAGATTTCTTACAGGCGCTTAAAGATGGACAGGTATTTTCTTTACAAAATACCTACTTAATTTTAATGACGAAAAACCAATATTGATTTAAAATTTATAGTCATATATTTAATTCCTGTTCTTCAATTATATTTTGTATTAATTTAACACCAACTCTTTCTATTTTTAAAAAAACGACATAATTATATCTTTAATTGACGACCGGGTGGTCGAGCGGTATGTAGCCCTTGCCAAGGTTAACAGGCCCCGGGTTCGAATCCCAGTAGGAGCAAATGTTTGTATGATGAGTACGAGCATTTGTTTACGAGTCATGGATGTTTATTTAGTATATTTCTAATATTATTATTATCAATATTTATCCGTTATCTAGTATCCATAACACAAGCTCTTAATGATGCTTCCAAAGTAAGCTTGATAATAGGTGTTGAGTGTATGAATATTATTATTATTAATAATAATTTAATTTGATTTTATTATTTATAGGTCATTATTAATAATTTAATTTGATTTTATTATTTATAGGTGGGCGGTGCAGCATTAGATGTATTCAACGAGGAGCCACCTGTAGGCGTCGTCTTGAATATAATCGACATGCCAAATGTCATTGCCACTCCTCATTTGGGTGAGTACCTAGATATTTTATCGATTATACACAATGCTCTTGTCGTACAAGTAGATAATAATAACTGTAGCAAACAAACTTACGTCCCGGTGGATGATAAGCGGTTATCGTGACCTTACAATACAAAAATTAAACTTTGCTTTCAAGGTTTAAATTTTACCTCCTTTAAACTTAATTTCCTCTACCGAATGGAAACTTTTTCCCAAAATTAGGTGGCAAGTGTAGAATACATTAGTTTTTTAGACACCAGGGGGTGGTAATTAATCGTACGGTCCGCCTGATGGTAATAAGGTTACCATAGACTATAAAGTCGTAGAACCTTAGGCACTACTCATGCGCTGCATAAAAATCGATAGAAAGTTTTATGTCGAGAATAAAATGTAGAATCTCCCTGCTCCCAATATAACGATTTCTTAATGAGCTCCGGCGGCATTACTCACCAGAGAAACACTACAAAATAGCGTCATTAAACTCTTAACTTCTCTATATGCTACATTGTAAGTTTTTTGCCTGTAGTATACAATTAAATTTAAGCAAGAAATGAATTGATTAGTCTAAAAGAATGAATTGCATTAAACAACACATTAGATAAGATTTCATGTCTTTCTTCACTTTAATTGTATGCTATAGGCAAGAAAGTTGCTACGTGTAAACGAGCCTTAAGTTTGAGGTGCTAGAGAATGGTAAATACCAACATATGCCAACAAAATGTTATATACTTTGACTAAATATAGTATTATTTGTATTTCCAGGCGCTTCCACTAAGGAAGCTCAGGTCCGAGTGGGGTCAGAGATTGCCGAACAGATAGTTAATCTTGTAAAGCCTGGCACTTATTCTACGCAACTTGCAGAGGTCACTAACATCCTCAAGAAGTGATATCAGCTACATTCCTTATACGACCCTTCGTAAGCGAGTGAAGTTGGCACTTATATACTCCACACAATTTGTTGAGGTCCTTATATCCTCAATGAGAGAATTTCAGGACTAATGATAATAATTTTGTATCTTTTAAGTCCCTTGTCATATTTTGCAGCCGAAAAAAGCTAAATATAATATTTTACGTTAATTTTTCACTTATGGGGATAATATGAATAGTAAGACCCTTTCTTAATAATTATTTTTATAATGATTTCTAGTAAACACCTTCTAATATTCCAAAAATAGTTAAATAATGAACTAACTACCTTCGAATTGTGAATACTTTTCATAATACTCAAATTAAAAATTGCAAATAATCCATTTCTTGGTTGTATTTTCTTCATAAGGTTTAAGATAAATAACAATTAGGCTGGCTTTGCAAAAATTCATTTGTTCAGAGAGTGTATTCAAAAAATAGTTTTTAGTCAAATCGTTATTGTTTAAAATACACCATTCTGTTATTTTAAAATGGTGCTACGATTTACGATGCAAATTTTCAATAACGTTTATAGACGATAAATACCTTTTATCATTTTTATTGTAATTATTCCAGTACCTTACTGCATTCCCAAGATTAATTATTTATAGTAATTGGCAAATAAATAACCAAGTCTTATGTACTTTTATTATTTATAAGCATTTTAGATAGGTACAATTAAACTCAATATTGATTTATTGATTTTTTTTTTAAATTGAAACCTATATTTTTTTTCATTAAATCTAAAAAACATCCAGCATATTTAATTTCCTCCTTCCAATTTAAAAAAAATTCCTACATTCTACCAAGAAGAAATTAGTTACAGAGAAGCGTGTTGTATGGTGCCGTAATAAACTCCCAACTCCGTAGCAGGCTCCGTAAGTACTGCTGATGGCGGCTACTACAGTACGTAGCCGGCCTTCTTGGTTCATTAGTGAGGACCAGGTCCGGACTTTGCTATTTATTTTCCACCTGCCGGGTAGGGAAAGGAGGAGCTCGGTGGCGTATTGGTTTGTGCGGTCTGGTTTCGCTACGAAAACAAAGCAACATTCGCCATGATCGATCTTGGGATGGGTCAATCAAAGTTTGTTATCTCGAGCTCCTCCGTGCTTCGGAAGGCACGTTAAGCCGTTGGTCCCGGTTGTTCCTGCAACCGCGTTAATCCACCAACCCGCATTGGGCAGCGTGGTGCTGTTATGGCCCAAACTCCTCATGTGTTTCTCCCATGCAGGAAGACCTGTGTACAGCAGTGGTACGAATAAAAGCTAGTGATGATGAGGTAGGGAAAACTTATCTTATGTGAGGAAAATTTTGATTTCCATGTTAGCAAATTTAATTCGATGAGGGGGGAGCGAAGAGTGCAGTAACCGGCCTTTTTGGTACGTTTACTGACGAGGTTAAAATACAAATTTGTTATTTAAAATATTCTTATTGTCAGAATTATTTTAGACTAGCTTTTGCCCGCGACTCTGTCCGCGTGAAAAAAGTTTTTATGATAGTTTACCTTTTACCCGCAAAGACCTCTTAATATAACCTCTATAATGTATTGTATGTTACTTAGTAGTACGGTTAGGTAAGAAGATTAGGAGATGTCTAGCTGTTAGGTATATCTGTTTCATCTCAATCAGTGAAAACCGAATCAAAATCTGTTCATTGGTTTTTGCGTGATGCACATACAGAAAAAATCTAAACTGTTATAAAACGGTAAAAACTGTGAGTGTCTGTACATTGAAAATATTCTAGAAAAAACATTTTGTTGTAGGGTAGGTACCTACTGGGTCGTCAAAATACATGCCCAAAACAATGATTTTAGAATTTTTGTCTATCTGCCTATGCTCGCAAACCGCTGAACAGATTTTAATTTGGGTTTCAACTTCAAATCTTCCAAACCATGTTTCATTTTCATCTCAATCGGTTTGGTACCTACTACGCTACTACCAAAGGTACAGCTTGACATCTCCATAGCACTTACCTTCATACGATGAGGAGGTCATTTAAAATGTTTGTCTCGGGCATATGCTAAACTGTCTTAAAAACTATTCTCGTGCGGAAACAGATGTAAAAACTTTTTTTGGACATTTATACGACTCGCAGTAAGGATACTGGAAACGTAATACCTAAAAAATAGTGACCAAGTGGCCCATCAGCTTGTTTGTCTTGTAGTTGTATACAAATCGTCTTCAGACATCTACTAATAAGACCCACCAGTGGGTCCTCGAATACAAGTATGTCTTCACAGACCCACTAGTGGGTCTTTGAATATAGGTGTGTCTTCAGAGACCCACTGAGTGGTGAATCCCATTGTAGATAGGTATCCGAACTGGTTTTTTTTCTGGATTATATGTGTATAGTCTACATCACATCAAGCGTAACAGTTTGACCTTGAAACCGGGCGGCTATTATACTTGATGTGCTGTCGTCTGTACACAGACACTACTTTTTAACCGTTGTACAATAAATAGACATGGAGCCCTATTCTAAAATATCTTCATAAATACTGCGACGTTACCATTCTTATCGGTAGCCGATTAAATACAATACCCTATTTCCTAAGGTACCTTTATTGAGGTACCCTATAATTACGGTACCGTAATAAGTAAGTACCTTTAGCAGTTTAGATACATCGGTCGCGAGTAACCGCTAACATAAATTTTAGATATTACATAGGAACTTTATGCGAAGATGGTTAGTGCAGCTTGTACACACTTCTATCCGTCCTATAAAGGTACTTTAATTATCATGCCTGTAGTGAAATTGTATTTATTTAAGTTAAAGTATCAATTTTATTTAAATTATAAATCAAAATTATACTAATTTTAAAAGTTTTAAAAGTCTTACAAAAATGTTCTAAGCAGGTCTCATTTCGTTACCAGATAAGTTCTTCAGATCTTACGCCCCATTAACAAAGCAAGGGGCACAAATAATGTAAAAATAAATACAATAAATTAAACATTTTACTTATTTATTTAAAATTACTTATAAGTATAATTTACAAGTATAAGATATATAAAAACCCTCTCTTTTCATCTAGAGCGATGACTACGAAGAACTGAAAGAAAATGGCAACTTAAATATTTATTGAGTAAATCAGGAGTATTTGGGTTCTAGATCACGTATGAGTATTAAAATGCTAAATCAATGAGAAAGGCAGACCAATGAACACCATAAAATATGTTAGCAAAGAAATAACAAATAAAATTAATATCTAGATAAGTATTAGTAAATTTTAACAATATTATATTTTTAGGTTTATTATTACACCATTGCCAAATTCTTATGTTTTAGCACATACTGTGAAGAGGTTCTTTTATTACGACTTACCGCTTAGTAGTGTTTTTATATTCATATTGCTAACACAAGCTTACTTATGTGGAAAATAACAGCAGATTGCAAAGGGAAGTAATGATAAGATCAGAAATTACGTAATACGAAAAGTACCTATTTCAAAATTAATTAACAAAAAGGGCAGGAGAACAGTGAAGAACGAAAGAATTATTCAACAATGAGATGAATTCGTATCAACAATATTTAAGACTAGTTAGATAAAGACTTAAGTTTTACAAAAAAAAATCAAAATTTTAAAGAGTTGTGGTCCGGCAGAAGGAAGGTTGTGTGCGCAGCTTTTACAAATACTCGTAAGTTTTACAATTTACAGGACACCTCTGGATTTTAGGCATTTATTATGTTAATGTTATCACATTTAGCCATCATTTTGCTTCACGTATAGAAAGCTTAAATAAGTAAATCAATATATTGTAATTATGAGAAATCAGAATACGTAAACAGCCGAAGTTTTTAAAATACTTGTCACATAGGAAAGTCAGTCTTGGTATTATAACAAACAAACGTGTAGTAGAATATAGTGGTTTAAAATATAAAATAATGTGTTCGAGTGTCCTTGTTGCCTGACTCATTGCATACGCCCCCGTATAAGAAATAAAGGGTGGGTGAAAGTATTTTAGAGTGATTTAGTTAACTCCGCGTCTTGGGAACCCTCTTCCAGTCCTGGTGGAGGGTGCGGCGTCGTTTTGCTCTTCTGGTTCTATATCCTGAATTGCCCTGGTAGCCGCTGAAACAAATATTTATTTAAATTGTAGATGATATTAGTAAATTGTTCAGGAAACATCGTCTTTAAACGTGTTTTGTAATACTTTTACGGCTTTTCTGTAATAGTTAAATTTGAAAGTTTCTGCTACTGAAGCGATTTGAATTTGACATAAAAATAATAAATCCTCCAAGTCACCTCGTCATTTACTCACATTCTCAAATTAGTACCTTTTTCGGGATGTTATAACTTATGCAACAAGTAAAAATACCTCCCCTAATTCTCTATAATTTTAAATAGTGTACCTACGCTATAGAAAAATATCACCTATCATCATTAATTTCATTAGCGGACATTCTTGCAGTGTGCGTATATATATACGTGCCTTCAGTGCCTTGTATACTTAGTCGATAGTACAGTTGCATCATAGGTTGCAATACAAGTCAACTGAGCTGTCGAGTGTTTCATCGCCTTTTAAATTTCGTCTCTCGAGCAGTTTGTTGTGTTTCCATGTAAGGGGATAGCTTTGCACGAGGTACTGGTCATAGAAAGCTTAAATATGTCTTGTCTCCAACAAAAACATATTCACACCTGCATATCAGACGATTTCCTTAATATTACACAGATGTCTATACCTGTCATCAGGTGTGCCAGCTGTTCTTTTGACATTCTTTAATATAAAAAATTAGTACTTACGTTTTCCAAATCGACCCCTGCTTGGTTTGACAGGCGCAGGAACGTCTTCATTGGAGCTCTCGCGCGCCGGTGATGGTGGAGCAGAATTGAACCGCTTTTTACCTATTAAAATAATAATAGAGGCATATGTAGGTAAAAAAGCTGAGACCTATTTATTCATCTTTTAGTAAAGGCAAAAAATATTTAGTAATTAAAATATAATAAAACTAGAAAAATTTCACGTCCTGAGGCAGGAAACGAAATTTCCTGGCTCAGGACGTAAAATTTTTCTAGTTTTATTATATTTTAATTACTAAGTAATTTTTCAAACATTTATAATAATGTTAAAATCAAAAATTAAGAATATGCAAAAAATATTTTCATTGACCTCCATTTGATACTAAAGTTACTATGTATTCAATAAAATATCACGATTGGATTATGCTTATCCTATTATCCCTTACCAGCTCGTCGGCGTCTACTTAACAATAGAATATCTGTTGTGTCTATTTAATTAGGTAATTTATAAATTTAATTGTGCCCAGTAAACTTTTATAAATATTCTAAAGAATTCTGTTTAAGTTTATATAGGAATTTAATGTAGATACTGATTGTGATTAGTTTTAATACCAATGTTAAAGAATAAATATTTTTGATTTTGATTTGTTGGAGCCCTAGATTGATTAAGAAAATCAGTCCCTCAATTCGATATGGATTAGTTTGGGATCGAGCTATAAAATGATAGTTTTACATTATGATATTGAAGTGTAGATATTTTAGCCTTCATCTCACCCGATGTTAAGATTGGTAAGTAATTGGAAGTGAGGTACACCCAAATTCCTCAACCACAGAGAAACTGGTTATCTTACCTCCAACCAAATGATGGAGGAACAGAACAATACTGTTATCATAGATGGTGGTACTACCTACCACCTCCAGGCGGAGTACGAAAAATCTCTACCACCAAACCAAGCAGAGCAATAAAATTCTGTCCCACGGGGAAATGAACATAGGTAGTCTCAACTACTGCAGTGTGATTTTTTCACTGACTATTGTAAATGAGTTGTATAACTTGAATAAATAGTGAAGATGAATAATTATAAAGTAATAATGTAAGTATTAGTTGGACAACTCACTAAAGCTAGCCTTAACCGGGGCATCTGTTGCAGATTCCTGAGTTTGCTGCGCGGCAGTGGCGGCAGGTGAGTGGCCGTGCAGTTTGGCTAAACAGAAATATTATAACAAATTTAAAATATTTATTTATTCTCAAATTGAGTTGATTGGACATGTCTTATATAACCTATAATATTTTATCATGACGAATATTGCTATATAATATAATATATAAATTTAATACTATATTTTTACACCGAAAAATTAAACGAAATCATTGGTAGCATGTGAAGAAACATAATGAATTCCACACTAATATTGTGCCATATTCTTACAAATAAATATTATTATTATCATTATTTGCGGCGACGGGCTTTTATTATCTTATTGCATGATAAATAGAAATTCATTTTCACTTTGCTTAAAACAATGCCCAATCTGATCCCAGATGCTGACATATTATACCAAAAAATATATATGTGTGTTTTAAATAAATACGTCATCTGTATGTAATATGTAACTACAATTTAAATGTTGAATATTATAGTTTAGAAATTAACATTTTAAAAAAAATCCATTAGCTTATTAATAGTATTAAAACCATTCCAGCCTAAACCGCTTTCGTTTAGTACTCTATATCAACTGTAGTAAATAAATATCCTGGGACGTTAAGGCATTTTTATCGAAGTCCATAAGTAAATAATCTTAAATCACGCAAAATTTTATTTCTCTATCTTAGATTTATTTTAAAGTTAAATACAAATTACCTTCAGCAGCCTGCGCCCGTCTCCTCTTCAAAGCTTCTAGTAAATCTGTGTTACTTCTGAATGGCCTCACTCCACCAGCTAACAGCTTCTTGCCTTCTGTGGAGGACGGAGGCGCTTCGGTTGATGGCTCCTGCTGTTCTTCGGGTCCGTAATCACCCTCATCCTCGTATTCTGCTTCCTCCTGTAATCAAACACATTGACTGTGATTAGAGATAAACTCAAAAGTGGAATACTGTAGGTTGGAATTATTTTAATAATATCTGATTTGAAGTCATATAATAATACAGGAAGATTAAGGTAATATTTTTAAAAGGTGTAAAGGCCAATACTAGTTTGCTTTTTTTATTCATAACGGGGTAGCTCTTATCTCACTTATTAAGAGATGATAAGGCCGAATAAGAAAGCGAGCTACACCCGGAAATATCAAATACAGAGAACTTCTTGCATGATTGAAGACTGCATAAAGTGCTTTAGAAATCGGTAGAACTTGTTGGAGTTTATAGTTGTGCTATAGCGACCACTACCAAACCGTCAGTTTGAATGCTGTCTTTGTCAGCATTACACCAAGGAAGCTAAAAGACGAGCTGACATATTATACCTTATTACACCTCCTCTCTGGCATATTTGCCAAGGTCCACACTGCTCGTTTTATCGGTGGTAAAGATATGACGAGTTAGAAGTATCTAAGAACTAAGTTTTGTTAATTTAAATAAAGTTTCCTTTGGTTTACAATTGCGTTAGAATGATTGTCCTAATCTTGAGCTTTTCAAAAATATCTTACTTAAAAGTTGTTTACATGAAAATTTAATAAAACAGAATGTCTTCTATTTTTGTAATTCCACAAAAACAGTTTTGCAAGTTTATATAAATTTTCGTTTTCGTCATCATGTTCGATTACAAGTTAATAAAGAAGGTCATTTCACATGACACTCCAGAATACAATGGTTACATTATTGTGATGCATAACTCTAGTGTATATCGTTCTCACATTGTCACAATGTGAATTACGTAAAAATGTTAATAAAACATTCTAGACACGACTTTATCTACTCAGTGTTATGTATGATTCATTAAATGTTATGCCTATAAAAATCTATAATAATGCCAAGTCACGGAGCTATGGTAAAACAAAGAAGCTAGGAAATATATTGGTAACCATGAGAGCTTGTGCAGACGAGGGTTTTTTGTCCGCGGACTTTTTGTCCGCTAAAATAGATCGCTTACAATACAACTGTATCGAGTAACGCAAACGAGGGATCAAAAGTATCGCGTACAAAAAGTCCCCCGAATAACTGAGGACATGCAGAGAGCGGACCCGACAAAAGTACGGGGGAGTCCCCAAAAAAAATTGAACTCGAGTGACTAGGTGAAGCAATGCACATGGCGGACTTTAGTCCGCGTTGTGCGCTCGAGAGTGACGTACGTATGCAGGACGATAAACGATACGAATATGTGCGTTGAGTTCGCGGTAAACCCCCGGCGGACTTTTTATTCGAAGAGCGTACTTTTTTTCCGCCGCGGAGAAAAGTCTGTCGTCTGCGCAGGCCCTGAATGAAATTACGATCCAGGCGTTGTGAAACATTTGAATTTTACAATTTAGTACGTATTTGCTAAAACTTCGTTAAAATGGTTGCAAACAAAACGCATACCATGTAAAAGTCTACATGACGAACAAGCTGACGGCCCACCTGGTGGATAGTGGTTTTTGAGGCGGCATGCGTCTTGGCAGGCACCATGCCGTGGGACCTTGATGCAGAGGTACTGGCAACAGTCTACCACCAAACAGCTGGTGCAAAAATATCAAAAGGCTGCATTCCTTTGCCAGAGGAGATAGATAGTTGGCGTAATGATGCTCAACAGGTGGCGTTAACGTAGACTCGAATGCCCAAGTGCCGGACACCGCACCATCGCGGCTTTACTTCCCGTTCTTAATAAATGGGTGAAGAGACGATAGGGATCGTTCTCTTTCCGCATGGTGCAGGTCTTCTCGGAACACGGCTGTTTCGGGAGGTAAGTATCTGCACAAAATAGCGAGAAGAGAACGAACTCCAATCTGCCACCAATGCGGCGCCGCTGAGGATACTGCTTCACATACACTCACGTCGTGCCCAAGATGGTCACAAGAAAGAGCTGAGCTAACGGGAGTGATTACTACCGGCGGTCTCACTTTGTCATCTATAGTAGAGGCCATATTAGGGGAGGAGGACGCCTGGAAAGCCTTCCACATATTCTATGAGGCAGTCGTTGGTGAGAAGGAGAAAGAAGAGAGATCCCGAGAAAGAGATTCCTCGGCGGACCCCATCCGTAAACGTAGAATCGGTCGCTGACGTAGAGATTTCGCCGCTGCGCTGATTTCATGAAGTGGGCATTTGGGAGACAAGTGGGGAGTCCCGTCGCTCGAGTCCAGCTGCCCGTAGTGTGGTGACGTCGTAAGGGTGCTCCACGCGACGTCATAGAGTATTAACACTTTTTTAGTGTAGAGTACACACGTACACATCGCAAACAGAAATAGGGATAAGGGAAACTGTTGCCCGATATTCTGAATATGCGAGAAGTTGAAGCACCGGGGTCGTTTTAGTGGGTATTATTGACCTATTATACCATCTGGTTGTATGTGCGTTGTCATCTTGCGGTCTAAGTTAAAATGCCTTCCATGCCTAGTAATTACACTGGCCACCTTTCCTTTCAATCCGAAACGCAGCGAGCGAAATGTTTTGAGGTTTCACGGCTGAAATGAGAAAAGCAGTGGGACCTAACCAGACGACCCTACATACGGGCCGACCACTTAGTAATGACAGGTAGGCATACCTCATACATAACAGTCACTACGTCTTTGCAGTTTCTTAGAATTTATGTAAAAACTACTATTAAAAGAAAGGAGCATTTTATAATTGCCTGGAAGTAAGAATTCTAAGTAAAACTCTCTACTCGAAGTTACTATGTTTGTACAACCTAATGCGCCTAAATGTACCCCGAGAACAGGTTATTTTAAATACAGGTAAAGACACTGTATGAGTGGAAGAAAGGAAGGTCTTGGAAAGGTCGTTGCCGAAGGTGACCCGATCATCGGACGGCCCAATCATACATCCCACTTGCCTTGAACCGGATTCCTCCGTCATGAGTGTACTGAACATGTCATTTGCAAAACCCAGTAAACGCAACAACAGCATGCACGTGAGTTTAAGGGAAAAATAATGTCTTATGTATTCCGAATTAATACATAACTTTTGTATTATGATGAATTTTCAGTATATAGTAGTAGTAGTTATCCAATGATTTCTAAATTAATATACAGAATGGTGCCGACAATACAACAATAAATTGAAACATGGGCTATATTTGTTCATAGTAATGGTTTGCCACTTTCAAAAAATCTTATTCATTTGATAATTTCATGACATTTGTACGAAATAATATAACATTGGCTGTTAAATAAAAATGTCATAAAATTATCAAATATTAAGATATTTATGAAAGTGGCAAACCATTTCTATGAACTAATACAGCCCATGTTTTAATTTATTGTCTTATTGTTGGCACCATCCTGTATAAGTCAGTCAATGAATCTAAATAATTAATAACATAACCGTAAATTTAGATTATATTAGTTTTCAAAATTAACGTTGCAAATTATTTTTAAGGCTGACTTTGTTAAAGTAAAAATAAAACTCTTAGGGCCTGCGTTCAATATTACAACTCACACTGACACTTCGAAATAATACCTCATCTTATACGGTCTGTGTTGGAAATACAAGCCGAACTTTGGACCCTGCGAATTCGTGGTCAGCAGCGCAAGGCAACTTATGCTTTTGGTGGGACTGCAGCAACAGGACATATTGCTGCAGAGCCACCGGCAGTAGATACATATACCTACCTATGAGAGACATACAAAATCATATCAATGGGACATTGCCCATTGGGATCCAAATCATTATAAACATTACCAAATCAGTTATCGTACAATCACAAAATCAAACCCATCATCACTACTATCTTGTTCATAATTATTCGGCTACTATTATCTATTTCATTATGAAACTCGACTCATTGATGTGGTTACCAAAGGTAAAACCTGTGGGAGATAATTATTTTAAAAGCAAGATTATGCAGACCAAAAGTAGATCATATAATCCAATTGGCGAATACATTTTTGTTAATAATTTCATTAAAGCATACCTTATAAATCTTTTGATATTTCAACATAACACTAATGGGTGATTATATCAAAGTTATGTATTACGTCCGGTTGTATGAACCGTAAATATATGACAACATACAATTACGTAGAGTATCGAATTGGAACCAGTTTTATTGGCTCTTCATGAGAAAGCTCATGAGAGGCCAAATTAGCAAAATAGATAATTGGATACAGTCCATCGTACAGTGTATTTCCTAATGTATAAGCATGAATAAAATAACTTGTTATTATCGCACGGGAATAAATTAATTCATTATAACTATTTACTATTCACATTTATGTCGTTTAAATATACGATACTTTAGGTTCCTGGTTATTTTGCTAACTTCAGTAGATATACATAATGAGGTTGAAGCAGACAAATTACATACTCCACTGTCTTTTGTCTCTGGCCTGTGCCTTCGAGCACAGCCGAATGTCCAGCCGATATGTCCCACTGCTGGGCACAGGCCAGCTGTGCCAGTGTTGGTGATGATGATGACATATTTTTAAAATTCTGAGTAAGTACCTATTGCCAAAGACCAAACAATAAAGCTTATACAGCTAGTCATAGACCATCACCAGTTAATTTTTAATTAATCGACTAAGAATAATAAAAAAAACTTGAGCCTACTAGAAACAGCGACCGTATTTCGTGGTATTTCTATACGGTAGAGTACCGTATATTTGATTGTGAAACCAGAGGTGGCTGAGTAACCGCCAAAATGTAACATAATAACAGTTATACCAATGCTATTGTTATGGACATAAGGTACTAAGAATTGTCCACGCTTAAATATATTGACTGTGTCAAATGATAATACATTCATAGTGAATTTACACTTTCTTTTTCTTCAGCTGATTTGTTATGTCAGAATTCCATAATTATTAAACTTTTTGTGTAGGGAGGTATGTAGAGTAGAACTAAGTTGAGTCAATATAAATAAACAAAACAACTATCTAATAAATAAATATTTTACTGGGTTTTTACTTTTTGAGTATCTAGTTTTGACATAGCAAATTACCTAATAATTTTATATCATCAACATCATCACCAGCCTATAAACGTCCCACTCCCCGTTATAGAGCTCGGTGTGTCGATTACGAAAACAAAGCAACTTTCGCCAGGGTCGATTCCGGGATTGGTCAACCAAAATTTTTAATCTCGAGCTCCTCCGTACTTCGGAAGGAACGCTAAGCCTTTGGTCCCGGTTGTTAATGCAACCGCCTTAACTCACCAACTCGCATTGGGCCAGCGTGGTGGTATTATAGCCAAAACTCCTCATGTGTTTCTTCATGGAACAGCAGGAACCAACGGCTCAACGAGCCTCCCGAAGCACAGAGGAGCTGAAGATAACAAACTTTCATTGGCCATGGGCCCAGGACCCACCATGGCGAAAGTTTCATTGTTTTTAGTATCGAAACCAGAGCGCTCGAACTAATACGCCACCGAGCTCCTTACTAATTTTATACAGGGTGGTGCCGTCAATGCGACAATAAATTTAAACATGGCCTATATTAGTCCATAGAAATGGTTTGCCACTTTCAAATATATCATATTTATTTGATAATTTCATGTCATTTGTATGAAATAATTCTGCCAACATTACACTATTCCATACAAATGTCATGAAATTATCAAATGAGTACGATATTTTTGAAAGTGGCAAACCATTTCTATGGACTAATATAGCCCATGTTTAAATTTATTGTCGCATCGCATTGACGGCACCACCCTGTATGTTCATCAGTAATTTAATCATTACAAATTGTTCAACATGTAAAAGGACTTCAAAAACTTGAAATATTTCTCGAAAAGTTAATACGAGTAAAAAAAAATTCACGAAAATGAAGCTTACGTGAAAGAAAGAACCCAGCACGCAGCTTTTGTTTTTCTTCCGGAATATGCTATGACTATAGCTGATAATATGAGTCCCTTGATCAGGTTAATTTTAATACAAAGCACAGGAAATGACTCAACACCACCTGATGTAAAGCGGTAAGAAGAGTCCATATGCGAAGACAGCTAGTGCAAGTACAGCTTGAAACATACTGTTGAAGCCGCCATCACCTTGCCGGCCCATAAGGTGCCTTTCCACGCCTCTTTTGAATGTTATAGGAAGGAGGGCACACATGTAATGGCAAAGAATTCCAAGTTTTGGAAGTACGACAAAGAAACGAGTTACTTTATTTCTTTGTGCGTGATATTGAGGTAGAGTCAGTGAACTGATGACTCCGAAGACCGGCGCGCGTACTCCTGAGTAGGAAGGGGGAAGGAGGGAAATGGTCGAAAAGCTCCTAAGAACACTCTCCATGATAAAGCTGATAGAAAGCGCTATGCGATGCAATGTTACGAAGCAATTGGCTCTAGGCTGTTCGTGACCTCTACATCGTCAATGATACGGACGGCACAACGCTGCAATCTGTCCAGTGCAGGGGGTACTTAGCGAAACCATCCCATAGGTGCGAGCAATATTACACGCAAGATCGGACCTGAGTTTTGTAAAGCGGGCATGATTGCTCTGGCGTTGAAAATCGACGCACCTTGTTCTGGACACCGAGCTTCCGAGAGGCTGTTTTGATCACGGTTTCAATGTAATTCCTCTGATTCAGATCGCAGAATGTCTCCATACCGAGTTAATAGAGCTCTTTGCTGAAAGAGTAGTGCTCTGAAGAATGGGAAGGGGAATAAGGAACGGCGACATTTGGCTCTGAACGCACAATTATACCCAAATCATATAATTTGGGCTTTATCCTGGAATGTTTATGAATTACTAGCGACCCGCCCCGGCTTTGCACGGGTGCAATGCTTATGTAAATATTATGCATGTATTATACATATAAACCTTCCTTAAGAATCACTCTATCTATATATCTATTTAAAGATCTGAGCATACATAGGGACAGACAGACGGCGGATAGCGACTTTGTTTTATACTATGTAGTGATGAAACCTTGCCAAACTTTAATACGCACAGATTTTAGTGTAAGACGATATAACTCTAGCTAGAACAAAGATTTTTTTACAGATATCCACATTTATGTACGAACCTGGTATAGAGTACCTGTATATTGTACATGTTATTTATATGCTATTGCTGAGTATATATCCACATTTTTTTTTAATTTAATTCAGTTACTGTCATTAAAAACTCCAAATTACTTTTATTGTTAAACCACTTTAAAGCTTTGTAATTTCGAAACGTTGCGTATCTTATAATGCACATATTTAATTTGTCACGCCGCGTAAGACTCCCGGGAATCTCAAAATAAATTATGTCTAGTCTGGAATGTGTGACTTGACAAGTTAAATTATTCACGAGGTTTTGTAAAAATCTAAAAGTGGCTCAGCAACCGTTAGTTATTTGGTGTAGGTATAAGCAGAACTGTATCTCGTAGTTTGTGGTCTACTATGATTTTACCTGCGGGGGAGGGGTAGTCGTTGTGGTAGTAGGTTTGCCTTTAACTAAGCCTCGTTTGAGGAGACCTCGCGACGGGACGTTTCGAGCTTCGCCGTCGTCCTGCGCCCGCGCAGACTCTTGACACGCCACCAACGCCAAGAACACGACACTGTAAAAATGACACAACATTAAATGCTATACATACTTAAGTATAGCAAAGCCGTAAGTTACGAGTAAGTAATAAGTATAATATTGCTCAAATTTGAAATCCCTTAGACTGCTGGAAAACCTAGACTTGTGTTTAAAAGAAAAGTGGTCAAAGCTCCTTGAGGTAGAGTTTTTTACAGTATATTTTAGATATCTGTAGGGAAGTTGACACAATTTCATTTTTCTAGATCTTTTTTAGTTTTTCTCACATTACACACTTCTTTTACTATTGAAAACTATCCTTTCTGTAAGACAGATGTTCTCCAGAACAAAGGCAGATGCAGTCAGGCACTGCTGGTCATTATAAACACGACTTGTTAAATAATAAATTTGAAATCGCGAATTATATCAGCTGTTCGTTCGTTTTCTAAAGCGTTCCCAATCCCATACATCTGGTATTAATGTAACACAAAAACCAACCCAATAACTAAACTACCTACATATAGATATCTGTTTCAAAATTAAAGTACCTAAGTTATGTCATAAGTAATGGATACTTCATTTTATGCGCATATTTAAAATAATCGCTTTCACATTCTATTCATATTCTAAGCGCATGTTTATTCCACTCGAGTTTAAGCATGACACCGTTAAATAATTTCTACTCAGAAATTGACACAATAATGTAACAATTATTGGAAGGTCAAATCGTAGAATCTTTAACGAATCAATAATTATATGCATGCTAAATGCTATTCTCTTGAATGTAGTTGTCTGCATGTTAACTACAGATACATATAGCCAGACAACAAAATGTCAGGGATATGTATAATATTGTACACATTCATCTATCAAGGTATTTGATTTGTTTAATTATTGCAAAATAAATATCCATCATGAAAACTTGTTCTATTTTCATTATTATCGCGATATTCTCAAGGATACCCAAGTGAAATATAGTCAGTTTTTTCACTAACTATACATAAGTATACACAAGCATCATTACGTCATACATAACTCAAATATAGCTATATTATTATTGGAATACCTATATTATACACTTGTGAGCAACATCTTCGTGAGTTCTCATTAAAGCATCACTATGCTGTTCTGTTACATAACCAAGGAGTATGACATGCTCAATATTATGAAATAGAAGACACTGTATCATTTCAAGATTACATAAAACGGTCAATCAATCGGTCGAGTTCAAGGAGCAAATAATGCAAATAATTTTCGCTTTTATGAAGGCGGAGATTGGTCGTGTCAAACGGGCATGCGGTTCAATGGCGGTAAATGTCAAGCTGGTATGGTATGCCGAGGTTGGGTGAATGTCGGTGCCGCTAGATACGGCATGCGTTGGAGCATTCTGCATCTCAAAACGCAAAGGTCGGTTCGCCGTTTTACTCTGAGATAGTTGAATGACAGGCCTGATGCAGGGTCAACTCGGGTGGACACTGGGCGATTCCGCATCCGCTTCCGACCACTCCTGTGTAGCTGCTTCCCTTGGCTTTCTCTACTTTATGTTATTCATGCGATAGCACGTATTAAACAATAAACCGTCACTATTTATGCGCTATCACGTTTGGGTAGTTACTGTTACTTCCATAAAAGTGGTAACTATTTACAAGTGACATTTATTGCTGTTGTTTATTATGAAATATTATTTGAATTTCAATGACTTTAGAATGGTCAGATCTGCCCGCTGGATCGTGGTTCAGCGAGGAGAAATCAATAAAGTTACATTTCGAGTCACGTTAGAAAAAGTGCACTTTCTATATTTATTACATTTACTACGTTCGTACGCGTGAGTGCCCAGAATGCGTAATAGTAACCTCAAATCGCGTCAAGGTCAGTCGGGCAAAAACCAGAAGTGGTAAAAAGTGGGCTGACCTCGCACTGCAATGCGGCGCCAACGCAACGGTGCAGGAAGTATCGATACCATTCCTAGTTCTGTCCCTAAATCAACCATTACAACACAGTTGAAAACAGTTCCCACTGTATTATTTTACCGCAACTAAACAAAGATGGTTTCAGACGTATCTAGTTACGTAAGCACTGATTTTATTGCTATAAAATGTAACATCCGTGATGGTAGGTTTTCTTTTTTAGTGAGGCCTCTCACAATTATTACTACTTAACTAACTAAACAACATAAAAAAACTATAAAATATATTGGTAAATATTCTAGCTTTATTAAATGTGCTGCAATAAAGCGATTAGCTAATATGTTTTTACATAATGAATAACTTTGTGTTGTCAGTTTGATAGGCACATTGAGCATCGAAGCTCGTGAGTTCCTACTGAAGCTCATCGGCAAAATGTCAATCGTCTCGTTGAGCAACATTGTTTTATTACCAGCTGTCTGTAAGTTCGCTGTAATGCCGACGACGTTGTGTAAGGTATTTTTGAGCACATGCTCGTGCATCTAAGTCTTTGTCTGAAATATGCTATTGTAATTTTCATCGATTGTAATCCTCAATAGCCATAAATTCCTTGCAGACTGTAGATACTTGGTTAATTGCATAAACGCCCATCTACTATGACTGTAATTTAGGTACTCAATTTTAAAGGCAAAATAGGATTACGTTCCACCAAATTGGCTTGGGAATTTTAATATATTTATAATCTTTACTGGTTGAGGCCAACTAGTGGAAGTGATTGCATTCATTATCAACCTGGTGCCTACCGGTTTGATTAATATTGAAACATTAAACCTTTTAAGTATAGTACTTAGGTACGAATTTTCGGTAATACATGTATACTGAACAATTGATCGATTAATTAAACCAGTAAAAGTCAATCAGACGAGGTTACTCTATCAAACAATTATTGGTATAATTACTAAAGCAGTCGATTTTGATTACCTGCTGAGAACGGTAGACATTGTGAAAATTTGAGCTACAGCTCCGGCTATGAATTAGAGCCGGAAGTCTAATAATAATAATATTCACATACTCACACCTAAGTATCTAGCTCAAAGTAAGCTTGTGGATACTAGATAATGGAGAAATATTGATAAATATGGATATAAATATTAGAAATGTGCTAAACAGGACTTGTAAACATCCATTACTCGTGAACAAATTCTCGTACTCTTTATACAAACATTTGCCTATACCGGGATTCAAATTCGGGACCACTGACTAAGTACCCTGTGTATGGCAAGGAGCCAGCCGGTCCTCAAATAAAATAAAAAATATAATCTTAATTATCTTAATAATAATAAAATTATATAAGTAATATTTCAATATCTATAAGTAGATTAAGATTTTAATAAGTTAACGTGCTTTTTCAAAAAGTATTAGTCGCAATAGGTCTCTAAAAGTAAAATCTTGTAAATAGAGCTAAGTAAGTAAGTAACTTAGATACTACTTATACAGGGTATTTGATACTAGAATTTTCAATTATTCTTCATTATCCATTAACTGCAGCTTGTTTAAAATTATCACCTAAAAGAGATGTTACAAATATGTATGAAGACCCGGCCAGGTCTATGTACACTATACTAAAAATAGGTAAAAATATGTAGAACAGTGATCAATTGTCCATTTTCTTTTTATTTGCTTTGTTGGGTGGTACAAAACAAGAATTTTCATAGTAAAAACTGCGACACAGCCAAATATTTATCATGGCGCGTATGTCACTTTGGTGACGTTTAGTTGACTTCTATGTCGCCCGCCATATTGCCATAGTGAATAACGGTGTAATCGAAGAAAAGTTTCAACTTTTGTACAAACAAACTATGCATGAAAACGAATTCTTAGTATTTTTCCCGGATTCAGGATATTTTTCCTGATATTTTGGGATAGTGTAGGTGCATAAACCTGGCCGGATATGAAACATCTTCCATCCATTAATGGATTAAATAACAAAAATCATGACTGCAGTAGGTACCTATTTGATATATAGTTAACTACTTTAATAGGTACTCAGTGTATAAAAATCTATTCAGGGCTGATTTTTCAATTGTCAGATGCTTTATCCATCGAATAAGTTTGACATTTTGAAAGCGTTTTATCCTGTTTACACAGACTTCAAAAAAAAGAACAAGGTTATAATTCGGCTGTTTACCTATGTTTTTTTTCTGTTAAGAACTCTGCTTTCAGAGAAAGAACAATGCTTTCAGATTGGTCCTATAGAAAATTTATCAGAACCGATTGAGTTGTTTGGTTTATAAATCGAAATAACTGGAATAATTAGGTACTTATGTGATGAATGTATGCGAAATTAAGGATTTCTGCTAACCTGTGAGTTTTCTGTGGTACTATATTAGTAAAAAATGAAAACCGATTTTTGGTTTAAAACACCAAAAAGGATAAATAATCAAAGAAGTTGCTCAGTCCGAGACACGGGCGATTAGTTTATAACTGTCCATTTTTTTTATATTCGCTTTGTTTCGTGTCGTGGTCTCGTGGTATACAAAACAAGAATTTTTGGCAGTTTTGCATCACGGCACCTCTGTCACTTTGGTGACGTTTAGCTGATTTCTATGTCGCCCGCCATAATAATAAATAATGGTGAAATTATTTTCCCGGATTCAAGAGATTTTTCCTGATATTTTGAGATAGTGTAACATTTACCTGGCCGGATTTGAAACATCTCATTTAAGTGGGTATTTTTGCCTTTTTTTATTAGGAGAGAGCTATTGGAGGACCTACTCGCCGCTGGCAAAGCAGCGAGCGTGTGCGGGACTCGCCCAGCGTCTAAATTTACCCTGGGAATACCCGCTAAAACTTCTGGATAACACCCGTGACTTTCGCGGAGGCGGTTTGGGATCTGAGAAGCAAATTCACCAGACCACCAGGTCTTACGGCCCGACTTCACGCCGGTGGACATTGCCCAGAGTTATGGGCAATCTCAGACGTGGCGGCCTTTGTATTGCGCGCGTGGGAGCCACCCGACGCGCGCGCCCGCCCCACAGGCAGACGGGCGATTGCATTGCCGCCCGCCTTCTCGCCCGCCTTCTCGCGCCCACCCGTCTACGGGGTATTTTGCCCAAGCAAATAAGATGTATAAAGTAATAAGATAGAATTAAGATACTTTTGGAATCGGTGCTTCACTTTCTACCGTTTCTGGAAACAACAGCACCAACTGTAAAAAAATATCTAAGTATCATAATAATAAAATTTTAAATTTATTATTTTTTCATTTTCAGTGTTTTGAAGTCATTTTTTTATTTATTTTTTGTGTTAATAGTTACCTTGTCAAAGGTAACAGTTAATCTTATTTTATAAAAAATATCTGAATAAAAGTTAAAGGATTGAAAAGCTGGCCTTAAATTAACTTTCCAATTGAATAGTTAGATGCTTGTTTTAGACGATTTGACAATGTAATGCAAACGGAGCAGTTGCATTTAAAAAACTTACACATCGAAGCTTTCAGGCCCAGCCCCCGTAGCATTCAGGAAAAAGTATGTCTTTCTCTTCGTCCGATAGAAAAAAGAGTTGAAAACTATTTTGTCCCTTAGGTATGCCCACTTAGGGCATAAAGGCCGGAGAGAGATTTCGCCCGCAAGTGCTACGCGGGCTTAGTCAACTAACAATTCCTAACAGTTAGTATTTTTAAAATACTGTTGGAAATGATACGTAGGTACGTACTGCAATATTAATAATCGTGACACGCCTATTTGCTGTTGTCTATCCATTTTGTGATATGCATAGAAAATAAATACGCGGTTTTGCGGACGTAATCAAACACCTATTATAATATTAATTTGTAAAACAAATATTAATTTATTAATATGGAAGTAGTAAGTTTAATAGATATTTGATTATAGCTAAGATTAAAATGCAACACTGAATAAATGCTACTCTAACCCATTATTAACCGACTTTAAAAAAAAATGACTTTGACTTTTGTGAAAAAAAAAATTTTAAACAAAAATTAAAACCGATTTCAAGAAACTGAAAAGGATAAAATAATTAAATTCAAGAGGTACTAATCACCTAGAAACATATTTTTTGGAGTCAGTGCTTCACGTTCTATTATTTCTGGAAACAACTTAGCACCAACTCCAAAAAATATGTTTCTAGGTGATGAGTACCTACTTAAGTTTATTTATATTATCCTTTTCAGTTTTTTTAAAGTCGGGTTTAATTTTTGTTTATTTTTTTTCACAATTTTTAGTGACAACTTTCTAAGGTCAAAGCTGGACGGGTGACCGTCAGCTTATATTGTTTCGTACTATCATATCGTTTCACTAAAAAGACACAGGAAAACAAAAATCCGCAATTTCGCATACGTAGACGACTTACTGATTTCAGTTTTTTTTTATTTAAAAACCAAACTACTTACCTAACTGATTTAGAAAAAAATTTTATGGGTGCAAATGGTAACTATTCTGCATCGAAGAAAAAAAGAATCGCGTAAATCGGATCAGAAATCTCGGCGTAATCGGTGTACATACATACAAAGAAAAAAAAGAAAAAAACATACCGACTGAATTGAAAACCTCCTCGTTTTTGAAGTCGGTTAAAATATTAAATATACTTTTTACTTATTGCAAATCGTTTTGGAGTAAGTAATAATCAGAAATATTCTGAGGACTAGTAGGTATTGCACTGGACGCAACGATGGTTCTTGAATCCGAACTTTGCAGCTGTTGCAATACCTATCTAGGTAAGTCAAAGGGCGGTAGTTTCGTACGACTACGAGAGTTTACATAACTTGTTGAGCTCGATCTGGCCTTTGGAGATCGTATCCTAAGCTCGCGCGAGAGCCGCCGTTATCACAGCACACCTTGTTGCTCATTCTTACAACTCCAATTTCGACATGGGACAGGGGAGCAATACAACCAACCGGTTTTTGCGATCGCGCTCAATAAATTTGAAAATTAATTGGATTGTTAGGACAGGCTTGAGTCCCTTTACCATTCCAAGGTTTATAAATCTGCAAGGGTTGCGAAACTAGGCTTAAATTAATTAACTACTTAATCCGATTTCGTAACATTGTCTATACTTAATACCAAATAGTGACACCGAACCTTGCCCTTGTTGCCTTATTAATTATGTGACTATTAAAACTTTCGTAACATAATAATATCTTAAAATATTCTTAATTTTATTTTCTTATCTTTCAAATATTATTTTAAAAAGATTAGAAAAGTGTAAAAACTAGTTAAAATTCATGTCTTGGGCCGAAACCGCGACCTCTCACAATCGGGGTAACTGCTCCAACCATCTAAGCTACAACCACTCAGGATGACCCCATAAACATAGGCCTTGATTTTTTCTACTTTTGATACTATTCTATCAAAAAAAAAAGTTCCTGCTGTAAATAAATATATAAAAGCATTTTAGGTTATAAATAAATAAAACTATTTCCACAGTCGGTAAAAGCTATAGGTAAGTACTAACATCCTTGGAACTGTGACAAAACTCTCAAGCGTAGGTATTAGAAAGGTGAAACATTCAAAACACAAGTCCAACTACTCTACACCGCTTTTAGTGACTTAATTTCCGTACTGAAATATGTAATACGGTCATAAAATGTTATACAAAAACGACTTTATCGACACAAGTATTCATTTCGTAACACTGTTGCTGCCCAAGAAACATATAATAACATACTAATAAGTAGCTAGTTATTAAAATTAATCGTCCTATGAACTAAATCGCCTTGCGAAGTTGTTAGTCAATAAGGGACGAAGATTTAAGGTCTATCTATCTTAATTTTAAAAGTATTCGCAATGCGTTCGCACAGCTTTAGGGACGTTTACAAGTTCAAAATTGGTGGTGGGTTACTCACATTGGAAGGATCTTCATGGTGCCGGTTGTCCAGTGTCGTAAGTTCCTTTCTCCTGTTTGCGGGCTGATACAGGTCCGCCGCACACGAAGCTCGCACTTATTCTGGTCGCTTGAGACAGCCGCCTTCGCTAAGCTTGCCACACTCGGTTGCAGTTCGGCCCGTCTCCCCTACGCGGAGGTTGCTAGTGGTGGGCGCATTATGACTGAATTTCGATACAGGAGTACTGAGGTCTCGACTCATTCTATCACTAACAAGTAAGTAATGGTAATTACTTCTTATACCATTCCAGATAGATTCCAGGAAGAAAAATGCTTAAAAAATAACTTCGCGCATGGTTTAGAAACTGTCACGTTTTCATTTTCGGCTTTTTACCTTAGAATAGGGTTTTACTTTGTCAGTTCATTTATTTTCCCGATTTTCGTTTGTTTCCTACATACTTCGACAAAAAATTACATTTCTAATGTGACTTTAATCCGAATTAAATTTTATATTGTTTGTATACAGTATTAACTTCTTGGTTCTTCACGAAATAATCATTTGGACAATACGTCATTGTCAGAATCACATCTGTTGATCATTTATAAGAAACGTGAAATTAATATTATACGTAATAAATCGTTCCAGCCCATGTCATTCTGCTTAGCTCTCTTATCCAAGTTGATCTTCCAATTGAACCGTAATTTTATAAGAAGAACTTAAATACCAATTTTTTTCAGCACTTTTTCTGTTGCTTTTAATAGTGCGATAATACACCTACCTATTTATATAACCAACAATCCACGCCGTCTAGTACGCATAGTAAAACGATCACCAATGTACCTCCTAACTATTCAATTCTATTGATGACTCAAATATTAGCAGTTTTATGGTCACTCCAGCAAAACGGGGTCCAAAACCAATAATCCCTGAGAAAAGTTACTTAAACTAAAAGTAGCATAGAATGGCGGATACCATGCCCAGTCTAAAAATTTTTGGATTACTGCTAGCTCTTTAGATTCAAGCGATGGTAAATTCAACTGCCAGAGTTCAACGAAATATTATTATAGCGTAAAAACTTCAAAATATTTTATCTGGGACTGGTCGTTCTTAGGAAACACTTAGAAATATATAATTATTTAGGTCTTCCTTTTCTTCTCTTTCTTTAGGTTTTTCTTTCATTTCTCAGTTAGGTCCCATATTTCAAGCACCTCGTTGACACCAGGTACGGCTACTGCTTCTGCTTATAGCATCGTATCAAATGGCGCAAATATGCCTAAATATCTGGGGATTACAATTGAGCCGTTTGGGTTAATAAGACATCGGTACCTTGGGGTCCAGGAACACACCGAATGTTTAGGGACATTGCAGATCGCTTTGTGAATCTTTAAGTGATAATAAGGCTGGTCAATTCGCACACAGAATAAGCCTTGCCATTCAGCGAGATAATACGACTAGCCTTATTGGTATACTTCACAAGATTGAGGTGGTCTTTTGTACACTGGTTTGATATAAATATCTCTTCTATAGAGGGTGTCCAGTTAACTTAACAGATAGTAAACGGGGCCCGTCACTAACGTTTCGCACTTGGTATGCCGCACGCGGCACATACCTAACATTGTCTACATAGCTACTTTAGACAATTGTCGATGAAATGGAGTAAATCCTGTTGTGACTTCACGAAGACTGCCGTGACATAAATGCTAAGTACTTTTACGAAAAATATTAACGTGTGAATTTTAAACTACGTTTTATATAGGATTATACTTTAACTCTGCTAATAATGATAGTTTTTCTCTAATAGGCATTATTAGTTTTTTTAGAAAAATAAACCATGTTTTTTTCATAAAAATTTAGAACTTTCTTTTTCCAGAAAAATCATCATAATCAAATCATTCAGTAAAATTATATGAAAACGTTTATGGAATTAATAGAGGTCTTATCGATGCGCTTAATATGCGCTTAAATGAAAGAAAGAGAATTAAATGAAAGAAGTTGGTTTCAAAAGAGTTTCCTGTTGAAGAATTTCTGAGGACGCTAATCAATGAACTTTTAAACTAATAGATATTCTGTTAACAAGTTTAGTATCACTGCTAGAGTTGTCGTGTTTTCGAGATCAGTTTTAGAGTTTTTAGTTTAACTATCATTATAGAAGCTCGGTGTTTCGATTACGAAAACAAATCAACTTTCGCCAAGGTTGATTCCGGGATGGGTCAACCAAAATCTTTAATCTCAAGCTCCTCTGTACTTCGGAAGGCACGCTAAGCCTTTGGTCCCGGTTATTACTATAACCGCCTTAACCCACCAATCCGCATTGGGCCAGCGTGGTGGTATTATGTAGGGTTGTAACGGAGGCCTTCTGAGCGGAGGCGGAGGCAGATGCGGAGGCGATGAGTTTCACTTCCGTGGATGCGGAGGTTAACAGAGACGGAGGCGGAGGTGAAGGTGGATGTAGAAAAAATAGTTTATTAAAACTATTAGAAGTGCGAAGTACTTATTTCAAATACGTACATTTAAGTAAACATATAAATTAACATTGTAATCAAAATTAAGGACAGGTTACCTAAGTATATTTGACAAACAATAGTTTTGTCGACCTTCCAAACGACACGCGGGTGGACGGCTGAGTCAGCATCAAGCGTCGCTCGCGCGTTATGGCTCTATGATTACGTAAATAATTCTCCGTTACAACTCCGCAAAAATTGTATGGAGGTGGAGGCGGAGGCGAAGGTACGATTTCTTGCGGAACTTCCGCAGTAATGGAGGCGGAGGTGAAGTTCCATTACATATTTTATCCCTTGTATTATGGCCCGAACTCCTTATGTGTTTCTCCCATGTAGGAAGGCCTGCTATGTCCAGCAGTGGGACGTATATAGGCCGGCGATGATGATGATGACTATAGGGCCGATATAAGTTGTACCTACCTAGGTATACAGAGTGGTGCCGTCAATACGACAATAAATTAAATCTTGGGCTATATTAGTTCATAGAAATGGTTTGCCACTTTCAAAAACATCTGATTCATTTTATAATTTCATGTCATTTGTATGAAATAATATAACATTGGTTGCATTATTTCATAGAAATGTCCTGAAATTATACATTCTGAAATTATACAGTACATAGCTATATATAGCCTTTCAGTTCGCTATGTTACATAAAATATCATCTTTAAAGCGGAGAAGTGACTAAGGTAAGGAGTGATAGGGGCAGGCATAAAAATGACATATTCCCCTGCGGCAACCGATTAGGCAACCAATGTGTAATGAGTGAGTCAAAACTTAGGTTAGTGAAAAATTATGATTTCATAATCCACCACTGAGGACTATTTATATACCCGCTTTTCCATATATACTTACAAGCAGCATGATGCTTTTAAAGATTGGCGAGTGTTCCCACCAGGCACTCCGTACGGATGTATTTTAACTAAAGTTTGGGTGCTATAACTAACTGTGCACATGATAATGTGCAATTCAATTCAATTCATTTATTTATTTGCAGGCATGTATAATGCACAGTTAGTATGATAGACTAGCTAGATATAGCTAGTCTATCATAACTTCTCCTTTATCACGAACTAGGCGACCAGCGGGGCGACGCGGGCGGCGCAGGCAAAGCAGACCCGAACACGAAGACGAAGTCAGCGTGCAGTTCCCGCTGCACCGGAGCGGGCGCCGTTGTTGACTTATATGTATTTCATATAGTATCTCTAAAATAATATAGCGACAAACATACACAGCCTAATATCGACGTAGAGTTGTAGTAGATACGCTTACGCGCAACGCTGTGTTTAAACGTCAAAATAAATGGAGGCAATGTTATCCTATAATTCTTAAAAAAGTTCAAGACAATATTTAAATGAAAACGTAAACTAAACGAAGAGCTCTTTTAATTTTTTTTCTCCCAACTAATTACAACTGTTACGAATCTTCCTTGGCAACTTAATTCCGAACAAGAAGTTAATTTAACTTTCAGCGGTATTCAGAAAAGTGAACATTTCCGGATATGTACCCAGATATAATTAAATTGGCTGGACACGCTGCCGCCTGTCTACAAAAAACTGCAAACATTACATACTTATCTCTTTTCCTTGAGGCAGAGGAAATGAATGTCGCACTGCCTTTCTTCTTCTTGGGGACAGAAGAAAGAGGTGTGTGGGGCTTGCACCTACTAAAACCCCTGCCATGTACCTACCGGTTCACAATGGACAGCAGCATTCTGGGTGCTCATGGAGCTTAACTTCCATGTTGCTACTGTCAAAGGTGAAGTGACTGCTGAGAAGCAGTCCCGTCTTTTGGGGCTTGTGACAAGAGCCCCTTAACAACATCAGGTCGACACAACGGTGTGCATGCGGATTGAGCGATCCTACCTTCAATCTTTACAATAATCGACGAAGATTTAGTAAATAATTGTTAAATGCGTCACGGTGAAGTAAAAAAATTGTAAAACCTGAGATAAAACAGATATAGTCAATAAAGTGGATCACTCATACCGCATGCATTATAAAAATCCCATAATGTATATCTCATAATATACAACAGTTCTGCTTCCTATTTCTACATCAAAAAGTTGTAAAAAAATGTTAAATACCATTACCAAATTATGAATTCATTTGCAGGTCCCGTTTAGAATTTATAACGATTTATTTGGATCACTCACACCGCATGGTGACCGTATGAGTGCTCTTAAAAATATCATCTTAAACTAAATAAATACACATTATTTTTGTTGTGCATTGTAGCTAAACGTAAGGTTGAATTTGTTCGTAGTAGTTCGTAGATTCATGTTTCCTCCAACATGCCGTGTGAGTGATCCATACTTTGGCCTCTACTAACTTTTGTATACCACCTACGTCGATTGAAGATATATCCAAAATTGATAAATATTATTTACTAAAATTTGGCATATTTTCTTTTAATGGACGTGTGATACTTTTGGAAATATCTTGTTTCGTAGATTCCTGAAGAAAATCTCTGAGTAGGGTGTGTTTGATTTTTCATTTTGTGAGACTATGTGATATATTCTTACTGAGATAGGAGAAAATAATTAAAAAAGCTTGTGTAAAAAACAGAATTGCATTTTATTTTTGCTAGCTTAGCATTTTTTAATTGATCAATCAAAAATAAAAACCAACTTCAAAACAATTAACTTCAAAACCATCTAATTTATTATAAACTATTCTAGAATAGTAAAAGTGGTATTTTAAATTAATAAATAAAAAAAATCATGTCTAGACATGATTTACTTATGCTCCTTTAACTACAGACACATCCTTTTCTTTCCAGAAAAGTAGTCTGTGGTTAATGGACCAAAGACCCACTGGTGGGTCTTTTTGGTGGTTCTCTGAAGACTAAGGGATAATTCTCAAATCAATATTTTTAATGTAATCAAATAGAATTTCTCTGAAATGTAAATAATAGTATAAAAAAAATTAAAACCCACAACACATAAGAACTAAACAAAACAACATTAATAAATATGTCAAACCAATTTGCCAAATGCTATTTTAATGGAATGTATGTACTTACTGCTAGTCAAAGGCTACTTTAGATAAAGCTAGTAACAAGCGATTTTATATGATTAAACGAACTTGCCAAGTGAAGTTCGATCATTATTATATTTCGTTGCTTCATTCTTCAGATATATATAACCAGGTAGTCCTCCTCAACCTGCAAGGCAACGTCGCTGTATATTTAAGAGTAATTAAACGTATTTTTTCTTAATTTAGTTAAAGGAAGTAGGAAAAAAAAGACTTTTGACAATGTCAACCCCACTTTCGCGCTCACGTTTCATCATTCTTTTTAGAGCCTATTTGCAAAACTTTTTAGGGAATATCGGGTGGGATGGGTGTTTATATCTTCGAAAGAAGCAACTCATATAATAATGATCGAACTTCACTTGGTAAGTTCGTTTAATCATATATTATATTTCGTTGCTTCATTCTTCAGATATATATAACCAGGTAGATTTTCAGAGACCTAAACAATAGCTTTGCTATATTGACATTTAAAGCGTATATTATGATCTATTAAAACGAAGTATGACACGTAGGTACTAAAAATTATGACTGCTGTGGAAAGCTATATTAGATATCTAATATGATACCTATAAAGGTAATACGTCAAAATATGTAACTTAATTTACACCATTCTGAAATTATAATTCAATATCCTCATGTCAGCCCGTGACGTCCTCTGCTGAAATTATGATTGCGTGATTGACTTATCTGTTGGGGTCCGTGTATAATCGTTAGTTTCTTCTGCACGTGACTTGGCGGCGGGCCTCTGGGCGGGCGGCACCGGCGAGCGATCGCCGCGTTGGACGAATAGCCCAACAAGTAGGGGATGCAGAACCGGACCTTATTTAGGAACCGGGTTTTTCGGTTCCGTTTTACCGAAGAACCGGGTACCTGGGTTTTTTCGGTTCTTTTGGGTCGAGAAATTAAATTTAATTTGTTTTGGTTTTGTTAAGAAACTCTATTAATCACAGTTAAGAAAATAAATAATATGGGAAATTGCTAAACAAAGTTTTTAAGTAATCAATATGTCATGTATATCAATGTGTGAAGCGGTAAGAAAAGTCCATATGCGGAGACAGCTAGTGAAGCTTGAAACACACTGTTCTAGCCGCCTCCACCTTGCCAGCCCATAAGGTCACTTTCCAAGCCTCATTTGAAGGAACCCATTTTAAAGGAAGGAGGAAACACATGTACTGGCAAAGAATTCCAAGATTTTGAAGACAAAGAATCGAGTTACTAAACTTCTTTGTGCGCGATTTTGAGGTGGACACAGTGAATTGATGACTCCGAAGACCGCCACGCACGAGGGAAAGAGGAAGGAGGAAGGTGGGATAAGTTCAAAAAGCGATGCAATAATTGATGAAATGTCTCGCCGCAATTGCAGAGGCTCGAAGTGTGCCGGCAATAAATTCCAAGTTGTGGAAGTCCGACAAAGAAACGAGTAACTAAACTTCTTTGTGCGAGATGTTGAAGTGGAAACAGTAAATTGATGACTTCGAAAACCGGCATGCGTGCTCCTGAGTAAGAAGGGGAAGGTGGGATAAGATCGAGGAGGTACTTTGGGGAGCCATCCCACAGGTGCGAGCAATATTCAACGCAATACCGGACCCGAGTATTGTACAGAAGGCATAATTGTTCTAGCGTGAAAAATCGACGCACCTTGTTCAGTACACCGAGCTTCTGGGAGACTGTTTTGATAAAAGTTTCGATATAATTCCTCTGATACAAATCGCAGCATATTTCCATACTGAGCAAGTTGATGGAACCCTGTGCCAAAAGAGTAGTGCCCTAAAGAGAGGGAAGGGGAAGGAACGGCGACATTTTGGCTGTAAACTCGCACTCCTGTGTTTTCTTAGCATTGAACTCATTAAGATTGTTAGATCCCCATTCAGGTATGAGGTTCAACACCCTGTCGAGCTCAATAGTAAGATTCATTCTCTCCATCTAGGTTTCAACGCGCCCAGCCCCTGGGCGACCGTAATATCCACCATGCACTGTACTGTCATCCGCATAGCAATGAATGTTTCCTAATAGAAGCATGTCATTGATATTAAGAAGAAAGAGAGTAGGGGATAGAACAAAGTCTTGAAGTACACCAGCGTTCACTGGCATGAACCCCGAACACGGATTCTCTGCTTATGCAGGAATGAGGTTATGAGCGACCAAAGAAAGAGTATATAAGTACGGTAAAATGAAAAAAGTACCTATTAAATACTTTATTAATCTGCATTTAGCTAACTTTGTGATGTGTATTAAGTGAAAACAAAAGAATGTAACAAAAAAGTATCCAAGGATGCTTCAGCTTATGCTGAGTGGATTCCTTTTCAGTGACATATTTATATTGTTATTTGTTCAAATGTGTTGTATTTGGCTTCTGTAGTCATAATTGTGTGTTTCTGAATAAATTATTTTATTTCATTGCAAAATATGGTATCTATACTTACATGTCCAAACTTACAATAATAATAACGATTATTACTTTTGTTTAAATTAACACACCAGTACACTTTGATAATTAACGATGCACTGTCTGAGCAAGACAAAATGGTGGCGAATGAATGCTGTGAACTGCTATGCTGCCCCATACCCTTACTAGTGTAGCCATGCCACGCCTTACATATTCCAAGTTCGATTTATCACAAACAATATCGTTAAATATTTGATTTCTTTGATGACATTCATAGGAACCGAAAGACCGAAAAACCCGGGTAATATCTTTTTAAGAACCGGTTCTTTGAGAGCTGAAAGAACCGGGTAGAACCGGGTCTTTTCGGAACCGGGTAGAACCGGGTGCATGCCCTACCAACAAGGCACGCAGCGGCAGCGGACGTCGAAACAGTTAATATATGTATTTTGACACACAAGGGCGTCGCCAAGGGGGGGGCAGGGGGGGGGGGGCAGCTGCCCCCCCCCTAGAGAACCAAAAATCAAAAAATGTAGGCAACAAAACTACAACGAATTCACAAAGTATGATAAAGTAATATTCTATAGACGGTTTTAAAATAAAACTTACAAGAATTTCATGTTATTGTGGTCTAGAAAATTAAGAAAACCATTATTGTGGTCTAGAAAATTAAGAAAACCCCAGAACTTATGTTTTCATTAACTGCCGTAAATTATTGCTATAAATTATTTTTGTTCAATATTTCTAATATTTTAATAACAATGGTGTCAAGAGCTCATGACGCTTTATATATTTGAACTTTGCACCGTTCTTATTAAAATCACCATACAGTAGAGGTAACGCGCGGTTACTCTCGCTACAAATGTAAAGCGTCGATCATGCTCTTGAGTCTTTACTGTACCTACAATTTTACAAGGCCTAAGATCAAATGTCTTCCATGCCCAGTAACTACACGAACTGTTTCATAGCTGAAATAAGAAAGGCTGTGGTACTTGTTCGAGAAAACCTCTGTAGGCAGCTCATTCCACAACCTGAATGGCATAATCGGGAGAAAGTTTCTATGAAACCGTATAAGTACGCGACCACTTTGGTCCCAACGTGTGAGGATGAAATTCCCTGCCGATGCTGAGCGGTACGAGGAAAGAGGCCTTGGGCATCATGTCGAATAATTCCTCAGAACAAAACTCGTTATGCAAACGGGAGAACGCACATAAGAGGGCAAAATCTCTCCTTTGATTAACACGGAGTGGGGCGGTTACGCTTATCGCTGAGCCCGGGGGGACCCTGACGATTTTGTGGGAATCCAGGGCAAACAATTCGGCCTTCCCACTCAAATCTACCGCTAAAACCCTATTCCATAATTTTGGGGCGACACGCGAACAAACAAGCAGTCAACCCTGCCACTCTGCGGTCATCCCGCACAACTGCGTGCCTCTTCCTACTCCAATCTATTCATATTTGATGGGCCGAGTTATACGGCGGTGAGCCTCCCTGACCTTCCACCTACGGCACCACTACAACAGGAGAAGCAAATGGACGTAACGCCTTCTTCTTAGCCGTGGCTGTCTGCGACTGATCGGGTCAGCTAAGGGCCACCCCTTTTTGACCAGCTCCGCAGTCTCCTATTTCATATGGCGCCTAACTTGAGACATATACCATACCAAGTTTTTTGGATGCCAGCTTGACTTTATCCTCTAAATGACTGCGGAACTAAACGTCACTACGGATATTCCGAATTCCCGGTACTCTTAGACATCGAAAAGGGTATACTAAGAAAATGTGGAGCACAACCTTGTCGGGCATGTGGTGAAGGCCAGGAATCGATGGAACATCTGTTGTGTCAATGCGATGCCCTGGCTAGGATCAGAATGAGTCTTCTGGAAGTGGCGTAGCCAAGGCCAGAAGACTATAGGCTCTTTCACTCCAAAGATATAGTGAAGCTTATGGCAGCTATATTAGGGACGTGGGAGGAGTAACGGCAGGGGTGGCACAAAAGATCCCGAAGGGTCGAAGTGCATCGTGGCATAGTCACGGCCCAATGAAAAGATAAGATGCCTCACCTTGTCTTTCAATGGCAAATGCTCAACGGTGTGTGAAGTATATTAGAAGATCACCAGTAGATTGACTACTGCGAATGCCGTATTGTTGACGGTCGCTAATTAGTTTATATTTTTCTCATTCTCATTTTTTCTTTCCTTTTCTCATTTCCCTTTTTTTTCTTTTGGTGCAGGTATCTATATGCAACGATTACCACTTACCACCAGGTGGGCCGTCAGCATGTTTGTCATCTAGTCATATTAAAAAAGTTCTCCATATTAGCAACTTGCCCCCCCCTGGGCTATGGGCTGGCGACGCCCTTGTTGACACATATAATAAGTATCTGGAACTTGTCATGTTTTTGTCAATAAACCTGTATCTACTGATTTCTTTTACCATACCCAATGGTAATTTTTATTCTAAACTTTAGCTTTAGCCCCATGAAATAAGAACAAGTCCGATCAAATCATGAAGTATTATGTAAAGCATCTCGCTCACTAATCTACTTAGACAATATGATATGTGTATATAAATAAATTAGGCCCAAGTGCTATTTATAATTATAATAATATTCATACACTCACACCTTTATCTAGCCCAAAGTAAGCATCATTAAGAGCTTGTGTTATGGATACTAGATAACGGAGAAATAATTGTAATAATATGTATATAAATATGAGAAATATACTAAATAAACACATAAACATCCATGACTCGTAAACAAATGCTCGTACTCATCATACAAACATTTGCTCCTACCGGAATTCGAACCCGGGGCCTCTTGACCGAGAAGCCTGTATAGTAAGGGGGTATAGACCCTCGGCCAGCCGTCCGTCGAATAAACATAGAATAATGTAAAGAGAAAACATAGCACTGAATTTGTCAGCGAGCTATATTGTGATTTGATATTGGTATTATCAGACGGGTATTGTGGTGTTCGAATGGTCTTTCTATAATGCGTTCACGGATTCGATATGTGTACTACGCATACCACGGCAAAGTGCCCCCTGTGGACTGTTAAACTATCACCATATTATTTGTTATGCTTGTTTTGACTTAATTAAATCAGTAAAACTCATTTTCATCATCACAAATTTGCGAATTCTTATTTACATCATTCTCTTTAAAAACTGATATTTATTGAGAAGCTTAGCAAAGCATGAAATTTCGAAAAAATATATAAGTACCTATTCATTTTTTACATGTAAAGATTGGCGTTTGATAATTCTGAAACGACTAATTTTGTACAAAATTTTCTTTAGAATTTTATTGAAATAGATCAAATTTTAATATATAACTGGGCCTATTTCCATATAGTCAACAATTAATGAATAAATATGACATTCGCCTACAAAGGCGACGCGGGTAATATGATTGCCCTTAAGCAATATTTATTGAAATAAATTATATCAATTCGGTAGTATATTATTAATATTGAATCATCATCATCATCACTATTGCAGCCAAGGCACGCCCATAAGGGATCTTGAAACTAATCAGTAAGATATAATATATTTAATTTCTTATATTAATACGGTATTATTATTGTTTATTCATTATTATTATTGTTTACTTATCGAATAATACACATTTTGAAGCTTCTTATCAACCGCTACCGGTCAGAAAAATTCCGCGCGGGTAGCATGACCCAGCGCCGTCAATACCTACAGGGAAAATACTAATTACCAATATCTAATTTATATATTTTAAAAAATCATTAACTTAATGAGAAGTCAGTGTTATCATTTTTTTTATTGCTTTAAAAATTATTTTATATGTGACCCCTAAATTTTATTTTTAAACATTGCAAATTGTAAAACAGTTGGACATTTTGAAATTGTTGGATATTTGAGAATGAGATATTCTAAGCTTCTGTAATTCGTCTTTAAGAAATACTTATGTAAACTTCATAATATCAAGGGTATTATGCGTAAGAAATGTAAATATCTTGGTATATTTATTTATGGCTAAATATTTATCACTTAAGATGTATAAACCCGTTTTCTTTTGAATACTGATATTTCTCTGTAAGAAATTAGCCAAAACGAATCACATAGAATACACAATTATGAGCAATAATTTTGAATAAAGCTGTTTCAGAAAAAATAATTGAAAAACACTTTATACTTTCATGGTTATTAACATCTGAATTAGAGACAAATGGTACATTACATGGTTAATATCTCCAACATAATTCTGTTTTTTTCTTTTTTTTAGTATTTTATTTAAATAATAGTCAGTTATAATAGCTTATCTTAGCATAGCCAGTTTTATGCGATGACTGTATAAATTACACGTAATTTAAGTCGCAAAAGGAATACAAATTCTCTTTTTGCAAAAAAAACTGTCAGTTCTCTGACAAAAAATTGATTTTCTATTGTGTCTGGGTCCGACGGTAATTAGTGTAATGGCGGCGGCACCTGTAGGTGGGTAGAGAGAGAAAAATAAAATAAAATATTAGTTTTAGACATGGTATTTCGTTAAGACAATACGTAACCTTTAATTATTATATCTTCTGTAACATACTAGGTTACACTGAGAAATACTTACAGTAGTAATAATCAACATTTTGCAAAGTGCAACTACTGTTTATTTTATTTAACAAAGCGGTGTATCTCTATGCCTTTATGTTTGGCTAGCTACAGGTATTCGAAAGTTCAGTTTTTTATTATTTATTACAATGATTTATGTTCTTTCAATAAGTACCTATAGGTACCGTGAGCATCTTGGGCCTTAAATAGGTAGTTAAACATTATATATATTATATATTAAGTGACTGCTTTATTGGAATAGTCACCTATTTAATAAGGATGGAACTGACTTTATTTCAGTTTCAAGTTAAATTTAATTGTTACCCACACACAATTTAATGATATATTCATATAAAAACCATAGCGCCATACCTAGGTGTATAATTTGGTAACATTATTACATAAGAAATTTCCAATAAACATAATGTTTATAATTTTAGAGTTTTATTATGTGCACCACTGGAATATATAACAAACACAATACAAATCGTTAATTTGTTTATAATGTTGATATTATTAATTTTCCTTAATAGTAAATTAATGGTTTTTATGTAGGCATCAGTAAATATTAGATTATATACTCACAGAATATAAATAATAATAATAATCAAAAGCTGTACGTATTCTTAAAGAATATTATTTGATTATTAGTAGGGACTCACTATAAAGGTCACCATTGAAAAATCTAAAATAGGTAATTAATTGTTCTATACGAACTAGGTATATCAGTTCCGTATTTAATAAACGGTTTGAGTTTTTGACCATGTATTAGATACACCCGAGCCGAAAGGTTGTGGCATCACATCAGGTCGATAGTGACGACACCATAATATAATGAATTCACAGTATTTACCTGCGTGTTTACGCTGGCTCGGTAGCATGAGACGCGGGTGGCAGCACTGAGCCGGAGTGAGGCGCGCTCGGCGCCTAGTCAAGATGCGTCTCAGTCAAGCATATGACATCCCTCTCAGTATGGGCAGGGAAGCTCCCATGGCGCCATAGCCGTGTTAGTATGTATGCTATGCGGAAGGGCTATGAGAATAGAACAATTTGTTCTAGGGAGTATAAAAAATCGCCTTTGGACGAGCCTCGCATTTGACTCGCAGTCAAACGTCGAGGACTTATTTATTCCCTTTTTTAACTCGCAGTTAAACCAGAGAAACTCCCAAGCCCTACACGAGCGCTTATCAAATTGCCATTTAAATTTAATTAAAAATAAAAATTTGAAAACAGCTATAATATTTATTGCCAATAAGCAAAGATAGTTACAATATATTTAAAAATATGTGGGTATTGAAATAAAGTGACAAAAAAATATTTTTATACTTGAAACAAAAATGCTTAACCATCGTGTTAACACGCAGTCAACCTCCCGGAAAGCTTATAGACACTAAACATTTAAATTATAAATATTATATTTACGTATTTCGTAAAATATCACTTTACTGTTGAACTTTTTAACAGACATAGTTACAATATATTTAAAAATATGTGGGTATTGAAATAAAGTGACAAAAAAATATTTTTATACTTGAAACAAAAATGCTTAACCATCGTGTTAACACGCAGTCAACCTCCCGGAAAGCTTATAGACACTAAACATTTAAATTATAAATATTATATTTACGTATTTCGTAAAATATCACTTTACTGTTGAACTTTTTAACTAACTAGCACGTGCTAGTACTTTAAACTATAAACACTAACTATAAGTATACACTCTTTTACTTTTAGACACTAAAGAGAGCGCGTGCGATGGTTGCTACGCTGGAAAGAAGAATGATGAAACGTGAGCGCGAAAGTGGGGTTGACATTGTCAAAAGTCTTTTTTTTCCTACTGCCTTTAACTGAATTAAGAAAAAATACGTTTTTTGTAAATAATTAAGAAAAAAATACGCAAGGCAACGTCGCTGTATATTTAAGAGTAACCTCTTAAATATACAGCGACGTTGCCTTGCAGGTTGAGGAGGACTACCTGGTTATATATATCTGAAGAATGAAGCAACGAAATATTATTATTATTAAGACTGTATAAAGGCGAAAATAGTATTATGGTTGCCTAGTTACCAACCATTAGCTTGTAGAGGGAATGAAACACTTATTTCGTTCGCGTAGAACAGTTTACTGGAGAGGGTTACACAGTAGGGAAATAGCGATATTAAAAATATAAACTTGTATCAAAACACATGCACAATAATAATTATTTAGCGGAGCAATAAATATTTCATGCAGTTGACAACGGACCTCAGATGATCAGAAAGCAGAGAGAACGGCGAACCGAGCATGCTCGCGCACCGTCAATCCAACATAGACTTATTGCGTCACAGCGGTCAAGCAAAGTTGTTTTGCTAGCTAGCTAATTCACCTGACTTTGCCAGCTGCCATAGAAAATATAATGAAACTAAATAAACTGATGTAACCCTACAGTATAAAAGCAACAGGACATCAAGCGTATGAGTTTGACCTTGAGCATTTGTAATAGAGGCGGGTTTCGTGCACTACGAAACCCGCCTCTATTACACTAGACACTGTCACACTAGATTTTCAGCTTACTGATAAGAAGGTAATTCTTGGAGTCGCGGTGCTGCACTTCCTAATGCGTATGCGTATGCTTAATTTATGACTTTCATTATAATATTTAGGTAGGTGTATAAAATAAATTAAAATGAAATAAATGCAGCAGAATACTAATCATTGGTCTCAATCTGTTGATTATCTTGTGAATTATAGGCATCCAGAACACTTGGAACTTGGAACAAAAGGTAATCTTTTAGAAAATATATTCGTGAAATAATATGAATTCTCATTGGGATCATACACTTTTCTTCGAAACAAAGATACTCTTTTCATGTTACCAGTACGTTGTTAGCAGAAAGTCTTACAAAAATATCTTTGATCTATAAAAATGCCTAGTTTTGTTTCGGTAAGGCTATAGGTATCACACCTCACAAAATGAAAAATCAAACACACCCTACTCAAACATTTTCTTCAGGAATGTACGAAACAAGATATTTCCTAAAGTATCACACGTACATTAACAGCAAATATGCCAAATTTTAGTAAATAAAATTTAACAATTTTGGATATATCTTCAATCGACGTAGGTGGTATACAAAAGTTAGTAGAGGCCAAAGTATGGATCACTCACACGGCATGTTGGAGGAAACATGAATCTTGAATTTCTTCTTTCGAATTATAAGTTTTTGTCAAGACCACTGTTTAGCAAATTCAACCTTACGTTTAGCTATAATGCACAACAAAAATAATATGTATTTATTCAGTATAAGGTGATATTTTGTAAGAGCACTCATACGGCCACCATACGGTGTGAGTGATCCAAATAAATCGTTATAAATTCTAAACGGGACCTGCAAATGAATTCATAATTTGGTAATGGTATTTAACATTTTTTATCAATTTTTTGATGTAGAAATAAGAAGCAGAACTGATAAATATTATGAGATATACATTATGGCATTTTTATAATGCATGCGGTATGATTGATCCACTTTATTGACTATATCTGTTTTATCTCAGGGTTTACAAATTTTTTACTTCACCGTGTCGAATTTAACAATAATTTACTAAATCCTCTTCGATTATTGTAAAGATTGAAGATAGGGTCACTCAAACCGCATGCACACGACACAACGGTACATTGGGTGTGTCGACCAAACTCTGGTGTAAGCCAGGTGACAGCCCCCTACTGTCGCCATAGCACTACGGCGGCAAAAGTCGGCTATAGGCCGCCCTTCTGCGCCCTACTCTTCTTTGGCGCGTGGCGGTCGTGGCGGCAGCCTCCCGCTCACGTTCCGCCTCCTCCTTCCTGGACATGACGTCCTCACAGAAAGACTGCACCGCTGTCCAAGACCTCTCGCTTTCAAGTTTCAACCATCTTAAATATGATGTTCGGGAGGGAGAGGTCGTTCCCCACGATGGTAGCCATAGTACTGCGCTGTGCCACCCACGCTGGGCACATCTCCAGAGTATGTTGCGCGTCCTCTTCTATACATCCGTCACAGTGGTGGCTCCGGGCCGTGGGCTCTCCCCCTCCTATTCGCCACAGGTACCTCCCGAAGCAGCCATGCCCCGAGAGGCCCTGTGTCATACAAATTTTGCGTTGCCGTGTCGCCTAACTAACCACGGTTGCAGGACTGGGCGGATCACGTCAATCGTACGTAGGCCAGCGCTAGGATGCTCCAACCTCTGAACCCAAGCTTCCTCAGCTACTACGCGAAAATCACGCCTCATAGTCTCCAACTCTTCGGAAGTTGGTCTGTTCCCTCTCTTACGCTGGTCATCTCGCCACAAATACACGAACGCAAGTGCTCGTGCATCCAAATCCCAGAGGAGCGACCCCGCCAGCACGCATGCCGCCTCGCTGGAGATTGGGCGATAGCCCCGGATCACTCTGGTGGCCATCATTCGCTGCGGCTTTCGCAACAAACAGATGTCTCGCCGTTTGAGGGTGTTCGCCCACACCGGAGCTCCGTAGAGCGCCATAGATCGAACAACCCCCCATGTACAGGCTCCTAGACCACTGGAGGAGGTGTCTGGACCACATAAATTTGGCAGGAACCCACTTATTGCCGCCGTCATCCTTATTAATTTCGGGACTAACCGTTGAAAGTGGGCGTTGAAATCCCAACGACTATCCAGTGTTGGTACTGCCGATTGCAATTTTCGTGCCACTAATAGTAGTACTTGCACCTCTGGGTGGTGCACTTCGGGGTCCATGGAAACTTATGGCCTCCGATTTTGAAAGGGCCACTTCGAGACCTAGGCGCCTAATGCCATACCAATAGCCACCTGCCTTTGTGATTTTGCCTGTGCCAAAACCAAAGTGTCATCTGCATAGCAGACAATGCTGACCCCTCTTAGATTAGGGCTTCGCAGCGCCCAGTCGTATCCGATGTTCCACAGGAGTGGACCAAGTACTGACCCCTGTGGAATACTGCAAGACATTTGATGCCTTTGCCAACCATTGCTGCTTAAATATGCCACAAACCTCTCTGAAAGGTAGTCAACATTACATACCTACTAGAACTACCTGAAAGTAATATTTTTAGTTTTTGACAATAGTTGAGCAAGGAAAATGCCTCCCCCCAAAGGAACCGGTCCTTCGCTGCCCGCATCCATCGACTTTCCGCGACCCCAACCAGATTGTTGTTCGACCTTGTGGGGGTCTACCAACGCTGCGTCTCCCGGTACGAGGCCGCCACTCGAGGACCTTTCCGCCCCAAGCAGCCGTCAGTCCTGCTTGCAACGTTGTCTGCCCACTATGCCACTTAAGGTTTGCAATTCTATGCTATGTCGATAATGTCACCTACCTTTCTGATTCGATCACGTAGAGAGCATAGCCCCCCCCTTCGGGTAATAATGAGCATTATTATGAGGTCCATTGTAAACGGCTAAATTTCGGTTCCGTATGTCACCACTAGCAACACACAAGACTTTCGTCTTGTGAGACACTGCGGAAGTTGGGCCGTGAATATGCCGCTATGCTTCCCGGACGCTGCCCAGCCGAGTTGGCTCAGTCGATTAGTAGTTCTGATTTGGCCATCCACGCACACTGGTCAAATTCATTTTGTATAATTAACTTAATATTTCAATGGTCATATTTTCGTAAGAACATAATAAATTACATAATTCCATATTATGCTAGACTAGACTAAATGACGCGATCTGATAGCTGTCGCCAGGTCGTAGGTGAGAGAGAATCGTCCAAGAATCCATTAGGTAATGCAGACGAGGTCGTGTGCAACTATTATTTTATTGATTGCAATCGTCAGTCATCCGCGGACACTGTGTGTTTATGTTTTTAGCGGCATATTTAAATTTTTTCACATTGTGAATAAATGTGATTTTTAAACCCAGACGAAAAAAGAGGGGTGTTATAAGTTTGCGTGTGAGTCTGTGTATCTGTATCTGTCTGTGGCATCGTAGCTCATAAACAAATGGACCCATTTTGCAGGATGCTCAATTCTTCAGAAACTGACAGCGGGAAAGCGTATTTGGGCTCATAAGAATACTTAGTCTCGATGAGATGATTGAGATAATTAATGACGCCGGGGCTACAGAAATTTTGATTTTTTTATTTTATTGTATTTATGTAGTACTAGCTGACCCGGCGAACTTCGTACCGCAAATATTAACATTAATATTTATACGATAATAACGTCACTTAATTGTTTTGCCTTCCCGGAACCCCTCCACTAACACTTAAACTTTTGGTATGGTATTAAAGTTCAAATTGACTTTTAAGTATTATTACAAATCTTTTGTACTGGAGTATAGAAAAGTGTTGTTTTTAGACTTTTATAGGCATTTTTTTTAAATTAAGAGCCATTCTCGTACTTCAAGGAATATTATAAAAAAGAATTAGCGAAATCGGGTACACTACAAAAATACGAAAAACTTAATTCCGATAGTCATAATCACGAATTTCAAAATCCCGAATTTTATAACACCGAATGGTTCAAAATTCCGATAATAAAAATTCCGTGTTTCAAAATTCCTATTTTTTTAAATCAGAATCTTCAAGATTCTGAATATTTATAATTACGAAAATCAATATGCCGAAATTGAAGACACCGAATCATAAAAAATCCGAATCAATAATAATCCGCATTATCATACATACGAAATACGATTCTCTGAAATAAGTGCAATTCGGTTCTGGTGTTGTTATTATGTCTAATCTAACCTAACCTAACCTAGAACTACTGTACTTACCTATTTTAACATAATAAGTACCCAATACTTATCTAATAAGTGCAATTCGGTTCTGGCGTTGTTGTTATCATGTTAGACATACGCGTCCGGGTTCTCTAATGTCTCACACACAACTCATTAGCAAATTACCATTTCACAAGCAACATTTGTCAATGTTTCATTATTACGCAAACTAATGCTTTAACGAGGACATCAAAACGCAAACATGCATATGACAAGCAGGCAGTTCAAAAATGCATTATTAATTAATTTTTTAAAGACAAACTGACAGGTTCTCTATTTTGTCTCAAAATCAAACGTGTCATATTGTTTTGTGACATAATCATCATGTGTTCGAATGATAAGTAGCCCTAACTTAATGTCTCATAATATCACTTGCCCGAAAACCGAAATCCCTAAATATAATATGAGTTAATTTTTTTTGCTATTAATATCACAATCTATAATATTTAAAAGACATAAAAGGCTTTTCTATAGTAGTTGTAAGTCCTAACGTAATATCTCATAATATAACGTGCCCTAAAATCGAAATATTTTTATCCATAATATTTGAAGCACATAAATATAAAATATAAATAAATTTCACGCTATCACACCAATTATCTATCATAAGAACTTGTGTAATGGATACTAGATAAACATGCATGCAGCATTCAATCAAGCATGCAGCATGCATGTAAGCATGCAGCATGCAAGCAAGCATGAAGTATGCTAGCAAAAATTAACGCAAGCATGCAGCATGTAAGCAAGCAGCATGCAACCATGCACCATGCATGACTTCTGTCACGGTTCCGGCGCTGCGGAGCTCCGGCGGTCCCACGCGACCTTATCGTCGCAGATGGTTTTCGCCCAACACTTGCTCCTCAGCCCGCGGGCCGCCTCGCCCCTCCGCGCCTTCGCGGGCTTAAATTACACTAGGGCCAGGGGGGGGGCAGGTTGATATTATGGAGATTTTTTTGTATACATCTAGATAACAAACAAGCTGACTACGCACCTGGTGGTAAGTGGTTACCGTCGCCTATAGACACCTGCACCAAAAGAAAGGACAAAGGAGAATGAGAAAAATATGACCTAAGCGACCGTTAACAATACGGCGTTCGCAACAGTCACTCTATAAGTGATCTTCTAATATGCTTCACACACCGGTGGGCCCTTGCCATTGAAGGTGAGGCATTGTTAGTCCAGATGTAGTAAAGGCACAGAGAACTTCTTTAGAAGTTCCCAACTTACAAGCTGCCTGACGGCTTGTGCAAATAGGTCGCTAGCTTTTTGTGCAGCAGATGCACAAGTGCCTTTGAGAGCAGTTGCACGGCTAGCATGGACATTAATGCTGGCGTCCCGCAAGGCTCGGTGCTGTCTCCAACAGTTTCTGATTGTACCTATATCAATGTTAAGCTGTCTATTGACAGACTGCATTGTTATGCGGATAACAGTACTAGAGACACCTAGTATGCGGCTCGTGCCAATATCCCTAATAAGAGACTGCGGAGCCGGTCAGAGAAGGGGTCGCCCTTAGCTGACCCAATCAGTCGCAGACTGCCACGGGGAAGAAGGCGTTACGTCAACTTTCTTCTCCCGTTGTAGAGGGGCCGTAGGTGAAAGGTCATGGAGCCTCACCGCTGAATAACATGGCCCGTGAAATATAAATAAGGTGGAGTTAGAAGTGGCGCGCAGCTGTGCGGGCTGATCGCGGAGTGGCAGGGTTGACTGCTTGTTCGTTTCCGTGTCGCCCCATAATGGTGAAAGAGGGTTTTAACGGTGGAATTTAGTGGTTAGGATGGACTTTTTTGTGCCCCCGCCCTACAAAATCGTGAGGGTTCCCCCGGGCTCAGCGATAGGCGTAACCGCCTTCCCCCGGGTTTAAAAAACGTCCCATATGAAATACTGCTGCCACCTATGGGCACTTGCAGCGGTAACCATTTACCACCAGGTGGGCCGTCAGCTTGTTCGTCATCTAGTTGAATAAAAAAGTACAGCATGGGGTTCTTCAAAAAGGTCTTGAAAAGGTTTTTATAGGGTCGAGAACGCGAAAGTGATTACCTGGTGTTGCAAATTGCAAGCGTCAATAGGCTATGGTGTTACATTACAAACAGGTGGGTCACATGTTTGATTGCCACCTTAGTGGTATAAAAAAATTTGTAGGTACAGTCAAGACTCAAGAGCATGATCGAAGCTTTGCATTTGTAGCGTAATATTAACGGTGCAAAGTTCAATGTATAAAGCTTCAGGAGCTCTTAACAGCTAAGTTACTAAAATATTAGAAATATTAAACAAAAATAGTTAGTAAAAACATAAGTTTAGAGGGTTTTCCTGAATTTTCTAGACCACATCATCATGAAATTCGTGTAAGTTTTATTCTAAAGCCGCCTTTAAAATTTTACTTACAGCTGCCCCCCCCCCCCCCCCCCCACCCCCTCTGCCCCCATTGACTACGCCCTTGAATGGAACGTTAATTTGCGTAATCATAACTTTGAATTTCGATGCTTATTAATCGATGATGATTAACTGAGAGCCAAAGGGGAACCACGCGTCAGACATGTATACACCTAACCGACGCGTTTCGGTTTTGTAAATTTTTCCGCAACAAAGGTTTTTTTAACTTTTGAGATAATAATTTTTAATATACAGGGTGGTGCCGTCAATGCGACAGTAAATTTCAACATGGGCTATATTAGTCCGTAGAAATGGTTTGCCACTTTCAAAATTATCGTATTCATTTGATAATTTCATGACATTTGTATGGAATAGTGTAACGTTGGCAGCATTATTTCATACAAATGTCATGAAATTATCAAATGAATACTATATTTTTTATTTTATTTTTTTATTATTTATTTATTTATAATAATTCAGACTAAAAAATATAAAATTTTGAAAGTGGCAAACCTTTTCTATGGACTAATATAGCCCATGTTTAAAATTGCCGCATTGACGGCAACCTGTATAACTACCCGTTTTAGATACAAAATCTTTATGTTAGCAATGAATTTTCGGAAAATTGAAATTCGGAATACCATATTTCGGACTAGTAACACAGCGGGTTTTTAATACTTCGTACTGATGAACGTCGCAAAATTAAAATTCCGTGTTTTTGAATACTCTTAATTTAGTCTCTAAATGTGGCTTTCCACCAGAGGGGCGATAAGGGGCGAGGCGAGACGAGATTTAAAATTTGTATGGCAAATTTTCAATCCTCGCCTCGCGCATCTTTGGTGGAAATAGTCAGGATTGACGAGGATGTGCGAGGCGTGAATTGAAATATTTGTTTGTGTAAAAATGGACCATATTGCTTCCGATATAGAGTTATTACATATTACACTGGCTACCTTTCCCTTCAATCCGAAACACAGCGAACTGTTTCACGGCTGAACTCAGGAAACCAACTCGGGAAAAACACAACTCTATTTGAATCGAGTTGAAATTCACGTAACTCGAGTTGATTAACTCGGGTTATCTAGACGAAACTGAGTGAAAAATTTGTTTTTTTTACCAATCTACCTCTATGTCTACTATGTAATTTTTTAAGTGTTTTACCAAATATTTAAAAAATGGCATATTAAAAACAGCTTAAATATGTATTGGGACAAAATTATTGGTTGCAGTAGGTATAATTTTATTAAATAGGAATTAAATGTACAGTCGACAGCATATCAAGCGTAACAGTTTGACCTTGAGATCGCTATGCCTTCCGTTATAGAGGCGGTTCTCGTAGTGCAACTGTTCCACTTGATGTGCCGCCGTCTGTACGCATGTATTTTTAGATTAGATCCGTCATATTGTAAAGTATTTTTATTAATTAACAACAAAACTAGTCTTGTAATACTCATCACAAAATTATCAGTCTTATTTTATGGTGTATGTTGTATGTAACATACAAACTTATGCAAATAATTATTAATTTATTAATAATTATGAACTCGAGTCTGAGAGAATACAACTCGAGTCAGTTCTAGCTAAGCCCAACTCGAGTTAGTAAATCGAGTTGACCATCACTAGTCACAATAATCTCGCGTGCTATTGGCGCAAATGGTTCAATTTGGACCGTAGCGTAGCGTACATATTTTTAGAGTAAATTATTCACACTGATCTGTGAACACAACACAGATCCTATATTTTGACATTTGCTGCAACAATCATTTCATATAATATAAATATTTACCTTCATGTAACTATCAACATTCTAAATTCGTTCGGCCTGATTCGCCGCATTTATTGTTTAATCTCGGGGTTTAAAGTGCATCATGATAGCTAGTACCTATCCGAAGAATTCATTATATAGCTAGTATCGACTATATTCCTACCAGTCATAATCGAACGCTTGATAGAACAAAGAAAGTAAATTTAAGTATTTCCCATAATGATGACGGTTTCAATAATTTTTGTTTTATTATTCGGAGTAACATTCAGTGCCGAGACAGTTAAGTACGTGGCTATTATTTATCGACACGGTGATAGGACTCCTGTGGATACCTATCCGACTGACCCGTGGCGAAATGAATCCTTATGGCCGGTAAGATTTGGTGAGCTGACTAACATTGGAAAGCAGCAGCACTACGCTTTGGGGCAATGGTTTAGAAAACGATACTCGGTGAGTTGGTACATACTAAATACAGAAATAAATTTGGCAACATTTATAGCAAGTCAACTTTTTGTAATAGGTATGTATTTACATTAAAGTTTCAATATTATCAATGGTTAGTTTTTAACAAAACCAATCTGACAACCATTCATAATGTAGTACCTACCATTATTTAAAAACTTTTAGCTTAAATCTGTTGAATACAAATAAATAATAATTAATATTGGTAATAACCAGTGATCAGAATTGGGTGAGTATATTTACCTACAGTTTGTAGAACAGAGATAAAAATTGGAGACTTCGTTAAAATAAATTTTTTACCTCACAGATGATTTACCGGAATGTTAACTATGTAAATTCAAACATCAAATTAATTAAATAGAAAGTTCTCCTGCGTAAATATTCTTCCTTTGATTTTTTTTCATATGGCTCTTCTTTTTTAATAACTTCAAAAAAAAGTTTTCATTTGACTATATTTAATAATTTTTTTGATTGTTTGTTTTGCGGTAAATATTAATAATAAGATGTTTCACGTAAATATAGATCTGGTAAATTTACCGGTAACAAAAAAATTGCAGGAAAGTCTCCAATTTTTATCTCTGTTCTACAAACTGTAGGTAAATATACTCAGCCTATTCCGATCACTGGTAATAACTGATATTTTTAGTTACATGTATTCATCCTTATATCTCTGAAGATGATAAAATAAATTATAAACACAGTATCCCTCAAAAAAGTCCTTTCATACCAATAATATCCTAGTAGTTCAATTACTTCTAAATCATTTAATATTAGGTACATGGCCTAATTAATTTAACCTCCATTTTGCAATAGTTAGAAACTAAAACCGACAGCTTAAAATTTCTTGTAGAGTTTGAGGAATTTGACAACAACTTATTTCTCTAAGGATTAAATTAAAGGTGCCATTTTAATTTTAAAAGGATAAACAATGACATTGTAGTCAACAATTTTTATCCAGAAAAAAAAATACAAGGGAAAATAGAGAATGCTGTTAAATATAAAAATTACATAGTTTTTATGGCCAATGACCCCTTACTCGCTGCTTGCGAACATCTCAACAATAGAAGGCTTGTAGAAACATATTTCACTTTTAATAATAACGTTTGAATTCACCTATTCATAAATGAACATACAACAACAACACAACAAGTGAAGATACAAGAATATAATTGTAGTCTATTCATAGCTATTACTGAGGTTGTTTTAGATTTTACTGTTTTTAATATTTTATATTAAACTAAGTAATGCCGTCAAAAAGTACCATTATGTCTTTCCTAGGGTCACAAACACAATAATTCACTTTTCAAAAGTGCATTAGGATACTATTAGATAACTATATTTTAAACATGCCATAAAATCTAATCATATAACAGGAGTGCTTACAATCATATAATAAATAACAATATCAGCCCTTTCAAAAGTAGATTGGCACCTCGATCTGTTCGGACATTATTATTCTGGTTACAAATTGTAAAATACATTGTTTTACTTTTGCTACGGTTGTAATGATCTTTACCTATGACGGTTGTAATGAAATTTTCATACTAACAATTTTCAATGTTACTTGAAAATGTCTGAACAGATTTTGATGCAATTGGAAACTGCAACTTCAAAGATAAACCTATTATTATGAAGACTTTTTCTTCATATTAAACCTTTGAAGTCATTAGACTATCTAGGTAGTTTTTTTTATCTTAAGCTACTTTTCTTGTGTTTCAACTTAGTAATCATAAGTTTCTAGAACTTGTTCCTTCAAGACCTATCGAAGTCTATCATTTTATGCTTAAGTCTATTAATTGGATATGGTATATCCAACTTTCAAATTTAATGGAAACCTCTTAGGGCCAGCTGTCTGAATATGTTTTAAAGTGTCTTATATTCTGGGAGTATTTTTAGTTGAATTTGTTAGATATCACATATATTTTTTGAATTTCATCATTTGGAAAATGTGATTAGTACATAATGATCATTATTATAAATTTCAGCATCTTCTATCAGAAAAGTTTGATCCAGCCGAAATATATATTCGATCCACAGATGTTGATCGGACTCTTATGTCAGCTCAAGCAAATCTAGCAGGTAAATTATAATTAACGAAAACTCTAATTAAATTAATTGAAAACTCAATTTATTGGAAATAGGAACGTTTTCGCCGTCAACCACTTGGAAAACCTGTTGGAGAAGATTTAACTATCGGAAACTCTACACCTGTCATTTTTTATCACGGAGCGTCAAAGCAGCATTGATTTTCAAATTTAATCTGTGATCCAACAATTTCTCAATAAAGGGTGCAGGTTCTCTTCCGCCTCATCTCATCTGTTATGTTATTGATACTCTTGTTTACCTGAGCGATAAGTGAGTGTAAACCTTTATCGGACTGCAGAATATAATCCACATTTGTATCAAGCTTGATATTTTCTATACTAATCGTTTAAAGAAGATTTTTATACTTTTTGTCACTTAAAACTCAAATGCGTTATATTATTATTTGTAATCAGCTGTCCTAGAGCCTCTGCTTATATTGTGGAAGATAATTTTTTTTGCTTTATTTACATAATACTTGGAATTGTCTACCAGTCAACCAGAGAGTTGAAACCAAAAAGATGAAATAAGTTGTGCAAAAATTTAAAATAAGTTCCCATCCCAATTGTCAACAGGTTTGTACCCACCTAAAGACAAATCAGTTTGGAACAATGATTTGATGTGGCAGCCCGTCCCTGTACACACAGTGCCAGAAATGGAAGATGAGCTCTTAGCCATGAAGAAGCCTTGTCCTGCGTTCAATAGAGAGCTTGAAAAATATGTCCATTCAAAAGCATATAAAGAAAGACTAAGCAAATACCAGTCTCTAATGGAGTAAGTACCTATTATTAGTATCTAACAAAACACTGCGAAATAGATATTCTGTGTCATAAGCATAACCAACTGTATATTTGGTGGTAACATAAAGCGTTGTATTTTTTTTACGCCGTATGCATTTTCAAACTGGGATCACAATAGGCTTGAATCTTATTCATGATTGCAAATCTATACAAAGGAATAAAATTTAGCAGGAAAGCCATAATTAGCAAACCCGATATCTTTTACTCTTGTGTTAGCTATGGTAGATTTAGACTATCGTGTTCAATAACAGAGTCCTAACTGCTGAACCTAATTTGTATTAATCATAAAATTGTCATCAGAGTACATAGTATGTATGCAATCAAGATGTCAACTAGGTATAAGGGTGATGAAAGAAAGAAGCAGATTACTGGCCGGCACCGACTACCTGCTTCTAGTTTATGTCTTTATTGTTATCAACTGAGAATAATAACGGTTATTAGCCTAAGGGTGAATAATATAATTAAGCAGGTTGTCGGCGCTGGTACCCTGCTTTGTATAAACTGCAAAAACAGTGTGCGTGCCACATTATGATAATTATTGTTAAAATAAATAATTACCCAACTCATGTGAAATACTGCTTCAAAGTGCACAGCGATTTTATTCTATTGTTTCAATATGGTGACAACTTTATTCTTTTTTCCTTTAATTATTTATTATTCTTATTATCATCTTCCAGCTACTTGACTGCTTACACTGGTGTAAAAGTAAGGAACTATTACGAAATAGTTGACATTTATAGTATACTTTACATCGAGCATTTGTATAATTTCACTTTACCGAACTGGACAAATAGCGTATTCCCTGAAAAGATGGCAGAACCAGCAGGATACAGGTATATATTCTGAGCCCTATATTTTTAAATTAACTAGTTAAGAGAGCTTGTGTAAAAACTAAGTTGGCTAATATAATATCGACTGTTTATTGGTACTGATACTTTTGTACGTTTTATATAACTAAAAATAAGTTTACTGCATTACTGCCACTTACATTTCAATCTTACATTATCAGTAGAAGATTCTGAAATTAGTTATTTATATAAAGATAAACCTTATTTTACGGAGAACTAAATACATGTCAATTTTCTAACTATAGATAGACTTATCGTCATCACACTTTTCTTAGCTCTTCACGTCAGGTGATGTTGAGTCATTTGCCGTGCTTTTGTATAAAAAAGCCATATTTCTATCGTGGGCGGTATAAAATGGCAAAATGATATCACAAACCATAGCAATTTTGAAAGCTATGTAGGTATTAAGGCGGTACGTCCGCGCGACCAAGCAACGGCGGAATGGGCCTCCACGCACGGTGGAGCGAGAAATTACAAAATTTAGGTTGACCATGAAAATACAATAGTGCCTAAATATGAAAATATGTTTATTGGCACAAAATTGGAAAATAATTAACTAATATTGAGAAGGCGCCAAAATAAAGAACATAAAGGCGTAAAATAATGACGCAACTTATATTCCAAGTAAATCGAACTCCGGATGTATGTTCCAAGGAAAGTCTAGTTTATCAGCACTCGGTAGCACCCACCCAGTGTTCTTGTAGTGCAATCAGTTAGTGATCATTGCCTAAATCTTTAACGTGCAATTAAGTAATACGTTTAATGTTTTAGTTGAAGACACGAAGCTAGTGTATTAAAAGGACCGAGGTTGTAAAGACAAACCATGTTTATCAAAATTGTTTTTCTGGGGTTTTTTTAAGTAAAACCGTTTATTACCTGGATATGGACGGTTTTTCAATGAACTAGATTTTAAAACGATCAATTTAAAATACTAAAAGAGGTTACAAAATAAAAATCTAAATAAACTGAAATGGAATGATTCTAAATGTTTATGATTTAACCTCAGATCATTGAATCTGAGGATTTAACCCTGCCACCGACCGATTCCACGAATACTATAGATGTTAATAAGAAGCGGCTAAATAACCTCTTCCATTTTTAGCAATGTTTGTAGGTACTTTTTTAGTACAGTCGACAGCACATAATGCGTAACAGTTTCACCTTGAGTACGCCCTTATTTAAGTAAGAGTATGTATACATTTTTTATACGGGTCTCAGAACAATAATGCTTTAGTTATTGTTCTGAGATACGGGTAGTCCGAGCCATAGATTACAGATATCAGATAATATATCCTTTACTCCCACTAGTTCAGTTGATGTAGTTCAGTGACTGAACTTGTGGGAATGTTCTTCTTACTTGTTCAGTTGCAGATTATGTAGTTCAGTGACTGAACTAGTGGGAATGTTTTTCTCTAGCTAGTTCAGTCTACTGAAGTAGTTAAAATGATTTTCTCATTTATTCAGTTGACTTAACTAGCGAGTTGGCTATTCAGTACGACTGTTTTCTTTCAATAGGTACTTGATTGTTTATAATGTTTATTGAACGCGTATATTTTATACTCTTTACTTTTATCTAAGCCTGAATAATCCTGGCCACTCAAACTCAAATTTACGTAAAACACTTGAATGGTGTGTCAATATGAATATTGTTGTCTGCTATCATCAAGTGTTTTATGAATGAAAAATGGTATAATATTAAAACTATGAATAACTGTGACTTCAATATGATAAAAGAGGCCGTGGCCGGGTTCTTGATTGCGAAGGATATGAATATTATCGAGTGTTTGTAAATGACTCACACAAACAATAAGAGTTTAAAGCGGTGTGCGTGCTAAAAAAAGTCAAAATGTAATGGCACTATGTATTTATCACCGGTACGTTTATTAACTTGTATTTTTTAATAAAATATATATATGACAAAATAAATAATAAGGTATATACATCTGAATTCGACCCTATATGACGAGTTGTCCCAATAGCATCGATAGTACTATCTAATGGTAGGTACTATGCTAAGGAGTTGGATCTTTAGTAACCATGTCTGTTTATTTTACTTTTTACCTGTAATTTGCTTGTCATGAAAATTTTCATAGTCAACATGTAACATAATAATATGTTAACAGAACTATGTTATAGGATCAGCAGAGCATAGAAAAAGGACCACAACATATTAGCGTATGTATGCCTTGCAACCACAAAACTACGATGTCTTTTATTATACATAATTGGATTCAAGAAATCGCCAATATATTGAGTTCCTTTTTTATACTCTGCTGATCCTATAGCATAGTTAACATATGTGACATGTTGACTATGAAAATTTTCATGACAAGCAAATTACATGAAAAGTAAAATAAACAGACATGGTTACTAAAGATCCAACTCCTTAGCATAGTACCATTAGATAGTACTATTGCTGCTATTGGGGCAACTCGTCATATAGGAGCCGATTCAGATGTATATGTAGGCGCGCAAACAACATCTTACGATTCGTGCGTCACTACAAATTATAATGATAAAACACTTTTAAATAAAGTCCGTAGTGCGCTGCCCGAGCCTAGCGGCATCTGTTCTATCTGTACATACAGGTTTATTCCTAGTTCAGGGTCAGTGTTGGCTGGGCCCGGCCAGAGCACTATATTTGTAATTGTAATTGTAATTTATTATTATGAAGAAAAAAAAAAAATACCAACTAGTTGTGTACTAATTTACTCTGTATTTTTGTGTGTATTGTTTATTTTCTATTTTTGGCTATGCAATAAACAAATTATTATTATTATTATTATTATTATTACGTTTCGTCGTTACTTGTTACGTTACTTATAATATGTCGTTATAATAGAGGCGACTATCGTAGTGCAATCGTTACACTTGATTTGCTGTCGTGTGTACATTGTTAGAGTAGTATGATCTTAGTGGGTACTAGGTTTAAAAAAAACCTATCGACGGAGTCTTATACAGATGCCGAAAATATTTTTCAGTTTTACGGAATCGACGGCAACCCCTCTAATGGCGCGTCTGAAAGTTGGTCCTCTATTGAAGGAAATAGTAACTAACATGTTTAGTGTCATGTCTAGGAAGAAATACAAAAATATTAAAGTGTCCATGTACAGCGGCCACGACTTAACTATTGGAAGTTTTCTTAATGCCCTGGGAATTTACGATGGCAAATGTCCTGTGTATACGTCAACGGTTTTGGTCGAGCTTATTTATGGTAAGGAACATTTTGTTAATGAAACTTATTTTAGTCATCAGATTTGAATATTAACAATCGTTCCGGTGTGAAACCTGTAAAATACACTTACAATGATTTTCATCCGTTTTCATCTCGTCTGGCGAATGAATAATGAAACCAAAATGTTAGGTAACTATTTTAAAAAAATTAAATGAATCCTGATACAACAAACTATGTCAATATTTTTTTTTAAACACATTCTAACTATTCTGACATTATTGATATAAGTACTTATATGACACAATAAGCTTGTTTATTGCTGTAGGCATTCTTGTTCACTGTGCCTCAAGACTTAGTGTTAGTTTTAGGTCAAACGTAACTACCGCGTTTAATGTACTGTGCTACGTAAATATGTTTTAGGTACATGATTCATATAATTATGTAACCAAGCGCTGCTGTCGTTATCATACGATTTGACAACTGAATGCAGTAAGAGTATGATGTTCCTAAAATGTTACCTTCGCGGTAACATTTTACGAACATCAATACTCTTACTAGGGCGTCTGACGTTGATTCTTTCGTAAAATATAATATTTGACTAGGTATATACTTACAAATTCACACCAATGTTGGTCAAACAAGACGAAAAGAGACGTAATTTGTGAAGACAGTGAAGTAGGTACCCATCATGCGTGTGCATGATGGCCAGACACAATTAGACTAAGTATTGTTCAGGTTTCAGTGCAAATCTGTACATTCATTTTAGTTTCACTGATGCCTATTACGAACTATTAAGGAATGGGATATAAAATGAAAAAGATGTGATGTAAATAAGTAATTGCTATTTTCAGATAACACGACTCTATCCCATTCTGTCCGTATCTCATACCGCAACGTAACAGACATCGAGGAGCCGTATGTTCTTACTATCCCACATTGTGGACAAACCTGTCCTGCGTCTAGATTCGCCAGACTATATGAACATTTAATTTCTGTCAACTGGGAATACGAGTGCAATAAACAGGTATGATTTTATTCTATTGATGATATGAATTAACAAACTCAGACAGAAAAGGACGGATATGGATATGACCTTGAAGAGAATGCGCTGTTTGCAGTTGCAGCCTAAATAATGAGTTCCATGTTCCTTATACACATCTTCTAGACGACCTCTGGTCATTTTCGTTACACAACATAAAATTATTGCTATTAGGCTGTTTTTTTTGTACAGTGCTCCTGATTAGGAGGAAATAACACTTTGCTTCTTTTACGCCCAGTTCTCAAGCTGAGTATTCTATCAAAATTCAGATAAGTAGTTTTCACATTCAATTATAGATTCAGACCTGCTTAGCATGAAATCGCCTAATCAGGAATAGGCTTCACTGCCATCCTTGCTCTAATTTTAGCATAAAGGAGATCAATAATCGTTACAATTTCAGCACGATTTTGAAGGGTTTCTCTATACTGAAATGCGAAACTAAAAAATACTGTCAATGCGAGCATTGCTAACTCTAGTAATTATCCGATTCTTGGACTAAATGTCAAGAATCGACCAAAATCTTGTAACGAGAAACTAGTCATGCTGTCAAACTGTGCTCGGCATATTGACATGACTTGTAAGGAAGAAATGAATGTCTCGATTTAAACCCGACTAATTATTTTATTGTTTACTTACTTGCTTATCTACATACTTATTTTGTTGCAGCACTTTCATGTCTCTATTACAATATACACTTGTTTTCGTTCCAGAGTTAATTTTTTATCTTAATTTATATTGAGATAAAACATCATTTGCATACAACTGCTAATTGAAAACAAGTAATTACATGTTTTATTGCAATTTGAAACAGTTAACGTAATTATTATCTATAGTTATAATTTAATTATCACCATATTTATAGTAGTTCATAATTTTTTATACTACTGCGATGTCGTGTGTTTTTTATGCTGTATTTATGCTGAAAAGGTTAAATTTAATTGTTAGAATTTTTTTATAATGTCTATAGTTGATTATTAATTAAAATGTCACAGTTGTTTGTTTACATAGGTAGGTAGGTAATGCAGTCTTGGCTTAGTGTAAAGTATTATATTGGTAGATTTTAGTATTGATTTCTAAATTAAAGTAAAAAGCTTATTGCCTATCCATTTACTTAGTGTGTAGTAATTAAGCCGACTCGGCCTTCTTGCCGGCCAGCCGCGTGTGGGTAGCCTAATCGTTTAGGATTGTCGCTTTTAGTTTATTCATATTATGTAGGATTAGTATCTGTGCATAATGCCTATTTCCCATGCAGAGTCGGCAGAGCATCAGAGTTTCAAAATACAAAGTTTATAATTTATATTTTGTTCTCTGTGCGTACACCGGGAACGGATTACAGTTTTTGTTTCAACGGTGTCATGTTATTAGTTTCGCGGTTTGTTAAGATGCTGTCTAAATAATAGATTGATTTAAGGGCCCGCAGGTGCCGCGCCGACAAGTTTTTTAAACAGCAGGAAACAGCAATCAGTATTTAACAGTCCAAAAACTCTGCAAAAATATATGTTACAGTTTAAGATCTTACGGATACATTATCGCTGACAAAAACAAAATTGCAGACGCTATAGATGCCGTAGTCGTGTACAGAGCCAATACGATAATAAATTGGAACAGTGATGAGGCGGCGATGAAAAGCGGGTGTGCTGCGGTGCGGGCAGTTGGCGTACTGTTATCAACGATGCATTATGTCATTTTGTGCGTGCGGCGTTGTGTAAGCACTGGCGACTGACGCGCTCACATACAATACGCGCGCGGTGTTTGAATGAAGATAACTTACTTCTTTCCTTCTATTATGGTTATAGTGTAGTCAGCATAAAACAGATATTAAACTATTTTGATTTCTATAGCTTTGACATAAGAGATAATAATGTACATCATTATGATACTGACAGTACAGCAGCAGTGGATTTGCAATAAACTTCACAAGAGTTTATTGCCATTGCGTGTGATTTATAGTTTTTGAACGAATTAAAAATAAGAGTTGAAAAATAATGTAATTAAGCAGTTTATTTCGACATTGTTATGGTATATTTTTAAATAACGCAAGTAAGAAATACGTAGGGTTATCCCAACCAAGTACGTGGCTCTGCTAAGATGGTTAAAGTAGTCACATGATTTTTTCTTCTTTAGTCTTTCTAAATCCATAATCCTTAAAATTTTCAAATCAATTGCAATTTTTTATATTTCCATCTTCTCTTTTTTACACTGTTTATGAAGTAAACAGAATAGAATAGAATAAACTTTATTTGCTTCAAATGTGGTACAAAAGGTCATAGGGGTAATGTTATACGATAGGTTTCTTCACATTTCACCAGACTTGGCATGCAAAATATAAAATATACTTAGGTACACCATTTTTCCCCTTTACGGACAACAACAACACATAAAATCAAAGTTTATTTTTATAATCAGAGAGATGCTTATAAAATACCCTTTTGTCCTTATTTGTTTCAGTTCCCACAATTGCTTGGTATTTCATTTTTCGTTGGCCTTGGTATATTTGTGATGATGTACGTGGGCCATAAAATTTACTTTACCAGGGTTTCCAGACAATTTGGGTAAGTTGCACAATAATTACAGCACATCATAATGGATAACGTTAGTCATCTCTAATTTGAAAGATTAATCTTTAAAATTAGAGATCCGACTTTTCAGATATTCTGATAATTCACAGTTAAAGAACTTGAAAATTTGTTATTGTTATAGAGAAAATAATAAAATAACGAAAGCTAAATAAGAAGAAACCAAAACGTTATTTTAAAACCATTCGCAAATGCACTGCATTCTCTATTGCCGACTCGGCATGTACTCGAGATAAGTCAATTACAAGTATGATCACACCCTAAGTGTATTGTTGTACTTTAGAAGTCTAATATTGATACGTGAGATAGTTTCTGAGATATTAAATTATTTAACGGTCTCTGCGTGCGACGTTAAATACCTCGATCATAATTCTTTAATATCGAAATAGTTTTCGCGGAAAATTGGCTGACATTACTCAATGCCAAACTGACCCAAGTGATTTGAGCCGCTATTTCATAGACAGATAATTAAAATGCCAAAAGTGTTCAAAAGCGATGGCGCTTGATGACTTTTTTTGAGCTTTTTTTACAATATTGGGTTAAGACTGATTTTGGGCTACTTTGGTTTTGTAACTAGATTATTTTTATGATCAAGTATTCCTATAAATATAAAAAGCGAAAATTTTGCATTTAGACCACATTGGTTCTGGTAGCCTCAATATCTAAAAATAAAATTAAATAAATAGAGGTAACAACTCTGATTTTTTTATCCGATTTACATTGTTTCAGATATGACTTAGGATACTCCAGCTTTCACCCCCTAGCAGTCTCGCCGAATGATGCCGCTATAAGAACTCCTGAGTGAGAAGCAAGCAATTATTGTTTTTTTTTTAAATACCAGAATGAAACTACTGATTTCCTGATGTAAGCGGTGACCGAAGCGTAGAACCTACACTTGTTATACCAATGGTAGGGCAAAACTAGGAGAATAGGGTGGCTTATACCTTTTTTATTGCAATAACATATAAATAATACGCCAATAGTTGATCATAATTGCAGAACCAATAGTATATACAAAACATTAATACTAATGAATGGGACAGCTGATTTTTTTCCGATTTCGACGTTGGTCCATAGAGAATGTTGTTCAGTTTGATAATCAGATCCACTCCCTAGAAGAATAGAATAAAACCTTATTCAGCATCAAAATATCAAAGTACCAAGTATTACTAGGTACCCGAAAAAAATATACTTTGTATAGCATTTTTTGTTTATAATAATAACTCATTTTCGAAATGTATATGAAAACCCTACATTTTCGCTATTAGGAAAGACCCCTATTGTGTTAAAGTATGTATTTGTCAGAATCCTTCTGGAATAATTGTTATGGTGTCTATAACAGTAATTACGCGATTATGTTCTATTAAGACGAGTTGTTCGCAAATGTTGCAGTTCTCCTCAGTTACTTCTTTCTCGAACTCCACGTCTCCACTATCACAGTTCACACTGTATATTAAATAGAGAAAACTTACAATCACAGCAAAAGCGACCAGGGTTCTACTAAAAGCTTACTTTAGGTTTGGCTCCGTTACCTACCACAAGGTCGTAACATTGCTATTTAAATATTTAAATAGAGCTTAGGAGAACACTTCTGATGGGTGTCCCCACCTAAGTTGGCTAGAACCGTTGTGGCCCTAGAGGACGATGACGATTCTCGCCCAGTCTACGTGATGATGCGACTTATATCTAAATAAAATGTCTGATGTCGATTGAAACGCATTTTTCTTCTCACAAATGTGTGGTAGCCAGTGTAATTACTGGGCATGGACGGCATTTCATCTTAGGCCCCAGGATGACAACGCACCTGCAATATCAAGTGATTTTTCCTTGTTATTGCAGGTGTCTGTAGGCGGCGGTAATCACTTACCATCAGGTGGGCCGTCAGCTTGTTTGTCATCTAGTTGTATAAAAAAAGTCACATCGGACAAACGTGTATCCTCTGTATATAGCGCTCTGCTTGCAACACCTAGTCATTAGCGTATTGGTCAATACGCGTTTTTAAATTATAAATGATTGGTCATTATGCGTAGAGACCTTTGCAACCTGTGGTAGGCGATAGAGTTTGATTTAAGTACCTAATACAGCCTTCAATAATTATCATTATTTTTTAATACGACTCATCATGCTTTAGAAATCGTATATCTTATATTCTGATTTTAGGTACCTACCGATGTGTCGTCGCATATGTTACCAAACACTGGTAAACTTCTAGGGTAATTTGTATATGGTTTTTCTTTTGACAGCTTCTGCTTCTTGCCAAAAATTGACGTCAAACACTGAAACTGGTGTTGATTGTCACTTGAGAATGATTAAATATCATTTTGTTTATTAAATATTATTCAAAGTCCATAATCATACCGTAAACTATTTTGTTTTTTTATGATTTCTATTATAAAAACTACTACTACTAGTAAGTACTACTCGTAGTCATTACATCGTAGTACTACTTAGAGTCATTATCATATGTCTATTTGAATACAGTCAACTTCCCTATTGTCAGTCGACATTTTGTGACATATGCGATAAGGATCACTCGACACTATTTCGAAATAAGGATATGTCGCAAGAACTGAGAATTTGATTGCGTAATCATTATTTTAATTTTAAATTTCAGATGTGACTTGAGGTACTCCGAAGTAAACACCGTCCCCTCTTCGCCAGTGAAATCTAACGAAACAACACTTGGGTAAAGGACAAGATATAAAATACTATTATATAGTTTAATTCAACTATTTTATTCTCGCGAGGAAGATATTTCCTCGTGGTGCCTATATGAAATTAAGTTTTTGACAGTGTATTAAAATAATTGTGAATGTATATCAATGTATGTCTTAGATGTATGAGATGGTGTCTCCCATCAACCACCAAAGCCCGATAAACCAGACAATTAAATTAAATTCTTATGACAACTTAAGTTGACGTCTGGGCATTGAAGGATTAAGCTCAAAATCGAAGCCAGGTTTCTTTGGAACTTTAGTCATCAGTATGTGGTAGATGTGTGCGCCGACTCAGAAATTTTCGTCGGGGGCGGTGGCGTCATTGGTGGCGTGATCATTTGCCCTGATGCACTGATTTAGTATTTTTTATTTCAAAAGTAAACAATCATCATGATATCCACTGCTGCAGTGTGATTCACAAACAAAGATATTCGACATCGAACTTGACATCTGACAAAGACGACGAGCTGCCATTGGTTTTGACGTTTGCGCACTGCGCTGTGTGAATCCGTATTCACCAATCTCTACGTCGGTCTCGTGGCTGTGTACGATTGTCTCTGTTTTGGTTATACGACATGAAGTACAATCGATATTTTTTGATTTCTTTTCTGTTGTGTTAAAATTGTATCGCAATGACTTCATTCAATATTTGATAGATTTTTTACATAAAGATGTAAAAATCAACCACAATTTTAGTTCCGGTTCACGCCGTGCTCGACGTCGGAACGCTGGTGTCGCCAACGGTAGTCAAACAAACGCCAAAAGTTTGACGGCGCTGCCGACAGCCACGAATTCATGGCTGCTGACTTTAGAGAATCGCATAACTGAACAAAGGCCCCCCGCCTATCGATTTTTAAACGAAACTGAGATGCAGCCTGCATTCAACAGCTCCCCGCGATACCTACTACATGGATCGCCATGTAGTAGGTAGCCGTCCCAAATTTCGCTTACTATCTTTTGAGTGGCTGGCATGCCAGAAAATTAACGCCCTATCGACCTTCCGTTCTGGGTGCTATATGCTCTGCCCACTGCCACTTTAACTTGCTTATCCTATGAGATCTGTCAGTGACTTTGGTTCTTTTATGGATGTCCTTATTTCTGATTCTATCTCGCATGGAAACACTTAATTCCATAGATCGTTGAGTGACTGTGAACTTGTCCAGCCCTTAACAACCGTATGTCATCACCGGCATCACACACTAGTCGAAAACTTTCGTTTTGAGGCATTGAGGAATTTCTGACGAAAAGATCTTAGACCGTCCTATAATATTAAGTATAACTTATCGATTTTTTTTTCAGCTTTACTATCTTTTCGTCGGTCCTCAATGTGATTTTTTTTTGATATTTTTTATTCATAACCTGGATACAAGTCCTTCAGTCGCATACATTTTACTTATTAAACTAATGTTACAAATACATGTTACTATCGTTAAAACTAAAATTACAAACCTCCTCAATGTGAGCGTGTTTAATGTTGCCAGATCTAGTCGCCGTTGTTGGTAGCCAAATCGCTGCTGGGGATTATTACCACCCCCTACCCCACCGTTACCAAGACCGCTTGCATTTGAGTCTGCAGATAGTCTCCGATTGGGGTGATGCGAATATTGCCAATCGCACAATCCAATGCGACCAAGAAGCTGGCGCGCTAATTTCAACAAAACAGAGTTCTTTCGGAATAGATGAAATAACTCGAACTAAATATTATATCCGCCTTCACCAGTCAGAGTGTTTCGCATTTCCTAGCTACCGCTGTACGCCGATTTTTGACAAGTCAGCGGCGGACATCGGCGCGGCGCACACGTCTAGTATGGCCCATACTGGAAATTACCCCATATTGTATGGGGTAATTTCCAATTCCCCCCCTCCCCTGACCTTTACCTACCATAAGAAATATTTCACCAATTATAATTGGCTATAAAAATAATAAATATATCGCAGTAATTTTAAATTATTATGACTGAGCTTCTATTTTATCCACACTAATGGATTGTTGGCATCTTTCTTACATAGTTTACAACTTTTACAAATTTTAGGATGACCTGTGACAATTTTTGAAATCTTTATATTTTTTTCTAAAATATTTTAAATAATAATGACTTACTACCTAATTGGAGTAGTTAGTACGCAACTTTTGGCGTGGTTAGTCCTGTCATGGATCACTATACTGATGTGGTCGGTGAAACGTGAGTCAGAAGCCGAACTGAGTTGTTTTAATCACCCAACTAGTAGCCTGGTTAAGATAATGTGATATTTCCGATACTTTTTTAACATAAGAGACGGCCGGTGCCAAGTATTTATTGACAGAGACTAATTTATTCAGTATCCCGTACTGAAAATGGAAAAAGGCTATGATAAGATATTCTGCTTGCTTTCTTCGTCACCGTAGAAGTATTGACTTAAATTATCTGCTAATTATATTTTGCTTTCATTTTTTACACGACCGTACAACGCAATTGGTAATCCCTCAGGTATGTTTGCAAACTAAATTTTAGGTACTAAAATTCGATGACCATATTTTTTTTGTCAAACTTACTTGAGTACAAATTATTACGATAAACTATTAATTATAATTATTGTTCAGTAAGTTCTTGCGTCTTAATTTTAAGGTAGGTGTACTTAAAGAATCCATTTCTGCGAGTATATTTTGTACCTACAGCTAAAAATATATGTAGGTAGGTGTACTATTCTATACAGCGGGTTTTTGTTGATATCCCATAAGTCTAGCGTTTTACTGAGACCATCAATATAAAAGAATACTATAATAGCAATTATTTTTTCAGTTCATATTTTTTTATAATCAGTTTTCATACAAATTCACTAACATAAGATTTCATAAATCACCTAACTACGTCTCGCACTTCGTTTCGTAAAATTTTGAATTAATATTTTCAATGTGTGTGTGTTCGTTTTTTACTGCCGGCCAGCGGCGGCGGCCAAAGAGAATGCAATCACAATGGCGGCGCGGCGGTGCCGGCGGACGGCGGCGACGCGAACTAATATGGTTGTCAATAATACGAAATTGAGTGCTAATAAAAAGGAGTATTTTGATCAGATAATTTTTGTGCTTAGTACACTGTACAATAAAATAATAGATCTTATGAAATACCTAGTCCATAGCACCAATAACGCTGTTGATAAGTTGTCTTTAAATAAATAAATCTCATATTGACATTTATTAAAATAGTCATTTCGTATTTTCAACCGGAATGTTTTGAGTATTCTTGAAGTGTTGTTGCTGTATTCAAAAGTGTTTGATCCTGGCTATGAAGAAATAAAACGACAGTAGGTATTCAACTTAAGTATAGGTAGTCGTAAAAAACAAAATTGTATTATGACCTCTGTATGGTGTTTTTCAGCAAATTAAAATAATTTTCGCAAAACTAAAGACTTTTAATATAGTGTCAATTCTTTGAAGTATTACAAATGCATAGATCTTTTTACATTTACTTTGACTTTTTACATTATTTTTACTCATAGAATAACAATAAAGTTATGGGATATCAACAAAAACACGTAAGTATAATAATATGCTTTTAAATAAATAGTTACCGAAGTCAAAATCTATATGTATTACAGACTTTATTTTATAACTTTAAATTTGTAAGTGTGACTGAGTTCATCATAAATGTATTGATGTAGTGATAAGTTCTTTAATGAATATAATTCTTATGTGAAAAATAATATTACTTGGAGTAGGTATTTATAGTTATAAAAATGGTCTAGTCGAAAGATGGAATGTACATAATTAGGTAAGTATTTTGTTTCAACTAAACCCGTTTGGTTAAAACTTGTGCTCAAAATAGGTAATATTATTTTAACTATCTATATCAAAAAATATAGGGGAAGGGAGGGCAGGATGGTTCACTTAACTTAGAATAATAATAAAAAATACATTGCGGTAGAATACAAAGTATCGTTTATTTTCTCAAAATCAACTATCATTAAACTTTCATAATAATCAAACAGATAACTTTAATTTTTATCACAAGCGTAACAAGAGATCAATATTTAAAATTTTTGTTTTGATTCATCTTACCCTATACTATCGGGCAAGATGAATCTAGCGATCTATATAACAGATATATAACAGATATATAACAGATAAAACCTAAAAATTTTATGATAATATTGTTGGAAAAATTTTTCAATACACTTTTATTTACATTAGTTAAGGAAATTAAAACAATTTCCTCCTAGGAATCCTGAAATAGGAAACTAAAAACGTACCGTAGCAAAATATTATAGTGGCGAGTACTCTTTTCGTTTTTTTGCACTGACGCGCGTAAAACTCCACTTGCAGTTCAAGTTGTCCTGATTTGCGAACCTCCGCCTCACTGCGCGTACGCACACCTTAAGTAGATGTTTGTACCAAGCCGATAGAACAAAATATTAGAATAATTCATGTTGCCCGCTATATTCATCTTGCCCTCCCTTCCCCTACACAACTATAGCTATACAGGGTGTAAGGGGGACGCTCTCGAAACGTAGGCAGATAGCAGTGCTGGTCATTCTAAACACGACTTGTTAGAAAATAAATTTTAAATCGCGAAAAGAAACAGCTGTTCCATAAAAACAGGTCGTGCAGATATTACAATTTATATGAAACAGCTGTTTTTATTTCTCGATTTCAATTTTTTTTCTAACAAGTCGTGTTAAGGGAGACCAGTACTTCCGTCTGCCTTTGTCTTCGAGAGCGTCCCCCTAACAAGATTTATGTATACCTACACTATATGAAATTCCATTAACATTTTAAACGAATTAAGGTTAATTGTCAAGTGACATACAAATTTTATTTACCATCACTGAATCTAGAATTTATTTCAACCTTATAGGGCCTGCGCAGACGACGGACTTTTCTCCGCGGCGGAGAAAAAAGTACGCTCCGCGAATAAAAAGTCTGCCGCGGATTTACCGCGAACTCAACGCACACGTTCGTATCGTTTATCGTCCTGCATACCTACGTAACTCTCGAGCGCACAACGCGGACTAAAGACCGCCATATGCTAATCTATGGCCATATGTGTTGCTTCGCCTAGTCACACGAGTTCTATTTTTTTCGGGGACTTCCCCGTACTTTTGTCCGGTCCGCTCTCTGCATGTCCTTGGTTATTCGGGGGACTTTTTGTACGCGGTACTTTTAATCCCTCGTTCGCGTTACCCGATACAGTTGTAAGCGATCTATTTTAGCGGACAAAAAAGTCCGCGGACATAAATCCCTCGTCTGCGCAAGCTCTTAGAAATACTATTTGTGACATAAAATGCTTTCCAAAGAATTTGTCAATATGGATTGGCAACTGACTTCCAACTGGGAATAATTGTTGTCTTTTCTCCGTCTCCGTGCCTCTCTATTGCTGCCAATATTTTTAAATACCTACATTTAATCAAAAAGTAGACTTTTCCATGTATAGCTGGTGGAAAGTTACTCTTTTACACACTACTGCTTTTTGTTTTCCTCCTGCATCTAACATCCAAATGCATAAAGGAGGTTTTAAATCAAAAAGCTTCACTCTTAAGTATAGAAAAACCAGGTAAACAGACACCGCCGTGTCAAGTAGTAACCAATGCCCTCCTAAACCTTTGATATCACGCTCAACAATTGTTCAAACTGTAGGTAATGTTAATTATAACTTGTCCAAGGATTAAACTGTTTTTCATTAAATTCCTTTCGTTGTTTTATTTTTTCGCAAATATATTAAAAAACGTTGCTCGATGCACGTGCGGAATCGTCATTTCCACTCGTCCGTACCTATATTGTTAACCCGCGTCCCCGCGTGCCTTCGGCTTGGGACTTTCTACGTCATAGCTTGGGACTCGGTGAAGAAATGACATTTGCCCACTTATCGAAATGTACTATGTAGTTTTTGACGTTTGGTTCTTCAGAATCATTCAATGTCTAATTGTTACGATTATTTAAGAATAATTTAAAATGACAAAATCTAAATGTTACCGATTTTAATTCTTTTGTGGCACCACGAGATAGTATAATAAGAAAAGTAGTTCAAATGTATTATCCATTGTTATATTTATAAAGATACTTACATAACTGTAATAAAATGTCTATCAAACATGTAATAGGTAATTTAAGTTCGCGGAATGGAAATGTGGTACGGTCGTGGTCAAAAGTCCAGTGACAGTCTCAGAAAACTATAGCGAAACACTTGTTAGACTTAAGCCTTAAAACATTTCAATCATACACTCAAACAAACCTCGTTCAGAGACGAGCGCGAAGAATATAAATCTTAAATTTGACCCCGCAATTATGCAGTGTTCTTGCTTAGCGGTTAATGTCTCAAGTCTTAGTAGGTATTCATGCTGTGGGCCAGTTCGTGTCCCACTAGTAACCACTACGTAATTAATTACTATTTAGTCGAGTTATTAATCTAAATCCAGCTTTTCTATATGTAGGTACTTACACTTGAAGCTTGAAAAAAAATCGTTATGATTTATTAGTTTTAATAGGACGGTATTACAAACGCACTAGTAGTGTATAAGTTATTTAAGTTTAGTAATAAGATATAAAATAAATAAATCATGATATTTTGATGGATTCATCAACTTTAGGAACAGAATAAAACAAGACCGTATTACTTGTGTTATATTTAATTAAATCATCAGAATCACTCGAATAATTGTCACTTTCATCTGAATCATCTTGTAATTATAAAGTATGTACCTAATTTCGAAATCATAATTTTGTTCTTTTCTTTCTGCATTTTGAAAAGTTTTACTCAATAACGTGTCACCTCGGATATTTACCTACTATGTTTTATTTTTGTTGTTATGATTAATTTTAATATGTAAAATTTTAGGTATTCAACTAATTTGAAACGAGACACAATGTACTGCAACAAAAATAATTTATTTAAGAAAGAGAGAGACAACACTACTACTCCATCCCACTTCCACAATGTTGCCAACATGGCTATTTCCACATTAAATAGTAGAATTGAACAGGGTACTTATTACATTGTATTTTAACACCCCCGCTCAATGTAATACACATTATAACTTATATAGTATTTTTAAGTATAAACTTAAACCACAAAGAAGCTTACATTAGACCACATCTAGTAATAAACTTAAACAATGGTTCTCTGTTTAATGACTTAGTGAACATATCAGCAATTTGAGCCTCAGTCTTTACATACATTAAACATATTTTACATTCTATTACTAAATCCTTGACAAAATGATATTGTATATCAATATGTTTTAATCTTTAAATATTATCTGTATTTGCAACCATTATGGCGGATTGACTGTCACAGTAAATAGGCACTGGATAAATATTTGTTTTATTAAAGTCTTTTAATAAATAAACTAGCTAGCCAACAAGACTCACTAGCCGCCATACTGATTGCAACATACTCAGCTTCAGTTGATGATAAGCTTACTGAGCACTGCTTCTTGGAACACCATGATATGAGACAGTCTGAGAACTTGAAACAATAGCCAGTGGTAGACTTTCTATCACGTAGGTCTCCACCCCAATCTGCATCACAATAACCCACAAGCCCATCATCATTACATTTATAAACCAGCTTATTATAATCTAAAGTGTGTTTTACATATCTTAAAACTTTTTTTAAATGAGTTAGTAATATATCACTTGCATTATTTTGGTATCTACTGAGAATAGATACAGCTACACAGAGGTCCGGCCTAGTGCCTGACACTGCATACATTAAACTTCCAATGATTTTTCTACATGTGTTTTCAATATTTTTATCTGACTGACATTCTTTAGCTTCTAAGATTTTTACATTAAAGTTTTGATCAATAGGGATAGATATAGGCTTACAATTATCCATATTAAACCTTTTTAATACATTTTCTAAATAGGATTTTTGACTTAGTTCAGTTAAAAGAAGAAAATGTTCTTTTCATTTCTGTTTAACATTAATACTAAGGAAATTTGAAATCAGTCCTAAATGTTTCATTTTAAATATATTCTGTAATTGTGATTTAAGATAAATTAACTGCAGTTCATTACTACTAAACATCAAAAGGTCATCGACATAGAGTAATACAAATACATATGTTTGGTTTTCTGCACTACATTTAGTAAACAAACATGGATCATTTCTTGACTTAACATAACCTACTTTATTTATGACTTGGTTAAATTTTTCATTCCAATATTTAGGAGATTTTTTTAGTCCATACAGAGATTTATTTAGTTTAACAATATTATCACAACCATTGTATGCCATTTCTGGTAATTTAATGAATACATTTTCTTTTATATCCCCATACAAAAAGGCCCCAGTTACATCCATCTGGTGTATAGGTAAATTTAATTTAGTAGCAACTGAAACAAACAATCTAAATGTTGACAACTTGGCAACTTGACAGCTTCTTCCCACTGATAGGCATCACTCCTCTGCTTAGCTTCCTCATAGGTTCTTGGTTCTGTTTCTGCAGTGTAAACATTTTGACAAATATAAAATTGTGCTGGCTTTCTGACACGTCTAACTCTGTGAAGAGAAGCCGACTGCAACACACTGTCACTATCACATTCACTACACTCATCACTTGTCTCTTCAGGTTTAAATAAGCTGTGCTGGTCTTCATCTGTCAACAGACTTGTCATGTTTGAGTTACTCATAACCTCTAAGTACTTCAAAGTCCTGCTGGTTATCATCAGCAACAGGTGTCATTGTTGAGCATATTCGACAAAAAATTCAGAATTAGCATTCCTACCAGGGAGGAATGGAAATGTAGACCACCAGTTCCTGAAAAAAATAGTCTCATTTGGTTCACAGACGGATCCAAGATGGACACAGGAACGGGTGCTGGTGTCTATAATAAAGATATAGAACTAGTTATATCAAAGCATGGGCAATTTAGCAACTGTTTTCAAAGCAAAGATGTATGCTATTATCCTATGTGTAATGAAAATTATAGAACAACGGACTAAGAATAAAACAATATACATTCTTAGTGACAGCCAAGCAGCTCTCAAGGCACTTAGCTCACCGCGCATCAACTCAGATCTGGTCCTGAATGCTGTTCAAGCTCTTAACAGGCTTGGTAAGCATAACAGGGTAAGACTGATCTGGGTGCCCGGCCATGTGGGAGTGATGGGCAATGAGAAGGCTGATGAACTGGCAAGGAAGGGTTTGGAAAACACTTACGTGGGTCCCGAGCCCTTTCTAGCACCTTCACAAAGTTTCATAAACACAGCCATTAAAGAGCATGTCAAAAGCAGACATAAATCTGAGTGGAATAAAATACCGGGATTAAAACACTCCAAATCCTTCCTAGCGGAGGAGGTAGGAGGATGGAGTAAATACATCTATGCAAATGGTAGAATAAAAGCTCGCTTCTTGATTGGGGCGCTCACAGGGCATTTTGCTACTAACTACATGCTACATAAAATGCAACTCTCCTCAACACAACTTTGTCGAGCATGTGGTGAATGCCAGGAATCAATGATGCATCTCTTGTGTCATTGTGATGCCCTGGCTAGAACCAGAATGAGTCTTCTGGAAGTGGCATATCCAAAGCCAGAATACTACAGGCTCTTTCTGCCTAAAGATATAGTAAGGCTAATGGCATCTATATTCTGGACACAGGAAGAGTAAACGCAGGGTAGGCACAAAAGATCCCAATGGGTCGAAGTGCACTGTGACTTAGTCATGGCCCCACTATAAGATAAGATATGATAATATATGAATAGAGCATCAAAAAGAATTAAAAAAAGAAATGTTTTTCTACCAACCATAGTTTGGTAGTTTAACACTGCCCCTTAATCGAACTATTATTTAACAATAACCTCGCTCAATAACCTTAAACAATAACGCGCCGACTTCGACACATCCGGATGATGAGGTGGAAAGTATCTATGAGGAGATATCTAGAGCCATGCGTACTTCCAAAACTCATTTCACTGTTGTTATGGGGGACTTCAATGCAAGGCTAGGCAAACGGAGCGAACATGAGTTGAGAGTGGGGCAATTTGGCTTTGGGCAGCGGAACCCCAGGGGACAGCGGCTGGCCGACTTCATGGAGAAAGAGGGACTCTTCATGATGAACTCTTTTTTCCAGAAGCCGCCGTACAGGAAATGAACCTGGATGAGTCCCGATGGTTCCACTAGAAACGAGATAGACTTCATCATGACCACTAAAAGGCAGATATTTAACGATGTTTCAGTGATCGCAAGGGTAAAATCGGTAGCGATCACCGTATGGTGAGCGGCACGCTAAATATTAACGTCCGAGTGGAAAGGTCTTTACTGATAAAGTCTACGCTCCGACCAGCACCCGTCCAAGTCCAAAACCCCGAAGGCTTTCAACTCGAACTCCGAAATCGCTTCGAATGTCTGGAGAGCTGCGTTACAGTGGACGAGATAAATAGCGGACTGGTAGAAACTCTCCAAACAGTGGGTTCTAAGCTCTGTAATACTCAACGCAGAAAGGGACCTCAAAAATTATCCGACCACACCCTTTCCCTCATGGCAAAACGGCAACAAATGAGGTTACAGTCTTCAGACGATGCGTCACTATATCGGCAGCTCAATAGACAGATATGAAATTCCATGCGACACGACATTCGCCGCTTTAATACAAACTGTATTAAAGAGCCTAAAGAGGCGATAGAACGGAATAAAGGTTCCAAAGTGTTCGCAAGGGAAGTGTCTATTGAGCAAAGCCAATTGACAAGCCTGAAGACAGGATGGTAGCTTAGTGTCGTCTAAGCCCGAGGTGACAAGTGAGGTCGAAAGGTTCTATGGAGAGTTATATACTACAACAACGAATCCCGCTATCAGTTCGGGTAAAGACCCAAGAGCCCGACTGATCCGACACTTTATCGAAGATATCCCGGACGTCAGCCTGTACGAGATTAGGGTAGCCCGAACAACAAGGCCCCGGGGGAGGACGGAATTACTGCAGAGCTTCTGAAAGCGGGTGGTACACCGGTACTTAAAGTCCTTCAGAGGCTATTCAACTCCGTCATTCTCGAGGGTACAACGCCACAAGCGTGGAGCAGAGGCCTGGTGGTGTTGTTCTTCAAAAAAGGTGACAAAACCTTACTGAAGAACTACAGACCCATCACGCTTTTGAGTCACGTTTACAAGTTGTTTTCGAGGGTTATCACGAATCGTCTCGCGCCCAGGTTTGACGACTTCCAGCCTCCCGAACAAGCCGGTTTCCGTAAAGGCTTTAGTACCGTAGACCACATACATACGCTGCAGCAAGTTATACAGAAGACCGAGGAGTATAACCAGCCACTTTGCTTGTCATTTGTGGACTACGACCGAGAAGGCCTTCGATTCGATCGAAACATGGGCCGTGATTCAGTCTCTTCAGAGGTGCCACATTGACTATCGGTATATCGAGGTGAGGTCCTTGTACGGGAGCGCCACCATGCCGGTCCGTGTACAGAATCAGAATACGAAACCTATCCAACTGCAGAGAGGGGTAAGACAGGGAGATGTAATATCTCCGAAACTGTTTACCGCTGCGTTGGAAGATGTTTTCAAACTACTGGACTGGACAGGACTCGGCATCAACATCAACGGCGAGTACATCACTCATCTTCGATTTGCCGATGATATAGTAGTCATTGGACCTAAGGTTCTGGGCCTTTACTCCCACTAGTTCAGTTGATGTAGTTCAGTGACTGAACTAATGTGAATGTTTTTCTTACTAGTTCAGTTGCAGATTATGTAGTTCAGTTACTGGACTAGTGGGAATGTTTTTCTTACTAGTTCAGTTGGTTGAACTAGTGATTTTTTTCTCTAGCTAGTTCAGTCTACTGAAGTAGTCAAAATGATTTTCTCATTTATTCAGTTGACTTAACTAGCGAGTTGGCTATTCAATACGACTGTTTTCTTTCAATAGGTACTTTATTGGTTATAATGTATATTGAACGCGTATATTTTATACTCTTTACTTTTATCTAAGCCTGAATAATCCTAGCCACTTAAAATCAAATTTACGTAAAACACTTGAATGGTGTGTCAATATCAATATTGTTGTCTGCTAAGTTGGTCTCGCCCCGGAGCATCACGTGTTTTAAAGGCGCCGCGTGGTGGGGGCTGGCAGGTAGGCGGCGCTCCTTACACTTTGTAGTGACGCACGAATCGTAAGATGTTGTTTGCGCGCCTACATATACATCTGAATCGGCTCCTATATGACGAGTTGCCCCAATAGCAGCAATAGTACTATCTAATGGTACTATGCTAAGGAGTTGGATCTTTAGTAACCATGTCTGTTTATTTTACTTTTCATGTAATTTGCTTGTCATGAAAATTTTCATAGTCAACATGTCACATATGTTAACTATGCTATAGGATCAGCAGAGTATAAAAAAGGAACTCAATATATTGGCGATTTCTTGAATCCAATTATGTATAATAAAAGACATCGTAGTTTTGTGGTTGCAAGGCATACATACGCTAATATGTTGTGGTCCTTTTTCTATGCTCTGCTGATCCTATAACATAGTTCTGTTAACATATTATTATGTTACATGTTGACTATGAAAATTTTCATGACAAGCAAATTACAGGTAAAAAGTAAAATAAACAGACATGGTTACTAAAGATCCAACTCCTTAGCATAGTACCTACCATTAGATAGTACTATCGATGCTATTGGGACAACTCGTCATATAGGGTCGAATTCAGATGTATATACCTTATTATTTATTTTGTCATATATATATTTTATTAAAAAATACAAGTTAATAAACGTACCGGTGATAAATACATAGTGCCATTACATTTTGACTTTTTTTAGCACGCACACCGCTTTAAACTCTTATTGTTTGTGTGAGTCATTTACAAACACTCGATAATATTCATATCCTTCGCAATCAAGAACCCGGCCACGGCCTCTTTTATCATATTGAAGTCACAGTTATTCATAGTTTTAATATTATACCATTTTTCATTCATAAAACACTTGATGATAGCAGACAACAATATTCATATTGACACACCATTCAAGTGTTTTACGTAAATTTGAGTTTGAGTGGCCAGGATTATTCAGGCTTAGATAAAAGTAAAGAGTATAAAATATACGCGTTCAATAAACATTATAAACAATCAAGTACCTATTGAAAGAAAACAGTCGTACTGAATAGCCAACTCGCTAGTTAAGTCAACTGAATAAATGAGAAAATCATTTTAACTACTTCAGTAGACTGAACTAGCTAGAGAAAAACATTCCCACTAGTTCAGTCACTGAACTACATAATCTGCAACTGAACAAGTAAGAAGAACATTCCCACAAGTTCAGTCACTGAACTACATCAACTGAACTAGTGGGAGTAAAGGATATATTATCTGATATCTGTAATCTATGGCTCGGACTACCCGTATCTCAGAACAATAACTAAAGCATTATTGTTCTGAGACCCGTATAAAAAATGTATACATACTCTTTGGCTCGGACACAATTTTTAATTTTTTAATCTAAATTGTAATAAAAATGTTGATTGACCGAATCCCACCAAAAACTAAAATTGTCTCTATTACAATGAAGGCAAGGGAAACTAATGCCCATACAGCCTTGTTTTATAAATACAACTAGATGACAAAAAAGCTGACGGCCCACCTGGTTGTAAGCGTTTACTGCCGCCTATAGACACTTGCAATAACAAGGAAGAAATGGCCTAATATTGCGGCCTGATCTTTCCCTTCAATCCGAAACACAACGAACTGTATCACACGGCTGAAAATGAACGAACAAATGTTTCACAGGAAATATTTGAATTCTGAATTATTTGTATTTTCTTGTCTACAAATATTTCATTGAAATGCTGGTGAGTGGCTCTTGTCTTAGTGGAAGACTGAGTGGCGCTGGCGTTCGGCATTGCGTCACGGCGTCACGAATCTACAACCTCTCCGACAGTCATTTCGCCGTTTGACCTTTCGCCGACAAAACGTTTCGTCATCGGGCAGCTCGCCGACAGAATCTTTCACCGAATAACGATTCGCCGACAGAACGTTATTCGCCGACAGAAGTACATAGGCGGGAGTCGTGTAAAAAAAGACAAAGGGTGTTTGGCGGGTTTTTGTGGCGTCAGTCAAGATTTTTATTACAATAATTAAAAATTGTGTCGGAGCGAATATTGACTTATAAAAGTGGCGTAGTTTCATTATTCAAGTGTTTATTTTGACGTGCAACTAAAAGATTATTAGAATAAAAGTGATTATGGTGTGAAGTGAAATACGATGAGAACTTTTTTGTGGTTATCCATATCATCAAGTAGCACATAAAGTGACTGTCATCATATATGTCGTGTCAAATACTCCCAAGAAGCATTGAAATGTGTTATACCATCATTTTAATGCAATAAAAGAAGAAATAAAGAAAACTTAAGACATGGCATTAGTTCCCTTTGCCTTCCCTTTATAGAGAGAATTAACAAAAAAAAATCGACCGACTTTCGATAGTTAATGTTAACGGTTAAATCTCATACATTTTTCATTTAGCGATAGCGATAGCGATTGTCAATCTCGTTTAATGCCTGAGCGATGGCGAAACGTTCTGTTGGCGAATCGTTATTCGGTGAAAGATTCTGTCGGTGAACTGCCCGATGTAGAAACGTTTTGTCGGTGAAGTGTCAAACGGCAAAATGACTGTCGGAGATACGTTGTGCAGCCTGCCGTCACATGATCTCCTTGGAGTAAAAGTGTTCTGTGCACATGATACCTCAGAACAATAACTAACTAAAGTATGATACTTTTTGTATCCAAATGTGTTATATATATTATCTGTGAGCTAAGAAAGAATAATAAATTAGTGATCTGTGGTAGAGATCGGCCAACTCGGAAAAAACACGACTCGATTTAACTCGAGTTGAAATGCACGTAACTTGAGTTGAACTCGAGATGTGCAACTCGAGTTAACTAGATGAAACTGAGTAAACAATTTGTATTGTTTTTACAATTAAACCAAAGATTTTTGAAAAATGACATAATTTAAAAATAGACTCGGCTTAAATATGTATTGGGAGATTAATATTTGCTGAAGATGAAGTCTGATTTAAGTTATTCGTTTCTTCGACGGCGGCAACACTTAGCACTTAGGCGCTTCTTTTTGATGTAATGGTATATTCCCAATATATTTAAATGAATCTGAACACTGTTTACACTTAACACGTCCACTTACTGGCGATTCAAATACATCCCAAACAAGTGATGTCCTTTTAGGTCCTGGCATTTTTATAAAACAGTACTTAATTAATACTACGAAAATCTAATAACAACAACCGTCTACAAAAATAACCTCTTTGAAATATTGTGCCTGTCCCAATCACATGAATAAAGTAACAAACGATTAGCAAACTTCGCGCTGTGTCAGTGTCATTAGGTTGGTGCTTAGATTATGCTAAGAGTTGATAATTTGTGAGGGTTGGTTGGTGTGATGCGCTATGGTGAGCTATAATAATATAATAATTCGACTCGAGTCAGTTCGAGTTAAGCCCAACTCGAGTCAACTTGAGTTAGTAAATCGAGTTGACCATCACTAATCTGTGGAAATAAATAATATTATTTGTCAAGAAAGCAAGAAAGTTGTAATCTCTGATTTATTTATATTTTTAGAATTTTACAATCAGTTTTCATTGGTAAAGTTATTGAAAATGCTGTTTTGTTTTGTATGCAAAAAAAAAATGGATAAGATAACTGAATTCTGTGTGTGATATTGATGTGTTTACGATTGGTTCTACAAAATTTACATGGTCACGTCTTAATTTCGTTTATAATCTTTGCAATATATTTATTCCGTCGATTGTAAGTACCAATTTAAAATAATTTTGCGATAAATTATGTTAAAGCAATTGAACATTGTAGAAAATTTGTTCATAAAACTAGTACTCTTATCAATTGAATTGCGTTAAAAATGTTACGTTCTGTCTAAAACCTACTTTAGCCAAGATTTCAACATATTCCATTTTTCTTATATCGAAGATGTTTCTACATTCTTGATAAAATCTAATGTTCTGCTAAAGTATTATTGTGAATACAATCATAATTTAGGATGGCAGGTATTGTATAGCATGTTTAAATAGTCATCTTAAAATAGTCACCGTCACCAACTATGTTTCAGATCACATTTTCTTTAATCACATTCTTTTTTAAGTCTGGTCCAATCCACATTTATTTTACTCTTTCACAGCTATAAGAAGATTTAATCTGTCAAGCAGCATTATACCTCTGGAGGCTTATGACAATTGCTAAATAAATTGTGTCTGGAATCTGATGCTTGACGGGTTAAATTGATCATAACAAAAATTCACATTTTATGAGTATATCTGCTCATTAATTTGTTTTTGACATAGTAAAGTACATTCACATAGGTACTGATCTACACAAAACAGCTAAAATTTTATAGTAAGAAAATAAGTATGAAATAACTATGAGTATGAAAATGATTTTTTGAAGAAGTTCCATAACCACTCATGTTCTAAATATTTAGACACAAATATTAATGTAAACAACATTATTATTTTTTGCCCAAGTGAAACAACAATTTTGGGGTGACTAAAGAATTTGACTTAAACAACAAATTCAGATTTGTTTAGCCAGTGCAGGTGAGGTTCCCCTACTGCTCACTGGGAGCAGTAGGGAGCCATCAACTTTTAAAAATATAACAAAATGCATCAACTCAACTTAATAACTTGTTTAACTATTCATCTAAACTTTAATTGTTGAGACACATTTAGATACTAAATTATTTGCCTCTTGACTGAAATATAGACTAGTGTGAACTAGGGTAAGGTTCCAGTATGTTGCTATTAATAACCCAATTGTTTCTATGACTCTGCCAATAACCAAAGAATTGAAAACACTGTTTTATAAAAAAAAGTATTTAATATCCAGGAACCTAGTCTGATCAATAGTATCAGAGCACAGAGAGAAGACACATTGATTTTAATTTGTATAGATTATCTTCTTTCACACATGCGACAAATTTCTTGAAATATTCAAACAGCTACCTATTTGATATATAGAATAAATTGGCCAGTATTGGCCATCCTCATAATTAACTGTTCAAAACTTGAGGCATCACTAAATCAAACTTTAAATTGAAACAAATTGTTGTTATTTGTGAAATAAAAAAGAATAACAGTACTGATTAGAAACATATCAGTCTTGAGGCTATCAAAACAACTTAAAAGTACAAACTTAAACTTTAAAGTACTTTATGACCAAAACAGAAAATTTTCGTTTTAAAAGAAAATAAATTAAACATTAAAAGGATAGTAAAGGTTTGGGCCAACTCATGAGCACCATTTTAGATTGTAGACAATAACATGTTCCCATTAAATAACACAACTCTTTTAATTTATTGCAAAAACATAGCAAAAATTGCATAATCCATTCCCACAACAAAAGTGTTAAAAAGTTGATTCTAATGTCATATTGACATTTATTACAATTGTTTTCGCTGTTGTTCGAGATTGTTTGACCCTAGCTATGAAGAAATAAAATGACAATATTTGAATATTGTCATTTTATGTAAAGTTGTAAAAAACAAAATTGTATTAGGTATGAAAAGTACATTTTGTTTGTATTATAATTATTATTATAGCAAACACTGATCTGGCTGTACAAATTTAACTATTGAGTACACTAACAGAGGATTGCTAAATAAGTACTACAACATCGTATAAAATGAAAACAGATCGAACCATATATATAGTTTCCTACTATCACATTGTTTTATTAAAAAGTCATAGGGTAGCAAACTTCCGTAATTTTGAATACATAGACTACTTACTCATTCCAGTTATTTTGATTTAAAAACCAAACTACCCAGTCAATTTAAAAAAAAAATGGGACCTAACGGCATCTATGTTCATAGATATTTTTGCTATATAAAATTTTAAAGTAACATGCATTTGACATCTTACAAACTTAAGTGATTGCTTGTTCAATTGATATTGCTTTGACAGCATAGATGACAGGCCTATTTTTAACTTGATGATGGGTCCTTTTATTTTATGTATTTATTTAAGTATAGAATTATTAAATAAATTTACACAATTTTTTTTTTCCACTTTTTCACACAGGCTAATTATCACTATTACTAATTTTAGTAAACTCTCTACTATGATGTTGTCATAAAGAGATCGCTTGTAGCAATGAGACCACCTTTTTGGCATTGGCATATATATTGCGTTTGTTTTGTCTTTGTGATGTTTATGTCATTGTGCAAAATAAAGAATTTATATATTATCTATCTGTCTGTCTATCCTCTACAACGGATTATAAATACTTATGTTCTTAGTCTATCGTCGCTTCTAATATTAGTTACATAATTACCTACCTACTTAAATCAATGGCTGTAAATCGAAAGATGCTCCGTTTGTTTGACTAACCAAAAATAAGAGTTAGAGCTAATAGTTAAGCTTTTTTTTGTAAACAAACCATAACACAGCATAGTTTCCTAAAATGCGAGACTAAAATTACATTTTCTTGAACACACCGTAAGCACTATTTCGCTCACAACTCACAGTTACGGATGAAGAGCTCCATTAAAATGTGTGAAAATAAAACCTACTCGTTTCTGTGTTCTAAAGAGATAGGATATCATATTTGCGAAATAGAAATCTAGTTCAAGATTCCGTTCAGTGCTCAAAGATAACTAGCCAAATTCATCTAGTTAACATCACATTAATGAAGAACATATTATCACCACAGTTTAACTAATTTGACTATTAGAGTTCAGAGAAAACGTGTTGTCAATCAAGCAAAAGAGTGTGGGTCGCGATGCGCGATCCAGTTACCCCATGGCCAAACAAACATATTCTTTGTAGATCAATTGAAGCCCTCATATCAATGCGTCTTGATCTGATTTGTTGTATGATCGAAGTTGAGTAAACCAAATGGTGTTTATGTAACCACTATAATTTTTGTGCAAAGCTAAGTTACCTACCAACACCATGCGCCGCGCCGGAGCAAAATTATGATTTACCTTATTTATATTTGATATACAATTATCAGTTTGACATTAAAACGGATGCTTTATCTCTTCGGCGAATGTTTGAATAAAATTAATGATATAATTATTCTATAATAATATACTGTACTGCTGCTTCTCTAATGTTTTACTTGTTTTGTTGTAAAAATAGTGAGTTGCTACGTTTTTGCGAGCCATCGACGGAGGCAGGGCCGCAGCTAATTATAAAACAACGTTCTTAGATTAAAACAATATCAGTTAACGACAGTTATTGTTGTGTTTGTACAGTGCTGGTCTCTAGAAAACTATTTACGTACCATTCGGCTATTTATAGAGTGTGATGTCATAATGTACGTTTTGGCAGTATTCACAGCATGTTTACGGTATTCAAACCATAAATAACGTTAGGTTTGTAGAACCTGTACCTTCACCGATAACTGTCATTTCAATATCGATCATTTTAGCACTGTATGTTGATGTTGGTCGTAGGTATGTATTTCTATCCGTTTTCAGTCAACAAGACGGTATTAACTATTAGTCCTTAACCCCGCCAAGATCCATTCACGTCTTTAGTTCTATTAACTGTTAACCCCGCGCGGATGTGGGTGGTACTTAAGGGTACGTTATGTTATGTATGACAAGACAATAATTATTTAATCGCATTTTAATGTTTGTGATGCGTTTAAACCACTACTCTATTCTAAAAAATATTAAACGATGAAAAAATATATTGCTCCAGGCGGGACTCGAACCCGCGTCTCCTGATTTCAGGCCAGATGCGATTATAAGACTACGCCGCCGGAGCACAAGGTAGGTATAACCTACTAATATCTTCACCGCTCTCTTTTCTTTTCCAACGATTTTATAGCAACGTTTATATCACCACATAGCAACGTTTATATCACCACTCATTGAAGTTAACACCTCTAACGATCAACATCATTCATCATTTTTTCATCGTTTTCTTTCTTTATTTGTAATTGTTACAATAATTATTTATACAAAAAAAAAGGTTTATCACACTTTTATTGAATCAACGTTATTTATAAATAAATATTTTTTTTGGGTATTTTTTTTGGTAATCAATCACATCATCTTCTATAGCGGAATCATTAATAAACCAGTGTTTAAGGTTTCTAATCATCTCGCTTTTGGATATCGTTTGTGCAGCGACAAAACGGAACAATGTGTTCTTATCAATCAGATTATTTCAACGCCTCTATCGTCTAAAGCCCAAAGATCAACGGTAGTCTGCTTCATAGATTATTAGTATCCGGCAATGTGTAACATACCTATAAAAGCCTTCAATTCGCGCGTACTCATTTCCTTCGTGAAATAATGATATATACAGTCATTTTCGTCAGCCTGTACGAGATTAGGATGGCCCTTAAACTACTTAAGAATAACAGGCAGTCGGAATTACTGCAGAGCTTCTGAATGCTTGTGGTACACGGGTTCAGAGGTACGTCCTTCAGAGGCTATTTAATTTCGTCATACTCTAGGGTACATCGCCAAGCGTGGAGCGGAGGCCTGGTGTTGTTCTTCAAATAACATAATATAAAATTTAAATTTTACGTAACCCCCTGGGAATCTGTAGACCTGGTAAAAATCGCCTCGACCTCGATCGCCACCGCCAAGTCCAAACACGCTATATCTGCTGTAAGTTTCTGAAGAACGATGCATTCACTAGACTATTTTATGCTACAGCATCAGCTTTAAATCTTAAAAATACCACTGAAGTAACAGTAAACCAAATTTTAAATCAATCTAATCTGTGAAGGTTATTAAAACCCTTTAGTCAAGTAGGAAATGAGCTGATTATCATCAAACGCCTGTACAGATCTTCATAAATTATAGCAAACAAAATAAGTATCTCGATCACGTCATTTTTCAAACAAAAATAAACGAATCACAATCGGTCTATTATAAAATCAATAACTGACAAAACCAGCAAGTTATCAGTTTTAGTTTAAATAGTGTCCATTCACATCAATACATCGCTGCATCCGATGGAACCTCTGAGAAAAGCTCTTTACCCACTTGTCCTTAGGGGTCTCTTCGACGGCCTTTGAAACGCAGCCACTGCGTCCTCGGCGTTCATTAAATGTTGTTTGAAGTTTTTCTTTCATTTTTGGAAATAAATAATCATCGTATGGTGAGAGGTCTAGGCTATATGGCGGGTGACCCAGTAATTTTCTATAATCTAAAACAATTTTCACGTAGTAACCGGCCTTCCGAAGAACGAGGCCACCATCTTTTTTCTCACGTTTCGTCCTCTTTTCACTTTTACCAACAAACATCTACTGAGCAGACTATCTTTTGGTTTCGGAATCATAGCAATAGCAGTAAATTCAGCTTTCGTCACCCGTAAGTATGTCGAACACAGAATTTGAGTCACCCCCGTTAAATCTTTTAACCATTTCATGGCACCAATCAACACGACGGAGTTTTGGGCCTCGGTCGAATTATGGGGGTATCCACCGGGCACAAAGCTTCCGGACCGCTAATTCTTCATAAAGGATTTTGTGCGCTTGACTCATACCGATGCCTAAGCTTGTCCAAATCTGCTGATTAGTCACTCTTTTGTCAATCTCTATCATACGCCAATACTGATGTTATCTTCTGTCGTCACAGTAGAAGGCCGTCTCACGTAGATCATCGGTAAAATTAGTGCGACCACGTTTAATCTCATTAAACCAGTTGTAAACAGTGGCATGAAGCCCCATCGGCTTCGTCATGAAAGGCTAATCGAAGTATTGTTGTCATAACTTTCTCGTTGACTTTAACGACATCAAAAGGCTAAATAAATCATTCCAAGAAAATTTTCTCGCGTTAAATTCATGCTGACGCGACCCTAAAAGTAAAACAAAAAATAAATAATTGTAATACCTACTCAATGATATTTTAAGACAGTTCCATTTTCAGAATTTTAACATATTTTTTTATTTCATTGTTTAAAAGTAATCAGTTCTAACAACTTTCAGTGTCGTACTCGTACGAGAAGGCCTTTCGATCGAAACGTTGGCCTATATTCAGTCTCACCAGAGGTGCCTCAATGAATATCGGTAATTCAGTATATCGAGGTGATGAGATGCTTGTATGTGACCGCCACCATGTCGGTCCGTGTACAGAATCAGTATATGAAACCTATTCTACTGCAGAGAGGGGTAAGGGAAGGAGGTGTAATATCTCCGAAACTGTTTACCGCTGCGTTGGAAGACGTTTTTAAACTACTGAACTGGACAGTATTCGGCATCAACATCAATGGCCAGTACATCACACATCTTCGATTTGCCGATGACATAGTCATGGCAGAATCCCTGGAGGAATTGAGATTGTGTCCGGAGGGATGTTTGGCCCTTAAAATTAGTCTGGCCCTCCACAGAGCGTATTAAAATAGTCCTTTATGCATTTTATAAAATTGAAAACTTCGAATATAAGAACAGTCCGTAATTTTTTTATGAGATTTAAAGCGTCTGGGTGGTCTGAGGGAAGTTACTGCCCACAGAAGAGGTCTGGCTCTGGCAATATAAAATATTTATTTTTAATAATATTCCGTATAATAGGTATAGAAAAAACAGTACTTACAATTTATCAAAAGTAGCTTATGCTCCCTATCTACCTGCTGCCTGTAAACGGGCCGCCTAGCCAAGCTAGCGAGTACGCAAGCACTCTTAAACACATAGGTATATTATGAGTATCCATTACGTAAATTTCGTTACTTCCAAAATAAGTAACGTCGGGGGCCGTGGGATCTTAGGCTATAACACCATAGTATTTATATGACTATATTACCATGGGTAGGTTCCCGCTTGCTATACCATGTACCAAACACCTAATCTAATAGCATGATAAACACCTTTTTTAATTATTTATTTTTTTGAACAAGATTGAATAAAATTATTTATTAAGAACTTTTTACTATGCATGGGATTTCAGCCTATCCTTAAAGGGAACAGATATATTTCTGTAATAATTTTTACCTACCTTACCTTTTGTAATGAATTTTATTATTAAAATATAGTATAGCTTGAATAAGATGATATTCACTGGTATAAATGCTCGTAATATTTCGCTATAACCGTCCACACAGTGCATTGCATCATTTTGCTGTAAGCCTGTACTGTAACCGCCTTCCGACCTTGCGCACGCTCTTTAGATCGACATTGCATTAATCTCAATTAAGCACCTGTATATTATTTATTATTGACTGAGAGCTACTGACACTAAATTAAACATTTTCGCGGACTCAAAAAAAATTGTATTGTATTGTAATCTATAGTTCTAAGAAGATCAAGGAAATTTTTACCCGCTATGAGACGGTGCAATAAAATACTTCTTTCTATAAAGAATAACATTACGAGGAGCGTTCAAAGTATTCTCGGAATGGAAATGGGAATGGTAATGAAAGAAAAACCGGAAATAAAAAAAACTGTTTCTTAATATAACCTCTACAACCTTAATACATTCAAGACATCGTTGACACATGATTACTTTGACAGACCCTCTTCGGCGTGGATCGTCTTCAATGCTTTCCCTACTACGTTTGAGCTCACTTGACAAATTTCGACCTGTGGATAATAAAGGGACAGAGTTTTAGTTAACAGTCACCTCTCGTAGTTGACAATTTCTGACTGTTTCCTAGTTTTTTAAGGAATTTTATGTCAGCGAAGTACTTAATTTAACACTATTTTGTCCAACGTTGATCGTTGAAGAGTGTACTAGAGAAATAATGATTATCATTATCAGATATTTTAAACCCTCTAGTACTTTACAGTTTTGGTAAAATTCAACCTTTTTTCTCTGTGTTTATTAATATCTTTTCCTAAAATACTGCTAGCCGTGACCTCGGTGGGATTTCCCATCTCCTGTTTAATCTCTTTAAGGAATGAACTTTCAAAAATCCTGTTTTAGTGCTCACCTACGTTATACTACTTTGTCAAGAAAGAACCGGGAAAAGATCAATAATACACAAAATGTTAGTTATTCATCCAAATTTATATTCATTCAGAAACGATGCACTTACGCCAACGAATAATCCAATCTTCAAAACATTTTTAAACGCTGTTTCCGGAATTGAGTTCAGTTCTCGCCGCGAATTCTCCTTTATGTCTTCTACCATACAAAACAAATAAATCATCAGAATTGAATTTTGAACCATTCCCTATACTTTTTAACCCTCGACGTAAAAAGAGGGGTGTTATAAGTTTGACGTGTCTGTCTGTGTATTTGTGTATCTGTCTGTCTGTCTGTGGCATCGTAGCGCCTAAACGAATGGCCCGATTTTGATTCGTTTTTTTTTGTTTGACTACGATGGTTCCTAGCTATAATTTATGAAGATCAGTTCAGGCATTTGAAGACTATCAGGCCATTTTCTACATGATAATAGGATTTTACTAACTTTTACAGATCCGATTGATTTCAAATTTGGTTTACTGTCACTTCGGTGACATTCCCATGGCATACTAACTTTGAGCTGATCCTATACTATCAAAAAGTCTGCGAAAATGTTAATTCTTCAGAAACTTACAGCAGATATAGCGTGTTTGGGCTCTTATGAATAGTCTTAATGAGATGGTGTTAGATAGATGATTAATGACGCCGGGAGTTACTTAAAATTTTTAATTTGTTTATTTTTGACAGAATGTATAAGTAACCGTGAATCTGAAAAAGTACAACTATCGGGGTCTCGGTAACTAGTGAGATATTCGAAATTATGTCAAGTGGTCGAAATACCCCGATTTTTTAAATTTTTAACACCTTATTTATTAGGTAATTATTTTAGATACGCGTCTAGGGCGTTCCTTAGAATACATGTATGTAAAATAAATAATTAACCGTATTTTTTTTAATGGTCGATAGACAGATCAAATGCCCCCTCATAGCCCTTTTTTCATCGTTTGTGATGCGTACAGCCAGGGAGTGGAATGATCTGCCGGCTTCGTACATATCCTACTTCGTATAACCTTTTTTTTCGGACGAAAAATGCATGCATTAAGCACCCCGGTGCTTGTGGACGGCTCCGACGTTATGTGGGACTCCTCCGCCGCAAAAGATAATGATGCTGCAGCTCTACCCACTAAAAACGTCCTTCTCCCGTCAGGAGGCTGCCAGGACCCAGAGAACTTGATAGACGTCCGCATCCGGCCCCGCAGCTCGACCATCTCTGGTCGCTGCCACTCCCCGGAGGGATGGGGTACTTTCCCCCCACGAGGGGATATACAAGGTAGCAAAGGCCTCACCCCTTACTGCAGTCGCCCGCAAGCCTAGGAGGCCTGCCATACCACGACCCTCCTCCTTGGAGGGGGGTCCGCTGGTCCTACACTAGGACCGCGACGTGTTATGCACAGTTCGAAGAGTAAGTGGAGCTAGGGGCCCACTCTCAACGAATTGGCATGCCCTACGCGGCCGCATTAAGCGGCCCGCTGGCCTTGGATACCAGCCATCCACCAACCCCAGAGGATCCGCTACCCCTAAAAAGAAGCCAACAACTAATGTGTGCATAGCGCCGGAGGCGACTCGCCACCACCATCCTGGTCATGTGCGACCCGCGGCTTTAGAGACCTGCCATCCCGCGACCAAACTGGTCCACTGGCCCAAGATAGGGTCCCCGTCCACCGCTACCTTCCCTGCCTCCTCCGTTGAACGGAGGAGTGCTGGTGCAGCGCCACACGAGGCATTAGACGTCAATTAACGTCGGTGCCTCCGCGAGCAATAGCCCGCCATCCACCGAGCTATAAAGCTCCCGGGTTCCAGAAGAACCATACTTCACGCCGGCATTGGATCCGCAGATCCGCTGGCCCTGAAAAGGACCATTTCCGATATGCTGGGCAGATGCGGGCGGGGCATAGGCTTATCAAGGAAAGTTCTTAGGAGCTGGAGAAGATAGGGCTTTCTACCAGACGTTGCCTTTGCCGGGCTTTCCCCTACCTACCTACACCATCGCGCCGCCACACGCCCACGACCTTGAAGGTCTTCATACCCAGTCCATTAGGGAGAAACATCGAATAAGTAACAGTTGGGGTGTGAAAAAGGTCTCATCAGTATTACACCCCACCGTGAGCATGGTGAGAGGTGAGTCCGAGGACTGAGAGCCCAGTGTCGCACGCAAAGTCACCCTGTGCTCGGCTCTTTCGATGGTCCCTAACAGACAACTCGGACGAACAAACCACGTGACTTTACAGCCCATGGGGATTCAGAGGTGACGGGATTCAGTGGCGTACCTTGATTAACATGGGGCGACTACAAAATAGGCGGTTCTTCCAAATCACCTACCCAGCGCACCCAAAACACTGGTACTATACTACTGGTGTTATAATACATATTTAAAAAATGTAAGAGTTGATTTATTAGTATTAAAGATTAATTTAAGCTTATTGTTAATTTTCGAAATAATAATTCACAACATTAAAATGTAAAGTTTATTAATTTTATTCCTGTTTGAATACCTGAATACACACAACTATGATGATTAATTAGTTGGTCACGTCGTATTTTCTTATAATTTAACAGTACCTAAGTTTGATACTTTTTTACCTCTTTTGCGTGTTTTTCCCTCAAAATCTTTGAAACTATCAATACTATTACATTTACATAATTATTAATCTTAGATGTTTGCAGATTACCTTGGTATCAATCACTCCGTAACTTCGCAGTAGAAGTATATTTTCATGACCATAAACTTTGAAAACAATTAAAACTTTCTCAACTTGTACATTTTGTCTGATTCAGATTCAAAAATATAAAAAAAATAATGGTGGCACCTAGAGATATGATTCTATTTTTTTTTGGATAGATAATTTTATGTTGTTTTAGGAACTATCACTTAATCCATATTTCGAAAGTTGTACCTTTTCAGATTCACAGTCATATTTTATCTCTACCAGTAAAAATGGATCGGTTACCTATTTACCTTTTTAACCGACTTCAAAAACGAGGAGGTTTTCAATTGTAATGTACACCGATTACGCCGAGATTACGGATCCGATTTACGTGATTCTTTTTTTGTTCGATGCGGAATAGTTGCCATTAGGTCTCATAATTTTTTTTTCAAAATCAGTTGGGTAGTTTGGTTTTTAAATAAAAAAAACTGAAATTAGTAAGTTGGGCTTATCATTAGGTACTTATTGGTACTTTAATATACCTTTTTTTATACTCTGTGCGACACTGCGCTGCTAAATACTATTACTGTGTAATTAAACATTGTAACTTAATGATTGAAAAGAGTGACTACACGAGTTTGTTGCCGGAATCTTCTCGGTAGTTCAACTTTTGGAATCGGTGTAAATTCAGACAAACTGACAGACAGACTGACTGACGGACAGACAGACAGACTGACTGACGGACAGACGGACCGACAGACAGACCGATAGACAGGCTGACATAACATTCTTAGCTTACGTAGATCCAGATAAGACAGAGAGACAAACATTATGAAATTGTTAGTTAGTTAAAATTATTTTTATGTGATAGACTTAAGGGTTTTTTTGTTGACGATTCGAAAGTGCTTCTTGGGGGCCTAATTGAATAAAGATATTTTCATTTTCATTTTCATTTGTATGTACACCGATTACGCCAAGATTACTGATCCGATTTACGTGATTCGTTTTTTTTCGATGTGGAATAGTTGCCATTTGGTGCCATGATTTTTTTTTCAAAATCAGTTGGGTACTTTGGTTTTTAAATAAAATAAACCGAAATTAGTAAGTCGTCTGTATGCGAAATTCCGGTTTTTTGCTTTCCCATGACTTTAGTGAAACGATACGATAGTGGGAAACAATATAAGTTGACTATATGTTAACAATATGAGTCACCCATCTAGCTTCGACCTTAAAAAATTAACACTAAAAATTGTAGAAAACAAAAAATTAAACAAATTACTCAGATCCGGCGGGATAGCGTAGTAATAATAATTATTACAAGTAGTACTGTGAAATTTACTAGAAAGGTAGTAAACTTTGCCTGTCATACCGAAACCGAACATTAAATATTACTGTGACTTTTTACTGCCGATAACAATCACTTTTTACCGATGATAATTAATTTAATGTCACTGGCTCTCATCCTATGATTACATTTCAAGGCCAATGATTAGGTATTGTAATATTTGTAATAGAGCTTTACTTACTTTGTTAACTGCTGCTGCTATGAAATGAAATAGGTATCCAACGCTTATAGGTACTTTCATTTATCTCAAAAGTTGATAGACCCGTGCCGTGGCTACGGTAGGTAGCACAAGACAAAATAATTATTAGTGTTTTATACTAGTTTTATCATTAGTGGCAGTTACCAGTCAATTCGTGTTAACTTTCTTTGCTGTCGATATTTTTGATTACAACTAATATATATATATATATATATATTGATTTTCTTTTTTTTAATATAACAACCATACCTTGTCGACGACCCACCTTGTGGCCAGTGCTTACTGTCGCCATAACACCTGCTGGATTAACAAGGAAAAAATCGCTTGAAATTGCAGGTGCGCAATTATGATGAAATGAGATGAAGAGGTTTCCATGAACAGTAATTACAAAGTAGGTGTGGCGTTTACACCGTTTCTTATTGAGGCATCAAATCAATTGGTTGTGATTGTGTAAGAAGATATTTTCATAGGACACCGTTTGTGGTATCTAATCACAATTGGAATAATTAACATCAATTGCGTGTTACTATCCTACCATCAATTGGATCGCTACGAAACGCCGTCGACGGATATTAATCGATGGACGATTCCTACGTCAATGTTCCATTGAATCTTTGGCCTTGAGGTCATTGTTATGTGTGTCGTAATTTGTACCTGAGCAAGAAGCCTAATAATGAACTCAAAAGCCTGTACCAACAATAATAAAAATATTTTATTGCGCCCACTACGATAATTTTATCTGCAACGTTAGATACTAAGGTATAGCACAGATTGAGTAAAAGGACTTTCTTTATATCTTTTATAATTAATACGTATATGTGAAAAGACGATACCTCAAGAACTTTGTTTTGACCGATATAGAGAAGGATAGAGATAATGACTTCTTAGCGTTAGGAAAAAAGGCGCAGACAAATTGGAAATAATTTATATACCTACCTAAGTATTAAAGAAACTCTTTTGCAATAGTTTGAATTTTAAATATTCGACCGGTTACTTATGAAACGGAAATAATGGAAGCAGAAGGTTGATCTTATGATTTATTTTCCATAAAGAAAATTGTTTCCGTTAAAGTTTAGGTTTTTACTAAATACTTTATTGATTGGTTAACAAAAATGAATAATAGTAGTAGGATTATTACTTGTTGAAAATGGTAAATATTCGCCTTAAAGCCCACCGGAGACTGAAAAACCGCTTTAACCGGTAGCACTAAATTCGGCTTTCATAAAATTACGACAGCGGTTACACGCGACCGATATATAAAATCTCCTAACAGGTACCTTAACATTAGGGTATCTGTATTTTACCGGATAACGATCGTACCAGCTAGCAACTTTACGTGGAAAACCGTTTTAAAATACGGGTATCCGACCTTAAAATTAAGATTCCGGTATTACAGATACCCTTTTAATCCTTTAAATGGTGGATTAGATTTGTATCTAAATGGTTTTTACCGTTATTATCGGGATTTAAAAGTGCAGAAAACGGGCGATAACCATTTAAAACCGTTTCGTTATCGACTGTACCGTCGACCGCACATCAAGCGTAATAGTTTGACCTTGAGGCCGCCCTTAATCCATTCGTAATAGAGGTGGCTTTCGTAGTGCAACTGTCACACTTGATGTGCTGTCGTGTGTACATTACAAAGAAATTTGATTAAAAAAAATGTAATCGCCGTTGTTTAAATATTTATTCCGCGCAAATACATATCTGTCTTGTCACAACACTACGCCCCGCTCTCGTGTCTCGTGTGCCGCGGGAACTGCCCGCTGACTTCGAATTCGAACACCGCCACCGCCGCGAAGGCCCCGTTCGCCGCTGACTTCGTGAGTGCGGCCTTAGGGAAACTCCAGAGTTTGATGTCTCCTATAATTACCCATAAAACTGTCATAGTTTCACTTTTGATAAAAAAAAACTTTTGATATGCATGAATTGTTTCTTATTTCAGTTGTTATTTCAGTAAGTAAATAAAAATAAAAAAATATTTCTAAATAAATTAAAATTTCACCTAATAATTTAATATTTAATTAAAATAAATTATTATTTTGGTTAATTGAATTGTAATATATATATATACATTAACTAACGCGTGTATGTTAAGTAAGATGACTGATTTTAAGCGAAATAAGAATGTGACCGTAAATACAACTTTACTATTTCAGATTCATAGAATGTTCGCTCAAAATAGTTTACGATCCACCAATTTTATTACGGTATGTGGTCGGTAACGATCCCCAACAAATTCACAAGGACATTACTTAATTTATGATATAAACAGTACATTATCATGTGACTTTGTGTGATATACATGTGAAAAGTGAATATAAGTGCCTTAAATTTGACAATAGAAGGTATCCTAGTTCTTAGTGATAGATAAAAACGCACATGGTGTTCAATGGATAACGAAACAAAGCAAAATTCAAACGAGAAATCAAGTAAGAATGTTCGCGAAAACGAGAAAACGAAAAAAATGGAAACTTCCAATAGCAATGTCGGACCTGATGAAGTGTATCTAGAAAATAAAATCCAAAAAGACGAGGAAGATGGCACATCACATAGCTCTGCTGATAGCGAAGATCTAGTTAATGCTATGAATTACAATACGATAACATCATTAGCTGCATTGAAAGATATAATTCAAGGCGACGGTAATGATACTCCAGAAACGGATAGCTTTTTTCAACATTACTTTATGAATCATTGTAATAATTTATCAAGTCGTAACTCAAATACAAACCCATCGTTTTCTTTTCCCGAGCGAAGAAGGTTGTCTCAGTGTAGAGAGGAGGATGAAGATGATGAAAAAAAAGAATGCGATCATAATACTACGGCGAAATCTAAAGGTCATTCTAAGACTCCGCATGATAATAATGGACTACATGTCAATGGAAATAAAAGGAAACTTAAGGTTCAAACTGAAAATAAAGCAGTTGAAGAAATTGAAAACAAGGAAAGTCAGGCCACAAAACGTACGGTAGTAGGACCCAAACATAAGTTTCTCGTCACTACAGCCGAAAAGCCGCCGACATCCACCCCGACAGCAGTGGAAAAAGTGCTACGTTCTCAGGTCCATAGTGCCCACACAGTTCACTTTGGGACTAAAGGCGCAGAAGAACAGCGTCCTAGTGTCAGATCAATTTTTTCGGGTCAGAACCTCCATCGAGATAAAAACTATTTTGATAGCAGTTTGATAGAGATAAGGTCTACAGTAGGCGGAGCACCTGCTAGCTCTGAAGATATTTGGATCAAAAGAAGCGATGACAGAAAAGTGAGCAAATAGTACTATTTCAAATAATGTAGAATTCTTCATCATAACTTTTATTTTAAGATATGTTTTATTGCAGGTAAATGTTAGCAATGATAATAACTCTGCTCTTCCCAAAACTGTAAACAAAAACGACGAAAAGATTGTAGTAGAAAACTCTGATATGCCCGAACGTGCTCGTTCCGGTACCTGGGGATCGCAATCGACTCCTAAAGACAAAGAACCTGGAAAGAAGACGCAAATTCGGAATGATAAAGATATACGAAGAAGTAGTGATGATCGACGCCAAAAACGAGGTTAGTATAAATCCAATTAGTTTGCCGACGGCAAATTCATAGATCTTGTACCTATGCTAAATCTACCTAAACACAATAGAAAACAATAATAGAAATTTTAAAGTTACAACTCAACAGAACTGTTTAATCTATTGTCACTGGCATACCCGAAACAGACTCTGAACGTTTTTGTTTATCGGGTTAAATAATGTTTTGTTAGCCTTTATTGTGATTAAAGTGCACTGCTTACAAAATAAAAATAAATATTGAGCTTCTGACGGGAAGGTCGATGAGGGAAGGAGATGATTTTGGACACATCTCTAGATAACAATATCTATGATGTGTCCAAAATCATCTCTCTCTCTCCCCCTCTTTCTGTTTATCAGTGCATGTCGACTGTAGATCCGTTTACATTTTCTTAGTCGGTATTACTTATACTATTATTTTCAAAGTAATAACGATAACGTGTATCTTAATAATAGTAACAATAATAAAATCGTTTTTATTAAAACAAATCGGTCAGTCCTTTTTAGTTACACTTTCGTTGAATTATTCAGTACCCCTAGTGATTGCTTTAATCACAACAACATTAATTGAAATGTTTCGATAACTAAATGGTAATATTGGAGAAATCAATCCGTTCGTGTATCAGTCCCTCGAGCTCAGATTAGTCTGATGCTGACAGTACAGTGTGTGTAAGTGTTCGAAAATTTTAAATAAAACAGTACTTTCAACCGATTTTATATTGTGTTATAGCCTGCGGACTGGTAAGCATATAGAGATGTATAGGTCGAGTGGTTCACTAACAATTCGAAATAAATGTATTTTAACGACTACACCGCACGGCCATGCGAACTCTATGTAGGAAGCAAGACCGGCTGACACGTGTTACACGCACGTGCGTATCTATCTAGGTATTGGTACGTATATTCATTCATTCATACGCATTTAAACAAGGTCAAAAAATACATCAATTTTGGATCAGTCACACTTAAGCGCATAAATATTACATTATCCTGTTTTCTATTTCGTAACTAGAAATCGTGTTAGAGACCTCATGCCTCAGTAGAGAGCCAGCGATCACACAAAAAGGATTCTAGATAGAATTCTAAACCGGAGAGAACACGCAGCCGTGATGTAGAATTGCTTCGCGTTACACCGTTACGTGTGGATGCTACCGTATTTATTTACACAAATTAATAAAAATACTTATTTTACTTCATATTAACACAAGGTCCAAGTCCTGGGTGGCTCAGTGGTCAGAGCAGTCGCCCGGACTGCGATAGGTCGCGGGTTCGTTTCCTGCCTCAGGACGTGAAATTTTTCTAGTTTTATTATGTTTTAATTACTAAGTAATTTTTCAAAAATTTATAATAATGTTTATATCAAAAATTAAGAGTCATATTAACACTTCATATTGTAATTAATATTGTTAACATATGTTACTCTGTAATATTTCAGTTTACCTATGTCTGATAAATAAATAATACAAAATTAAAAATTATAAGTAACCCCCGGCGTTATTAATCATGTATCTAACATCATCTCATTGAGACTATTCATAAGAGCCCAAACACGCTATATCTGCTGTAAGTTTCTGAAGAATTAAGCATTTCAAAGACTTTTTGATGGTATAGGATCAGCTCAAAGAAAACATGTCATGGGAATGTCACCAAAGTGACAATACACCAAATTTCAAATCGCAATATTTCGCCGTAATCTCTTGAGTATCCCGTCCTTAGTTCCTTATATCCTGTAGTTTCGGCTTTGACCATCCACATAGGCATGCATGGCGATTGGGCACGGCGGGCAAAATATGAAGGGTTGTCAACTTTCTCCGTGGTTATCATTTTAAGGATTTCCAATTTTTTAAAAATTCCGTTCGCTATGCCCGAATTACCGGCGTAATAATAAAATTATGGCTTATTTATTCCACTTTCTTTATACTGAAATGAAAATAAAATAAATATTACTTTACTGGTGTTTTTGAATCCGCTGCACCACTATTCAATACATAATGCATTACGTTTCTACGTGAATCATGCGGATCCAAAGTGAGATCTTTTATGAGGCACAATTAATGATTAAATAGGTAGTAAGTATCGTTTTCAATTAACGCTCATTTTCCAGTTGTCTTGAGCATGTTTTCAATGACAGTTATAAATTTGCTAACAATTTGCTAACCTTCAATATTTTCTTACGCTACATAACAAATATATACCATCTGCATATTTATATTTTATACCAATGTTCTTTATTTGTAAATAAATCATACGATTATTTTACAGTACCTTAGGTATTAAAATTCAAATGGTGAAATTATTTCTAAGCAGTACCTGACAGTTGTATTTTTTTCTAGACCCCCAAAATTGACACGACAAAATATATTTCTAGGCTACCAATGTGGCCTACATAATTTATTCTCCCATATTGTATCTATCTTAGTTTATTTTATTACAGTTTCTATTAATTAATTCTGTTTTCACAGGTAAGTACCTACTTAGTGAGTTTCGAACCGAGAAAAAGAAATCTATTATCATCATAGATGGTTATGAAAATCAGATTTAATTCTGTTTTGATAACTAGTTATGATTAGAGATAAATCTATCCACTTTCGTAGCTGGTTACGAGAATCCTTGTGTAAGTTTCCATAGAATTGAATCGAAAATTGTATGAAAAAGGCAGCAGCACCTCTGTTGTGAATTATTGGAAAGCGAATTTTATGGTTTTGAGAGGTTAACACGACGATGATCGTTTTCTTTTCATTTCGATTGATACTTACACTAGCCGGGGCGCGTTCCAAGCCTACCAACTTTTTACTCTAAGGCCGTTCCGTGCCTTTCGGTATGACGTTTGCACAACTAGCCCGTTCCGAGCCTCTAAAGGCTGATTTACACTTCCATAAGTACAGTAGCGAGTTAACTTGCGGTCTTGGCGAGTTAAGTTCAAATTCCCGTCCAAACAATGTTAAGAACTTAACTCGCCAAGACCGCAAGTTAACTCGCTACTGTACTTATGCAAGTGTAAATCAGCCTTAAGTTGCAACTTTTGGCGATCAATTTTGATGGTTAAAAAACACTTTGACGTTTAAAAGGTCATATGTATTAGTGACCATCCCTCAAATTAGATGAGATATGTCAAATTTAAAATAAGGGATTCTTATTTTTAGTGTAATTGAGTTTACTTAAAATAAAAGTGAATAAAAGTTTAAATACAGGCTTATACTGACAATTTAATGCGGAATAGAAGACTTTGTATTCGTTTTAGATAATGATGAAACTCGTTGTCAAAATTTGAGGTTATAAAAACAACTTGAGTCGTTCCACAGCTTAGAGCAAGACAAAAAACAACTCGTAGTGTTTGGAGTGTAGGCTCGGAACGGACCCCCGTACAGCATGCGAGATACGACTAGCGACAATTTTTCTAGGTTATCCAAGGATAAAAAAAGTCCATATTCGTAACCGGCTATAAAAATTCAGTTACGAAAGTGGACTAAAGAAAATTATTCAGTACAATCCTTGTACTTAAACTTTAATGTAATAAATTATTTATCATAGTTTATTCGGTTAATCTCGCACGCCTAGATATCACAGAACAAACGTCGCTAGATCTTTATCTTAGTTTATTTTGGCCTAGTGGTTTGGCATCCTTATCGGATTGTCTATCTATAATATGCCTTTAGTTAATAACGAAATTACCGTAACCCAATTTTAGTTTAGTTTATTTGCCCATCCCAAGCTTAATTCAAAAGCGATGTTGCGATGCGATGATTTATTAAGGGCGCCCGCCATATACGGTGCAATTCGTTTACTGTCGATTCGTCGTTACGATCGGGATGAAACGAGGAATCGACAGTAGGTATATGTCAATACCTACCGTTAACAATTTACTTCATCGAAGACGATATCGGAGATCGTCACAATACTCATGCAATCATGCATGCCGTAACAATAAATCTAAGTCGGAACCTTAATTCCTTTAGAATATTTACATGCGAATGTGGATTTCGTCATAACCTAAAAAGTGTGGCCTAACCTAGGTTTTTTTTTTTTCAGTAGCCGAATGAAATTTACCGCTACATAGGTAATGAAATGAGTTTCGCTTTCCATTTTTAAAATGGGGCACGTACTGAATTATTTGGATCTCTGTGATGACATGTTTTTAACCCCCGAAGAAAAAAGAGGGGTGTTATAAGTTTAACGTGTCTGTCAGGGGGGCACTCTTAGAGGAATGCTATTGGCAAAGAAAGTAGTTCCATCTATGATGCGTAACTGTGATCTTTTTGAATGCAGTCTTCAAGTGTCTCATAAGATGTCGCTGCTGCCGCTACTAGGTTAAAAACAAATAATAATATTGAGTTAAAAACAAAATAGTAGATAATAAATTAATATTTCCTTTAGTAAAAGGTTAATAATATATTATTTATTTTTATTTTATTAATGACTTTTAGCTGCAAGGAATAATATTTTTACTCTTGGCAACCCTCGTAGTACCCGTTAAAACTGCGTCACTCATGTCCGTTTTCACTAACAGATAAAAGATAGACTGAGATTGTGTTAGTGAAAACGATCATCACTCACCTTAAGGCTCCCGAAACTTGCGCTTACGTTGATATTAATTGTCCAATTTCGTGTGTGTTCTAGAGGTTTTGATTTATATCTGTGCTAACAGACATTGAGTTGAGAGTACTCCTCCGTCCAGATTTCCAGATCACTACATCGAAGCTATTTTTTTCTTCGAAAGTTGTATCGAGTCAACCGACTCCATAACTTAGAAACTTGGTGTATTTACATGCGTTAGGAGACGCTCTGTTACGATATAGACGCTTTGTGTATTTTGGACTCTGATTGTGTTGTGGACTGTGGGTTACAAAATTGCTACAATGCCTTTCTTTCGTATTTTTGGATGTATAAAACCAGAGCAGTGAATAGATTATTAAAAGGAAAAATTGTATCCCAAAAATTTTTTCTACTATATAGTCACAGATTAAGTGTGGTTTAATTTATTTATTTAAAAAAATATATAATTTATTAATTTAATGAAGCGTATTTCCCAGATACGAGTTATTTTATTTCATTGAGATTATGTTTGTTTTAATATTGAAAAGCAATCCTAGGATTAAATTGAAATTGTTTCAATGAAATAAAACAACTAGCATCTGGGAAATACGCCATTTAGATTTCAAATCTTTAGATACAAACCTACCTATAGCTACTTATATATAGTAGTAGTTTCCGCACTGTTTTCCAGAGGCGCTGATGGCTTTTCAAATTTATGTTACAAAAAATGCCGCATGTGGGCGCTCTTTGCCTCTATACTTACATTACTCTTTGTATCTGTCTGTGGCATCGTAGCTCCTAAAGGAATGGTCCGATCATGATCCGGCTTTGTTTTAAAGCAGACGTGATCGAAATGGTTCTTAGCTATAGTTTATGAACAGTTCGGGTATTCGATAATTATTAGCTCATTTACTACTTGACGAAATTGTCTTACTAACTTTCACAGATCCGATTGATTTGAAATTTGGTTTACTGTTACTTCGGTGGTATTTCCAATACATGATAACTTTGAGCTGATCCTGTACCATCAAATAGTCTGCGGGATGATCAATTTGTCAGAAATTTACCTTTGTTCCCGTTGAGTAACACCATTTTGTGTCACACTGTTACTCAACGGGAAAAATATTCCCGATGAGTAACACCGTAACTCAATGCCACTATTTTTTTCCCCGTTGAGTGACAGTGTAACTAAACAGAACGCTGTATTCCAGTTAAGTAACACCTTCTTGAGTAAAATCATTGTTCAAATTCGTATGTATGTAGCTGGATCATCCCCTGAAGTACCAGGCTACCATACGTATAGGAGAGGTTATTTATTGTACCCCTACGATTATTATATAAATAAAATAAGATTATGCTAAACATCTACATAGATATGGTAGCCTGGTAGGTACTTCAGGGGATGATCCAGCTACATATATACGGGGAAAAAATAGTGGCATTGGGTTACGGTGTAACTCAACGGGAATATTGAAGAAGAACGACAAAACTGACGTTTCTTTTTTTATTTCCAGAGCAAAGGCTTGATGCAGCAATCACTCGTAGCACCCAATCGGTGGGTGAGCGCAAGCGCCGTGGTTCTGCCGACGATGGCCAGCCGCATACAATGTACCAACAAACTATACACGGTAAACTTGACATCTATTTTCAAATTACCCACATTAGCATCAATATTTTTCGTACGAAATTGACTAATTGAACACTGATCCGCTGTCAAAATACTTAAAAAATAATATATAAATTCCCTCAGATGAAACAAGATAAATGTTTAATTGCAAATGTGTGTGTTTTACAAAGCATTTCAATTTGACTATAATGATAAGTATGTAAACAAAAAAATTGAGAGTGAATTTATTAAAAGTGTGAACAGAGAAATGATAATGATAATGTTCTGTCAGTGTGGAATAATCACGTAAATATTATTGTGGTTAACATTCGATCAAATTGCCCTAAAAAGTATGAGAGAACAGTAATTTTGCTAAGTGCTCAAGAAGTTCAGGGTGAGTTGGTTTATGTCACTGGGAAAATACTTATAAATTTTTATGTTAACTAAACTTCAAAATCAATTTCCCTATAAATACAGAAGAAACAATAATTATGATCGAAGTGATTGCTATTCTTACATCCCTCAATATAAAGTTAGGAAGAAATTATACATATTTGTATCATTTCTTAATAACAACTAACAAAAACGAAGGTAATTTGAAATTACCTACAAAAATATTTATGGCCTATAAATATTTTTATATAGTATTTTTACTAAACTGAAATTTTACTTTTTCAATCTTGAAATAAGCGCCTTTAATCTATAACGATTTTGTCTAGCCTTAGGCACTCTCTCAACATTTATCCATCTTATAACACGCTAGTTCACTACTTTGACCAATTTTATATTATTTACATCTATTATACATTGGTTTATCGTTTCCTGTAAACTTTCTTATAATATTATCTAGTGGTGGACTAGATAGGCAGGACTAGTTTTTTCCTGCAAAGTAAATAATTCAGTACTTAATAATGCAAATATTTAATTTAACTTAAGTAATAATTCTGGATTATTATTATGACATTTAAACTTGACTTGTACAAATTATGATAAATAAAATACAATTATTATTGAGTGTAGGTTATTTCATACAAAAACTTTTTATTTAGTGCCTTTTATAATATACTGTTTTATGTTTTGTCGTTAATGTTTATAAGTAATACATATCATATTTTATAAATCCGTTACTAAAATGTACACAAGAAAAAAAGAAAAAGATTCAGAATTTTTTGTCCGTTAAAATGTACCGGCCCTTTTATAGGAATCATCATCATCATCACCAGCCTATTATATTATATGTCTCACTGCTGGGCACAGACCTTACTACATGGGAGAAACACATGAGGAGCTTGAGCCATAACACCACCACGCTGGCCCAATGCGGGTTGGTGGGTTAAAGCGGTTGCAGTAACAACCGGGATTAACGGCTAAACGTGCCCTCCGAAGCACGGAAGAGCTTGAGGTTATAACTTGTGATTGACCCATCTCGGGATCGAATATGGCGAAAGTGGCTTTGTTTTCGTAAACGAATCGAGGGCGCTCAAACCACTACGCCACTGAGCTCCTCCTTCTCCTTTATGGTAATGAGGAAAAATATTTTTTTTTAATAATTCTAGGAACCACCGGGGTGAGTCGAAGGCCGGCCCTCTTCGATATATTCAAGGCCAAACCTCGTGGGGATACCAAGAAACCTTCTTCTATAATGAAGCATGTTAAAGCTGCTGTACAGGTAAGTTAATGTAATAATAATCTGTCTAAAACAGGATAAGTAAGTATGCAAATGGGGCCCTTACGATTACAGTGTGCATATTAGGAATATCCCATTTTATACGATCACAGCCCGATTTGTAAAATCTTAAATAATAAACAAACATGACAGAATAAGGCCTTACTGACTTTTAAAATGTTGTAAATAAGCGAAGAAAACTGTTCTTATTGATCCATGTTATAGACATTAAGTGTATTATCATTGATATCATAAATTTCACATCAATTACAATTTCCAGAGCATGACCAAGTCTTCGCTGGCCAAAGACGCGTCAAAGGTAGATACGAGCAAATCGGACGCTAAAGCTGAGACCTCGGGATCTTCTACATCAGTTGCTACCGAGAAAGCTAAAGATGGTTCTGCTCACCCTCACCCGGGAAGCAACACACGAGTAAGTAACATATTACTACTGACTTTTCTGCTCCAACTAGTTCCACGGTTGCCACTAGTACAACCCCTCGAACAACAACAACAATAATCGCTACCTACCGCTTTGTAAAATGCATGAGATTAGAAAAAGTAAAGACTAAATTAATAAATTATGATATAGTATAATAAATAAACAAATATCCCGGTCCACGTGTCGTGTCTGTGTTCCTCGTTCATTTCCCTGTACCATTTGATATCTCAAAATTCAGTCCCCCATTGCAGGGCAAAACAGGAATATTGAGATATTTTTATAACTCAATGAAATGTCTAATCTTATAAGAATAAGAATAATTTGTACATATGTACGTTGAGGTCTGTAAAGTATTTTGTGTCTGCTAAAGGTTAAGCATTTATGAATATAAAAAGGTGGATTCTTTCTATATGCAAATCTATAAATTAAGATTTCCGTTATACTATTGTGTAAGTAATTGTGTGTATGAGATATCACTTTGATAAATTGATAGAACATCAGCATCGATGATCCATTGATTAGATTTTAAAAGTCGTATAATCATATGCTTATCTGGTTATTATAAATGTCTCAAGAGGTTAAGATGGTTTATTTATATGTTGAATGTCGTTCATAGAAACAGGCACTAATTATGTTTCTAGGAATATGAGTGTATCTTTTTGGTTTGAAAAAGTTTTAACAGTTATTTATGATACTGGTGCGGTAACTTGGGTTTTACAAGCAAGCGATGAATGAACCATAGTCATGAGTTTGTAACTACCAATGCAACGCACGCGTGTCTTACAACGTTTGCAACAGATTTGCGCGAAAACAGTACAATACTTTTTTATGTTTGGGGTTGTAGGAACATTAGTTCCATTTGTGCACAATACATACCATTATAATAACAGATACCAGTATGCCATTTCTATTATTTTTTATACTACATTATTGGCGGTGTTAAAATTTTTTGTACGTAGTTATGAGTAATTTTTTTTACACCACCTGCTCGCCAATGCCAAATTACATATCATGCAAACCTTACGTAAAGCAAGTCATTAAAGCCCTTGGCTTTAGCCGGGGTGTAATGTTGGACTGAATCTCAATCTCATTATAACCCGCTGGGTTTGTAATATTTTCCCTTTTCATGGTTCTTATTGCAATGGTCTTAAAGTCTAATTTCGTAATAATAGATTAACTAATAATACTCGGGGGCCGGGGCCGGCGCCGCTTCGAACTTATTTGAAAATCGATCATTTTCTAAAATCGAGCTGGCCACGGGAAGCTGAATAGAACACATTTGAAATTAAACAAAAGCCGCGAGTATTGCAAGACGCTGTAATAATATACGTCTGCAAAGATTTTATAAAGATATATCATATTAGAAGAAAAGTTCTGTTAAGATGTCGAGTGACGAAAGTGATTTAACTCCGGAGTCCATTAAATTGGATGCCTTAGGCATTGTTCATAATCTACTCCCAGAGAAGTATAAGGAAAAATACCTGAAAGCCTACAACGATTTCGACAATTGGAAAACTGCAAAAGGTGCAAAGTCTGTGTCTGAATCAGCTTCTGAACATCAATTTTCACTTTTAATTTTAATTTACTATAATAAAACGCTGTTTTTAGTAGCCTTGCTTTTTTATTGTCTCGCAAAAGGTGAGAAAAGTAGATTGAGGAGATTGAGAAAAAGTAGATGAGTACACTCCTTGGGGATAAAGCTGTTTTTGTCTTGGGCGCGCTAAAACCCCTCACTGCGCGCTCAGGACTCGTCTTAATTCATAATCATAACACCCTCGCTGCACTCGGGAATTACATCTGGAGTCCTTCGTTACGTACAGGATTCAATATCGCACCCGTGACATAAAACAGTGCTTTATCCGCTCGGTGTATAATGTACTATTAATTCATGTAGTTTTTGTAGAGAAAATAGCCCGCAGTAATAAAAGTATTACTGCTTTAAGGGTGCCTACAGTGCTTACAGTTTTTTGATCGGTAAAACACCTAATAATTACTTAATCATCCCTCAGTTTTCAAGGTTGTACATTTGGTTTTTAAATATCAGTCGGATAGACGCATGAACTTTTTCTTTGACGTTTCTTATATAGAAATGGCGCCACGTGCTCGTTTTGCAAGTTATAACTTGCAACACGAGCACGTGGCGCCTTATCTTCACTATCACCTAACTTTTGTCTCATTTTATCTTTATCATAATATTAAAATAAAACAGTCGTACTGAGCTAAAGCGCAAAGCGCTTCCAAGGAGGTTCTATTATTCATCCTATTTACTATCTCAATGTGAAACTCCTTGGTGGTTTTTTTTTATATTTTTTAGGAAAAATAAAAAGAACCGTAAAAATTACGCAGGGTGCCATATTTTATGACGGAGCGTGCGGTAAAACAGGTACTTAGGTGTGAGTTTACGTTCCGTTGTATGGTGCATTATTCGATCAATAACCAAGGACTGTTGGTCGGTTATATTAACCGACTTTATCGATTTACTTATCTTTCCAACAATGTATAAATCCTTAAATGCATTTTTTGAACAATTGTGTTGAAAAATATTTTTTTTAACCTACTAAACAGAATTGTCATATCCCGATAACCTCGACTTTCAAAACGTTTTTCCTGTTTACTTATATGTAATACACATTGGACATTATTATTCAAGAACATCGTAAACATAATTGTTTGTTCACCTCAAGCTACGAAAGCCGTTAATGCGAACGCAAGCCGTATAACGGTATCCAAGAAAACACTTGTAATTAAGTAGTCGTCTTCCTAGACAGTCTTCATCGTGATTTCTTTGATGATTGTTACGTTACATATGTACTAAGTTTTCAAACTGTGCGTGATTTATTAAAGTAGAAAATTGGGTCGAAAAGTATATTAATGAAGTGGAGTTCTATTCGGTTTTTTGGGCTTATTGTGTAAGGAAGATTATCACAAAAGTTTTAAATAATGTTTGATATAGCATTTGTGTTTAATTTTAATGTAGTTCAGTTACTGAACTGAGTCGTTCGTTCCTCCACATGATGAATTAATGCGACAGTAAATAAAAACAATCAAGTATAGAAATGGTGCTGCGGCAGAATGACACTAATAACCACCCTTACAGTTTTCCGTGCATAACAAAAATATTGAGGTAAATACTGTTTAAAATACATATTTGCATATAATTTATAAACATTATAAGCTAAGTACCTGCCAGAAGAATAAAATCTTAAGGCTTTTAGCAACTGATAAATTGGTGACACTGGAAGACCCTTTGCAGTTAATTTAGTTAGGTCTTCATTTATCAGTGGCAAGAGTGTCAAACTGCCACTTCTTTCGTGAATCTATAATCGAAATTCATCCAAACTTTAAAAAACAAAATGATCTTAGAATAATAACTATTCTAACGCTCGTTTTCACTAACATTTGATTAGCGCTAAGTGTCTCTTAGCGATTTTTATCTCAGTCAGTAAAGGAGGTAGAAAGAGACACATGTCGTTAAGAGTCACCTAAGCCTGCCCTTTTTTTTCGAGAAGAAATTTGATTGCAGACCTACCCGCCGCTGACTAGGCGACAGGCGTGTGTGGGAGTCGCCCAGCGCCAATGACACTGGGAATACCCACTAAAACTCCCCGGTAACTCCATTGCCCTTCGCGGGGGTAGCCTAGGCTCTGCCGAAGCAATTTCACCAGCCCACCCCCTCCCGGCCTTACGGCCAGGTTTTTCGCCATTGGAGATTGCCCAGAGTCACTTGGGCAATCTCAGACTTGGCGGCCTGTGCAATGCGTGCGTGGGGCCACCCACGCACACGGCCGCGCCTAGGGCGCGGGAAGACGAGCGATCACCGCTCGCCTCCTTCTGCCCACCCGCCTATGCCGGATAGGGGCGGCCAGCGGGTCCTCTTCCCGCTTCCTCTCCCTCTCCCTCTGCCTCCTGCGTGAGCTCAGTCTCGCAGAAGGAGGCGACAGCCCCCCATACCCTCTCGCTACCAACCATGGCTCTTACCATGAATGGTAGCGAGAAGTGACCACCACCGAGCGCCGCACGAAGTTCGCGGCGCTCGTGTACCTAAGCCTGCCCTAGGGAATGGTTAGTGAAAACGGCCATCAGAGGATCTTGAACATCCTGCATAATTATTCTCTTAAACTTCCATTACTCTTTGACATTCCGTATCACTTTTCTGTTACTTATTCTACTTTGCTCATTGATATAATTATTAATAGTATGCTATAATTATTATACAGAATGGTGCCGTCAATATGACAATAAATTAAAACATAGGCTATATTAGTTGAGAGAAATGGTTTGCCAATTTCAAAAACATCTTATTCATTTTATAATTTCATGACATTGCTATGAAATAATGCAGCCAATGTTATATTATTTGATACAAATGTCATGAAATTATCAAACGAATAAGATGTTTTTGAAAGTGGCAAACCATTTCTATGAACTAATATAGCACATGTGTCAATTTATTGTCGCATTGACGGCACCATCCTGTATAGTGCTAGCGAAAATAAAAGACAGTAAGGATATATCACATTGTCTCACAAAATAAAAAAGCAAACAACCTACTCAGTCATTTTCTTTAGGAATGTACGAAACAAGAAATTTCCTAAAGTATCACACGAAGGTACATTAACAGAAAATATGACATTTTAGTAAAAAAAATAACAACTTTGGATATATCTTATCTTCAGTCTACGTAGGAGTTATACAAAAGTAAATAAAGGCCGACTCGGACGGCATGTTGGAGGAACCATGAAACTTGAATTTCTTCTTTCGATTTATAAGTTTTTGTCAATATCACTGTTTAACAAATTGAACCTTACGTTTAGATATAATACACAACAAAAATAATTTGTATTTATTCAGTACATGTTGATATTTTTAAAAGCGCTCATACGGCCACCATGCGGTATGAGTGATCCAAATAAATCCCTTCGGGGTCTTATAAATTTTAAACGGGACAGGCAAAGGAATTCAGAATTTGTTAATGGTATTAGGTATACATTTTTTTACAATTTCTTGACGTAGAAATAAGAAGCACAAATGTTATATGTATATTATGGGATATATATACATCATGGCATTTTTATAATGCACGAGTGATCCACTTTACCTAGTCTTGCCATAAATACTGAAACAAAGAAAAAAATTATTTTCTACTGCAAATAACATTTAATAATATTTACTTTTACAGTGTGTTAGTTTAATACATAAATATAAAACATTTTAAAATATAAAAAGCTTATTCGAAGTGGTCTTCATTGGCTGCAATATAGTCCTTTAAACGTTGAGGCCAGTTATCAATAGAAGCACGCACTCTTTCCATGGGAAAAGACTTCACTGCCAATCTTACGGATTGTTTTAGGGACTACAAATTATCATGGCGTTTAGAGCAAGCCGTACTCTCTAAAACTGACCATAAATCATAACCCAGCGGATTAAGATCGGGAATAGACGACGGCCAGTCTTCAGCTCTGATGAAGTCCAAAACGTTCGTTTCCAACCAAGACTGCGTAGTCCTAGCTTTATGACCCGGCCGGCGTCGAGTCTTGCTGGAAGGACCATTCTTGGTAATTGAACATAAAGTTGCTAAGGGGTTTCACGACCTTCTCCAGAATGATAACTTGTTACACGTGTGCCGATGTATACCTTTTTCACAAAAGTATGGCTCAGTCACTCCTTCATAGCTAATACCCCACCCCATCACTGAAGTCGGATAGTGCCCACGTTGCACTCTGTCGACTAATTGGGAAGCTTCCTTACAATCATATAAAAACGACAGATTCCAAATTCAAACGTAATATTTTGTTTATTTTTAATTGTAACAGTATTTATGGCCAGATTAAGTATTGACTATATCTTTTTTATCTCAGGTTTCACAATTTTTTACTTCACCGTGACAAATTTAACAATTATTTACTAAATCCTCGTCGATTATTGTAAAGATTGGAGATAAGATCACTCAATTCACATGCACATTTCGAAAGTGCTTCATGGTGGCCCATTTGAATTCAGATATATATTTTTATTTTTATTTTCATTCCCTACAGTACTATCACACAGTAACCGCGTCATCGACGCGACGGCCGAGTGCAATAGCCAAGATGAAGGATATCTTCCGCGGGAGAGCCTCCATGCCTGGCCAGACTGTCCCGCTCGACGGACTAGAGAAAAGGAAAGCGGTAAGGTGACATCAAGTTTTACGTATTCAAAACATAATCATAATAACTATTTAAATGATGCGTACAATCGCCGTCTAAAACTGTTTAACAGTTTTCAAATTAGATTCTCTGTCAAACTGTGTGCAGTATAGGCTTAAATGCTGGGTGTAGATACTTATTATTTTTTAGCCCCCGACGAAATAAGAGGGTCGTTATAAGTTTAACGTGTCGCTCCGTGTATCTCTCTATCTCTGTCTGTGACATCGTAGCTCCTAAACGAATGGACCGATTTTGATTAGTTTTTTTTGTTTGAAATCTGACGTGACTAGGATGGTTCTTAGCTATAATTTATGAAGATCAGTTCAGGCGTTTGATGACTATCAGCTCATTTTATAAATTTTTGATGGTATAGGATCAGCATGAGGTTAGTATGTCATAGAAATGGCACCGAAGTGATAGTACACCAAATTTAAAATTAATCGGATCAGTGAAAGTTATCCTTTTATCATGTAGAAAATGAGCTGATAGTCATCAAACGAATGAACTGATCTTCAAAAAGTATAGCTAAAAACCATCCTCATCACGTCAGCTTTCAAACAAAAAAACCCATATTAACATCGGTCCATTCGTTTAGGAGCTACGATGCCACAGACAGACACGTCAAACTTATAACATCCCTCTTTTTTCGTCGGGGATTAAAAATATTAGGATTGAAATACTAAACAAAATAGATTGATTGTTGATTGTCTGTTCCTATTGGTATTATTATTATTTTTCTCTTTTGTCCGTATATTTTTTTTCTCGTTTCTTTATCAGACAATATTTTGAAATTTTTTGACATAAAAGGCTTTCTATACCCAAGATAACCACCATAATGCGACCAAATTTCTAATGTGAAAAAATCTCTGCGCTATGTCGGAGTTTCATAGTAAGAACTCGGCCCAATATTGGTTGGTACCATATCTGGTACCCTCGGCGGCTAGAAGAGCACGTCGGATAAAATCGGCTAGTATTAAAACTGTCATGCGCCCTTTCGGCACACATTAATAACAGGACAGATACTTCACTCTAATACAAATGGTGAAATAATTTCGTTATATTAGCCTACTAGGATTATTATTATTAGCCATTTAAGACGATGCGAGAAGAAATATACTCTACAAACGCGTGCTTAGAGTCGAGAATCCCGCGTACACCGCGTGATTGCGTCATCGAGCGAAAACGTAAGGGTTGTGCCACGACCATAAATAAAATAAAATGACAGAAGTAAGACTTTTTTATTTATTTATACATCTAAGCAATGCAGTGAATGCAAAGAAAGTGCAAAGAAAGATCAATGTTTTTTTCCCATCTTTGTATTCACGGTTATTAAATTTTATAGTCAGTCCGGTATTATATAGGCTATATATCATCACGTTACGACTAATAGCAGATGAGCATCCATGAAAAATATTGCAAAAACGGGGGAAAAATATTCCTTTTCAGAGCTTTAGTTGCGTGCGCTGCGTAAGTGGTTAAAGTTACGCAAAAAACCATGTACGTAAGAATTGTTCTCCTTTAAAAGTTCTAAAAAAAAGTCCGTGATAGCATATGTCTATCTTTCAAAACTGACTCACTATAACTATTTTTTGGTTACCAAATTTATTTTAAAATAATGCACTATCTGCGAAGGTGTTTTTATAAACATGATATTGTCCCTTTTTAAAATAAATGAATTATTCACCACAAGTATTTAATTGTGAACAAAATTGTACCTGAAATTATTTGATTTCAATGAATATCTTAAAAAATATCATAGTTTTAAAATAGCTCCGCTACAAAATAACCGTGAGCCGTGAGTATCGTTGCGTTTTGCGCGGGAAACGTTCAACGCGCGTGCGTTTAATCTCGCTTGCGGCGGCGGCCCACTGCCGGTCGGATCGACTGCAGTCTACTTAGTGGCCGGTACTTTTAACGCTGCATTTCGAGAGGGACGGGGGCCTGCTTTCTGTCTTTTATTTTACACGTACCGGTTGGATCAGGTTATGCACAATGGAGCAATGTAAATATTTTTATCAACGTTAATAATTTTACATTAACATTTCTATGAAACACAGAGTTTTAAAGTAACATTTGTTAAATTATACATCTGAGACGAAAAAGTTGTTTTACATGTAATTTCTATAAGGGAAAAAAGTATATCTGAGCTACATTTAAATAATTCAAATATACATGGAAGTATATTTGAAGTATTTAAATGTAGCGCCTTATGAGTAAGAAGCGCGCCTGTGTTCTAGCGTATTACCTTCTCCTCTAGGAAGGATGGAGTTTTTTAATCCTGGTATTATTTGTTTTTGCTAGTTTTTGATATCCTTTCTAATAACCACACCCCAGGTTTATGGAATTTATGGAACTTAAAGAGCCTGGTAGAAGGGACTCAGGACCTACATATTATTATATCTTTTGAGCCCCTTCTCACCCAATGACCAGGTATAGCAGATAATTTTGCAAACATATGACAACAATAAGTTTACTTGAAAGTGATTTTGTAGATTCCACTTTTAAGTTAAGTATAGGTAAGTATCATAGACTCAGAGAGACGCCAAACTTTTGTTGATTGACTTTTAGTTGTCTTGCAAAAAAATACTTTCATGGCGACAGTACTGCATAACATAACCACTGATATGATACTACTCTGTCAAGAAAGTACCGGGAAAAGATCAGTAATACACAAAATGTTAGTTATTCATCCCAATTTATTTTATCACCGTCAAAGTGTGCTGCTTCAGAAACGATACACTTACGCCAACTAATAATCCAATCATCAAAACATTTTTTAAACGCTGTTTCCGCAATTGAGTTCAGCTCTCGCCGCGAATTCTCCTTTATGTCTTCTACTCCTAGCTTGTTGACTAGTGTGCATGTTAAACTCGTAAACCCACGTCTCGTCAACAGTAACATGATAGTCGAGTCGAAATTGACTCGTTCTAGCATGTCCTCAGCGACTCTCATGCGATTCAGTTTTTGGAGAAAATTCAGGTCTTTTGGGACTAGCCGAGCGGCAGCATGTTTCATCCCAAGTTATTATTTAAAATGGTATGGATCAACTCGTGAGATACAGAAAGTTCGCCGGCTATCTCTCTCAAAGTTGAATTAGGACTTTCAGTCACTATTTCCCTCACTTTTGCGATGTTAACTTCAGTTGCAGACGTTGATGGCCTACCAGAGCGAGGCAAATCTTCCATCACATCTCGACCGCTTTTGTACCACTCATAAGCACGTGTTAACCTTCGTAAGTGTTCGGCGTGTAAGCCTTCTGTAACATTTTGAGTGACTCCGAACTCGAAATTTCATTATTGTCCATTATGAAATTCGCAATACACACTAGATATGATATAACTGAAAACAGTTATGCCAATCTAACAACAACAAAAAAAAACAAATTTGGAACCATAAACAAATCACCCACTTCTGATACTTTTTTGACGGAATGTAAAGTTGTCATGGATATGAACTAACATGCCGGCCAATATTATTGTTCATATTTAACAAGATTAAAAATGTTTATGACATAATTTGTTGTAATATAATTTCAGTGTTCTTATTATGATTACCTACTCGACTGACACACCTTTTCACTTCACAGTTAGGCATATTTTCTATGATTTCTGGTATTCTTTACGAAGACATCAATGAGACACTGTTAATGACAGACTATTCCATCGTGCGAAGTCCGATTTAAGCCCCGCCCACTTCGAAGTCTCTTTCGGCATGGTCTAGTTACTTATCTATGTTGTTATCGGTCACCGCCTATGTCTAATCAAATCAAATCATCGACTTTGCGACACAAATTTGTGCATGCAATTATTAATCTTAAGGAGCTAAACATTTTTATATAAATTGTATATAGAGATGTCATTTGCCTACGCATACAGATTTTTAGTCTTTACGAACATACCAATTGTTGAAAAGTGGATTAACGCGTTTTTACATTATGTTAAAAATAACCATGAAAGTCATTCACCTGTGAAGCCAAATATTCCAGACACAGTAGGTTTTTAAAATTCCGCAAATATTAATAAAAATATCTAAACTAGAAAAAATATTGTTTTGGGGCGGGAACCGAATCCGCGTCCGTTTATAATCCGATTGATTGCTCTAACCGCTGAGCTACCGAGGAGTTAGGATAATCCTATGAATTTCGTAACGCTTTTTTTTATGTAATTTATTATGTAAAAAAAAATTAAAGCTCCATTTACCTGTGAAGCCCAAATATTCTTCTGCCTTGTAAGGCGATTAACGTCGTTTTACTGGGGCTTAATGAGAAGTGGTTGGTATTGCGACGACCCGCTGGCCAAGTGGTCTGTGCCCCTTCCTTTAAAGGCCACTCTTTTAGGGGTCCCGGGTTGGAATCCCGGTAGCAGCAAATGTTTGTATGATAAAAATATAATTATCCATGAGTACGAGCTAAATGCTTATACTTATGGATGTTTATATTTTATTCAGTATATTTCTAATATTTGTATACATATTATTATCATTATACCAACGTTATCTAGTATCCAAAACACAAGCTCTTGATGATGCTTACTTTGAGCTACATAATAGGTGTGAGTGTCTGAATATTATTATTATTATTGCGCCATTTTTCTAGTTTTTCCAGGAATTTCCCATTGGCCATAATGACCAAGTCATCTGCATAGCCCACTGTATACAGGGGTCCTTTATTCAGTCCTACCACTATAGAATCAGCTACAAGGTTTCGCAGTAATGGGGATAGTACCCTCCCGAGGGTAACCCCTTGTGGTCCTTGCTAGCAGACTCTCCTCTAGTAGTTCATAGTAAATGATTCTACCTTTAAGCATGCAAATAAAACTATGTTCTTGAAATTGAAACGTGCACAACGAGCCGTTCTCAAGTTCATGACACGAAGGAAACGGACTTTTCCGACATCTACACTCTACGCCGATTGTAAAGTCCTCACCGTTAGACAGCTTGCCATACTTCGAATGGTGATCCGCAGACACTCAACACTGATATAGATCACCAAACCGCAACCAGACGACAAGGCGCGCTAAGAGTATGTCACAGATGAATTGCCGCACAGTTTGGGCAAAACAGGAATAGAATGCCCTCAGTTCTAAACTTTACAATAGAATCAGCAAATCCATTAAAATATACTCTATTACCAAATATAAATAAAAAAAAACAACTGAGAAATTCCTCCGTACACAAAATTATATTGAGACTGAGAATGGTGGGAGGAATCGCTGTCGCCTAAGATACAGAATTGTCCTAGTTTAGAAAGCAGAAGTTTCTGATATTGTTTACGCATTTATTAAAAATCAAACTAACTACAGGGTGCTGCCGTCAATACGACAATAAATTGAAACAATAAATTGAACAAAAATATCTGGTCTGTTAAAATGCAGAGTCTTGTCCATAATTATTGTTCTGTCCCAGTATAGTTTATACAGTTTCTCTGCGAGATAGAATCAGAAAGGAGGACATCCGTAAGAGAACCATAGTTACTGACATAGCTCATAGGATTAGTAAGTTGAAGTGGCAGTGGGCAGGGCACATAGCACGCAGAGCAGACGGCCGGTGGTGCGTTAAAGTTCTAGAATGGCTACCACGTACTGGAAAACGCAAAGTAGAACGGTCTCCCACTAGATGGACAGACGACCTGAGGGCCTAGACAAGATGCCATTTGACAATCGCTACCGCTATCGCTTAATGGAAAATGTATGGAATTTGACATTTACAATCGCAAGTCAATCAAGAGCTTATGTCAAATCCCATACATTTTCCGCTTAGCGATAGCGATAGCGATCATCGATAGGTATCTTGTCTAGGCCCTCTGGTCAGGGTCGCGAGGAGCCGTTGGATGCAGGCTGCGCAGAACCGTTCCATTTGGAAATCGATGGGGAGGCCTTTGTTATAGCAGTGGACATCATAGGCTGATATGATGATGAAAGTTTATACAGAGGTGTTTCCAGTACAGTTTGAGGTGTGTATTCGTCATAGGCAATATTTTCGCTAATGAGGTTATATATGAGTGCATCGGCGGCATAAATCAGTATTTATAGTTCTATCTTTTATGATGTGCTTCCTATAGTTTTTGGTTTCTACTACTTGGTCTTGAATTGCTAACATGAATCCTTCAGTTCCTGGGAACAATCCTCCTGTCTTGAGCCAAGAGTTTGATGCAGGTTTATCAATATCTGGATTGGTTAGTTAGGCCCCTATTTCACCAAAGTGACAATTGTCAATTACATATGTCGCGTGACAATTGTCCAGCGACAAGTGACATATGACACTTTGAAAATAAATTTTCATAGAAATTCTTATTTATGGGAGGCACTTTCTTACAATCTTGTATCTAAACTTCATTACAATTGTGTTATGAAACGAGAGTTATTTTTCCTAGTCTACATATTAGTAGGATTGTCGGTAAATCTTGACAGGAGATTAAAGCTATGTCAGGCTTGTCGCTTGCGTTACTGTAGTATGCCGTGGTTAACATACCTACGTGTATTTTTAAAATGGTTTTCCGTGAAGGTAGTGGGGATGATAATGATAGTAACAGCGATATTAATGGTTTTGCATGCATATGGAAGAAGATTTAAAGAAACAATCATTTTTTTTTTCAATCTTGCAGATTTTGCGCTTAAAAAAAAGTAAAATCAGTAAAGAATATTTAATAAACAGAATCAGGGCACGTATTGAACGCTACCATTCATCGCTGTATCAAACAAGTTACCTACGTCTGCAATTGTCAATGAAATGTTTGGTAGTGCAGTACGGTGGCCTGACAACGAAAGCTGTTTCAAAATAATTTAAAGGTATTGCAAATATTCCAAAAATTGGTGGAATCGTAGATGGGTCGTTGATACCCATTGATTCACCTCGGCAAAATGAGTACAGGTATTGCCGTAAAGGTGATCATTTAATTAACACCATGGTTGTTTGTGGGCCTAACAGTTTTTTTTTCGCCAATGCAAGATGGCCGGGCTCTGTTTATGACGCAAGAGTGCTATGTAATTCGACCTTAGCTAAGCATTAGGAGGTTGGAGATGGTTCTTAAATAAAGTTATATTAGGAGATAAATCATATGGCATGACGAAATGGCTCATCACTCCAAACATCCCTGTAGGAATACAAATAACAGAAGCAGTTATTTTTGCGAGCTTTTAGTAAAGTACAAAAAGATTAAATGAAAATGTTCTAGGAATATTAAAAATAAAAATTAGCTTGTCTTAATTATTTCCGTGTGCATGCATCCGTTGTCAGCATTTTTTTATACCACTAAAGTGGTAAATGCAAATATGCAATACGTTTTTAGTTTAATAGTTTCAAATAAGTTTTTATCAAAGAGAGCAAAGGTATTGTATTTATTGAGTGCACGTGAAATACTTAGTGAAATAATAAAACACGGATCATTATTGGTATTCTGAAGACTTTTTGATTTTAAATTACTTCTTGCTATTTGATTTAACAATTTCTAATTATTTGAATATATACTTCACACACCATTGGGCCCTTTCAATTAATGCTTGATTGCCACGTTAGTGGTATAAAAAAGAATTGTAGGAGTAGGTATAGGTACACAGTCAAGACTCAAGAGCATGATTGTAATAAGGTCAGTTCAAAAGTTCAATGTGTATCTTCAGGAGCTCTTGACATTAAAATATTAGAAATATCGAACAAAAAGAATTTACGACAGTTAATAAAAACATAAGTTCCGGGGTTTTTCCTTAATTTACTCGACCACATTATTATGAAATTCTTGTAAGTTTTATTCTAAAACTGTGTATAAAATGTTACTCTATGGTACATGCTAAGCGAATTCGTTGGAGTTTTGTTGGCTACATTTTTTGATTTTGGATCTCTAGGGGGGGCAGCTGCCCCCCCTGCCCCCCCTTGGCGACGCCCTTGCCGACGCCCTTGCCACTAAGTAAGCTTACCTAAATACAAACTTTTCTCTTCATTGTTGGTTATTGTTGGTATTACATACGATATAGGGACGTGGCGTAGGCTTAATTTCACAGCTAAAGTTTATTAAAATTGCTGTTGGCCGAAGATTGCGTCTTCAGTGTAACCGGTTTGATGCTTTTTCAACCACACAGACAAACCGACAGACAGACAAAATTCCTAAAAATGACAGAAATTTTGCTACTTACTTATTACTTACTCTCAGTCCCCCAAACTATTTTTTTTTAAAATATATGCAATGTACAGACACGGTCTTTCCATTCTTATATTATAATATATATAGATTTAAAGATAAATTGATTTTACTAGGTAGGTACCTAATACATTTTAGTCCACGATTTGAGAATTCGTTCAGTAAACCTACAGTTTGTTATTTAAAATTTGTAGAATATATCAAGATTACTATACGTTTACATTAGAATAAGAGAATTGGGGACGATGCCCCTAGATACACTTTGCTAAGTATTCAGACTTCCGAGCTATAAAAAGAACATGATTATAATGCTACGAAACTATAAGGTTGGTAAGCACCTAATCTCGAAAAGAGTGTCGAATCTCAAGTAAAGCGTATTTTACTTATTACTTCCCTTTCTAACGATTATTTTAAGTTGCGCTCCACTATTTATTTATTTATTCATGGAAATTTGGAAAACAAACAGCGTTTGAATAACATTTGAACCGACTTCAAAAAAAGGAGGAGGTTATCAATTCGACTGTATGTTTTTTTTTTGTTTGTTACCTCAGAACTTTTGACTGGGTGAACCGATATTGATGGTTCTTTTTTTGTTCGATGCGGAATAGTTCCCATTTGGTCCAAAAAAAATTGATTGAAAATTCATTGGGTAGTTTGATTTTAAATCAAAATAACAGGAATAAGTAAGTCATCTACGTATGCGAAATTGCGGAAATTTGCTCTCTTCTGATTTTTTTAGTGAAATGATACGATAGTAGAAAACATTATAAGCTCACGGTCACCCATCTATCTAGCATTTGAACTTAAAAAGTTATCACTAAAAATTGTGGAGTAAAAATTTTAAACAAAAATTGAAACCGACTCCAAAAAACTGAAAAGGATAAAATAATTTTTTAATAGGAACTAAGCACCAACTCCAAAAATATGTTTCTAGGGGATGAGTACCTACTAAAATTTAATTATTTTATCCTTTTCAGTTTTGTAGATTAGGTTTAATAGAACACATAAGCCCTAATCAGTTTTCGTAAATAAAAATTCTATATGTAAGTACACGAGCTAGTAAAAAACAAAAAACAAGTAATATCAATTATCAAGCAATATAAGGACCACTTTTTGTTAAAAATTGATAGAAAAAAGCATCTGCCTTCATTGCGATACTTCAAACATCTACTACAGACCACCTAACAAAATTTTTAAGCTTGTCCAAAATTAAATAGTCTTATAGATCAAATAAGGCTACTACTGTAGTAGACTTTAAAAACAGCTCGAAAATAATTACAAAACATTAAATTAGCTGAGGAGCTCATGGCGTATTGGTTTGAGCGCTCTGGTTTCGAATACGAAAACAAAGCAACTTTCGCCATGGTCGACCCTGGGATGGGTCAACCAAAATTTATAATCTCGAGCTCCTCCGTGCTTCGGAAGGCACGTTAAGCCGTTGGTCCCGGTTGTTACTACAACCGCTTTAACCCACCAACCCGCATTGGGCCAGCGTGGTGGTGTTATGGCCCAAACTCCTCATGTGTTTCTTCCATGTAGGAAGGCCTGTACCCAGCAGTGGGACGTATATAGGCTGGTGATGATGAAATTAGCTGACCTACTTTACTGTAATGATCCGAATGTATGAACTGATCTTCTATTGCAAAGACTAACAGATCCTTTAAAAAATAATACTATTACTATTAAAGTGCCAAAAAGCAAACGTATTATTAAGCCGTGTATTACCACTGGCATTCTTAGATGCATAATAGAAATAAGTTACAAAAGAATTTAAGAAAAGATCCACATAATGAAGTATTAAAAATAACTTATTCTAGATATATAAATTATTATAATAATAAAATTTAAAAAATGAAAAGAAAATATGAAAGTGAGCTACTTAGAATCACTCTCTGATAATAAATTACTTTGGAAATATATTTAAAAAATTACATATTCAAATCAAACTAAAACCAAGAACACAGATTTATTTAACGCTAAAAATTCACCATATGAATCGGCAAACCTTAGTCAATGAATTCTTTGCGAACATTGGCAAGCAACTTGTTCAACAAATTCAGCCCACTCAACTGTGTTCTAACAGCAATCCATCAGTTTATCCAGTTCCACTTAAAAAATCAATTATTACTCCAGTTCACAAGGGTGGGGATAGAATGGATATTAGTAGTTACAACATGCCTATATCTATTTTACCCAGTATATCAAAAATATTGGAAAAAATAGTAAATAATCGTCTAGTTGTTTCTAAATAAATACAACATCTTGGCCCCGTCACAACATGGCTTTAGGAAAGGTATATCTATAGAAGATGGTGTAACAGCCTTATGCGCATTAGTAACAGAAAAAATTGAGAAAAAAAAATGTTTAACTGTGTTTCTTGATATCAAAAAAGCTTTTGACACTGTTTCTATCCCCATACTTGTGAACAAGATGCAAAATATTGGAATTCGCGATATACCATTAGCTCTTTTTAAAAGTTATCTTTCTGAGAGAAACCAAAGAGTAAAATTGGAACAGTATTCCAGTGCATATGTTGAGGTATCATACGGTGTGCCGCAGGGTAATGTATTAGGCCCTACTTTATTCCTAATATATATCAATGATTTGTGTAACTTAAAAATCAAAAACGCCAATATTTTCTCATACGCCGACGATACTGCTATTGTCTTCTTTGGTAAATCCTGGGATGCGGCAAAAATAGTGCTGAATCAGGAATGGCTACTATATCTACTTGGTTGAAAAATAATTTACTCTCACTAAACACATCTAAAACAAGACACATGTTACAGTATTTATGATAATGATCAGCCAGCAAACAACTTTAGTCTAAAAGTACATGACTGCAATAATACTATGGATACAAACTGTAAATGTCCACTTATTGACAAAGTCACCTACTACAAGTATCTAGGCGTCCTTTTGGATCAACGATTATCCTGGTATCACCATCTTGACCAACTTGCTGGAAGTGTCAGGAAATTAATATGGATCTTTCGCTCATTAAAACATAGTGATATTCATAAATTAAACACTAGATATAAAAATAAACTTGCTGTTCCAAGTTTTAGACTTCACAAGACAAGTCGCTCATTCATGGGGAAATGTATACACATTTATAACAAAGTCCCACCAAATGTAACTCAACTGCCTTTTCACAAACTTAAGTTATATGTGAAACAAACTTTAAAGATAAAAGGCTACTATAAGGTCCAAGAATATTTAGATGATAAGAATGCATGGACACAATAAAATTTCAAATGTTTTATATGTTTATTTACGAGTATTGTGACTATTAACCTCTGTAACCTATACTATGATGGTGCACTGTCAGATAGCCTGAAAATAACGATATTATTTTTGACATTGGGTACCTACTTTCTTGGTACGTTGACATACCTTCTCTTCTAATTTTCATTTTTTTTCGCTGGGTGGCATTGCACTGCTAAAAGATATATTTTGAACTACAAACATTGTAATTTAATATTTGAAAAGAGTGACTACACGAGTTTGTTGCCGGAATCTTCTCGGTAGTTCGACTTTTACACCGATATGCAGAGACGTTTCCTCAAAACCGCCTCCACTCGACCTTAGTCGAAGTCACCTCAAGGAAATCTTAAAAACATCCTTAAAATCGGTATGTTCAGTTACGGCTTCATCCTCCAGTGAGGAAACTCCAGTAAAGTCGAGTTGTGGTTGAGTGAAGGAATGACGTCATGAAATTTCTTATTATTATATTGGCAAAGTGTAGAGAATATGTTTATGGTTCACTTTTTTCATCTGTGGGATGTCGTCTTCCTCTGAGATTGTGTTCTGCTTCTGTGAGGTCTCTTTCAGTTCTGTCATTATTTGTCATTCAACTCAACTGTCGACTGCAATGATTTATTTTAATTTATTTGATTTCATTCGTTTTCGCGTTCAGTATGAAAATTATTATGGCCGGGAGGCAAGTTTTTAGTGAAATGGTAAAGGCGTGCTTGAGGGAATTTATCATAAAGTATAAATTAAACACCACTGTCGGTTGACATAATTATATTTGCATCACAATATCTAGGTAAATTAATAAAGGTGTATCTAGCACATATACTCACTTGAAAGTTAGTCAATAAAATCATAGAAATCAGTCATTATGCTAATAAAACTTGAAATAACCTCAGAAATAACGTGAAAAGCACTGTTAACAAGCTTTGAGGAGACCTCAAGGTAGATCGCGACGTACCTTGAGTTTGACAGTTCATTACTCGACTCAACTGAGGAATTTGCTCAAGTCGAGGATAGTTTTTTGAATTCTGCATACCGATTTTATCCTTGAGGCTGAGTCGAGTCACAATCGAGTGGAGGAAATCTCGAGGAGCCGACTGTGCATATGGGTGTTAGAACCGGTGTAAATTCAGACATGACAGACGGAGAGACTTGACTTGAGACTTAACGTTGTTAGTTAATATATTTTTTGTAATAGTTATAAAAATGTGTTTTTGACGATTAAAAAGTGCTTCTAAAGTGCTAAAAAAAAAAAAAATTTTTTTTCTTTCTTTCTTTCTGTGGCCCCAAGGGATGTTAAACCTATTTTGGGTCGAGATCCCCAAATTAATCTTTTGCAAAGAATATACATTGCCTTAGTTGAATCCATCTTGGCGTACTGCATTCCTATTTGGGTTGGTGCGGCAAAGACAAAGTTTATTGAGATTGAACGCTCACAGCGTGCACTGATAAAGATCATGTATTTTATACGCCTTAGATACCCTACTCAACAACTTTATCTTGATTGTGGATTGCTCTCAGTAAGAAAGCTTTTTATAAAAAATATAATACTGAAAATGCATAAGAGTTTACCGTATGTTGCATGTCAAAAAGGTAGAAGAAAATGTAATGTAGCCAAAATTCCTTCAACAAAAACAATGTTTGCACCTGCTCAATTCAGTTGTCTTTCAGTCAGAATTTGTAATAAAATCAATAAGAAATTAGATATTTATTTAAAAAATTTAACGGAATGTAAAAAGCTGGTACTGACATGGCTAGAATCTCTTGATTATGAGAAAACAGAGCTGTTTTTACAACAAATCAAATGATTGTTTTCATATACTCAAATATATACATACACACAAAACACATCTCACACACACTACGCACACACACACACACACACATATACACAAACACACACACACACACACACACACACACATGCGCTTGCACACTGACAATGTAATACATTCTTATAAATACATATTATAATATAGTACGTATAAAAAATATGTTAAGCCGGTAACGGCTGATAGTAATATTTGTAATATTAATATGTAACATAAAATGATTTAATGGAACAAGCACACTTTTGCTTAAAAGGAGGCTCCGGCCACTAATTACTGTAACAAAAAACTTTTTATTGAAATAAATTTATTATTATTATTATATAATAAAGTATTAAAGCATAACAATATATTATAACATTGGAAAGTTACCTACAAAAAAAAAGTGAGTAATAATTTTAATTTTAAAATTATTTGGTTTCGCTGTAAACGATCTTTGTTCTAAATACTCGGTTGGAGTATGGATTCTGTCTATACTTTGTAGAAAATGCTTCAGCGTACAATCTGAGATGATTCCTCCTGCCATTGGCATGAATGTTAACCATTGACAAGAGCACACTGTCAATGACTTTGCCTTATTGGATGATTAACGAACGTTAGTTAGGTCGGCCGCTTCTCTCCGTAGAGACAGTGTAAGGTGGTGGTGTTGGCAGTTGTTAAGTATTCTGATTCCAAAGGAGGATGACAATTTTTGCCCCAACCCAAGTTTAATGTCCAACAAAACAATATTTCCAATAATGCCTCATAAATAGAAAGATTATTTTTGGAAATAGTTTGAGTTAATATAAAGATAAGGTTTTGTTGACAACATAAATAAAATCTTCAAAAATCTTTCATTCCGGTATTGTAATATTTTGTCAATGAAAACCGTTTTGTTTCATAGAAAACAAATACTTTTTTATGTTTTGAAAACCATAAAAGGTATTTTAATGTATTTATCATTATTTTTTCATATTATTATTATTATTTTATTACAATAAAGGTGAGTAATAATTAAATACAGTTAATTGTATTGAACAAGTTTATTACCTAAAAAGAAAATAACAAAACGCACTTTGACAGATGACAAACATTGCTAGTGTTGATGGTTATTACAATTCAGTTTTCTTTTACGTATATCTCAGAAATCGCATCTCTAAACAAAAATGTATTGGTATGTAAAGATACTTTGTCTTAATAATATCTAATTGCGCTCTAAATTACTTTTGGACGTGTCAGTTTTTAGGTGTGGCAAGGCTTCATACTAAGATTAGCATCCTCCTTTAACCTGTGCTTATAATTTTAAAATCTTACGAAAATATAAAATCTGAAGTTTTTTTAAAATTCGATCTATAACTATAGCATTCATATTGCGGATACCATGGTTGCCACGCATATTCAAGCTTACTTCAATACCAATGAGCAATACAAAATCTTTAACGATTTTACCATTGTGAAATATTTTTTTGCTGATTTTACTGATTTATGAACCCCCGGATCTTTGTTGCTTTGGCTGTTTCAATGTGTTTATCTAATAGAAGTTTTGAGTCTAAAATTGCACCGAGATATCTTGATGCACTGCAACGTACTGATCACTTAAGAAAGTGATCAGTACGTTGCAGTGCATCAAGATCCTGTTATAAGAGCAGACAATCATTCAGTGAATTAATCTTTTAAATACTTTCATATCATCAGCAAATAATAAAATTTGAAAATGATTACAACATTCATGAATATCGTTAATAAACAGGATAAACATAAGTGGACCGAGAATCGACTCTATTGATTATTTATTAGGTATTTGTTTAAAATTTGTTTATTATGCAAATCATTTGGTCGAACTTTTTACTATGGAAAAATAAAACGGGAACAAGTGAAGAAGAGTTTAAATCAGATAATCTATGAGTTGCGTTTAGAGTTTAGACCCTGACCCTACTGTCGAGGACAGAGTTCAAACAATTGAGATTTTGATGTACCGTAATAGCAGTAACAAAGTTATAGGTAGTAAACTACCTAGGTAGGCGCTTATTCTATCTAATATCGGTTTGAAAAAATAATATTTGGTCGTAATACCAAGATTTCTGACTGATATTATGTTAAATACTTACGTAATTACTTACATTTTCGCTCAGGTAGATTTTAAACAGTATAACATGGTCTGCGTTATTTAATTTAACTATTAATACTAAACCAATGTCGTCATGATTATGTTAATAAGTAATGTGTAATATTTGTGTTGTTGTATCGTTGAGAGGCGACCGTGTTACTCCTGCTTCACAATAATGTAATCACTCGCGATGATACACCGAGGCATGCGAACACGTGCACTTGTTGAATCAATGCTGCGAAGTGACTTTGCTGATTAATTACCAGTTATCTGTGCGCCACCAGTGAAATCGTAACTCGATTAGAATAGATATATTTTAGCGCTCATTTCCCTTTTCCGCATCGGAATTGATGATTCGGATATCGGTAGCGTGCTGTTGCATAACAACAATTGCGTCTCGTGACAACGACGACTTTATCGCTCAGTCCTTACAGAGATGCCTTCGCGTTCTAACCTAGGAAGAACGAAAAAGTGTGATTCTGATTACCGCCGAGCAAAGTGAGATTTTTCGAAGGCATGTAATAAGCCGCGGTAGCTCGCGATGGCTAATTACTTTAGGTGGAAGAAAGGAAAAAGGGACGAGGATGTGTTTTATTCAGAAAAACCACGGAGCAGATCTTTGGATCCTCGTTCTTTGGAATTAAGTGGCATTAAAATTGTTGCTCAACAATATCAACAACAGCAGCAACAACAGCAACAGCAGGAACAACAACAACTGCAACAACAGGTAGGCTATAGAATTTTAATTCAGGTTTACTTGATACAATTAACTTCGAGAGTAAAACAAGTGCTTTATGTCTACGAAATAACGATTGATTGTTCAGATGACACGGAACGAGACATTGTCCCGTGAAAATATGTCATTAGGTTAATTGTGTCCGATTGCAGTGTACTTTATTGTTGTTTTTATTGTCAATGGAAGGTTATGTATGATGCTAGGGCTTTACAGACTTGACTCTATTTTTTTTAAATCAGGATACGTTTTTGTTATTTTCTTTTGCTAGCATATCAAGAAGCACATTATCAATAAAAACAGGGTCTGTGATTAACTGTAATCTATTCACGTTAATATTGAACAAAAAATTGATATTTAAACAGTCGGACGTGTTTGTTTGGCTGTTCAAAACATATTATCAAGTTTTTACGCATTTGGTGTTACAAACGTCGCACGCTTACTGCTAACCTTCGAGAGGGCCATAATTTTTGAATCTAAGATTTGTTGTAAGACTTCGATTTTCAAGTTGAATAAATATTTCTTTCCTTGAAATGTCGGCTATTGATCTCTATTATATCTTGCACATACAAGATATCAATATGTAATCGAAAAGAAAATATCAATGACTAGAATTAAAAATAAATTATTATTTAAAACAAAAATCAAAAATTTTGTAACATCTCGATAAGGTCAAAATTATGAATGTCCTCACCCTATATGACGTTATTATTATATAACGTTATTATTCTGAGATCCTCACACAAAATCAAAATTAGCAAGGCAATATATAGCAAAAAATCTCTTACTCCGTCACAAATTTCTCCGCAAGTCCGTCTATTAGCAATATAATCAGTTAATAGAGTGTTTTATTTTTAAAAATGCTTTTGTTATGATTCTCGGATTAAGTGAGATGCAGATCGTTCGGCAATGTATTCTGGCCTATCGCGGCTACTAAGTGGGCCGCGTTTACTCGCAATGCGAGGTTAAATCAGTAATAAAAGTCGCCGAAGAAACTTACAAAAAGTCTGACTTTGGCAGCTTAAGTGGATGTGGCGCGAATATTGGGTATATTATAGTAGATTAAAAATCCTATTTCCCCGCTACTGCTTTTCCTGTTTTCTTTGTTTGAGTTGACTCATTAATCTGGTGTTTTACAAAAGCCAAAACAAGAATGGAAACAAATTTCTCATTAGAAAAAAAAACTTAAAATTCTTGTTTCATTTGTCCGTTTTCAACCCTCGACGCTAAAAGAGATTTGTTATACGTTAGACATGTCTGTCTGTGTATCTGTGTATATCTATCGGTCTTTAATAAGTTTATATTTTTTATAAGTTTTAATTTACCGATTTTAATAAGTTTTTTTGTTTGAAAGCTGACTCGATCGAGATGGCTCTTAGCTATGCTATAATTTATGAAGATCTGTTCAGGCGTTTATTGATCATCAGCTCTTTTCCTATTTGAATTACCGGTTTTAATAACTTTTACAGATCCAATCGATTTGATATTCGGTGGACTGTTACTTCGATGGTATTTTCAAGACCTTAACCTTAAACTGATGCTGTAGCATCAAATAGTCTGCGGGATGCTTCCATTATTCAGAAACTTCCTATAACGTGTTTGGCTTGGCTTAACAGTGTGAATGAGAAATGTGTTAGATAGATATTATTATCGAGGCCAGAGGTTACTTAAAATTTTAATTTTATATTGTTTATGCTACGTTAATTTAAATATTTTACCATACATACGTCGCCATAGTTCTACAACGCGCCAACAGATGGCGCTACACTCTTGTGAATCGCGCTTTTAAAGTTTTACATGTAGAAGGTAAGATATCTGACATCGCTTTTCACGAACAATAATAATAATAATAATAGTTTTTGTAATCCCCGACCAGTTTAGTACTGCTTCGGCGATTTTATTAACCATATTCAATCACAATGTGATTGAATAGTAGTATTGAAGAGTATTGAAGATGTGATTATCAAGTATCAACATCTTCAATACTCACTTCACATGATATTTTATAAATATCGGATTCTCGATATATTAATATTTTTAAATACATAAATCAATATCGAAATTAAATTAGATATATCGAAAAACAATATCGAAATTTCGATATAACGCGTGAATCCCTCGCTGCACTCAGGAGTCACGACTCAGGACTCCGTCATAATCTTAAATCAATTCATTAACACCCTGAAGTCGTCTAGTCTTCGTTCGTCTCTGCGAAATGAAAGTAAATAATTAATATTATATTAATGTAAATTAAGTACCTAGTGTTCTATAATTGGATAATTATTGTTCTTTGAAAAATGTCTGTGTCACCTATTATTATTCTATATATTTTGTAAAACTGAATAATTTTCATTTTATTTCATTATTCATTTCAAATAAAATTTATCATACATTTTTATGAATTTGCAGTAATTATACGGTTTGAATTTGGGAATGCAATCCCGCAAAACGGGATCACGCATCCCAAGGGATCCCGCTGTAATTATCATTCTGCTGCATCCCGCACCTTCAAAGCGCGGATCCGTGGATCCCGCAAATAAAAATTTGGCGCTAATACTTTCGCCTAAATCGACAGTAGCACGAGTGGGACGTTGCAGTTTAGCACAGCGCGCCGCCAGCGACTAGCGGACGGTTGATGGCCTGCGAAGCGCACGTCTTTCTGTAGATGACGAGTGTTTTCGTATTCACCGTCTGTCGTTAAATATAAATAACTAAAATTATTAAACTGTTGTTAGGAGTAAGGGTAAAATTAAACAAAACTATTAAAATTCAACTATGCCAAATATTTAAAGATGAACCTAAGAAAACGAATTACTAATTACTTATACTTAATTAATCCGTGAACCGGCGTTATCCCACCAGAGGGATATGACAATTAAAAAATCAATTGTGTCTGGAATCTGATGCTTGAGTAGTCAATAGAAACGAAATAATTTCTGCAATCAACTTATATTAAACTTTTTTATATTAATTTATAAGAAATGTTTAATATAAGTTGATTTTTACACAAAAATCTGTAGTTTTAATTTGATTTTATAATATAATTTCCAAGGTGCTGGATCCCGCGCGGGATTGAGTTTTTCCGCATATTAATCGGGAATCGAAGGAGGATTGCAGTCCCTAGTTTGAATGACTGCATTCATATGAAAGTTTTCAAATAATCTTTTAGCTTCTATTGAGTACCCTTCATGAAATCAATAGTGAGATCTGCACATATTATCTGTTTTTCCTTGTATTTTGACATGTTTTATTTAACATATCAGATACCTTTGTGAAAAAATATCGAAGAAATAGACGATGGTGTTGTATTTTTGTAAATACATATGACTAATATTCCATGTTTAATAATATTTATTCCACTACATTCAAATTCACATATTTGTGGTGTAGTTTTTATTTCCTTTATATCTAAATGCTCTATATGATTTCGTACTAAAATTACAGCCCAGCGGACAACCCCAGGGTCGATGGGGTCGTAGACATTTTCTGAACACATTATAAAGTTTTTTTGCGTTATTATCACACCTAAGGAAATTAAAAAAATTTTTTGTGATTGAGTAAATATGTTTATAAATACAACAGAAATAAAATTAATATTTGACCAGATGTACAGAGTTTTTGTTTTATCTCATAGCCAGCTGGCCATATTGAATTGCCGTAAATAATTCGAAGTATTACATAAATTGGTACGACGTATTGACCTCACTTTTTATTAAATAATTCGACTTATGTTTATGTATAGCGTAGTTATACGTACTCTTACCATGAAAATAAAGCTAACGCTGTTATAAATTATTGGGTGCTAAGTATGTTGTTAGAAATACAGAGAAAGAAAAAAATCGTACGCTATAGGCGGGAATCAAACCCGCGTTTTCTGGGGTCCGGCCAGACGCCACGGCTTCTTTATTTGTATTCCTTATGATAAAGCAGGCATTAAAACGCTCAAAATCATACATTTTAAATTGTTATGTTGTTGTTTTAGATGACATTAGTCAGAAGAGCCCCGTCACTAAAAAGTGTATTAAATTTACTTTACATAATATTACAAAAAGAAAAAGATTTATCGAGGAAAAAATTATTAACAGGCTCGAAAATATTAATGTACCCGACAATAAAACAGTTTAGTTAAAACGGTTTATTACAAGTCGATTTAACTCGTTTTCTATTGCTTTTGTTTCCGCGGCTCGTTATGTTTCACAATTCATGTGAATTTTAGATAAATCTGGAGCCCATTGCATTATACCATAATCACGAAGTAAACAATTTTTAATAATAGAGCAGCCAGCACCCCTGCTGAAAAGCAATCCAAAATTTTTACTAGGTGGTAGACCCGTATGTAGGGTCGTCTGGGTAGGTATCACCGCCTTTCTTATTTCAGCCGTGAAACAGTTCGCTGTGTTTCGGATTGAAGGGAAAGGTAGCCAGTGTAATTACTGGGCATGGACGGCATTTCATCTTAGGCCTCAGGATGACAACTCACCTGCGATCTCAAGTGATTTTTCCTTCTTATTGCAGGTGTCTATAGGCGGCGGTAACCGCTTACCATCAGGTGGGCCGTCAGTTTGTTTGTCATCTAGTTGTATAAAAAAAAAATACGGAGAATTGTGTCGAAACAATGAAAGACGTATTTTGTTTAGATTTTGAACCTTTCATTTGGACTTTGGTCTTAAAGACTAAGTACCTACGTTTGTGAGCTAAACAAAAGAGACATCTAACTAAAATAAACCCTGTTTACTAAATCAGCGAACCCAGGACTTAGGGGCAAGTGTTTGTGTGATGAACACGAACAATTTTATTGTTCACGGGTCAATGGTTGTTTGTAAGTCTTAAAGTATGTTTGTAATAGATATGTATTAGTGTGGAACTGTTACTGGTTTACTATTTTCAACTTATTTGTCTTATTTTTGTAATAGAAAACTGTTGATCCACTAATAAAATGAAATAAAAATATATAATAAATATAATTGATTATATAATATGTTTTTGCCTTACCTAGCTAGGACCCATAACAGAAGCTTTCATTGGGCTAAATTATTTGCTTAAATTATTCTTATCAATAAAAGTAACAAACACTTACAATTTGAACCGAAAAAACAGAAATGTTTGAGGTTCACGGGTACATAAATACGAAAAACTTAATTCCGACATTCTTACTCCAGATTTTAAAAGTTCCGTATATTTAGACTTTCCTCACAATTACGGTAACGTCAAATTAATCGTATGTCCAGGCGACAGCACATCAAGCGTAACAGTTTGACCTTGAGACCACCCTTACTGCGTTCGTAATAAAGGGCAGCTTTCGTAGTGCAACTGTTAAACTTGATGTGCTGTCGTCTGTACATCATCATCACACCATCATCACCAGCCTATATACGTCCCACTGCAGCCCTGCTCTGTTTCTACCATGTATGACGGCCTATGCCCGATAAACCTTCCTACACGCGAGAAACACATGAGGACTTTGGGACATAACACCACCACGCAGGCCCAATGCGAGTTGGTGGGTTGAAGCAGTTGCAGAACAACTGGGACCAACGGCTTAACGTTCCTTCCAAAGCACGGAGGAGCTCGAGATTACTAATTTGTGTTCGTAATCGACACCAGAGCGCTCAAAGCACTACGCCAATGAGCTCCGTAATGAGTAAATAACATCGTAGATTGGTAAAATTGATATGCTTAAGTATGTAGTTTCAATTTCGCGGCTTTTTAAACAAGCTGCTGTCCTTGGTTGAAAGACACTATCTGTAAAAAGGAAGAGTAGCATCCAAAAGTTTATTTTATTTCAATGAATGTCGAACTTGCAGATGATCCACCTGATTATGAGTGGACCTAGGACCTAGAGAAATCACTTGATATTCTGCTGAAATTCTGGAGACAAGAGATGTTATAATGCCTGCCATGAACTGTAATTACTAATTACTGTTATGAGTAATGAGAAAATAAACATTTCTATTTTGGGCTCTAGTACATAAATGCTATTGGAATATTCATTTTTTGCCGTCAACTTTGTGGCAATAATATTATGTTAACTTTGCGTCAGACTTGACGTTTTCACCAAGGTCTCCGGAACCAACAGCTAAACGTGCCTTACTGAATAGACTAATAACGAAAGCTCGTACGAAGCTGTTCCATAATAACTTTTATTCTTTTGTGAAATTTTATCAGCACATGAACTTGTATACCGTCAAACTCTGCAGTTAGGCATAATTTTCAATAAAAATACAGTAGCTAGGTATTATATTCCTGGTTAGGATACCTATTTGCGCTCCAACATGTAACCAGATTTTCTAAGACTCACATCGTCTACATTCCGGTGGCCCTAATTTAACACTTATTTTCTAACAGCCCACGATCATCTGTCTGAATCTATCATATTACCTTGGCATAAAGATGTCAAGGTGACTTGGTTGTGAAAAATCTTACAAAATTACTATTATCGCTCGGCAAACATTGATATGTCTGTTTTAATGCCGTATAGGTGAAACTCACAAAAGTGTAAGTTTAATACAAATCTCGGAATCTGTCATAAATTCATAATTATTTTGTCACAGTAAATAATGTTAATTTAAAAATAATATTCGAGGATTAGTTCGCAGCATTGGTCACAAGTGCGTTAGAATATTGTAGTACTAAGTGTATGGCATCCAAGTTACTCAGTTCATGACAATCGAATTGAATCCATCCAACGCAGGTTTGTGAGGCATTTGTGTGTCATACATAGCTAGTGTTCGTAGGACTATACCGGATTATAAGGATAGGTGGAGTGAGGTACTTTGAAATGCACTCACCTAATTTTATACGCAGACTAATCTATGTTACTGTTATTCATAATAAGATAGTCAGTGGCGAACTCGATGTGGTAGCCTTATTGGTAATATTTTTCTAAAAGTTTATCAGATTCCGAAACGATTACCCTTCCATGTTTCTAATACAATTCAGAATAAAGTTGCCATAATCCTCACTACTTATTTCTCGGGGCATAAAATATCTATAGTCTTCTAGATATGCCACTTACAAAAGACTCATTCTGGTGATAGCCAGGGCACACTGCCTAAAAGATGATTATGATTCCTGGCCTTCACGGCCCAGACGTTTTTCAAAGTTGTGGTGGGGATAGTTACACGTTGTGTAGCGTGTGATTAGCGTCAAAATGCTGCGTGAGCGCTCCAACTCAGAAGCGAGCATGTGTTCTACCATTTGCATGGATATTGATTCTCCCCTTAGGAACGATCTTGGAGTGTTTTAATGGTCTTTTTTTGCCATTTAGCCTTGTGCCTGTTTTAGTCTTGGTTTCTGATGTCTGTGGTTATGAAACTATGTGGGAGTGCTAGAAAGGGCTCAGGCAGGTCTCAGGACCCACAAGTGTGTCTTTTGAGCCTTTTCTTTCCAAACATCACCCTTCTCATTGCCAATCAACCGACATGATCAGGTAATCCGGGTACCCAGATAAGTATTACTATTTTATGCTTGTTTTGCCAAGCATGTTTTGCGTGTGTATGGCATTAATTACTAACAACATAGTGGTTGCCAACGTCCATTACTGTTACCGCTTATCATCAGGTGGCCGTATGCTTGCTTGAAACTCTCACCTATAAAAAAAAATCAATCATTCAATTGCAACACAATATTGTCATTGATAAAGTGGCTCCGTTCCTATCTTTGACGTATCGTATATATATGCTCTTGATATGGAAATTTATTGATAGTATCTAAAATTAGATAAACTCGCGCAATTAACTATGAATACACCTGAGTTGATTGTATTATAACGGTAAGTAAATACTTCTTTGATTGTATTGTAACGCTCACTAAACTGGTTTTTATTTAAAACATTTATATAAACACGATTTGCATGTCTTAGCAGTGTTTTAACTATCATAGGTTTAATGAGCGTTTATGAATAATATCGTAATGTTTTTTCATCAGTATTTTCTCTTTCAATTATGTTTCATTAATAACGTCACCTTAATTACATTTACAATCACTGACGCTATTCATTAAATAAATTAACAGGGCTGTCATTGTGTTAATAATTTAATGTTAGGATGACTCAAATAATTTACATTGTCATTGCTGATAAATACACGGGTGACGATTGACATAATATTTGATCCTCTACGATCTCCCACCCTTATTCGTTAAAAATGTCAAGTAAGTGTCTGTGCCTTGCCTACAGACTTTTGAACTGCAGGCGGTTCGTCCATCGTCGATTTTTGGTAAACAAGTAAGTTAGTCGCGATTCGTGCATTTAACAAAATGCTATACAAAATGTCTTCTCCTAATAGTCGCGGTTCGGGCGTCCAATTATTTGTTTTTGATGGTCACGTTTTGTGCGCATTAGAAAAAGTATGGTACGGAGAGTCGTAGAGTTAGATACTTATAGACATGGCCGGTGTTATAAGATAACGGGTGCATAAGATTTTGTAAATTTTGAAGTTATAAGCATTTGGGAAGTACGTAGCTACTTACTACGTGGGCCCGTGTTGGCGGGGATCCGGTCTAATTCCTCGCCATCAGATATGTTGAAGCGTTAAGCAATCATATATGGTAAAATAATAAATAAAATTTACCTAGCACGGCGCTAGTATAGGCAATGCAGATGACATTTATGTTATAGGTATTACCGTTAAGTATTATTATACTTATTAGGTGGTAGACCCATATGTAGGTATTTAGGTAGGTAAGAAAGGCGGTAATTACCACCGCCTTTCTTATTTCAGCCGTGAAACAGTTCGCTGTGTTTCGGATTGAAGGGAAAGGTAGCCAGTGTAATTACTGGGCATGTACGGCATTTCATCTTAGACCTCAGGATGACAACGCACCTGCAAGATCAAGTGCTTTTCCTTGTTATTGCAGGTGTCTATAGGCGGCGGTAACAGCTTACCACCAGGTGGGTCGTCAGCTTGTTTGTTATATTGTTGTATAAAATAAATTCACACGGAAGAAGTCGCGGGCAAAGGCTAGTTGTGATGAAATATTTTGGGCATGTTATCGACATGCGAAATTTATAAATTTTAATAATGTCAGAATAAAGTAATGAAAAGAATATAAAATTGTCATGTCATGTCTAGAATTTTTTGATGCTGTTACATTTTTATCTGAGATTTGATGGCGATGATAAAGTACCTATTTCACAGGCATGACGTATTCGTTCATAGGTCATGCCATGGTAATGTTACCTACTAACATTATAAAAATAGTTTCTTTAGCTAAGCACTTTGACACTTCCTCCATTTTCCATAGCTAGGTGCTAGTTGTGAGTATTATTGCAATATGTAAGTATTATGTATTATTTTATGAGAGATGTTTTGAAGCAACGTGTTTGGCCTGCCTGTTTTTTGACAGTTGAGATAATCAATGAATGATTTACCCTTTATTGCAAAAAGACTCATTTTAACGTAAAATATCAATATCTACAGCGTATTATATCCTATTTATAGAATATTATAATCATAATACTGACAAAATATGTCGAGAGTCAGAAAAGTAGAAGTTACTTCAACTTACCACTACTTCAATAGTTCGTGTAGTTTAGTTGTACTCGTATCAAAGTATCAGCCTAGTTCTTTGTTTAGTGTCCAAGATCTACTTAGTGACTTTTTCCATGTTTTGTCTCAGCCTTTGAGTCAGAAGTTTTTGCGTCGTAGCAATTCAATATTTGCATTTCATGATAATAGGAACGCTCATTGTTTCATTTTGTATTTATTATTCGTATTATTATACTTATTAGGTGGTAGGCCCGTATGTAGGGTCGTCTGGGTAGGTACCACCGCCTTTCTTATTTCTGTGTTTCGGATTGAAGGGAAAGGTAGCCAGCCAGTGCATGGACGGCATTTCATCTTAGGCCTTAGGATCAATATCAAGTGATTCTTCCTTGTTATTGCAGGTGTCTATAGGCGGCGGTAACCGCTTATCACCAGGTGTGCCGTCAGCTGGTTTGTCATCTAGTTGTATAAAAAAATAATCTAAAAGTTCAGTATTTAAAAAATCTGCTTTCAATCAAAGTTTAACACCTACCTTTAAAACAATAAACAGACTTAGCGAAACTTCTACAAATTAAAATTAGCAGAAGTGAGATAAAATTCCGTGAGTTTGATAATGCTGTTTCGCTACTGGAGATACCAAAGTTAGAAAATAGTTAAGTAATTAGTTCAGGAACTTGAGAAGAACACCGAGTTCATCAACTGCCTAAAGAATCTTCAATAAGATTCTGCAGTGATTTACTGATTTAGTGAACAGGTAGGGATTGTATGAAATTTTTTACTAATTAGTTGAAAAAATGTATCATGTATTCAGTTACTAATGTAAATACAATCAAAGACCGACTCTATCATCCCTAATATACAATCTATGTGCCAATTGGCGATTAGACCCCAGTATTTTTATGTTCCATCTTTCAAGAACTTAGTTAATTTTTAGCTTTGATCAGAAGTACATCTGACTTGGAGTTAGTATATCATTCTTTACACAGTAAGTAATGTCATAGTAACGTTTCTTTTTACTCGATAGTAGGTTTATCTATACCCTTATCGTTCTTTCCTTTATCGAGGAACACGGTTATCATTTATAAGTGCATACGTAGTTAATTAATCGGTATTAAAGATTGTTGTGGGTCTCGTATTTTTGTTATTATTAGATGGTAATAATTAATAACCCGTGGTAATTTTTGTTCCAGCAATCTTCTGATCAAATTTATAAAAGAGGATATATTTCCAATGCCTAACGAATTATTTGTTCAATATATCAAAAATGACATTTAAATTTAAAATTTTTGTTTAGAGAAAAAAAAGAGTTTGTTTAAACTCTTGACCACCGATATACATTAATATGTATACCTATCGGTTGTCAAGAGTTTATTGGGCAAGCATTGCATAAAATCTATAGACTATATAGTTTTCATTGTACTGTAACCACCAAGTCTCAGTTCCACATGAAGAAGTATTTATGAAATTTGTATCTAAGAAATTTATTAAAATATATTTTTTTATTAAGTAACGTCATTACTCTCCAGAACGTATCAAAATTTAAGATATTTAAATTACCTACTTACTTTTTGAAACATTTGTGATTTGATGATTGTTTGAATGTGGTGCTATTATTCACAAATTCGGAAAATATACGCTACAACAATTCAAACTTAGAAGTTTTGGAATATTGTTGAAATTGTACGGTTTAGAAATTTTTTTTAGAAAAGCATCTTTTTTCCAAATTTTATCTAAAATTATAATGATATAGGTTTGCCTACATCAATTAAAACAAATTATAAAGATACATATTACATGGTTATTCTCAATTTTGACAATAATATTATTATAGGCCCCATAAATTTCTTATACAGCAACATGTGACGTCGTGTGTTCCGCAGATTTTATACGGAGCGTTTTTAGACGATGCGCTGCAACCTGCAACATATGAAACATACCACAGTATCTGCGAAACTATTGATTTTAAACACTATTTCGTATAAATATTTATTTATGAGTTATAAACTTCTTACTTATTTATGAAGTAAAAAAAAATGTCAACTACCCTATCGTGATTCATTTGTGATTTGATGCAGATTACGAGTACTTAATGTTAATAAATTATCGTGATATATCTACTTACCTAATTCGGATGCGGATAGGTAAGGCAACAATATAATAAATAATCAGTAAGTTTGTTTTCTACTGTTTACCGATAGGCTCTTTCTTATTAGTGGTGGATAAAAAATCCTGTTATCTGTTGTTATGAATTGTATTACTATTAATGTAAGTAGTATATATCATTAAATATTTAGGTCAATATTTTGTACCGACAGATTTAACGAGAAGAACCTTAGATCCGCATTTTCTGAATAGCCAGGTTAATGTTTTTGCATCGGCTATGATTATTCTTGTAATCAACGCAAACTTTTCGGTGCATTATATTATAAAATCTTTTTAATTTTCATTAGTAAAGTACTTACTTAAAATAATGCTATTTATGTTATTACAAAAGTTTGCAAGGTATATTATAATCATACCGACAATGTGTTTTTAAATGATAAATATTTATTTATTTATTTACGGTGTGTGATTGTCCATGCCACTTATTAGTTGCGGACTTGCTTATATTTTTGTACGTTCAATAAATGAAATCAGTCGGGAAACGGTCAGCGTCATATCTAAAGATGCAAATGTTGCAAAGGTAAATAATTATCCTCATAGTCACAAAAACAAATTATCAATCAACAAGCCCAGCAGATAAAAGTAACTAATTGATATGAATCAATTAGTTACTTTTATCTGCTGGGCTCTGCCGTGCCCCCGCCAATTCAAGTACCTATTATTTTATCAGAAAAAATAATCCCAACGAAGATAATCACATAAAGACAACAAGGTAAAGTAGACAGATTAGGTAGATCATCGGTATGTTGAATGTCTTACAATTTTTTTATTTAGTTGTTTGTATAATAAAAAGAAAAATTATATGTAAAGTTAAGAGCCTTTCTTCAAACAGTAGTAAGTGTTTTTTCCAAAAAAATACAATCACCGATGCCGCGTCTATAAATGGGGGGAGACCATTAAATCGGCCAACGCGTGTCAGCTGATGCTTATTGTAAAGTGCCGTAGTGATTACTAGGAGATTTGCGCGCAAAGTTGTTTTTGCGGTATGTATTGCATTAGGTACTTACATAGGTATGCGACTGTAACATGAATGTAGTAAGATTAACCAATTACCAAAGGTCGCTTTTCATGTTTGCTGTGCGGAACCTTATAAAATATTTCCTGAAAAAAGATTTTATATAACATTGCTCAATAATAGCACTTTGTACATGCTCAATAAGTTTTTTTACATACTAGAGATACTGACAGGCGGTTTTTATTTTCAGTTTCTATTTTTATTTATGATCAAGTCTATGTCGCTGGTGTTCTTACCTAATTAGGATGAATCAGTAGATATCTAAAACTAAAAATCGTATCTGTTTACTTTACATATTGTTATCCGAACGGAGCCTTATAAGATATTGCCAGCAAAAATGTTTTGGACAACATTGCTCAATATAAGCACGCTGTGTATGCAGACTAACTAAGCTATTGTTAGATACTTACTACTGATAGGTTTAAATTATGCTAATTAAACTTGTAAGTCTCGATGTCTATGTATTTTAATATTATAAGTATGGTATGGTTATATGGAAGTTTTTCTTTAAATTACAAGTCTAAAAAGTTTTACAATTAGATACATCGATATTCAAGAACGTGTCAATTAATTCGTTATAAGAAGCTATTTGAGATCTTAGTACCTCCGTTTTAGAGAATTTCTTATGACCCGTAGCTAGAGTTACTAAAATTTATTTATTTATTTATTTATTCTTTATTGTACACAAAACAACTTAAAACAAAATAAAACATGATATACACAGGCGAGCTTAACACAAAACCGTGTTTTCTACTAGCAAACCATTGAGTTCAGAGAGAGATCTGGATAGGTAGGTGAGGTAGTACGTGTAAAAAAAAAACATAAAAGAAAAGTTTTACATGTTTACATAAATAATATAAATATATATCATACATAAATACATACATACGTAAATAATATAAATACAAATCACACACACATACATAATATAAATACAATTAATACATATAAATAAACTAGGTTGTGAGGAAATGCTCTTTTAGCCTTCTTCTGAATACGTCCAGAGATGAGCATTCACGCAGAGAATGAGGAAGAGAATTCCAAAGACGAACAGCATGAACAGTGAAGGTGCCACTATATAAGTAGAGAGGTCGAATGAAGTGGAACCTAATTTTGAATTAAGCCTAAACCTAAACCTAGCCTGGAACCAAATTTTGTGGAATTTATTTACTAATATTTAGTTTATTTAACTGATTTCAAAAAAGGAGAAGGTTCCATGTTCCTCTGTACCTATGTATTTTTTTTTGTATGTCATTTCACTGTCAATTGTTAACCGATTTTCAAATCGATAGAGTATACACCTTCTATACTCCCTTATTATACTATGTGGTCCCGTTGTCACCAAGTCAGGATCTGATGATGTGATCTCAAGGAAATCGAGGGCAAACCTCAATTTTTTTTAAAGCTATTCTAGTATGTGCTTCTGTTAGTCAATATCTCATGTTGATAAAATGGTTATGGAAGGTACAACTCCATAACGGTTGGGAGTTGGAAGACAATTCTTTAAATAACATTAACATTTTTGCTGGGAATATCTTACACAAACAACACAACTAAATCATTTTTTTGCTGGGAATATCTTATAAGGTTCCGTTCGGATAACAATATGTAAACAAACATGATTTTTAGTTTTAGATATATACTGGTTGATCTCACTAAAGTAAGAACAGCTGCGAACTAGAATAATTCTCTAAGAGAATTATGATATCTCTACACTGCACTGACAACCTGAGCGAATAATATTAGTAATTATTTCATTTCCATTAGAAACGTAGCGGGTCAATAAGCTTAGTTCAAAATTTCTTTATTAATTATGATCCATCAGTTTTCTTCTTTCTGATAATGAAATAGCGGCGGGCGACGAGGAATTGCTGATTTAATTAGGTACCGAGTTTGTGTCGTACTATTTCAAGTTTGTTACCAGTTCACCATTTGATGGGTGTGAAGTAGATAGATATAAACCATCGGAAAATAAGAAGTTAAGTTTATTATTTCCCGAGTTAGATTCCGCCTTTCTTAGTTCAGTCGTGAAACAGTTCGCTGCCTGTTTCGATTTGAAGGGAAAGGTAGCCAGTGTAATTACTGGACATGGATGGCATTTCATCTTAGGATTTCAGGATGACAACACACCTGCAATATCAAGTGATTTTTCCTTGTTATTGCAGGTATCTCTATAGGCGGCCGTAACCGCTTACCACCAGAGGGGCCGTCAGATTGTTTGTCATCTAGTTGTATAAAAGAAAAAAAATACAAACTAACGTTTTCACAATAATCCGGTGACATTATACTCATTTAACTGATAACAATAAATTACATACTATTTCGGTATCTCGTTCAACAGATAGGCACCACACACAAGGTCATATGATTTCTTAACTTTATTCTTTTTATATATAACTAGCTGCACCCGGCGTACTTTGCAATGACCGTAAAAAGAAAACTGTTAGGTTTTATAATAATAATAAAAATTTTATAATACAAGCTATGGAGCGCATAGGGGGCATGCATACACATACATACAGATAAATAATATTTTTGTTACTGTGTACAATAAGTTCTTTTGTTGTATAACTAATAAAATCAAAATAAAACTAAAACGAAAAGCTTTTTTTAGTAGGAATCACTAATCAGAAATCAACCACTCTTTATGAGAGGTTGAATATTTTATATCGGAGCACCGGTTTTTCGATTAGATATGTTAATAAAAGTTCTTCCACAATAACATATGATTTTTTAATTTTAATTGATTACTGTTTATTTTAAATTGTGCTTATTGTAGTTATTTTTATTTGTTTTATTGTTTATTTGTGTTGTTATAATTTTATTATTTTGTTTCTTTTCAGAGAGCAAATGTTCTGCAACAACAATACGGTAAGTAGGTTATATGGTTTGCAAGATTATTTTTTTATCCCATCTACTTAATCCATGTTTGGGTTTTAAAAAATTAGTGTGAATATTAAGATTCGTCTGTAATTGAAAAGTGGCTTTATATTGGTTTTGTAATTCAGTTAAAGGAATAAGTGCTCACTACGATTTTCATAGAATTTCACATGTAAATTCAGTAGGTCTGAGAATCGGCTACTCTCTATTTTTTATTTTATTTTTGGACATTTTTTTTGACAAGACAACGTTTGCGGGTCCAGTTAAGTAAGTTTTACGAAAAATTTTTCAAAACGTTGATAATTTTATGGGAAATCAATTTTTCATAACTGTTATAATAGCACTACATACTGAAGGAAGGGACTCGCACATTCATCAACACATATGTCAAATAATTTAATAAATATACAACATATAAGCCTCTTTTGTGGTTTCCCCCAATCGGGGGAAGGTGGGAATGAAAAGTTAAATTAGTCCCCGAAATATTTTTCGTCATGAATTTTCTTTTAAAAACTTCAGTAGGTAGGTACATCAAAAAATTAACTGAACTTTCCACTACCTGTAGCTTAAAAATACTGGCCAAATGCGAGTCAGACTCGCACACGAAGGGTTCCGTAACATTATTTATAAACAAGCGTCTACCTGTTGCCGTTATCAATATCGAGCAAAAACAAGCAAAAAAATAACGTTTGTTGTACCTATAGGAGCCCCCTTAAATACTGATAACTTAAATATTTATTTTATTCTGTTTATTAGTATTTGTTGTTATAGCGGCAACAGAAATAAATCATCTGTGAAAATTTTAATTGTCTTATTATCACGGTTCATGAGATACAGCCTGGTGACAGACGGACGGGCGGACTGACGGCGGAGTTTTAGTAATATGATCCCGTTTTAACCTTTTGGTACGGAACCCTAAAAAGTGACAACATAACTAGGATATCACCTAGCCAAACAAAATTGCACGGAGATGCGCCATTTTGTTAAATATTTATTTCGGGGGAAAATTAAACTTTAACTACATAAGTATATCTTCCATCAAATTTAAATTTGGGGGATGTTTGCCCCTGTCTTGCCCCTCTCTGCAGTTAGATAGGTTTGTATACTGGTTCTGTACACGGATGATATAGTGGCGCTCTCGTACAAGAATAAATACAAGAATCGATAGTCAATATGGCTCTGAAGTGACTGAAGCACGGCGCACATTTCGGTAGGAACCGAAGGCCTTTTCGTAGTCCACAAACGCCAAGCAAAGTGACTGATTAATTATACTTCTCCGTCTTCTGTATAACCTGCCGCAGCGTATGTATGTGATCTACAGTACTAAAGCCTTCACGGGAACCGGCTTGTCAGGGAGGCTGGAAGTTGTCAAAATTGCGTGCAAGACGAGTAGTGATGACCCTCGAAAAATAATTGTAAACGTGGTTCAGAAGCGATGGGTCGGTAGTTCCTCAATAAGGTTTTGTCACCCTTTTTGAAGGTCACCACCACCAGGCCTGCTCTCCACGTTTGTGGCGTTCTACCCTGAGTATGACGGAAGTGATTTGACGCTGGCCCAATACGGGTTGGTATTTGTAATATTATGCTCAAATTAATATATTTATTATCAATCAAACAAAAACAGTTGGTATAAGTGTAGGAATAGTCTTTGATGTAATTGGTTCTTATTACATATTTATCGTTACACATCTTATAAACATATGTATTTATATTAAGACAAGGTAACTGGCTCCCATTCAAAGAGAATATAATTAGAACATAGCATATGGGCGAAAGTAAATTACAGTTGTCAGATATTAAGGCCATGACTTCGATAATGCTAATAAAGATAAAGATTTAAAATGTTAATTTATGTATTCACAAAATCTTTTTGTGGTTATAACAATACATTGTTGTAATAAGTAGGTATATTTATTTATTTATTTATTTATTTATAAAAAGTACTTGAAAGCTTACAGACAGGTCCAAGCGCTAACAAGTTAGGGTTAATACATGATCAATCTAGCATTTCATTAGATATATACATTAAATTACAATTATAAAGATTATTAAAATACAAAAAAAAAGTCAAATTAATCAAAATGTCAATAATAATGTCAATATGTTAATTTAATTAGTCAAAATGTCAAACAGAATAAAATAATGTCAACTATACCAATAAAAATAAAAACAACACAATTAAAATGTCAAACACACAAATTAACAATTATTAAGAAAAAAAAACAATTTAATAGTCATTTGAGTTTTAAAACGTCAATTAAGGTCTTATGGATTTTATTATATAGATCTCCGAGGCGGTCAGCAAAGATGTCAATATCAGCGTGCCGAGCGAGAATGTCCCCGAGCAGCGTAAGTGCGCGTGTAGTAGGCGCATACGCCCCAAACCTGGTGCGTGAACTAGGTCGAACCAGCAAACGCGGCCGTCGACGAGGTGCCACAGACCCCTCCCCATCGCAAGGGATATAGCTGGGAACCAATAGGCCCACCCGTTCCAAAGCCACTGGGCTATCTACCCTATGGTGGATTACAGATAGATAATGCCTAACAAGTAGCATTAACCTTCTACACTCAAGAGTCTCCATATCCACCATACCAGAAACAAACAAGGAGGGATATAGATAGGGGTAATAACCGTATTGTTTCCTATACAGCCAGCGAGCAAACTTACGCTGGATCCTTTCCACCATAAGGACATATTTGTTCTCATAAGGATCCCATATAACAGCTCCAAATTCAAGTCTGCTACGGACATACGCGTTATACAGTACCCTTGCCACTCCCAAATCATCAAACTGACCAGCAGTCCTCATCACAAAACCTAATACTTTACTAGCCTTCTTACAGATTGTTGTCACATGATTATGAAAGTCCAATTTAGAATCTAACATTAAGCCTAGGTCACGAATATCGCCAACACTTTGTAGCGGAGTGTCAAATAATTTATAAGTACTTTTTACAATATTACGCTTACGAGCGAAAGTAATCATTTTACATTTGTTATTGTTAAACGGAAGACGATTCCGACTACTCCATTCAGATACTGCGTCAATATCACTTTGCAGAGCAACAATGTCTAATACATTGTCTATGCCTAAACATAACTTCAAGTCATCTGCGAATAAAAGACACTTAGCAGAACAGACCTGCTCTGGTAGGTCATTTATGAAGATCAGGAATAGTGTCGGCCCTAGGGTACTACCTTGACTTACACCCGATCTGTTATAAAGCTATAAAGCTGCTGATCTGCTATAAAGTTAGGTGTATTGCATTAACGTAGATAAATAAACTATTGCTGTTATATTATATTGCTAGTGGTTTATTCGGATAATTAGGCTAATCCAAACGGAATTATTCCCTTGGGAATACTGAACAAATTGCCATCGTATTAGTTATTCTGCGCCTTATGTATGTATGTATGTATGAGACCCTTACTATTAATTTACAGCGTTTTTTAACGTCTAAAATTGAACAAATGTCGTATTATGTGACATCTGTCCTTTTTGCATTCAAATTGAAAGAACTAGATGCACTGTACTTTTTTGTTTTTGGGCTTTTATTCCGAAGAAATTTGAACAGCAATGTGATAATATTTATCTCTTTACAAAGCTACTAAATTTTCAAGCGCCTCGTTTTCCAAAAAAAGTCTATTCCAGCAGAAACTAAACGCACACTCCCTTTACACCCTCGTTTCACTTTCAAGTTGTAAAACATATATTTACCTGTTGTTGCATCATATTACAATGTTGTAAGTTTTCATTATTTTAGTTGCAGCTCCATATTTTAAAAGTAAAAAGTAATGGTTGAAATGATAAAGCAGTACCAAACTTAAAAAGAGGGCACACCTGATTGTCTTGTCACGTTGACATTCATCTAGTTGCGTGGCAAACAAAAACACATAATGCACAAATATTTTAAACCGCAGAAACACTTCGAATTACATTTTTTTGAACTGTCAGCTGTCTTTTTGTGTTTTGTGGTAGCCTGTAGCCACCCCTAAAAATTAACTTTATTTAACTTAATTTTTTTATATTTTCTTAAGAACTTACTTACTACGGATATTTTTTCTTTTTCTTCAAACTTTCAGATCTTTCATTTCACCATCAGAACAATAATATTATGTACTAAAATAAAATAATATCTACTAGCTGTACCCGGCATGCTTTGCAAAGCACGTACATAGAAAAGTGATAGGCTTAAAATAAAGAGTCCAGGAACCGTCGTTAGCGTACCCACAGAACACTACCATAGCTTCATCACAATCTGATCAATGGTTTAGGAGCGCATGGGGGACAAACATACAAACATTGATTTTTATTATAAAAACTTTTATCATTATAATTATAAAACCTAACAGGGTTATCTTTACTGGCATTTGAAAGCATGCGGGTACAGCTAGTTTTTGATTTCTATACCTACCAGCGGACGTGAGATAGGAATGCAAGAAAATTATACATAAACAAGAATATAATATTGATCACTTACTTTTGGTCATGCTGTACCCATTTTACTGAAAAATAAGGCAATATTTTTTGTTTAGCTCAAAAATTGGTGTGGCTGAAATACCGAAGTCCGCCACAATAACATTTGATATTGTCATTTTTAAAATCAGCAAACTGTTTCAAACCGCCTGTTTCTTTTCAAAATGAGTGGTGTATTTGGGTCATTGTATGCGAATATTGCGAATGTTAGCGTTCCATCCACTTGTCTTTGTTGGGCTTCCCTGAAGTTTTTGTAGACCTTTTTTAAAGGGTACTTGATCTGAACTGGTATCCCATTGACCCACAACGAATGACTCGAAAGTAATAACTCGACACTGCCCTATTTCACTAAACAAAAAAATGTATTTTTCTATCTAACAATGTTTTATTTATTAGGCTTGCCCGTCTTATTAGCAGAACGAGATGTTTCATATCCGGCCAAGTATGTGAATGTACACTTTTTAAAAAAATCAGGAAAAATCTCCTGAATCCGTGTAAATATTAATAATTCGTTTTCATGTATATTTGGTTTGTAACAAAGATGAAATTTTTCATAAGCATTAATAATTTATAGTATATTAAATATTTATACACAATCTAAATAAAAAATAGGTAAGTACATACATTCAAGAGCCGCACGTTTGTTGATGCCAGTATTTGAGCTTGACTTGGTATATCTCATGAATTTCTGTATTGTAAATGGGTCGCAGGTTCGCTTCCATTTAGACATTATTTTTTGCAGTTTAGATATATTTCCTAATCAAACATTTATAACTTCCGCTTTGAAACTTAATAAATTTGTATTTTTTTTAGAAAAATATTATTACTAAGTATCTAAATATCTATGTATCTTACAAAAGTCAGCGTCGACGCCCGCCGCCGCTCGGCCGGAACAAATCTATTGACGGAATACTACAGCCCAACTACGTCCCAAAGTTGGCGAATGAAGGTCGCGTGGCGCGCCAATGTAAAAAGTAAAACCCTAATACTGTCTCGCTTCGTTGTTGAAGCGAGACAGTATTAGGGTTTTACTTTCACCCACCAAATTATACCTTTCCACCCAAATAATATTTAGGGCAACATTCTTAACAGCGCGAGTTATATTAACTGATTCTGGAAAGTGATATAAGGTTAGGCTTAGCGGTTTTATTATAATGAGACGCATTATAATAAAACCGCTGAGCTTATTATTAGTTAAGGAAAATGATCATAAAGTACAAACGTTACACGAAAACTATCTTCTAAGCAAACATCTAAGAATTTATGAAATTAAAAAGTTTTTTTTGCTATTTTAGAGATGAATTTCCAAGGTCAAATGCTGAAGGTAACTAACGTCAACATTTTCGACTTATTTGTCTCTCAGTCTCTGGCTGAAATACCTAGGTACATTTAAGTATTTTTATATAACTTGTCTGTTGTACATTGAGGAGTTCCAGAAAAAAAATGTATGGGACTTGGTAGTAGTACCTACAACTACACTGAATAAATATCAAAATAATACATATATTTTAATTAGAGCTAAAAATACACATATACTTAATTGATAACCTTCTTCTTTCTCTTCATTTAATAATAACTATATTCAAATAGATTTTTTTTATCACTTAGGTGGAAATCAAGCATAGGTACAGCCTACCTGATGGTAAGAGGTTACCGTAGCCTATGCATAGGCTATGGAAGCTTACAACACCAGGGGTATCACTTGCCGACTCTGTAAAAACCATTTCAAGCCCTTTTACAAAAATCGAATGCTGCACTCGTTCGAGAAAACCTCTGCAGGGAGCTCAATTCCTAGCCTAAGCGTGCGCGGGAGAAAGTTTATCTGAAACCTATAAGATATTTTTTTATTTCATTTGCTCATGCCTAATTGGCTTAATTATGAAGATACTAAATTTAAGTACAGTATATCTCTTTCTCGCAATATGTTATATGGAAAAAGATAGCACGTATTTGTTTAGAGCTGTCAACTTAATTTAGCTAAGTACATTTCGTAGAAACCATAGACAATTTTGAGAAGCGCGGTGGCGTGGTGGTTTGAGTGCTCTGGTTTCGATTACAAAAACCAGTTTTCTCAAATGTATACAGCTATATGACAAGTAAATTGACGGCTTGTATTGAGTTATTCAATAATATGTTCGTTTCAAAAATATTGGCATAATTAGGACGGACAATTCAGGCAGCTGTGCGAGGAGCAAGATCTGCATACATAGCCGTGATACACAGACACTGAACTATGTCCTTGCACACGAATTCTTGAACAGACCTTCCCGCGTAGTCAGCGAAACCAATGTTTTCTGGCCATTTCATTTGTAAAGATTGAAAAAGAGTTTTTAAAAAAGAGTCTCCGTATTGGCACCAAATTGACAACCATACGTTTAGAACCCGTCATGGTAAAGCGTAGGGATAGCAGCAGCATGGCACGCCTACCAAAAAAAGGGTAAAATACCCTAATCTAAGCCCTCTAAGTAATTGTTTTTGCTGTATAACTGAATTTTCTCGACTTTGACTTTGAATTTGACTATTTTCTCATTATGCCAAACATTTTCCCTTAAAAATGCATTACCTAAAGAGGATTCAGTTCCATACTATTTAATTGTATCTTTTTTGTTGTTGAGGTGTAGTAATCTTAATTAATTTAGTTTTATTGTCTACTTTAGAGGATACATTGTTCACTTTGTCAAAATCACTTGTTTTTTTTAGTTGAGTTATCAATATCATCTGCAATCTCCGAACAACATAATCTTATATTTACCCTAACATGCTTAGAATGATTTCGTTATTATCCTATGTTTACATGGGTACCCAGGTCTGCGACCCGTCCAATTAATATAGCTAACTACCAAACGAAGTGTTTGGGAAAAACTGCAATCATAGCTTTTCAAGCAAGTATTAAATAACGACTTCTATCGGCTTTATCATGGAGATTGTTCTGAGGAGCTTTTCGATCTAATCCCACCTTCTCCCTTCCTACTCATGAGCAACGCGTGCCGGACTTCGGAGTCATCAATTTACTGTCTCCACCTCGACATCACGCACAAAGAAGTTTAGTAACTCGTATCTTTGTCGGACTTCAAAAACTTGGAATTCTTTGCCAGCATGTGCTGGCAAAGAATTCCCTCCTTCCTGTTCCCTCCTTCCTTTAACATGGGTTCCTTCAAAAGAGGCGTGAAAAGACACTAGCTGTCTCCGCATATGGACTCTTCTTACCGCTTCACATCAGGTGGTGTTGAGTCATGTGCCGTGCTTTGTATAAAAAAATAAGCTAAGGATCCCTAGATTATGCAAGGCACGACCAATTCTTGACTACTTTTTTATATTTTCATAATGCCCTCGCTCGTTACAAAAACTCAAGACTACGTCCGTAGTCAAATGAACAAAAACATTCTTCGGTGTGGCAACCCTGCGTTCAAGTAAAAAAGAAGTCGCGTGTTAACCATGCGGCCGCCGCTATACTCACGTTCGCCGGCTTGCCATCTCGTTCCCTCTCTTTTGCTTACTTCACTAAGTTAGTGCTCCCACGACAGCCGCGGGTGACTGTCGTGTCTCGCGGAACGGACGCATGTAAATCACGATTCAATGAACAGTGAATTATTGTTGTTGAACGAAATGTAGTGATATTCTGTGTTAAAAGGTGGCCTAATTTAGAAACGTCCAAAATCGAATCTCGGTCGAGCTGGAAACACAAAGCGGTCGTGTCGTCTTTGTGTTTATGTTGTGCTACTAAAGCACATGGTGATTGTATTGCCAGTTCGTTACGCTGGCGCAATGCGCCACATAGTAAACAATGCACTATAAAAACAAATTCCTTAGCTTAACACAATAACGGAATTCGATATGGCAGACATAACACAATAATAATTAAATATGCACACTTGTGAGTGTGAATTGTGTCAAAAATTAAGTGTTAGTATTTTCTAATAACCTTTAAAAACAAGTTGTGAGCCTAACATTCCAGCAGAGCGTACCTGGAACATGACAATGTTAATACCCCACGGATGCAATAACTTACTTACTCATGTTTAGAACGTATATTAATAAGCTTTTAACTAAAAAAATATTAAGTTAATCCCATTTTTATGACATATATAAAACAGCAGCCAGCTAAGTAGGATATGAACTGTTTTCGCATGAAAATAATAAAAAAAAAAAACTAGCTTTGGCTATTGGTCCTAAAAGTATTATTTAATTATGCCCTTCCCGGTGTCTCAAACTATCTTCGTGCCTAATTTCATCTACATCGTTTTTAGGCGTGAAAGCGCAAACAAACTCAGCTTTTCATTTGTAATTATAACTTAGGATTTAAAACTACATAAATTACTGAAGAACTCTTGAATTATACACGTTCATTATATCTTAGTGTAGTTTTCCCAAAATATACTGATAATTATGTATTAAGAAAAAAATTCGCAATACGTCTACTAGATATTTGAAACCTTTGAACAATTACGATACTAACCCACCTAGTTTGTTTAAACAGCGGCGTACGAGTATGCATTGTTTGCCTAAAGCTGAAAATGGTCTTAACTATACAAATATTAAATTCCTATTTTACTGTCGATAGACTATCTTTGGTTGGGTGCCACACTATTGCGTTGATATTCTTTCATTCAGAAACTAAATTCAAAAATTCACGCGAGCTTCATTCTGTTGATATGTACCTACATAATAAATATTTAAGTATTTTAAAATAATTGGGCCATCGGTCAAGTAATAAATAATATTTTGTCTTGATCATAAATAATTGCTGAAGTTGCTTTCACTTGTTTTTCTTACAAAGCTGGTTAAAAAATAATGTGTTCACAAGCATTTTATACAGGTATTTTGAACGGAAGTCATATTGACACAGACAGATGGAACATGAACATTATATTTTGAATTTGGTCCATTTGACGAGTAATGAAGCAATGTGCAATCTTAACATAAAAATTGGCCTTCAAGAATTATTCTCTTTTATATTGGATTGAATATTGTCCGAATCCTAATATGAAGTCAATATCCGTTGTTATTCCTGCTAACTTAATTAAAAGATGTATGGTGAGGTGAACCCCCACACAATTTTAGTTGAGGAAGATCCAACTACTTAAAAAAATAACAGAATGCATTTTTTTTTACAAAAGAATATAAAAAAAATTTTTTTTTACAAATGAATACAAAATAAACGAAATAATAATAAAATGTATGTCTACATAATTAATATTATAACGAATAACAGACACACAAGTACATTAAAAAAAATATTCACCATTTTTAATACGGTCACCTGAGCGAAATGCATCACATTTCTCTTTTGTTCATTTTGATAATTTAAAAAAAAAGACATTCTTGAAAACTGAATCAAAAATCTTTTTTTGATGATTTAGGTATGTGCAAGATTTATTACGTAACTTCTTACAAAAGATAAACATAATAAGTTATTCAAGTTTTATTAACGTTGGTTTTAGACGCATTTACCCTAATCTGGAAAAATGCGTCTATATACTTCTCTTACTTATATAAGTAGTCCTTATTTCGCTTGGATACAAGATGTAAATAAACTTTAAACTTACAAAAATCTCGTAAACTTTGGAATAACAAAATTAGTTTTTTTTTAATTTAACTTATTTATTTAATCAAAATATCTGCCATTATTATCTATACATTGCTGCCATCTTATAGGAAGGTCATTTATGCCTTTGCGATAGAACTATGGTGATCTAGATTCCACAAACTCGGTGAAAGCATTTTGGACTGCCTCCTGGGAAGAAAACTTTTTATCACGTAGAAAACTGTCACGAAACTGTCACAAATCACGAAAAAAATGCTAGTCCGTTGGAGCAAGGTCTGGCGAATACGGAGGGTTCCGAATGGTTTCTAATTGCAGTTCCTGTAGAGTTAAAACGGTTTCTCGTGCTGTATGAGGTCTCGCGTTATCGTGGAGCAATAACGGTGAAGATCGATTCATGAGTCGGGACTGCTTCACTGCAAGTTTTGCTATCATTGTTCGGAGTTCGGCCCAGTAGACATCTGCCGTTATTGCTTGACCATATCAGAGAAATATACGGGCTATAGTGAATATCACCATGCTGAGACCACCAAACACTTACCATTACCTTTTTATTGGTAAGCTTTGCTTTAGGACACTGTTGCGGCGTTTGACCTGGGGTCAGCAATTGCATTTTTCGCTTACGGTTATCCTAAAGAATCCACTTTTCATCACATGTCACAATTCGATCCAATATTCCATTATTTCTGTATCGATTCAACAAGGCAACACAAGTTTAAACACGCGTTTCTTTCTGCAGATCAGTCAAATCATGAGGCACCCATTTTTATATTTTTTTTATTTTATTGAATTGACGCAAATGAGTCAATATTATTGGTTAGGTAACGTTAAACCATGCCGCTAATTCCTCGGTAGTTTGGCTCGGATCGGCTTCCACCATCTCTTTCAATTCATTGTTATTTACCTGTGTGGGCGGTCTTCCACGTGGTTCGTTCTTCAAATTAAAATTTCCATCACGAAAGAGTTTAAACCAAAATCGCACGGTGCGTTCATTAGCAGTCCCCTCTCCAAAAGCAACATTGATATTGCGAGCTGTTTTTGCCGCGTTAGTTCCGCGTCGGAACTCGTATTCAAAAATCACTCGAATTTTCGAAGTATCCACCTCTCTGTCGTGTAAGCTGAATAAGAAAAACAACTGAACGTTAATAATCGAATGTTGCACATTTTTTAAAAGAAGAACCTAATACATAGGTAAGTACCATTTGAAAAAAGTTTCACTCAAAAATCTCAAACCACGAAGGTTCTATGTCAATTCGAAGTACCTATTACAATAAAACGGCAACTTCATACTTTAACTTCTATTATTAATAAAAATTTGGGAAAAATAAGTAGCTTACTATACCTACCTCAATAATTTAATTTCTTTCGGGATCATCCGGTATAATCATAACAAGAATAAAAGTTGTTAAATCGGTAGGGAGCAAAGAACAGCATGTAATTGAGGGATTTTAAAAAAAGGCAGGCTGATTGACGACATGACAATACAGTTACGCCGTACTTTGGTAAAGAAAATTATTTCTATTTATGGATATACTATATTACTATTTCTTTAGTATATAAATATAGATTTTAAGGCTCGTCTCTCGCTCATACTTGTTGAACATGTGACTTACAATATTGCTAATACGTCAAATTTCCGACGTGCAAAGCCCTCTGTTTCTATTTGAAGTTATGACTTTAGTTCAATCAAACTGCTTTTCCTAGATGTATTGAATTACGGTGTTTCCATATTAGTTTGTGAGAATTTTCAAGAAGCTGCATTTACGCATTTCCCTCAGGGTGACCTGTAGTAAAATTAAAAAAGAAACACCAATACAACCCTTAAATTAAAAATAGTAAAACAAATATTATTAAAAGAATATATTATTATCATTTACAACATATACGTATAATTAATTATACGGGGTGCTGAAGAATTTCGAAATAAAATTTGGAATTCTGGATTTGCGGGTTGTCGATATCGTAGAATGTACGCGGGTTGTGTGTGGTTTAACTAGTGAGGCGTACGATATAGTTCGCATTTTTAAGAGTTGTCATGATTAGGACTACAAATTTTTAAACCCCGACGAAAAAAGAGGGGTGTTATAAGTTTGACGTGTCTGTCTGTGTATCTGTGTGTCTGTCTGTGGCATCGTAGCGCCTAAACGAATGGACCGATTTTGATTCCGTTTTTTTGTTTGAAAGCTGATGTGACTGCGATGGTTCTTAGCTATAAGTAATTTATGAAGATCAGTTCAGGCGTTTAATGACTATCAGCTCATTTTCTACATGATAATAGGATTTTACTAACTTTCTCAGATCCGATTGATTTCTAATGTGGTGTACTGACACTTCGGTGACATTCCCATGACATACTAACTTTGAGCTGATCCAATACCATCAAAAAGTCTGCGAAATGCTTAATTCTTCAGAAACTTACAGCAGATATAGCGTGTTTGGGCTCTTATGAATAATCTTAATGAGATGCTGTTAGATAGATGATTAATGACGCCGGGGGTTACTTAAAAAAATTAATTTTGTAATTATTAGACGTAACTCATGACAAGGAACACAACCACCCCCTTAAATTTTAGTAAGGAACAGAGTGTATATTTATTACTTATAATTATTAACAATATTCATATTAGTAATAATTTTCAGTTAATTTTTTTCTACAATTAGTACCAAAACTAATGATTTTCCTACGCCTATTAAGTTAAGGCAATCTGGTGATAATATTAACCTATACTTTTTTTCTAATGGGGTGTCCCAAAGATAACGTAAGATTTGAATTTGCCGCCATTTGTGGAGTAAAATATTGGCAACACTAAATAATAATAATATGACAGTTGACAGTTTAGAGTTGATAAATATGGATCGTAAATTCGTAACACGATTGACCAACGTGTTTTCAGTTTAAAATGCAATTTTGGCGGCCACTGCTCGGAAAATTAGTACAAAATAAGTGGTCCAAAAATTGATTTTACTTCGACAACTATAACCCCTATAGTTCGTGCGATTTAACATCGTTGCATTTTCTTTTATGGAGTTATTTGAATCAAACGTCTTTGCCAAAAAGTCTACAACCACCCGTGAAATGAAGGAGGAAATTCAACGCGGCAACAACAAAATTCAGTCCCATTATGCAAAATGGTCGTGGAAATTTCGACAAAAGAGTGCACATATTATGGAAAAGCCTTGGAGGCCATTTGCCTGATATTTGCTATTTATTAACACATATTATCCTATGTATTTTGGGATTTAATTAAAAATACAATCAATCATTGCAATTGAATTCATATCTTGCGTTAGTTAAATGTCTAAAATAGTTATACACACACACATGGTTTAAGAAATATTTAATTTAATACCATAGGTAACTCATTCTAAGGTTGCGTCATCACTATCAGTCATCACATCAATCAATTAAATTATGTATCATCACCAGCATATATATAGGTGACATGGGAGAAACACATGAGGAGTATTGGCCATAACACCACCACCCTGGCCCAGTGCGGGCTAGTGCGCGGTTATTAAAGCGGTTGTAGTAACAACCAAGACCAACGTCTTAACGTGCCTTCCGAAGCATGGAGGAGCTCGTGACAACAATTTTTACTGACCAATCCCAGTATCGACCATGACGAAAGTTGCTTTGTTTTCGTTATCGAAACCAGAGTGCTTATACAACTACGCCACCGAGCTCCTCAGTTCTGTATTAATAAACAAAATAAATTATTAATAAATAAGATATATTAAATTTAACTAACAGGAATTAGATAGGAAAATAGGTAAAGCTAGCGAAAGAGTAAACCACTTACAGTTCAATGAAAATAAATGTAGTGTGATGCATACTAGATCCTGATTGACATTTCGTCTATGTTTATAATATTTTTTCTTATCAATTCGCTGGATATCGTGAATTAATATCTGGTTTCATTCATATACCTAATTGTATGCATAAAGTAAAACGTAAGGCGCAACCGGACGCAAATATAGATCATAGAACAAAAATTTGAACCTATCGTTGACACGTTCTTAGTTACACACAGAAGGTTATACTATAACTTTTTCGTACTTGTGGATTATAAGGGCTTTTTTAATTACTGGAAAAAATTACAAAAGTAAAACAGTTCTTTTATACAGGATGGCCGGAGCATTGACGTCGAAAATAAATTTAGGTCGCTCGTATCGTGGGGTATCCGAATCACCCCCATGTATGTTCCGTGAATTATTATAGTTTTCAAGTATGAATTTATTTCAGAATTTTCGGGAATTTTCGACCTAACCAACTTAAAGCATGTCTAAAAAAAGACCTTTTTTTATAACTGAATTCTAATGAGTTGGACTTTTATGCATAAAATAATAAGTTTTGTAACTCTGAAGAAAATTATGAAAATGTTGATCCAAAGTGAAAAATTTCCGTTCGGTGAAATATAACTTAAATTCTTAATTTTTGATTTTAACATTATTACAAATGTTTGAAAAATTACTTAGTAATTAAAATATAATAAAACTAGAAAAATTTCACGTCCTGAGGCAGGAATCGAACCCGCGACCTTTCGCAATCCGGGCGACTGCTCTGACCACTGAGCCACCCAGGACTTGGGATATCCCTGTGAAATTCTTCTAGTCTATCTGTATTTGCGTTTATGAGCTAACGTCCACCCTACAATGTCGAAATATTCTATTTCAACATCCGAAACGAGTATTTTTACAAATACCGACGATTCGGTTAAGTTGGGGCAGTGCTTTCAAATTTTCTTAATTTTTGATTTTAACATTATTATAAATGTTTGAAAAATTACTTAGTAATTAAAATATATTAAAACTAGAAAAATTTCACGTCCTGAGGCAGGAATCGAACCCGCGACCTTTCGCAATCCGGGCGACTGCTCTGACCACTGAGCCACCCAGGACTTGGGATATCCCAAAAAAAAAATAATTAAAAATTAAAAAAAAATAAATAAATTGGGAAATTAAGAATATTTGAAAGCACTGCCCCAACTTAACCGAATCGTCGGTATTTGTAAAAATACTCGTTTCGGATGTTGAAATAGAATATTTCGACATTGTAGGGTGGACGTTAGCTCATAAACGCAAATACAGATAGACTAAAAGAATTTCACAGGGATATCCCAAGTCCTGGGTGGCTCAGCGGTCAGAGCAGTCGCCCGGATTGCGAAAGGTCGCGGGTTCGATTCCTGCCTCAGGACGTGAAATTTTTCTAGTTTTATTATATTTTAATGACTTAAATTTTCAACTATAAATTAAAAATCTATATAGGTGACTTCATGGTTCCTAAGTAGCCCTTAAGAATGCGTCATACTCTCAGCTTTCATAGTCATTAAAAAAAATAGTACTTAAGGGGGCTACTTTTGCTAAAATCGGGCTTCAAAGACAGCGAGGTGGAAAATTCTTATAAAAGGCTAATTTGATTTAAACAATTTTTTTTGGCCATTTTATCATTATGAAGGTAAATAAGGTTAATTATTGATAGAGAATACTGGAAACTAACCAAAAAATAGCTTCAGAGGTTTGGTAAGATGAGTTTTAAGTAAGAAGTGGTATTGTTAATAAAACATAAATGATAATGTAAAAAAAATATTTATTATTAAAATTTACAGAAGATTTTCTAAGTGGCCACCTCTAGCAGAAATACACATTCTACACCTACGAAAGAAATTGTCTTTCAATCGTCTAAAAGCTTCTCTGTTTTCTCTCACAACACGTTCGGCTTCTGCAATCTTATGTCTCAGCTCTTGTTCACTTCTTTGGATCAACATTTTCATAACTTTCATCAAAGTTACAAAGCTAATTATTTTATGCATAAAAGTACAACTCAATATGATTCAGTTTAAAAAAAAAATATAAGAAAATTTTTTAAGTTGGTCAGGTCGAAAATTCAGAAATAAATTCATAACTCGAAACTATAAAAATTCGCGGAACAAACATGGGGGTGATTCGGATACGCCACGATACGAGAGACCTAAATTTTTTTTGGACGTTAATGTTCCGGCCATCCTGTATTTTAGAGCTGCTACAAATTTCTGTTTTCAACTAAAATTTTTAATTATTTTTCTAGAAAATGCTAAATAATTTTGAAATTATAATACATCATTGGCATCTGATATGAGACTTTGCCAGATGTTCTTAAAATAAATAGGGTTTTTACAGAATGTTCTTTCAATACATAATGGTGAGTTGCTAACTGCGTAGCAGCTAGGGTTACCATTTGAAAAATTTGAAAAGTCCTGACAAAAATCGAAATGTCCGGCACATTTTGATAAAAGTCCGGACATTTTAGTCACAAAATGCAAACATCACCGAAGAAGTTAATAAAGATTATTCGACTAATGTTATATAACTTAATATGTAGTTTTACTCATGTTCCATCTAATTAAAAAATCCGGACAAAATAAAAAGCCGGACAAAGTCCGGAATAAAGGTAAAAAGTCCGGACATGTCCGGACAAATCCGGACGGGTTGTAACCCTAGTCGCAGCTCGCAGCGCAGTACCTTCTTGATAAATATTCAGATAAAGTATTCCTTGTTTACTCCCAAGTATTTATCCACTTCATTGTAAAAACAATCATAGAGTAATTTCTCACCTAACTTGTATGATGTAGTGTTCTATACATTGTTATTTTCGGTGGATTTGTATTATCTATTTATAAAAATATTATAATTAATGTACTATTAATAATTAAATATGTTGAAGACTAATTATGTAACAATCTGATTGTTAGCACTTGTTAGTTTTAATTTAAAAAGTTTCCCAAAAAACATTATCATTACTGGAAAATAAAGTTCATTTAGTATTTCTTTTAATGAGTTTTTAAATAAAGGTTTAAAAATAAAATCTGACGCCACTCACTGATCGATCAGTTAGGTGACTATACTATTTGTTAATGATACCTATCATATCTTTTTATTTAACCTTAATTGCTTTAAAATATTGACGATTGTCCTCAAAAATCTGATACTGGTTTGGTGCTAATTATCTTATTATGTTGCAAACCTTACTACAATTCACTAGTCGTTTAAGCCAGAATATAGAACAATTTATTCTGTGATACGCTTGATACGTTTGACATCGATAAGTTTATGACAGGCAAGATTATTTCTGTATACAGTGTCACCAACTTATCCGTGAATTACTGTAGGTATGTAGGAACAGTCTTTGAGGAACTAGCTATAACAATGCTTTGGTTGCACCACACTCTTCTAAATCAGATTCAGTTTCACAAACACGTCGGAAGTTTAGAACGAACGGTCCATCCAAATAAAATCTTTTTTTAAATATTAGTCTTATGTTCGTAATGTTTTCTCAGTTCTTCACTCGTAAACATAATATCATCAAAACCTTAAATATTAATTCATCAATATTTACATAAGCAATTTGTCTATATAGACTAAATTGAATCAAGGTCACAATAAGTAGTAGTTATGGTGGCGAGCGTAAGTGTATTACATAAATGTCCATGTTCTGAAAATAGTTTCATAGTGGTTTCATCATTTAATTGGAATAACGTGCAAAAATCAGACAGAGAGAATAAAATATGTATTGTAAAATTCGTGTAATTTTACAATACATAATTTATTAGTTTTTTTTTTGGAACATACGTTGATTTAATTTTAACTTTATTTCATTTTTGTTTCGTTTAGACCATATAAATTAATAAAATAAAAACTTTCTAAAATGTGTGAATATATCAAGCAGTTTTTGATAGCATTTATATACAAAGACGTTGCTCTATGAACCATCTATGGGAACGTAGTGAAATAAAATATTTAACGATTTATATTGTATTGGTTTAAATTATTGCTAGTTAAACAAGCTCGATTGTCATCTTTTTATTATCATTGTCATCATCGCAGCTCTTGATATGTCCGTCTTCGGACACAGGCCTCCACTCTAAATATCCATTCCTGCCTTTATTTGCCACACGCATCCAGTTGACTCTAGCCTGTTGCCGGATGTCACCTGTCCATCTCTTCAGTGGTCGGCCGGTCGCCCACTGCCGCGGGCATTAGTCGCCATTCCAGTAGCTCATATTCTTGCCCAACGACCGTGGTTCGTTTTAACTATATCGTCATGTTTTTATAAATGAGCTTAAATGACTTCTTTTAAAAAATCTTAAGAGTAAAATGCATGAAATATAATAAAATGACAACACTTACATGTAGCGGCTGAAATTCGTTCACATATTTTGATTAAATGGTATAATAGGATCTAGTTAACGAGTTTCTTCTTCGAAAAATGATTTAACCTTTAGGGTAATATTCATCAATTTTGACAGCTTTCGGCGTGTTGAAATTCGGAGAAACATATAAACAAATTGGAAATTCACACACCTTTACAACTAGACTAGACAAATGAAGACCTGAGCCTCATCAGGCCCGGGCTGACAGTCTTGGTTTTCTTGTGAATCCCAGAAAATCGTAAACAGTAATTATGGTAGAATGAAAATATCTTTATTCAATTAGGCCCCCCAATAGGCCTCTATATCTATACGCCTAGTCGGCCTTCGCGATTTCTTTAGATTACTCCTCCCTATTTTCTATTTTGCTGGATGGCAACCAGATTACCTTTTCAGAAACCGTCAAGAATTTAAGCGTCATATTCGACGGTAATCGTTCATAGTCCCTGCACTCCAATGAGTAGGAAAGTCTGTTAATCTTTTTAACCGACTGCAAAAAAAGGAGAAGGTTATCAATTCGACTGTATGTTGTTTTCAATCTTTGAAACGTCTCCAAAGCTCCCTTGCAAACTACTTACAAAATCCTTAGACCAAACTGTCATTCACTCTATTTTCGATTACGCGGATTTCTGCTATCTTGATGCGCCGGAAGTAATGCTGAATAAACTGTAGCGCTTACAGAATCTTTGTATTAGATTAGATTTTTGGATTGAAAAAATACGATTATGTATTCCAATACCGTAATAGGCTCAAGTGGTTTCCAATTCGTTTTCGTCGGAATGTACGCATTCTTAGTCTACTCCTCTACAATATGACCTATAAAACCCGACCTATCCTTCGTATCTGCGTGAACGTTTCTCTTTCAGCCATTCGCCTGATTTCCCTTCCTATACTACTACTTCCTACGTCTTTCTTTTTCTTTTCCTTTTATGTTTCGTGATTGCAATACTTTATCTCTGTTCAGAATGAGAGTCAAAGCATATTATCTTTCCTTTACATACGTACTTGATAAGTTTGTTGAATCCATTCGTCCTGTTTAATTTACACACATAATTACAACTACGCAAATAATAATAATAAAAAAGAAACACACTGTGTATCTCACTATTCTGTATGTTATTATGTTTATATTCATATATTTTATTTTTGTAGTGTGTAGGTAATGTGTTTCATATCATACATAACTTTCTTGTTGACTTATATAACATCAAAACTTCGAAAGTCATAAAAAATCATTGCGTTAGATTCATGTTGGCTCAGACAATTTTCAATTTGCATCCAAATGAAATTCAAAATGAATGTAATACGTAATCACCGGAATTATTTAATAATATTGGCAGAGTTATATTTTTCAAACTTTCAACTTAGTTTTTTTATTATATTGTTAACAAGTAACAGTAACAGTAGTTCTAATAATTTTCAGTGTCACCCTCGTAAGTCGTAACATTCATTCTACCATACCATACCGAGTGTTACAGAATTCCGAAAAAAAAATGAAATTCTGGGGTTTCAGGGGGTTGATATAGTATGTGCAGGGTTGTGGTTGTGTGTGTGGTATAACTGAATTGTGTCGTAGGATACGCAATAATACGCATTTTTAGGATTGTCACGAGGAAGACAATGGTTTTATTAATTTAACTGGAAAATAAAAGTGGTCAGAAAGGTTTTAAAACTTTACTTATAAGTACTTATATTTATTTATACCACTTATATACAAAATAGAATAGAATAGACTCCGATTCGCCTTTCATGATGAAGTATGTCTTACTTTTAGAAGTAAATCTTGACAAGGAACACAACCACCCCTTTAAATTTTATTTCAGACTTTCGGAACATACTGTATAAACATTGAAATTAAAAAAAAATCCTTACTTCAATGAATTATTCTTTGTCACCGTACCAGATTACACTCGTTTTTTGCGTCCTCAATATAGAGTTAAAGTAGACTTGTTACGGGATAGTACAGTGTATAGTAATATAAAGTTTTTTTACCCTTTTTTAAAATAATATGTTTGTATTTTTTACTGATTTGAATGAGTTGTAACAAAAGCCGTACAAGTTGCAATAACTATTATATCTACTGTAAACAAGCTGGTGACCCTGGGCGACGCAGTGACAGATTTAATTATTTAGTTTAAATACGCACACAAATAATTATTTCCTAGCTCACCTACTGACTCATCACAGTCAATTTTGTGTCCGAAACGTCAGCAACTCAAGGAGACGGTAGAAATTTGAATATTAATCACCGTTTATCCGTTTTATAAACGAATTAGTCAAAATGACGAATAATAGAAACATACGAAAAAGTAAAATACCAGAACTTCCACATCCAGACGATACAGCTTAACTCAATTAACTCTATAATATTAACCAAGTTTTTAATTCCAATGTTAATTTGAAGATTAGTAGCCTACCTATATACTAACTTTATATGCTTCGTTGTGGCGTTCCTACTTTATCATTATCAGCGTCATACCTACACACTGACCTATAAATAGTGGGTCGTAGTCGGAGGCGTGTTACTTGTTTTTTTTTCTGATACAACTTGTGTTAATTTGAACAACCAGGTTTACAACTAGTTTTGATATTTTTGGTATATTTTAAAATGGAAATGGTGCACACCAGTTTTACTTCTTACTAGTCATAATACGATTAAAAACTAATTGTAATTTTATTGCCTTAATGAACATTCAGATAAGTAGTCAATAATCACATTTTATTTTAGTGCAATGATAACGTTCATTTGTACACGTAATGCGTCTGTGTTATTGAACTCTACCCAACCAACTCTGATGTTACAAGGTGACCCTAAGCACGCATGCGTCCTGTCTGCCCAAAAGTTTTTGGTTGAGCTCAAGGCCGTTTCGATTCTAGAGTCGGCACGCACTCCCCTTCGAATATGGGACAGGAAGAGGGACCTTCAAAACAAGTTTCATTCACAAATTCGCTTGCTTCACAAACTAATTGTGAATACGTTTGATTTTATTATTGTTCATGTTTTCCCCTTAAATCTTTTGATAAGTAGGAGTTTCTTCTTTTAAATTTGTATTTATATGTATGTACACGCCATAGCGCATCAAGTGTAACAGTTGCACTATGAAATCCGTCTCTATTACAAACGGAGTAAGGGCAGTCTCAAGGTCAAACTGATCGGCTTGATGTGCTGTCGACTGTATTATCGCAGTCTAAAATGTTTATTTATCAGTTTTCAAATTAGATACTCTGTATGTTGTATGTGTAGTAATGTGGCTAAAATGCTAAGCCTAGATACTTATTACTTATATTTTAATATTTGTGAAGCCATCATTCAATAAAAGAGTATTAAATAACATTTTGATGATCAAACTCATTTCTTAATTGAAAAATTTACACATTTAAAATGGTTACGCAAACATATATATGTATTGAAATACTAAACAAAATACTTAGGTTGATTGCCAATTGTCCGTAGATTTTGTCTCTCTATCAGATATTATTTTGCAATTATTTGACAAAACAAATTTCAATATCCTAGTGAACCATCTTAATGCGACCGATTTTCGTGTGTGAAAAAATCTATGACCAATGTCTAATCAAATTATATCATCAACCCTATTACACAGATTTGTGTATGCAATTAGAAACCTTAAGATGGCATTTTAGACCCCTATTGTTACATAGGTATACTAAGAACAAAAACTAGAGCTTGGTTTAAGTGTTTCGAACAACGGTATAAATAAGTAACCCAAACAATTAATTTTATTTTATCCTTGAAATAAAATAGATCGTGCGCTGTTTATCTTTGTCTCTGTGGGTCAATAGCCAAACGTTTTTCTCAATAATTATATATACAAATTTATTCACCATCAGCTCGATTGTGATTCGATTTTAAATTGTAGTTTGTTATTAGTTGGACAATATACTGAAAATGTAGTGATATGATATGTACTGTGCGTACGAAGCAGCAAAAATGCACGGGCTCTCACATTTCTTACATAAGCACCATTCGAGAGAATCAACACCGCCTCTCGAAAAGGAAGATAGCACTGATAGTTGGTACTCTACGCTAAGTTCAGTTGATTCAAGAAACACTATTCAAAATGAGAGCCAATCAAAGTCTATTCCTATTAATCAGCGAACTTCTTACGGCCAACGAAGCCTACGTGGGCCTTCAGGCAGTCCCTTTGAATTCGCTTCCAGTCCTCGTGATCGCTATCCAAACTTTGCTTGTTACTTTCGCGATGTTATGGAAAAGGGGTCTCCGTCGCAGCATCATTACTACACACATCATGTCGACAGTCGGCGACGAAGCGAATGTGAACGCTTACCAATCGGAGTTAACACATATCATGCCCCTCGACATGATAATAGACCCTATGTATCTCCTCTCTATAACGATGTTATGGACGATATACAAGAGAATGAATATAGCAAATGTGAGCGTTACGGTGAGATTAGCAATATAAAAATAAGTCATGCTCCTTTTAAGCATAAATTTGATAATAAGAGTTTTGCTCAAAGATTAAGTGAATCCGCTAGCGGTACCAAAGATCAACATCATCATCATGAGAGACGAGGATCGGGATCTAGTGGGAGTGGACATCGGCATAAACACCACTCTATTCAAGAGTTAATTCGGACTTTTGGTAAGAAAGTGGGACATTGGCGACATGATTCACACGAAGGTCGACGAAGCGGTGGCGCCGCCTCGTCCAATGATGAAAACACTAAAGCCGCCATAGATGAGTTTCGCACAAGATCAAAATCGCTTGACGGCGATCATATTCATAAAATAATGAAAAGGCCAATTCTGGAAGACTGTGGTGCAACGTATCACATCTATGATACTATTTTGAAAGAAGGTATTGTATTTCTTTTACTATTTAATACCCCAAAATATATATTTTATATATTATATGAGGGTTTTATTATATATTATATGAGGGCGTGACAATCGTGACATACATATTTAAAGAGATGTACCTATGTCACGCCCTCATGCGACATTAATTTAAAATCTTTTTAGTATGCCCGTAGTATGAATTCTTAGGTATCTCAGTGGTCAGAGCAGTCACTCGGATTGTGAAAGAACGTTGGTTCGGTCCTCCCACTCCAGGACATAATTTTTTTCTAACACTTATCTTATCTAGCCCATATTATGCATTTTATGTTGTGATATGGATACTAGTTATCGGAGAAATAAAGATGGTAAAATGAAATGAAATTATAAGTATGTGTAAATTATATTCTTAATCCATGATTAGTCGCGAACAAATTTTAGTTGTCATTATACAAACGACGACCGGCTGGTCGAGTGGTCTGCACCCGTACCACATCTTTTATCGCGATCCAGTTTAGGACCTAAACTGAGTAGAATTGTTATATCGTACTACGACGCTATCTACGACTATGACAGCGACGCAGTTTAGGAATCAATACTGAACCGAGCGGAATATGATTCGCTTTTAAAAAGATGGTGGTAAGGCCCCTGCTGTACCCCTTACTATACGGGCTGCTCGATCAAGAGGTCCCGGGTTTGAATCCCGGTAGGGGCAAATGTTTGTATGATAAATACGAGCATTTGTTCACGAGTCATGGATGTTTATATGTTTATTTTAGTATATTTCTAATATTTATATATATATTAATCTCAATTAATAATATATATTATTATCAATATTTATTTATCCGTTATCTAGAATATAGGCTTGATATAATAGGTGCTAGTGTTTGAATATTATTTATATAATACAGCCCATGTTTTAATTTATTGTCGTATTGTCATCTCATCACCAACCTGTCCTGTATATAGTTATTTATTAGTAATTTTATTTAATATAAGTATCTATAATTAATGGATGCGGAAACTTTGATGCTGCCAGCCCTCCTCTGAACCGAACAACATTTCTGCTAGATTGTATTTAAATTGCACGAGTCATCGTAATAAATCCATGTCTAAACGGTATCAATAAAACATTAATTATTCTATTTGGTTCATATTTACGTAGTTCTATAAGTAATGTTTTTAATACGTGCAATACATTTCAGCGGATCTTTGTGGCGCAGTGGTTTGAGTGCTCTAGTTTTCGATTACGAAAGCAAAGCAATTTTCGGCATGGTCAATTACTTGATGGGTCAATCAAAAAATATATAATCTCGAGCTCCTCCGTCCCGGTGGTTACTGCAACCGCTTTAACACTTTCAACCCGCATTGGGCCAGCGTGGTGGTATGCCCCAAGCTCTCCGTATGTTTCTCTCATGTAGGAAGGCCTGTTTCTAGACACAGGCCTTCCTACATGAGACATCACCAGCCTATATCATCATCATCATCATCACCAGCCTATTACGTCGCGCTGCCAGCAGCGGATGCCTATGGACAAAATTACATTTTATATCATTGTATTTAGTATAACATTGTATTTAACTGACTTCAAAAACGAGGAGGTTCTATTTCGGTTGCTATATTTTTTATCTTTCTATGTATGTACACCGATGACGCCGAGATTGGTGATCCGTTTTACGTGATTATTTTTTTGTTCGATGCGGAAAGTTGCCATTTATAATAACATTTTAACAAAAACTATTTAGTAGTTTGGTTTTTTATTAAAAATAATTGGAATAAGTAAGTCGTTTATGTATGCGAAATTGGGATTTTTGCTTTCCTATGACTTTTTAGTGAAACCTTACGATACTAGAAAACTAGAAGCTGACTGTCACCCATCTATCTTATCAGTATCATGGGACCGTGACTACGCCACGATGCACTTCGACCCTTCGGGCTCTTTAATGCCTCTCCTGCCTTCACTACTCCCACGTCCCGAATTCCTTCGAATCTTCGAATCTTTGGGTCAAAAGAGCCTATAGTCTTCTGGCATTAGATCCGCCACTGCCAGGGGACTTGTTCTGATCCTAGGCAGGGCATCGCATTGACATGAAACATTTTTCATCGATTTCTGGCCCATCACCTTTTGCCATTTAATCCTGTGCCTATTCTTGCCACCCTCTTTAATGACTGTGTTTATAAAACTTTGTGTCAGAGATATAAAAGGCTCAGGGCCCACGTATTTGTTTTCACAGCCCTTCCTTGCGAGTTCGTCAGCCTGCTCATTGCCTATTACTGCTACTCCTACATGACCAGGCACCCAGATTAGTCTTATTGTTATACCTACTGAGCTTCTTTAAGGCCCCTATGGCATTCAGAATTAGATCCGAGTTAATGCGCGGTTAGTTCAGAGCCTTGAGGGCTGCTGTTTATGCATGGGAAAGCATGCTACTGTCTTCCAGGCGGAGACATATGCAATCACTAGGTGGTAGGCCCGTATGTAGGGTCGTCTCGGTAGGTATCACCGCCTTTCTTATTTCAGCCGTGAAACAGTTCGCTATGTTTCGGATTGAAGGGAAAGGAAGCCAGTGTAATTACTGGGCATGGACGGCAATTCATCTTAGGCCTCAGGATGACAACGCACCTGCAATATCATGTGATTTTTCCTTGTTATTGCAGGTGTCTATAGGCGGAAGTAACCGCTTACCATCAGGTGGGCCGTCAGCTTGTTAGTCATCTAGTTGTATAAAAAAAAATCATTCCAATATGTGCAATGATAGTTATTGAACATCAGACTAAGAATCAAACAATATATTTAAGAAATAGATGTCTTTCATAAAGTGGGGCGTCTATCTGGCTCTTAACCAATTTCTAAACAAACGTAATTATCAAAAGTCTGAGATAATTGATACGCACCTTTATTTTCCTCGTTTAGCTATTTTAATGTCCATGCCAAAATTAAACGAAGCGTCTTTTCTTTACGAATACAAATATGGAAACCGGTTGCAGACTTTTAAAATAACTTTGTTTATGATTGAATATAATATTATTGGCGGATGAAATTATGTGAGTCATCATAATCATAAGTCACAACTCAATAGATCAAAAAAGTTCAAAGCGTGCGAGCTCTTTTCAATCAACATTAGACTGTCTGTGAGTTTTTCGATCCCACCCAACTGAAAACCAGCATTCCGTCTGTGGTAGGCTAAGCTGGGATCGTTATACCTAGTACTGAAAAGTTTTTTATATTTTCTAGTCATCCATCCGCTTGTTGTTCGGTTTGTCACATATATCGTATTTGCACAGATTTAAAATAAAGGAAAATCTGTGGTATATTTAATAATTATTTTCCCCAAGTCTTTGAGAATCTCTGGATGTCCAAACAAAAATACAGTGGATTGATTCTAAGAAGCAGTAAAACATTAACCGGGACAGACAGGGTTTATTCTAAGTCGCATGACATGAAGTTTGCCAATATAATTTTCAAAGTCTCCTCCAGTTTAATAAGGTTTTGAGAATTCTTTAGTTAGCAACAAACAATTTTAAACTAAACGGAGTACCTAAATATTTGTCAAAAAGCTTAAGTAGGTACTAGTAGTAGTAATGTAACCAGGCGAAAGGGAAACATTGCCATATACGAAAAAGACCCTGGTAATGCTGGTGAATGTGGTAACTGTTAATTTATATACAGTTTTAGAACATCATGCCTGAATTACCTACTAATACATATTTCAAAGTCAAAGTGTTACGAGTACAAACTTACGATAAATAGGATAAATTATGTTGTATGTAAGCACGTAGTAGATCTAGTGAACAATGGGCTTTGGTTGTATCTGCGAAGTACGAACACAATATTAATTATTTTACGCAATAGCTTTTCAACAGCGTGTGAGTGCCGGGCGGTCTGGTAAGAGACGAAAGGTTAAGTATAAGTCATCATCACTATTGTAATAGAAACAAGAGGCGTTTGACTCCCGAGTCTCGACAGTGGTTTAGCCTTGAACAATATCAGCGAATATCAGGCGATGTAGTCATCAAAATCATGACGCGTCGTTAAGATGTTATATTTTCTACTAAAATTCGAATGCAGTCATATGGTTTTTAGTATTTCCTGCTAAAAATAATTATGTAGTTTAAAAATCATATTTTGTTATTTCTAAGCTGTTAAGATTAGTCATCAATGGACCAGGTGCTAAGTATCAATTAAAGAAATAATAAAGTCTCACTAACTAAACGTTCACAACATGGTGATTTTATTTTTATTTTATTTATTAGGAAACTCAACAGCGTTTTTTAACAATCATGCTTAATACAGCTTATACATAACTCTTAGCCAATTACAGAGTTTCACAACATACAAAAATAACACTTACGATGCAAAGTAGTTTCTACGCAAGTCTGCGTTGTACTCTTATAGAACTAAATGATTCTACTTAGGCTTGGTATGGTTTGGCAGCTTAAATACAGAAGAAATATTAATATAATTTATTCCATGGTCGGTAATAAGTATGCGTTCACATGCGCTAAAATGGATTAATAGCCGTGTTAGACGTGTGGTGGTTTTTTTTATTTGTTGTATACACTAAAAACATGCCAAAGATGCATTCATGTTAATAGATAAAAAACAACACATTTTGTTCTTTCTTCAAGATTTACCCCTCCTATCCAACACTTACCCACCCCTTTATACTTATGCCAAATAGATTTATTCGCGTATTATTGTTATATACAGGATGTAAGGTACAAAGCATAACAAACGGGCACCGAGCCATGTTAACATAGTCATATAATCGCTATAGTTCTATCAAAAATTCAATATTGTTAAATATATTTCAAAGGACATTGTTCATGGCCCATACATTGCTAGTCTAAAGCGAGGTTCAGACTAGCAAGCTCTTGCTGCAAGTTTCGAGACAGAGCTATACGTGAGAGTGAGAGGTAATTATTTTCCACTCGCTCGTGCATATAGCGCCGTCTCAAAACTTGCAGCAAGAACTTGCTAGTCTAAACCTCGCTTAAAGAACCAATAATCATAAAATATTATTTTCTTGGTTCGAAATTGCATGTAAACGACTGTAAAAACAAAAAAATATTGACGGACACTTCTAAGAACTCAGATATCAGGAAAACAACCTAATGTTTTGAGGTTATTTTCAATAGGTATTTATTGAAACATAGATCAACAGAACTTGCATAAAGTGAGTTAAATATTACCACAAACACTTTAATTCATTGTGCGATTAAGTATAAAGAATAACTATTAGTTCGATAGATCTTGTAAGTAGGTAGGTACATAACATGTGAGAGACCTGAATTAAATGATATTTTGTACTAAAATATCATCGATGAGTTGCGCTGGGGCCTGGGAGATTGACATTTTATTGGTATCTAGCCCAACTTATATACCAAATAAGAGTCATTCATTACATGGCCGCAGCAACCTATAGTATATTCAATTCATCTACGTTTTTAAATACACAAACAAAAACATTAAACAACACTCCGAAACAGAAAGCACAAAGCAGGTGGCCAGCTGTGCATGCCCCACAGATTACAGAATAGTAGAAAAGGGAAAGCAAGGGAATCCAAGTCCATACAGCTAAGCTTACTGTTATAATATTTTCTTCGTTTGCAACTAAATACGCGTGTATCGTATTTAAATGAATACTTAGGGCATTTTGAACTTATTATCACTAATTTTAGCGAAATAGCCACGCATGCATTATAATATTAGATTTGTTTGTACATATTTAAATAAATGTAAGTTAACTATATTGAATTAATTGGCTGAATGCACATAACTCCCAATAAGTACCCAAAAGAGCTCAAAATGTTACTTTCGTTAAAGTCCTTTTTAAAATGATTTACTTATTTAGAAGTGTCCGTCACGATGTAAATATTGATAACTATCGCAAAAAATATGCTATGAATTATGATATAACTATGCGGAATTTGTTTTGGTTCTTAGGCTCATTTGAACATTCTCATTTCTTTATACAAATAGTTCGGTCAACAAACCACAATGTATACGAAATTTCAAAATTAATTTTACTATTTTGAATTTACATTTAGTATACCTAGTCTTGCCATAAATACTGAAACAAAGAAAAAAAAATTCTGTTGCAAATAACATTTATTACTTTTACAATGTGTTAGTTTAATACATAAATATAAAACAATTTAAAATATATAAAAAGCTTATTCGAAGTGGTCTCCATTGGCTGCAATAAAGTCCTTTAAAGGTTGAGGCCAGTTATCAATAGAAGCACGCGCACTCTTTCCATGGGAAAATTCTTGACTGCCAATCGTACGCATTGCTTTAGGGACTTCAAATTATCATGGCATATAGAGCGTAGTCTCTAAAACTGACCATAAATCATAATCCAGCGGATTAAGATCGGGACTAGACGACGGCCAGTCTTCAGCTCTGGTGAAGTCCGAAACGTTCGTTTCCAACCAAGACTGCATAGACCGAGCTTTATGACCCGGCGCCGAGTCTTGCTGGAAGGACAATTCTTGGTTATTGAACATGGTGTTGTTAAGGGGCTTCACTACCTTCTCAAGAATGGTATCTTGATACACTTGTGCCGATGTTTTGATACCTTTTTCACAAAAGTATGGCTCAGTCACTCCCTCATAGCTAATACCCCACCAAACCATCACTGATATCGGTTAGTGCTAGTCGACAGACTAATTGGAAAGCTTCCTTAAAGCTGTGTGAGAGTGCTACGTGGGCACTATCCGACTTCAGTGATGGTTTGGTTGGAAGCTTCCTTAGAGCTTTGAGCATAAATACGGTAATTTTGTTTGTTAAAATGTTGCTCAAAAAAAAAAATCTCTAAAAATTCTAATCCGTAAACAAAAATTTTTGTGACCTCCCTTTGCGTACCGCTTCAGTTTTGGTTTTGATTTTACCACCCTATTCTTTTTTAAATTATCAATTAAAAATGACCAGTACTTCTCTTATAGGCTGCAAGTCCTAAGTTATATTTTAGCGAGGTTTAGACTAGCAAGTTCTTGCGACGGTTTTGAGACGGCGCTATATGCACGAGCGAGTGGAAAATAATTACCTCTCACTCTCACGTATAGCTTTGTCTCGAAACTTGCAGCAAGAACTTGCTAGTCTTAACCTCGCTTTTAAAATACGCGACAAGCTTCTAGGTGCTATCTTCATCTTCCGTGGTAAAACTTTTTGCTTTCGGACAGGATTTCTTCGAATTCTTTCCCTTACTGCTTTGACCACCTTTTGACTGCTTTTTCGTACGAACACTACGTGGACGGACAGATGTCTTTCTGTCACAAACAGAGGAAGTCTAATTGTACCTATTAATAGCCCGGTACACAAACATTTTACTAATACCAAGCGTATGGAGAGTTTTAAAAATTGCATTTGGCTCCATACTTAGGTACCGCCTTTGTGTAATGCAATCACAGCGATTCGGTTCTCTTTATCACCCCACTCCATTTTAATATCGCAAAATATTGTACAGTGTATTGGCGCCCAAATGAGAAAAAAATCAATGAACAAACATTTAAAAATGACAGATTCCAAATTCAAATGTAATATTTTGTTTATTTTTAATTGTAACAGTATTTATGGCGAGACTAAGTAATAATATTAATATTCATACACTCACGCCTATTATCTAGCCCAAAGTAAGCATCATTAAGAGCTTGTGTTCTGGAATACTAGTTAAAGGAGAAATAATGATAATAATATGTATATATACTATAAATATTCGAAATATACTAAATAAACATATAAACATCCATGACTCGTAAACAAATAAATAACATAAAATTTATTTACATAACATACATACGACATATTTCTTTAAACGTCCAAGCAAGTTCATATTTTATTTCCTTGTACTCTATAAATATCATATGGTATTTTACACTTTCTATTAATTTGAGGCAATTAGGTGTAATTTATGGGATCATCAGTCAGGTGTCAATTAGAAGTTTTAATGAGCCGGTTCAATTTGTAGAAGTAGTTGCGGCTGTATTGTCAATTTAATTTGTGACCTTTTGTTTAGGGTGGGTAATTTTGTGTAAACATATACTTCATCTTTATCACTAGTAACGCCTTGTTACACTTAACAACCTTGCAGATACCTAGTAATCAAAAAAAGACAGAGGAAAAATATAAAGTAATTGAAAATGAAAATCTTTATTGAGTATATCTTACATAATAACATTACAAATGGCGGGAGACTCCTAATAATAGTAAAATACTAACGTAAACTTATTTAAATAAATGTATTTTGTATAACAATAAGTATTTCCTACAGTAAGACAATAACAAAAATTATGAGTACTAATAATGAACTGTATTGTAAAGTTACTGTTGTGTTGCATTGTGAATTGTGTGTATGAATATTGTTATTATTAATTATAATTTGTCGTATCGTTTTGATATCATTCTTTTATTTTGCCTAGTGGGGTTGTGTGTGAGTTTTTATTAAGTTTTAAAATCGCGTGTAGAATGTAAAGTTTCCTCACAGATAATATGCCACATTGGGTAGACTGTCTTTTGGAAACCTATGAGTATCTTGGAGTTAAAATAATTGGCCTATGAGTTTCAATTAAAATACTTGCAAAGATCTATCCGCTCGTTTTAGTTCGCAAAATTAAATTTGGTGGCTCTACCTCAGATTGCGATACAATAATTACTTAAAAACTCAAGAAAGTTTACGAATTCGGCCAATCAATAAATCAATATATTATATAGGCGTACCTACCAAGTAAGGCACTGATCGACCATTACTCCAAGTTCTTAATGCTATAACAAGGTTTTCAAGGCATCTAGAGGTAGTAAGTAGCTATCTATTTTTGGGCGAAACCTTTTTCAGCGAATTTATGTAGGTACTTTGTCCCAGGTAGAACCAGGGAAAACTACAGCAGTGTTTAGGGACTGTAACACCGCTTTAACCGGTAACACATTGTTAGGGTATCATTATTAACGGTCTCCACATTCAGTGACTCGTTAAGATATCAAAAAACGACGGTAGCGGTTACATGCTAACACGTACATTAATTATAGAGTACCTCAACAAAGGTACCTTAGAAATTAGGGTATTTGTATTTAATCGGCTACCGATAAGAATGGCAACGTCCCATTATATGAAGATATTTCGAATGTAGCTCAGCGTCTTTACTATTGTAAAACTGTAAAAAATTGTGTCTGTGTACATTGAACATTATAAAAATATAAAAAAAATGCAATACCTATCTTTTTAATACGACAAGATGACAAACAAGCTGACGGGCCATCTGACCAATATTTTTTAGGTATGTTTACGGCATAAGTGTACCTACCAACACAACAGGGACTGATAAATCGCAACACAAAATTTGGGTATCCAAATTCAGTGACTCATTAAGATATCAAAACTGTCAAACTGTTACGCTTGAAGTGCTGTCGACTCTATATTGAAGATAATAAAAAACGCAGTTGGGATACCTATATTTTTTTATACCACTAGATGACAAACAAGCTGACGGGTCACCTGGCCACTATTTTTTAGGTATGCTTACTTCCCAGTATCTTTACAGGGTGGTAAACATGCCAAAAATTTTTTTTATAACTAGCTTTTGCCCGCGAGTTCTTTCGCGTGAAAATACATAGTTGTTATAACAGTTTGGCCAATGCCCGCGACGAACATTTTTAATGACTTCCTCATTGTATCAAAGTGAGTACTAGAAAGTACCGATTGAGATGAAAATGAAACATGGGTTTTAAGTTGAAACCCAAATCAAAATCTGTTCAGCGATTTTTGCGTGATGCGCGCTTAGACAAACAGATAAAAAATCTAAAAATATTTACGTCCCAGTATCCTACCACAGTTGTTTTTTTGTGGAATATCTCCAATGTACAGATACTTACAGTTTTTACAGTTTTACAATTTTACAGTTTTACTGTTGGAAGATCATTGACCAATGATCTTCCAACAGTCATCAAACACGCAAAATGTTTTCTTTACACTAATGACCTGAAGCTTTTCATGCAAATCACGACGAGTGAAGACTGTCTAAAGCTCCAGCATGATGTTGGTGTTGTGTTTATGTGGAGCGTGAAAAATGGAATGCACTTCAATCCTTCAATGACTACGTATGCGATGCCCAATCAAATTTCACCATGAACTGGACAATTATATTATACCAAGATCAACAACCATTAAGGATTTGGGTGTCGCGTTTGATCAAAAATTAACGTTTCATCACCATGTCATCGCCACAGCTAAAATAATATTTTAGACGCTTAGGTTTTGTTCTCCGTAATTCTTATGATTTCCGGAACGTTGACGTGATAAACCTTATTTTTGAATCCAGTTGTCTGGCTTTCCTCAGATACTTACAAATGCACTTACGGGTATTGTCCATATATGTACCCGACTAAGTTTCTTTTGGGTTACCTTCGGTTTAATTCCCTTGTGGTCCGAAGATCGAATGACTTGGGGATCATGGATGCTTCTGATTTGAACGAGAAGTTGTGCAGATTTTGGGCTACCAGAAATTACTTTCGTTGCAGGAAGCATATACTGTTTGCTGTTCCCTTGTGTCGTACGGTAGTTTGCTCTCATTCTCCGATTCCTCGAACTCTCAGGGCCTTTAATGCTCTCCTTCTTCTACCTACTGTTTCACACTATGACCTGTTTGCTGATGAATGGAAGAAAATTTCTTTGGAATGCCATCAATTATTGCAACTATTCGAAAGATTTTTATAATATTAATATGTACTTTTAAGTCAACATTTTATTAATATTTGACTTTGTGGTATGGATTTGACATTATTTTATATTGTTTTGTTTTAATTTTATCTATAGGTTATAACTGAATGAATTAACTGGATAACCGGTTTAGCCTTCAATATTTTATATTTTTAAGCTTGGTTTTTTGTCATCTTGAATAATTAGTGTTATTAGTTGAACCGTGCTTAATTAAATATATAGGTAGGTATACGACAAGACTGAGTATTTCAAATCTTTAACTCGTATATTCTTGCCGGTAGAAATGTTGAGTACCTTATATGTTAACATTACAGCTCATTTCTCCCTTGCGCTAAATGAATTTCATTATAGGTATCTTCTTATGTCATTTCTATTTAATTATCAAGACAGTTATCACTGTCTCAAATCTTCTTTAAGTTATTAGCCTTTATTCACGGCGCATCGATCGGCAATCGGCATATAATTAATTTCATTATTCAGTAATAATAATTAAACAAAAAAAAGCAAAAAGGTAAAGAATAATTACTCACTGCAAGAGGAGACATAAAAATAAACGTCGAATTTGAAATAAAGGTAAATAGTAATAAGGTATCCGTGTCCTAAAAATATTATTTACCCTAGAAACTAGAATAGAATAGAATAGAACTTTATTGTGCATGGAAAAAAGGTACTAGTACCCTAATGATTAAATATTACAATATTCGTAATTAACATATTTACATAGTTATTCTTATAATATAGTCGTGTATTTCATAATTATTTATGGAGTACATAGTAATCTTTTGTCTGATAAATTAATTCACCGTTTGATATTTTCAGGAATTATTTGTATGTACCTATTATGCTTGTAGGTATGGATAGGCATATCGGCATTTATTTTATTAAGGTAGAATCTAAATAACCATTGTTTAAACACAGCTTTCATTTTGAATATTTTAATTAATTAATTAATATTTTTGAAAAGACTCAAAGGTTTTTTAATTTAATGTCCTCAACGCGCTGTGTCGTCTATAATGTTTTCGATGAGATAATTTATGTGGCAGCAAACATCATGACCAATTTCACAGATAAAAAAATACGCAGTTGCAATATTCAGTAAAAAAATATTTTTCTCCGCAGGTTTTTAATCTGTAAAATGATCAAGATGTTTGCTGGGACCTGTAACAGAATGACAGTCTCTGACTCTGATTAACTGTGTAATTCAGTGTAATGTTGTTTCATTATTCTGCACGGATGAAACCTGATGCCAGACTGACTGAACGTACTTATATCCTGCATCATAGGAGATTAATCTTCGAAGCATTGTTCATTGCGTAAGATCTACTTATCTCGTAAACGTTGTTTCGACCAAGCCGAGAAAGAGGCATTGCGATTAGAGAATATGACTTCTTAGCGCGTGGAATAAAGACAAATTTAGCGCGTGTAACGTTATTTAAATAGGTCACAAAGAAGCACTTTTAAATCGTCAAAGAACACATTTCTGTAATTATCAAAAAAATATATTAACAAAGTCATACTTAGTCTGTCTCTCATGTCTGAATTTACACCGGTTCAAAAATTTGAAACGCCGAGAAGATTCCGGCAACAAACTCGTGTAGTCACTCTTTTCAAATATTAAATTACAATGTTTATAAGTAGTTAAAAAATTATAACTTTTAGCAGTGCAGTGCCGCCCAGCGAAAAAAAAAATTCTTCCAGGTTCTTGTCGAGTCTATAAAAAGATATGAAGAAATTTTCAAATCCATAACATTTACAGGCATTACAAAATTATTTCTTTTACTTATATCTTTTCAGAATGTACACACGACAGTATATCAAGTGTAACAGTTGCACTACGAAAGCCGCCTTTATTACGAACGTAGTAAGGGCGGTCTCAAGGTCAAACTGTTACGCTTCATGTGCTGTCGACTGTATGTTCACTCCATTCCGAAGGCCGCATCTAGATTTAACCATAGCAAAAGTTGCTTTGTTTTTGTATTTGAGATTGTAGCGCTCAAAACATTGCGCACCAGCGAGCTCAACTAGCTGACAATTACCCTGGTATCTTACATCATCATCACCAGCCTATAAACGTCCCACTGCTGGGCACAGGCCTTCCTACATGCGAGAAACCACCCAATGTGGGTTGGTGGGTTAAAGCGGTTGCAGGAACAACCAGTACCAACGGCTTAACGTGCCTTCCGAAGCACGGAGATAAAAAACTTTGATTGACCCATCCCAGGGTCGACCATGGCGAAAGTTGCTTTGTTTTTCGTAACGAAACCAGAGCGCTCAAACCAATACGCCACCGAGCTCCTCACCTATGTGATATCTTACATAATAAGCATACAAGACGAGTCAAGTGTACCCATATTGTCACCAATTGTACCCATTATCTAAAGTATATCTCTGTATCCGTGCTGTATTAGCTTATTATTACATAGTAGATAATTGAAGTATGTATTCGTATGTCTGCTCTCAGCAAACATAATTAAAATGCTGTCGAAACTTTCGAAGTCAATATACCTTTATTAATTTATTTGCGTTTTCTTCAAACGGAGAGATGCCTTGCAAAAGTTATCCTGGCATTATGTCACTGAGATATGAAATAATGTTTTAAGTAATTATGTTTTTGAACAGGTGCACAATATCGTCGGTCGGCATCACAGGCGGAGAAAAGGCGCTCGTCCTTGGGAAACGTGCCAAATATCAGGCACCGGGCCTCTGACGCCTTCTTGGACCCGCATCATGCCGCCATGCTGTTCCGAGATTCGAGGGGTGTAAGTGTCCTTAGAAATTAACTCTAGAACAAGCTATTTAGAATCTAAACTGTATTTTTTTTAGTGTAGGTTACAAACTTCAACGATAATCTCTATATCTTATGTTCCACCACTTTAGTTGCCCCCAACCAAAATACTATTCATTTAATTTTCCGTAAACGGGATAACATTATACGAATGAAAATATTTGAATAAAATGAATATATAAGTATAATGAATATATATATATAAGAATAAGTAGACAAAATAAACTTACTCACCTATATAATACGCACAAACATGGAGGAAATGTAAACAACTTTTATGTTGCGTTGTTTACATTTACTTCGCTGAAAGAAATGCTGGGAATATAGTACATACTTACCAGTGGCGTAGCTTGCTTTAGATGGGCGCTGTTTAAAAAAATTTTGAAGGCCCTATGATAATTACACAAAGTGGTGGGATTCATGTGGTCTAACTAAATGAAGATCATCGATGGAGGGGCTCTTGGTTTTTTGAGAAAATATTTAAAGGATAAGTTTTTGAAGTATTATATCGTTTTTGTTACGTGATTTTGCGAAGTGAAAACCTCCTAAAATAAGAATATAGGCCCGGTATAGGGTGGTAGGCCCGTATGTAGGGTCCACCGCCTTTCTTATTTCAGCCGTGAAACAGTTCGCTGTGTTTCTGATTGAAGGGAAAGGTAGCCAGTGTAATTACTGAGCATGGACGGCATTTAGGTCTCAGGATGACAACGCACCTACAATATCAAGTAATTTTCCCTTGTTATTGCAGGTGTCTTTAGGCGGCGGTACCGCTTGCCATCGGGTGGGCCGTCAGCTTGTTTGTCATCTAGTAGTATATATATATATATATATATATATATATATATATATATATATATATATATATATATATGCCCATGGCCGATGGTTTTTTGTTGGATTACATTTTTTTTCTGGAAAGCACGGCCCAATATTTTACGATTTTTCTCTTACACGTTCGGGGCCCTGTAACCCGAGGGCCCCGTATCATTGATACGCTGATACCTACTTACCTACTAGATGTTGCGGTGTAGAAATAAAAACGTTTCATCAATCATTTACTACTAGCATAGATGTTACTAATTTTTTTTTGAGCTCTACCAATATAATTTCACATGGTAATATCATTAAAAAAAGAACATTGATTTTAGACTATCCTTAGTCTAAAATCAATATGTTCTTTTTTTAATGATTATTTTCAAGAGTTTTATTGAGTGTTTTTGATTTGCAATGAATAATTAAAGTCATTAACTATCTCATCTGAAGTAACGTTTAAAGTTGTGCCCATCTTACGTTTTTATTTAACTTCTGAGAGCGTCTATCTATATTTAATTTAAACATTTAATAGTTATCTGTCACGACCATTATGACAGAAAACTATTAAATGAAAACGTAAGAAGGCAACAACATTCAACGTTATGCTAACTATACCAAACGCAATGAAATCCTCTTTCTTAAAGGTAGACACTTTTACAAAATTGGCGATGCAATAATTATTTTATCGTGATTGTTTAAGTCTCTGCAGTTAAGGCCTATGATATGGCTCGACGGCCACCATAATAGACAGTAGTCGAGGCCAATGACTTCAGTGTTTACCGCTCCTTCTGAGGCATTGAAGATTGAAAGGCTTCGCAGTCGTGCGCAATCTACTTTGTTGTTAACGGTCGAACCTCCTAACAGTATTCATGCAATCATGCTACACGGGTTCCAATAACCCGAGGGTAACATTACCCATACTTGCCTAGTATACATAGCAAAAGATGCGATTGTTGTGAGTAAATTGAGTTTACAATACACGTCACGAAAGCGGAAGCGGAAGCGGAACACGAATAACAATATTACTTAACTGAATTTATGATACCGTACTCTATCGATATCATTAACAATCGCGGTCTAAAATGTTTACCACTTTAAATTTTATAATTGCATGCACAAATCTGTGTCACAGGGCCGGTGATACAATTAGATTAGACATACTTTCAGTCAAAAAAGTTTCGGGAATGGATGATTTGTTTATGGTTTCAACTTCTTTTTTTTGTTTTTGTTAGATAGGTACAACTGTTTTCCATTTTGGTGCGCAGTTTAAGTTGCATCTGTTATTTATATTAAATACATTGTTGTTTCTAGTTATATTATATCTTGCGTGTATTGCGAATTTCATAATGGACAAAAACATCGAACAAAGAGTTTGTCTTAAATTTGGCATCGCCAATGGAATTTCGTGTTCGGAGTCACTGAAAATGTTACAGAAGGCTTACGGTGAATCGACTTTATCAAAAACACGTGCTTATGTGTGGTACAAAGTGTTCAAGAGCGGTTGAGATATGATGGAAGATTTGCCTCGCTCTGGTAGGCCATCTGCAACTGAAGTTAACATTGCAAAAGTGAGGGAAATAGTTACTGAAAATCCTCATTCAACTTTGAGAGAGATAGCCGGCGAACTTTCTGTATCTCACGAGTCGATCCGTACCATTTTAAATTAAATAATCACTTGGGTATGAAACATGTCGCTCGGCTAGTCCCAAAAGACCTGAATTTTCTCCAAAAACTCAATCGCATGAGAGTCGCTGAGGACATGTTAGAACGTGTCAATTCCAACCCAACATTCATGAAACACATTGTTACTGATGACGAAACGCGAGTTTACGAGTTTGACATGCAAACTAGTCAACTAGCTTCGGAGTGGCGCCTTCCAACTGAACCGAAACCGAAAAAACCACGCCAAAGTCGATCAAAATTCTAAAGTCATGTTGACTGTTTTGTTTGACTCTCGCGGTGTTGTGCACTCGGAATTCTTGCCGGAAGGTCAAAAGGTAAATAAAGAATATTATTTGAACGTTATGCGGCGTTAAATAGAGCAATTTCGACGAAAAAGGCCAGATTTGTGAAAAGAAAATTCTTGGATTTTGCATCACGATAATGCGCCTTTGCTTCACCAGATATGGCTCCCGTCGACTTATTTCTTTTTCCTTAACTCAAATTACCACTTCGTGGCACCCGTTTACATTCGGTAGAAGACATCCTAAAGGAGAATTCGCGGCGAGAACTGAACTCAATTCCGGAAACAGCATTTAAAAAATGTTTTAATGATTGGATTATTCGTTGGCGTAAGTGTATCGTTTTTGAAGGAGCATACTTTGAAGGTGATAAAATAAATTTGGATAAATAACTATCATTTTTTGTATCATTGATATTTGCTTTCTAGACCCAGTAGTAAGTTTGTATATTCAAAGTGCAGTATATAGTACATTAAGTAGGACAGATTTTTATGTTGTTTGAAAATTTTAATTATTTGTTCTGGGTTTACCCTAATGACTTAGAATACGCTCTATTATGATCTTGCGTAAAGTTACATGTGATAGATACTGCATAGCATAGGTACTTACGCAAATGTTATCTACCCTTACCTATTTACGGAAATGCGTAATAACAAACTATCTGTAATAACTAACTAACAAATAGTGTAAAGAGGTTAATATTTAAGACAAACAATTAACTACTCATAATCAGAAATCTTAAATATAATATGTACCTGTGCTCTTATTACGTCTGTGCTCTTATAGTGACTAATAAGTACTTATTTAATTTTAAAGCTGGACCAGATATCAAAGTAATTTAACTCTTGAACGTCTGTCTATCTTTTACAAATATTTGACACATAGGTGTTAACATGCGCAGTTGAATAATGACGTATTCAATTTCACTAGCTACTAACTAAACAATATAGCTAAGTACAGTTTAATGGTGACTGTAGCTTTATTGTATAGTTAGTAGGTATTCATCAATCGTTAAAGTTTTGCACAGCCTCAGTTTGAGTGCACATCTTTTTCATCAGCACGGTTGATAACCGTGGTAAAAAAATTCAAGTAAGTAATACAGGGTGTTTTGTACTTTGTTTTGTATAACAAGCGGGCACCAAGTTAAGTTAACATAGTATGAATACTATAGTTTTAACAAAAAAAAAACAAAATTGTAACATAAATATTAAATTTCTTCATACAAATAGTACGGTCAGTTAAACAAAAGTATGGGAAATTTAAAAATTAATTTCATAAGTAAACGACTAAAAAGGTGGTTATCAATTCAACCCGCATGTATGTATGTAATTTTGTCAGAATTGCACAGTTTTCATATATGTTAGTCTCTAATATTTTTTTTGTTAGAATTTTGATGTATGCTCAAAAAATTACACCTACACGGGTAGGTCGGGTTGTTATACCGAGTAGGTACAGGTAAATTTTACGGTTACAAAGTTTACAGCTTATTATATTTTATGAAAATATTTTTTTGCACATTAGAAAAGATTATTATACTTGTGATAAAATGATAACGTGTTTGGTTCTCCTCTTCGTCGTGCACGCTCAGAGAGTATTTTGCTCTAATATAGGTTTTACTAGCATAACAAGAACACTACACTATGCAATAGTAACATGCGAGTGCCAGGCCCCTTTTAATCTCCTGCAGTTCTACTATGAAACGTTTTCAGAATTGTCGTACCAAAATAATGCGTGTCTTGTGACGTTACCTATACAATGATGTAAGTAGCAATTAAACGTAACAGAAGCCTAACTAACACACCTAATACTTGATCCGACACCTCAACAGAAATAGCAGAAAAAAATAAACGTAATTAAGTATGATATTAGTCACGAAAATTGACCTAGAACATTTGATGTCAAACAAAGGTCTGTGTCCAATTTTCCACTACCGAAATTTTCTCGTATTAATTACTAACGAAATAGTTTTGTATTTGTAACAAGATCAAGGAAAAGTAGTTAAGTAACAGGGTGCTATGATTACCGCTCTGCTATGAATATTTTTAAGTGAAGCTTGTTTGATATTTTTGTTTAAAACATGGTAAAACATAAAATACTTACTTCTCTTTTTATTCTTAAAGAACTTCATATTCTTAAAATTTGCGCTCTGTCTCCAAGGTGACCCTGTATAAAATGATCTGTAGATTTTATTATAATATGCCAGATGATATTTGCTAAAATAAGTTTTTAGTTAGGTCATTGTGAAATAATAATGTTAAACATTGTTTTTTTTTGTTACAGCTACCAGTTGCCGATCCCTTTTTGGAAAAAGTCAGCCTTTCTGATTTAGGTAAGTCATCATATTATTATTTGTTTCTGTAAAATTAAAACATATCTCCGGGTTTTTTTTTATTTTCCAGTTTGTTTTATATTATATTTGTATTATACTACTTTCCAGTAAGCTGAAAACTTTCAAATTAAAAATATTTCCCACAGTAAATGAGTTAAATTATTTAAATTATATAGTGTTCTCAGAAGTGTCAAAAAGGACGTCGTAAATAGAATCAAATATAGGTATACTTATATATTACAAAAACACTGAACTTGATTGGGTTCGGCAGAAACCACTAGTATGCGATCAGTTAATTTTTTTAAGATTAACGTAGTTTTCAAGAGAAATGGTCAACATTTCGTAGCCTGAAGTCAATAAAAAACGGTATAATTAGGATTATAATAACAAAAATAATATTATAAACATGTTTAAACATTTGTTTACGATCTGTATAATTTGAAAGACGTATATTTTATTTATATTAACAATTCATATTTGTATAACTATGAATTAATTTAAAGTTTCTGAATGAAATATGACTAGTTAAAATAATATTTGTGCTGTACATTTACAAACTGAACTCGTTCGCTAACGAGCTCTGACTTTGTTATTAAACTAAACATCACGAAGAGCTCGATGCATCTGTCTGGTATTCAGTTCAACTGTAACTCGAAGTGTTCTATCTAGGTCAGTAGGTCTTTTCGTTTTATTCATAATCGCTAAGCTAGATAAAAATTAACAATCCCTCTAATTAGGTAAGTACATATAAATCAAATGATTTATATATTATATAAAAATACTATTTTAAGCTTGGCGAAGCAAGCAAAAATATTTTTTGATGGGTAAGTAGACATCCAAAATATTTAAATGAAGCAAAAATTGACAACCGTATTAGGTATACCCGACTATCACAATTTTCTGTCCAGTTTCTTGTACTTCTACTTTAGTTAGTCACGTATTTAATTTTATAGATCATACAAAACATCAATTCTATGATTCACTGTATAAGTAGCTATGAATCGAATAATTCTTGTCCTTTTTCCGTCTGCATAGAGTCTGTATTTGAACAAATATACAAAATGTCGATTTGTATGTCGCAGTTGGAATACATTTTCGAGCTAAAATATAAAGCAACCCTATACTTTGTTGCCTTTAGTCGTAATAAGGTTAACAGTAAGGAAAATGGGAGATTTTTGGCTTACCAAAAATCACTACGTTTTAGTGAAAATCACGATAAATCTAAGCAACTAGTTAGCAATCTTACCAAGGGTATAATAATATTTGCGTTTATAAGTAACTATTAAACCTATATAATTGGATTAATTCGCTTATTCATACTAAAGGTGAGTTAATTGACATATTAAATCATTATGATTAATAATCACTTACCTGAACAGCAATTTCCGGTGAGGTTGCTAACTAGACCGACAGACAATTTAATAGAAATACTTTTGCAAATACATATTTAATTTAATGCCGTGGTTACACCGTGCGAGCTGCTGACTCGATATTGATAGTAGACAACTATTGCACCTGTGTACTCCCATTTTAGTCTCGTCCAATGTTGTCGTAAAGTTTACGACTGAGCACACTAAGTATCCTTACCATAATAAAAAGCGGTACTGAAATACTTAATTGGTGCTGAAAGCTATTTCATAAGTTGGTTTAATACTCCCGTGTACCTTAAGTATTCGAAAGTCTTTTGATTATACATACGAACAGAATGCAGCCGGAGGTATATACGATCTACTGCTATTTCGCAAAATCTTGCGAGTTGACGTCTGAGTAGCATGCCAACTTATGCTTATGGCCTATGGAGGTATGTGGAGTTGAAAATTATGAAAAACTAATTGCTTGTTACAACACTATGTCAATGCAGACGCGCGAGCGTATGGCTTGCCTGCAGTACGCCGCTCGCAGGGCGCTGCCCGCGCCGCCTTGCCGCAGCGCTGCTTTCATGAGCAGTTCCATGTAACCCGTCAATCATCAGTTCCAGACATAATTAATCTTTCTATTATCATAGACATCAAGAGGTATAACGCCGCTTGACAGATTATATCTATGCATTGGAACCTGCCGCCGCCGCCCCGCAAGACGCCGCTGAGATCGTGAGCGCGGCTTAACACACATAATTTTCACACTCTTGAGTTTAAAGGATAACAGCAAATGATAAATATAAGGCATTTTTTTAAAATAGATATATTTTAAAAAAACCTGGGATAATAATTCCATGACATTTGTATGAAATAATATAACATTGACTGCAATATTTCATAGAAATGTCATGAAATTATCAAATTAATACGATATTTTTGAAAGTAGCAAACCATTGCTATGAACTAATATGCCCATGTTTTAATTAATTTACTGTCGTATTGGCAGCACCCGCATGTATTGAATCTATGTCATCATATTACTATGAACATCGCTAGTCTACAATCAAAGGTAATTGGTACCTGAAATCTTGTAATGTTTTTATTTTCAAAGTTACCATCGAGGGTGCTTATAAATAACGTCTCGCTTTTGCCTACTTTAAAATTGTGCACGACAATGACTAGGGTTGCCACCTTTCATTTTCTTTTAGATTTAATTAGTAGTCAGACGCTAATAACGTGGTACTATAATAATAATATAAACTATATCGAAAAAATAACAAATAGTAGGTTTGTTTCAAATGTATATTTTATATTTAAAAATGTGGTATGTTTAGCCCTATGGCCCTCATTTATTAATTTTTGTTAAGGGTACCTATCCGGCATGTCGAAATAGAAGCAAACGTCAGAAAAAAATACATAATTATAAAAAAAATCGGCGGGTACCTACCCACCATTCAACGCGGCGACAAAAATTGCTCGTATTAAGTACCTGGGTGCGAACTGTTTTACAGACATCTGCGTAGCCGGACCACGTTTGGATTTAAAATAGACGCTGATACGTGTTTTCCGCATCGAGTGATGGATTTGTAAATTTTAATGCCCAGTTCATAAGTAAACACCAGAAGTACGCAATTTGTTTTACAGTTATTTATATTTTAGGTGAAAAATATTATTTTAGTTGGTTTTCTGGAACTTTGCACAAAATAAAACTTTTTGTTGATCCTTAAACCTCAAATTTCGATCATGTTTATTACTGAAAATCTGCAATTAGTTTGGTAGGGGAAGTGTTCGGAGGATAATAGAGAGGACCCCTCCTCTCCTTCTACACCTCCCAAAACCTCCAAAGTAGTGGGTCCGTAATGTATTTTTTTACTGATTTCATTTCTAATAATTTATTGAACATCGATATAATAATTATGAACACTACAAATGAAATAGACGTAAAAGTAGAAAATGAAATTTTTCAAAATTTCAATTTCTACTTTTAAACTTTCGACACACAAGAGACAAATTAAACAATACAAAGTAATAAACACAATGCAGTGCAAATAGACGAGCAGTAGCAGTAATAAATAGTTAATATTAAATATATTAAGTTTATTTATGATTTATTTCCTATTTATGTTGAGGTTAACCAATTTTGCTTTTAGTAGGTAACATAATATATTTCTCTCTGGGAGAGGTGAAAAACTGTATGTTTCACACATGAGCATAATTTTTTATTACTTGTGTGTCACTTTATCACTCACAGTGCTCAGTAGTTTATTTTAGGATCGTGGTTCAAAGTCAGCACTCACGGCAAAAAGTAACTTTGCTCACTTGTTGAACAAATAACTAATCTACTTCTATTTGATTTTCAAAAGTGCCTGGTTCAGCTAATTTTAGAAGAGTTCTATTTTTATTTAAAAACTAACTGATATTTTCGTAAAATATCCAATCGTGGATATTCAAAGCACTTACTCGAAATGTGGATTTACAATGAGAAAAATGTATTACATCTATGAGAAATTTTACTGCACTGAGATATTGTAATCAGATTACGAAGGAACATATAAAACCAAAAGACGTATGGGTAATCGTAACAAAAGATATGAGATCGTAAAAAATAATTGTTATGGCTACATAACAGTTATTAATTTGACTTTTAGATTACTTGAATTGAATTCTTTTTAGTTACTGAAAATGTTAACGTATGGCTGTGAACAAGTCACAATGACGATTAAAAGTGTTGCAATATAGAACTTTGTTGCAAGTTATTAAAAACGATTTCCATAACAATATCTAATCAAAAGTAACTAAAAACCTAACAATATGCTCTCTCAGCAGCAACTTCAGATTGAATAAAATTTCTAGCAAGGTAGTCTTTGGTGTGGTACCTACTCAATGTAATCAACCTGTCTTAACTTTAACTGAATAAAATTATATATGAATTATTGCTGTTTGACTATACTTAGTTTATAACTTTTTGTTAAAATATGTATAAAGTATTACTACACATCACTCACCAGAAAATTGTGAAACAGCCGTTGAAGTAAATAATTTCAATCAAATACTCTACCCAATTTACTATAAAAGTAAAAGAAAAGAAAATAATCAAAAGTGTATGTATTTAATACAGAATAGCCAACTTCAACACCTATTTCCGGCGCAATTTTATGCGCGAGCGCATCTTATTTATATTAATGTTTTTAATAAAATAAAGTTATCATTTAAACTTTTCAGGCATAAAATTATGTAATACATAAGACTGACTGATATTGACAGCTGCTAGTCAATGACACTGTGATGTAAACATGAACCAATATATTAATTCCATCAAAAACATTATTTTAATAATCCATGTAGACGCGTGACTCGGCATAGAATCAGTGTGCTAGTGTTCAATCAAATTACCTTCGCTCGGTCCTGCTGTACAACGTTCTAATTGTATATGGATCTGCTCTGGAAACTTTGTAATCGCGACGTAGGCTTTTATTATGTAGGTAAGCTTTGTTTATAGTCATGTGAACGTATAATTTAAGCCCGTTGCATTGTAATATTTAAACCCACCACGGCTAGGCACGTCAAGTTATATCCGAAACGTACAGCAAGAAGACTATTTAATGTCGCGTATGACCCTTATTGTGTATACATTAAATAAGTCGCATCAAACTCACGGGAGCATGAGAAAATTAAAACCCACTGTGTCTGGACTGGAGCACTTACTTAGCAGATTCAGAATGTGTGGCTTAACAGATTTAAAAAAGAAATTATTATAATCATCGCAATTATGCCACGAGCTAGGCCTGTCCGGTTCTTAAAATACTGTAACTGTAAAGTCAATAGATGGGTTCATAAAATTGTAGAGAATATGATATACCTAGAGTTATGATCGCAGCCGTGTCGTCTGACCCATTCTAAATAAATTTGCACTAGATCTAAAGCTCACATTCAGATCTAAATTCTACCAATTGGTTATAAAGTCTCTTATAGATGATGCACTTTCACAGGGCCAATTCAATCAGGAGCAATGGTAATAAATAATGCAGTAACATAGTTATTGTGCGTTAATAAAGCCCCTATTGTCATGCCCCTTTAAACTTTAAATTGGTACTGGGATACATCATACGAATATTCGTTTCTCAGAGCATAAAATCGTTGAGACCTTTGTCTTTGAATTTTAAATAAAAAAGTTATTACCTTCTCTGAAAATGCATAATATATTAGGTTGGGAAAAAAGTCTTTTCGCATTATAGTATGTATGAACTTGTAATAAAATCTCTTTGGCTGTACTATTTGTACCTGGCTGGTTTTGGTATCATTAAAAGTTAGATTTTGAAAAAGATAATTCCAAATTCAAATTAGGAAAATGTGTGTTTTTCATTTGTTTTTCGTACTGTCAAGATAAGTGAATCTAATGAAGAAATTCGATTCATTTTAAAATTTTACAACAAAAAAGGTAAAAATGCAAACGCAAGCCGCGAAAAAAATTTGCGATGTTTATGGACCTAGTGCAGTGTCTGTGAGAGTAGCACAAATTTGGTTTAAGCGTTTTCAATCCGGAAATTTTGATGTCAAAGATGCACGTCGCTCTGTTCGTCCTATTACGGATAAAATTGATGGCATTTTTGAAAAACTGGAGCAAGATCGGCATATCAGTATTTACGACGTAGCTGAAGAACTGGGAATAGACCACAAAACAGTTTTGGCGAATTAAAAAAAAATGGGTGCACAAATAGCTCGATATTTGGGTACCTCACGCTTCTATATTACGACGTAATGAAACCGAACCATTTTTGAAGAAGCTGATAACTGGTGATGAAAAGTGGATCACGTACGACAAGACGTGACGTAACGTGACGGATTAAGAATACAATTCACCGCCCCATTTCTTCCCGTGGGTGTCGTAAGAGGCGACTAAGGGATTACCGAGCTACCAACTGCTCGACTGGTGGTAGGGTCTGAACACCCGCCTGGTTAGTGACCACCGTACGCATGGCGTAAAACCCGCCAAGTGACCACTTGTGGTCGCGTTCCGGGATCAGTCAGCGTACAACCAGAGCTTGGGGAGACGTTGCGGCGATGGATGCGGTCAGTGACGGCTTCCGTCTAACGCATAATCTTGGGGTGGTCCGTCGTGCCGGTTGGTGACCGGGTGGTGGGGTCCCGGCGGCCATTCCCGGGGGGGTTCGGGGGCCCTTCCGTTCGGCGGGTCAGCGCTTCTCTGCTGTCGGCTATTACCTGGGGAAACAGGCCTCACGCTTTGACCGTATATATCGCGACGACGTTCCCCCAATTCACGCCTCTCCTCCTTCATCATTTACTATGGCAGCGCTAAGAAACATTTCCGGTCGTTCAGCGGTGCACACCCCCACCACAACCACGCTGTTTGAGGTCGGGCTCACTAACATCCGTGGGCTCCATGCTAACCTCAATGCCGTCCACCAACATCTCGAGACGGCTCGACCCGAAATGCTGTTTTTGACGGAGACGCAAATACTCCGCCCGGCAGACACTAGCTACTTGGATTACCCCGGCTACGTTCTTGAAGAGTCCTTCAAAGCGAAGGCCGGGGTATGCTTGTTTGTCCGGGCGGATGTTTGCTGTCGCCGTCTGCGCTGTTTGGAGGACCCTTTCTACTCTATACTTATATCTTCGTGTTTTTAGGGGACTTCAATGCTCACCACGAGTCGTGGTTAAGTTCCTCTAAAACTGACCATGCTGGTAGAACTGCCCACGCTTTCGCTCTCACGCATGACCTGACCCAACTGGTAAACCAGCCCACCAGGATTCCAGACATTGTCGGTCACGCGCCCTCATTGTTGGACCTTCTGCTGACGACTCGCCCGGATGGATATCGGCTAGAGGTTCGTGCTCCTTTGGGAACATCGGATCACTGCCTGGTATCCGCTGGGGTGCCACGGGCGTCGCCACCGGTACCTATGGTTGCCAAACGCCGCATCTGGCACTATGCGTCGGCAGATTGGGACGGTATGCGGGATTACTTCGCATCTGTCCCTTGGAGGCAGCGCTGTTTCAGTGAGCTGGACCCGAACGCTAGCGCTACTGCTGTTGCTGATGAGATCATGTTAGGGATGGAGTACTATATCCCTCACTCCGATCTCATCAGTAGGGGTAGGCGTAACCTCTGGTTCAACCGCGATTGTGCCTTAGCTGTTGAAAACAGACAGTCGGCATACCGCGCTTGGATCAGGGGCCGAGCTTGCGGGGATCCCAACATTGACTCACTGAAAGCAGCCTATAACAACGCCACCAAGTCCTGCAAAAGGGCCTTCATCAGAGCGGATGCCCAGCGCGTTGCACGAGTTGGCCAAGAACTTCTTACGCATCCTACGGGAAGCCGTAGCTACTGGCGTCTGGCCAAAGCCGTGCAATCCAACTTCTGTCAACCCTCGCTGCCCCCGTTGAGATGTTCTGACGGCTCGCTAGCTCACAAGCCGCAAGAGAAAGCCGATCTCTTGGTAAAACTCTTTGCTGCTCACTCCCGAATCGATGACTGCAACTTACAGCCACCAACACTCTCCCACTGTGGCCACACAATGCCCGATATTCGTATTAGGCAATGTGATGTACGTGCGGAGCTTCAGTCAATCGACGTCCGGAAAGCTAGTGGACCTGATGGCATTCCAGCGATAGTACTGAAAAACTGCGCAGCGGAGTTGTCTCCTGTCTTAACGCGGCTATACCGTCTTTCTCTCTCTTCTGGGTGTGTGCCGGAATCTTGGAGAGAGGCCAATGTGCAACCGGTCCCCAAAAAGGGAGACCGATCAGACCCAGCTAACTACCGCCCGATAGCTGTCACCTCAGTTCTTTGCAAGGTCATGGAACGGATCTTAAACCACCAGCTGATCCGATACCTAGAAGATCACTCATTAATTAATGATCGACAGTACGGGTTTCGGCCGAACCGGTCAACGGGTGATCTTCTAGCGTACTTAATGCATGTCTGGGGTGAAGCTATTGACAAACGTGGTGAGTCACTGGCAGTTAGCCTTGACATTGCCAAAGCGTTCGATCGGGTCTGGCACAGGGCTCTTCTCTCCAAGCTCCCGGCATACGGTCTGCCCGCTCAGCTCTGTAACTGGATCGCCGGCTTCCTGCATGAGCGAAGAATCCGTGTCCTCGCAGATGGATGCGCTTCGCGGTTCATGTCAGTGAATGCGGGTGTACCACAAGGCTCTGTTCTATCCCCCACACTCTTTCTTCTGCATATCAATGACATGATTCCGTTAGGAAACATTAATTGCTATGCAGATGACAGTACAGTGCATGGGGGATATTACGGTCACCCAGGGGCTGGGCGCGCTGAAACCGAGAGGGGGAGAGAGAATCTTGCCATTGAGCTCGACAGGGTGTTGAACCTCGTATCTGAATGGGGATCTAACAATCTTGTTGAGTTCAATGCTAAGAAAACACAGGTGTGCGCGTTTACAGCTAAAATGTCGCCGTTCCTTCCCCTTCCGTCTCTTCAGGGCATGACTCTTTCGGCACAGGGCTCCCTCAACTTGCTAGGTATGGAGATATGTTGCGATCTGAATTCCAGGAACTACATCGAAACCGTGATAAAAACAGCCTCACGGAAGCTCGGTGTCCTGAACAAGGTGCGTCGATTTTTCACGCCTGACCAATTATGCCTGCTATATAAAACTCAGGTCCGGTCTTGCGTGGAATATTGCTCGCACTTGTGGGATGGCTCCGCCAAGTACCTACTCGATGCCCTGGACAGATTGCAGCGTCGTGCTGTCCGTATCGTTGGCGATGTAGAGGTCACCAACAACCTTGAGCCTCTGCAATTGCGTCGAGACATTGCGTCGCTTAGCGCCTTCTATCGGCTATATCACGGAGAGTGTTCTGAAGAGCTATTTGACCTTATCCCACCTTCCCCCTTCCTACTCAGGAGCACGCGTGCCGGTCTTCGGAGTCATCAATTCACTGTCTCCACCTCAACATCACGTACAAAGAAATTTAGTAGCTCTTTTCTTTGTCGAACTTCCAGAACTTGGAATTCTTTGCCAGCACATGTGTTCCCTCCTTCGTATAACATGGGTTCCTTCAAAAGAGGCGTGAAAAAGCACCTTTCGGGCCGGCAAGGTGGAGGCGGCTAGAGCAGTGTCTGAACTGCACTAGCTGTCTTCGCATATGGACTCTTCTTACCGCTTCACATCAGGTGGTGTTGAGTCATTTGTCGTGCTTTGTATAAAAAAAAGAAAAAAAAAAGAAAAAAAAACGTGCGAAAAAGGTCGTGGTAAAAGGCCGGTCAGGCTTCACACACTGTGGCGAAACCCGGGTTAACTCGCAACAAGGTGATGCTGTGTGTGTGGTGGGATTGGAAGGGCATTATTCATTATGAGCTCTTACCACCAGGCAGGACCATCGATTCTGAACTCTACTGCGAACTGATGAGATTAAAGCAAGAATTAATCAACAGAAGGTGTGTGGTCTTTCATCATGATAACGCTAGACCTCACACATCTTTAGCCACTCAGCAAAAATTAAGAGAGTTTATCTGGGAGGTGTTAATGCATCCGCCGTATAGTCCTGACCTTGCACCTTCAGATTTCCACTTGTTTCGCTCTCTTCAGAATTCTCTAGGCAGTGTCAGGTTAACATCACGAGAGGACTGCCAAAACCACTTGTCGCGGTATTTTGATCAGAAGCCCCAAAATTTCTATAGCAATGGGATCATGTCCCTACCTACAAGATGGCAAAAAGTTATCGAACAAAATGGTACCTAGATACTTTAGTTAAGTAAAGTCACATCCCGTCTTAAAAAGTGATAGGTATAGAGTTTTCGATATTCGAATCCTTTCCGACAGCTGATAATAAGGGGGCTGTTTATTTATATTTCCCCGTAAAATTATAACCAACCAAAATTAATTAAAAAACATTATTACTTAAGAAATAATGAAAGCCGAAAGGCAAAATCGAATTGAGTATTAATGTAATATAACTACTAGCTGACCCCGCAAACGTTGTGTTGCCATAAAAAAAAAAAAAACAAAAAAAATATATAGATAGTAGCCGATTCTCAGAACTACTGAATATAGATATAAAATTTCATGAAAATCGGTCAAGCCGTTTCGGAGGAGTATGGTAACTAAATTTGTGACAAGAGAATTTTGTATATTACATATACTATTACACGTAGATCGAGAGCAAACTGTGTAACGGAAATCTTGCCAGCGTCATGTTTCCTATCGTATGGGGTTGATGGCTAGTAATTATTGTGTTATAAATTAATACTCATACCAATTTTGGGATCCATGATGCGACTGAATACTTTACAGAGTTTCTCCTTCAGGGTCTTAAGTAAATCATAAAATTGATTTCATAAGCATGTTGAGAAAGTTTAATTCATTCGGATAATTGCAGGAATCCGCTCATACTGCTGTTGTCGGCCGTCTAAATTCCAGTTTGACAGTTCATATAACTTGTCACTATGTATCAATATATGTTTTTTTTGTTTTTTTGGCTCATGCATGGTAATCTATCAAGATTAACATGCGTATAAGTAAGTACTTAAAAATTTGGATTGTCGAAGGGGTTCTAAAACAGTCTTTACACAAATAATTATCCAAATATTGGATCATGAATTTGAAATGCAGACGGCTCCTTTGTACCTAACTACAATGAATTATTCGCTGACTTATTTCATTAGCAGATGAATTTGCACATTCACTAACACTAATAACGCAGGGCAGTTAGCTTAGTACCTAGTTAACAAACTGCCTAAACGAGTTCACAAATAAGTTCGTACCTACTCGTATGTCGGTAGTAGAAATGGCCACTGGTGAATACATATATACATTATTGTACATATGTTAAACATAAAAGACATAGTAAACTGACACACAACGCGACTCAGGACAAGTTAATCCAGGCCCAGTTATTTATATTAATAGGTTATTATTATTTTACCTGTATGAAACAAAGGTATCCCAACATTCCCAATCCCAACTCAATATTATTATTTTTAGGACAAATCATAATTATTACAGCCTGTTATTATTTACTGAGAACCTTAATACCTAATTAGATGTCACTAATGCCTTCTGCTTTCTTACGTAAGTAGGTATTGAAAAACGATAAAACGTAATAGGAGACATTTAAAAAGGCCAATGTTTTGTACTAAATTATGCAAATTGATTATAGAAATCTATTGTTTCTCTTGGCCGATAAGTTAAATCGTTTTGACAAAGGAAATGTAAAATAGCACTATTGTTAAAAATAGTAAATCACTGAATATTTGGTTTAATCGCTTATCATTTACTGTTTAGGAATTAACTATTATAGCACACGTCAAGTTCCTTCTCGGTTAATTTTACGAAAATTTGTTAGTTAATTGAAAATTTTCTTATCATTTAAATAATAACAAAAAGGATGATGTCAGATAAAATGTATGGACTATAGTAGAATGGAAAGGAATTAAAAATAAAAATACAATGATTATATTGATTCCTTGTATAATCTGAAAACTGACTTTGACCTTCAAACCGGAGTTTATGTTATATATGTGTAATGTTTACAGTTCTCCTGGAAATTGTCGATAACAAACAATGCTTGCCAGTCACTGGTAAGGTTGCCAATGCAAACCATGCTAAGTGTATAATTCTGAAAAATATATAGTAGAGGAAACCACTAATATTTTCGTTATTGGATATCGACATTACTTTTGACAGTTATATGGTTTAATTATATTTGTATTAAAATGCAACATATTTTTCAAGTTAAATGAGTAAGCAGTGAGTGGTATTTTCCCCTAGAATTTCAACCCTACTCGTGTAGCACAGCTACCTTACATAAGATCGCGGCTTGACAGGTTAAAAAGCTTAAACTATACTGAGATAAGATAAATTTTTAATTTTCTAAACATGTGTAGGTATACATAAAATGCAGTTTGTTACAATAGATAACGTCCGACATGTTTGACCTCAATGACATGCAAATTTGAGGAGAATGAATAAATAATATTCCAAAAAGACCGTCAGTAATCATTTGACAAAAAGAGTCCTATTCTAATAGTATATTAATTAAATTCAAATTGTAGGTATATTAATAACTACATGTAAACTTTATAAAAAAAAAATCTTTTGATTTGGAACCCTATACTAACAAACAAGTATTATTTTATAATTAATTAAATCTATACCGCAACATTCAAAAATACCTTCGGTAGAAAGCTCAAAAATTGTCGGTACTTCTTTGCACTGGTATCCTCTTCTTACCAATATACAGGCACCACCTCTCTTACTGACGTTTCTACTGAAGCAGGCCGCTAGATAGATATTTGGAAAAACTAGATTTTGTTCATAGCCCTTCATCACAAAATGCTCAGTCATACATAATTATTATGTCTACGTCAGAATTTTTCTCTGCCAGTTCATTTATGCAAACGACCAACAAGTCAGCTTTTTTCAGCAGACCATCTATGTTTTGATGAATTATATTTAATTATTTATTAGAGAAAAAACCGAGTTTCTGTTTCGTGTTCAGTGCCCTCATCATCACTCTTGTCATTATTAATTTGAGACAATGTGTTATTGACCGTTTCGCTGTTAAATTATAAATCTCTTATATGAGATTATACACAACTCTCATGATTACACACATTCCAACGTTGTTTAATAATCCAGTCCGAAAATTAAACCATTTTGTTGTTGTTACTCAGATACAAATTAGAATCGAGAAGATACTCATGTTCATGAGTGCATATGTCCAGATTCAGCAAATTATTAAAGTTCTCTACTCTCCAGTTAAACATATCATAATATGTTCCATATTTGTACGTGGGTAAACAGATTATGATATTCGATGTGTGGTAGTTTTTATGGTGTCTCTTATATTGTAAATCAAATTAAAATAGTTTTGTGTATACTTAAAATCTTCTTCTCCTATCATCAGTATGAAGTAATCATTCATGGTCATATTTTTCGTTATAGCTTCCGCATCATGCAACAAAACATGTAACCTGCAACGAGGCTTAAGGTAATAACATATTTGGTATTCATCATTTTTTATTATATTGTTTGTCATTTTTAGTATTTTATTATAATTTTTTGAGTAGAGTATATTAAGTTTGTTTTTTGTAGACATTTTTCAGGCTGGTCCGTGATTGTGAAACTGTAGTTACTTTTATATTGGTATGTTCTATTTTTGTTGTTTGATTATTTTTAGATAATAGGTTTTCTTGTGGTTGTTTTTTTTTCTCGTCTTTCTTACGTTTTGGTGTTATTATTTTAGCGATTCGGCTTTGTGTGACTTTCCTACTTTTCTACATTATCCTATTCTCTAACTAGGAAATAAGAAGATGTAATCGCAGTTATGAAGAGTAGGGCCTTGTCTCCTATGAGATGAACATAAAGGTTTTTCTTGATTATTACAGTGTGGGTAGGCATGGCTTAAATGGTGCCCAAGGTGCTACGAGCGTTTATAGGCTAATCATTATTTTATCATAAGTATAAAAAATATACCATGAGTCTTTTGGCTGCGTTTTTCTACAATACTTAATTCAGGAACCGCCTGTTATATTCTCCTTTACCATAACATTAAACTATTATTTTATTTTTTTGTTTCTAAAATATTAAAGTATGAAAGTAAAAAATATGCAAGATATTGTAGTTGGTAAAGGAGCATAACGGGCGATGTCTAATTTGTGTTTTCTAGAAAAACGCAACCGAAAATCACTTTATTTTTTCTGTGATATATATCACAATATTAGAATTAAAGTATTGATTGACGTGAGACGTCTTTAGCTTGTAATAATTTTTAACTCTGAGTTGACCGTAACGTACCCGTACTATATTTTTGCGATTTAATTGATATTTTCAAAGTATTGTTTTTAATACCGACTTTTTAATTTGCTTAGAAATTTATTAATGAATGTTAGAAAATAACATTTTTTATTACCTGCATATTATTGTATTTAGTTCCAATGTAAATTTGTAATTAATCTAACGATAGGTCACATACCTATAAAATAGGGTATTTTAAAAATAATTTGTTTTAACGCCAACGACCATAACCAGATTGCTCCCGTTTTCGGATAGAAAACACATTTTACAGGTGTTTTGGACAGCTAGAGATTTATTATTAGTTACAAAAATGAGATCAACGGACGAACGGCTGTACCTACCGCAATATGACTGGCTCGCCCATTTTCTAAACATAGAATCTGGGGAGCATCGTCTACATTGATCTGCATGGTGTTAATTTGTTGTTAATATATCACTGAACGATTAAGATGTGTGTCATTACATTATGGTACAAAATGCACTTGGAATTACATTAGATATTAATTTTCTTAAACATAAAAATTTATTGAGCCGCCAAAGAGCAACGGTTTTTTTTGTAATAATAGCGAAACTTCCTTTCGTTCTTATGACATAGGTTCCTTCAAAAGAGGTGTAAAACGGGCGGAGGAGGCTAACAAAAATTCATATTACAGATAATAAGATAGATGATTACTAAACAAAATTTTATAGACTATCGCATTTAAGCTCACTGTCTGCTCAATTTGTAAAGTATAGGTACTCACCAACCAGCCACTTTAAATATTATATTGTGTACCTTTGCAAGCAATGAGAAGTAAGTACATAGAGCTCATATGACGATGTTTTGGTTCATAGACAATACACAGCTGTTTCTTCAATATATTTTTCTCTATATGTTGTGGCTTCTCAAAAAACAAACAAATTGGCGCAGAGAAGCTAGTAGTTAGTGAGCAATCGCATTAGGACTATGCGTGGGAGATGCGCGCAGGAGCCATGTAAATGGTACGGAAATATGGAGCCGTGAAGGTCAGACACATTATTATCTACCTACACAGCTATCCTGTACTAAAGCGAGTATGAAAAATCTATCATCGCTTACCTCAGCAGAATAAGTCCTCTGGTCTCCTGGCTAGGCATTTCTAATAATGAAGCAAAGTTATTGGTGATATTTCCTTGAATAGCCTTACCCGATATATTTCTTGATAGGCTAGTGACGCCATCATGTCCATCGGTATCATAGTTCATTGATTTATTAGGAAGGTGTGTCACATATACACACCTTCCTATTAAATCAATGAACTATGATAGATAGAACACGTACGACTAATATTGACTATAGCCCGGTATCATATTCTAATACGAAGGAAAGTGGTGTCGGCGACAATAGAAAACTTGGGGTAGACATAACTAAGCCAGTACCATTACATTCTGCTAGTTTTGAAAATGTAAGTCTAAAGGATGCTGTCCACCGGTGGAGTAAATGGCATAGTATTACGATAGAGTACTAACTACACAAATGTAGACAGTATTGATAGAGTACTAACTAAGTAAAACTGTAAAATATTTGAAACTGGTAGGGTAGGGTAGCTAGTTCACTCTACCGTTTACTTTACCCGTGGACAGCACCCCTATCATTTTTAGTTGAACTCCAATTGTCAAAATTCTCTACTCAATGAAGGGTTTTTATGAAGATTGGTCATTTAGTTTTCAATTGGAGGGTTAATTGGGCAGTGTAATCGAAGTTATACCTTATTACAAGTGCAAAAAAAATTAACGTCTGTGATGCCGGCCCAGCTATCATAAACTGATTTCTGATTCATATAATTAAAAGTATTTAGCTACAATAACGTATGATTTTTAGGTCTCCAAATTTATCAAATAATAAATCAATAAGATTGATGGATTATGTGAAGTATGTGAAGCGGTGAACTACCCATTTGGCTAAAAAAGAAACCTATCTCCGTGCCTACCAGGAAAATAGCATACCAAAAGGAACAAGTTATGTACGGTACATGTTGAGATACCTGTTAAGTCATATCGTAAAACTTACAATAGAATATTCTTAATTTTAGGGATTGATAGACTGGAATCATTGTTATTGTCTGAGTAATGTCAAATTAATAATATTTAGATGAGGCTGACCAAAACTGCTTACAGACTCTTGTGCCGCAACATTGTTTCAACTAGAGAGAGGCAAATAAACTGCAAACTGTCGTAAGCTCCAGTGTGCATGGCACTCATTTTATAAGTAAAAACAATATAATCATAACTCTTGCGCCTTGTCGGATTCATTTCTCATTCTGTACCCCTAGTGTAGTTTTCATCGAATCGAAACAAAACGATCATCGTCGTGTTCACCATAAAAAACGTGGTTACCAATATAAGTAATTCACAACGGAGGCGCTGCTGACGTTTTCATACGATTTGACAGTTCTTACCTCGACGAACATTTTCGCTTCTATTCCTTGGAAACTTACGTACAGAATGAGAAATGAATCCGACAAGGCGTAAGAGTGTTTGTTGGAGTCCGTAATTATTCATCTTGGTACGCCATTATGTTTTGTGGTTTATTCTTCTTGTTTGCCTTTGAACTATTCCTGACATCTTTGAAACAGACGGATCTTGTCTATTTTAAAACCAAACTTTGGACATGGTCCTGACCCTTTTAAATCGTATTATATCCCATAATACTTGCTTATTTATACATTATTCGCCGCATATAATATGCACTAAGTATACAGTTCCGTAATGATTAAATCATAAATAAGCTACTTCTTATTTATGATTTAATTATCTTCAGTTCTGATTACATTTGCCTTCACCTACCCAGATATGTTTAGAGACAGCTGTTTACGTTCCTAGTTGACCGGCTTTCCCCGCAGAATACAAATGGGCGTGGGCTGGCTCGGTGTCGGTGGCGCTGGCGCGGTTGCGGCGAGAGGTGTCAAGTTTGTCTCGCATCTCCCGGCGCAGCCGGCGGCCGGTGTGCCGCCGGCGCTCGGGCATCTGGTATAATTAGCAGTGAGCCGTGGGAGGCGCGGCGGGCCGCACCGAGTGGCGTCGGGCAATGCGCCGCCCTAGCCCCGTGTATGCTGCGTTTACACTATTTCTCGGACAACCCCGCGCTTGCCGCCGGCGACGAAGAAGAGTCCGTATACTCTATCGACCTGATCAAGGAGTTCGAGTCCGTCGGCCGTGCATGGAAGGCGTTCCTTGATGACTGGCTCCTCAAAGGTGTTTGTTTTTGTTACCCACGCTGCGTTCGCAACGCATCTCCGACGTCATAGTTGATGTTATGTTTTTCGGTGTGCTTACTTTAATTTGTCGACAGATCGTGACGTTATTGACATGTCTAAGGCAAATTAGTGTTTTTTTTGGAGTTCGCAGTCATTATAATTTTTGACTGACGTGACTTTTTGTTTGTTGAAATGAAATGAAAAATTGCTTTCATTTTTTATATGGTTTTTTGTTTTTTTTTTGTTTCTTCTATCTCATTTCTCGTGAACAGCAGTTCAGGTGCATAAGAAGCCTGTTGCTGCTGTAACACATAATGTATCAACCGTTCAGACCAGTTTATTGCCTTCCTTGTCCAATACGTGTACCTATTTGCAGACGGTTTTCCGGTCTTTGTCGTGTGCCAAAAGCAAACATTGTGCTAGTCACAATTTCATCTTCTCCACGATAAATCTTTGCCCACCTCTTGTTTATTCGAGGTTCCATGTGACGTCATAAAACAGCGCTGGCGTACAGAATTAAATAAACAAATACAACCATCGCTATACTGATAAAGTTGTCTTTCGTTTTTGATCGAGTCTTTAAAACAACACTTATATAAAAAAAACTAGTTTTCCTGAGACTTTATTACGCATTAAACCTATTGAAAATACTTATATTAATATTATAAAGCTGAAGAGTTTGTTTCTTTGTTTGGTTGAACGCGATAATCTTAGGGAATACTGAATCAAATTGAAAGATTTTTTTGTGTCGGATATTCCATTTATCGAGGAAAACTATAGGCTATATTACATCACGTTACGACCAATAACAGCTGAGCATCTATGAAAAATGTTACAACAAAAACGGGAAAAAACATTCCATTTCAGAGCTTTCGTTGCGTGTGCTGCGTAAAAATCATGTATGCCAGAATTGGTCTCCTTTGAAAGTTCTAAAAAAACCGCAACAGCATATTATGTCTATCTTTTGGAATTGTTTTTGTTAATCAAATTTGTTCTAAAATATTGCATTATCTGCGAAAAAGTTTTTGTAAACATGATATTATTGCTCATCAAAATAAATCATTATTGATCACAAGTAAATAATTTTGATCATCTTGATTGTGATTGTTCTTGACATCATTTGATTTCAATGAATATCATATGAAATATTATAGTTTAAAAAAAACTCCGCAACCAAATAATGATTGAGCACCATGCACGCACTTATAATATCCAAGGTGTGCAGGCGTGAGAGGGGGTTTCAACGCATTAATTGCGGAGGTATTTTTATAAACATGATTTGAATCCTTAACCAAATAAATGCTCAAGTAAATCATGTAACTTTCCCTACCAACGTACGATATCCTCGCGAACGAAATCGCGGGCACAGCTAGTCAGTTTATATTCAGGTCAGGACAATTAGAAAATTCTTCTCAATTTTAAAACCCGCCGTTATTACCACGCGTAGCAGTACTTCACTTGAGCCTGACCCTTTTCACAGTACAAACAAACTTGGATAGAAGAACTGTGCCCCTAGTCTAAGTTTCCATCGAATTAAAACGGAAACATTCGTCGCCGTGATATCTGTCAAATTGTATGAAAACGGCAGCAGCTCCTATTATGAATTATTGGAAACCTACTATTTATATATGGATTTGAGAGGTGAACACGACGATGATCGTATTCGTTTTGTTTCAATTAAAACTTACACTAGTGGTACTGGATGGAGAACTAGAAATCAACGTGAGGCAATCTCGAGTCACTGATAGACTCAGAGTAGGCGACTTCTATTCAGGTGGAAATGACATCATTCGAAAATGGAGGTATCCGTAAAAATAAGATATATAAATATTGAAAAAGAGTGATTAGTTGTCCCTTTCAATGTTTATTTAAATAATATATAATAATAATTCTTTATTTCATGTTAAAAATACAAGAACGATGGACACAAATTATTTAAATAGCTTAACTAGGTATTCGATTTCGTTCCTTTAGATGAAAATATAAATACCGATTTTAATAAAACAATTAATTTACACCTAATCTAGCCCAAAGTAAAGCATCACTAAGAGCTTGTGTTATGGATACTAGATAACGGAGAAATGTTGATAATATAGTATAATTAATAATTTCTTAAATATTAAGTATTAAGTACATATTTTGAGATTTTTGACGATTCGAAAGAGCTTCTTAGGAGCCTACTTGAATAAATATATTTTTGATCTTGAATAAACATTAGAACATATCTATAATAAAAACAGAAAATACAAAACGAAATAAACATTTAAATGTAAGATTACTATAATATAATATTCTTCTAACTATAATTACCAATTTTTTCACATATTTTTGTGAGTAAAAGTGTGATGTACTTAATAAAACCTGAAAAACAAATAAAAAGAGATTTTTCAAAAATGTATGGAGACCCGGCCAGGTCTATGCCTACAGGTCCAGTACACACTGAAAAATACGTAAAAATGTGCAGAACAGTATTCAATTATCCATTTTCTTTTTATTTGCATTGTTGCGTGTAAAGAACAAGATTTTTATAGAAAAAACTGTGACACAGCCAATTAGTGATCATGGCGCGTATGTCACTTTGGTGACGTTTAATTGACCTCTATGTCGCCCGCCATATTGCCATAGTGAATAACGGCGAAATCGATGAAAAAATTCAATTTTGTACCAAAAAACTATGCATGAAAACCAATTATTAGTATTAGTATTTCGCGGATTCATGATATTTTTCCTGATTTTTTTAGATACTTAATATACATATAGGTACCTGGCCGGATATGAAACATCTCCTTTCCTTTTCTACGTAATATTTTTTGAACAAGAACGGCTATTATACTACAAGATAGTAATATTTTCCGATTAATATAAAGAATACCTATTTAGTATGCCTTATTATTATGCGTATTAGATAACGAAATTATTAATCAAAAGTGTGAAACTGATGATAACGATAAGAATAATGTCATAGATATATATCTGTTACCCGTCCACTATGTTATGGGAGATTTACTGATTGGTAAATGATATATTTGGAACTTGAATTAATATAAATCATTCATTTAAGAATGCAAAACATTAAGAAAAACGCTTTTCCCTAAGAAACTATTGTATTTCTGAGGCTTAGAGAATAATCCTTTTTTTGTTTTCTGTAAGATATTTTACTTTATTTATTTGAACAATTTTCTTTTATCTGTTCTGTACTATCGCCTTGGTCTTCTGTTAAAGATATTAACAGATTTTCTTTGACACCTTAGTAAGGGTGTTTAGAAAACAGTTGAGGGATATGTCAGATATTAACTTTGCCTTATTGTTATTCTTACTCAATAAAACATTACAAACGTGTATTTAGGCGTGAAAAGTCCTAGCTTGTCCTAGTCGGGGAAAATATCACATTTTTTTGCGAACTAAAGTAGAACCAAGACCTACTGGTTTATCTGGATATCACCGTCAGTAAACTTAAGTCTTCGTCATAATAAAACAATAAAGTGATTGTACCTGATAAAATTCTCAATCTTCATAGTCATAAAGTCATACATAACTAACACATATTATTATCGTAGAAAATTCACTATTGGTTTCGAATTAAAACACGAAAACTATAACAAATATTTTGATTGCTATCAACCACATAAGCGAAATTCTTAGAATTAATACCAAAAAATACTAACCCAACATAGGGTATAACTATACTATTGTTTCTTTTGAAAATATATAATACCTAGTATCATTTATGCTATAATAATTTGGCTCTATTTCCAAAAGAATGTAAGATAATAATTATTGTTATTTATGGTTGTAAAAAAGCAAATATATACGACAGTATTTCACTCTTCTAAGTAGGTACTTAACGTAGCAGCTGCAAGCATTGCAAATACTAATTTTATTTACACTTTTTATTTTACCCTCATTGCTTGTATATCAAGTTCTGATGCAACACTGATACTTCCGCTATTTACCACAGTTTTTTTTAAATAACTTGCTTTGGGTGTGTGGTATCATCATATCAGCCTATGATGTTCCAAACGGAACAGTTATGCGCTGTCTGCATTCGACTGCCCCCGCGACTGAATAGGTCGTCTGCTGTTCATCTTGTAGGAAGTCCTACTTTATGCTTTCCGGTACGTGGTAGCCTCAGATCATAGAAAGAAGGTGCTTGCCATGCTAGAACTTCTATGCGTGCTATGTGCCCTGCCCACTGCCCCTTAACATCGACTACAAACCATTTTATCTGTTTTCAGCTGTCCAGATTTTAACTGAGTAGAACTACACAATACGATTTTTTGTTTCGTTACTGCTCACATAATTATGACTGTTAAATAAATTAATATCTTAAGAAATGACTAATGGTTAGCATAGTTGACGTGTAATCTTCTAAGGTTTCGAATTTCAGAACATTGCAAAAAGGGAATAATTGGCATTAGCATAAAAGAGTTTTTACATTGACGTTTATTTTACTTGCTGCTTAATTTCAAAATTTTGCTTATCATTATTGCTATATTCAGCTATAAGATAAGATAACCCTATGTGATCGCCAAAGTAAACGCCATAAAATTACAAATCTAGATAAAAATGTTTACCTGGCGTCGCCATAAATGATTAGCATGCCCACTGCTCTCAGTGAGCTAAATAGATTATTATTTAACAAACGACTAATGGTTTATTGTCTTTATATTGTAATGTTTTGAACAACTGCTGATGTCCAAAGCAGACCAGAGCGAAGATGAGCTAGCTAATGTTAAGCTAGTTTACGTTAAATGAAATGTCAATTGTTTCAACCTTAAAATACTGTCTGTGAACAGCCTGCCTAACATTTGTATCAAATGATATTGTTTCACATGACGGACAATTCGCCAAGGTGTGTGAGTAACACGACGCGTTGTTCGTTTCACACCGATGACTTAACGAACTCAGATGTATTTTTATCAGAGCTGAGCGGAAAATAATTGTTATTAAATTTAATAGCTTACAAGATAAGAAAATTAACATTATTTTTATCGTTCTTTTGTCTATGCTGCGATCTGAATTTCTTTTTACTTAAGGTTTATAAGTAAACATCTAGGGTGTGGTCACAGCCATCAGTTAACTTTGACAGCTAAAGTGAATTAATTGATTTAAATGTAAATTCCCAATGAACGCAGCAATGTAAAGGCGAATAACTCAGCTGTTATCACTTTAACTGTCAGAATGAGTTAATGAATAAGCCCCTAAAATTAAATATTAAGTAAAACATTCGAGCCCCTTCAATTCTACTATTGTATTTTGATTCTGAAAAATATTTGACATTTGTGTCAGCCTATCTAAACGCATCGATACTTTATTGGTTGAACTGTCAAAAGTTAACAACAGTCAACTCACTAAGTACAATATTTTAAACGGATACCCCTACTAATTTATGGATTATTGTATTCGAATGCTTGAGTAAGATTATGATTTATTTAAATTAATAATGTGATAATGCATAAGCATAACTGTTAAAACAAATATACATAGATAATAACTTAATAACGAAACGAAATGTTTAAAAATCCCTTTAAATGAAAGGTCTAATATAAACTTGATCTCGAGATATTCGAGTCACATAGTTAATAGCAATAGCTGTGATTAGCAGATGAACGATGTCCTTTAATCTGTGAAATATCCATATATCAGGCACAATAGTGTCTATTGCCATAGAGGAATGTATCATCTTTGCTAGTGCTAAGATTACAAGATATTATGAGAAATTGTTCATCTTTCCATTCATTTCAGAAATTAAGGTTCCAAAATTTGTAAGGCTCTCGACGCATAACGACATATACGTATAATGACACATAGTGTAAAGTGCTTTAAGTTTACACACCTCCAAAGCGTAAGCTTAAAGAGACATACTGTACATTAATTTATTTTCATTGTGTGATCCAAAGCAGCGCGGTTGAGCCCAGCGTCACTGCATAAATATTTTGGAATTTGCGTCCAACATGCTACCTTCTATTTTTGTGCGTTACACAAATGAATTGAGGACACATAAGTATATCATATGGATGTGTGTAAATCGTTACCCAAATGGGCGGAAAGGGGATTAATGCTCGACGGGGAGGGAAGGACGTGCGCCGTGGCGGGCGTGCTGATGAATTACTTATAAAAGGACGTTGAGATTTGAGATTTAAGATTTAATTTCATTTTGTGTCTAGAAAAAAGTCAAAATCTTTTCTTGTTTAAATAAATCAATGACCTTGAAGCTTGTTGCGTGTTTATATCTTACAATAGCGCTTCCATGTAGTAAAATATACGAATATCCCTCATAAGTCCGTTTAGTTCGAACGATTTGAATTGATAAAGTGCTTACTCATTCCACATTATAAATAATAACAAATATAATAATAATGATGGTTTTTTTACTTTCAAGGTTCACTTAAATAAAACACGTAGTAAAGATTATTTTACATTTGTCAGTTTGAAATAACATATAATAAGTATGTTATAAGAAGTATACTGAATACCTATTAAGAAATAACATTCTTTGCTGAAAAAATTGACGGCCGCAGATCCAGATTACTTTGAAGTGAGATCCTGAGCGGTGGCTTGTAGATAATTGTTTACGGAAAATAAATATTTAGATTTACGTACTCAAATTATTTCGGTGTAAGCAACACTGATTTTCCTAAGTCTACACAATTTTTTAAGCGGGATCTTGAACCGTATCGGTTTGTATAAAATCGTGTCCAATAAATTAAATATTGAATAATTTTGTGTGTAACACTGGCACGTGTGTATGTAGGGCTTGCCTGAACGGCGACCTTGAGAATGAGGGTGGATCACCCTCCGACCCCGGCCCTAATAATTGTGCTGAAAGCCCAAAACATTTTACCTCTGTAATAGATAGGTAAGGAGCTCGGTGGCGTCGTGGTTTGAATTTATTACGAAAAACAAAGCAACTTTCGCCATTGTCGGTCCCGGGATGGGTCAATCAAATTCATAATCTTGAGCTCCTCCTTGCTTCGGAAGGCACGTTAAGATAGATAGGGATTCATTTATAATAATCAAGCTTGGCTTCCAGCCCACCGGGCAGATTAGAGTGGTGAATGATAGGGATTCATATAATGATCAATCTTCTTGGTAGGCCATATATATATACTATAGATCACTGAATTGATACGTCTGTCATACGATGTCACATATCTACTATATCTCAATGCATTATTTTAATGCTGAATAATCCCACAGTATCTAAATGGTTGTATCTTGATTTATAGCACCGTTAGTCCTGTTGTTACTGCAACCGCTTTAACCCACCAACCCGCATTGGGCCAGCGTGGTGGTGATATGGCCCAAGCTACTCGTGTGTTTCTTTCACGTAGGAAGGCCTGTGCCCAGCAGTGGTTGTATATAGGCTGGTGATGATAATGATAATGAATAGATAGGTAGGTAGGTAGGTACACCACCATCAGGGTAGATGCTTCCATATTTTATTTTGCATTTTCTTACTCATATTGATATTGAAATAACTTGTGTTTGCCAAACTGCTAAATTATCATTTACTATAAATAGCTAAATGACACAGGAAGTACCTACCTACAAAGAGGAGCATAACCAATACTGTACCGTCTTCTAAATTGTCCACATCTGAATTTCCTATTAGATGATATTATTTTTCTGGTTTGTTAATACAAAACGAGTTGACTACAGCGCCACAGATACTCCACCACTTTTTTTCTCCCGACGACAGATACATACTACGACTGTAACAGTGAAAAATATTTTTTATCTACGTTGATGTTATTTTCTAGACTTGGTCTAAAGCGTTAGCTCATAAAAAAGGATAGTAGTTCTTTTAAAAAATATTCTATAAGGAAGCACGATCTATGCTGTTGTTCACGAGCAAAAATTTATCTGTTCAGGTTACGTTGCTGGTTTTTTAAGATGCTTATCAAACTACTGTGTCCCATAGATTGGACTGATCAAGGGTCCAAAATTGTACCGGTGCAAATAAAAATAATGGCAAATGGCGGCTACTTAAAAAAATTAGATAGATTTAAAAGAAACCATAGACAATTTTAGACGGTATATGTACGGAGGTGCTTCTTCATAAACACTGCATTTTATCGCTTTCAATAAGGTCGAAAACTCGGTCAATAAGGTGTCGAATTATATGACAACCATCTTTTTCCTATTGATATTGAAAGAAAGAGATGGACTGAACATAAATTTAAACTTAGCATGTGTTCTTCAGAATTAGGGCCATTGTCATTGTCTAATATATGGTCTAGTTTAGATATTTTTATAAGTAAATAATTTTTCAAACATTTATGATAGTCAAATGTAAAATAAGAATAAACATTGTCAGCTTAGGGAAAATAAGAAATAGGGAACATTTAAACCTCCAGACAGTACCGTGTACCAAAATAAACTGTCTATAGTTTCTATAACTAAAATTATAATATTAATTGGACTTAATAACAAAATGATAATTATGTTTAATTTCCATTTATTTTCTAATTATTACATTATTTTTGATGAGGTTTTCTATAGCACAATTTTGGCACCCCTGTGGTACAATTTAAGATACGTGGCGGGTCGTGGCGTAAATCGGACCAAGGGATAACTACCAGTAGATTTAAAAAAAAATAGTTATAACATAAGATGAGTCTTAAATTCTTTATATTTGCAGCTATCATACCAGGCTATCGCCTAAGTCAGATTGGACTTTTTAAACTTAAAAGAATTCGGTGCTTTTGACTGTTAGGTCAAAAGTGGTCCAATATTGGTTACTCTTCGCTATGTAGTATGTATGTACCTATACAAAAGTGCTTCATTTCGAGTTATTTAACATTCACATAACGCAAACAATGACAACATTGATTTGTGAAGTAGGTAGGTCTGCTGGAAAGGAACAAAGATTAAGGAAAACTATCAAATATATTTTTCACAAGTGTCATTATTATTGAGTGATCATGATTCATAATCAATCTGATTGATTCATGATCAATCTGATCATTGATTGAATACTATGATGAGGTAGGTATTAGTTATTTATTAAGTTATTCTGTGAAGTACCTACACTTATCACATGCAATAGATTTTCTATTGTGTCTTAAGTATCGGCAGGCTGGTAAGAAATAAAAGGCTAATTAATTAACATCTCATGTATGTACATACCTCTTACGAGTTTTTTTTTGCAATAGAAGTGATTGACAGACTAAGAAGCGATTACGAAACAGACTAATGTAAGTAATTAAGTTAAGCAAGGTATTTTGTTTACACAAAAATGTGTAATATAAAAAGGTAACCACTTGTGGAAAACGGATTCTCATAATATTCTGCGTAATAATTAGGCACAGTCTACTTAGACAATGAGATCGCCCTTACTGCCTTCGTAATAGAGGCGACATTCATAGTGCAACTGTGACATTTGGTGGGGTTACTGTCGTATTATGTTGCTACGCAAATTAAAAAAATGGCAACGTACTAAACTCGTGCTCAGTGTATGTGCTATTGCAATGGCATCATTTTGCTTGGTGTTTATAGTATATTTTAGGAGATATTTTTTGTTATAAACCAGTTACCCGATATAATTATTATGTTATGTATACAGAAATTATTTTTAAGAATTAATTAGCGAAGTTTATTTTTCATAATATAAATACATACTTACTTACATACCTCCTATTAGAGCTAATATCCAATAATTATCCTTTTGACCTTTACATCATTACCCCCTGTGCCGGGGAGTCACTAGATCGTCCACAATAATATCTATTGTGTCTGGTTTTGTGGGTCGGTACCTACTTCACATATTATGTTAGAAACGTATTTAATAATTGTCGCAAAAGGTACTTAAGAATTAGTTCCTATTAGAAATTTCAACATAAAGAAGTTCTTAGCCAATAATTTGATATAGGGTTGTCTAGGATTATAGAATTTAATATGATGTACGGTAATTTTCATAACTTACAGAACGTAATAAGTAGCACATACAAAGACATTGTGCTTGATTTTATTATGACAGTACAAATAATTGATTACTTAATACTTACGTTCATTTTTTAAATTTTTTTATTATTGTGATAACTATGACCACATAGTATTCTTAAATTTATGTTGAATTTGGAACAACCTCCTTAATTTCTGGTATATTTTTCAACGACCCAAATTCAGATCCAGATCGTTTTCCTCAATTATTTTAACAATTATTTACGTATTATGGTGTAACTTTCAGTTGATAGTGAAATAACAGGCTCATACTGACGTTATTATTATGTTTATTTCAGAAGAAGATGAGTCGCAGATTTTCGTGAAGTTCTTCAAGTTCCACAAGTGTTATGACTTGATACCGACGTCGGCAAAGCTGGTGGTCTTCGACACACAGCTCCTTGTCAAGAAGGCGTTCTTCGCTCTCGTCTACAACGGTCAGTATCTTGCTTATTTCAAAAGAAGTCTATATTGAATCTGCCAAAGTCACCATGTGCACGATAACTCATTTCCTATTGCTTATACGCACGTATGTAGAACCATTTATCACCAGCCGACACATAAAATAAACAATAACCTAATGACTGGCAGCGATTCCTCTTAACAATCGCATCTTTCCTGTTTAAACATTTTTATAGCAGTTGTTAAGATTCAAGGCCTAATTACACGTGATCGTTTGTGTTCAGCCTATTTCACCATATAAATTTTAGTAACATACAAAAAATAAATTTTACGGCGATTATGTGTTTGCGGCAACACATACACTTGATGCCACATTCATTGCGTTTGCTTAATTTTAAGGTTATTCATTCTAATCGTGTTTTATCATTGTATTTGAATTATGCTAAGCGATATTCTACAGGCCAAGCGAAATACCTTTTATATTAGATGCCGAATGTAAGGTGTGTTTCGTATTATTGATGATTATAATTCTGATATTGATTCTGCGCAGCGCATGGCGAATACTAAATGGTGATTATCCATTAAGTAATATTAATAATTTATTCTGATACAGAAGTGAAATGGTTGCAACCGAGGTCCCCCAAAAGAAACAATACGACTTCATTGTCACGGGAACCAAGGTGTTTATCGTTCCAGACAATACCGTCCCTAAGTACTATAATACATTGCTCAATTATTTAAGAGGAATTAAATACATTGAAATATGCCGGGAATTATTCACGAGCTCTGAAATAGCATTCGTTTAACTTTCAATTATATCAACTATTCTTGACTACGATTCTTTTATTTTATATTGCTATTAATGAGATATCGAGAGAATTCAATCCATTCATTAAACCTCATTAATAGTATCCAAGTGAACAGTTCGAAACAATTACGTAACCCAACGTACAAGTGTACAACCAATCATAGTTACGGATCGAATAATACGGCAATGTTTATTGTATTATTTTATTATATTAACGATATAAAATTCATATGTCACGAATGGCAATCAGAGGCCAGGCTAGTCATTACAGTCTCCACTGTGGTCGTCGTATTGTTTCTTAAGGAGGTAAGGATGAAGTCATGTTGGATATAAATCACTAATATTGTGTTACAGACGACGGCAAATCAAGCGTAACAGTTTGACCTTGAGACCGCCCTTACTCCGTTCGTAATAGAGGCGGCTTTCTTACTGGAACTGTTGCACTTGATTTGATGTCGACTGTTCATTTTATGCCATTAGACATATTTATAGAAGAAGCAGTGATAGATAAAACATGACTCCATCATTGGCATTTTCTAACGTATTTGTGTATGAGCATTAATTTAACTGTATTGTAGATTAATAACTACAAACGCATCTGGCTTTTTCTCATATTTTTTATCTCTTTTTATTAATATAAGTACAGTGGAGATTGTAAACATTTTAATATTTTTTTAAAATCTTGATTGATACTTACCAATGTTATGTATATATATATATATATATATTTAGTTTTTTTTAATATTCCTTATCAAAGAGACCTCCAGGCTCCTTTTGGACGTAGGCGTTCGTCTAACGCTAACGTAGGTATTCTATATGAAAACGCCCGGGTCGCGTTAAAAATATGAATGTAATATAAAATGTAAATATTTCTAACTACTTTTACCATGTTAGCAATATAGAAACAGCCACGACAAACTCCTATCAATTTTTGCCATTTTATCATGAAACCCTATCTCATACATTACAGGGTAAAATAGACGATTTTTATATTACGAGAGTCGAGGTTAATATTATTATGAAAGGTCGATAATGTAATCTTTGTAAAAATGCCAAAACAACTTCAAAAAATTACAAAAACTCGTGATGGTAATTAAATTAATACGCACTAAATTAAATTAGGCAGTAATAGGCTTAACGAAGACGACAAATAAAAGTTACGTAAGGTAAAGCCGTAATGTTCTAGCTCGTGATTAGAATTTTTAGTATTAATGTGCGCAACAATAAAGATATAGAATCAATTTGGAAAAATGTGAACTTTAATAAAAACTAATACATTTATGAGCGTATAATATTAATTTCTATGAAACTAAATCCTTATTAATACATAGGTGGTACGTAAAAAGGGTTGGAAAACTTACAGTCAAACAAAATCATATGATGAAGGGCACATGATAATAGCCTATATCACTGACACACCTCTAATGACACCACCACTCGATAAGACTTAGAAACGCTCATTAAACAGTGTTTTAACTGAAAAACGTGTATTTTAGTTAACATTGCTTTGTTTCTCCTATTTAGAGTTATCTAAATAATCCGTATGTAAAACAACCGTATGTAGTGCAAGAGCTATTTACAAGTGTCATTCAGTACAAAAATAGAAATAGTAGAATTTGCTAGCATTACGTTAAAACAATAAGATCATTTGAAAAAATGAAATTAAATGTTTACACGAACAAATACTAGAAATGTTCTAAATCAATCATATTGCGGTAGTATGTTAAATTTTGTTTTTGGCGTATTTAAATTTATTGGTAGTCTCTCATCTCATACCTATATTATAGATTAGAAGCGAAGGGTATTATTAAATCAATATAAATTAAAGTTTCAACATACTTTTGATGGCCGTTCTATTTGATTTTAAGCGTTTCATTTTACCTAAAGAATTAGATTCAACTTCAAATTAATTACTTTCTTTAGTTATTAGTACAAATAACTTGATTTCGTACACTGAATTGTGATGAGATGACTGAGAAATTGTATTAGCATTGACTATATACTCAACTTTAGTTAGTGTATATTACTTTTATTTCAATGTCCTTGCTATCGAATGTTACAAATTCGCTCACTAGTAAATCAGAACTCTTCAAAAACATTCTCGTGGCTGGTCCAATTGTCAATCAAACCTGTGTTTCAATTTATTTACGCGTCGGTCGGTCCATCAAAAATACGACTGGAACAGTCGTATGGGAATAAAGTATTATCTACGTTACCCCACTCCGGATTTTGGGGTGCAACCCTCTTGCAAACATCCAATAGGTACCCCATATAAAGCTTAAAATAGACTTTGAACTTTGAATACAGGTAGGTATTCGGTATTGGTTGGTAGAGCTCGTTCGAGATTAAACATATACTACTTATAAGCAAAATTTAATATCACCCCGTTTTTAATCAATTGAGACGAAGAATCAGTGGTTGGATAAGTCTTTAGACATCAATAGAACGTTATAATTATTGTTAAATGATTGAACTGGACCACAGACCAAGCTTTAAAGCAATTGAATCAATGAAAGTTAAAGTTTAAGACCATAGCAAGCATATGTATATAATATAATCGAAACTTAGGTTTCGCTGCTCCAAAAGTACTGTTACCAAATCATAAAATAGCTATAATTATATTACTGTTATCAAGATTCAGGGCCTTTGTATTAATGCGTAATAAGAAGCAACGCCCATTCGACCGGTCCACCACCGACTGTGTTAAGACCGGAGCGACTGCAAAATAACCTTACTAATCCCCGTTATTTGTTGTCCGTGCCTAAAACGTCATGGAATGGATTCGCTTAGTGGGCTTCAATGAACGATTTTTGAAATGAGAATTAAAATTTACACAAGAAATCCATTTAATTTAATCGCCACAATGACAAGAATGGTTTTTCTATTTACGTACCAATTCCTGACTAAGATTTTTAACAATTTATATTATGCTTTTTACGGGGTTTGCTTTCGTAAGGTGTTTGTGTTGCCCTACGGTTGTCCCGATTGTACTGGGTGTGTGCCAAATTCCATATTGATTGGTCTCATGGCTAAGATGTTATTGAATAACAGAAATACAAATTACAATTGTGCTGTTATGTTGTATTATGAACAATAAACATGTCGTTCCCTTTGGATATTAATCGATTGTAGTAATTATTTTGGAAGTACCCTATTTTGATCATTTTGACCATGATCATTTATATAAAATTTATAACATTGACTAGGTAACATTTTTATTTTTGAGTATTTTACCATTCCGATGTTGCTTTTACATACACTATAAAATCCATAATGCCTGTTATGTAGGTACTTCACAGGTACATGGCTAGTAAACAATATTTAAATAAATTTTATTTAAAAAGAAGTCATGCGGTGACCATACTATGATTTAACTTAAATCCTGACATGTACGGTATTGTTCACTTTGTCAGAAATAAGTGGCGATCAATGGAACTTTTTTCCAAAATCGGTCTAATTGTTTCCAGGCGTCCGCGCAGCGCCGCTGTGGGATTCACAGCGGCAACGGTTCGTCGGGATGCTCACCATTACAGACTTTATCAAAATCCTCCAGATGTACTACACAAGCCCAAATGTAGCCATGGAAGAGTTGGAGGAGCACCGGCTTGAGACTTGGCGACGTAAGTAATGAATTTTTCCTTAACAGTAATTCGTAACAAATGATGTTTTAAAATTAACTACCTGCATAATGGATTATAACAGGTTTCCATAATATCACAATAGTTTATGGTTTTCATAGACTTTCTATTAAATTAATAAAATATAAAGGGTCGTCCAATCAGTCGATACATTCGTATTCAGTACGCAAATATTATTCTAGGATTTGTAAGCTAAAATGAAGTTCAATATTGTAAATACTTACAAAAATCACCCTATATTAATGTTATATTTAAATTAACACTTCCTGCCAAAGACGTAATACAATGAATATTTAAGATTTTAAACGAATCATCATACTTTAGCTGTAACTAGTAGTATGAACACGTTATAATAAACATTTTGTTCCACAGAGGTGCTCAAAGGCTCCGTAGTTCCGCTCGTTTCGATCGGACCTGACTCTTCGCTGTACGACGCCATCCGCATCCTGATCACGAATCGCATCCACAGGCTGCCGGTCATCGACGCAGACACAGGGAACGTGTTGTATATACTCACCCATAAGAGGATATTGCGGTTCCTGTTTCTTTACGTAAGTTCGCGACCTTTTACTTTATTACAATAGGGATAAGACAACCGTCTTTTTTATTTTTGATTAAATAAAAAGTAAACTAATAGTAATAAACTTAATGTAAGTTACGATATAGGTAAAGAATATCTGCTCTAAACAATGCCTGCTCATATAGATAGGAGTGATGAATAGAAGCAAACGCTTGCTATTCCTAAGAAAAACTTGCCTATCGCTGGTTTTAGTTATTGAAAAAACGTAAAAAAAAATAAAGAATTTTTTTATTCAATTGTTTACTGTTCGAATTCGTATTTGATGAATATTTATTTGATATTCGTATTCAGCGTTGGGAAGCCGATGTATGCGGGCAGCGCAGGACCGATCGGTTTGGAGATCCCTGGGGAGGCTTATTCCCAGCAGTGGGCGTCTCTCGGCTGAAATGATGATGATGATGATGATTCGCTAAAGTACAATTCAATGAATCCCTACATTTAAAATATTTCAAATATATTTTATACATTTGATAATTAAATGCCGTATTATTGTCACCACCCTGTATATGAAACTTTCATAGAACAATAAATTTTTAAATGTTGTATATGTAGTTTGACAAAATAACGGAGTCTAACATATATTAAACACAGTTAAAGTCGGCGTGTTTAACGTTACGTCTATTACTAGCCACTGGCATCTCAATAAATGTGGCTACTTCACATATTAACACGTATAAACCAACTAAAAATACAAACTAACTTTTGAATAAGACCACTAACTGCAGTCAATTAAAAAATTAAATATTTTTAATGCTGCTTAAAAAGTGGTTCAAGGAATCCGATTTATCGTCGTACTAAACCTACCTTAATCATAAGTTTTTAAAAAGAATTCCCTCATATTTTCTATGCCATGATTCATGGCATGGAAAATAGGGGAATTTCTTTCATCTAAGGTTACCCGAGGTCTTTATTATAGTAGTTCAACTTTTGGAACCGGTGTAAATTCAGACATGACAGACAGACAGAGACTATGACGTTGTTAGTTACTATATTTTTTGTGATAGTTATAAAAATGTGTTTTTGACGATTTAAAAGTGCTTCTTTGTGGTTTATTTCAATAAAATATTTTTTCTTGTTCATAGGCAATTACAATAATCTTAATGTTTGATTTTAACATTATTATTATAAATGTTTGAAAAATTACTTTGTAATTAAAGGTCGCGGGTTCGATTCCTGCCTCAGGACGTGTAATTTTTCTAGTTTTATTACATCTTAATTACCAATTACAATAATTTTTGATGAAAAATTTCATATTTCAATTTGTCTGTTAACTTTTAGGCACTGTTTTGGTCTTTATACCTAAAAAAATGTATATCAAAACCGTTGTTGTCAATGCATGACTGTTTGATGTTATAATATTTTATTTTTTAAGTTTTGATATCAAGACCTCGACCTTTGCTGTATACCTCAATTACATTTCATGAAGGATGTTTGCAACATCCACGCCTGTTTATGTTGTATTTTTTTTATACAACTAGATGACAGAAAAGCTGACGGCCCACCTGGTGGTAAGCGCTTACCGCCGCCTATAGACACCTGCAATAACAAGGAAAAGCACTTGCTATTGCAGGTGCGTTGTCATCCTGAGGCCTAAGATGAAATGCCGTCCATGCCCAGTAATTACACTGGCTACCTATTGTTTCATATTCTTATGTTTACAGATAAATGAGTTGCCAAAGCCGTCTTATCTGCAGTTGAAGCTGCGCGACTTGCGCATAGGCACGCTGAACGACATAGAGACCGCGACGGAGGACACGTCGATCATCGAGGCACTGCGCAAGTTCGTCAATCGACGCGTGTCCGCTTTGCCGTTAATCGATAGCGAGGGAAGGCTTAAGGATATTTACGCCAAGTTTGATGTTATTGTGAGTTTCTATTTACACTTATACTACGTAAAACTTCATCTTCAACTTTAATTTTAAAATATTTAAGAAAGAAAACGACTTGTTTTTATAAAATTACTCTGAAGTCTGTAATGGAATTGTTCCGATATAACGGCAACGCACTTTGTTCTGTTCGGATATTGATATATTTTTCTACGTAACATATCCTAGATTGTATAAGATTATTCATTCTCAAATCTAACTCGTAGCTGAATCAATGAAATATTATATTAGTCATATTCACACCTACATACATCTTTGAGTCCGATTATGAAGACATATTTTTATACAGAATGGTGACGACAATAAATTAAAACATGGGCTATTAAAATATGGGATATTCATTGAAATGGTTTGCAACTATCAAATACATCTTATTTATTTGATATTTTCATGTCATTTCTCAATGCAGCCAATGCTATATTATTTCGTAGAAATGACATGAAATAATCAAATGAATAAAATTTATTTGAAAGTTACAAAATATTTCTATGAATTAATATAGCCTATGTTTTAGTTTATTGTCTTCATAACCCTGTGTAAATTTAAGTATTAGCAAAAAAATGGAAAGCAAAAATTAGAAATACAGAACGTAGGAAGGGTAGACTAATTTTTCCGTAATAATATCTACGGGATAAAACTACACTATGACGTTCATTAAGATAGAAAATCGAAGAGAATATTAAAATCAATCGACAGCTGTCCTTTTTGCGTTCATATTGGGAGATCGAGACGCACTAATACAAAGGTCAATGCCCAATTTACTATGAGAGTTGGGCCATGATTGCGCTTCAATGAAATGAGTTCCAAAGAATGGGAAAAATCTATAAATTATGTAGGGAAAATATCACGAAATTATGGTGTGCCAGGGTAGAGAAATTATAATTTTTGGTACTGATTTTGGGTTATTATAATTATTTGACAGATTGACAGTAATAGTAGTATTCATTCATCCAGAGGGACAGGCGAAGGTAAAGGTATTAACATGCAGCCAATTATTTCATTAGGGTTTTCTACAAACACATTTCAATGCATCTTGGGATTATATGCAGAAATTAACAATATAATATTCTTCAATCGCAGAAATCTATAAGTAACCTACAAGTATGTACCTCAAAAAGTGATACTTTTAGTCAACACAGACACTTGATTCGCTAAACTACGCTTTTGGCAATGTTCACTTCCGACACAATATGCAAAATTTTCACCAGATGTCATACAATAGCGGCAAAGACTAGTACTCTCCCTACAAAGGGAAGGCAAAGGTACCTATCATATACATCTACATCTTATGTATCTTTTTCTTTAAGTTTGTATTAAAATGTAGATGTCTTTTTATCGTCTTCGTCGTTACGTCACTATGAAAGTCTACCTAAACAGGTATAATAATAATAATAAACTAAAAAAAACAAGTTCATCAGACACCTTTAACATTTTTGGTTCAACGGGCAGAATTTAAGGCGGCGCGGTAGGCTGGTAGTTCTAAGAGTTTTATATTTACTAATACTTGAAACGTACCTAACATTATTAAGCAGCATAAATTAAATAGACTTGCAGTCAATTATTTAAACTAGTTCGATTTATTAATGAAACTTACGATGCGGCTGTATACACGTAAATTCTTTGCCTTTCAAGTAAATGACAAATATATTGTATTAATCCACAGATTAATTTCGGAGTGTTTGGCGGGTTTTTGTGGTGTCAGTCAAGATTTTTATTTTATTAATTAAAAATTGTGTCGGAGCGAACTTTGTGTTATAAAAGTGGTGTAGTTTTATATACAAAGTGTTTGTGGTGACGTAAAAGGTTATTAGAATAAAAGTGATTATGGTGTGAAATACGATGAGAACTTTTTTGTGGATGGAGACTGTCATCTTATATTTCGCGTCAAATACTCTTAACATGCATTGAAATGTGTAACACCAGCATTTCAATGCAATAAATAAGAAATACTGAAGACATGGCTGTATGGACATTAGTTTCCGTTGCCTTCCCATTGTAGGGAGAATGAACTACACACACACCACAGATTAATGATGTAGTATACGAAGTAGGAAGTCAGTGCAACAATTGAATATTAATTTAACTTTTTAACCCCACAATGCTTTTACATTTAAATTAACAATATATTACTAATAATTCGAAAGATTTTTTTTGAGATACGTTTGATTATTGCGCATCGTGGGCATGATTGGGCATTCTCCTTTATTATTAGGTTCCAACTCCAAAAAGAATCACAGTATTACACTTGTTTTCTTTACAAATACACTAACGACTATGACTCGTGAAAAATTTTTCATGCTCATCATACTAAACCGGGACTCGAACTCAGTACCTCAGTGATTAGGGTCTCTGACCACCCCGCCTCATCGTCGTGAATTATTCATAGACCCCTATTCAATATCCTCATTATCAATTAACTCATTATATATTTTACAGAACTTGGCGGCGGAGAAAACTTACAACAATTTAGACGTGTCACTGAAAACTGCCAACGAGCACCGCAATGACTGGTTCGAGGGTGTGCAGAAGTGCACCCTGGACGAGACCCTCTATGACGTCATGGAGAAGATAGTGCGCGCTGAGGTACGTTCATAATTATCCATACTAATTATACTAATACTAATTATTACTACTTATACTAATTAATATTATAAAAGCGAAAGTAACCCTGTCTGTCTGTCTGTATGTTTTTACTCCTAACCCGCTGGATCCATTAAGAAGACTTCTTATTTTTAACGCTATAGCCGACATTATAGCGTTGGTAGGCCCCCCACAAGGTGGACCGATGATCTGGTAAGGGTCGCGGGAAACCGTTGGATGAGGGCAGCGCAGGACCGATCGGCTTGAAAATCCTTGGGGGAGGCCTATGCCCAGCAGTGGGCGTCTCTCGGCTGATATGATGATGATGATGATGAGCCGACATTTACGCGGGCAGAGCTGCGGGCGGACACTATAGCATTTTTCACGTAACATAAGTATAGTGACAGTTCAAAGGAGATGGGAGATAGTTCAAATCTGTGGGCTAGGTCATAAGCACGATTTCAGATTGAAGACAAAAATGCACCTACAGAATAACATGATTTCTTGTAATCAATAGAAAAGTCTTTTATTTTATTGCAAAAAATTAATTGAGTAAAATGGCAACATAGATGTGACATATGTGCCCAAAAGCCATCTGTCCATAGCCATAACGACGCTGTTAAATGTAATGTCACACTCACATTTGTTTACAGTCGAAACATGGAATAACATTGTAAACATTATAACATATTTTTGGTTGCGCTTGACTTATTGTGGATTGCCATAATTGTTTGATGCCGGCTGTGAAGAAATAAAACGTCAATATCCAACGTAACTCGTAAAAAACAAAATTGAATTTTGTCAGTGAGATGTTGGTTTCTACAAAATGCCTAGGTACCACTGATTTAGTTTTCAACAAATTAAAATACTTTTTTGCTACTTAAATCATTCAAGTTTTATGGAACAGTTATGATGAGATGATTTCTTACAAAATATCTGGACGAAAAAATGGTGCTTATAAGCTGGCCCAAATCCCGTACAAACTTTCCCTCCTTCAACTATCAAAGGATGATAGTTTCCTCATGGATCCAGCGGGAGACCTCACCCGGAGGTGATGCCTGGCGAATAGAAATCCTCCAGAGGCGAATTCGCCCCTCAAGGCTTGAGGACTCACCAAGATTCTCGCCTCTTTAAAACCCCAGTTACGCTGCAAAGACCATCTGCGGCCAACAGCAATAGTCCGTTTATAAAAAAAATCCTTTGATAGTTGTAGTAATGTCCCCTAATAAAGCCAGTTGATTATTTAGTATGAACCGAGAACGTTATCAAAGGAAATCGTTATTGTTCGATAGTTTTGTGTCAATCCCTAGTGAATTCTATTGAATAGATAAAGGTTTTTATTGATATACTAATATGTTATAGCTCGTGATTGTACATGAAATATTGCGTCGTGATTTTTCTGTGTAACTCAGTTTTTTTTTAATACAAATCACGATAAGAAGAGTCAGAATCAGCGGTAAGAAGAGTCCATATAGTAATTAAAACATAAAACTAGAAAAAAAAGAAATTAAGAAGAGTTCATATGCGAAGACAGCTAGTGCAGTTTAACACTGCTAGCCGTCTCCACCTTGCTGGCCCAAAATATGCTTTTACCAGTCTCTTTTGAAGGAACTCATGTTGGATTTGGTTTATCTAATATGGTGTAATGTGTAAAGCTCATAGGATTAGTAATTTGAAGTGGCAGTGAGCAGGGCACAACGCTCGCAGAACAGACGGCCGGTGTGGCGTTAAAGTTCCAGAATGGCGACCACGTACCGGTAAGCGCAAAGTAGGATGGCCTCCCACTCATTAGACAGTGTCTAATTAGACCTGGTCAGGGTCCCGGGGAGCTGTTAGATGGCCTTTGTTCAGCAGTGGACATGACAGGCTGGTATGATAATGATGATCATGAATATGTTGTGTTTTCTCAGGTGCATCGTCTAGTGGTAGTCGACGAGGATGACAAAGTGATTGGCATCATATCTCTGTCGGATCTGCTCATGTACCTAGTTCTGAGGCCGACGGGCGAATGCGGCGGCGCGAGCCTTCGCAACGAACACTCCTCCATAGAAGAGAGAGATGAAAGCCCCGATGATGATGCCAAGGATAAGAAACTCAGTGTTGCCAGCGATGACGTCTTCTGCGCCAATATCCCACTCGAGGATGAAGTCAGCGCGGATAACGATGAAGTTAGTGCCACCAAAGTTGAAGTCAATGCCGCCAAAGTTAGTGACAGCGCGCCCACTGACACAGACGCTCATTATGATGTAACCGAGTGTAATTAATAATGTGATTCCTGTGCATGTAAGTAGTTTACGCCATTTACGGTTAGACGTTTCGACTGATGTGTCTGTAAAACAATAAAATAGAACCGCCATATGGGGTTTCGGTCAAATTACTATTTTAATATAATAAGGATAGAGGATGACAGTTTCAGTCGAATAGTTTGTTCGTATTAGCATTTAGTGATAATTGGTAATGCCACGATAGAGCGAGAGGACAGTCTTCGATACGAAACGGTTGTGATACAAGCTTAAAACATCTATTACTATGGCTTCACTACTTTGTTTAGACATAACCAACAGCTGATCTAAATTGTGACTAAACGAAAAACTTAATTTACTTTTTAATTTATAAAATAAAAATAGGAGATTCTGAAGTCGATGCGCATATTTTTTTTGTATGTGTACGCGATACTTTCTAAAGAGTAGTTCAGGGTTATATCTTGAAGTTGGTGCGATTTAAAAATGCAAAATGCGATTCATCCGAACCGAAACGCGGGAAATAAAACAAACATTTTTAGTGCTAATATCTAAGCTCTTAAAGACGAGCTTTTGGAGTTGACGCCAAACAAACAGACAGTTAAATTAACTACGTGAAGCGTAAAAAACGTAAAATGATGGCAGCGGCATTGAATATTGATTACTACTAGTGGAGCAATGCGGGCGCCTAGACTGGGCAACTATGAAATGCAGTGAGTTTTACGCATTAAAAAAAACCATCAATTTCTATCACATATTTAAGTAGGTTTCCAGAAAACAAATCTTTATTAGAAAATATACTAGATTTCGCTTGTGGCCTCGCGAGAAATACCTAGGTCTTATAATTATATCATTACCAGTGATCGGAATTGGGTGAGTATATTTACCTACAGTTTGTAGAACAGAGATAAAAATCGGAGATTTCCTTAAAATATTTTTTTTACCTTACCGATAATTTACCGGGATTTTAACTACGTAAATTCAAACATCAAATTAATTAAATAGAAAGTTCTCTTGTGTAAATATTCTTCCATATAAATTTTTTCACATGGCTCTTCATTTTTAATAACTTCAAAAAAAAAGGTTTTCATTCGACTATTTTTGATCATTTTTTTGTATGTTTGTCACGAGGTAAATATTAATAATAAGATGTTTAAATTCACGTAATTAAAGATCCGGTAAATTTACCGGATCTTTAATTACGTGATTTTTTTCCATTTTTTTACTCTAATTTTTATCTCTGTTCTACAATCTGTAGGTAAATATACTCACCCCATTCCGTACACTGATTATTACACTTACAAACCCAATTTTTAGGCGACCCAGAGGTGTTTACTGCATGTTGGCATTTGGTGCCTATACTCTAGCCAAATCCGATGAAGAATGTTTAAAACAAAACGTTGCCTAGCAATCACTGACAGGCATATAATAACAACCTTTTAACAGTACAGAACCTACCAGACAACAGTAAATTTTTTTTATAAAAATTGTTTATTGGTTAATTATAATGTTTTCTTTTAAGTCAAGGGCCAATACTCATTGCTTTGAAATAATAGAAAATAGATTTATTTCAGGATTCAATCATTTATTTTTTGTAATACAAAAGGCTGATTTAACAAGTGTGCTTGGTTAATACTATTGCGTTTAGTATTTTATTAAACCTTTAATATTAAGATACAAAAAGAAACATTGACATAATATTTATCTATGCATCATTACCTTATTAACTACTTCAGTTGGAAGGTTGGTATATAAGTGCGAAAATGTTCATAATACCTGAGTTCCTTTTGATTATAGGGCTGTCTACTAAAAATAATTTATGCTTTACTTTTTTTTTCGTTTTATTACTTAAATATTAACGTTTTGCGAGTGTTTCTAGTGATATATTGAAGAATAAATATATTACTTAAAGTATTAATAAATAATGTGCAGTAATCTAGTCAGAAATACGACCTTTAGAAAAAAATGTAACCTCAGTTGTGATGACCCTAAATTGGTTTGTTTACATTTATTCGTCATCGGATTTGGCTGGAGTATAGATAAAGTTCGCTCACTAGTAGTATTATTATTACGCTATGCCAGCGGTATGCCCGGGGGCGGGCGGCTCAGAATTAGTTACAATAGTTTAGGTGCGTTATCGTCGCCAGCCTATATACGTCCCACTGCTGAACACAGGCCTTTCATAACATGGGAGAAACACTTCGAGGATGGGCATAAGCCATAACATCACCACTGGCCCAATGCAGATTGGTGGGTTAATGCGGTTGCAGTAACAACCGGGACCAACGGCTGGCAGGTGCTTACTAAGACTAAAATGGTGATTTTATTTTTCGTTGTTCAGTTTCTTTTTATTGGTATCGTTGTTACTTTTTAAATTAAATGTTACAGCGAGATTGTATTTTACGATAACATTTTTGGTAAGTATTCATATTTTAAAAAATCAGTAAGTTTTTATACTGATTTTTCGTTTAAACAAAATTTTGAGTTGAGTCACTATTTAGTAGAGAATCAATATACAAACAGCAGCGTATAGCATGATTTTAAACTGTATTACAATCATTGTTATTATTATATGAGTGTAATGTTAATCAATCCATGTCCAGCAATCGCTCACTTTGTCATTTTAAAATAGTTTTGTAAACAGTTTTTTCAATTCCAATTTTAAATATTGAACTATGGTGATTCCATTTTGTTTGTATAATTATACTTTCGTTGTATATTTTCTTTTGTCTTGTGTTTATCCAGACTCCTTTGGGGTTGACTAGTTTATCATTTTATTTAATGTATTTATTTGTTGGACACACCGTACGTTACTTCCGTCTTAAGTTTCAAAAGCCAATTACATTACGTTATAATAAAAGTCCCGATTGTAAGTGTATTGTAACCCGTTGTTACACTAGCCTATGTATCGTGTAGTATACTTCAATCATGACTTAATTTATCAGGTGAAGCAATTGACCCTTCAGAAATAGGTAAAATTCATTGATCGGTTGACCTGTACTAATATGTTCTATTTGTAAAGTGGTGGTCGATATACTTATACTTAAGTTTTTAAGTAGATAACTTCCCAATCACAATAATATTGGGTGTTAACAGTAGTTCTCGTGCCCTTACGCACGATCATTTAACATTATTATATTTAGTAGTTTGGACTTAATATGTAGACAGTCCTGATCTTTAAATCGTCAATAAATATTTATATACATGTTCGTGAATCAACAGAATAACAGAATTTAGAGCCTGAGGTCTCAATACTCTCGTGTAGTCGCCACCGGGTCACCGGACCATTGTTAATGTCTGGACATTTTTGAATAAGTATACCTGACATCGATTTTCAACTAGCGGCGACAGCATATTGATTAGCGATGTATCGTGTCGATTATAAAGCTTATTGTACGTTCAAAGATCATAAGTAGTTATAATGCGAGATATTGAGCGATGTTCGCGTTAAATATGTGAATTTTGTAAAAAAAAGTATTTCAATGTTTACACTTGCCAAGTCAGTGTTTTCGAAAGGAATTTTACACGTTGTTGATCAAAATAATTTTAATATGTGGGATTGTGTATTTTATAATTTATATAGATCGTTGAAATGTTTTTTAGGTAAGGCTATTAATACCGCCGTCACGGAATCGAGGGATTTTGTAATTTATGAGGTACGTTTGTTTTAAGACTATCATAATTTTTATGCAACCGTGTAATCAATCAATTTAGTTCGACAATTGAAACAGTTTTTGAAATGACTTAGCCATTCGCCTTTGAAATGGGTCGACAGGCGTAAAACGCTTCCGCGAAGTGGTCATACCGTTCGTTGGTTTCATAATTGTGATATCTTGTTAGAACCAAAACAATTGAATGTTTAAAGTATGTTTTTTATCATAAACCCTTTCTTAATTTTTTATTATTATTTTGTTAGGCTATGTTATAAATGATGAGTTAACATGAGCTTGCACGTTTATCGACCCGTCTTTACATGAAACGATTATTCAGTATTGTTATGTCGATTTTAACCTGTGTAATCAGCAATCAATATTAATCACAATTAAATCACATTATTTAATTTATTTTTATTAATTTATGCGATATCCGCCTGTGGTCATTTTCTGGTTTACGGGCTGCCTTTTAATACAGAACCATCAAATTTAGTTGCGTAAATTGGTCGTTTTAAGATTCTGTGACACAAAAGGTATTAGAAGTCCTACTGCTAAAAGAGCTGTCTGCGTGCAACTAAAAAATATTAACTGGAACCGTGCTCTGATTTTAGTTACCAATAACTCGCAGATTAGGCAGATTTTAAAATGTTTCGGCTATCAAATTATTGAAAATAAATTGTCTCGTGAAAATATGATTTAACAGCTTGTATGACACAAACAGAATTGATCCTGGCATAATATTTATTTATAATTAGTAATGTAATAATTGTATCCGAAATGGGTGGATTCCACTATTTCCGTGAAAGACCGAACTGAGATAAGTACGACTGGGTTTCATTACTAATGTTGAGTCAGTGTATCCATTGTCGAAAAATGATCGCAGTAGTAAAAGCAACTTTGCTATTTTTGTAACGTTTTCGTAAGGACTTCTGGGGATATTAAAGAAATAATCTTTCTTTGGTTTGTTTAGCTATTATATCCTTTCTCGTGCATGTGACCAATATCATAAAATATGTAGCTGTCGTTTTGGGTATAGGTGTTTCAAATAAGGAAATTCGTCGATGGATAAAGTAGAGATGGATAAAGTATAAAACAAACAAAACTAATTTGGTTCAATATTTTTTGCAAAGATTACATTTTCATATAATATTTATCAAAGAAGTGAATAACTCAGAAAGTAAGTTAGGAAACAATTTAATAGGTTTGAACATTTGAACTTAAACTATAAGACAATATTATTTTTATACGTGTCTAAAACACCCATTAAATAAAGAATAAATTTTAATTAACTTGACATTATCAAGAAATAATCCCAAATTTAATTACCTATACTATTACATCAATTAGTAATTGTAATGATGAACATAAACACCCATCAATATGGTTTGCCAAAACAAAATATTTAATTTAAAATCAACGAACGCTACCATGGTTATTAAAATGACAACTAATTTACCTAATACCGACGATTCCCTTATGTGATTTAGCTATACGTACCTACTCCAAACAGCTAGTCTGACACCTAACAAAAGTAATGTAAGGTCAAGAAACGTTTCTGACAAGTTATTCGGAGATTTTGCAAAGGAAATAATGGGACCAATCATCCCCAGAACTTCCATCACAGAAAATACGAAATGGAAGTAATGGAATCCACCCCCCGAAATATGCAGCGGTATGTCGATTCTTACATGTTTCGCAAGTATTATATTGTGTTATTAATTTATGAGTAGAGTAACGAATAACTTCTTTATCTGTTATTGTACGTGTATTAATAAAATTATAAAAAATAGCGGCAAGTATAACGCTGTGTAGTTTGGAGGAATATTTTAAATAATCAACACGCAATTATTGTAAAGCATCCATTCGATGTCACGTCTGCAGACAGTTTTGTAATATGTGTTCAATACTATTATACACACGAAATAGTTAAACGCACACGTACGTCATTACTAAAATTGAAATAAACATCTGTTTCCATCAATAAACTTGTTTTTATTTAAATTCACCTGTAAACGCAGTGACAACAATTATGTAGTAGGGTTTTTTGACAATTAGTGCCCTCAAGGGCGTCACCAAGGGTGGGCGGGGGGGTCAGCTGCCCCCCCCCCCCCCCCACCAGAGATTAAAAAATCAAAAAATGTAGCCAATAAAACTCCAACGAATTCACAAAGTATCATAAAAAAATATTTTATAGACGGTTTTGGAATAAAACCAACAAGAATGTTATGTTATTGTGGTCTAGAAAATTAAGAAAACCCCAGGAACTTATTAATTTATTAACTGTCGTAAATTATTTTTGTTCGATATTTCATATATTTTAATAACAATGGTGTCAAGAGCTCCTGACGCTCTTTACATTGAACTTTGAACCGTTCCTAATACAATCACCGTACAGCAGAGGTAATCCGCGGTTACTCTCGCTACAAATGTAAAGCTTCGATCATGCTCTTGAGTTTTTACCGTACCTACATTTTTTTTATACCACTAAGGTGGCAATCAAGCTTACTGGCCACCTGATCGTAAGCGGTCAACGTAGCCTATTGACGCTTGCAATCGTAACACCAGGGGTAGTCGCGTTGTCGACGCTCTATAAAAACCTTTTCAAGCCCTATTTGAAGAACCCCATGCTGTACTTTTTAATATTCAACTAGATGACAACAAGCTGACTGCCCACCTGGTGGTAAGTGGTTCCCGCCGCCTATAGACACAACCTGCAACAACAAGGAAAAAAATCACGATGTCATCTGGAGACCTAAGATCAAATGCCTTTCATGGCCAGTAACTACACTGGCTACCTTTCCCTTCAATCCGAAACAGCTAACAGTTTCACGGCTGAAATTAGAAAGGCAGTGGTACTTGTTCGAGAAAACCTCTGTAGGGAGCTCATTCTACAACCTGAGCGGCGTAAGCGGGAGAAAGTTTCTCTGAAACCGTACAGTAAGCGACCACTTTGGTCCCAACGTGTGAGGGTGAAATTCCCTGCCGCTGGCGAGCGGTGCGAGGACAGAAAGAGGCCATGGGCATCATGTCGAATAATTCCCCAGAACACAACTCGTTATGCAAACGGTAGAACGCACATAATGAGGCAAATTTTCTCCTTTGATTAACACGGAGTGAGGCCTACGCCTATCGCTGACGGGACCCTGACGATTTTATAGGACCCCCGGGCAAATAATTCCGTTCTACCCACTCAAATCCACCGCTAAAACCCTCTTCCATCATTATGAGGCGACATGCGAACAAACAAGCAGACAACCCTGCCACTCTGCGGTCATCCCGCCTAACTGCGAGCCTCTTCCAACTCCACTCTATCCATATTTGACGGGCCGCGTTATACATATGAGTTTTTAACTTTATTATATGAGAATAGTACTCATTCACACCGTCTCGTGGTTATCACATTACACGTCCCGTACATAGAGGAAGACACCAAAATTTAAATTTTAATATTTGCTAAATAATATTATATTTTTTGTTTTATTTTGAATATTTTTTGGAGACCAACAGATTGAAATTCGTAGTAGGAAAAAATGATAAAAAAGCTAATAAAAGGTCAAGCAATTTAGGTAGGTCTTAATATGGTGGTAGGCCTGAATGTAGGGTCGTCTGGGTAGATACCATCGCCTTTCTTATTTCAGCCGTGAAACAGTTCGCTCTGTTTCGGATCGAAGATCTACTCACTAGAATAATCTTAATTGCAGCGAATAGTGTTAGGTACACTATTCGCTGCAATTAAGATTATTCTAGTGAGTAGAGACATATTTTATAATTACCTTTTCTCTAAACAACTAGATAACAAACAAGCGTGCGTTGTCATCCTCAGGTCTAAGATGAAATGCCGACCGTGCCCAGTATAATTACACTGGCTACCTTTAAATAGAATAAATCATGATCTGGCGAAATAAAACCACAAGTTTGTTTATTAAACATTCTATTATAGTTGGTTAAACTTATACTAGAGTCGTTTACATATCACAAAAAAGTGTTCTGAATCGCAGCACGAGCAGTACAAATATATAAATAGCAAACACGTTTTGGTCCGAAATTATTACCAATTCCTTATACCAATTTGCAGCCTGATATATACAGAGCGTTTCGCCACTTTCGAATATGTTGAAATTAAATTAATACGTAAAAAACAGAATTTGTAGGTAAATATTATAACAAAATGCGAAATACATAGTTCAAAAGAGTGTTCTTTTGAACTTAGTTCCAGACCAGTTTATTTTAGCTTGGACTAGATGTGATTTAATAAAGATTGGTCAAATAAATCTGAAATTCTTAATACGGAAATTACATTTCCGCAAGTAAGCCCTATATTAAATCGACTTATTCGACCACACTATCTACAAAGAGCACGCGTAGTTTTAGCGTAAAGAGCTTAAACATGAGATGTTCATTGATTTCGTTAATAAATTCTTTGGGGAGATGTTTTAGTCTTTATTACATTAACTTAACCACATTATTCGTCATATCCTCTATGAACACACATTGACGCGTCTTCTTAATTTGTAGGTTATGGCAAGCTATAGTATGATCAAAGTTTTCATCGGTGCATCTTACCTGCAAGATCTACCCATAATCCAAAATCATTTTATCACCAATTTATCTAAGTCGGTAAATATTTGCAACGAAAGTTGTAGGTGAGCAAGTGTATATTGTCGCAAGCTTATAAAAATTGAACGTAACGTGGCAACGAACGTTTAAAATGCGAACTACAAGGACAAATTATCGAAATGCTCTTGAGGCATTGACGACATGATAGTAAAACGACATACTTGTAAAAACGTCTGAAATCTGACATCGTCATATTATTAGTAGAACATCTACAAAGTCGAAAATTAATAGTAATGCTTGTTTCCACTAACATTTCCTTAGCGTTACGATTATCTAAGGGGCCGTTCAAGTATTACGTAACGCAATTTCCGAAGAAAAAAACCATGTTACGTAACGCGTTGTTCGAATCCCCCACCCGCCATGGTAACGCTTCGTAACGTTTTACAAGACCTCCTCCCCCAAATTGCGTTACGTAATACTTGAACGGCCCCTTAACGATTTTTATCTCGGTCTATTAGGAGATAGAAAGATACAAATGTTGTTAAGATTCGCCTAAGTCTAAGCAATGGTTACCATAAGTTTATCAGAGGTTATTTATAATAAAATGTCATTTATACCCATGTCGTCATGATTATAAATTAACATTATGCTGAACATCTCTTACATAGTCATGGTAACCTGGTACTTCAGGTAGGAAATATACAAGTATTAACTTAACAACTGAAGCAACGGACTGAATGAATGTAAAAAAACCTGGGTATTATCTGCAGAATCATAATGGAGTACCTACTTTCAAAACACCTATAAAATACCTCGATTTACTCATTTTATGTTTGACTCTGTAGGCTTTCTCCTAATATGACAATGTCAGATTTCAAACGTTGTACTACTACCTAGTAGGTTGTTTTACTTTCATGTCGTCAATGCCTCAAGGGCGTTTTGCTAATTTGTCCTACGTATACCTACGGAGAAACTAAATGCACTGCTTGCTAACACAATTTTTAGGGTCGAGATTGAATACCTACCTTTCTAGTGCTTGACACTACAATCGTTGCAAACTCACTTTTCCAATTGCAACGCTGGTTGCTCCGACCATTGTACCTCATTATTCGCTTTACATTCATGAACAGTCATTTTCAACTCTTTACGGGCTGATGCTGCGATTCGTAACCTTTGAGTAGCGACAGCCAATAACAAGACAGTTCTAAAATAGGTATAGCACATAGACTATACGGGGTATAGCATGAACAACTATAACTACGGGGCACCTCTTCAGCCCCATTAAATATCAAATACTTAGCCTAATCTCAATTTTCCCCCAATTCGTCAAACCTCCAAACTTTCATATTAAAATTCTGAGTTCACGAATACCATTGTAAATCTTACAATAAAGTACAGATAAGCAGACATTGTTTGCGAAGAATGAAGTCATTTCTAATTAAACACATCTTAAGCTAGTCGTTCACAACAGCAGCTGTTAATTATAGATATCAAAATAATTTAAACAATTTTTAATCAGTTTATCAGTTTTTAGGTCCATGTCAGTGATGATGACGAAACACGATAATAGTCGTCCCTGGGACACGACCACGGCATCGTAACTTTGTTCCAGAGAAACGAAAGAAGAGAAACCGACTCCTCCGCAGTGGAACCTCTTTAGCAAGCTAAGCATGCTGCATCTGAAGTACAGTATGCACAGTAGCACCGATTGCACATCTTCAGATAACCATATGTTAACAATTACAATTGTTATAGGCACAATTCCGTGTCTGTGGCAGTGTCCCCGTGACGTGCAATATTCTGTAATCAAAAACAATATATTTTTGATTACAGAATATTGCAAATTGGTAGAAGAAAAATATGCTGCTTTGATTACTCCATCAAGTTATATACTTATGAGAATATTATTTAATTGAGACATCAATACATCGTTCACAACATTTATTTATTAATATATTATAAGGTAATATTAAACTTCAGTGCCGATATGCTGATGATAACTAAAATAAGTTATGTTGTCTGAGGCGGATATTTTTCCTCACAAACGTCTTGGATATTGCTACTGGAATCACATGATTGCTGATCTGGTTGATCAAGTGAAGTCAATAAATTATGACAACTAAACATTATAATTAAAATGCATAAGAGCTACAACGTAATAAAGATTCCAGACTTGTTGTTTCGGCTACGTTATTGGTTTTCCTGGATGTAGCCTCGTTTTTAGAGTTGGATCTTATCACGCCATGTTACGATTGACTTAATGTAATACATACACCGAAATATACACCAACAATCAGTCATCGGAGGCCTAACATTAATATTACCTTGTTGCACTTACATAAACATGTTGACCGAGACACCGATCCCGCCCATCAAAGCGGAGTGGGGGCTATCCAGCAGCACATTCCTCAAATAAATCCAATCTCATCCAACATTAACTCCATTCCGCTTGTATTGGACGGGTAAAATATTACTATTGATTACAGGATTATCTATTTTGAAATATAATCATTGAACATTTAATTTAAACAACGGTTTTGGAAGATTTGGTTATTGTATTTTTCGCTTGAAACTTAGTTTATGCGAACAATAAAAAGACCAAATGTAACTTCGATTCCAATGTGACCGTAGACACGCGGATCGCCCTTTCATGGTGTAGTTTTAATAATAAACTGTATTCAATAATCCAAATTGATTATGAGTACCTATCTCTACACGTCGCCGGTATGATGCGAGCATGTGATGGGTTTCTACGTCCAGTCAATACTATATTTTCAGTGTCTTGTCCCAAATACAGTACCTAAATCGATGTTTTGATTACAAGCAAAATACATTTTATCGATTGTTTTGCGCAAATTGGATTTTATTCTTCAAACATGTCTCACGCTAATATTCATCATCATGTCCTCACGGTTGTACGATATCTTTCATGAAGTCCAAACCAAGCTATTAACAATTAATTTAATTATACGTACCGCTTGCCTAATCGGACTCCCCTCGCCCTTTCAGTAGCCAACAAACACTAGTTATTTATCAAACATCAACAACATTTTACAAATAAGGCCTATCCAATTATTATTATTTATTACCCATAGCACTCTGCCGTGATTTTTTCGCGACAAAATGTCCACTTACGTTACAATAGCTTACAGCAACTTGATCACTTCAACGTAATCAAAATAACAAAAGGCTGCCAGATATGTATGCACTTAATAAAAGTCTTATCTTTTTAGGCTCATTTTCATTAATTAATCACATAGTCACAGCGGAATTGCTTGCTTGGTGGTGTAGCAAAGAGTGTAGCGAAACTTAAGTTTTTAATTTGATACCAACACGGAAAATCATTTACAATGTTTATGGAGCATACAAAAACATTGTTAATGATCAAAATTGAGAAACAACCATCACTCGTCTCGTCTTGACACATCTCTTCGTATCAACTTATGAAAATGAACCTTAGAACAAAATTTTAGTTGACGAAGCAGATACAGTTGTGTGTTAAAAACATGTTGCATGTGGATATACATTATATTCATTCCAATGTTATAACGTTTAGCTAGCCAGGCTTTAACATAGCCTTTGAATAACGATATCAAGTTATCAACTGTTCCATAGCCGTCCTCTTTCATACGTAACCTCCACGTATGAAAGAGGAGTGGAGGTTACAGTAACCCAAATTTGGTTATAAAAGACTACTGTCTTTTGACAATTTTTCACTAAATGTACATGCATACTTTAACCAAAAATAAAAAAGATCACTCAATCCAGATGCACATAATTTGGGTTAGGTACTACTACTGTAGGTACTACTGTACTTAATCAAACAAACTTGTCTAAGTACCTATGTATCTTGCACATATTCGTATTAATTTTGTTTAAAGAAACTCCACTGCTGTATCTGACATGATGGATGATTTATATAGATCGCAGCGCAGCGTCGCTATAGAATTTTTACATTACTTTTTAGAATAGTTTTAAAAGTATTACATAAAATATCACATTTGTGAGAATATCTTACAGGAAATTTGAAATGTGTAAGATCACTTTTCATTGGCAAACCGATGTATAATAATTATTATAATAAATATTCTTCAAAACTACGTCATCAAAATGGTTTTTAAATAAACTACTTGTATACTATGATAAACATGATAGAGAGTGATAATTATATGACTATGTATTAACATACTTAATAAATTATAAAAATTCATGCATTAACAAAGGAGGTAATTAATTATTTAGATACAGCCTATTAAAATTATAATATACTATTAAGTAATAAATAAGTCAGTTATATTACATAACACGAACAAACATAATATTGTAATGATTAGAAAAATAATTCAAGGAAGACTATCTCCAGTGATAATGTTGTTATATATATTTCTAGAACTAATACAAGACTATCTCAAGATAAAATTGTGTGGTATAATGTCTTAAACACCTGTTTTACTATGAATAAAATTTTAATGATATCGTAAAATATTTGGACGAAAAATATTTTTTTGTATATTTACCGTTTTAGTATTATTAGTACCTATGCCACGTAAGTATTGGGAAACTTGTAATTAACAAAAAAGAATCAAATTCTGTCACTCAATGAAGCGCTGTTCGAAAGTTCTGCTCGCCCTGATGACTTTTTGTAAATTAGTTTGGTTTTATGTAGATATAGTTAGCGTAGTGGAAAATATTGTCAAGCACAGCACAAACACAACCGCAGACATTGTTAGAGCTTTTCACAGAGTTACAAGTATCTATATTTAAATCATGTTGAATACTGAAACATACTTCCGGCATTACGCACTATTGTGACGTGTGCTTGTGCCACAGTTTTATTCTCTCGATATCGAATACATAAGTGATGCCCTCAGTTCGGTTATAAACTATGACTATTGTTATTACTATTCACAGACTTCTAGAAAGGTGTACAAAGTCACAGTGCATCTGGGTAGAAGGGGCTAGAATGGCAATGTGACCAACTGGAGTTGCCTTATTTACTGTCTTCACGCGTAGACGACACTTTCCACTTGCCAACTACATTTGAAAAATGTTGTGATAATCTTGTTTAGCTTAGTTATTATTTTACATCACATTTTACTTGAGGAGCTGGCAAACAATTGAACCAAGGACTGAAACACGAGTAACACGTCCATTCATGAGAAATTCTTGACTATCCTCAAAGTCCGAGTTCTGAACCAGTTGTTTCTGTATAAGGATTAAACGCTGTTGCCGCATCATTAATATATTTTCATTTCACTGAGGGTAAAATATTTATTTATGATTACGTCAGCATTTAGTAGTCGAATCAGTAGATATTTGGAGCTCATCCTTGTATTTCGTAGTTAAGCTTCGTTCGTGCGTGAGTTACAAGTTACTTACTTTAAAAGTTGTTTAAATACGCGGGCGCTAATAGCAAATGTTTTCTTCTGAAATAAGTAGTAATTTATGAAGGAGCACCGTAGTACATATATTATGAACTTTCCACAAAAAAAATGTTGAGAAAGAAAGTTAGAAAATTCCCTTATAGTAAGTTTAGATTGATTCGTACATGTTATGTACATTGCCATATTAAAACAACTTTTAAGCAGAAGGTATATCTACCTATGCAAATTTGATTTAAAACGATAAGTACCTACCACTCCATTAAATCTATACTTGAATAAAAACAGTCATAGTTACGAGTATTATCTTTTGGTTTAATTTGATAAAATAAATGGATCTAACTATAGGTAGATAGCTATGTAGATATAATCATGTAATATTAATAAATAGAAATACTTTTATAAAAATAAAAATTAATTATTTCATTAGACTCCGAAAGTAAAACAAATATAAATATTGGATGGTAGAAGTATAATAAAATTTATAATTAAGTATATGTTCAATATAACAGTAGGAGATAACGAGGAAAAATTGTACAGGTTGTGTGTAAAAATTTATCTGATATGTTTAGGTCTAAAAGTTAAAATTTTGAGCTTTTTGTTGACTTGTGCAAACTGATGCGATTGCAAATATTGCGGTCGCGAATAAAAAATAACGTTGAACATCCGTCGTACTGATTATGTAACATACCTATAGACGGAGTGCCTACTTATCGATTTAATATACCTAATTTGGTTATTGCTAGCCTACATAACGGGGAGATGCAATGTTTTAGTTGCAAATCCAATATGGTATTACTACAACAAATGTTGGTCGACGATGACTAGGCACAACATCCCCTGATGAAGACGGTTACTATAGTCTATACGCTTATAACACCACCCCATGTGTACAAAAAATGTGGCACACATTTTTTGTACACTGCACTGATCGAATAAGGGTGCGAAGGAATGGTCAACGCTCGTTGCGTTTTAACAGGTTGGGCGCTTCTCTCCCGTCCGTCCACGACACGACTCATGTGAGCCGAGGTCCAAACCTTTAGAGACACCCAGGATTGTCACTCCCTCAAGGCTCAAGCGCCCAGCACCCGTGCCACCATCTTTTATCTCGATCCAGTTTTGGACCTAAACTGAGTAGAATCGTTAATTCGTACTACGACGCAATGCAGTTTAGGAACCAATACTGAACCGAGCGGAATATGAATCGCTTTTAAAAAGATGGTGGTAGGGCCCCTGCAGACTCTAAACGACAGCGAGATTAGAAACCCTCCAGTCAAAATGACGAGGGTTTCGATATCAAGTTCCTGTATCGACTTTTTAGCATTCTCTAACGGCACACAGCCTTACCTACTTAACTTCATCATCATCACCAGCCTATATACGTCCCACTGCTGGGCACAGGCCTTCCTACATGGAAGAAACACATGAGGAGTTTGGGCCATAACACCACCACGCTGGCCCAATGCGGCTTGGTGGGTTAAAGCGGTTGTAGTAACAACCGGGACCAACGGCTTAACGTGCCTTCCGAAGCACGGAGGAGCTCGAGATTATAAATTTTGGTTGACCCATCCCAGGGTCGACCATGGCGAAAGTTGCTTTGTTTTCGTATTCGAAACCAGAGCGCTCAAACCAATGCGCCACGGAGCTCCTCACTTAACTTAGAACACTTTAAAAGTTCTACGATTGTTCGTCCCGTACAAACCATTAGGTGAATAACTTAATAACGAGCATCAAAATTGTCTGGATTTAGTGAGACGTATTTTAATTCGGCCGGTGTTTCTTTTAAAAGCGCTGCCTGCAGAACTGCGAATAGGAGATGTGAAGACAACGTAACCTGGTGGTCCCACCCAAACCTCTCTTTTACTAAGTATATTGTTTCTCATATCTTATTCGATTCACTTAGGTAGTAACATTATTGGTACACAATGCCTCCCTCCACGACACGACTCACCTGAGCCGAGGTCCGAACCTTAAGAGGCACCCTCAGGTTTGTCCCTCCCTCAGGCTCAAGCGCCCTGGAGACTCTAAGAGTCAGCGGGACACTTCCCACGGAGGTAATGCCTGGCGATTAAAAATCCTCCAGAGGCGAATTCGCCTCTCAAGGCTTGAGGATTCATCAAGGTTCTCACCTCCTTAAAACCCCGATTACGCTGTAAAGGCCAACTGCCAACCAACGGCCAACTGCGGCCAACAGCAATAGTCCGTTCAAAAAAGGTACATAATGCATGATTATCTATGCTAGTGATGGCGATAGATTTATTTTTGTCATGCATGATGCATCACATATTTTATGTTAAGATAATTTACTACCGACGCATCCAAAGCCGACTGAATAGACAGAAAAAACATTCGAGTGTTAAATAACTGTTATAACTTGACCTCCTTGTCTAGGCTCATCTGCCTGCCCTGGGATTCTGTCATGACAGTGACGATGATGTTGATTTTTGAGGACAAAATTAAATGTTGTAGTAATACCATTTTATATTCTTAACCGATTCAGGGTCAATCATTAGTCCATAAACTACGATGTCAAAACGACTTCCAGTTCACCTGAATCTATATAATACCTATATTTGTTATAAAATTAATAACAATGTCGAATTTAATAGATGGTGTGGGAACGATAAACTTGTGCGTGGGCACCAATTTAACCAGGTTTTAGAGTAAGCATATAAAATATTTAACTAGCAAAAATCTTAATTATTTAAATTAATAGAAATAACTTATTGTATTAAAAAGATCTTATACCTGTTGTCGGTAAGGACCTTTTTCAATAGCTACTGATATTTATAATTATTTTGAATTTAGTAGGTGTATGCTACTAAATGCAAATTGATTATATCTTGACGACGAACTTATAATACGATAAATAATTATACCTAAATATTATAGGAACAGAAAATGAGATCCTCAATAGTTAATTAATATCACCATAACTTAAAATAATTTGTTGAACTAGAAAATAAGTCCAGATCATTAGTGCAGCCGAATCATTCAATGCTTCGTTATTAAATGGCCTTTTAGTCAACTTAGTAGTAGTAGAAAATAATTGTGGAAGCAAAGGGACTACTACTTCACAAAGTTTTATAATAAAATTATGACTAGGGAATTTCATTCAGTTCCTATTGAAATGAAATTAATGATACTTTAGAAAACATACAGACTGCAAAAATGTCATGTATGGCCTAGATATTTTTATAAATATCTTTCACAAATTAAAAAATTAAATAAGGAATTTTAACAATGGCACAGCACCTTGAAGCCTAGAAGTCGTACAAAATATCATCTGTAAATATAAAATGTATGTTCTTCAATAAAATTGCAACCAAGCAATATCAAAACACTAGCGGCGTCGGAATCGACATAATAAATTGAACCAAACACATTCTTAAAAATAAATATGTACCTTCTCTCCGAATTTTACCAGACTGTCAGCAGAATTAATCGGAAGACTATAGAAAAAAGGGTTGGTGTTGGGAAAAAATGTGTTAGAGAAGAATCGGGAAGTAGCATGTAGCAGGAACAGTCGCAATATAGGGGTTGGTAGGCCTAAGGGTGTTTAGTCATCCCAAGTATCATATGTGGAGTCCGGGTAGGCCCACGGCGGTCGGCTCGAGGTGTGCGACGTGGTGCTGTTGGTTCTTGCGTTGTAACTGTAATATAAAATTAAATCAAAATGTCATTTACTCCAAAAAAAGGACTTCGATTCGGAGCACTGGCTTGGCAAAATTTCATGATTGAAATAATGCACTCAAAGAATCCTAGTGCATGAATAAAATAGCCACTTAAGCTTTTCGATTTTTCATCCCTGAACTTAGGTGTGTAGGTAAGTAATTTTTAGTTTCTCATTTAAATAGTACCTACTTTGATTTCTTTTTTCTACTATGAAAAGATCTAAGTATTCGACAAGTTTTGAACTAATAGATAAAGTATCATGAAGTTTGTTTGGATCCACTAGTAGTTAGTAGGCTTTGAAATGAAACGTTTTCCGTTTTTTTTCGGGCGTAATTAAGCATGTGTATGGTGACATTATAGATGCTTAGAAAATTTAAATTAAAGGGGCTCCTCTACTTCCAGTATGAATACCCGTAATTTAAGTACGAATCTACGGAAAACGACCGGTGCTGCTCTAAAGCCGACAGTAGGTATACCTATGAGTTTGAAATATTATACTTAGAAAAACATTATGATACAAAGCAAATCATTACCGAGATTCAACCTGTTTGTAAGAGGTGCTTCCCGAAGTACCCCGGCTGGTGGATTGGGAGGGAACCCTCAAATCAGTCTCATGCCATGCCAACAGGGGGTCCGAGTACCTGAAAATATCGAGAAATACGCTAGCGATTTTCGCACCCAGTTTGCGAGGAAGTTAGTGTTAAATAATGTTGCTCTACAAATTTAGCTGCCTTCTAAAGTTATTGTCAAACTGGAAGCGCGGCTTATGAAGTGTTACCGCCGCACTTTGTAAACAACACTTGAGGTTTGTCAAAAGATACTGTTACGCATGCATGATGTGCTGTTGATTATTATAGAATTAGATGAAATCATTCATACTTTGTTTAGCTTAGAGAAAAACTACAATTTTAAAATTATTGTACACATTGTATTTGTGAGAATATAATAATCTACTTACTGGCCACCAAAGAATCCGTTGCTGCCATCACCCTCAAAGATATTGCGGTCGCGGATAGGTCGCGAGGCGCTGGGTGAGGCGGGGGGAATTGTGGTTCGGTCCAGAGGGTTGGGGGGCGGTGGAGTTGGCGCCGGCGGCTGCGGCGGGTTGGTCTCAAGAGTCGAGTTCTTGATGCCGTATTTGAAGTACATCACCAATCCTAAAATGGTAATTTAATGTGATAAAGATATTATTATAAGAAGCTTTCTTTTCTCATTTAATTTGGGGGGGGGGGGGGGGGGGGCAATGACCACACATATGACATCTTACAAGAGTTGAGGCTTAACACAAACTGCCAAATAACCATTTTACAAGCTATACGAGACAAAATAAATCCATTTTCCTTTATAAAAACTGTGATAATCTATGAAATCTCAACACATGTAATTTATCCATCTCATATTGAATTAAATTGGAAGAGATAGGTATATGTTTAAAATATTAAAATAGAATTTTGTCGCGTAGTCGTAGTTTTATAATAGAAATTTTAAAAACACTAATTAATAAAACAAAATGCTAATACGTCACTCTCATGTCACGTGACAACGAATAACAACCGCAGACCGCAGTGTATGACGTCACGTGTTTGGTAATAGTTGACATCACAGCGGTCACGACCACGGTTGCCAGGTGTTCGGTATTCTACCGAACCGTTCGGTATTTTAGCACTGTGTTCGGTGTTCGGTATGACAAATATACCGAAGTATGGGAGGTTCGGTATTTTTTTCTGATTATTTTTTCTCCCTAATAAACGAATGGACTGTCAAGTTTTATGCAATCTGCAATCGATGTTGCGTAGTATCCCTACTTAGTTCTACTTAGAAGAGATTCGAGTTCTACAAGAAACCTTGGAAGCAATAAAAGACCAAGCATCTTCATCCAATACTACGTTTTCGTGGAAGTCGTTTCTAAAGGCAGAAGTAAGCCCTAACTGGAAAAAGATTATGAAAACGATAATGGCAGTACCGTGTAGTAATGCTTCTTTGGAAAGAGTATTTAGCCATATGAACCATTTGTGGATGGACAGCCGTAATAAATTAAGTGTTGAAATGGTGAAGGTTGAATTATGTATAAGATGTAATTTTCAGTCCGACATGATATGCTGGAAGCATGCATCAGTGAGAAAAAATATAATTTTTATAAGTTAGGTCAGCTAGTTGCTCTTGTGCAATGGTACCTACTTTTTATTTCAAGTTAATTATATAAATAAATTATTGAAACTTTTTTTTGTTTGCTCGCTGTTCGGTATTTTTTTGAAAAAGACCTGGCAACCCTGGTCACGACACGTTACATGTTTTGGTGTTTTAGAGTGAAATTTTAAACTGAATTATTTTTAAAACATTAGTCGTCAAAATTTGTCAGCATTATAATACCTAATAATTTAATGACTAATTAAAATAATAATAATATGGAAATGTAAACGATAAGTTAGATATTGGCAATTGTAATAACATTGAGGAAGAACGGGGTCTCCCAGTACAAGTGTAATTTTTACTCATAAGGAGTTCTCTGCCCTGCTATAGTCGTGTAATCCATTGTTAAATAAAAAAAATATAAGTACTTAGGTTTTTTTTAACTTTTGATTTTAAAATGATTTCAACCGCCTCTGTGGTCTAGTGGTTGAGACCACCTGCCTCAGATCTAAAGGTCCGGGGTTTGATTCCCGTGGAGGCAGAAATTTTCTGTTCGGTTTGGTTGGTGGTAGGTTTTTTTAAGTCCGCCTGGCTAGCTACCACCATCTTACCTAAGTCTGCCGCCATAACAATAATGTTAACAGCGTTGTTGTGTTCCGGCAGTTGGAGGTAAGGAGTTCCTCTGTGGTTGAGGAATTCGGGTGTAACTCGCTTCCATCATCAGCCTTATCGACACTTAAAAGAAACTTACCAAGAGACATCCAGATGGTGAAGCGCACTAACGTCAGTATGGAAAGGTTTAGAATCAGGTAAATGTTCACTAGAATCGCAATCGTCGGGACAAAAGGCAAGCCGGGCGTCGTGTATATCAGGGCCACGCTGAAATATTAACAATAAATATATTAGTTAGTTAATAATTCGAAAACACATAGTTCCTAGTGACTAGAAAAGTACATATTTTTAGCGGGGTGTAAACCTTGGACATTTGGAAGAAAGTGAGAAATTCATTAAATATATTTTACAAGGAGGAGCTTGGTGGCGCAGTGGTTTGAGCGCTCTGGTTTCAATTACAAAAACAAAGCAACTTTCGCCATGGTCGATCCCGGGATGGGTCAATCCAAATTTATAATCTCGAGCTCCTCCGTGCTTCGGAAGGCACGTTTAGCTGTTGGACCCGGTTGTTACTACAACCGCTTTAACCCACCAATCCGCATTGATCCACCGTGGTGGTGTTATGGCCCAAGCTCCTCACGTGTTTCTCCCATGAAGAAGGCCTGAGCCCAGCAGTAGGACTTAAATAGGCTGGTGATGATGATATTTTACAAATAACTGATCTACACAGAGGATCTACGAAAATCTTGTGAATCCAAAATTCAGAAGCGAACGTCTCCCTTCACAACTTCTAAAATAATATGAAAACGGTTTATCCACATCAACTATACAGAATTCCAAAATGTCTCACCGGTTCTGAGGCTTCCTGGAGATAGCGAGCAACAGCATGAAGATGCTGAGCAGCAGGAACACCATGAGAACGGTGACGAAGGTTGAGGAGCCTGGACTGCCGTAAGCCGCGAGGAGGTCGAATGCGATGATTACGACGAACATAGTCCCAACGCACTTGATCACGAATAGGCCTGTAAATTACCAATAACAACTGTAAGTTAAGGCGATATATTGAAAAAAATCGTTGCTGAAAGATCTTACGAATCTGAAAATCAAATATACGTTACTTCATATACTTATCTAGATAGGAGTAGAACGAAAACACGATCAATAGGAAATTACTTTAAATAGGTAGATATCATTAATATTCAGAATCGTGTAGAAGCGTTTTTTTGTAGTCCATATGGTTATTTTTAAATAAAATAATTTGTGTATTTCGTTTACTTTTCACGCGCGATCGCTGTTTTGTCTTTTTTCCTCCTGCTGAGTCAGCCATATCTCTATCCCTATCGGTCTTGGCCGCAACAACGTTTCAATAGATCGCCCTAATTGCTGTAAGTAGCCTACATACAATGTAGGTCTGCCTATTAAGATATATTTTACTTATTCGCTGTGTTACCTTCACGTTGTCGATAAATAAACATTTTTAATGCCTATTTATCTACAGTGTTGTGGATAAATGGGCATTAAAAATTTAATAATTATTGTGACAAACCCCTAGCATATAAGAATCTTTGTAAGTAACACTTTTATGGACTCCGGTCTGAAATAAAATTATTTTATTATTATTATTATTATAAATCGCAATGCCTTAATGCCCAATCTCAAACACCTACTTAACATCCCACCTCATAAGACTGATTTCTACTCCTATTCCTTTACCGTCCATGCAGTTCGTTTGTGGAATCTACTACCGCCTGACATACGTGACTTGAACACTATTTCCGCCTTCAAGCGACGCGTCAAAGAACTTTACACACTATTTTTCCTCTCTTCCGTAAATGCTGTTTATAACTATTTTATGTTATATTCTATTTATCTATGTTATATTATATTATATCTTTGTTATATTATAGAAGTATATATGTACCGTATTTAATTGTTTATATTTTATTTTATTTTTAGTCAATTTATATTTGTCCACACACTGTGTCTACATTAATAATTGTAACTAACATATCCCTCTCGCAGGTCTGCTGGCAGAAATTTCTTTAGAAACAAGCAGTGCCTTTGTACAAAGATTATTTAAAAATTGTTTCTTTTTTATATTGTGTGTGTTTAAATATAACATTAGGTTAATTTAAAGAGGTGTGGATATGCACGTTTTGGGCCAATAAACGCCTTGTTCATGCCGTATTAAGCCGGGCCCAGATATGTATCATTTACCCGATCCGATCACCGTATCCGTATCAGCGTATCACGTATCAAGCCTCGTATCAAGTTGTGGACGCCTCGATTTGCTCCGTATCCGTATCTTTACAATAGTCATGATCGCGTATCAAATTGCCCCACCTTTGATGATCGGACAAAAACCAACACGACATGGGACGGGCCGTATCATAACGGTGTATCGAGATCGCGTATCACGATACACGTATCATCAACCGTCCACATATGTGATCATGATACGCGTCGGCGATACGGATACGGTAATGGGATCGAGCAAATGATACATATCTGGACCCGGCTTTAGCTATCGTCGCATATTTATGGATTCTTTTGACCGCTTCTCATCAGGTGGTGTTAAGTTATTTGCTGTGATTTGTATAAAAAAAGATAGTGACCGCAATAATAGACCTTAGCACTAAGTAAAGCCTTTACGTACGGCAGCATTTTTCTTCGTAAGCACACGCTAAAGTTTATTAATGATCAAATAGGGCGAGTAATCCTTTATTGGAAACTCCTTCACAGCATAACGCATACTCATGCGTTAAGCTGCCAAATCATATGAAAACTTTCTCAGTCCCCACAGCTGGAACCTAATAGTACAGACGACAACATATCAAGTGCAACAGTTTTACTAAGAAAGCCACTTATTTTACGAATACAGGGGCGCTTTTGAAAGCGAAGACGGCGTATGGTAGTGCCGGTGCTCCTAAAAAATACTTATTAAAAAAAATGCAAAAAAACAGCTGTTCCACAACTGTTCCACAACAAAATTTAGCATGAAATAGCGGTTTATTTGCGATTTCAAACTTTTTTTAACAAGTAGGTAAAAGTTTTAGGATGAACCGCACTTTTTTCAACAGCGTTCCCCTTGCACCCCATGTTTACAAACACAGTAAGGAATGCCTATCTCAAAGTCAAGCTTTACTTGTAACTCTTGTCGCCTGTACAATACTGCGTAACCAAAAACTTCTTACCAGCCCGCCGGAGCTCATGCACAATAGAGAAACTGTTATGTCTGATGTATGGGTACTTCACAGATTACTAAGCGTTTATGAGTTTAGGTCATGGCACACTATACCGGTTCCGCAACAGCACGGCTGCAGCACGGCGTCGCCTTGAACTTACGGCCTGGCCACGGGAACGGGCGGCGGCGGCGACTCGGCAACCACTGCGCGGTCACGACGACGCGCTGCGAGGCTGACATTGAAACAGCACGCAGAGGTTGCCGATTCGCGAGACGCATAACGCGCATGCGGTGAGTTCGTGCCCAGGCCGTTAGGCTACGGCTAGCCGCCAGCGCGCTAGCTACGTGTCGTCCGGAAGGTACAAGCTCACAGCCCGCGCGCCGGCCGCAAGGTCCAAGCTTGCTATTATATGACATTTGTGATTCAACACGCCTAGGACTTGCACGTTTTCATTATGTCTCGGTTACGTTCTTGTTTTGATGGCGACTCGGAGTCGGCGCGTAGTAAGCACGCAGCCGGCTCGCTGCAAGCAGCTGCGAGTTGAGTTGTATAGTAGCGGCGAGCGCGCTGACTGCTCGCCGTTAGCTTTTTCATATGAATATTGCAAAATATATTGAACAACTCACAACTTAATACTCTAATTTGAATGGCAAGTTAATTGCTGGGTTGGGACGGTGCCATTGCGGTGCCGGTATAGTGTGTCATGAGCATGGCTTTAAGATTGATAGGTAGTCTTTTACTAAAATCATTTGTATCATTTGATACTATTTGACTTGAGTCTTAACAGTAGGTAATAAAAGCCTATTTGACCTAAAACTTCTTGTTGAAAAACACAAAATAGACTTCTAGTAATTATAAACGTTTTAGACGAACTCCGGTGACTCAGTTTCTGCTAACAGCCCATCTTTTTTTTTACACAACGTGATGACAAATAAGCTAGCGGCCCACCTGGTGGTAAGCGGGTACCACCGCCAATAAACACCTGCAATAACAAGGAAAAATCACTTGATATTGCAGGTGCGTTGTCATCCTGAGGCCTAAGATGAAATACCGTCCATGCCCAGTAATTACACTGGCTACCTTTCCCTTCAATCTGAAACACAGCGAACTGTTTCACGGCTGCAATAAGAAAGGCGGTGGTACCTATCCAGACGACCCTACATACGGGCTTACCATCTAGTAACGTATGTTTATTTAGTGGTCTTTAAGTATCTGTTCAAGAATCAACGCCGTTTTCAAGAATCACCAATCGTCTACCACCGAAAAAAAGTATTTTCCGATGAACACTTGGAAATGAATGGAAATTTAGATCTGAACTTTAACCTTAAGCTCGTAGATTCATTCCTCTTCCTGAAATGACAAAAGTGGAAATATTTTTCCATATCAGTGACGGCCGACAGAGAAACACTTATTGTCTCCTGTCAAGTGGAGATAAGTAATCGAGAGAGATTTTATCCACGTCCAGTGCTCCCGTGCTAAGCCATCCCATGGCTATTTTATCCCATGTAGATATGGATTATACTGTACCATATCTAGCTAAGAGTGTAAAGTAATCGGAACTCAATAAATTGGAGAGTCAGAAAAAATAAATTAAAAGTTGTTAAAAATACTAATATAAATTCATACCGGAGCGCTCAGTAGCAGGGCCACAGTCCACCCAGGGGAAGATACCAGGGCATACGTAAGACATCACGTGCAACTGACGGTACAGAGCGTCGAAGAATCGCGCACAGCGCCCAGAGTTGCCAGATGAGCCGCCGGGTACAGCGCCTGAAAATAAACCTTATCATAGTGACTTACAGTGCGCGCCACGAGTCATGAAATTGCGCAGAAGACGATAAATAGGTGTCAGCTGAGGTAGGGTGTGAGGGGCGGGATGAGTAACAGCGACGCGCAACGACTCCTTGCCGCCCTCCACCCGCGCACGGTTTAGGATCGCTTTAGGTACCAGCGATAACACAAGTGTCACGTAATTTCAATAATCGGACAATACCAATTTATAAATTATTTGTTTGCAACTACAATTTTATGTGTTTATTTTAATAGTATTGTAAGTGTACAAGTACATAGTGTTATTTAGTTTTGATTTAGTAGGTATGTTTGAACTTAGTGTTTTTGAATAAAGTGTTGTGTATAGGTTGTATACAGGATGGTGCCCTCAATACGATAATAAATTAAAACATGGGCTATATTAGTATATAGAAATGGTTTGCTACCTTCAAAAACATCTTATTCAATTGATAATAATTAAAAATAAAGGTTTTATATGGAAAACCTTTTTTATTTATTGTTATAATCATTTATATCCTACACACAGTGAAATTATTTTTAATATCATTTACAGTTTTCTATTCAATTATACATGCGCAGTTGACGCCATTTTATTTCATCACTCGTGGCGCGCACTGTACTAGGGTTTAGAATTTTGATCACAAACGATTTATTAAAATCACGACCAAAGTTTGCGTAAAATGATTTTCGAATTGAAACTCCACTTAACTAGCTATTTAAATTTAAATGTCTTTTAAATTAACTAATTTGAAGAGTCATCAGACAGCCCAGTGATTAACCAGTATTCACACTACAACAATAAAATTTACAAGCTCTGTTTATTAATGATTTCAGAAATTTGCAAAATCTGTGAAATATCTTATTTATGTATAATATAAACGTATATAGGTATATTTAAATTTTGTTTAAGTGGAGGAATAAGATCTATTTATAAAATGAAAATGGTCGAAGTCGTTTCCTAAATAAAATACTTCAATAGCGAGCGGGGTAGGTTATAAAAATGTTAATGAAATTGTCACACGTGATCTAATTCTACTTCAGTGACTTGCTTCTATACTCAACGCGCGTATACGTATGAGATATTACTTTTAATAGTTAGAAACACATAAAAATTGTTTTCGTTTCAGCTTTGTCTATGTGTACTATTTCTTTGTCAAAAAATATAACACAAAAACAAAGATTGTCAAATGTTTGATGTATTTGCAGATTTTCTGTTGTCGCCACACGCGGATTGTTGCCGACTGAAAGTAGCCTCCAGTTTTTATTACATGATAGCGAATCATTTATATAGTCGCGAAGGTTCACGTGAACTGATTTATTTAATTCACTTTAGCTCTGAAGAGGTTAAAGAACTAATAGGTGAGAGTTTAAATTTTATTTGCCAATCCTAAATTATTAAAAATCGAATAACTAATATGGCTGAAAGTTTGGGATCCCGATCGTAAGTAATCCCGAAATCTTTTCTAACTTATACCCATCTATCTTCAGTGATGTGTTACTAGTACCTACATAAAAGGAATAAGTAAATATTTTTTTCAATATTCTCAGCATAGAAACTATTCCAAAAAAAACATAAAATAATTTCTGAGACCTATAGGCCTTATTAAATTCATTATTAAATACATTGTGAATATTTTCTTAATCTGATCTTTCACAGAACTTTCAATAATGAGAATATACGAGATATATATACATATTTTTAAGATTTAACTGAGTTCTAGCCTCATCGAAATAGACGAAAATTGCTTACTTCAGAATTCATTGCAAATAAAATATTAGAAGCCCCATTCAGCCGCTAAAAAAATCGTTATCTGATATAGAAGATCATAAATATATATTTTTTCGTTTTCTTCTGAAATAGGTATAAAATATTTGGCTAATTACCTAATAGTCATGTCGCAGTCGTCTGGTTAAATTAACCGGTTAACTGGACCCCCAGCCCGTTGATTGAACGCCGGCACCAGTGGAACCGCTGAAGGACAACTAGCCAAGTCATTAAACGTAACGTTGAACCAGATGGCTGAACTTCATGTCAGCTGTCTCCGAGCGTCATGTCATACTCCAAGTCGGTAAACGTTAAGTGAACCTAGTTAAATTAACTATCGGGATAGGATTTTATTGGATGCCAGCGTTTAATCAAAGGGCTAGGCATCCAATACGGCGAATTTAACCAGATGGATAGTTATACTATAATATTTGTATTAACTACAAAAGAGGATAAAGATAAAGGAATATAAAGGATTCTCTACAAGAAAACTTTAAGTAGGTACGTCTCAGCAATAACCTGATGAAAGATTTTATGCTATATGATCGTCAACACTTTAGCTTTTGCTTTTTCCGTCATAGGCGGAAATTTTCGAACGGAAGGGAATTTTGTTTGATGATAATGAAATAATTTGTTTCAAAATGAAATATCTATTTTGACTGGGCTATTCCTCTGTAACGATATGGATAAATATATATTATGCCTTTTCTACTTTGTTTAATACATTAAATATTATTTAATGATTTTTATAGAAAAATATACAACCCTAAGTTACTGTAGTTACTGGCTGGAGACTAGTAGGAAGCGCCGCCGCGCCGCCGTCGCGTCACAGGCGATCAAGTAGAGGCGCGCCTCTTTTAAGTTTGATAAGTAATTAATTAGGAGCTCCGCACACTGGAGAAGTCGGCGGGGGCGGTGTTGCAGCGACGCGCAGTCGGGGCGTGTAGGCGCAGCGGAGTCTAGGCGGGGCCCCACCTACTCGACTCCGGGGCGACTAGCCGTCATTTTGTCATTCGTTTCGTGTCTCGCTTAAGAAACGAATCATAAGCGTGTCAGGATACGAATGACATATCAATTATAACGTTATTTTTATAGATTTCATCAGTGAACGGACTTTGGACATCGACATAGTGAATGAAGCAAAGCACTTGCATATCGACTCCGCGCCGCAAAGTCAACTTGGTGTGTCGCCTCGACGGTGGGCGCCATGACTTTTGCAGTGAGCAGAGTCCCTAACTAATGTGTAATGTACCTACCCATATTGTAGGACAATCTCGAGTCAGTTTTTTTTGCAAAATCACAAATGTATCTAATTTCGTATCCAATTGATTATTTTTTTGTAAGTAAGAAAATAACTTTGGTAGGTATTGGTGATAAACCAAAGGAGAATCAAGTTTCTATTGACCGACAAAATCGACACCACAACAAAGATTAAATTTCGTAATTTTGCGCGATCTTACGAAACACCAAAATGTACTAGTAATCCTATAAAACATACACAAGAAATTCTTGCAGAATTAAAATTTTGTACCTAAATTATTTAATAATACAAGTTGCCAACTGACAGAGTGTGTTATATAAATGCAAAATTACTTTTAAGCCTACTGTACATATAGAAATAACTCTGTCGGTCATCCGTGTCCATCACTGTGACATAGGTATAGGAAATTAGAGCGCGTAATGTTCAAAGTTTGAACTACACAACACTATTGGCGATGTTACTATCAGTTGGATGGTCTCACGTCAAATCTTGCGCATCGTGATGCACAAGTTCCCAACAAAATCTGAATAAGCCCGCACAATACTGTTTATTTTTATGGACCGGAGAAAGGGTCATCATCGGCTATTGTGCCATGTGTAAAATCTGTCGATGTGGAAGTAATAATATATTCAATCAACAAAGGAGTCGTAATACACAATTAATATTCGCAGGCGTCCACAGAATCAATAATTCTACAATTACGCATAAGCTGTAGATTCGCTATTGCACATAATTATATACACTGCCACAAAAGAGAATTAGGTATAATCTTACCGTAAAATTTGTTTTCGCTGTTGGAATTCACTAGGAAAGTATCATCTCGTCCGTACTCCTCGCTCTCGTCTCCTGGTAGGGTGTCATCGGAGTCAGGGGAGCTGCAGAAAGTCTCTAATCAATGCATAGACTAAAAATTTAATGTACAACAAAAAGTGCGGCCGGCCTTTCGCTTAGGCAAAATCGCATGGCTACGCTAGCAAGCTTCTCACCTTCTGGTGACTCTGCGTACCATAATGCGTTGGTTCGAGGGCAGTATGTGCGCCTGCGAAGTCGTCTGAAAAAAAAGGTCATAATAAATCTTAATAACTTTAAGTACCTACTTAATTCTAACAACCTCAATGAAAAAAAGGTTTCCAAAACCAGTCACTACGTATTATACATATAGATAGAGTAATAGGTACGCAGTGACTTGTTTAAGAACTCTAGAATAGATAAAAATACATTCTTTATCTTTTTTTTGGCCTATTGTTTTAAACAGATTAAAATGTAACAAAAACATGAGGAGGACAGAAATATTAATCTCCCTGAAAGTTAAACTGTGATTTAACTTTCAGGGAGATTAATATTTCTGTGAGGTTGATACCAGAAGTAATTTTGATTAAGTTTTGTTTAGTAAACAACACCGTTTCAGTTGAGACTGGTTAAATTTCCAGCAAGTTTACCGCTATATTTAATTTCCTCATTGAAAGATAAACGTTATTGATGTTAGCATCATAACTAAAGAATTTGAGAAGAAAGAACGTGTTAATTAAGTAATGAGAATTCTCTCACTCTCTCTCTCTGTACGTAAGTAAATAAATAATAAATATCAGTTTTAATTTATGTGCTTATGTATTTATTAAGTTGTAGGTTCAGCAACACGAAAACAATATAATAATACATACTATCTAAGAAAATTTTAATATAAGAAGGTTTAATACTCGGCATCGCCTATATTATTTTTAATATGCACGACCTTCGTATACTCTGCGTTCGCCCAGCGTAGGCGCCCCTTCAACTTATATTTAATACCTACCTATTACCTAGGAAATTGCCGGCGATTTTTATTACTAAGTAGTTCTAACTCCTATGCATTCGATTTAATTAAAAAATCGAAAAGCAAAGAAAAATAATAATTGTTCCGTAAACAATAATTATCCTAAATTGTTTTGCAACTGTTCTTCCTCATGTACTTACCTAGCTATTATCTAAGTATTTTTATAAATGCTGTATTAAATTTTACAACGACTAAAATTTAATAACAGTTCAATGCCACTCTTTTATTACAATCCATAAAGGAAAGAAAAAGTGGCAATGATGGCGTGGACTTTTCAAACTAAGACATTACATCTGAATCTAAGTTAGCAGTGGCCCTAATTCTGGAGAACAGATGATAAGTCTAAATTTAAGTTCAGTGCATTTCTTTCTCACAAAATGAATACGAAAAGGATGGCTGTCATATAATTTGACATTTAGAAACGAGCGTTCAATTTTCGACACGATTGAACGTGATAAAATGCAGTGTTTAGGAGGCACCTCCGTACATGCCGTCTAAAATTGTCTACGGTTTCTTTGAAATCTATCTAAATTGATTTGACAGTTCTAAACAAATTCTTGCTGTCTTTTTCCTATTACATATTGCGAGGAAGAGATATACCTACTGAACTTAAATTTAGAATTAGAGTGTGTCTTCAGAATCAGGCCCAGTATTGCCTTATTTCAACCCTACTACCGTTTAGAGTCTTAGACCAAGACAGTTGGCAGTTGTGAAGAAAAAGCAGCGCAAAATACTTCTCCAGCTGTTAAAAATGTTGTGATGATATTTACAATTAGAATCAAGTTCCGATTCTTATTCAGACTAAATAGCATGAACAGTTTAGTTATTTACTCACAACGCTTTTGATATTCCAAAGAGTGACATTGTTAGTACTATAGAAAGTAAATATTAAGTGGTGGTATTGTTCCTCCAGTTGTCCTACTTTTATAAAGTAACAGTTTGTCATTGGCGCCTAATGGAACGGAGACGATTATCGTTTAATCGCTCGCGCTTGTTTCAAATTACATAGCTCATTGCACCCGGATAGCTAGACACGTTTCATAGTAAATCGTGTTGATTCTGCTGAGTAGTTAGGTGGATTAGTACAAGAAAAGTACAAATTAATGCTGACCATGCATGTTTAGTAAACGACCACAGAAGTAGCTGAACACTAGTACCATATCACAATAACTATGGCGTCAATATAGTACGGTAGCTTAAGTACGATAGTCGTTGTGACATGGTACATAAAAGTGTTAAGCTTTTTCTGAGGTCGATTGTACAACTGCTATATGCACAGAGTAAAAAATATTGAGTCACCAGCAAATGAGCGGGAAATGCTCATGCTCATGCATTCGCTATCAATCGTCATTATATAATTTAATTTATTGAATTATTGTATTCTCAATGCAATTTACTTTCCAACGTCCGTATTTTGTCAGACTACGAGTAAGTTTAGGTTGCTAACGCTTATGTTATTCACGTATGATTTAGGTTGCGTACCTGGGGTTCTCAGAGTTAATTATTTGAGTTTGCTTTTGTAGCAAGTCATCGCTAAAGTATCGCCAATATAAGACGACTTTGCCTTCTACTCACTACTAGAATACAAAACAAGCAAAAGAAGTACAATTTGACTGCTATCTTATATAAAGTTATTAAAAGTTAGACCTCACAAAAGATTGTCGAGCGATCTCTATTTTAATTTAAAAATGCCTCTTACAATTTTTTTTAAATTAAATTAAACTGCAAAGATATTTAAAATATTAAATAAAATTTAATGCTCGTATTTTACGAATAGCATAATATTGGTTGCGGCTCCTCGTGGAAGTTGCTTTGTTTGCTTTGAGGGTTACACAGCAGTGCCGGAGAAAAATATTTTTATAACACCACTTTTAAACACCTCATAAATTGTAAATTGCTCAATTTTTAAATGCTGCTTTAAATTTAAAGAGGTCAAAGAAAATTACTTTCATATTTTTATTCTGTAAATCACTATCTGCTAGAAACAGATAAGTAGAATCGTAAAGTAATAAGAAGCTTATCAGAGATATTTCCTGTACAGTGAACAATACCAAAATAAATAAATTATCATCATCATCACCAGCCTATGTACAGGGTGGAGCCGCCAAAACGACAATAAATTAAAATATAGGTTATATTAGTTCATCAAAACGGTTTGCCACTTTCAAAAATATCGTATTTATCATTGATATAAACAAAAAAGGGAAGATACGGCATCGACGCTCGGCGCGCGTTCCGGCTCAACTGTGTCCATGGGCTCACTTGGCAAAAAGTGCGTCCTAGTTGCGCTTGGAATTTCAAACGAACACTTTCTCCCGGTAATTTGTTTAAATTGTGGTTGAACATTGGCTAAAATGCCATCCTGTTCTTTTAATAATTGTACAAACCACTCACGGAGAGAAAAAAAGTCTCTTAGTTTCACTTTTCACCCGTAAAGTATATAAATTTTGAGTTTTAAATATAAATTTACTTAAAATAAACAAACCAGCCAAAATCGCCATATTGCTGCATAAGTGGGATAGAATTATACGTATAGGCATGCAAGTGACGGAGATAGCGTGTACTCCCGAGCGACCGAGTAGTTCCGAGTCCTACCGAAAGGTAGCATTACCTGGTAGCGTTAGCATAGAAAACACATTAAGAAAATAATAAGTAAAAATATATACACATTTTATGTCATGGTTTTGTTTACGATACTGCTATTTACAGATTTTCCAAAGATGAAAGAGGATACGCCTCGTAATTTGTAAAATACTAACTTCATGCATTTATGAAAGGGATTGAACTTATAAATCAAACTGCTTAGTATACAACAATCAGTATTTATTGTGAATGACGCGATATCAACTTGTGTCATAAAACTCAACCTAAAATAGACTTCTTAAGTAGATCTTTTTGAATTTGAACATAATAACAATATTTTTATAATAATAATAATCAACGAAGCCAAAATGCTATGAATGAAATAAATTTTTTCAAATAATATTATAGTGATATACTTATAATAAGAGGCTAGTTATTTTTTTCTGATTTTGGTTAAGAGACCATTTTATAATGTATATTGTTGATTGTGTTTTAAAAAAAATCATATCGGAGACTGTTTGTACGTTATAATAAGTACTTAATTTTGTTTGATTCATAGCATTTTAGCATCGTTGATTAAAAGATTGTTATTATGTTCAAATTTTTGGACATTTTATATGAATTTTTCGATTGTTTATAAAAAAAACCATATTGAAGACTGTTTGTATTTTATAATAAGTATTGATTAATAATTTTGTTTGGTTCATAGCATTTCGACTTCGTAGATTAGGAATTACTATTACTTATTTAAAAGATTGTTTTTGACCATTTTATATGTATATTGTTGATTGTTTATAATCCGCCGTATCAGTCGTATCAATGATACGGGTTACAGGGACCCCCAACGTGTAAGAGCAAAAATCGTAATATATTAGGCAGTACTTTCCAAAAATAATGTGGTCCAAAAGAAAACCATCCATGGAGGGGCTACCCGAAGGACCCCCATGTATGTTTTGAGAAAATTTAGCTTTTTTTGTTAATGTGAATATTGAATAAGTCCGCTAGATTAATTATACAGTTTTTAATTCGGACTAATCTAGACAAAAATATAAACTTTTTTTATTTTGATGATATTTATATTCGTTTTTTAGAAGGTTTTTACTTCGTAAACGACATAAAATTTTTCTATCTATTGGGTCAATAACCTGCAAAACATCAAGCGACTTATTCAAAGGATTCAGAAATATTATTATGACAAGATGGTTTTTTTTAATATTTAAATTTCAATTTAGGAATCCAAGCCATTTTAAAATAATAAAATTTTCAAATATATGTATATTTTTAAAATGGATTTAGAAAATATCTACTTATAAGAAGTCTATTTAAGGTTGAGTTTGATGACACAAGTTGGTATCGCGTCATTCACAATAAAAAATTATTATTGTACACTAAGTAGTTTGATCTATAAGTTCAATCCCTTTCATAGATGCTTGTAATTAGTATTTCACAAATTACGAGGCGTATCCTCTTTTCTCCCCTTACCGGGGACGATGACACTGGATTTGTGTCATCTGGACCGGTAAATATATCACCGGGCCATTTAAAACGTTTTTTTCCCATGTGGCCCGGCGCCGGGCCTAGTCACCGGGCCAGATGGGATACACTCTGGAAGGCGAGCAGAGCTGCGGGTAGTTGCTACTACTTAATATACTCGGTATGGAGATATGTTGCGATCTGAATTCCAGGAACTACATCGAAACCGTGATCAAAACAGCCTCACGGAAGCTCGATGTCCTGAACAAGGTGCGTCCATTTTTCACGCCTGACCAATTATATGTGTTTCACAAAACTCAGGTCTGGTCTTGCGTGGAATATTGCTCGCACTTGTGGAATGGCTCCGCCAAGTACCGCCTCGATGCCCTGGACAGATTGCAGCGTCGTGCTGCCCGTATCATTGGCGATGTGGAAGTTACGAACAACCTTGAGCCTCTGCAATTGCATCGAGACATTGCGTCGCTTAGCGCCTTCTAACGGCTATATCACAAGAGTGCTATGAAGAGCTTTTTGACCATAACCCACCTTCCCTCTTCCTACTCAGGAGCACGCGTGCAGGCCTTCGGAGTCATCAATTTACTGTCTCTACCTTAACATTACGCAATAATAAATTTAGTACCTTGTTTCTTTGTCGTACTTCCAAAACTTGGAATTATTTGCCGGCACATGTGTTCCCTCCCTCCTATAACATAGGTTCCTTCAAAACAAACAAGCAACTTTTGGACCGGCAAGGTGGAGTCGGTCAGTGTCTAAACTGCACTAGCTGTAATAATTACAAATAAAGAAAGAAAACGATGAAAAAATTGTATGCTCCAAGCGAGAGTCCCACGTCTCCTGCAGTCCAGCAAGACTAGCACTAGCTGTCTTCTCATAATATTATAGACTCTTCTTTCCGCTTAACATCAGGTGGTGTTGAGTCATTCCCGTACTTTTTATATAAAAAAAACAACGCAAAATATACAGGGTGGTGCTGTCAATACGACAATAAATTAAAACATGGGCTATATTAGTTTATAGTAATGGTTTACCACTTTCAAAAACATCTTATTTATTTGATAATTTCATGACATTTGTATGAAATATTATAACATTGGCTGCATTATTTCATAAAATGTCCTGAATTTATCAAATTAATAAGATGTTTTTGAAAGTAGGAAACCATTTCTATGAATTAATATTAATATAGTCCATGTTTTAATTTATTGTCGTATTGACGGCACCGCCCTGTATATTTCAGTATAATTAATAAATTATATCTTCAACAATTTTATTAATGCTAAGATTAGTCACTGATGCTCGTAAAATATTATTAAAATTCCTAATTAAAATTAAAGTATGCTTTCACAGTTTATATAATTTGGGAATGTTTACAGTCTAAAAGCTTTTTGTTCTTACTATAGTAAAATTAATATTTTAAGTAAAAAAAAATAAGTTTCTTATTTCGTAAGATTGTTTGTTGACGGTACCGCAGTACGAAGAAAGGGAGGTGGGAGACGAAGTCGGGAATTCCCTTTTGTAATACTATACACTAACAGTCGTCTCGCTTGCACTAGGCAGTCAAGGGCGTTTATCTATCTCTGTTACCTGATTACCGAGCTTCATGCGTATTTAGAAAAAAATGTTGCTGTGTGCGGACTCGTGTGTATGTAGTGCACGCAGACCGTTTTTCGACGATGAAATGCTTAGGCGTACCGTATCTTCCCTTTTTTGTTTATATCAATGGTATTTATTCGATAATTTCATGACATTTCTATGAAATACTGCAGCCAATGTAATATGTCACAGGCCTTGCTATATGGGAGAAACACATGTGGAGTCAAGTCCATATCATCACCACGCTGACCCATTCCCAACCGGGACCGAAGGCTTTACTTGCCTTCCGAAGCACAGAGTAACTCAGGAACTCAGGATAGAAAATCTTTGATTGACCCATCGAATATGATGGCGATAGTAGCTACTTTGTTTTCCCAATGGAAACAAGAGTGGCACACACTAACTGTCTCGTTGAACAGTAGATAATTGTTGTGACAAATCCAGTCTAAAAATACAATGAAATTAATTTTCATAATTTCTATACCTCTTTGAACAGAAGCCTGTTTACTGATTCTTTCGTCGATTAGATATTTGTATGAAATATATCCAGGTTCAAAATTAGTAACATATTACTGGCCCGATAAATAAAATAAAACTATTCTGTCTACTTATAACTGGTGTTACATAGGGGCACCGACAAAGGTGCGCTGCGACGGGATCTACGGGGTGGGTTGAACGATAGATAGTAAAGTGGGGCAATCAAAGACACTTCTGGAAAGTTTCATATTTAAACAACATCAGAGATATCACGGCGCAATTCTAAAGGCTAGAGTTGACGCAGTCTATAACGATCTTCGTAGTCTTTCTTCTTTGATTCTTTTAATATGCATGATATCAAAGCTTTCAGATCATTTATCTCTTTTTACTTCGGAGAAGGTACGGTCGACCACAGAAGTAGCTGAACACTTTAGTACCATGTCACAACGACTATGGCGTCAATATAGTACGGTAGCAACTTTAAAATTACGTGCACAAGGTCAGTGTGACATGGTACTAAAATGTTCAGCTACTTCTGTGGTCGACTGTACTTTCATTTCTGGTTTGGCATTACAAGTGCACGTCTATCTCTATGTGGGATTTGACACGTATTGAAAATTTTATTGTTAGTAAACACGAGTATAGATATGATGGAACTGTAAAAATACCAGTTTAAGTCTTTGCCTTTCGAGATTGTATCATCGAGCAAATTTCATTTTATTCCGTGGTTCCATTGAGGGTTCTAAATAAAATGTCTCTGCCTAACTACAGGAAAGTTATCCACATTTGTATTTTAATTTTAGTACAATTCTCTTTATGTTAGTGTCGTTAAAGTTGCAAGGGATTTAAGAAACCAACATTTTTCAGTTTTTCATGGAATCTTGCTCGTAAATTTGGGATGGCTCTGTCAAATACCTCTTCGATGAAATTGACAGATAGCAGCGCCGTACTATTGGTGATAAAAAGTACAAACGTTCCTCAGCTTTAATAAAAGCGACGTGATATTGCTTCACTCAGTATGCCTTTTACTGATTAAACAAATGTGTTGGAGAGTGGTCTAAAGAGCTTTTCAACTTCTTTCTGCTGGGTTTCAGAATTGTCCATTCACCGTCTCAAACTCTTCTTTACCCAAAAAGAAATTTGGTGACTTATTTCACAACCAAGGTATGGAACTCTCTGCCAGCGCGAGTTTTTCCTCCTTTATATGATGTGGATTCCTTCGGGCTTCAATCTAAGCGTGAGACACAATAAGGGCCGGAACGGCGGGAAATTAGGGCAGTATGATTCACACTGCATATATGTCTCCAAATTTCGGTTCCACTTACTGCTACAGGTCAGGTAGGTTGAGTTATGACTCAAATATAATAAATTACAACTATTACAAGCCTATTTACGTAATGGATACAATTATGTTGATTTAAATGAAATTGAGAATTAATCAATTAAGTAAAACACATCTAATTATCACAAGTAGGTACACCAATCTACTTTATGTAAACTTATCAAAATACATCAAATCGGCTGGCCGAATGGTATATTACATTATAAAAACGCCCGCAACAAGGGTAGGTATTAGTTGACAAGTTTTCTAATTTAAATTTTCTTATAAGTTGAAAATTTCGTTCGCAATTAGCTTACATGGAGACTTTAGAGTCTTGGTCGCGATTCCTTCAAGAACGTTTTCATTGAAAAGATTATGTGGACAAAGCGCAGCAAACTTTTAGGCGGTGTAATTAATCAACCAAATTTTTTATAAAAAAAGTACTATTTGCTAAAAAGACTTTAAATTCAATTTCGCATTGATGAGAAAGCTGTCGGCCAGCCGATTTGATGTATTTTGATAAGTTTATTAATCAACTAACTGTTGCCCGCGGCTTCACCCACGTGACCTTTTTTCGGGCAATAAAGGCATTTACGCCTGTCCTTTGCTACGGCGAGGGAGAGGGGCATGGGTATGTGGGGATCCTTGACCGAAGATGGTATAAGGTCGAACTAACTGCTAAAACAAACGCGGTGCTCCAATTTCTCGATTTATCAGAATTTCAGGCAACAGTAGTTTGCCCTATCCCTATTTTTGATAAGTAAGTATGCGTTTGTACGTGTAACCTGACCTAACAATGATATTATCACTCTATGGCGTCATCATAAACTATTTGAGGGCACCTATATAGTTTGTGACGACATCGCACGGAGCACTCCTGTGATGCCACTATACTGCGGGCAGTTGGACTCGAGTGATAGGGCTCCCCACATCTCCCATGGGCCTCTGCAATTGCGTCGAGGTATTGCGTCACTTAGCGCCTTCTATCGGCTATATCATGGATAGTTTTTTTTTTATACAACTAGATGACAAACAAGCTGAGGGCCCACCTGGTGGTAAGCGGTTACCGCCGCCTATAGACACCTGCAATAACAAGGAAAAGCACTTGATATGCAGGTGCGTTGTCATCCTGAGGCCTAAGATGAAATGCCGTCCATGCCCAGTAGTGCTCTGTAGAGCTTTTTGACCTTATCCCATCTTCTCCCTTCCTCACAGGAACACGCGTGCTGGTCTTCGGAATCATCAATTTACTGTCTCCATCTCAACACCACATACAAAGAAATTTAGTACTTTGTTTCTTTGTCGTACTTTCAGAATTTGGAATTCTTTGCCAGCACATGTGTGTGTCCTTATAACATGGGTTACTTCAAAAAAGATGTGAAAAAGCACCTTTTGGGCCGGCAAGGTGGGGGTGGTTAGAGCAGTGTCTAAACGGCAGTAGCTGTCTCAGCATATTATGGTCTCTTCTCACCGCTTCACATCAGGTAGCGTTGAGTCATTTGTCATGCTTTGTATTAAAAAAAAACTTTAAGTAACCTCCTGTACATCTGCGGCCGAGTTTACGTATGCATGCAGGTTTGCAAAGGATTATCTTCTCCGGATCCTTCTTCCTTCTCATTTTTACCTGCTGACTGCTGAAGAAAATAGAATAATATCTTGTAAAATTATAATGCAAAAATCCGTTTTTGCATTATAATTTTTATTATAATTATTAATTTTTATTATATTTTTATAATTATTAATCTATGGTGTAAATAAGCCTTAACATCCATGCCATTCCTGGCCATGGATGGATGGATGAAATAATTTTTATTTTTATTGAAGTTTGTCAATTGGTTTTTATTACCCCTTCAATAAATTTTTTAATCTCCCGAGCGGCCAAGCAGTTCTCTTTGTGCCAATTTCCAAAAGAGCCAAATCGCCTCCTTGCTCACGCCTTGCGGGCGTTGCTAAGTTACCCGTTTTTCTATTATGTTTGTTAGACGTAGGTAATGTTTTACAATTAAATTATGCCATGCCTAATTACCATTTCAGTAATATCCACGGCTAACGGAGACACCAGTGAATTGTTTATTGTACCTATTTAGACTATTTAGGACATCGTGGTGATGAGCATGTACCTTCCTGTGGAAGAGTATAAGAATCAATAGTGTGTCCGCCGGTCAGTGTGCTTTGTTTGCAATAGAATGCTAAAAATAAACGCTAACAGTCATTTTGAATGAGTGTGTGTGTGTGTGTTGTGTTGTAGTAGGCGAATATCGTAGCAAGAAAACAATAAGGATCTAACGAGGTTAGTTTGTACTTATTGTTTTATTTTAGGTGTGTACTTACATTTGTAATAAATTATTAATCAAAGAAAATAGTAAGAGAACGCACGCGCGTACCTACAGGCTACAGTACTTATGGTAGGTACATTCGGTACTGCCCGTAGGTACTTATTTAACTAAAGAACTATTTAAGTGTTGTGTTGTGTGTTGTGTTGTATTTTCTTCGTGAAAACTAAATTTAATGGTAAAAAATTGTAATTGTGTTGGATGAATATCGTAGCCTATTAAATAGTGGCGAGGAAACATAAATTTAACACGAATAGTTCATCATTTTATTAATCAGTACCTAGTCAAAGAAAGTATTATGAGAACGTGGGAAGGTCACTCCGTACTGCCCATTGGCCGTACTTGCCTAGCCTAGGCAAGTCAACGACTTCTAGGATTCGTTTCCAATTTTTGTTTAAGAGAAAGCGCATAACGTCTTTAAATTCTATTAAATATAATTTCGTTATTAATTAGTTAAGCAATGAACTTATACTGTGAATCAGTTGTGGTTTCGATGTACAAATAGCCCAATAAATCAGCTGTCCTATTCTACCTTTTGTATAATAAGAAACTAGACACTCGATGTCTTCGATCGATGTCGTGATTACTATTTGCTTTAAATGGAATGAGCGAGAGCTGCGACTGCGATCGCTTTGAATCGGTAGTACACGGGGAAACTTAATTCTGTTTATGCTGCACTGTTGTATAATTACTACTTTGTTTTGTAAAAAATTGAAAAATAAAAAACTCACAGAATTTCAAGGACGATCTTTATTTTACGGTATTATAAAATATTGTTATCTCAATGCTCAAAATACCGTATTCGCAACAACAATAAAGCGTGGAATCCGAAGTTTAATAAAACTTTATTCAAAGAAAGATAAATGAGTAATTTTCCTATTGACTTGCGTGTTTTCCATGATTTACCTACATAAAAATATATATAAAATATAAAGTCGCTACATATTTCTATCTGCACCCACCATGAAAGAATCTATACAAATCTTCTTAATGAGTAGGACGAAATACTGAAATACCTATGAAACGCGCACCCACCACGAAGATTGTTTAGATTTTGAACCTTTCATTCGGACTAATAGACTAAGCAAATGACTTAACACTATCTGATGTGAAGCGGTAAGAAAAGTCCATATGTAAAGATAGCTCTAAACCCACTATTCTATATGTATAGCCTCCACCTTGCCGGCCTAAAGGTGCCTTTTCACGCCTCTTTTGAACCATCTCCTTCAAAGGAGAGAATCAAAAAGTAGGGTTTTCTAAAAATATCTTTAATTTCTAAGCCGCCGAAGACTCCTGGGAGGTTAAGTCAATTAAAACCCTTTACACATCAAGCAATAATTAATATTTAAAACCAATTAGTTTATAACTGTCACAAATCGTCTTATAATAAATATATTTGGTCCGAAGCTTTAGAAAACGTTTCATGTTGTGCATGAAAATAATTAGTTCGATTTATTAATGAAACTTACGATGCGGCTGTATACATGTAAATTCTTTGCCTTTCAAGTAAAGGACAAATATATTGTATTTTACCACAGATTAATTACGGAGTGTTTGGCGGGTTTTTGTGGCGTCAGTCAAGATTTTTATTTTATTAATTAAAAATTGTGTCGGAGCGAACGTTGTGTTATAAAAGTGGTGTAGTTTAAATACAAAGTGTTTGTGTACAACTATAAGGTTATTAGAATAAAAGTGATTATGGTGTGAAATACGATGTCAATTTTTTTGTGGTTATCCACCCCACCAAGTAGCACATATGGAGACTGTCATCATACTATATATCGCGTCAAATACCTACTTTCAAGATGCATTGAAATGTGTAACACCAGCATTGCAATGCAAAAAATGAAGAAATAAGAAATACTGAAGACATGGCTGTATGGACATTAGTTTCCGTTGCCTTCCCATTGTAGGGAGAATGAACTACACACACACCACAGATTAATGATGTAGTATACGAAGTAGGAAGTCAGTGCAACAATTTAATATTAATTTAACTTTTTAACACCACAGTGCTTTTACATTTAAATTAACAATATATTACTAATAATTCGAAAGTTTTTTTTTGAGATACGTTTGATTATTGCGCATCGTGGGCATGTTTGGGCATTCTCCTTACACAGGAACTGTGATTGTTTAACCTATTAAAACAAATTTAATAATGATATTGTTGGAAACATCAAACAATTTGATTACACTATACCTGGTGCCGTCAATGCGACAATAAATTTAAACATGGGCTATATTAGTCCATAGAAATGGTTTACCACTTTCAAAAATATCGTATTCATTTGATAATTTCATGACATTTGTATGTAATAGTGTAACGTTGGCAGCATTATTTCATACAAATGTCATGAAATTATCAAATGAATACGAAACTTTTGAAAGTGGCAAACCATTTCTATGGACTAATACAGCCTATGTTTAAATTTATTGTCGCATTGACGGCACCACCCTGTATAGGTAGGTACTACAAATAGTCCGTGGTGCTTATTATATTTGCATCGATATCGAATTGTGGTAAGTAATTACTTTCTATACTAAGCATCTATTATTGTAAATATGACGGATGGTAACCTGTTTTAAATCACTAATATAGGTATTTTGTATTACTATTAAAAGTATGACATACTTGATTAATTTTGACGTTAGTAAAACTTTACTATCGTGACTGCGTTCCGATGTTTGTTAAAAAACTCATGCTTGAGGCACAAATTGGAATGACAAGTTCAGTATGGGTACTCCAAAATACATTCGGAAGCTGTGTTATTAATACAATATTTTTCCGCATTATGAATATTTTTTTAATTGATTCACTGTATATGTAAGACTAGCTGTGCCCGCGACTACGTTCGCGTGGATGTCGGAAAATAACAACGGTGGGGTTGGTAGGCTAAGGATTTAAATCATGTTTATAAAACACCTTTGCATTGATCGCCCCGCCCGCGCCCGCCCGCCTTGAAAATTATAAATGCGTGTAGGATATATTAAAACTATGATATCTCTTAAATATTCATTGAAATCAAATGATGTCAAGAACAATTTTGCTCAAAATTAAATACTTGTGGTGAATAATGTATTTATTTCGATAAGGAATAATATCATGTTTACAAAAACACCTTTGCAGATAGTACATTATTTTAGAACAAAGATTACCAAAAAATGGTTCTAGAGAGACAATTTCAAAGAATAGTCAGATGCTGTCGCGGACTTTTTTTTTGAACTTTAAAAGGAGAACAATTCCTGCATACATGATTTATACGTAACTTTAACCGTTTACGCAGTGCACGCAACGAAAGCTCTGAAAAGGAATATTTTTTCCCCCGTTTTTCCAACACTTTTAATTAATGCTCAGCTCCTATTAGTGGTAGCGTGATGTTATATAGCCTATATAATACCTTGATAAATGGACTAGTAACACAAAAAAGAATTTTTCAATTTCAATCAGTAGTTCCTGAGATTAGCGCGTTCAACTAAACAAACAAACAAACTCTTCAGCTTTATAATATTAGTATAGATGTAAGTGGTAAGCATTTCAGATGCCATTATATTCTAGTAAATTCTATACTACAAGTCTAAAATTGAATCCCCTATTTTACACTAATAGCAGATAAAGTTTGATCAATACTGAAACTAATGTTTTTTTTTTATTTTATTGAAGAGTTTTAGGCTTAGTAGAGGTCAAATTAAAAATAGCCTTCTTAGTGAGTCTACGTCATAAAAGGGAACTATTGTATGTTTCTAGCCAACCAGATTCTTTATATAGTCCTTAAGAGGCTTCTGCGTTCACATTCTAAGTATACTTTATTCGTTAACAAAGGATCTAATCAAAATACTAAGTTTGTGGTGGAAAGAGTGAACAGTTTATCGCCAAGTGAGAAAATATTCAAACTTTACCGAATTAATCTAGGAATAATTGTATTTTTTACTGAAATTACTCTCCTTGGCTTACTTATTTGACTACCATTTCAACAATGTTTATTTTTATTATTCCATTTTCTTTTAATCTCAATTTTATTTATTACAAATCTTTTCTTTATCACAAGCGAATTGAATTCTGGCCTAGTTTAAAAAAATACCACACTGATGTCGTCTATTATTTATATTTTTTAACTCAAAAGCAGAATCTAGAAAGGTGTTACAATAACCGATACCATTATGAAATATAAGCTTATAAGTTGTTAGAAATGGAAAATAATATACGTATCGAAAAGTCCTAAAATTTGTCTTTGATTCACATAAATTTGTAATAAATACCTACTCAATTGAGCTCATCTCGCGCGTAAAAAGGGTCCCGGATTCTTTTCTCAGTTCAGTTTATGCGTCAGTGTGATATCATATCTCAGTGTGATTTCAACCATTTTATCGTTTGGCTTGTTTTGCGTATTTATAACTGTGAGCAACAATTTTTTTTGATGGTCCTTTCTACAATTCCTCACTATTCGGATTAAAATTCGCTCAACAGTGTGGACAGTAACTGGCAAGTCATCAGTGATATAATAGTTTTGTAGAATCGATTTTTAAAGAGAGGATCCCCAATTTTAAAAAATGTTCTAAGATCAAATCCCGAGATGCACGAAGGCATTACTGACCAGTCTGACACAAACTGCCCAAATTGTTGAATAAATTAAATCCGTGGGTGAGCAAACTTTGTTACAATCATCTAAAACGTGACGATGCATATTTTTGTGTATCAAATGATATTTTTTTCAACTAATGGTGAAATACAAAGCTTTTTCTTCTCTCCTACTGAACACGTGGCTCATTATTTTATGTTTTAAAAATTAAATACGTACGTAGTAACTTATTTTGTATAGTTTAGTGTAAACACTCCTTCATAAAAATTGTGCCAAAGTTGCACCGATCATTGATAGTGCCAAAATTTGAGAAATACGTAGGTCAACTTGTTGAAATTCAGAAAGATGTCTACCAATTATTATTATAATTCAACACTTTATCCATTCTTTCAATAAAGAACATTACAGCTAATTTCATGGAACTCCGGAAAGTTGGTCCTCGACCTTTACGAACGACGGCCAGAATAATGTATTAAATGAACAATTCACAGCATGGAAGTTCTAACATTTGCCTACTTAGCTTTGACTTGGTTATATTCCTGAGGGAATGTGCTCGTAGCGAAAGCCAATTAATCAGGTCTTAAAAATGCTTGTAGTAGTTTCCTTTTTCGAAATTGTTCTAAAATGTAAGGTTCAGGTCTGGTAACAAATATTAATTGTAAAATAATGTTAATTTTGGACTTAACAATAATATTGGACTTTACTTGAAAATATTTCATTTTAAAACTATTTAAGGACGTCTTATCATTTCACTTATTACATCGAATCATTACAATGTTGTTGTGAAATTCGTTTTTTCTATGACATTCGACTAATATTCGACCAAATAGTGCTATTTTATTTTGTGTCGGTGGTGCTTAAAACTAAGTGATGGATGAAGTAGGCACTTTGGTGACTTTTTTCAGGCTTGGGGTCTTCCTAAGTTTCAGACCGATTTTATAGCAATTAACGCCGATATTAGAAATATAAGAGTTAGCAAAGGCAAAAAGTGAAAGGATTAATGATGAATAGTGTCCAAGGTTTCATTAAGTATATTGTTTAGGTAGGAGAAAATTGCCTTTGCGTATAAAGGTACATTGCTATATTGACGCTAGAGTCGTTGTGACATGGTACTAATGTGTTCAGCTACTTCTGTGGTCGACCGTACATGCAAGAAACTTGCATCGTGTAAATGGGCCTTAAATAAAGACATAAATCCCATCTAGTTAAAATCACCGATGAAAGCAGTCATCTGACGGGGGTTCTCACACTGCTTAATGTAAAATACACCCAGCGTTGTTAACTATTTGCCAATTCAATAAAGAATTTTAATTTTATTACTTACAGTATTGTCAGCGCTAGATATATCTGCGCAATTCAAATGTCCAAATAATTAGCCGCATTAAAATAAATTAATATCTTAGGACAGTGCCTCCCTATGTAGTTAAAAAAATCATATAAATACATATTTCTCGCTGTACTACAATACCCCGCAATTTGTATGGCACAAAAGATAGATAGAGAGAGAGAATACTTTATTGCTGAAAACATCTAAATACTAACTAGAAAGAAAGAAATACTTTTATTTAACTAGATGATTAAATTGATAAAGGCATTCAATTATAATGTCAAACGCACAGTAAAACAATTTGGTTTATATTCAATAAATACGAGAATGTTTAATAATCAAAATAACTAGTATTATATCGTAAATTTCAATAATTTGATGTTTGATTTTTCCATATAATATTAGCATATCAATCAATTTACTAATTTAAAGCGATGTGCGTTCTTAACGGTATCAATTAATTTATAAAATAAAGCATTTCAACATGGAATAAATCAATAAAAATAGTAGGTAGGTAACATCGGTACAGCTTTTGTTAAGTATAGATAAAACAACAAAGCAATCAAAGATTTCTTTGGAAATAAGCAGTGCCTTTGTACTCAACTATGTTTTATGCATTTTTTTCTGAGTCTTTTGTGTGTACATAAATGAATAAGTAAGCATGATGCAGTTGACAAACACTTATTCGATTTTAATAAGAAGATCGCTTAGATAATCTTATTGCTTAGGGCGAGCATGAAGAGACAACATAATTAAGTTTTTCTTTAGATATAGTTATTTCAGATTTAAGTATTTGGTGATTTAGGCTGCTTATGAGATAAAATTAGCCTTTTCGTCAGTTTTATAAAGAAAACTTAGGATGATTACAAGACTCACCGCGAAGCTTGTCTCCCTCTGCCCGCTGGCCGTACCCTCAGGGTCAACGGGTGTCCTCAGGCTCTGCGGTAGTAGTTCTATGAGGTTGGTGGAGTGGGGCTGATACCGGAGCACTAGCACGCAGGTGGAAACCAAGGTGTAAGCTAGGAGCGTCCCTGTGAAAGACCAAAATATTTGAAGAGAATTCATTTCCCAAAAGAGCGTCAGATGAGGTATGTTGCTGGGTTGATATTAGGTGAGGAGTTGAAGTAAAACCAGTAACTGTAAGTTTCAATGGAATTGAAATGAAAATGTTCGTCGTCGTGATAACTATAAGAGAGGAGGTGAACACGACGATGATCGTTTTCTTTTCGATTCGTTTAAAATTTATGCTAGGGTTGTAATGAAGACTTCACATCGGATATTGTTTCATAGTACAGTACCTAATTATGCTTATACCGAATAATAAACTATTTATTACTACTACTACTACTACTTACTATTTTTACTATTTTTTTATTTGTGATGAGAAAAATAATCGATTTTATTATTATTATTATTATTTATACATTAAGTTCCTCTGTGTGTTAAGTAGGTACTTATTACATTATCCTATTTCCTAACTCTCTAAATAGGAAATAGGAAGTTGTAATCGCAGTTAGAACAGTTAGAATCATATTTAGTGAGTTTGGACGGCCTCTATTGCTCTGCTTCCAAAAAGCGATATTACACGGTTCAAAGATTTATTGAAATTATCATAAAAACGAGACAATGAATTTATAATAGTACATTATGGTACAAGTGTGTAATGTTGGTGATTACCGCTGAGGCGCATTGAGGTGAGGACGGTAATCATCAATACACACGTGTATCATACAACGTTTTTCAACACACTTCTGAATAAAATAATACTTAAATAAAAAACCATTTTACATAGTAGATAAAAAGTTTATTTAGAGAAACAATTAGTAAATGTGCAGTTAGTAAAATTATAATTAACTATTTTTGATGATATAGCGGTCTCATCAGATAGATTATTTACTGAAATACTTTCATGTTCTATTGTTATTTGTGATGGTTCATTATTCGTGTAGATAGGTGAAATCCAATCATTGGATGTACTTGGTATTTCGCTAGTAGGATGCGTCTCAGAATCAAGTTTAATTCTTTTTGTGATTTTCGCACAAATTTCCTTCTTGTTTTGTATGGAATCTTCTACGTATGCAAAAGCATCTGGCCATGGTTTTCTATATCTTTTACAGTTATATTTGTTAATTCTTGTATCCTACAGGCACCAGTTACACCAAATATTAAAGCAACCTGAAACAAAAGAAATAATAATTAAAGTCAACAAGCTGCTATTAAATATTTAATTAAAATTAATTTAACTAACCTTTGTAGCCAAATATTGGTTATCTGGAGCATCTTTAATAAATTTTTCAATATCGTCAGATGATAAAACCTTTGATTTTTTGCTTCTAAATCCATCAGATAGTCTCTTTAGATAAGCTGACAAATTCGAGTATGTTTTTAAGTCCACTCCATTCTTTGTTCGGACTGTACTTTATAACATTGAGTAAATACACCACAAAGAGCTAGGTTTGTACTTAGAAGATAATTCTTTAAAGTACGCCATGAACACATTTTCTGAAAAAGACTGCGTATTCTTGTTGTTCTGCCATTGTATGAAATTTTGGTACGCTAATAGATATTTTTCCTTTGAGTTTTCTGGTAGTAAACTTTCCATAACGTTCTGGGCTTCACATCTTATATCGGGCGGTGTACAACATAAATCATTTTCTTCATAAATTGTATTTGCAGACATCTTAATTAATAACTAACTAAATAACTTCAAAAGGGAAAACGAGACGAGTTGTGAAAAATGTTTCGTAATGGCGGGAAAAATTAATCAGTTTTCCTATGCGCGCGCATCGGCCATAGACTAAAAAATGAGGTTTCTTTTTTTTGGGCTTTTCGCGGATAGCTTTTTAGCGCAAATGTAAGCGTAACTCAACCAATAATATTAAAGAAAGAAAGAAAAAAAGAAAAATATTTTTATTTGACATGCACATAACAAACAACAACAAGAACCTTAAACAATAAACAAAAAAAAAAAATAGACAAATACAAACAGTTTATACTTAACAATAAGTGCAGTCAACAAGGCCCTATCTCAGCATAAAACTTTTGCGACATTATAAAAAACGTCGCAGAAGCGCTGTTATTATGATAGGGCCTTGGGCGTGACTTTGGATTTTAAACTGCATATACTTACACATATACATAAATACAAAAAAATACATATACTTACACATATACATATAGATAAGTGACATAAACTCAATCACATCAGACATGGCTGTATGGGCATTAGTTCCTTTTGCCTTCCCATTACAGGGAGATTTAACAACAAAAAAAGAAAAAAAAATATATATTGGCAATTTCAATTATTAAAAAAAAAACTATTACTCACTAGTGAATATTAGTAATGAAAAAGTCACAGTTTGATTATAGGTGTCATTATGTGCCTAATTGCCATGGGATTAGAGCCACTTTATGAGGAAGTGTGTTGAAAATATCATTTATAAACGCGAAAGTAACTGTCTGTCTGTTGCGTTTTCATTCCTTAGCCTTTGAACTGATTTAGATGAAATATGGCATGGACACTGATTTCACCGTAAGAAAGGTCATAGTCTACTTTCGGCGAGGTTTCCAAGATAATAAAAACGAACTGTTAGAAATAAAAAAAATATAAAAATAAATTGAGATTTTTTTTTGTCATAATAAATATCATTTTACGGAGCAATTTCTCTTAGTTCTATTTTAATTATTAATATTATACTAATAAATTAAAATTTCTTCATCGTCAAAAATCATTGTATAGGTAATAATAACAGTGGTACTGATAAATATTTTTTATAGACCACAAGAAGTGACAACAGACATAGGTAAACTGAAATATTACAGAGTAACATGTTAACAATATTATTGTAATAAGTATTATTTATTTATTATTATCTAATTTGTGTACCTAAATAAATAAGGTGTCATCAATACGTGTAACGCGAAGCAATTCTATATCACGGCTGCGTGTTCTCTCCGATTTAGAATCCTATTTAGGATTCTTTTTAGTGTAGTGTGATCGCTGCCTGCTCTCTTCTTAGGTCTCTAACTCTATTTCTAGTTAGAAAATAGGATAATGTAGTAAGCACTTTAAGATTCATTTTCAAACTTGTGAAGAAGAAGAAATATATTTTGTTGAATCTTTAAGCTTATTTCTGTTTATTATTTCCGCTGAGTGTTTGTAAAATAGAGCTCTTTTCTAAAGTTCATGATGCTAGCTCGAGAAGTTATGACACTGCCGCCGTAAAGTTGCATCGGATATTGGTTTTCGAAAGATGCAGAGTTTGCGATTGGCCACGATATAATTCCTTTCATTTCCTAAAAATTATAAAAACTTTCTTGAAAATCTAACATGTTTTTTTCTGGTTATTAATATGCATTATCTGATTGAATCACTATACATATAGTAATTATACTATTACTTATTTTATAGTCAAAGTAAAATTAAATATGGATCCGTTTATTGTGCAAACAAAAAGAATTTAATTGTTTTCGTGTTAAGAAAATCACAACCATGAAAACAAGTATGGAAGTCAGCCATTTACTTTACTTTTCCGTTTAGGTACAGAATTTGATCCATAGAAGTGACACTATTTTCTGGTGTAGGTTAAACAGGTGTGTAGCTCCTAATAATGGACCGATTTTGATTCGTTTTTTTGCTTCAAAGCTGAACCATAAGAACCATCCTGATCAGGTTCTTAACTAAAATTTAAGCAGATGAGTCCAGGCGTTTGATGACTATCAAGCTCATTTCCTACTTGACAAAAGGTTTTACTGACTTATATTTATTTTGATCAAAATCAACGTGTTCAATTCGCGGCTGGTGAAATGATTGCCGACCCTGTAAAAACCTTATCATGCAATTTTTGAAAAATCCCATGTTGTGCTCGTTCGAGAACTCATTCCACAACTTGACCTCTGCAGGGAGCTCATTTCACAACCTTACCATACGAGGGAGAAAGTTAAAAGAAAGTATTAAAACTCTATTATTACACGAGCTCATAAAAACGCTTACTTTGAGTGTATGATGTCACACCGATCTTGTGCACGTGCAATATAGTTGCTACCGCACTATATTGACGCTAGAGTCGTTGTGACATGGTACTAAAGTGTTCAGCTACTTCTGTGGTCGACCTTACATACTAGGCATAACAGATGTTCTGTAGTATGTACATTATTCATTGTGTCTGAAATGTGTACTTTGACAGATTGTTTTAATAGACCTAAAACCCCATAGACTTCCTATGTAGGAGGAGACTGGTGCTGCTAAATACGCGTCTACTTTATAATATGTACTTACATTAAGTTTTATATCGTAACAATTGAAATAGTACATAACAGTTTCAACTTACCGGGATGTTATTCTTCCTATGATCACAGCTCAGAATGTGTATCTAATAAGTTTCATAAGGAATATTCTAGTAATTAAGCTAGTTAAATATTGTTACTCCGAGAACTCGTTATGCACGTTACGATGAAGGTATCTCAAAGTTAAGGTAGGTACCTAATGTTTCAGTTTGAAACTCAAGCACTACTGTTATAAGTTTCGAGACGAGCTTCTATCTGCACATTAATTAAGTATTTCGTGTACCTGTTAGCAGAAAGAAATAAATGATGTTTCATTCCAGCATTCCTAAGAATTTGGCTGGTATTCTTTTCATCTTTAATGTAGCTGCCAAGTCAAGTTTTTAGGGATGGAAACACTTTTGATCACTCCAAAAAATAATGAGCTTAACTTTATTAAGTTAGTTTTCACATTATAACATGTTTTTGTTACAAATTAATGATAGGTAATAGTTTACTTACATATTCAGTAGTAGGCGACTGCTTAAAATTATATTTTGTATTAGTAAAAATATAATAATTTTAGAAAATAGATTTTAGAATACAGAGTGGAGCCGTTAAAACGACAATAAATTAAAACATGGGTTATATTGGTTCATAGAAACGGTTTGCCACTTTTAATTTACTGTCGTATTGGCGGCACCACCCTGTATAACATAAAAGTGAAAAATGAAAATTCTGCTTATTGTAATGTTAAAAACTAATTATGAAATACTGCTCTCAAAGGGCAATAATGAATTAACTCTTCGTATAGCTCAATGTAAACGTAATCCGCCTAAATGTTGAAATCTACACAAACGCCAATAATATATTTTTTCATCCCCCATCTCGGAAAGTGTATTTTTGCTCTTCGATATCTGAGTGCAAAAGCCGTTTTTATCAGCTAGAGGATAAAGTAAAATTGAATTTAGAACATCATGTGCAATCTGTTTGTGAACTCAAAACATCCTTAAACCTATTTACTTCTTCCTCCATGGTGCCGAATTTATCATACAACCTTTTTTAACTTGTTAAAAACTCAGACTCGGCACCTTCTTGGTGTACTTATTTTAATTTGCTTTGCGCGCGCCATTTTCTTTTTACGGCATATTTGTTAAAACCATGGGTGATTTGTTAAAAACAAGAAACTTGAAAACAAGTTAAAAACCTAAAATGAGTGATTCTAGCGACGAACAAGTTTATTTGACGCCAACAAAATTGAAACTGTTAATAATGCGCAAATGTTTTTTTTGCATTTAGTCATTTCCTCGCTGCGGTAAAATGAAAAGTTGCGTGTTGCACTCGAGTGGAGTGCAAATATTTTTCACCTCGTGCTCTTTTGATTCCCTCGCTAACGCTCAGGACTCTAATTTTAGAATCCTTCGCTGGCTTGTGCATCAAAATTAAGCACGCAGTTAAAAAGCAACTTTGCACTCTTGTATAACAAATAACTATTTTCATTATTGCTGAATGTAGTGCCGACACCAAAAGCATTCAGAACCTGGAGTTTCTTTTTAAATCTGAAAACACTTCTTGGATCTGTATCTACGGACGTGAGCTGAATGTACCGAAAGCTATTAATAATTTACATTATAATGCCTCGTTACGATTACGACCCAGTACGACAGAGTGGCAGTCGCCCGTTCGTGCGCGGTCATATACATTCAAAGTGTCTAATATACGTGTTTTCTGTAGAGTCGACAGCACATCAAGCGTAACAGTTTAACATTGAGAGCGCCCGCTTATAGAGGCAGCTTTCGTAGTGCAACTGTTACACTTGATGTGCTGTCTTCTGTGCATCTTTAGTAGCGATTTTTGGTTTGTACGAAAAACTTTTTTTTGTTAATTCCCCGTGTGTAGGGACTGCAAAGAGATCAAGGTCACACAGCCAAGTCTTCCTAATCCTTGTGAGCTAGAGTCGACTATTAGAAACATTGAGCTGGAGGGTTCTACTCACTCACTTGTCACCAGCTTAAACGTCACACAGCTGGGCACAGGCCTTTCTACATGAGAGAAACATATGAGGAGTTTAGGCTGTAACACCACCACACTAAAGTTAAAGCGGTTGCAGTAAAAACCGGGACCAATGGCTTACTACGCCATCGATCTCCTCATATACTTACTTATCGTAAGACATTCGCGCGGTACATGTATCGGATAAATAAAGTTTATGTATGAAAAACATTAAACTAATCGTGATTCTTTCAGGTGTACCTATACTTACTTCATTTAGTGTGGATCATTCAAACGCATCTTAAATTTAAGACCCTTTAATAAAAAACAGGTAAAAATAATAAAAAAACATTTTTTTCCGACTTCAAAAAGGACGAGGTTATCAATTCGTTGATTCGTTGAGCAATTTTAGCTATGCAGCTAATTATTACCGGCAATGTATCACCGTTATTTACGGTTGTCACGTTACAAAAGGAAAACTTTACTATACGCTGTGGAACGTGGTCACTAAACTTGTATAGGTATCGTAAATAACGGCTCAGACCTTTTAGTAATCTTTTTCAAGTCTTCCTAACTAGAATTAACATGACATTCACGAAGTGGTAACATGATCGAAGGAATTCAGGATTCTAGGCATTTAATATACGTTTTTGAGGCATTCTTATAGCTAAAGTTGTAGTCTAAGGTCTAGATTAAAATTAAGTAAGTGTTTGAAACTGACATAGATTTGGAAAATATAGGCTGCTTATTACACATAAAAATTACCTTATTCTTTATCGCTAAACGGAAAATAGGGATTAGACATCATTCATAAAAAAAAACTTTAGAGCACAAATGTCAAATCTATTAACTGTTCTTTAGGCGATAGGCTTTATCGAATGAAATATCATCTAGAGGAACTGTTACCATTTTTTTGCTAACAACGATTGCAATCGCAATACTTTTCGATTTGACATCCACGCTTCTGCATTGTTTCTGTGACAACGGTCTTTAGACAAAAAATACAAGGTGTATCAGAATTACCCAAAATAAAGAAATTCTTTATCGAAAACTCAAAATGAAAATGTTACTACTCTAGACATCGGCCTCTAGTAGATAATTTTAGGATGTACGAGGTAAGGTTGTACTCTAGTAATTTTAGGTTGAATGACAATCACAGCCGATTACTAGAGTAGTGACATTTTAATTTTGAGTTTTATATAAAGTTTTTTTTTTGGTGATTCTGATACACTGTAAGTATACTCTGAATGTCAAATTTGACTTTTGGTTGAAGCTACAATATAAACCCGCTGTTGCATGAATTTACATACAATAAATTACATACGGGTGCCTATATTCAAATTTGTGGTGCGGCCGTGTGCATGGGTGGCCACCACATCTGGCATTACCCAAGTGACTCTGGATAATTTCTATCGGCGCGAAACCTGGCTATAAGGTCAGGTTGCCTACGGGTGGGCTGGTGAACTTGCTTAGGCAAAGCCAGGCTACTCCCGCGAAAGGCAGTGGAGTTAACCGGGAAGGTTTTAGTGGGTATTTCCAGTGCTACTAGCGCTGGACGACCCCCGCACACACGCCCGTCGCTTAGCCAGCGGCTATTAGTATTAGGCAATTATTGAGAGCGATTAGCGATTTCAGTGCGAGTTTTTCAGTGCGATAAGAAATTTATTAGTGCTGTGGCGTGTAAAGTGGCGTGTTTATTTCAGTAAAGTTTTTATTGGCATTTTCTTTATATTAATTCGCGTTTTGCGTTAATTGTTACTGTATTTTTAATCGACTTTAAAAAAGAAGGAGGTTATATGTTCCATTGTATGTTCATCGATTTCTCGGTCAATTGTGAACCGATTTTCAAAATTCTTTTTTTATTCGATAGAGTATACTCCTGAGGCGGTCTCATTGTTACCAAGTCGGGATCTGATGATGAGATCCCAGGGAAATCGAGGGCAAACCTCATATTTTGTAGGCACGTATGTAATTTTTTACTTTTTTCCAAAGCTATTCAAGTATTTACTACTGTCAGTTACCATCTTATGTTGATGAGCTGGTGATGGAAGGTACAACTCCTTAACGGTTAGGAGTTGGATGATAATTCTTTAAATATTATAGGTACGTTTTAACGAATAGTAGTATTCTATTGGGTTATTTGGGTGAACTGATGATGGAAGGTAAAACTCCGTAACCGTTTCGGTTAACGGAACAATATTATGTATGTCAACTAAAGTCTGAGAGACAGACAAGTTGATAGTGCTGACGGTCACCCATCTAGATTTGACCTTAGATGATCACTTAAAAAGATGATTTTTTTTTTAACAAACATAAAACCGTCTTCGAAACACTTAAAAAAATAATTTAATTTTAGTACCTAGGTACTTATCTCCTAAAAAGTATTTTTTGGAGTTAGTGCTAAGCTGTTACCAGAAACAATAGAAAATGAAGCACCAACTCCAAAAAATACATGTTTAGGAGATAAGTACCAGGTACTTAAATTTAATTATTTTTTCCTTTTTAGTGTTTTTTAATAAACATAATCTCTCGATTGAATAGGCATTTTAGTCCCGTAACAGTATTTAAAATAAAAATTAGTAAACAAGAAAATATTATGTCTGGAATGGTTAAGCCTCGATTAGATAAACAAGCCTCAAAGCTTTTAGCCTCTGGAGGGTTGACGTCCCTAAAGTAGGCTTGACACGACTGGTAACTTCTATAAGAGGTTTACAAACCAGTACAAGAGCTCATCTTCAATGTGTATAATCTGTGAATAATGTACCCTACTTTATTTTGGTTAAATATTGCACATTGCCTAAGTTTTAAATCGTTTTGATATACCTTTTACCTTTTCATGTCATTGTAAATTTCAATAGATAAAATAATTTTAAATGAAAATAATTTAAAATTCTTGGTTAGAACTGAAGAAAAGGAAACCTAGCAGTAGTGGTTTGAGCGCTCTAGTTTCGATTATGGAAAGAAAGCAACTCAAGCCATGATGAATCCCGGATGGTTCAATCAAAATCTGATTTTCGAGATTCTCCGCTCCCGATTAATACTGCAACCCACCAACCCGCGTTGGGCCAGCATGGTGGTCTAATGGCCCAAACTCCTCATGTGTTTGTCCCATGTAGGAAAGCCTGTGTCTATCTAGGGGATGAATATAGACTGGTGCTGAAGCCTGAAATTCCACCGATTCGGTGAGTTATAAATTGATATGTAATATTTTAAAATTATGACTCGCCTTAAAAAATATACCTGTGCCTCTTAAGTCTATATTCAAAATGTATACATATACCAATACCTTAGAAAATTATTGAAACACCAATACTTTTATTTACTTAACCAACATACTGCGTACACATATAATTATGAAACACATATTAAAATTTGTTCACTAATTAGGTGTTTCAAATTAATCCAACAATGGATAGAGGCTAAATTCGAAGACTTTTATATAACATCGCCGGTAGAGTTGCACGTTTATCGGTTTTTTTATCGAATTATCTTCGGAGAGTGTGCTAAGGGCATTACATGGATTCCGCCAGATCTGACCCCTTATCCTCAACTTTCGGAACGGATTCGAATATTGGAAACTTTGTACCTATCAATTTTATCGCGGTGCGTTAAAACGAGACGGGATTCGACAGTTGAGAATAAGGGTATTCAAGTCACTGTCGCCTTATGTTTAGGAAAGTTTGAGGTCGTTCAGATAGACGACACAACCTGTGAGAGCGGTGACACTTTGAAACGCATAATGTTTATTGTCATAATTTCAATTGACATACATCATATGGCATACAAATTTAAAAACATAATAGTTTTTAGCAAAGTTATAATTACGCATAAACATAATAACGCAGATTTGTTGAAAGACATAATAATAAAACCCATAATCATATAAATCTATATTTTCATTGGCATATTTTTATAACGCAAATTATAATTATGCATAAATGACCATATTCATAATTTTGTTTGAAATACTTTTATAAAGCATAATTCAGTACATAATACATAACATCTATAAATATCTATCAACTAGTAAATATCAAACATAATATCTATAAATATCTATTTTATTGTTTACTTTTACTATGCGTATTTACTTTTACCTACGTTTTTTTTATTCAACACAATAAGGTAGGTACATATTTTAAATGCTAAAATTGTGTATAAATTTCGAAGTAAAAATAAAGAAATCAATATTAATACGAAATAAATTATATTAAACCTGACTGGCCGTGGTCCTTCGCCGTAGTACTAGTCTGCCCAATACTAGAGTGTAATTTAAAAGCCGGAGGCGCCGATGGCGATCCAAAAATCCGAAGCTGCGGAAGCTCGCCTGGGCGCATGAGACTCGTTACGCAAGGGCGGAAGGGCTGCACTTCCCGCAGCGCTGGAGAATTGCAGAACCTATTGCACACTGCATGCCTGCTTGTATGGATGCAGAAGAGTTTAGGTATCATGCTTGCTTTCTTGCTTGCATGCATGTTGCTTGAATGCCTGCATGCATGCAAAAAAAATCAAATCAACTATAAAAATATCTTTTATGCATAGAAATGTATGTTTTTTGAAATTATGGTAAATAAGTGTTATTCCTTAGGAGTTTAGGGATTTTGCCAGTTATTATTTATATATTATTTATTTATATATGCTTTTTGAATATTATGTCTTATGAATAATATGGCCAACAAAATTATGCCTTTCTATGATTATGCCTTACAGGTTTCAGCCATATGATTTTATGCGTCATGAAGTTATGCTATAATGGCTTATGGCACGTGACTATTATGGCCAGTAATATTATTAATTGTCAGTTTGTGTCGGAAAACGTTATGCGTTTCAATAGGTAACCGTGAGAGCTCTCTACACCGGCACTGGGCCTTGTCCTACTACGTTTAAATAAAATCAGAAAAAAACACAACAGAAATAATAAAGATTACTGTATTTTGCTATTTATGGAATGATACAACTGAACAAAAAAAAAAACAAAGTCAATAAAAAGTTCAAACTAAAATCTTCTTGAAAAAAAAACATCACACTTATGACGACACCAAGAGTCTTTATATGCGAATCGTATTCGCACAGTGACCAGGTATCTGGATAAGGTAAAGGCGAAAAAACATTAAGCGGCTACCGCATTTGCACTAAACATTTCGCCAAATATTTTCTAATGCGAGCGGCTAAGGAGTGTAACTCTCTGCCGCCCATCTGCTTCACGAATGTTACAATTTGGGCATCTTTATTACTAGCTAGAGTGACTAGGCACCTACGATAGTTCCTACGATAGTGATCTACTCCGTGCCTACCTTCTAGGTCAACATGAAACTATTGTAGGCCTAATCAAAGAGTACATTTTTTATACGGGTATAGAGGCATCATTCCATACTACAAAATATATGGCGCTTAGCGATATCTGGTGATATCGCTAAGCGCCAATAAGAGACTCTAAAATTTGAGCTCTTCATTTATAGTTGAATTGTATATTTCAAAATTCGAACTCTTTTAATATTAAGAGCCATTCAATGTGAGCGATTGTCAGCGCTGCTGCGGTAAATATCAAGCAAAACTTCTCCGGAAACTTGCGGGGTATTTCGCTCCCAGAGCAAACCGCTTGTACCGCCTGAATTCGCGGTATGTTTCGCTTGTTATGCGTAACTGGTTTCATTACCGATAGCAAAACAAATTAGTATTATTTGAGTACTCCACACCACAGAGGCAAACAGGGGCAAAAATATAATGCAAAAAAAGAATGGCCGTAAAAATATTTACAAATTAGTTAACAATACTATATTTGATGGCTTCAAATTTAAGTACTGCCGGGTGTGATGTTTTTTGAATAATTTCTGTAATTTACCTATCCGTGTCTTACTATGAAGATTTAAAAACATCAAATGAGTAGGTATGAATAAGTATAGAATTTGTATTTGTATTTAGAAAATATAAACCCAATTCGTAATTCAACTATTGAAAAACGCTCGCGAATCAATCGCAAATTGCGATTTAAAATACCAATTATGAAGTAGTTAGAGTATAGGGATTCGAGAGATATGTAAGCTTAGCATAATATAGTTACTTACCTTTTCGATGCTTTTGGAGTGTAGAGCGCGGAAGCGATCTATTAATTCCTAAAGGATGAAATGTGGTATTGCTAATCACTAAAATAAAATTAACGATTGTAAAGGAGTGCACATTTCCAGTGCTCCGAAAAGTGAGTGGCCGCCCGCTTGGTGTCGGATATCGATCTAAAAAATATCACAGTAGAGTGTATCCTAATATCCTAATATACCAGCGGCCGCGTGAGTGAGTGGCCCCCGCGCATTCATTGCACAAGCCGCCACGTCTGGGATTACCCAAGTGACTCTGGGTAATCTCCATTGGCGCGAAACCTTGCCATAAGGTCAGGTTGCCTGGGGTTGGGCTGGTGAAATTGCTTCGGCAGTTACCAATGAGTTTTAGTGGGTATTTCCATTTCCGGCGCTGCTAGCGCTGGACGACCCCTACACACGCCCTTAGCGGCTAAGCTAAGTACGTGTGTAGGTTTGTAATCGGATTTCTCCCCGTAAAAAAACGAACAAAAAGGGTTAAATACCAAATTTCAAGTAAATTCTAAATTATATTTGAGGTACTTTCGCATTTATAATAATTACTATAAATGCGAAAGTATATATTTATAATAATTCTGCAAATATTGTATTGAACCACGTTAAACGTTGAGATTTAACGTGGTTATCCACCTCACCAAAGTACACATACGTTACGTACGTCACGGAGACTGTAATCATATGTAATACCAGAATTTCAATACAATATTTGCAGAATTAAATAAAATACTTCAGACACGGCTTTATGTGCATTACTTCCCCTTGCCTTCTCTGTAACATAGAGAATTTAAAAAAAAACAAAAAAAAATATTGCAAGACATTACAACGATAGCATGACGTCATTTTCGTTTCACTGACATTGATTCGATGGCGATTCGAAAGGTCTAATGTGACCACTATTGTTCTCTATCGTTATCGTATCGAGTGAGACGATACGATAACGAAACGAAAATTTCAAATGTTCGTGCTAGAGGTACAGAACGCAATCGAAACGCAACCGAAACGCATAAATTTGGTATTCTACTAACAAACACGTAACGCGAACCGTTCGGTTCAATCTTTGTGGCAGCCGAAATACATCGATAGTTTTTTGTTTGAACTGTCCAAAATTAACAACTGTCTAGTCATTAAGCCAAAATATATTTGTTTCTTGCAATATTGCTAACAAATATCGAGCCGAAGTTGAACCAACCGAGAGCGTTTCGTTAGCGTTCCTGCTTTATATGCAATGTTAGTGGAATACCTTTTTGTATTACAACCGCATTGGTAACGATACCGAATCGCAGCCAATCCGTTAAGGTAAATAAATAGCAGAATTGGATACATTGTACGATGATATAGCTTACGAGACGGATGAATCAAGGTTGTGTACAGCAATAAGTTCGAGTATAAAAACTTTATTCAAAAGATTTTAGCTAATTCTTTTAGTTTTGTTTTATCCAATATTTTTAATATTATAAATTTTGTTTAAAACTAAAACTTTGTCAGAGACAACTTTACAATTTTAATAATGATGATCTTTGTAAAAACAAAAAAAAATATGCAAAAGCATTTTTTATTGTTCCGATAACAAAACTTTTGCTGCATAAAAGTTATACAATTGCAACTTCTGTATCAAATCGTGACAAAATTATTGGGTTTTCTTACCAACTTTTCAGATTACTCTTACACAATCTTGGAAGTTGCCGGTTTAATAGCTTTCCGACGGACACAAAGAGCAAGGAATGGCTGGTCAACGATTTTATTGGAACAAAAGCCTGTAGGAAATTACTTCCTGTTGTAGTTAACCTCCAGGATGTGAGAGCAGAAATCTATTAGGTGTGATAGAAACAATACAAGGAACACTTTACACCCAGGCTTTGTTGAAGTGTAACTTATTAAACTCAAGATTCGTTTCAATTCATAAGAAGTAAGTAATAGAATATTGTAACAATTACTAATAAAGAAAGAACATGATAAAAAATGAGATTAAAATGGCTATACTTAATCTTTACTGATAGTCTAAAAAGCTTGTGAAAGTATTCTTTCGGATCATTAACTACTTAAATGTTGCCATAAAAACGTTAAAAAGTAGAAAGCGGTTAAGAAATTGGTAGGTTACACTTAGTGCTCCGGTGGCGTAGCGGTTATAGCGTCTGGCCACACCCCAGGAGACGCGGGTTCGATTCCAAATACTTTATTCATCGTTTCCTTTCTTTATTTGTAATTGTTACAATAAAGTAGACGTTTTAAATGCACAAAATCAAACATTTAAACGTGTAATAGAATATATTGTACCTAATAAACACATAAAAATTTCGTTAACTGGATTCATAGGTACTTAGTACATAGTGGTTCTAAAAATAAAAATCTCTATTCATAGATAATCATATTATTCATCTGTGAAAATATTTTTAGGGCCATAATCGTACCATCTAGTCTATTCGAGCGTGACAATCATTCTTATTAGTTTTTACTCTAAAATCGATTTTTTATCTAAATATAATAGCTCTTTTTATAATGTTTAGAGAGGTATTAATGCTGAATGCATCTAAAATCATCTAGTACTAATGTATTTTTAAATATTGTCCTGTTTAAAATATTGAAAAACTAAGCTAAACTAAAACTAACCAACTAGCTAACTAAACTTAAGTTTTATTCTATCCAGTAAGTGGAAGCTAAAATTAGGTATTTGCTGCGTGACAACCTACACATTTTCAACTAATCAAGCTTAGAAAAAATCTCAGGTTTGATATTTAGTAGCTCTGGCTGCTCTGGGTTCTTGTTCTTTCAGGAGTTATTTTAATCATTTCTTTTATTTGCAAAAAGGTAACTTTCACTGAGAATAATACAAAGTAAAGTTTTTATAAACAAAGTTTGAGAAATTTATTATTGCAGCCACTACCAACAAGTTCCAGTTGAAAAAAAAACTTGCGAAGATCTTGAACATTATATTGAAAATTTTAAATCTGCAAAGCTGAATTTAATAAGTGAAATTCAGCTTTGCAAAAATTAAAATTTTAACCCATTTAACCAATGTTTAACATTTTTGTTGGAAACTCCTTAAAAGTTGATTTTTCTAAGAACATGTCAAATTTATGTCAAACTTTGTCTATTAAAATTAAACGTTGTGAGCGTACGTTGTTGTCTCTTTTTAGTATAATATTTTAATTATTAACATCTGGCGACCGTGACTTTATTTTATTTTGTGTAAATAATGGAGGGCTACAAAAAAGGCGCTACATTGGGACGAACTTACACCGAATGTGAGGGAAAAATAAGTTACGTCGAGCAATAGAAAAACATAGCGGTAATGTAGATAGCTAGTATTTGTTATGTAAAGAAAAGACCGAAGCCCTAGCTAAAGTTGACGACCAATTCAGCGCATTGTGGTTTCGGAAGCGTCGGCAAGTGAATATATATGATATTTATGCTGACTTCAGGCTGTCTCGGCTTGAAGTATCGTTAGCTTGAAAACACACAAAATAAAGAACAGGCATCATAATTAGAAGAAAAGACGGCGACCGTCAAAAATTCGAAAGCGACGGATCACCGGTTGAAAGCTATCCGCCTTCCAAGGAAAATTATATGAAGGCTATGGTAGAACTCGAAGATCGATTCACGAGGGATCGCCGGTTGAATGCTATCCGCCTTCCAAGGAAGATTATATGAAGGCTGCAGCAGAACTCAATCATTGACTTACGTAACGGAGGAAGAAGACAGTTTGGTTCCTTTAACTCCTAACTGCTTTCTGCAAGACTTTGCAAGTAGTGACGTTCCTGACTTAGACCAAGGGTTTGCCATGTACAGTTTTTTGTGCATCTTTTAGCTCCGCTAGGCTGGGGAGGATGTTGGAAACTCCTTAAAAGTTGATTTTTCTAAGAACATGTCAAATTTATGTCAAACGTTGTCTATCAAAATTAAACGTTGTGAGCGTACGTTGTTGTCTCTTTTTATTATAATATTTTAATTATTAACAATTTTGACCAATATGCAAAAATCAACAATGATCCAAGAATTATTGTTGATTTTTGCATATTGGTTAAAATGTTTTCAACCATGCTGAGTGACACTGTTTATTATTATATTATTTTGGTTTTTATTTATCGATGTTCAAATATTTCTTATTGCCTTGAGAGAATAGCCTTCAATATACAGGGCGTACATTAAATTTTTTAACAGGAAATTTTACTGAAGGAAAACTTCTTTTTTGATTTTAAAACATAGTTCCTTACATTACAATTTTATTAGTTCATTTAGAATTTCACTTTCTTAGCTAAAAGTATGGAAAAGTGAGAGAGACGTCTATTATAATGTGAACGAAAATTAAATATAATTTCTCTTGTACAAAAGAAAACAAAACACAAATTACTTTTTAAAAATCTGGCCTTTTGTTTTATAAAATATAATTTGACAGGTTCTTTGAATACTACAATAAATCGTCAGAGCTCCATACTCTCTTAGGCTCGTATTGTAAACCGCGGGTCAAGCAGCGTTTGAACTCGAATCACTCATAACTAGTTTTAAGTGTAGTTCTTAATTGCTCAGCTTATTATAGGTCGCGTTTTAGGAGCCAATCAGCTGAAACTAGAATCAACTTGGATACGGGGCAAAAAAATTTTTTTAGTGGGGAACGAACTAGGTAATTTTTCAAAATCCATATCTATATTTTATCTAGATAAAGATTTAGAAAAATCACCTAGTTATTTTTGCAAATTGAACACGTACAAAGTTCTTTTAGGACAAAGATTCATCACCAGCCTATACCTATACGTCCCACTGCTCGGCACAGGCCTTCCTACATGGGAGAAACACATGAGGAGTTTGTGCCATGATACCACCACGCTAGCCCAATGCGGGTTGGTGGGTTAAAGCGGTTGCAGGAATAACAGGGACCAACGACTTAACGTGCTTTCCGAAGCACGGAGGAGCTTGAGATAACAAACTTGATTGACCTATCCCAGGATAGACCATGGCGAAAGTTGCTTTGTTTTTCGTATCGAAACTAGAGCGCTCAAACCAATACGCCACCGAGCTCTTCCGACACAAGGGCAAGGATTATCTTACAGTAAACCTTACATATTTAATCTGGTATAAAATATATTGAAGACATCGCTCGCTATCACTATCTATTACTATCGTGTCTCTTATTACTATAAACGTCCAATAGTCGCCATGTTCTGATCGACATTATAATAAGAGCGGGCGGTATTCATCGTTCAAAAGAAGTGAACTCATATTATGTCTTGAATTTTACAATAAGGTATCTCCCGTGTCTATGGTAAGTCTTCTAAAGAGGAAAAGCAATTTCATCATCGAGCTAAATTTAAAGCGATGTAGCTCATAGTACCTATGCATCAAAGGAACGAAAGGAAACAGGTAGAAATGAAATCAATTTCCTATCAACTCTAGCTGCGCACCAATCTGTATTCGGGTTTACGAGGCATTATGGCGATAAAATATTTTTATACGCCGTTAGTAAAATAAATTATTTCAAGATTTCATAACTCGATTAGTACAGGCGTCTCAAGTAAGTTTCAGATTAAAATGAATAATACGGTCGCGAAGTTCAGATAAACTGAACTCAATGGACATCTTGTAAGTACTTATTATTAGGGCAGACAGATTGACGCCGGCTGGGTGACGGTAACGGTTAAAACAGCTGATCACTGTCACTAATTATTTATTATAATGAGTAATAATAATTTAAAATGCGCTGGGTGCCCTAATCCTATCACCGATAGAAGATATTTATGCTGTTGTGCTTGTAAGCAGTGCTATGATCTATTGTGCGCAAATGTATCTGAGAAGCGCTTCTATAGCACATTAACGGGGGAAAAGAGGGACGCTTGGATTTGTGCTCTGTGTGTAAGCCGGCAACCAAAGAGTGATAATTCGAACACCCCGGTAAGGCCTGAGGGTGACAGGATCACATCCCGTAGAGGTGGGGCGGTGCCCTCAACCAGCCCGCCGTTGGACGTTTCTATGGCGGATGCAGATTGTGGCATGAATACAAGCAGTTTGGGTCATGGTATTATTGCTGAGACGACGATGAATATGAACGATCTAATAATAGAAATGCGGTTGCTTCGTGAGGAAATGGTGGCTAGTAGACTTCAGATGAAATACTTAAGTGACACTATGTCCAAGCTTACGTCAAGAATGGATAGTTGTGAGCTACACGTTAGTAAACTCGACGAGCGCATAGGGCAATTGGAGCTCCGTACTAGCACTGCTGTCGCTAACCCTGCGAATGAGACATCACTGCTGTCTTCTATAGAACAATTAAAATTTGAACTCAATGAACGTGACCAAGAGTTATTGTTGAATGACATTGAGATTTCTTGTGTTCCGGAACAAAAAGGTGAAAATTTGACGCATGTAGCAGTTACTTTGGCTGGCAAGCTGGGAGTTAACCTAGGTGTGAATGACATTGTCTGTGTCTCGCGAGTGGGACGTCCTCCGGCTGATTATGATGGGGAGCGACCCGGCCGTCCGAGGGCAGTGGTGGTGCGTTTGGCGCGACGCGCCACCCGCGACGAGATGTTGAGTGCTGCTCGTGTTCGGCGCGGTGCCACTACGGATGGCACAGGGCTACCAGGACCTCCCTGCCGTTTCTATATTAACGAGAGATTAACTCAGGTAAATAGATCATTATTTCGACGGGCACGAGAGACCGCGGGGCGCTTGAACTGGCGTTATATCTGGACTAAGAATGGCCGGGTGTATGCTCGGCAGTTCAACGGCCCTGATGCACCGCGACATCGCCTGCGTACAGAGGCTGATATCGTACGTGTTTTTGGACCAGAAATCGTTTGTAGCAAATAAACAGCAGTTATTAATTGTGTGGGGCATGGTACTTGCATATGTAGTTAAAAAAGAGTGCTTTAAGATGTTAGCAACACCCTTTACTTTAATATACATACTTCATGTAAATATTATATTTTTTTGTGCAGGTGCTATATTTTTTGCTTTATATGTTAATTTAAGCGCACATTATATTATATTATTATATCTTATTTCTATGAATTTATGCAATGTGCTTTTAACAACAAAATATCAGTCATGTCCCGTTTGTTTGTTATATGTCCTTCAAATGTTTTTTGTAGCGGTAAAGCGCAATAAAACCAATTGTATTAGTATCAATGTTTATGTAAATGAAAACGTATGTTTTATGCTTTTACCGATGTTTTCTGCCTTAAAGTATATATTTAATGGTTGGAGCTATAGTTATGTCACAAAGGTATATTCTAATTATGCTTATTTCTTTTCGTTACAGTTACACAATTTTATGTTTTTGAAAAAAATCTTATGTAGTGCTGTATTATGTAGTCCTGTCTGTTTAAAAGATATTGGTTGTTTAATCTATACTTTGGTTGAGATGATCGCTTTTCTCGAGGGTTGTATTTCTCACGTTTTTGATCTGTACATGCAATGTGGTGGGTGCTTAAATATGTATGATGCTGTAGACGGTGTGATATATTATTTATCTTTTATCCATTTATTTACTTGCTATTATCTTCTGCTTATTTCCATACACTTAAAAAAATACATAATAATAATTGTTGTTTTTCGCTGTAATAAAAATGACTATATATATATAAGTATATATAAGTATAAGTCATGTTCAGTGTTTAGGAATTCATTAATTTTACAGTATTTTTGCGCAAGATTTATTTTAGGAATATTAAAAATTACCGATTGGCGCCATATATCGTATCTTAGACAATATCTATCAAATTCTAAATTTAACCAAATTCTTTATAGTTTTGTATTACAGTTTATTAAAGCTAAGTGTGTGTCTCTTGGTTTCTTAAACCCTGGCTCGCTTGGTACACGGCATGATGAGTTCGTCGCTGCCTTAGAGCAGCACTCTGTTGATGTAATGGCAGTCAACGAAACTTGGATCAGGGCGGGGGAAGAGGCGCGTGCGCCAAATCCGGCCGGCTACAGATTTCGGCACAAACCGCGGGACGCTGCGGCTGCGGGCCAGCGGGCGCGCGGGGGTGGTGTTGGATTTTATATCAAACGGGGTATTTGTGCGCGCTTGCTCGCTTTTCCGGAGGCTCCGGGCGTTGAACAAATCTGGTTAGGTTTGACGGTTAACGGTTTGAGAACGGCGATTGGGACTGCATACCGTCCTCCATGGCAGAGTGTTGACTTGTTTCTGGACGCTTTAACAGATACTGTAACTTCGCTGTCTAATTTTGACCACATCGTACTAACTGGCGATTTTAATATTAATGTAATGCAGAGTGAAGATTTAAATACAAAAAAAATATTAGAATTTTTAAATAGTGTTAATTTGAGACAGTTTATTTCGGTTCCAACTCATTTTACTAGTCATAGTGAGACATTAATTGATTTGATGTGCTCTGACATGAGCCTTATTGACGTTGGCGTGGCCCACATTCCCGATTTGAGTAATCATGCATTCCTGTCATGTAAGCTTCGTATCAAAAAAGAAAAGCCAGTCCCTAAATTTCTTATTTATAGACCGCTTAAAAATATCGATTTCGATCTTTTTTACTTTGAGGTAAATGCTTTTGAATGGAACAGTATAATAGGCGGTAATATCGATTCTATGGTGGATCGATTTACTGCTAGTGTTATAAGTTTATACGATCGTCATGCACCCTATAAAAAAGTAACTGTAAATGAAAGGTCTCTTGGATCACGTACAATGTTAAGAAAATGATGAAATTAAGAGATAAAGCGTACAGTCGCAGTCGCTCCTCGGGGTCGGAGGCACATATTAAATATTATAAAGAGCTCAAAAGTATTGTTTCCACGGCTCTTTATGCTGAAAAGAAAGCATATTTTGAACATCATGTCAATTATAATATTCATAACCCACGTATTTTGTGGAAAGAACTCAAGCGCAACGTTGGTAATTTTAAACCAAAACACGATGAGCTTCCACCCTACTTTCAGGATCCAAATTTACTTAATAATCATTTTTTATCTTTACCTGGGAAAAATGAAGTGAAACTGTCACTGAAGTGAACCTTAACGTTTTTTGAGTTCCAGAGGCATGGACAGTCGGTCTTTTGTCTGCACACAGTTAGTGAAAATACAATTGGTAAAATTATCAGATCATTTAGTACAAATGCAATGGGTGTGGATGGTGTTGGAATGGATATGATTTCTTTGATCCTGCCTCAAACTTTAAAACTAATTACAGCAATTGTGAATAAATCAATTGAAACTGGATCCTTCCCGAGCGCTTGGAAAACTGCTGTTGTCAGGCCGTTGCCTAAAACTGCCAGTCTGTCTCTACTGAGTGATCTACGTCCGATTAGCATTCTGCCTTTTTTGTCCAAAGTTTTGGAAAAAGTGGTATGTCTGCAATTAACTGAATATTTAGAGTGTAACAACATCTTGCCTAAAAAACAATCCGGATTTAGAAAGGGTCATAGCACTTCAACGGCGCTTCTGGACGTTATTGATAACATTCTGGAAGCACAAGATGAGGGCAAGGGAACCATTTTAACGCTCCTCGACTTTTCTCGCGCTTTTGACACCATAAATATATCCCTGCTTCTATCTAAACTCTCCTACTATGGTTTTGATATTTCGGCCGTAAAGTGGTTTGCAAGCTACCTAGGTGAACGTTTGCAAATGGTGGAGCTCACTGACAGTGATGGCACCAAATCTGTTTCCCATACCATGCCTGTGATAAGGGGTGTTCCTCAAGGTAGTATACTCGGTCCTATACTTTTCGCTATATATTGTGCCGACATTGTACGTGAGTTCGAAAATCTTCACCATCACATTTACGCTGACGATCTCCAGCTATATATCTCATTTAAGCCAAATAATACAAACATTGCCATTAACAACATGAACCAGGTTCTTAATCGTGTGTCTGGCTGGTGTGAAGATAATAATTTGGTCTTAAACCCGTCGAAATCTAAATTTCTTATTATTGGGTCTAAACTTGTTGTGAATCGGATTATTTCTTTTAATCCAACTGTAAAGATTAGGGGAATTGCTTTGGACCGTGTTCGGGAAGCTCGTAATTTGGGACTTTTATTTGATGACTCACTACGATTTGAAGCCTATTTGCTGCAAACTGTTCGAAACTGTTTTTATAGATTGTCTGTACTATATAAACTGCGCGATTATCTCAGTATATCCATTAGAGTCAAACTGTGTGATTCACTGATCCTCTCTAAGTTGAACTACGTGGATACGGTCTTCGGTGCCCGCTTGTTGGTACGTTCTAAGGAATTACTTCAACGTGTTCAGAACGCCTGCATTAGATTTTGCTATCCTATCCCACGACGAGCACATATTTCACCCTATATAAATTACTTTGGATTCCTTAATATGGAATCCCGGCGCACTCTTCATTTTGCCACGTTACTGTTTGGGATTATAAAGAATAGGAAGCCAGTATATCTCTATGAAAAATTATCTTTTTCGACTCGGAAGGTCCGCCTTGCTACGCGCTTGGTTTTCAAACAATATAGGACTGCTGCCTTTCGTGGCAGCTTTCGCTACGCTGCCACGAAATGTTGGAACAATTTGCCACCCCCCATTAAAAACTCAGCATCAATTTTCTGCTTTAAAAGATCGCTTTCTAAGCATCTACTAGTCCTCCAAAAGATGTATCCGTAGGTAGTCGTCCTGTGTTGTTTGATTGTTATTTTGAAATTTGAAACGATAATTAATTTAGTATTTTAATTTACTGTGATTAATTTGTGATTATTGGTTATGATGTTATTTTATTTATATATACTCGTTACTAAATTTGTGTTGTACTGTTTGGGCACTTTCCACTATGCATATAGTTTTTTAAATAGTTTTTATAATAATTTTATTGCCTTGAGGTTTGACGGTATGCGCGCGTTGCGCTCTCAGTTGGCACCACGGAAGACCAGCGCTGTGGCCTTCCAGGTTGCAGCATACGCTGAGTGGTGACCATTTGGTTATAAGATTTTGTTATAAAATTCATGCTGTTTTGTTACTACTTTTATTTATAACCAATAAATGTTTTTCATTTTCATTTTCATTTTCATTATAGAAAGAGCTCGGCTTACAATTATCAAAATAATTTTTTTTTTTCTGAGGATTACTATGCTTACGCCTCCTTCTGCGAGACAGCTGCTCCAACTATCCCTATCCAGCGTAGACGGGTCGGAGTGAGAAGGCGGGCGGAGATCGCCCGTCTTCTTACACACTAGGCACGGCCGCGTGCGCACGTATTACACAGGCCGCCACGTCTGGGATTGCCCAAGTGACTCTGGGCAATCTTCATCAGCGTGAAACCTGAATGCCTAGGGGTGGTCCTCTCTCATTGTCAGCTATGGTACGTATTATAAATTAGGAGAGATAAACACAGTGGATATAAGCTACAAGATATATATTATGAGAGAAAAGTAAAACACAAGACATGACACACAAGAGGAACAAGAAGTGAGTGACATACAAACTGACATACAAAAATATATTATTTATAAATTTAAAAACATGTCAGAAAAGTGCCAGGGTGTTATATTAAAAAGCTATAAAAAAGGTTTGGTCGAACACCTCCCCGTAATATAAACACCCTGTATATATACATACTATATACAAGAACAACATTACAAAAACAAACTCATATAAAAGGGAAAAACAAATACACTAATATACACATCTTAAATCTAACATCCGAAAATAAATTAAACTAGCCTAATGTCCCTACTATACATATACAATTATTATGCTAAACCTAAACTATTTACACATTTAGTGTGCTTTATGTTAGGCAAGCCTTTTGTAAGGACATCGGCGACCATACAGCCAGTGGGAATATATTTAATAATAATGTTATGACTGGCGATGGAGTTACGGATAAAATGATGCCGGATGTCGATGTGCTTAGTTCGTGAGTGGTAAGTGTTGTTCTTTGTTAGTTGTAACGCACTTTGGTTGTCGCTGTTAAGGGTAATAGGGTGATCAAAATTAAATACATCTCGCACCAGAAACCTTAAATATATGGCCTCCTTGGTGGCTTCACCAAGGGCCATATATTCGGCTTCGGTGGTGGAGAGTGCGACAGTGCGCTGTTTACGGGACTCCCAGGATATGGCGGAGCCACTTAGAGTAAAAACATACCCTGTGTAGGATCTGCGGTCTATGAGATTAGACCCATAGTCAGCGTCAGCATATCCTACAATGTTGTCGGTACTTTTTGTGTACTGCAGCTTTTTATTTTTTGTGGACTTAAGATACCTGAGCACCCGTTTAGCAGCTCTCCAGTGTACCTCCCCGTAATGTGCATTGAATTGGCTCAAGACCGACACAGCGTGGGCTATATCGGGTCTTGTGCCAATGGAGATGTACATTAGAGAACCGATGAGCTGCTGATAAGGTAAGTCCGGTTGCTCATTATCTTTCTCAGGTAGTATTAACTTAAGTCCGGGTTCTAAAGGTGTAGTTACCGGTATAGCGTTTCTCAAATTAAATTTCTCAATCAGATTCTCGATGTATTTTGTTTGGTCGAGACTAATGCTGCCATCTGTACTACTGGTAACACGCATGCCCAAACAATCTTTGACAGGTCCTAAGTCTTTGACTGAAAACGTTTGTCGTAGGCCTGTTTTGAAGGTATTTGCCATTACGTCACTGTTACTAAAAACAAAAAAGTCGTCGACAAACACGGCTACTACCAGGATATTGTCGTTTTGACGCCTGAAATATATGCAATGTTCAGACTCTGCTCGAGTTAGTGACAGTTTTGCCATGGCTTCGCATACTTTTAGATTCCACTGTCTGGGTGCTTGTTTAAGACCATACAGAGACTTTTTGAGAAGGCAGACTTTATTACCATCGGTAACGAAACCTTCGGGTTGCTCCATATAGATCTCTTCTTCTAGATCGCCGTTAAGGAACGCTGTTTCTACGTCCAAGTGTTCAACGCTAAGATTCAACTTAGCAGCGAAAGCTAGAAGAAGTCTTATGGAAGACAACCGCGCAACGGGAGAAAAGGTTTCTCCATAGTCCACGCCATAGACTTGCGTGAACCCTTTAGCCACAAGTCTGGCTTTGTATTTAACGACCTCCCCGTTAGTATTTTTCTTGATTTTGTAGACCCATTTACACTTGACAGGTTTCCTGTCATTGGGCCTGTCAACCAAGATCCAGGTGCCATGCTTGATCAAGGAGTCGTATTCCGACTGCATAGCACTGAGCCAGTCCTCCTTATGAACGTCATCCATTACCTGTTTGAAGTTTTCAGGTTCGGTATCTGGAGACACAAGGTAGGCGCCTGCGTCATACCGATCGGGCGGCTTATGGACGCGGCGAGGATAGCGGGGCTGGTTGACATCTTCCTCTGGAATGTGAGAAGATTCAGGGGCAATATCAATAGGTTCGGGAGAGGGTGGGGCAATATTAATGGGTTCGCGAGATAGTGTGTCAGACGGCTGGGATTCCGCTATCTCATCATTAATTGTTGAAGGACCAGGAGCGGAATCTGAAGGAGGATCGGGTGTAGAAACTTGGATTGTAGTCGTTGGTTGCTCAACCAGATCAGAGGTTTCGGATGACTCGCTATTATCTACAACCTTATTTTCTATAAAAACTACATCCCGAGCCATAATAATTGTCCTAGGGTTATTCGGGTCGACTAACCTATAACCCTTGCAGTCGTCTGAATAGCCTACGAAAATACAAGGATGAGTTTTTGGTTCTAACTTAGTCCGCTTCTCTTTAGGGACCAATGCGTGGACCTCACAGCCAAAAACTCTTAAATGAGAGAGGTTGACCGGTTTCCCGGTCCAAACTTCCTCTGGAATTTTAAAATTCAAGCCTTGTGTGGGCGTACGATTTTTTAAATAGATCGCTGTATTGACAGCTTCGGCCCAATAAGCCTTTGGAAGATTGGCATCCTGTAGCATACACCTTGCCTTCTCAATAACGGTTCGGTTGACCCTTTCCGATACACCGTTTTGTTGAGGGTTGTAAGGAACAGTTAGTTGGTGTATGATGCCATTCTCCTTAAGAAAAGTGGTCATTTCTTTATTTAGAAATTCACGACCGTTGTCGGATCGGAGTGCCTTTATTTTTAAGCCTGTTTGGTTCTCTACAAGGTACTTGAATTCAACAAATTTCGTAAAAACTTCGCTCTTGGTTTTTAATAAATAGCCAAAAGTTTTACGTGAGAAGTCATCGGTAAACGTAAGTAGGTATAGACAACCGCCCCATGATTGTGAACTCATTGGTCCACAGAGGTCAGTGTGGATTAATGCTAATTTTTCACTAGACCTACTTTGTGAACTTTTGCAAGGCTTTTTTGACAATTTACCTTGTAGACACGGAACACAACTTTGACTTTGATTTAGTCTGTCAGTGAAATTAATGCCAATATGTTTATGTTTTAGAATTTGCAGATATTTGTAGTTTAAATGACCTAAACGACGGTGCCAGAGTAAAATGGGCTCGTTACTGTGAGCTTGGTATGCCTGATTAGTGGTGGGTGAAGTATTTAGTTTGTACATGCCTCCAAAATTGGAAGCAGTACCCACTAATGCACCAGATACCTTACAGTCTTTCTGCCACAATATCGTTGCGCCTTTAGGTGAAAAAAGAACTACAAAACCCTTACTAACTAATTCCCTAACAGATAATAAATTCGTCGAAAGTTGAGGCACATATAAAACATTAGAAATCTTAACTACACTATTATCAATATTTACAGAAACAGTACCTTTGCCTTCACTATAAACAACTTCTTTATTTGCTACAGTAACGGGTTGTCGGAGAGGTTTGTAGTGAATAAACCAATCCTTATAACAGCTCATGTGCCCTGTGGCTCCTGAGTCTATAAACCAATCCTGGGATAAAGAAGGGGAGTGTTGGCCTGTAAATGAAGTGAAAGATGATAAAAGTGTAAAATTAGATATATAATTAGCTTTAGTGTCGCCGATGCCCTTATTCTTTTTAGAATTAAAATAACGACTCCTGCACTTTGAAACGTGGTGTCCTATCTTTTTACAATATGTACACACGATCTTCGAAGTCTTTGAAGTAGTAGCAAGAGCATTATTGGTAGCCGTAGTGTTGCTCCGACGATGCTCTTCTTTGAGAAGCGTTGTTGCGACATAGTCCGAAGTAATTGTAGCGCCCGAGTGTTCTATAGCCATCACCATTGGTAGATACTCATCCGTCAAACCAGCAAGCATTATGACACCAACGAATTCGTCTTCAATGGCCTTCCCTATGGCAGATATTTTCTGCTGTGTGTCGCGAATATCGTTGATGTAGGCTTCGATGTTGGGGTATGACTCAAGTTTGGCATTGAACAGCTTCTTTAAAAGTGACAGACGTCTACTGAGACTGCTATCTGCATAAGTTTTCTTTAATGCATTCCAAGTCACTTCAGCTGTGTCACATTCTACCACTAAGGGGTAAATGTTCTCAGCGATGTGGAGGCATATTTTAGCCCTTGCTCTTTGATCGCGGCGCTCAAACTCTTCCTGCGTGACTTTAGCCCCACACGATGACGGTTTCTCCACGACTTCCCAGAGATCCGCGTCTATGAGGGTCATTTTCATGGCAAAGCTCCAGGTGTTATAATTTGTACGTCCGGTCAACTTTGGAAATGAATTCTGGCTTGTTACGGTTACTATAGGCGCTCGGCTTGATGAACTCTCCATTGTAGCTTATCTAATTAGCGCACTCTGGGCCCATAACCTATTATAAATTAGGAGAGATAAACACAGTGGATATAAGCTACAAGATATATATTATGAGAGAAAAGTAAAACACAAGACATGACACACAAGAGGAACAAGAAGTGAGTGACATACAAACTGACATACAAAAATATATTATTTATAAATTTAAAAACATGTCAGAAAAGTGCCAGGGTGTTATATTAAAAAGCTATAAAAAAGGTTTGGTCGAACAGTACGAGCCACGGTTGACAGTGATAGAGTATGGGAGGTTGTCGCCTTCTTCGGCGAAAGTGTTCTCATGCTGAAGGAGGCAGCGGAGAGGGATCGGGAGCAGGAATCTCTAGCCGCCCCTTTCCGGCGTAGATGGGTGGGCGCAAAAAGGCGGGCGGCAAGCGCCCTAGGTGCAGCCGCGCGCGTCGGGTGGCTCCCACGCGCGCAATACAAAGGCCGCGACGTCTGAGATTGCCTATGATAACTCTGGGAAATCTCCATCGGCAAGGTTGCCTGGGGGTGCTCCGGTGAATTTTCTTTGCAGACCCCAAACCACCTCCGCGAAAGGCACGGGAGTTATCCAAGAGTTTTAGCGGGTATTCCCAGGGTCAATTCAGACGCTGTGCGAGTCACGCACACGCCCGCTGCTTCGCTAGCGGCGGGTAGGTACGTCAATTATTTTCTCCTGGTTAAAAAAAGGGGTGGGCTGGCAAAATTGTTTTGGCAGAGCCTAGGCTACCTCCGTGAAGGGCAGTGGTGTTACCGGGGATTTGTAGTGGGTATTCCCAGTGCCGTTACGATTAGGCACTGGACAACACACACTTGTCGTTTAGCCAGTGGCGGGTAGGTCCGTGAGCGGATTCCTCCCCGAAAAACAGGTTGATGGTAAACGATTACAGCAGGATTCGACGCCGGATGTCAGCCTGTAAACGCTCGTAGCACCATGGGCACTACTCACGGGTTACCTACCCTGTAAAAATTTTGTAGAAAGTTCCATGATAGTAATGGACGAGTCCGAGCTCCCAATGTAACGCTATCTCAATGAGATCTGACGACCTTACTCACTGCGAGAACACAACAATACAAAGTTGTGTTTTTATTATCCCATGTCCTTGGTAGCTCTGATGGTTAGAGCTGTCACCTTTTCACGGGTTGTGAAAGGTCGCACCGGGTTCGGTCCCCGCCCCAGCATGTAACATTTTTTGTAGTTTACATATGTATTATACTAAGTAAATATATTTTTTAAACATTTAGAATAATATTATAATAAAACAAGAATAGTTAATATATAATTAACTTAAAATTAGTAAACCCCCGGCTTCGATCATCATCTGTCTGATACCTCCTTGTTAAGACTATTCTTTTGAGCCCAAACACGCTTTCCTGCTGTAAGTTTCTGAGGAATTGAACATAATGCCTGATAATTATCTGATGCTATAGCATTCAAATCAATAGGACATGTGAAAGTTAGCAAGACGGTTTTGCTATTTAGGAAATGAGGTGATAATCATCAAACGGCTGAACTGATCTTCATAAATTATATCTAAGAACCATCTCGATCACGTCAGATTTTAAGCGAAAAAACCAAATCAAAATCGGACCATTCGTTTAAGAGCTACGAATCCACAAACAGACACACGAATACACTGACACACGTATAAAACCCCTCTTGAATCTCGTTTGTTTATATCTACTTCACAGATTTGTAGCGGAATATTATTAAAATATTAAAGAAATACCGCGGTAGTAGCGGCCACGGACGTCCGCTACATTACTAATGTAGCGGACCTCCGTGGCCGCTACGATAAACTGATTGACATGATTTGAAAATCGTATTTTATTGTCCGTTAGACATTGTGTAATATAAAATTGTAATTGTCAATTAATAAACATTGAGTTTACAGTATTTCTTTAATATTAATAATATTCTGCTACAGACTAATATCATAATTAGTAACTGTTTTTGAGGCATATAATTATATATTTTGCATGGGTAGGCAAGCTTTTGCGATGCTTAAAATTCTTACTTGTAGTTAGCAAATATTGTATAGCGAGATAAAAATAAAAAAAAACTGAAAAGGATAAAATAATTAAATTTAAAAATAATTAGGTACATACTCATCCCCTAGAAACATATTTTTTGCAGTTGGTGCTTCTCTTTCTATTGTTTTTGGAAACCACTTAGCACCAACTCCAAAAATATATTTCTAGAGGATGAGTACCTAATTATTTTTAAATTTAATTATTTTATCCTTTTCAGTTCTTGGAAGTCGGTTTTAATTTTTGTTTAAATTTTTTTTGTTACAATTTTTAGTGATAACTTTTTAAGGTCGAAACTAGATGGGTGACCGTCAACTAATATTGTTTCCTACTATCGTATCGTTTCACTAAAAAGTCATAGGAAAGCGAAAATTCGCAATTTCGCGTACGTAGACGACTTAATGATTTCAGTTTTTTTTTTATTTAAAACCAACTTCCCAACTGATTTTGAAAAAATTTTCATGGGACCAAATGACAGCTATTCCGTATTCCGAACAAAAAAAGAATCACGTAAATCGGATCAGTAATCTCGGCGTAATTGGTGCACATACATAGAAAAAAGAAAAAAGAAAACATACCGGCCGAATTGAGAACCTCCTCGTTTTTGAAGTCGGTTTAAAACCAAACTACCGAACTGATTTTGAAAAAATTTTTATGGGACCAAATGGCAGCTATTCCGCATCGAACAAAAAACGAATCACGTAAATCGGATCAGTGTACATACATAGAAAAAAAAACATACCGGCCGAATTGAAAACCTCCTCGTTTTTGAAGTCGGTTAAAAATAGTTAATAGTTTAGTTTGCTTATTAATAATTTAGTTTCAACCATATTAGATTACTATTAATATAGATAGGCATCTCAAGACAATGAAAACAAGGTAGCGTCGCTTTTGAATTGTCGTACGTTTCAACAAAAGTGTAGATTTTTACAAGTTATGCAACGCGTGAGTAGTGCCCGAGGTGCTACGAGCGTTCTGACGTCGGTAACATCTTACTTACCATCAGGCGGACTGTATGCTTGATAGCCATTCTGTATAAAAACTTTTTAAGAAATTCACATTCAGAACTGAGAATTTTGTTATACTTTATAAAATTCCCAACCCAGCCCACTAATGAATGACACTCAAGTGGCGATGTATTTCTGAGTTTGATTAGCCCTGACCTAAAATTGCATATATCTTACTCAGGCAAACCATTTTCGCGTCGAGTTCTAAATTCGTCCTAGAAATTAAACAGCTAGAATACACAATTACTCACCAATGCTCATCATCTCGACCAGAACTTCCAATTGGATCATCAAGGCCACGGCAGCAGCCGCAAGGCCGCCGCAGATGGTTGCAAAGGCGGGTGTGCCAGATGTCTCCGAAATGCGAGCCAATTGCCTGTCAAGTAAATAAAATTAAGTAAATGATTAATAGGAATAGCATAACAAGTAAAATATTCAATGATACATTCAACATTAGTAGTGCCAAATATCATCAAAATATCGTAAGGCTTTAACTAAAATAACAGGCAAGAAATTCCGTAGGGATTTCATATTTTACCATAATTATAACGTCATAGTGAGTTTATTTAATAACAAAATAGGAGCGAAGGTATAAAATACGCATTTAAATTTATGTATTTTTTAAGTTTTTCATTTTGGCCGCCTGTGCTCACACACAAGAAAATCTAATGTGTCTTATATTGTGTTGGTACGAAAAAAATATTATAACTCAATATTACAGTTAATTAATACTAATAAGTGGCTTAAGTAATCAACGAATTGAACTAATATTTACGTTTCTGAATTAATAAATTATACTTATTCATATCATATTAATTCAATTTCAATAATTTGAAAATGATTTACGCATGACTCTCAGATAAATTCTCGTTTTGTGGAATGTTCGGTTGAAGTATCAATATGTTCCCACTTCAGTTAAATTTAACGTATGCGAGTTAATCAAATCAAGACCGATGTTTTAAAAATTAAAAACGACGGAGTATATTTTATTGAATAAATATGAAAGTATAATATAAATTTGTAAGTAAGAATTTTCTGTTGTTAAGAAAAATATTTTCTTTTTTATGGTCCCTTATGAATATCAGCCTAAATGTACTATACAATAAACGTTCAAGTAATTCAAGCAAATCAGAAAAGACAAGGCATAAACTTATTTTTCTTTTTGTTTTCAGATATTTATGTATATTCATGTATATATAAATATAATAGATAATTTGGAAGATCAATGTCAATACTATTATTTTTTTGTTTTAGTCGCTTTTTTCATAATTACGGCTACGACCACGATAAACAAAATAATAATACCTGTTGTACTTTTTTCTCGCAAATGTATTGAAAAACGTTGTATGACACACGGCTGTAAAAAACCTTATCACACCAGTATCCTTATACCTACTCCAAAACACTACTCGTTACGTACGGTGATTGCGTTAAATGTCTAATCGTATCAAAGAGCAGTGCTATGGCTTGAACCTATCAAAGAGCATTTCTCTTTTGAGCCACAATTTACGCCGTAATTGCATTTCCTGCAAAAGCCACATTCAATGTATTGACCAGCTATCAGACTAGCCGTTCGTACATCAAAGTCGTAAATAAAAACAAAGTAGGTAATATTACTCTAATACTCTTATAAAAGCTAGTCGCCATCAGCTTTATTAAGTGTATTAATGCAACGATTTCGTTTTAAAGCATTGATTTTAGTGCAGGTACGTAATTTTTATATTATTTTTTTTCAGTTGCTTGACGTAACTTGCAAAAAAGTCAAAAAGATTCTTTCTTATAGTTATTTGAAATTTTAATACAACAAATGACGGCGACCGATAACTCGTTCGCCGACAAATGATTATTTGGATGTGTTGTTGTTGGTTTGTGTTGTGTCTTGGTGCAAATTATTGTATGTTGGTGATGATCTGTACACGAATACAATGTAGGTAATTGGTGAGATTTACTGTAATTATTCTCTTTCATGACATACGGTTTACTTGCTGGTTGTTGGTCATGCATACATATTAAAGAGAGAATTCCCCTGACAAATTGTAAACAAAATTTTTGGAAACAATAAATATTTTTCTATTTTCTAATATTATTTCATCCGTAGGTTACCAGATAATTTATTAGTGAATGTACCAAGCAATTTATATTTTCATTTCATAATATTGCGTAATGCGCTTCACATGAAAAGTATTAGTCGTTTACTTTTGTTATGAGCGTTTTAGCAAACCCTCAAGTTGAAAATATTGAAAACAAACACACCAATTCAAATAATAATTACCATGTGTAAGCAAATCAGACTTGTCTCAAAATTATCAGAGAATAAAAAAATACTGGCGCCTTTTGGTTCCTATGAAAAGCTAAAAATTGCTCTTAATTAACTATAATACTGTTTTTCGAAAAATCCTCTGACCGCTATTTAGACTAGCTGAACTTGCTTATGCATGTAAAGTCTCATTAGAATCGGTTGCTTCATTTCCAGTATTTTCGACTTGAATGAAAGGCCGTCATTCAAGTCCAAAATGCAAAGTCTCATTACAATCGGTTGGTTCATTTCCAGTATTTTCGACTTGTATGAAAGGCCGTGGGACTAAATGCTTTCAATATTTCTTGAGTAATCAAATAATTTAGGTAAGTATTTTTCAATTTATTAACACACACACAACCTAAAAACAATTAAAATCATTACAGAAATAAAAATAAACATAAGCCTATAAATAAACTAAAATTAACCAAACTTATAAATAAAAAACAGCACCTAAATCTTCTGAAAAACGAAGTGTACCAATAAGACTGGTCGCATTACCTCGCTAAATTGCGAGGCTTATTCTTTGTGAGAAATACATACCAGCCTTATTGTCACTTAAAGTTTCACACAAACGATCTGCAATGTCCCTAAACAGTCGGTGAGCACCTGGACCCCAAGGTCCCAATGTCGCAACTCCAAACGGCTCAAATATGTAATCTCTAGATAAGCCAGCATATTTGCGCCGTTTAAGAATAAAATTATTTATGTAAGTATTAAGTATTTCGGCAATGATGGTATAAGTAGTAGGGCCTTCTCCTCTTAATCATCAATGAATCGGGTATTACAACTTTTTAGACAGGAAGAAATACTAATAAAGAAAACGTGAAAAAAATTATAGGTGAGAGATAAACGTTGCTATAAAAAGTAGAAAGCGGTGAAGAAATTGGTAGGTTACACCTAGTGCTCCGGTGGCGTAGCGGTTATCGCGTCTGGCCAGACCCCAGTAGACTCGGGTTTGATTCCCGCCTAGAGCATACAATTTTTTCATCGTTTTCTTTATTTGTATTTCTTACAATACAACAGGGGTTTTAAACGCACATAACCAAACATTTATGTAGTTGTTTATATGTGAGATAAATATAATTTTAAATGAATTTTAAATGAAGTGGTTTAATTAACCTTTAATCGAAAGAAATATGAAATAAAGAAAAATAGTTTTTTTTTCATCGTTTTCTTTATTTGTATTTCTTACGCAGAACATCAAACATTTAAATGTCTATAAAATCGTGTTTTGTCTTTTAAGACACTGGATTTGTTAATCAGTGTCGACACTTCACAAGTTTCTTATGTTTAATGTAGTAAAATACTCAATATGGTTAATACAGTGCGATGGAAGGTCTGAAATACTTCATAGAGTAAATTGAATATTTCAAGTAGTCCTATATCTGTCTGTATCCAGAATTATACAGAGTTGAAAGAAGTTTGTATAGATGCTGAGTGCTTAATAAAACTATGTGTAGCTTGATAAAAACCTTCGCCAAGAAAAACCCGTACTTATTTTCTTTTCTTGTGATGCGGGAATGGGGCTATACTGGCGCACCGAGGTAAAAATAGGTTGGGGTTGTTTTAATCTACTAGCGCAGGTATCAGGAAAATAAACACAGAAACGAACATAGTAATCGTGTAAATAAGTAGCAAGCAATTTAGGGAACAAAAATTTATATCAGTTACATATACTATATCAATAAACATATAGGAAGGTAGATTGTCAGCAATTACTGTGAAAGTCTTAGGTAACTTATTTAATTAGTAGGTATGTACGACGAGGTAGAGCACAAATTTTTAAAATCATTTTTTATTAGATAAAAATTAGCATGACCAATTAAGTGTCATAAATAACATAAGCTTGTTTTCACTAACATTTACTTAGCGTTAAGAGTCTCTTAACGATTCTCATCTCAGTCTATCTAAAGGAGATAGAAAGATACAAAATAATGTCGTTAAGAGTCACCTAAGCCTAGGTAATGGTTAGTGAAAACGGACAATATATAAAAGATAATAATTTTACGATATTTTAGGTGGATATGGAAGCTAAAGTGGGTAGGTACTAAGCGTATCTCATCGTACAAAACCAGTAAACCCTTTTTAAGACATTCATATGAATTCTATATATAACTCTCTTTAACAATATTATAAGAGTACTTTTTATATTTGAAAATAAGGCGAGTTAGTCAGCGTCTTAACTAGGTAACATTTAATAACAAAAGGGGAGGACTTTGATACATTTGGTACTTGGCTGTTGATGTAATATAAGTAGCGTAGAGCACATAATGGGCTGAAATACATTTTCTACAAAAATATTTCTTAGCGTTGATTAAACTTATTAGAGTGATAAAACTGTAACAAAATATTACTTATTGACTGAACCTGTTCATGTATGTAAGGCCTTGATAACCAAATTTATTGGTATATTAAATCAGAAATATAATAAGTCTGTTTCAAAGTAGGTAATAACGTGATAGGTTACCAACGTGAAGGAAATAATTATTTCTATTTTTACATGCCTGTAGCTATAAGAGGCGTGTTGAATAGAATATTTTTCTTTTGTATTTACCGCGAACCAAACTTTGGTTGAACATCAGTTTAACTAAAATTTGAGCAACATTTAAGCTTTTTTAATTCATTTATTCAATTATTATTCATCCATAAATTCTAGCCTGTTATCTATTTATACTCTACGCTTCTCAAGTCACTTATTGCAAATCCAAATTACTTAAATTACTTCATCACGTCGGGGTTACCAGTGTGAACGAATATGACGCGCGTGAATGTACCTTGTGGGGAGAAATTATAGCCTCGACTACGGTTATAATATTCGTTATTTATTTAGAGGCGGTGTAGTGGCTTGAGCGCTCTGGTTACGCTTATGAAAACAAAGCAACTTTAGCCATGGTCAAACCCGGGATGGGTCAACCAAAAATCCGTGCTTCGGAAGGCACGTTATACCGTTGTTACTGCAACCACTTTAACCCACAAACCCGCATTGGGCCAGCGTGGTGATGTTATGGCCCAAACTCTTCATGCGGTTCTCCCATGTGCCCAGCAGTGATACGTATGTGTTAAATATTTTTCACCTCTCTAGCAGCAAAATAGCTCTTTTGCTTCGTAAAATCTCGAAGGAAACCCGGTTTTTGCAGCGAGAGTGAGGCAAAGTAAGTTTTTAAATAAATTTGAGATAGGCAGTAGCGCGTTCCGAAACTCAGGACTAGCGCTAGTCGCACAACTATGTAATTTAATTATTTTAGTTTATAAGCTTAACTATTTTAATTTATGAACGTTTTCTTGAAAATTAATAGTCTTTATAATCTGTGGACAAAGCGGGAAAAATAAATTCAGATTGTTTTGATTTTTCGACTTGTGTTTATAATTAATTGTGCCTATTTTGTTATTTTAATTACAAAATGAGTTCATCAAGTGATGAAAATGATTGTTTAACGCCTGAATTAATATTGTTTGTGTGTCTCACTTATAACAATATTCGCGCTGGAGAGGTGAAAAGTTGTATGTTTCACACGAGAGCAAATTTTTTTGTCTCATGCCTTTAAATCACTCACTGCGCTCAGTAGTCTGATTGTGAATCACTCGCTAAGCTCGTGATTCAATTTTACTTCGCTGGTTCGTGATTTAACATCAGCACTCGCTACAAAAAATTTTGCTCACTTGTTGAACAAAGAACTATTCTATTCATACTCAGACACAATGACAAACAATAATCTGGGGCGGTACACTCATCTAATACGTGAGAAATGTGCTAGCACTTACTTGAAGATCAATCCGTCCAGAGCCATGGCGTAGACGACACGGGGCATGGGGAACATGGACCCGAACATTGATACGGTCAGGCCGGCCAGTGCCCCGAGTGCTACGATGTATTTGCAAGTCGGGGCGTGCACGTAGGAGAACATCTGGACCAAGGCAGAGTCGGTGTCCACTTCGTCAAATGGCACTGGTGACAAACAATACGTTTTTTTTTTTTACACTCACACCTATTATCTAGCCCAAAGTAAGCATCATTAAAAGCTTGTGTTATGGATACTAGATAATGGATAAATATTGATAATAAAATGTATATAAATGTTAGAAATATACTAAATAAACATATAAACATCCATGTCTCGTAAACAAATGATCGTACTCATCATACAAACATTTGCTCCTACCGGGATTCGAACCCGGGACCTCTTGATCGAGTAGCCTGCATAGCAAGTGGTACAGACCGCTCGACCAGACGATCGTCATATTTCAATCGACTTAATTCAAAAAAGAAGCAGGTTATCAATTCGGCTCTTTGTTATTTTTTTCAAATATTTGTTAGCTCAAAACTTTGTCATTTATACAGAGTGGTGCCGTCAATGCGACAATAAATTTTAACATGGGCTGTATTAATGCTGCCAACGTTACACTATTCCATACAAATATCATGAAATTATCAAATGAATACGATATTTTTGAAAGTGGCAAACCATTTCTATGGACTAATATAGCCCATGTTTAAATTTATTGTCGCATTGACGGCACCACCCTGTATACCGATTTGAAAGAGTATATACTTTAAGTTTGGTCCCGTAAAAATTTTATTTAAATCGATTGAGTAGTTTGGTTTTAAATCAAAATAACAGGAATAATTAAGTCATCACTGTAAGCAGGATTTTTTCTTTCCTGTGACTAATTCTATTGGTGCTTGAGTTAATTCTATTTACGTTAGAATGAATATACTACTGCTGGGTTGCGATTCTATAACGAATCTTGCACCTCACTTCGAATTCAACTGTCAAATAGAGCAAAAAATTGTATGAAAATTTGCTCTATTTGACAGTTGAATTCGAAGTGACTTGCGAAGTGAGGTGCGAGTTTTGTTACAGAATCGACAGGCTGTTTCTGCAAACGGTCACTTATTTTAGAACTAAGAATAGTTTGATTTTTTTTTAAACAGAACCAACCAACTTTTAAACCAACTTTAAAACACTAAGGGCTGATTTTTCAATCCCCAGATATGATTTGTGGAGAGAATAATTTTGACCAGTTGACAGTTAATCTATAGAAAATCTGTCAAAACGTCAAAATTATTCTCTAGATAAAATTATCTGAGGATTGCTAAATCAGCCCTAATAAGAAAAAATAATTAATTATGAGTAGGTACCTACTTTGCAGATAAAAAGATATTTTTTGGAGTTGGTGCTAAGCTGTTTTGACTAATTCTATTATGTATTAGGTTTGCTCTTTCAATTTGATGCTACGAAAGCTTTTGTAGTAGGTATGTTTTATTATGAAACACAACAATGGGTTAAAATATCCTTTGTTGAAAGGATTTATAGTTGTCATATTGTATACTCTCTGAGTCACATATAATCACTTTGAACTGAGATATTAACAGAAAAGGAAGCTGTATTCTTCAGAATTTTTATTTACCTACAAGGAAGTTCTGAAGGAAATTACAATTTATGAATGTTTTTTATGGAAATATTTCTTTGAACATCATCTTGCAACAGGCTTGCAAGTCTTCTAACGAGATTGTATCATTAATAATGTCAGTATAATAATGGAAAATATTGCAAAACCTGCGCGTTTCACATTTAAGTATTGCTTGAGATATAATTAAATTATATATTAAATTATAATTAAAAATAAGATTTAGCAAACACTAAACACAATACAGTTTATTATATAATGTGGAAGAATCCCTGGAGGAATTGAGGTGACCTAGACATAACTTCTCGACAGGTGGGTCTAACAATGAACATGGACAAGACAAAAATTGGAAGTTCTGTTCTTACAACAATTTCGTTGACGAATACATTTACCTCGGACAAATGGTCCAGCTAGATAAATCCAACTTCGAGAAAGAAGTAAATCGAAGAATCTAACTAGGATACGATAGGCGGGAATTGCCAATGATCTTCTCGTCCGAAATTCCTCAGTGACTCAAGTCGAAAGTCTTCGACCAGGGTGTGTTGCCAGTGATGACATACGACTGTGAAACGTGGTCGCTTTCTATGCGTCTTTTATATAGATAGAGAGAGAGAAGCCAAATAGAGAGGATGAAGGAGCAAGCTATGTTAGGCATTTACTTACGAGATGAAATCAGAAGTGAGGATATCCGTAAGAGAATTAAAGTGACTGTAATAGCTTATAGGATCAGAAAGTGGCAGTGAGCAGGGCACATAGTACGCAGAACAGACCGCTGATGATGCGGTAAAGTTCTAGTATGGCGACCACGTACCGGAAAGCGCAAAGTACGACTGCCTACCACTAGACAACCTGGTCAGGGTCGCGGGAGCCGTTGGATACGGGCTGCGCAAAACCAATCCATTTGGAAATCGATGGGGGAGGCCTTGATTCAGCAGTGGACTTATTAAGCCGATATGACGATGATAATTATTATGATAATGTAAGTAGGTAGTTACAATAATTTGCAATATTGATAAGTCAGACACAGATTGAAAATGTATTTTTGGACGGATAAAGCGACCAATATATTTTAAATTACATTACCATAAACCGGTGCCCTCCATTGTGTATTTAAATCAGTGGGATTAAATCGTTGTATCCAAGGAATAAGGAGTTATTAGATAAATAGTATTATAATACCCTCCTAATCCTGAATAAATAATATATTGTACAACATATTAAACATTTAAAAGATAATTCCTGTAAAAATTGTACTTTACTTACTTAAAATGTAAGGTTTCTTAAGGTGTCTGACATATTAACAATTAATGTGTTTAGGTGTTTTCAGACAGATTCAAATACTATATTTGTAAAAATTTATACCTTTATGTACCGCTTGTGAGCTCAGGATCATCGACAATTCTCATAGCGCGTCTTTGGAGCACGTCAAATGATCCAAGCTGGTATCTAGATGCTCCCGCTCATAAATGGCAGCAGTACTCCATATGGGGCCTGACTTGAGACTTATCTTTGCCCGATGTGAAATACCGCCGCGCTCCATTGAGCACACCAAGCTTCTTGGATGCCAGCTTGACTAAAAGACCGATAATGCCCAGCTAACTACCAATAGCTGTCACCTCAGTTCTTTGCAAGGTTATGGATCGGATCTTAAATAACCACCTGATCCGATACCTAGAAGATCACTCATTAATTAATGATCGATAGTACGAGTTTCGGACTAAACGGTCAACGGGTGATCTTTTTGCCTATTTAATGCATATTTGGGGTGAAATTTATTAGGAAATCGATTGGGAAGGCCTTTGTTCAGCAGTGGATATCATAGGCTGGTATGATGATGATGATGACATTATCAACCTTTTTCTTTCTTGAATGTTAGAAAACCACTTAATAAGACCTTGAGGAGGTAACCTCGGAGTCCTCTAATCTAGGTATTAAGATAATTATCTTTTCATTTTCATTGCGTCACCAAAACTAGTTTGGAAAGGTTAGAACTGTGACAATTTATAGCTATAACATGCCACGATTGTCATCGTTTTTTGTCGCTCTCGTGCTAAGGAGTCGTGCTGTCAATGCGCTTGCTCAGCTGTATCATTGTTGATGCCCGCGTTTATCACCTTGACCCCGTGGAGCAATAATAAGCTTCAGCCTCTTCAGAATGTCTCATTATCTGATGATAATGATGATTCATCAGCCCACAACAGTCCACTGCTGGAAATAGGCCTCTCCATACGAACGCCATTTGGCTTGATCCATGGCCGGCTTCATCCAGTTGCTGCCAGCCACTCTGCGGAGATTGTCACTCCACCGAGCCTAAGGACGTCCCACACCGCGCATGCCGATCCGTGGTCTCCACTCAAGTACCCGCTAACTCCAACGGTCGTCAGTTCTGCCGATAGCATGGCCGGCCCACTGCCACTTCAGCTTACTAATTCGGTGGGCTATGTCGATGACTTTAGTTCTCTGTCGGATCACCTCATTCCGAATTCGATCCTTTAGAGAAATTCCGAGCATGGCCCTCTCCATAGATCCCTGAGCGACTCTGAGCCTGTATACCAGCTGTAAAGTGAGTGTCCACGTCTAAGCACCATATGTCATGACGAGAAAGACGCACTGATTGAATACTTTTGTCTTTAGGCTTTGTGGGATAGGCGATGAGAAAACTTGACGTAGATTGCCGAATGCTGCCCAACCCAGACGAATCCTTCTATTGGTCTCCACCTCAACATTGTTTTTACTCAGTTTTAGAGACTGTCCGAGATAACTATACTCTTTAACAACATCGAGGGGAGCACTTTGCACCATAACTGGTTCCGGAATCACAAATGTTCATTGAACATAACTTTGGTTTTATCCAAGTTCATCCGGTGACCGATGCGTTGAGATGATTCGGCTAGGTCGTGCAACATCAGTTGAAGATCCTGCAGCGTTTCGCCCAGAATGTCTGTATCAGATATACATATATATGTAAATGATCGAGTGGTTGCCTATTCGCCTCCGCCGTATAATCTTCCTACGTTCATGACACCCACTCCCGAAAGGATTTGAAGGTTCGAGAAGAATTATGGAATACTAAATATTTTTGAAATGTATTGTTTTTGTTAGTAAACCAGATTTGTTTATCATTATTGTTTTATTAAAAAAATATACTTTTCCATACTACTTAAACGTAAGTTTATTGACGTCTTATCGATAATAAAATAAATACATTAAGTACTACTTTGATGTGGTTCTTGTGCCCGAAGAAGATTGATTGACGTTTCTAGGAAAATAAATTAGTGTAATTCAGTAATAGTAGGCGGTATCGGCTAAAGATATAGGTAAATAGATTTCGTACATTACGATTTACCTACTCCGAAATAAGAGGGATTCCCAAATCGACTTATCTTTTCAAGTTTACCTTCTTACTTTGTTCGATGTAAGCTTAAAGTTACAATGTAACACATTGACGAATAGCGGCAACTCATCTCAGAATGCAGTGAATTAAAACTGAATAAGTACTTATGTCACACTTTTTCGATATCTAAGATTAAGTTTTTGTTGCAAGCACCATGTTATATGAAAAAATGCTAGAGATTTGGTCTTTCTGCTGTACATTAGCATTTTTTTAGAAAACCAATGCTTTAATTAGGTATCTCAGTTATTCACTTCACTTTGTCCGCAAACGGCAGTGAGTTTGGTAAATAATATAAAATTGAACATCTTAAGTAAGCCCAGCCTTATTGATCATCTTTCTAACAACATCTCATTGAGACTATACTTTTGAGCCCGAACACGCTAAATCTGCTGTTAGTTTCTGAAAAATTGAGTGTCCCGCAGACTATTTGATAGTATAGTTTGCATGTGTTGGAAATACCACCGAAGTAACGGTAAACCAAATAGAGATGGTTCTAAGCTATAAATCGTGAAGATCATGCCGAAACAAAAAAAAAAAACCAAAACTGGTCCATTCGTCTAAGATACAAAAGAAAGACACGTGGAAATTATAACACCCCGCTTTTTGTGTCGGGGGTTAAAAACAGGATATTGTAACCTGGAATCTACAAAAATTGCAGCTGTGTTTTACCTTTGACTCCTGGGTGCCATGTCTTCATTATTTATGAAGATATCCATTACATTCTCAGAGATCATTGAATATTCGCAAGATTTTAATAATACCTAATTTGGGCTAGACAGTGTTAGAGTAGTATATTATTTTATTCTAAGCTAGCTGCTGCCCGCGTCTTCGCCCGCGTGACCTTTGGTTAAAGGTAGGTAAAACGATGAGGAGAGATGACGAGCGTACGACAAGGAAGGATATGTGTATTGTCAAGGATGATAGAATATTATTTGGTCCATGGTATTGTATTGGTGCAGATTAGGGATGTTATGGATATGAAATTTCGGATCCGGATACGGATACGGATAAAGGAATAATATGATACCGGTTTCGGATACGGTTATGGATATGAAATTATTTCGGATTATCTGCTAATTTCGGATAATTTAGGTTACGGATAGTAGAATTTTAAAATCATAAAGGTAAAAAACAAACAGCAAGAATTGACTTCTATTTCTAATGTAATATATTATTATTTAATAAATAATAAATATTTATTTGACTGATTGCCACTTTAAGTGTCTATAATAAACAAAAATAATATTCTGATAGAAGAGAGAGTCTGACAACTGTTTTTTACACTCTTGTAAAGGTGTTAGCTGATGAGGTGCTCGTTGTCGTTTTTGTTGATTATTTTTTTCCAGTAACAACAGTTCCGCATGTTTAGGAGTGTGTTGATTTAAGATGAGGTTTCAGAGTTCATGCGATCTATATCAGTTACAGTTGGGTAACGTACTCATCAACATACTAAAGAATAGAACTTATTCTCTAATATGTTGACGAGTACGTTTACCTCGGACAAATGGTCCAGCTAGGTAGGGCCAACTTCAAGAAAGAGGTAAATCGACGAGACCAACTCAGATCGGGTATTTGCGTAAGATCTTCTTATCAGAAATTCCTCAGTTCTTGAGGTCAAAAGTCTTCGACCAGTGTGTTGCCAGTGACGAGATACGGCTTTGAAAAGTGGTCGCTTACTAAGGGCCTTATGTGCAAGTTTGCATTCGCACAACGAGCTATGGAACGAGCTATGTTAGGTGTTTCTCTGCGAGAAAGAATAAAAAATGATGACATCAGTAAGAGAACCAAAGTCACTGACATATCTCATAGGATTAGTAAGTTGAAGTGGCAGTGGGCATGGCACATAGCACGCAGAGCAGACGGCATTGGGGCGTCAAAGTTCTAGAATGGAGACCACGCACCGGAAAGCGCAAAGTAAGACGGCCTCCCACTAGATGGACAGACGACCTGATCAGGGTCGCCCAGAGCCGTTAGACGCAGAACCGTTCTGTTTCGAAATCTTAGGGAGATTTGTTCAGCAGTCGATATCATAAGCTGATAAGATGATGATGATAACAATTTATTACCACAACACTTTTAAACTATGTACCAGATGTACTTAGTATTCATAAATAATAAGTTTTAATTATTTTACACCCACAATTTAAAAAATGCGGCTTGTGTAACATGTGATGGCTCGGCCGGGCAAAACAAACAAATTCCTGTCGTAATCTGTCTTTACCGAAACTATCCGAAACATTTATATCAGTTTCGGTTACGGTTACGGATATTTTTTTGTTTCGGATATCCGATAGTTTCGGTTACGGTTACGGAGCTCCATAACATCCCTGAGGCAGATGCATGTAGAGAGAGAAAGACCGATTCTTCTTTCTTTCTTTCTTTACTAAGCCAAAGTTCCCAGGTTCGTATCCTGGTCAGAGCATATATTTGTTGTGATGAACATAAATTTCCTTTCAGTTCATGGTTGTATGCAGTGATTATGTATATTTATTTGATATTTATTATGAGTATTTATAAGTTACATAATATCTATACTATTCTATACTGAATTATTCAGGCTTCTTGTGGAAAATGAACTTTAAATCAATCCCAAATAGTAAGCTGAGCAAGATAAGCTTCAAAACGGCATGATACTTAGTTAATTAGAACATTAGCTTCAGTGGCTTAGCTTTCTGATATGAGACAACTTGGAGACAAAGGATATGACATCGTTAGGGAAGGTGCGGTTTAATTACAAGTTACAGCATAATCTACTGCAATAAGTCTATGAACCATTTGCAATTCAACTGATCATGAAATACAAGGTTTCTAATCTGCAGAGAAAGTAGGTGGTTGTATTAGAGGGCTCTTATGTCGCATTATATGTATTAGGCCTATGTTAAAGGTGTCGTGTTTATCATGTAGTTGTATGAAAATTATGATTAAAAATATAAACGTTGATTTAAAAGATGCCGAGTCACGATGGATGGAAGCAAAAGAGACATATTACTCTATACACCGAAAAACGAATAGATGCTTGAAACACTGTTAGTCTACTTTGCAGAGATTAGCCAAACGTGTCTTGAATCAGACAGGGGACAAAATTCTCAGCTGCAAAAAAAGACACTGAAACTTCTTCGCAGGGGCCTTGAATATAGCTGGAGCATAGACAAAGTGGGGAAAGCTGTTTTTTTTACTGTAATAAGAATTGACAGGCTGATTGCTGCTAATTTACTTAGCTAATAGACAAGATGCTAAACGTTCGTTTACCGTTGTTAAAATAATAAATATCCTTACCATGTTGATACTACTTTTCGTAGGATATGCCGTAGCGAAAGAGCAATTGTTCATTCTTAATTTTTTATTTGTTGTGTAATTAATGTAAAGTCGGGCATCGGAAGCTATAATATCTCAGTCTCCAATTTGTAACACACCTATAATATTTAGTGATTTTTAAATACTGCAGGTATTTATGTAATGGCAACCATTTAACATCAGATAGCACTTGGCTATAAATAGTCTCCCCAACATTTTATTACTCTGTTTGCAATTTGCCAATGTTTATATTATGATTATTATAGGATTAACAAAATGTTCAATGTACTAATTTTATTCAACTTTCAAGTATAACACCCTCAATATATAAGGTACTCTGTGCTCAACATTGACCACATATATATACATATACATATTGGATACTTAGAAGTCAAGGTAACAGTCAAATTGAGTTTGAATAATAATGGAATAGTTACCTACTGTAATTTTGCCGTTAATGGCTGCTACATAGTTTCTCAACTATAACCGTTTTTATCGTGTAAATCTATGACTATCTATGACTTAACCATGTTTCATAAACTCTTTTCTAATTTTAAAAGTAATGACTTGTTTTTGAATTTTTTTTCTAGAGAATCATTTATAAATGTAAAAAGTTCATCGTTTTAAAGTTAAAGCAAATTCAAAGTTAGAAACCGTTCCTTTGTTTTTCTTTTAATTTTTAAAGTAGGTACCTACTTTACTAGAATCTGACTGTACTAGAATCTGTAGTTTTGTATAGAAATATAGAATAGAAATTATTGGATGTATTTTTTGGATGCCTATTAAATAAATTAGAAACCGAATAAAACAAGAGTCTTATGATTTAGTTTTCATCGTGACTGTTTGTTTGTCATTCATAATTTTATCTTTATATGAGTAAAATTTTTACCAGTTTCCTTTTACTAAAGCCAGAATTGACGGCTGACAATTTTATTATAAGCCCATTTGCAAAATATTTATTCTTTTCTTAAATTTTATTTTGACACTACAATAAATGTTTCAAAGTTTATTTATTTATTTTATTTATTTATTTATTTATTAAACAATGTTTCAACAGCATTTTTATACATATAATACAAATTAGTATTACCTAGACATGAGCCAATTATAGAAACACATTATGTTTATAGCAATGGTAGTTTTTATGGTAGATAGTTGAATAATATCACATATTACAATTAAAATATAAATACATAATAATTATAAAGAAAAACAACAGTTGGCAGGTATACACTTACAAGAGAAGAAACTTAGTTAGCTTATGATTATGAGACCATGAATACAGTGTAATTGTGAGTGAGTGTTGAGTGTTGTGTGTGTGTGTGTACGCGCGTGTCAAAATGCGTGGAACAAAAGTGCTGCTTAAGGATGGTTTACATGTACTCTTTATTAGTTAGCAATTATATATTAATTATTTGACGTTATTTAGAAAGAATAGAATATATTTTGAAGACCTCGATAGCTCAGTGGTAAGAACAGTCACCAGGATTGTAAAAAGGCTCGGGTTCAACATCTCGCCCAGTCTCTTTCTAGTATTGAATGAATATTATAAATCATTATAATGGTATCATTGAGTGAATATTTTGGAATGATGTTCCACTGACTAGTCCCCAAAACCGTGAGTTTGTTTCAAAAAATGCTTTATCGAAAATCCGCTCACGAATAAATAAAAATGAGGGCGAAACGAAACGTGTTTTAAGTATGATGAATTTTAAAAAGCTATCAGAGCTTATGTAATGGTTTAATTTTTAAGCGGATAAAAAAAATGAGTTTTAATAGCCCCTGAGCGTGCCCAATAAGCTTTTAGGCGACGTGGTTCGTATAATCAGACAGATGAAAATACAACCCTCTACAAGCGCCTTATTAGCCTTTCTATCACTAGTCCCGGCGTTCACATACAATGGAAAGTCTAATATTTCTGACATGTGTGCATTACACTCATAATTTTTATATCTGATAACTTTTGTCTTATTTGGATGAGCCGATGACAATTATTTAGAACAAAGAAATGAAAACCGAAAAGAAATGATTTATAAAGACTTCATGGATTTTTTAACCTAAGTACTTCGTTTTTTTAACTTAATCTTACATTAGTTAACTTATAACCAACGAAAATTTGGTGGTGTGGCATCATTACAGTTTATTTGATTTAACATCAGGGTACATGCATATCTATGCACCTTTGTTTGGCTAGTCATTGCCCTCGATAAGTAGGATTTTTTAAGCTACAGGTAGCCGGCGGTTCAGTTGGGTAGAATATTTTTCAGTATTGCATTCTCATGTTTTAGATAGGCGTTCCGTTATTGTCTGTCAATATTAGCTAAGCCGTCCTACTTTGCGCTTTCCGGCTTAGGAAAACCGGAAACCGGAAAGCGTAAAGCTCATGGTCAGCGTCGCGGGGAGCCACTGGATGCAGACTGCGCAAAACCGATCCGTTTGGAAATTGATGGGGGAGGCCTTTGTTCTGCTGTGGATTTCATAGGCTGATACGATGATGATGATTAGCTAAGCATAGGTATACCTAGCCTAATATAAAAAAGCATATTTAATATCTAGGTACGCTTCAGTAGTTTCTTATACGTAAACGAATAATAAATTTATTAATTTTATACTTCACTGAACTCCTACAGATATCGGGAAAAGCGAATTAAAATTATTCAGTGCTGTTAGAAATGAAAACGAATTTGTATTCCTTGAAATTATTTCCGAGAGGATTTATTCTTGGAGATAGATAAAATTAGAATGAAACTACACGGTGGAGGGAATGGTAATTACTTTTTAGTTACCTTAGATTTTCTGAGTAAGTACTTTTAATATTTTAGTTTTTATGATTGCAGTTTGACTGCAATCGAAAACTATTGTAATGGTCTAGCTAGTGGTATTTAAATACACGTATTGTTTAGCTCTCATGTTTATTTACAACTGTAAGGATTATCAACTTTTGCTTACAAGTTGTTAATCAAATTAATATTCGACGTAGCTGCACTATTTTAAAGACATACATTTTCATCCCCCCATCTCAGAAAGAGTATTTTTGCTATTCGATATCTGAGTGCAACAGCCGTTTTTAACCGCTAGAGGTTTTTTTTATACAACTAGATGACAAACAAGCTGACGGCCCACCTGATGGTAAGCGGTTACCGCCGCCTATAGACACCTGCAATAACAAGGACAAATCACTTGATATTGCAGGTGCGTTGTCATCCTGGGGCCTAAGATGAAATGCCGTCCATGCCCAGTAATTAAAATAAAATAAAATAAGATAAAGTAAAATTGAATTTAGATCATCGTGTTTAGTTTGTGAATTCAAAACATCATTAAACCTCTTTACTTCTACCTCCATGGTGCCGAATTTATCATACAACCTTTTTTAACTTGTTAAAAACTCAGACTCGGCACCTTCTTGGTGTACTTTCTGTTTAATTTGCTTTGCGCGCGCTTTTTGTTTTTTTTGTCTTTTCACGACAAAACCATAAGTAAAACAAGTAAAAAACCTAAAATGAGTGATTCTAACGACTAAGAAGTTTATGCAAATGTTTTTTTCTTGCGCTTAGACATTTCCTCGTTGAGGTGGGATGAAAAGTTACGTGTTGCACTCGAGTGGAGTGCAAAGATTTTTCACCTCGTGCTCTTTTGATTTCCTCGCTAACGCTCAGGATTCTAATTTTTATAATCCTTAATATTAGAATCCTGAGCGTTAGCGAGGATAACAAAATTGAGCACTCGGTTAAAAGGCAACTTTGCACTCTTGTATGACAAATAACTATTGTATAATAACTCATGTTAAAACAATTTAAAATTCAATATTGATGGTAAGAAATTAAAAACACATTCGAGTTTTATGGAATAGTATGATTTCGCAATTGCTGTTGGTACGTTGAACATTGTGTCAAAAGCCTTTAATAAAATGCATCGACGGCAGTTTCAATAGACTCTGAAAAAACACAAAACGTATTCTTTTCTCTTTCACAGGATTCAATTTTATTAGATGCACAAAGCACTGGATTCCCGCTTTAAAAATACGCTGCAGTGATATCCATTTTCAATGGAACTTTTGAAAAGTATACAAAACTTTGTTGATTCTGGTTTCGCGGGATTCTTTTATTGTGGACTGCATTCTAACTTTATAAAACGCGTCTTTAATATTGACAGAAAAGTAAAATGGTACTACTTTGTACGACTGATAATTTCGGAGTGTGTATTCTAGCTGTTGAAATTGTGTTTTAAGGCGATAAATGATGGATAGGCACCACCTGTAAAAGTATATTATAATGGGCGCACAAAACGGAAATATTAATAAAATATAAATTGTGGCACATTAAATCGGTCAGTATGGGAAAGTCTGAAACTATAAGTCATACGAAAATCTTTTCATAAGTACCATGTCATAGATTTTAGTAATAAGAAAAACTGTATTCGTACATTTAAAAAAAACGTGTACTCAGTACGGGAATCAAACCTGGACGTTTTGAAAAATAAAACTAACTCTGTTTCTATTTAGATATCGATGTAGGTCTTTAGCAGTAAACGTTACTATGAAACATGATGTCTAAAATGAATAAAATGCATTGTTTTCATATTCTTTAATTTATTTTAGTAAGTAAGTGTTCGAAATTACCACCATTTTTTCAATACAACATTCAATTCGTTTAAGTGCGTAAAATTGTCTGTATGGTTGTTTGTAGCTCTTTGCTGGTATCGTTACTTGTTACATACACTGCTTTATATATTGTTATTTGCGATAGTATTATCTATCTATGATTGTAATTGCTTACTATTAATCATACTAACACTAATAATCAATTGGAAAGCCCACTTAAAATAAGAGCGGATTCGCACTACGTCCGAGCCGAATCCGATCCGAACCCGTGTAAATATGGTCCGTAGTAGCCGCAGAACTATTTCTATGGTAAATTACGCACTAGTTTCGATCTCCGTCATCCGATTTGTTTTCGTAATTCTAGAATCTCCATTCTGGAGAAGATTTCAACACACACAATATTGACAAGGAATGCATGGATTGAAATATGCAAGTTCTTGGAGCCTTGTTTTGATACGTTTGAGGATAAAAAGAAAACTGAGATAAGTAAGTTAAATAGATATTTATTTTGAGTTAGAGACGTAAATATACCGTTTAATACCAAATGATTAAGTATATTTGCGGTATTATTCAATAACTTACGGTATTTTTCGTATACGTATTATTTGCTGCAGTGCTGTGGCTCCGCGTAAAATCACGTATTCAAAATGATGACTCCTGAATTGCTTGGATTTGTATCGGAGATCGGAGTGGTGCGTAAGCAATATCCGAATTCGGTCCGTGTTTTCTAGACCAATATTTTCACGGGTCGGATCGGATTCGGATCGGACGTAGTGCGAAATCGCTCTAAGTATGTAGATAAAAAGACGTGATAAACCTCATTTTTGTAAATGAAACGTCTTGGTTTGAACAGAGACGTGATAAGCCTCATTTAAAAATGAAACGTCTTGGTTTGACTGGCCGAATAGTAAAAACGTCCTGGTTCCATTCCCGAGCTGAGTACGCGTTTTTTTTAAATGTATGAATGCAGTTTTTTTATTACTTAAATCGGTTACATGGTTTCTAAGAAGAGATTTTCGCATATAGCACTTATAGTTTCATACTTTCCCATACTGACCGATCTAAATATGCCACTCCGTATATTTTGTAAGTACAAGTTTTGTATGATTTTCAACCCACTTATATATTTGTCAAATTAATAATGTTAATGTACTTTGTATGTCATCAAGTAATATAGAAAGATAGTAATTTTAATAGCCTAGCTTGTGGGATAGGTGCGTAATCAGTGGAAAATGAACGTGAAAGTCGAGTTAGACCCCTGTCTTTTCTATTAATAAATATTAAACAGTTTTCGTTCACTGGTGCCTGGTCATAAGAGAAAAGTTAATAATAATAAGTAATATTGCTATCTCATTGCCTGATAAAATTAAAAAAAAATGAGAGATACCAAAAAAGTCTATAACAAGTTTCTTTTATAACATTTAATCGTGCGCCTTATTGTAGCTTATTATAAATTCTTCAGGCGTTATCTTAATTCTAAATGAAAGTATATTTTTAATTATTTTTTTGTAGGTAAAACGAGTCAGCCAACGAATTGCGTTTACTAATCAATAGTATTGTAAATATTTTAAATTCCGTCTCACTTTATTGACATGTAAATCCATTCGTTTTAATTTCCCCTTTCATGTACCGTCGACAGCACATCAAGCGTTACATTTTGACCTTGAAACCGCCCTTATTCTGTTTGTAATAGAGACGGCTTTCGTAGTGCAACTGTTACACTTGATGTGCTGTCGTCTGTACGTAGTAAACGTTCATAAAGACCTCCAGCAAAAGCGTTCAATATGCTAAACGAACTTTGTATCGCTTAAAACTGCGTTGCAATTCAATCGGGCTGTGTAAGCAAACATGAACAAAAACTAACTTGAAAACTGCAAAAAATATTAGTGGCGCGAAAGCAATGTTTCTATTGCGTATACTACACAAGAATATAGTTATTTGTTCAACAAGCGAACAAAGTTATTTTTGGCTGCGAGTGATGACTTTCTAAAGTCATCAGTGATTTAATCAACGATCTAGCGAATTAACGAGTGATTCTAAATTTGACTACTGAGCATTGTGATTGATTTAAAGACACACGAGATATAAAAAACTTGCCTTTCGTCTTAAATATACCTCCAACTCACGAAGGAAAAATGAAGTAAAACCAGGTAACGTAATCTTCTTCTTCTATAGTATATAAAAATGAAATGCTGTTCGTTGTCTCGCTAAAGTTCAAAAGAATTTGGTATGAAAAATCGGCTGTCTGACGTGCTTTTTAAATCTGTCATTTCTTTTATCGCCACTTCAGGTTACTTTTTATTGATGGTGATAGTGACCGCCAAAAGGAGTAAGTATTTATATACTTTCTGGGCAAAAAGTCTTTATTTACTCTTTGGCTAGGCCTAGGACTTCAACTGACATGCTTTAATGCCATTCCTTTATATTCCACAGAATATTAATTATTTTATCATTTTCTTACAATTTTTTTAGGGAAGGGCTATATTGATGACATCTAGAGTATGTACGGATCGACCGATTTTTATATTTATGAACTAATATAGTCCACCACCACCCTGTATATGCTTTATTTCCCACTTAAATTAAGTAATAAGTGAAGTGATTTTACCTTTCGTAGCCTAATATTTTCTCGCTGGGAGTGGTAAAAAAATTATTAGGTTCATACTTGAGAAAACTTTTTTTATTGCTTGTGTGATTTTAGTCACTTACAGTGCTAAGTCTATTTTAGAATCACGAGACTACTTCGCTAGTTCGTGATTGAGCGTCAGTATTCACAGCAAATAACAACTTTGCTCACTTGTTGACCAAATATTTTTTGTTTATTTGAGTCCGGTATTAGTTGCCGTTTAAGAGAGAAGTAACTTTCCTGTCAGAATTAAAGCTTTTGTATTTTATGTTGGATTTTAATTCGACACTGCATTTTGCCGAGCTTATTACTATGAGAGATATGAAAGCCGTGTACTGGGATACATTTATACATTACATTGCAGCTCACCAGTGTTCCGAAAGTTTTCCAACCAACGTCTTTTAAGCGAAATCCGGCCTACTCCACGCTCAACGGAGAGAAACAAAAAGTCGCATTTTATGTGCATCGGGCAACGTCACTGTTGAGTGTCATATGCTGAATAAAGTGTGTACCCACCTACTAACGTGAGCATCATGGAACTGCTCACATACGCCAAGAGGATGATTCCGAGACTCAGGACGATGGCAAGAGGGATGGACCGCTTGGGGTTGTTAGCTTCTTCTCCCGTCGTCGCAATGATATCAAATCCAATGAATGCGTAGAAGCATGTCGCCGCTCCGCTGAATACCTGAAAAGAGTCATAGGTCAGTTCATAAAATCAATACAAACCGTTGTTAAGTAGGAAAACTGCTGTGGGAAAAAAAATGTTTTTCTACAAATATCTAACGTAAATAGGTTTTATAGCACCACACAAAATTCAAGTTATCATTGTATGCAAGTTACTATTGAAGTAGCCAAATCATATGTATTTTCCTACCACCTTAACAGAAAATCTTTTGTGTTTCATATAAGTATTAAAGTATAGGTAATAGAATACCTAATATTAATTGTATAAATACCATATTGTTACGGGGCGATGTCCCTAGCGTGGTGGCCTTACGCAACTTTGACGTCAATTTTCGCGGACTTAAGGCCTGGCCACGGGAAATTCGCCGCGGAGAATATTCGCGCGTCTATATGCCCGAATAAAAAAAATGTATGGAAATGTACGCGTGGCCTGATCAGGCCACTCGCTAGTCGCGCCGCCGCCATCGCCGCCGCCAGGCCGTGGCCAGGCCGTTAGTGACTTTTTCAGCGCGACGTAATGTGTTTTCAGCCCGCTTAACGGGAGCTCTATGAAATACCAAAGGATCAAAATCTTAACCTAATTACCACTGTTTTCAGGAGCCAACTAATACGATGTCAACATTTTTCAGGCGTTTTCAAGACCTTTGATGACATTATATAAATTCCATAAAAGTGAGTGAGATAGAGCTAATGTTAGACAAGAACAGATAAAGAAACTTCGATAAAGAAGTAAAAGAAACAATGCGGTTTAGGTACTAGACAAGGACAGACCTAAGAAACTTGGAGAAATTAGTGAGGGAGAAAGCATGCTATTTCATATAAGGAGCATTCTAAGGAACATTCTAGAATTGTCGATTAAATATGAAGTAATATTGTGGAAACTTCAAGAATTGTCTAGTAGTATATCGGTGGCTTTATATGCACTTGTGTCGCGGCACTGGCATTCAGTTCTACTTTGAATTGCGAAGCGATTACTTTTATGGGATATCAGTGCGAGTTCTTCAATGCGATGAATGATTATTTATTGTTTAGCGCTATATTTTTCTGTGTCTCAATTGAAATAGTTTTTGTTACACCTAACCCGTAACAATATCATAAGTCTGGTAAGAATGTAATGGAATAGAATATCTCTTAAGAGCTTATTAGTAAAAACTTACTTTAAATAACCATAATAAATATAGCTAGTCTTTTTTAAAATAGACAGCTTTCCAATAATAGTTCGTACTAAAGCGCCTTCACTTTTCCAAACGATGGTATCGCGTATCTTTCAGATTTAAAATCGTATCAAATCTGAGCAACACAATCTTCTGGAAGATATTAGATTTTTCAATGGAGACTTTGCCGCTGTAGTTCAGTTTGACGCAAAACTTACACTCTGTGCTTAAATGGACTAATATTTTTATTTTCATTTTAACATTATTAAAGATATAAGATAAGATAAGATTTTTAGCTACTTTTATAGATGAACAACTTCCCGAAATCGTTCATTAAGCAAACCTTTTATTAAAGTTAATTTTGTCTTTAGAAAATATCAGTTCCTCATATGTTTCACCTATATTAAAAAAGATGACTGATATCTGATATCTACAAAGAAAAAAAACGTAGTATCTATTTTGACTAATAGCCTGTCGCTTTTTGTCCTTTGATTTATTTTACCTACTTGTCCTTTGATTATTTTTCTATAAGCTAATTGTACCCGGTTATCATTTCTTGCTCGCGCTTTTACATCACTCCTATTTGTATAATATATTTTGTTACTACCTGTAATAAGAACGGCTCCATGAGATATACATGAGATATAGTGTGTTTCTAGTTACTGACTACAGTTACTAATACAGTAAGATTTACAGTTTAAAAAATAATATCTAAGTATTTTGAGTAAGCTACTTGTAATTGAAATTCAAATATTACGTAAAGGTTCTGTTGGTTTTAAATAGCAAATACAGTTTATTGTTTAGTTTTTTTGTATTATTACGCTTACTTTAAGAATGTAATAAAAAATCAATATGATTTGCAGGTTCAGTTCAGTATGCTTCATCAACAAATATTTAATATTGTTACGGCGGTGTACCTAGCGTTATGGCTTTGCGCAACTTTGTGAGTCAATTTTCTTGGGCTTAGAGACATTTTCAGCAGGCTGTAATGCGTTTTCAATCCAATGTAGAGGAAGCTCTATCACATACCAAATAATAAAATTTTGACCTAGTTACCACAGTTCTCAGGCGCCTGAAACATATTTTCAGACTGTTTCAGAAACCAACTAATCCGATGCCACTATTTCCAGAAAACCTTTTTTCATCCGTTTTCAGGTCATTTCACGACCTTTTGTAAAATTTCATAAGAGTGAGTAAGATAGAGCTAATGCTAGACAAGGACAGAAGAAGAATCTTATGGAACGGTCGCGAAGATATAGCGCGATATACCTTTAACACAAGAACACAAAGAATCTTCGCGAATTGTCAAGTAGTATTCGCCGGCTACATAAGTACTTGTGTCTCAGCATGTTATTCCATTTAAGGAACATTCTAGTATTATAATATAATGGAAATAATAATGGAAAACTAGCCGTCCATTAGGCTGGCATACACTCGATAGGATCCAGTAATCCCGAAATGGAGTAATCTCTTAAAATGGTTGGTAAATAGTGCCTTAATGTTTGGTTTTTTACTCCAGCTCTGAAATGTTTCCATTCAAAAAAGATTCACCCATTTCAATACTTTGATAATTTATGTTCTTTGTTTTGACGATGGCCCATTTGTTTTGTCAAATTCAAATCTATTAGGACTATACGAGTATATTTGCTGTTTCTATGAGTCAAACAACGATCTCTAGGAAAAACAACTTTAAAAATCAAAATTGTTTTGGATATTTTGAAATCTAAACTTAATGAAATTTCTGGCGTTATTTAATTCGGTTAGCAATTAACACTAATTATTTCCGCTTATTTCAAATTTTTGTTTTATATTTCAAACAAATTTTTATTACATGAAGCATCTTTATGAATGACACAATTTTGTTTTAGATAGTTTTATGTTCATGTTTTGGTTGTGACACGGGACTCAAGTGAAGAGCCTATCTTTTTGAGAAAATAATTCGAAAGTTAAAAAGCAAATTATTTAAAAATTAAGCGTTTTCAAGTATGGCACTTTAGTTTATAGTAGGTACATAGTCATGGTTATTGACAAAATTAATGCATCACCTTAGAAACACAGGGGAGGTATCAGTCACTATGTCACCACACCACTACTCACCCCGCTCCAACCGTACGGCAGAAATCCTCTATGATCAGTCCAGTTGTGGATATTGATATAAAACAAGCCAGCTGCCATTATGAAGACCCACACGCTTAAGTTGATAGCGTTTAGCACGTTGTTGAAGAACAAAGACTTCTTCACACCAGCCACGAGGACCATCATCATCAACAAGGTGATAGAGAAGGCCAGGAAGTCCGGAGGTTTGCCTACGGAAAAAAATAAGTAATGTATTCATAATGTTCTTTGATCGCAACACGCGAGAAAATTCGATTTCGACGAGGTATTTGTTTTTACAATAAATAAATAAAAAATGTTTATTCAAAATCTAGATGCTGTAAATCATAAACAATAAAAATATAATATGTTGCGAAATTAAATTTGCCTAAACTAAGTTAAAACCCGTGCTTCAGGCGAGAAAGTGCTTAGACTTTGGAGATATTTACATACAATATTAAAATAATTTAAGTCATACATATTTAGTTCTATATTTACTTTATTGTACAACATAGGGCCTATAAATTTAAAAATGTACTTATTTGTAAACTTAAATTTCGAGATATTATTCGAGGGGCAGTCTATATCTGTCCGTCTTTTATTAGTAAGTAGCATTAAACAGAAGCGCAGTATGTTGTTTTAATAAAGTGTGCATAATGAAGAGTTGGCGGACAGTCAACACGTTACTGAATTCATATAGAAGATGTGTAGGGTAAAAAAAGGAAGAAAGCTGGATACTTTTAAAATGGCTCACTGTGTTCTGTCTAGGGGTAGCAAGATAGTTAAGTGCTCTATCCCAGGACGTGATACATTACTGTATTACAGATGGACTTGTCTTATCAATCAAAAGTCTGTGATTGATCGAAGCTGTTTGAATGCATATATTAATGTACGGATTCTATTAACCAAATTTTTAATGTGTTTTCAAAATGATAATTTTATTAATCGTGATACCGAGATGTTTTATATTAGTAGTGTTGAGAATAACAGGACAATCACACGTGTTGACTTAAAAATGTGCTTATAATTGAGAATAAGTAATTATTTACCGATTTTTTCTCATGATAAAGTGAATGAATTTGGATTTCTCAGTATTTAACGTTAGTGAATTACAATTACGCCAGTTAGTGATACTAACCTGGGCATTATCATACAGCTCTTTACTAGTTTTGACAGTAATAAATAATAAATAATACTGTATCATCCGCGTACGATATTATCTTACCATTTTTTATGTTTTGATTACACAGGTCTTTAATATATACCAAGAAAAGCGTTGGGCCCAGGATACTACTCTGGGGCACACCAAAACCAGTGCTCATTAGGTCCTTACTCGTAATGTATCCTATTCTAGCACATTGGTACTTATTGTAGTCAGCGAAGAGGTTTAACTGTGTTCCTATTACCTAGTCTGGCCTTAAATACTGTTACAATTTAAAATAAACTAAATTTTACATTTGAATTTGGAATCTGTCATTTTTATATGATTGTTCATTGAGTTTCCTCATTTTGTGCGCCAATATATTGTACAATATTTTGCGATATTATTATGGAGTGGGGTGATAAAGAGAACCGAATCGCTGTGATTGCATTACACAAAGTAGGTATGGAGCCAAATGCAATTTTTAAAACTCTCCATACGCTTGGTATTAGTAAAATGTTTGTGTACCGGGCTATGAATAGGTACAATGAGACCTCCTCTGTTTGTGACAGAAAAAGATCTGGCCGTCCACGTAGTGTTCGTACGAAAAAGGAGGTCAAAGAAGAAATCCTGTCCGAAAGCAAAAGATTTTATCTCGGGAGATTAAGATAGCACCTAGAACCATGTCGCGCATTTAAAAAAATGGCTAATGACTTGCAGCCTATAAGAGACGTAGTGGTCATTTCTTAACTGATAATTTAAAAAAGAATAGGGTGGTAAAATCGAAACAACTACTGAAGCGGTACGCAAAGGGAGGTCACAGAAAATTTTGTTTACGGATGAGAAAATTTTACAATTGAGCAACATTTTAACAAAAAAAAATGACCGTATTTATGCTCTAAGCTCTAAGGAAGCTTTCCAATTAGTCGACAGAATGCAACGTGGGCACTATCCGACTTTAGTGATGGTTTAGTGCGGTATTAGCAAATGAAGGAGTGTCTGATGTGAAAAAGGTATCAAAAAATCGGCACAAGTGTATCAATATCAAAATAGCATTCTTGAGAAGGTAGTGAAGCCCCTTAACAATACCATGTTCAATAACCAAGAATGGTCCTTCCTGCAAGACTCGGCGCCGGGTCATAAAACTCGGTCTAAGCAGTCTTGGTTGGAAACGAACGTTTCAGACTTCATCAGAGCTGATGGTCGTCTAGTCCCGATCGTAATTCGCTGGATTATGATTTTTGGTCAGTTTTAGAAAGTACGGCTTGCTCTAAACGCCATGATAATTCGGAGTACGAATCGGAAAACAATCCGTACGATTGGCAGTGAAGAATTTTCCCATGGAAAGAGTGCGTGCTTCTATTGATAACTGACCTCAACGTTTAAAGGACTGTATTGCAGCCAATGGAGACCACTTCGAATAAGCTTTTTATATTTTAAATTGTTATATATTTATGTATTAAACTAACACACTGTAAAAGTAATAAATGTTATTTGCAATAGTTTTTTTTTGTTTCTTTGTTTTAGTATGTATGGCAAGACTGGGTATTCTCAAAGCTTCTAATTTATGTAGATGTATAGGAATTGATACCGTCAAATGCTTTTGCTAAATCAAGATAAACTCTTAATGTAGTCAAAAAACTAACCGATGCAGGTCGGGATTTTTCATTAAAAAGCTTTACGCGTTAGTTAAAACTATACCGCAGATTACTGTAGAAAGAAATCAAAGAATTAAAATTAGAGATCAGGGTAGAAATTCTCATGCATTTGAACAGTCTCGAATTCGAGAGGAATCTTGGATTCAAACTTTAATCGAGCTCTAATCAAGTTGAGCTTTTCTAAAACTCTCGAATTCCACTGTTCCAGGAAAGCTACTCGAACTGCTTCGAGTGGTCGGAAGCGGTGGAGACGTAGCTTTGGAATTCAAACTATCAAATGGCCGCAGTACCGAAGCAGAGTATTTTACTTTAATCTTTGGTTTATTGTTAGTTAGTAGGTTTTTAAATTACATTACTTATTATTTTACAAAGCCTTTAAATAACTTTAAAATTTTGTGACGAAATTTAATGGAAAATGTGAGTATTAAGCGACGCTAAATTTAAAAAACAAACTAAAAATAAACTAATATTTACTGCAATTATTGAATGATTGCATCGACCACTTGAATTGTTAAAAGAAGTAGGACTCATATTGATTCAAAGACGAAAATGAGTATAGTTTGGCAACCTGTTACCTACTTACTCTATCACACAGTCACGCGTACCTACGTAATCTATGATATTATGCTTCTCTCATTATATTAAAAAATAAGTTGTTTCACAATCTTTTAGTCATTTTGTATAAGGAAAATTGCTGCAACCGTCTTAAAACCAAATGGAACGGGTGAAATGAAATACATCACACAGTGAGTATGTTCCTAATCTATCAAGAGGCGTTATCCCTCCGGAGGGCTATGACATTTGAAAAATCAATCAATTTAATAGCAATATTTCATTCTGTAACTTGAAGTATAATTCGATTAGTAGTGAGAATAGGAGATTGGAAAAAATAATCTCTTTTAACCAGACCTTTGGTCTACAAGAGGATCAAAGAATCCTAATTTTTTTCGAAGGAAGCTAGAATAGAGTAGTTGACAACTTTTTTTTATTTCATAAATAAGGAGTTTATAACTCATAAAGAAATATTGCAAAAGAAATAGTATGTCAAAGATCAATAGTTTCATAGATATAGTGATATGTTTGATGTGCTGCCGCGCATCGTCCAAAAACGCTCCATAGAAAATCTACGGAACAGGTGACGTCACATGTTTCCATATTACTAAGAAATGTATGAGCATACTGACAAAATTAATCATAATTATGTAATAAACTCCTCATGTGTTTCTGCCATGTAGGTAGGCATGTGCCCAGCAGTGGGACGTATTATAGGCTGGTGATGATGATGTAATAAGTATGTTTTTATTAATGATTGTCATAATAAAAGTTGTTTTAATTTGTGTCAGCAATCTTATGTCATTAACATTTATTATAAATTTTGAAAAAAAATTACGACCTATTTTTTTAATGTTCAAACAATATAATTTCAACAACATTTCATATTTTTAAAATTTGAATTGATTTTATGGGTGACAGTAGCGTATATTTTCCGAAATTGTGAAAAATAGCGCCATATTCAAACTTAGGCAACATCCCAATTGCGTCCCTGTGCTTAATTTCATCCCAGTGCTAATATCTATTATAAATATGCCAGAATATGCAAAGTTAAAAGAGACTTTGGCATATTAGAGGGAATAAAGTGGCCGCCTCCGCTGCTTACGAAGCCGTCCTGTTGAATTAATTGTTGTAACATAATTAGGCCATGGGACTATAACGCTCTAGCTCATTGTAGACTTTCCGGTTTCATTTCATGTTCCTTTATCGAAGAATACGAAGCCATCCCACCATGCATCAAGTAAACCAATTTCACTTCTCAACTCTTCCTTTTATTGGATTGTGTTTCTGGTTTAGCTGTATCCCACTTGTAGTGGCTCTTATAAACATGGTTTGTATAACCTTCTGGAAACACTTCAATTACGGCTTGCGTTGATGTCGAAACTTTTAATCAAAGTGAATCGAAAAAAACAATCTAATTATCACTTTTTTAAACTTTATCTTTTGATTAATTAAGAAATGAAAATATATTTTAGTTTTAATTATCATAGTCAAGTACGCCAACGAGAATAATTAATTATGTAGAACCTATTAAAGATAGTCAAGTACGCCAACCAGAATAATTAAGTAGAACCTATTAAAGAACTAAAATAAATTGGAAATAAGAGTTGCCAACATGAAATATAAGATTCTTAGTTTTTATTTCTTTTACTGAAAGTTATTGGAAGTTTCGGGGCTATTTTTAGGACCTCAGCCAAAAGCCACAAATATTGTAATGAAAATAAAAGTAGGTTACACCAAAAAATAATGTGTTCTTCCTTAGTGTTTATGTTCAACAATCAAAATTATTAAAGTAAACTGAAAAAGACTTAGTTTTATTTGAGTGATGTTAAAAGCTTTAAAGTCTTAAAGATGACTCAAGGGCTTGGTCCTACGAATATCAAGGACAATAGTTTAGAATTCGAAATAGGTTAATCAAATTAGTGAATTCTATACAAAAAAAACAACAAAGTATATAATATTAAATATTATCCGAATTCATTGTTTTATTCCATTTTATATTGTATAGCTTCTTTGATATATTACTGTTTTTCGTAGAAAATTCTTTGTAAATAAATAGAGATACTTTATTAATTTTTAATTGAATTTTATCTTTGAGTTAGGACCGTAAATGTTATTTATTATTACTAATCAAAACAATCAATTACTAGTAGCCTTCATGAAGATGTCCTGAGTTTCAGTCTAACTTATTTCAGTGAATTCATATACCTACTTTGCCTGTTTCGACTATTATTATAAAGGGAATAATGCTCGTTTTCACCAACATATGCTTAGCGGTATGAGCCTCTTAGCGATTTTTATCTCATTCTATCTAAAGAAGATAGAAAGAGACAACTGTCGTTAAGAGTCACCTAAGCCTAGGGATTGGTTAGTGAAAACGGACATAAGAGTTGTAACGGTGCGGTTTTTTTAATTTTAATAAATAATAATGAAAACGTTCTGAAGTAGGTAGATGAATGTATAGAAATAAAAATATTTTAAAGTAACATTTTTCATGGGTAACCAACTAGTATTATGGCACGTTAATGGTAAAAACGTCACCTACAGCATACGTTGCATACCCTGTAAAAATCAATAGAAGCGTTACGTTGACGGCATGGGAGATAAGTCCCCCTATTTTCAATATCACGCTTCCTCGATGATCTTTGGTGACCTTACTTACTATAGAAAACCACTATTTTTTTAGAATTAATGCAAATATAAAAAAAACTAGCTTCTCGATTTTATTGCGCTAGTGGAAAAATAAGTACAATTGTTTTTGTAATAACATCGTCTGCAATTTAATACATTTTAAATTTGTGAAGTACACTCAAATCAGACACAATAGATATTCTATTGTTGAAGAGACGATGCCGGGCCGGCAAGGGAAACAAGGCTGTTATTAAAGTGTGGTCTGTTACATTATCAACTACTAACTTTCATAGATTAACATAATCTTTCGTTGTATTACGGAGCAAAGTGTGACACGTCCCGAGAATTTTTACATTTCATTTAAGTCATCCAGTATTTTTAAGTAGTCTTACATTTTTGTATTACTTAATAAATTATTGGTGACAAATACGTATAAAATAGTAGTAAGTCGAAGTGACATTTCAATAAATTAAATTAACTACATATTCTCGCCTCTAGGATTATTTTAGGCAGGCAATGCTTCCCATTTACATAGCCATATCTTTTCAGCCCGCATGTGGTCGCTTACAACAGGAAATCTGTTGTATCTGATAAATTACCCACTTAATAGACAAAATAAATTAGGTATATCACATGATGAGGGAACAAAAAGAGTAAGGTCTGATTTTGACATGTCAACGTGTTATAAAACTTATAATTATACCAATCGATGTATATATTTGGCTATGAAGTAATCACATAAGTTTTAATTCGAGTTTGAAACAAAGTTATGTATTTATAGGTCGCAGTGACAAATCAGTATAAAGACACATGCATCATGTGTTTTATTCGTAGCTTACTGTTATTTTTAATTTATTAATTCCAAATTAACAGACAACATAACTACTATCTATACTCTACATCAAATTATAGCTTTTGAATAAGAAAGAACATTAAATACTTATATAACTATACATTCGATTGCCAACTAGCGTCAAATTATTTAAAAGCGGGGCTATTAAATAAGTTGAAGTAGTGACATGGCGTAAAGCTCTCTAGTCAAAAGTATGCTAGCGAAAAAGGCTTTGAAATAAAGTTGGAATTTTGTCAAAGTTAAAAAACTGTTGTCCATGGTGTTTTATGGTCCCGTAGAGGATCCCTTTTTGTTTCGCTGTGTCTGTCTGTCGTCCGTCTCTCTCAGTCATTTTATTGTAACATAACACGAATAGGATTATAGCACTGAAATTTCCTAGCCATACTACCCATAAATTTAAAGCTGCTGCTTATGGAACTAAAATTAATAAATAAGTTTTAAAATAATTACAAAATTAAAAAAAATATGTAACCCCCGGCGTCATTGATCATTTATCTAACACCATCTCATTAAGACTATTCATAAGAGCGCAAAAACGCTATATCTGCTGAAAGTTTCTGAAGAATTAAGCATTTCGCAGACTTTTTGATGGTATAGGATCAGCTCAAGGTTAGTATGTCATGGGAATGTCACCGAAGTGACAGAACACCAAATTTGAAATCAATCGGATCTGTAAAAGTTAGTAAAATCCTAATAGCATGTGGAAAATGAGCTGATAGTCATCAAACGCCTGAACTGATCTTCATAAATTATAGCTAAGAACCATCGTAGTGACATCAGTTTTCAAACAAAAAAAACCGAATCAAAATCGGTCCATTCGTTTAGGCGTCAAATTTATAACACCCCTCTTTTCAATAAAATCAGTCGAGAAAACTTAATTATTTTAAGGAACTTTAAGAAAAAATATGCAACAATATATGTCTAACGTGTGAAATTCCCATTTACGGTCAAAAATACGGAGTCATAGCTTTGATGGTACAGACCCTCAGAGCTATGACTTCAACAAAACTAATTAGTACAGAGAGAAACGTTCAACTAAGACAGAGTCCTGTTTGGTAAACTGGCTTCGCTTTGGGAATACGGAGTCGTTCTGGAATACTTAAAAAAAATTTAAACAAATATTAAAACCGACTTCAAAAAACCGAAAAAATTAAAATAATTAAATTTAAGTAGGTACTCATCCCCTAGAAACATAGTTTTTGCAGTCGGTGCTACACTTTCTATTGTTTTTGTAAACAACTTAGCACCAACTCCAAAAAATATGTATCTAGGGGATGAATACCTACTTAAATTTAATCATTTTAACCTTTTCAGTTTATTGAAGTCGGTTTTAATTTTTGATTAAATTTTTTTTTTCATAATTTTTAGAGATAACTTTCTAAGATCAAAGCTAGATGGGTGACCGTCAACTTATATTGTTTCCTACTATCGTATCGTTTCACTAAAAGTCACAGGAAAGCAAAAATCCGCTAATTTTGCATACGTAGAAAATGGCAACTATTCGACATCGAACAATAAAAGAATCACATAAATCGAATCAGTAGTCTCGGCGTAATCGATGTACATACATAGAAAAAAAAATATACCGGCCGAATTGAGAACCTCCTCGTTTTTGAAGTCGGTTAATAAATTTTGCTAGCAACTAGGACAAACGGCTTGACATGCCTTCCGAAGCACGTTGGGGCTTGAGATTGATTAGGTCTTATCGCGTCCTCCTGGCTCACAGTTTATAGGTTGGTATAGGAATCAAGTAATACTTTGAGTAGAAGTGAAGTCGTATAATGTTGTGTCAAGCCACGGAAGGGGTTGGTAACAGAAAATATGGATAAGACATTTTTATGGAGCAAGAAACGGACGACTGGGGACGACCTCACGAGAAATGACTAATCTGCGATCAAGCAAACACTAAAATCTTTATTATTGAGGATGTAATTGCTATTAGATCTATATTTATATACATACTAGCTGACCCCGCAAACATTATTATGCGATTAGAAAAAATTGCAAAAACATTAATAGATAGTAGCCGATTCTCAGAGAAAATAAATATAAAATTTCATGAAAATCGTTCAAGACGTTTCGGAGGAGTATTGTAACTAAATTTGTGAGTCGATATTTTTATATATATTATATATTTTTATCACTTTATTCTCTGTTATCTAGTATCCATAACACAAGCTCTTAATGATGCTTACTTTGGGCTAGATAATAGGTATATATAATAGGTATAAATATTATTTTTATTGCGATTATGATTGTTATTTACAATTATTTGAAAATGAAAATAATTTGACAAGTGTTATTTAAAAGTTGTATACTTGGTTCGCGTTAGTGTATAAATTCTTTGCTTAGGTCTTAATTTTAATTGATTAAGTTTTTTTTATACAACTAGATGACAAACAAGCTGACGCCCCCTCTGATGGGAAGCAGTTACCGCCGCCTATAGACACCTGCAATAACAAGGAAAAATCACTTGATTTTACAGATGCGTTGTCATCCTGGGGCCTAAGATGAAATGGCGTCCATGCCCAGTAATTACACTGGTAGTAGTTTTGACAATTGTGTTTTATTTATTTATATTAAACTTTTTAATTGATGACAACACGTCGTATTTTGACATGCATAAGAACTATTTTAAATTGGTATTATTTTATGTTTAGTGTATGGTTACTTTGCAAACCCATGATGACAATAAATTAATAACAATGATGATGAATTCTAAAGCCATATTCGCGGTTTCTGATTTACTCTAACCTGTCAATCACATCTATTTGTCACGACATGAAGTTTAGTATATAAAAAACAATGCAAGTAAGTTTTTTGGAGGACTGTAACAACTCAGTAACAAGCGCCTTTAATCAATCAATGACAAAGGCATGAGTCAACTATGTACGATAGTTTGCATTCAAGTATTCAACCATTTCTTGTAAGAGGGGTAGCTTAAGAAACAACCCAAATTATGGGTTTAAATGATGTAACATCTATTTATATTTTAGCTCTCGAATATACCTTTCTTATAATACATTTAGTGTTGAGTCCTCAAGCGAACCAGGCCGTTTTCATATTATATCGGCAACAAGGGGAATATAAGAACCAAATTTTCTATTTTATAGAAAGTTGTGAATCCGGAATGAGTAGCGAGCGGGAGAAAATTCAGTAATCAGTGAGACTCGTCCCTTTTTAACTTAACTTCTGATCATGTATTTACTATTTAGGCATGTGAAATATTTAATGAAATTATGTAGATATTTAATTTTTTTATTCATGTATAAGTATAATTATTATTAATATGAAAATTTATTGACACTCGGATTTTAATTTTAATGTGAGCACTTTACTTACGCTAAGACGAAATATCCGTGCAGATCGGCAGTGTGATTCACAAACAGATATATTCGACATCGAGCTTGACGTCTGACAAGACGACGAGCTGCCATTGATGTTGACGTCTGAGCACGGCGCTAATCTCTACGTCAATGCCATGGCTCTGTATGACTGTCGCTGTTTAGAATACGACATGAAGTACAATCGATATTTTTTGACTTCGTTTTTCTTGTGTTTAAAATGTATCGCAATAACATTATTCAATATTTGATTGATTCTTACATAAATATATAAAAATAAACAACTTATTAGTTTCGGCTCACGCCGTGCTCGTCGTCGGAACGCTGGTGTCGCCAATCGTTGTCAAAGAAACGCCAAAAGATATGACAGCGCTGCCGAAAGCCACGAATTCAAGGCTTGCTGACTTTAGAGAATCGCATAGTAATATTCCTTTGGTTTGGTATCGTTGATCAACGGTACCAACCTAAGAACTGTGGTATAGATACTGAATAACGTAAAAATATTATAGATTACAATAACGTGAATAAGGAGTATAAAAATTACGATAAATTATACATATCGATGCCCCCAAGCAAAAAGTCGGTAAAGTGCTATTGTATAGTAATTAAAATATAATAAAACTATAAAAATTTTCACGTCCTGAGGCAGGAATCGAACCCGCGACCTTTCGCAATCCGGGCGACTGCTCTGACCACTGAGCCACCCAGGACTTGGGATTAAATACATACCTAGCTATGTCTCTCAAATCTAAATGCGGCGGATCTTTTTACTAACTGCAAAATATTTGACTGAGAGTTTGGTCCAGTAGATATTTTTATACAGGCTGATATTTTTGTCAATGCTATTTTTACGCTGCAGTCATAACTGTGAAAGCTAATATTTATAATAGGCTTAAAATGTCCAACTTAAAAATACAGTCAGTTAAAGGCGTAATCCGACCCGGCCGCGGACATTGATCCAAATGATGTTAAATGAAAGAGTGTGACTCCACTTAACATTATACATACTTAGTTATTTTATTCGAAATCAATGGAAGAGCAAAGATTGAACCTGATATTACACTTTTTAGTTGCAAATGATCCTTTCAATGTTGTTTTGTTGAATGTGAGTACTTTGGTGAGTGCATTGGTAATTAAATCAACAGGTATATGTTCTCAACCGTCTTTCTCACACACATTAAACGCATAGGACGCGTCTCGTTGGTTGCGTTAGCGCATTGTTTTGTCGCAGTCCTTCGTTGTCTTTCATAGACGTTGGGGGGCCTTATCCAGCGACAACTTCAGATGCCTAAATCTTGTGTCACATGCTACAAAATGAAGATTCTCCTTGGATCCTAATGACATTTTTATATTAGATCATGGATTTCGAGACCCAAATCCACTAATTAAGGAATGTGATTATGTTCCACACATGCCACTATGCAAAGGAAGAGGAGAACATTTGATGACGCCTAATGCCAATAAGTCATGTTTGATCGCATATTGTTATCATACGTGACGTTGGGTGACCGAAATCCATAAAAGGTCGTTTTAAAAAAGTTTTTAAAATATTTATACATACGTATTTCAATGGTGTGTCTGTTTACCAATGTGAACCCCAACCGAAAGCTTAAGGAGCGAACCCCAACTTCGCCCCCACCAGAGAGAGAGAGAGAACTCATACTGATAGGCCATCTGCTTGAGTCGGTATTGTGTTTGACATGCTTCTTGAGAGCCATAATTATGGTGGACTCGTAGAAAGATGGGTATTCTTACCTCACTGAAAGTTTAGTGGGTGAGAGCCGCACACACTTCCCTATCTTTTGACGGGAGTTAGGGATTTACCCACCAGAGATCAGCAAAGGAAAAGTCAACCACAATATCCAGCTACAGAATAAACAAGAATCATAATCCGAAAATGCGTCTGGAATTGCAGAATTCGTAATATAGTAGGATACATATATATGCTCTCAGATCCAGATGGCAAACTTGTTGTCATGACACGTATCCACACTACAGGTGGTTCCGCCCACTGCAGCTCTAACCACCAGTTGCTCTTCTTTTGGGCTCAGTGTGCAGTCAGCTGTATACAATAATAGACAGTCATCTCACTAATTATTTACAGCCGTCGTCTAAATTGTAGCATGTGTATCTTAACCTATATCTTCATCTTATTTACATCAAATTTGTGTATCGAATGTAAATAAAAAGAGCAACTTGTAAGTTTAGGTTTGTTTTATGTTATTATAGTACACGATCTAAATTTCTTTTTGCTGTATTCCAGAAATCCTGTAGATACCTAAGTACCTGACCTATCAATATTTGTTATTATTTTTCACTAGCATATCCATAAAATACGGTATGATATTGAATAATTGCAAATCGGTCTTGCGCTTACCGTATACAGTTCCAACAACAGAAGCAAGATGGCGGGTGATGGCTCCGTCGCAGAGAGAGTCAAAGCATGCACTCAAAGCTCTTGCACAGGCACTGGTTCCAATCTGTTAACAAAAAATATTTGTTAATGTTACGATTATGAATGATGTTAAAAATGAAAAAGTAAATTTGAGATCAGATTTATTTACTGACATTAACATGAATCTAAAATCTAAGAGACCTTATTGCTCTGTCAAAAGTAAAAGTTCATGTCCTAATCAGATAAGCTACATTAAGTTACTCTACATAGATACAACTATAATTAATGCTTAACGACTTAGTGCTATTCTCTAAGTAATCCTTGTTGTATATCACTTAGAACGTAGACAAACAGAATAAATGAAGGCGCGTAGAAAATAGAGCTATGTGCATGAGCAACACATGCATCAACAATATTATCCATTCTTAAATAAAATAAACGGTCCATCGAAATCGGTACCCGTTGAAAGTATTAAAAAAAATAGGGTTCGTCGTTATTACTGTTGGCAATTTTCCACTGTTGCCTGTTTACCACAAAGCCAACCGTATTAAACACATTTGCTCGTCTGTTTTACTTTTTCTAGAGCCTTTCACACAATCGGGCTGTATACTTAATTCTTTTGAAGTCAAAGGTAATGATTTCAGACCTTTCAATTACGATCTTTCTTTCAATGTTTAGTTGTAGTTTATTTATTACGATAAAACTTTTTTTCTCAAATCTAGCTTCAGAAATGTGAACTCTTTTGTGGAAAAGAAATATAAATAAAATAACTTTTCTATTTATATCTATAAATATGAATCGAATGTACGATCAAAAAGACAAATATTTTTATGTTTAATAAAAACTAATAGTTAATTTGTAAATGTTTGTCGTTAATGTCTAATAAAACCAATAATGGTTGGTAAGGTACCTGTGTCGATTGAGCCCGCGGGTTAAGTCGTGTGTAGGCTCAGCTGCCCACGAAGGGTTCTAGTTTGGATAAATCGACTCTGAACAAATAACATAACCCTTTTTGAATCTGAAGTCATAGGTACTTAGTAAGTACTTTCTTGTCGAATCCATTAGGAGTCCTTTGATATTGTAATTAAATAATAAATTCAAGAATCTAGTTGTACAATTATGCATTCAATTCTCATTTTTGAATGTATGCATAAATATATTAAACTTAGGTATACCATATACCGCGGTAAAGATAGACCCAAGTCCCTTCAGTAGCTTATAAAAAAAGTTCTGTAGTGTCTGTTACGTTAAAGACACTTTGGCTTGAACTACCTAGCCGTAAGGTCGGCCGCGCTCACGGACTCGGCGGCGAGCGGGACGGCGAGTATCGCCGAACCTATCTAAGTATTTTTTTAACACACCTAGGTAACTAATAAAATAAATTGAAGACCGGCGTTGAAAACGGACTGTGTGTGACAATATACGGACCTAGTACATAGCGCCCGCCTCTTTCTTACCACTCTTACCAGGCGCGGCCACAGACCGGCGACGTCGGCCGACGGCGTGCTTGCCGAGCGTTCTTTCCGTTTCTCCTGTGGTTTCATGCCGGTAAGTGTGTGACGAGACGAGTAGTACATTTTGTATTGCATTCTTGTCTTCCGGTTTTGTGATCCTGTCTAGGTGGGACGGCGGAACCGGCAATCGTGTGACTGCGCTAAAAGGGTTTCGAGGGCGGAAGTAAAACTTTGGATTAATTTTTATATACGATACTCCTTCACTCGGAATTCGTATGCAAAAAAGTTAGCTAACATATTACCGCAGGCTACCAAATAGTTTACCCTACCGACCAGCGGTCGAAATATCGCTGGCTATTGGCTATCCCGTGGCGTTGGCAGCAGCTGGAAAGAGGATAAATCGCTGAGGGGTCTGGTGGGAAAGAGCCCAAACATAATACCCCTTTCTTCTTCCCAGAAGCTTGGGGATAAGCTGGTAGAGCTTCTCCTCGGCGAAAAAAAGCCATCACATTGTCCGCCAATCACCAATATGCGTCCAAAGTTTTAGAATTTATCAGAGAGTTCCCCAGATTCAAAGGAAGACTAAAGATAACACAAATAAGAAAAAAAAAATACAGAAAGTACCTATGCAAAAGTCTCCACATGCGATAAAAATATTAATAAAAGGTGGAGAAAGTTTAGGAAACAAGATTTACGTGTGGTAATAGTGTTATTAACTGTAATTAGGCTTGCTGCCTAATATTTAATGACACTTTCTTTTTGTATTCACGCCAATTGATAACAGATAAAAATAACACCGTATATAGTCATATGGCAATTTAGTATGTGAACAGACAAGTAACATTGATATCTATTTGTAATTTGAGATCTTGTAGCTCTTATTTCTCCCGTAATAAGAGTCATAAACTCACAAAGTCAACTTTCAAAGGCCATACACACATAGGGCCTACAGTATTTTGACATGTTCGTTCAAATGACGTTCGAACTCGAACAAAAGAGATAAAACATGCTTATTACATAAAATATCTAATTTGATACTTTTCCTGTTATACAACTCAAAGAGGTGTGACAAGAGTAGTATCTCTAATTTGTAATATTAATTTGTTGTGAAGACTTGGGACTTCAGTACATAATGTCTAACGAGTACCGTTTAAGGTCTGCCCTCTGATTTTAATTGCTATTAAGCGAATTATTACGGCCGAGATAATAATTACACCGCAAAGTTTAGAGGAAATATTTCTTCAGTGTCCTTTAATTGTACGTAATTTTGTACAGGCAGATTGTATTGAAAAGGAAGCTTTAATTTCCGTCCGTTAAAATTAAAGGCAAATTAAATAGCTAAGAAGTTATATTAATGTATTTAGCTTATTTGTTTTATTATTGATGTACATCTTAGCTTTTATACAGATAATACAGAAAAAGCAACTAAGTACAAAGGCATTTCTTATTTATAACGAATTTTATTTCAAACAGGAAAATGTATAAATAATCTTCATCATATTATTAATACGTGAAGAAAAAACTTTGTAGATACCCCTTTTTATGAAAATTGCGGGACGGAGGAGTATGAAATTTCGCACACTTATAGTTTATATAGAGGAGTGCAGAATACTAAATTAAAAAAAATATATGCATAAAAATACATTACTTCAATAATAAAAACTTATACCATGTATTTGACACACACACATAAAATACCTATGTTAAATTGAGAATAGACTAATATTGTTTGTTATTTGTCTATAGTATTACTGAATGTCTAACATAACCATACTAAAAAAAAACATAAAAAAATCTGTGATTATAGAATATAGTCTTTGAATATAGAACCATAATAATATTTAAACTTATAATTTAAATTAATTATGGTCGAATTTCGAGCCCAAGGCGACCACTAGTAGTGATAAAAATGTAATGATAGAATGAAACTATTTTAATTAAAAGGAAGTAGGTACTTTTGAAGAACAAAATCATTGGATCTGCCCACAAAACAAATCTAACTATCATTACCATTACTATCAATCAATCCTTTAATAACATAGTCAGAAGTGGATAACATTTTAAAATGAAAACTGAAACACAAAATCATAAGCTATGCCATGAGAACTAGTCACCTGTTTTCTAATACGTCAAACTCTAGGAAAACTGGCAGAGTACAAACAAATCCTTTATTAGTGTTGCTACTTGAAGTACGTCGACAGACTAAAAATGAGTACGTGCCTTCCGAAGCACAAGTTTTTATACAAGATAGTATCACCACAGCACAAGTTTTGATTGACCCATCCGGGATAAACCATGATCACTATATTTTCGCAATCTAAACTACTAGACCAGCGAGATTGTCTTTCTCGACGTAGGTACAGTTAGCGACATCAGTGATTACTTTGACAGTTTGTGACTCTTATTACAAAATAAATAAAGATATTTTGTAATAAGTAAGTGATAACTTTGACTTATGCTTACTTTTGCTTATGTTCATCGTAGTTACGGTTGAATATAAAACTCACATCAAGGTTGTATCTAATTCCAGCTACTGCTGACATGTTACAATATTTCACGTGTACCCACTGTGTATCAATTATAACAGATTTTTGAAATAAAGTACTTATTGTTTATAGTATTTTTTTATATTAATAATCTTTAAGAATTATTGCGCAGTTTGTTGTGATGTGTATGATGTAATTAAGCATTCATAAACGACGCTGTCAACCAAATTCAAATGTAAATAGAGTTAATGAGGCGAAGTTCCATTTATGATAATTTAAGAAGATACTTACATGGTCTCATTTCTAACATGGCCGTAACTCACTAAGTTGCTTACTCAACGCCCATTTTAAATAAAGTTTTTATACTTAATAATGTTAATGTTATTGACACAATACCTGATGGAATATTAATATTAAAAATATTAACAAAAATGTTGACTTTTACCACTACTTGCTGACGTCAGTAATCCTAATTTCTCTTAATCTTAATTACTCTTTAAGCTGGTTGGGAAATAGCCAGGACCAGTAGTACCATTAACCCTTAGTACTACTAAGTTGTACCAGTAATGTTAGTAGAAGCACTAATTCGCACCACCTTCAGTAACTGTGAATGGTATTAATGGTACTAATAGTATCGTATTCAGGACCAGTAGCACAATTAAGTTGTACCATTACTGTTACTAGTGGCACTTATATGCATCATTTACTTACGGGTGACGAAAGATGGTTTTGCTGTTATGATCCCGAAACGTTGCCTTCTAAAGTGAAGAGAAGACAAACATGGGAAAACGATGGTGGCCTCCTTCTTCGGAAGTACAGGTCATTACGCGACAATTGTTTTAGAGCATCAAAAACCTTTTTGCAGAGTGGTACACTAACAATTGTTTGCCAATTTCTTGGCAAAAGTTCGGAATAAAAGACCTCGCAGTAGGATCCTCTTTCACCACGACAACGCTTCGTCGCATACCGCCAGGCAAATGATCGACTATTAGGCGACGTCAGACGTAGAATTAGTAGGTCACCCGCCGTGCAGCCTAAACCACGCGACCTTAAGATTTTTATTTATTCTCGAATAAAAGAAAAACTTCGAGCGTTTTGTGGACGCCGAAGAAGCAGTAGCTGAGTTTAAAAAGGTCGGTTAAGGATGATTGGGCAGCAAAGTGCTAATCTCAGTCGGCCTTTGGCTAAAGCGATGTATTGATGTGTATCTGAGGTATGGACTGAAACTTAAAGTAAACTCACATTTTTATATTTTATGGCACTAAAAACTGCACCTTACTAACTGGACGGACTTAATGCCTAAGGCATTTTCTACCAGTAAACCGGTAAAAGATGTTGGAAAAAATAAAATTGCGGTGCAAAAAGAATCGTAATAATTTTCCCATTAAATTACCACTTTATGTCACTTTACAACTTTCTTATCATTTTTATCATCTGAAATGGTAGTCAAAATTGGGACTGAGCGGTCATTTCGAAATGTCATTCTAAGTGTGTTATTGTGTGTGACGCTCAGTGTTTTTTTTTGTGTTGTGTTTTTAGTGAGACAATTAATGCCAAAACCTCTAACAAGTGATGCGAGAAACACTATTTAAGCGACTTCATAAAAAGAAGGAGGTTCTATGTTTCACTGTATGTATTTTTTAAAAAATATTATCATTTATGCAGGAAGATAACCGCCTCTAAGTACCATATACAGGGTGGCACATTTAGATCGGTCAGTATGGGCAAGTCTGAAACTATAAGACATACGAAAATCTCTTCTTAGGAACCATGTCATCGATTTTTATAATAATAAAAACTGCATTCATACATTTAAAAAAAAATGTATACTCAGCTTGGGAATCGAACCCGGACTTTTTGAAAAATAAAACTAATGCTATTTCTATTTCGACATCGATTGTGTAGTTCTTAAGCAGTAAACGTTACTATGAAACATGATGTCTAAAATGAATAAAATGCATTGTTTTCATATCCTTTAATTTAGTCTATTAAGTGTCCGATATTACCACCATTTTTTCAATGCAACATTTCCAACAACCAGGACGTTCCATTTTCAAATGAGGTTTATCACGTGTCTATTCAAACCAAAACGTTCCATTTTAAAATGAGGTTTATTACGTCTTTGTATCTACATACTTTTCTAAGTGGGCTTTTCAATTGATTAGTGTAAGTATGATTAATAGAAGTAAGGAATTACAATCATAGATGGATAATATTATCGCAGATAACAATATGCAAAGCAGTGTATGTAACAAGTTGCGACACCAGCAAAGAGCTACAAACAACCATAACCATAGAGACAATTATACGCACATAAACGAGTTGAATGTTGTATTGAAAAAATGGTGGTAATTTCGAACACTTACTAAACTAAATTTAAGGATATGAAAACAATGCATTTTATTCATTTTAGACATCATGTTTCATAGTAACGTTTACTGCTTCAGACCTACATAATCAATATCGAAATAGAAATAGCATTAGTTTTATTTTTCAAAAAGTCCGGGATCGTTTCCCGAGCTGAGTATCTACACATTTTTTTCAAAATGTATGAATGCAGTTTTCCTTTTTACTAAAATCGATGACATGGTTCCTAAGAAGAGATTTTCGTACGTCTCATAGTTTCACTTTCCCATACTGACCGATCTAAATGTGCCACCCTGTATACTATATTCATAAGCTACACTGTTAAGGTTTAAATATATAAAATACGGAATGGGAAACAAAAATGATAAATTAAAATAAAGTTATTTATAAGACATTCGAAATTGATATCATTTTTTTTCAATTTTTCTGTTACGTCTTCTCCTGAAACGCACTATCACTTTATCTACATACTTCAATGGGTGTGGAGAAGTGCCAGTCTGGTTAGAAGTTCTTCAATCGTTGAAAGTACTTAAATAAAATCTATATTGTGACGAAAAACATTTTGTTAAACAATTTTAGTTGGAGGAGTGGGTTGGGCGCCGGCTGGGCAGCCTCACCTACCGCATGGTACTGGTGCCAACCGGACATGGTTGCTTCGGTCACTACTTACCTGTACCGCGACTTCCCCGACGATACATCTGAGCTCACCCGTGCCCGGCCTGGCGACATGAGCGCAGCGAACTTCGTGTGGCGCTTGGTGGCGGTCACCTCTCGCTGCCAACCATGGTAAGAGTCATAGTTGTTAGCGAGAGGGTATGGGAGGCTGTCGCCTCCTTCTGCGAGACTGTGCTCACCCAGAAGAAGGCAGCGGAGATGGGTCAGGAAAAGGATCCTCTGGCCGCCCCAATCCGGCGTAGACGGGTGGACGTGAGGAGGCGGGCGGTGTTCGCCCGCGCTCTAAGCGCGGCCGCGTGCGTGGGTGGCCCCCGCGCATTCATTGCACAGAGCGCCACGTCTGGGATTACCCAAGTGACTCTGGATAATCTCCAGAAACCTGGCCGTGATACCGGGGGGTGGACTGGTGAAAGTGCTTCGGCAAAGCCTAAGCTACCCCTTCCAGTGTCATTTAGCGATGGGCGACCCCCACACACGCCCGTCGCCTCACCAGCGATAGGTAGTTCTGTAAACAGATTTCTCCACAAAAAAAATAACTCAAGGGGGGTCATGACCCCAATGACCTCATCTAATCTTCCCTTGTTAGGCCCGGTTTTGTTTTTACATACTTCACAGGTTTTGTAATACATTATCTACAATAAATACGTTTAAATCTCTACTCAACTGTTTAGCAAAGTTAAAACTAAACTTGCGTGATTATATTTTTAAATTAGAACCGTCTATAGATTTTGATAACTGCGAACACTTCATAACTGCGAACTTCGCCGATAGTGTAGGTTTTTCATGACAGTTAACATTTTTATAAGAAAGGGACCAAATCTATTTTAGAAAGCAGGACAGACCCGTTTTATACATTTTGATTTTCTGTATAAAGTTGCGCCAGGAAAATGACTGCGGTAGTGGGCCCCGACTTTTCCCTCCCTACTGTCATAAATAAGACGGTCGAGAGCGACAAGTCGTGGGCGGCGGTGCAGTCATTCTGCGAGGACATAATGTTACAAAAGAAAGAAGCGGAGCGTGTGCGCGAGGCAGCCGCCACGTCTGGCATCCGCCGAAGGAGACTGGGACGCAGGAGGGCGGCCTACGGGCGCCTAATGCATCCCTAATGTACTTTTATAGGGCTACGGGTGATGGTTGGGGATCGTCGCCGAAATTACTCAGCAAGGGGTAGCCGACGCACGTGATGTACCAGTGCGTCAACAACATGTGAGGGAGGGCGATTACAGTCCCTTCAAAGAAGAGATCGCATAAGGCCGCGGTCGCTCCGCTCTGACAGCAAAATGGATGAAAGGCTCAAAGAGCGCCCATAGACGCTGTCAGCGCTGCGGATAGGAGGGAACACGGCAGGAGTTTTAGTAAAGATGGGATAGCGTGTACAGGCGTTTCTCTGGAACAAAAAGGCTGGCGTAGTTAAGTAAGTATGTGAGCAGTTCATATGAAAATTAGTCAATAAAATAGAATAGAATGATGCAACAGGAATCAAGATTTCAATTACAGAGAAAAGTTCAGTTTATGGCGCTATGATATTTTTAAATGATATTCCCTTTGCAAATTACCCAACAATGTTATCTCTTCTAGTAAACACAATATTCAGAGTTCAGAAATATTCTCAAAAAAGAAATAAGTACTTAGCTACAAATAAAAAATCAAATAACAAAAGTATTCATCCGACGAACAGCTGAATGAAGTATTAAGAACAAGATTTCCTACTAAGAATCCGAAATAAAGCTTTACTTTTATATATTTGGCTAACATTTAATCAATCCTGTGTTGTATTAATTCTATTTCTTAGAATTTTATTGGAAGTTCTAAGCCTATGGAATTATATTTACAAATTATTTTAATTATATACACTTTCGATAAATTTTACGAGAGTTAAACATGACACAGAACCACAAATTTGTGTCCAAAATTTTATTATTATTGTGGTGAGTTAGCATAATAATTGAAATGCCAAAAAAATAAGTGAGCGGAAATCTTTCTAAAATTAAAAGCATCGAATTGTATTATCTCTTTGTCTCTTTGGAATGAGACATTGTTTCGCAGCTCTAGTAAATCACAAATACTTTATTTGGTAAACGTAGGACTTCACTCCACATAAAATTACTCAAAAAATATAACAATAAAATTACACTGTGGTGAGAAGTCATTGAAGAAATGGATGCAGTATTGAATGAAAATGAAAACGAAGAAATATCTTTATTCCCCCAAGAAGCTCTTTCGAATCGTCAAAAATCCCATTAGTCTATCACGAAAATTAATATTAACATATAATGTCATACTGTTTGTCTCTTTGTCATGTCTGGATTTACGTAAGCTAACAATGTCATAGTGCCAGTCTGGCTGTCTGTCGGTCTGTTTGTCGGTCAGTCTGTCTATCATTTCTGAATTTAACCGGTTCCAAAAGTTGAAATGATAGTGGTGAGTGTGAGACTGTGGAGAAGTTAGGTCACCAGAACTCATAAATAAAGCGCTGTGTTAGAACTTGTCTCGTAACGCTTAATTTAATTTTTACAGGGTAGGCAACGCGTGATTAGTGCACAAGGTGCTACGAGTGTCTTTAGGCTACGGTAACCGCTTACCAACAGGCGGGTCGTACAATAAGATCGTTTGTCACCCTTGTTGAAGGTCACTAATGACTCATAATCATCATCACCAGCCTATAATGTCCCACTGCTGCTGGGCACAGGCCTTTCTACATGAAAGAAACACATGAGGAGTTCGGGTCATAACACAACCACGTTGGCCCAATGCGGGTTGGTGGGTTAAAGCAGTTGCGGGAACAACCGGGACCAACGGTTTAACGTGCCTTCCGAATCACGAAGGAGCTCGAGATAACAAACTTTGATTGACCCATCCCAGGATCGACTATGGCGAAAGTTGCTTTGTTTTTCGTATCGAAATCAGAGCGCTCAAACCAATACGTCACCGAGCTCCTCCCCTAAAGCTGCTGCCTTCCCTGCCTAGAGCTGTCACTAACGACTAAGTACTTATATTATAAAACCTGATCATAAGGTATCCGTTAAGCTTCATTTAGCTAAGGCTTATTACCTTCTACATCACATGTGGTCTTATACATTGTATTAGTACGCATAGTCGCATAATCCTCACTTTCTGTACATAGATTAATTTGAGAAGGGTATATCTCTGTCAACTCGTGAATTATCGGAGTTCTATTTTATGCGTATAGACGTTTTGGCCGTAACTTTCAATCCATACTAATATTGTACATGCGAAAGTAACTATGTATGTATGTGTATCTCTCTGTTACGTTTTCACTCCTAAAATGCTATAAGTATGAGAATATTATAAGTATGAGACAGATTACACCCTAAAAAAGGGTATCGGTTAATTTTTAGCGTGACCGCCTGAAGTGCAGAAAAAGTGCAGTCGCGAGACATAAATACATCTACATAAACAAGCTGTTTGGTACATGATGTAACAAGCGTGCCTCTACCCATGTTTACCTAAAAAGGTACTAAAGTGTTATAAATAAATTAAAATTAAGAAATAATTAACAACATGGCGTATTGAAAGTCCACTCAATTAGGTGCCTAGGCGGATCGTCTTGCATTGAAGAGTTTTGGTGTGATTGTTAGATTCAAGTTTTTTTCTATAACTCATAACCAAAACGATTTCTGTTATAAGTGGTCATGAAAAATAACCTTGAACCTACCAATCACTCAAACAGTCATACAAAAAAGCTCTTCGACTTAAACGACCTGCCTAGGCGTCCAAATGAGAGGCAAATTTAACTAGACGGCTGACAAGACGCTCTGCCGTCTTATAGAACTTTACACTCTATGGGACTTGGCTAGTTGTCCTTCTGCAGTTTCATTGGATGCCGGCGTTTAAACAACGGCCTAGGCCTCCAGTGAAGCAGCTTATTCTGGAAGTGGCAAATCTTTTTTATAAACTAATATAGCCCATGTTTTAATTTATTGTCGTATTGACGGCACCACTCTGTATACCAAACAACCTTTGTATTATTAGATAAAAGGAAATCAGAAAACAATATGAACGCTTCCTGCTTTTCAAGATAAATATTTAAGTGTCATTTGGAGTTCATTGGAAGCTTTAGAAGGGTTACGGAATAATAAGCAACTTCCAGTTGTTTCACCCACCACCTTGAACTTGCACCAACTTTTATTGGGTTAGATTTTATTCATTCGAAATTATTAATTACAAAAACGCAAACTTGGAATTTGCCATAAGTATAAATATTCTAGATAATAACTATGTTTTTAAATAAAAATCTGTACCTATACAGTCCTAATACGTCAGAACAATAACTAAAGCATTATTGTTCTCAGCCTAATACAGCTATGCGATTCTCAAAAGTCAGCAGCCTTGAGTTCGTAGCTTGACAACTATTTGACAACCGCTAGTGATACTAGCGTTCCGATCCGACATTGGACACGACGTGAGCCGGAACTAAAAAGTAGTTTTTGTTTATCATTACGTAAAACTCAATCAAATATTGAATGAAGGCATTGCGATACATTTTAAACAAAAGAAAAAAGAAATCGAAAAATATCAGTCATGACGTATATCCAACACAGCGAGAAACATACAAAGCCAATATCGATGTAGAGATTAGTGAATACGCAGCGCTGTGCTCTAACGTCGAAATCAATGGCGGCTCGTCGTCTTGTTAGTCCTCAAGCTTGATGTCGAATTATTTGTTAGTGAATCACGCTGCAGTACTCGTATGCGGTAGTCAAAATCAACCTTGTTACGGAGGTATTTTTCTTTTCTTGTTTTATTCCGCGATAGGACTATGTTATTTTTTTCTAAATATTTTAATTGTAGTATACAACATCTGTGGCTAACAAGCATACGCCCACCTGACGGTAAGCGGTCTATAGCGCTTGTAACAACAAAAATATCTACCACTCACGCTTAAAAAACAAGTGAGAAAGCGTTAGGTTGGTTCTGATGCTCCCAACACAATGCTGCCTTGATGAGCTATGATGTCACTGGAGCACAAAGTGAGAACAAACTGACTTTCTTTTCAAACTGGTCCGGTCACTGTCTTTCTTTTAACAAATAAAAGTGACAGCATCAGTCATAAACCAATACCTCTAGCACCAACACTTTTAAATTTCGAATCGCCTTCGTATCGAGTAGTTACGAAAGCTTTTGTCTGGCTTTTGTTTGAAATTTCAAGCGTGTATGAACGATACGATTACGATTTGAAATTTAAAAATGTTCGTGCTAGGGGTACCTACAGGTCTAACTTTAGATCGTGTTTTAAAATAAGGGATTATAGGTTGTCGTTTGGCTGTAAACTTACCTAGTCGGAAGTTCCAGTGAACACAATCTCAAAATTAAAGGATTAAAAAAAATATATTTTACCATATTTTATAAAACGTTCAATTTAAATTAAATTTATTAAATAAAAATAAAAGCGACTGCAAAACACTAAAAAGGATTTAATAATTTAATTTAAGTAGGTACTTATCCCCTAGAAACAAATTTTTGGAGTCAGTGCTCCATTTTCTATAGTTTCTGGAAACATCTTAGCACCAACTCCAAAACACATTTAATTAATTTATGCTTTGTATGTTTTGAAGTCGGTTTTTATTTTTGTTTGAAACTTTTTTTTTTACAATTTTCCGTGATAACTTTTTAAGGTCAAAGCTAGATGGATGACCGGTAAGCTTATATTGTTTCCTATTATCGTATCGTTTAAGTAAAAAGTCATCGAAAAGCAAAAATACGCAATTTCGCATAGACGACATAATAATTTCAATTATTTTGATTTTAAAAGCAAACTACCCAATCGGTTTTAAATGAATTTTATCGGACCAAAAGACAACTATTACGCATCTCACAAAAAATATCCACGTATATCGGATCTGAAAATTTGGCATTTTCGGTGTACATACATAAAAAAACATACCAACCGAGTTTAAAATTTCCTTCTTTTTGAAGTCGGTTAAAAATCAAAGCAGCATGAAAAGCAAACTATAGAAGATTCCGAAGAGCCCAAGATTCGAACTAAAATTACGTATGTTTTGGCCACGGTAGACTCTGATTAAGAAACTCAATTATTTCTAAAACTTACGAATGTTCTCGGTCTAAAAATGTTTAGCTTAGATAACTTCGTATTTCGTGTGTATACTTACAATAACATACAAAAATGTGTCACACAGTAAAATTTTAGGATCTACCAGCTAAAGCATCTTAATATTTACCATAATTCGGGCTTTGGCAGTAGCACAAATAGACTTTAATTGGTAGAGATAATAATTGGTATAATAATAATTGGTAGAGATTCCAAAAAATTACTTTCAGTGACAATAACGCTGGTATATAATAATAATAATAATATTCATATACTCACACCTATTATCTAGCCCAAAGTAAGCATCATTAAGAGCTTGTGTTATGGATACTAGATAACGGATAAATAATGATAATAATATGTATAATAAATATTAGAAATATACTAAATAAACCTAAAAACATCCATAAATCGTAAACAAATGCTCGTACTCATCACACAAACATTTGCTCCTACCGGGATTCGAACCCGGGACCTCTTGACCGAGTAGCCTGCATAGCAAGGGGTACAGATCGCTCGACCAGTCGGTAGTCATATACATATTATATTACGCACAAAAATTAAGCCTCAGAATTCAGCGAGGTAATGCGACCAGCCTCACTGGTACACTTCCTGTTCGCAAGATTTAGGTGATGTTTTTTATTTATAGGTTGTTTTTTCTATGTCATGTGAACATTATTTTGTATTTAAGCAAATTGAAATTTCTTAGTCTTAGACACCTACCTAAATAATGTTTCTTTGCTTTTACCAGTCAGTGCCTCTTATTGTAAAGATAACAAGGCACTCGGGATGTCAAAAGTGTGACATCTTAGTGCTCGTGACTGTACAAGTTAAACATTGCTTGTACGATCGACCACTGAAGTAGCTTAACACTTTAGTACCCTGTCCAAATAACTATGGCGGTAATATAGTACGGTAGCAACTATTAAGTACGAGCGCAGTAGCGGTGTGACATGGTACTAAAGTGTTAAGCTACTTCTGTGGTCGACTATACGTTTCGGGAAACAGAAGTGGATTCAGTTGGGATTTCCTAAAACTGAAATTGAGATTTCACTTTATTAGCCATCATAAACTTTTGACCTATTTTATCATAGTCCGTTCTTGAGAGTGAAAAGAAATGTGAAATTAAACATGCGCTCACCAAGTATTCCAAGACCATGTTCCAACCGATGATGAAAGCGATGAATTCTCCGACAGTTACGTAGGAGTACATGTAGGCAGAACCAGTAGTGTTGGGGACGCGGACGCCGAACTCAGCATAGCAAGCTCCTGATGAAAAAAGCCATTCATTTATATAACGACAATAACGGGATCATAGTCCATATAAGATCTATATAATTTAGAATCAGAATTATTCATTCTTTTATAAACATGGTTAAGTACATGTGTGGTGTTGTATAATATAAGTTATACCCTCTCTCTATATTTAGCCCTGTCAGGTATAATTATGGGAATATAATTAAAACAGTGTAAACAAAATAAGAAACTCAAAATTAACTCAAAATATAATATAAACATGTTATAAAGAGTTCAAATAAAGCAAAAAATCTATTCAATAATGTCAAATATGAATTTCTACTTTAGTTTATATTAACATGTCATAAAATTCAAATCATTCACTAAATTAACTAAAAAAATCATAAATTATTGCATTACTATCATCATAAAATTCCCTAATGGTATATCAGAACATAATAAAAATTTAGTCAGTGGTTACATTTAAAACCCTATTTCTACATAACTTCTTTAATCGTCAGCTACCTTATTATATAACCGTGGAGCCATTTCATTTCCACAGCACTTTTCTTCATCATGCCAGTATTACACAGCTGGGTACGATATAAGGCTTCCTAGGGCGGAGATGAGAATCACTTGCAGGCTCTACTACTTCAAACAAATTCTGATTGGATTTAACGAACATGCAGCACACGTATATGTATAGTATAGAGACTTGGAAATGTTAAGAGCCGTAAAGATTTAAAATAAGGTTGGCAGCTGTCTTTAGGTTTCAATCCACACATGGCCCTAACGCATTTCGTTTGGGCTCTGAAGATGATATCCCTATAAGAGGAGTTGCCCTAAAATATAACACCATACTGTAATGATGCGTGAGGGCACATAGCACGCAGAGCAGACGCCTGGTGGGGCGTTAAAGTTCTAGAATGGCGACCACGTACTGGTGAAGCGCAAAGTAGGACGGCCTCCCACTAGATCGACAGAAGACCTGGTCAGGGTCGCGGGGAGCCGTTGGATGCAGGCTGCGTAGAAACGTTCCGCAACAAGATAGGAATAGCGCGTCAACGTCCAATAATATTGCAGAGAGAGGCCATAGTGATAAATACCGCTAGAAAAATCGCCCGAATGGGGTAGCACTTGTACCTTACAGAAGTACACCTAAATAACACTCCTTTGCACTAAAATGAATAAAAAATGCATGCGCACGTATGCGTTTAGTCTGTTACCTAACAAGGATTCCCCTAAATCTCTAAATATCAAGGTTTCAGCAATTAATTATATAGTTCCAAATACTTGGCCATGATATAATTTATTGCCATCGGTGGTGTAAAATCTCAATTTCTTGTCATATAGGTAACCATACTCCTAACTGGCCTCATGGACTCCATACTATGACACGAGACACTGCTTATCAAGCTGCTTTATTGCTTTGCTCACTGCAGAAACATCACTACAAAGTAATGATATTTAGCTGCGCTCTTCTGTAGGGGGAGATGCACTCCAGTCCCGACATGCACCCCGCACACAAAATTTTAGTGGTAATTGTGGGTTTATTCCACTATTGGCATTTTGTATTTCCATTAATGGGAATATTGGGGTCGATAGTCCCATTACTTCCACAAGTCTGTAAGTTATCGTAAGCTGACTTCTATGTCTTAGCGTGATTATTATTAATTTAAAACGCCTATCCTACCATTAGCGCACCGAACATTTAATGTGAATACGCCTTGACAATTTGCAATTTTATTCGTCGTGGAAGTTTATCAGCCGAGAGACTCCCACTGGTGGGCATAAGCCTCCCAAGAGGATCTCCAAGCCGAAATGGAAATAATGGGATGTAATTAAAAAAAACGCTTGTTTCCATGAAAATAGTGGGATACAACCGTAAATACCACAGATGCCCTACCTCTCTCGAATTATCAAACAAATAAGACTCCTAAAATAGGAATTATTTTGCCTTTCTACAAACAGCTTGTTGTTTATATGTAATCCAATAGGGAAGTTGCGAGTCATTCCCAACACATGTATCTCCGATTACTTACTGGGAAGTCTCGGTGTAAAATATAGAAGGATATTAAGTATAGAAATAAAGTTAATTTATTTTATTTATTTATAAAAGAATACTTAAATAGGCAAATAAAAAATCTTCAATTCAGATTTTATCAAAATCTGCGTAGAGACTTCTAGTATTTCCGCTATATCTTAAGTTTTTAGAAAGTGTAGACCACGTACGTTGGAAAATAAGACGAAACCTTCGTAATTACGTTAATGTAATTATATGTTTCGTCTTTTTAATGTGATACTTATCGTTCAAAATGAAGACTTATCATCAAAGGTCGAAAACAAATATCACGTAAGTGTCATCCCTGTGGTCAGTTAGGCTACCAGAGTTACCTCATTGATCCCGAAACACTATGCTCGTTTATTGTAAAAAATATATATATTAAAAACTTTTAGAAAGCATACTATACAGGGTGGTGCCGTCAATACGACAATAAATCAAAACATAAGCTATATATGTTTTTGGAAATTATTTGCCACTTTCAAATACGTCTTATTCATTTGATATCTTCATGACATTTGTAGAAATAATATAACATTAGCTGCATTATTTCATAGAAATATAATAATAACAATAAATGATTTTGTGTTTCAATTCCTACAATACATCATTATCGTCATCACCAGCCTGTATACCGACCGGACCGTGGCCCAGAAACACATGAGGAGTGAACATAAGATAAACCTCAAATAGTTGCTATAAAATATAGTTTGACATATTCACAGAAAATTAAGAGACGTTTTTGTCGACTGGTGTACGCCCCGCGCCCACAGCCCGATCAAATTTTCTAGTCCAGAAAAATGACGCGTTCGTGATTATACTGGTAAAGCAGTCTAAGCACGTACAATTAAGGTTTTGTGTCCAGAATAAAACGACCACAATGTATTTTTCGGTTGGTAAAAATTGTGCTGCCAGCCATAAAAATGTTACAAAACACTTTTGTCAAAGAATGTTTTACTCAGTAAAACATTCTTTGATAAATGTTATGTGATGTTAACTCCTCATGTGTTTCTGGGTCACGGTCCGGTCGGTATACAGGCTGGTGATGACGATGATGACGCATCGTAGGAATTGAAACACAAAATGCATCGTAGGAATTGAAACACAAAATCATTTGCATGGCAGCGCCATTCTTAAGGGTTTCGAAATGAAAGCGCATTGGTTGGTATACGCATATTATGTATACCTGAAGATTAAATTAACCATAAAATTTAAATAGCATACCATTTAATTTTAAAATTTAATTTTGTATAAAAAGGGCTTAGTTAATGGGCAGCCACTAGTTATTTTTTTACCCAATAAATAATTTAGTTATTGCCCACGTGGATATCAGTTCTTGTGCCTTATAGTACCTAACCAGGTCTTTTCTCAGTATGAGAAGTCCATTCTCAGTATGCAGAGCCAACTGATATGAAAGGCGTAGAGATAGATTATTTATTCTCTAAGCCTTTCATATCAGTTGCCTCTGCGACTTCAGAGTGAAAAACATTTTTGCATTTATAAGATTAGTCGGATTATTGAAAAAATTTTTCAACATTAATGTCATAATCTTTGTGAACAAAGATTTATTTGCAATATTACGTTTCATTTCAATAAAAAATGTTAATCGCCATGCGAAACCGTTTCTTTGTGCAATCCATTGTCATATTCTCTATCAATTTGCATATTAAATTTAGTTACTCTGTGGTTTGGATCCAATCAAAACGCTACCTGAATTTTATTCGTTTTAGTTTCAAACAAATTGAAATAATTGTTTTTAGATGGAAGCGTGGCTGTTTTTGTAAGCTGGAAAATAAAAATTATTAAAATAAAATATGAACGAACTTTCTTTTCCATATTTGTATTTCAATACAAGTCTAAACCAGGTTTCTACTTAGGAATAACTGTAGGTATTTGTTGTATAATAAAAAATACTTTGACTTATTTCTTAACCATTGAAAGGTTTAAGGTCTTCAACTTTTTATCCTCATGTGTTTCTCCGAAGTAGGAAGGAAGGATTATGATTACGTCTTATTCAGAATATTTGGAATGAGTAAAAATTTAATTGTAATACCCTAGAGTACCCACTCAAAGAATTTGTCATAATTATCACCACGCGCTTGTGGCGCCATTTGTAAATAATATGTCGGGAAGTCGTATGTAACAATCTTTGACTTTTCTATAAAGAGACCTTTCGACATATACAGTGTGTTAGGGATCGGACTACCGATACTTTACCAACGTGTTGTATGTTAAATTTTATCGACAAAAAACGATACAAAGGGGGGTCGCAATCCTCATCCCTATGAATTGGAGCCATTTTTACATTTTATTTCTGGTTTTTTTACGAGTTTATTGAAACTCGTTTTTTCATGATTTATGTTGTTTACGTACACAAAAGTGACCTTATATTAAAGATATTGAAATGTACTAGCATTTAAAATGGTATTTGTTAAGAAGTTACTGAAAATAATAAACAAAACCCTATGATTTAGACGAAAAAAGCAACCACCAAAAAATAAACAAGATATTCTTTCACTCAATGTGTAGTTTTATGGCTATTAAAGGTATTTTTACTATTACAACGTTCGTAAGCCATAAAACTACACATTAAGTGAAAGAATAACTTGTTTGGTTTTTGGTGGTAGCTTTTTGTCCCTTTTGGACTTGTTTGTTAGACTCAGTTTCTTAATTATTACCGCGATTAACAGTAAACATTTGAGGTTTAATTGTTAGCATTACCTTTTGCGAACAAATTAGAAGAAAAAAACGATATGTTAAGTTAACGGCTCGGTATTCTAAGTAGAGCACAATAACTAAATAAAATCGCAAAATTTTACCAAGTTTTTCGTCTAAATCAAAGGGTTTTGTTTATTATTTTCAGTACTTTCTTAACAAATACCGTTTTAAATGCTAGAACATTTCAATATCTTTAAAATAAGGTCACTTTTGTGTACGTATATAACATAAAATCATAAAACAACGAGTTTCAATAAACTCGTAAAAGTACGAGAAATTAAATTTTAAAATGGCTCCAATTCATAGGGGTAAGGGGTGCGACCCCCCTTTGTATCGTTTTTTGTCGATAAAATTTAACATACAACACGTTGGTAAAGTATCAGTAGTCCGATCCCTAACACACTGTATAGTATAAACAGAAAAACTTGTCTTACCACAAATGTGTTGAAAAACGGCGTAGGTATGATACACGCGCTGAAATTGGTATTCACTAATAATATGTATGTAAATAGATACTCGTCTATATATATTTACACATAGCGACCTTTAAAGCTTCTTGTAATTGTTATGATTGTTTGCGCTGAGCTCAAGAGTAAATATCAGATCAGCGGTGTGGCAGTTTTGGTGCGCTTTTTATTACATTTTTTTGTATATTTAAGTACCTATTTTTGTACCCAATAGGTACTTAAAGTATTTATTTTATTCTTAGGCCGCGAGAAGCAAAATGAAATAGAATAATTAATGATCGCCTAGCGGACCATCTTGCACTGAAGAGTTTTGGTGTAATTGGTAGGTTCAATTATATTTTTTATTACCACTTATACCAGAAAGATTTTGATTATAAGTGGTCATTCAAAAATAACCTTGAACCTATCAGTTAGTTACATAAACTGTTACACAAAATCTTTGACTTAAACGACCTGCCTAGGCATCTAATTGAATGGCTAATTTAACCAGACAGATTACATGAGGCTTAGCCATCAGGTTAAACGTTATGCTCATTGAATTGGCTAGTTGTCTTTCAGCCGTTTCGTTGGATGGCGGCGTTTAGTCAATTTTCACAGATGATGTACTTTTGCTGCCGCTTTAACAACAAATACCAATAAACAGAATAAAATAAATATATTAGGGGGCTCCCCCATACAACAAACGTGATTTTTTTGCTTTGTTTTTGCTCGATATTGATAACGTCAACAGGTAGACGCTTATTAATAGATAATGATACGGAACCCATCGTGCACGAGTCCTACTTGCACTTAGCCGGGTTTTTTGTTTTTTTATAACACCGATAACATATTATACAATATTCGAACTTATTAGACAACAAAACCGACAAAAACCCTATATTTTTATTTTTATTTTGAATATGATGCTTCTAGATTTACCTTCAATAAATTGATTGCAGTTGCTATTAGAGAGTGTATTAGCTTTCATTAAGCTAGTTAGTTGATCAGGTGCTCCAGGCAGATATTAATATAGTAGGTAATTTAATCTGCATGGAGTAGGCTAGGAGTATTTTGTATATTGAAGTACTCAATTTATTACTGTGATTGATCGAACTGAGCCACTGTCAAAACTCTTATAGAATCCAATTAGGATAGTTTCGTCTGAAATTCCTTAGTAAAAAAATCGACCAGTGTATTTTGCCAGTGATGACATTCGTCTGTGAAACATGATCGCTTACTATTACTAGTCAAGTTCTACGAGCTATTGAAGGAGCTATTATAATAGAAAATATAATCAGAAAATAGGACATTCGTAAGAGAAATGCAGGGCAGACGGCCGATGGGGTGTTTAAGTTCTAGCATACCGAAAAGCACAAAGTAGTGCAGCCTCACACATGATAGATAAATGACTTGGTCAGGGCCGTAGGGAGCCATTGGAAGCAAGCTGCGCAAAACCGTTCCGTTTGAAAATCGATGGGGGAGGCCATTGTTCAACAGTGGACATCATAGGCTGAATGATGATTGTGGGTTACCTCACAAATTAACATAGAATGGACTATTCTTCATAAATTAATATTGTATTTCTATATTTTCTTTCGGTGTACTCATCGGCCACTCTATTACTTCCAGAGAGGTTTTCGCCAAAAATATCATCGAATAAGCTATTATCGAAATATTGGCGTAACCAGTAAGAGTAGCGAATTGGTAAGTTACGAATGAATAAGAGTTCAGCGTTATATTAAATTAAACAGTTCTTATGTACTGTTGTGGGTGTGTTTGACGTTTTAACAGTTTTGGAAAAGGAAGCACAAATTGATGATGGAGTCAAAGGAAGTGCAACTAACATAAATAAATAATTAAGTCTCACCTGAGAAGATACTAGCTAGAGCAGCGATGATGAAGCTAATAACCACACCTGGGCCAGCAAACTTGCGAGCCACCATACCAGCGACGAGGTACATGCCGGTGCCAACGCAGGAACCCACCCCTAGTGATGTCAAGTCGAGTGTAGAGAGGCATCGCTGCAACAAATTATCGATGTTAGTCGATAATAAATATAAAGTACAAATTCTTTGCCAGATATTTAATAGGCAAGCAACTTTTCATGTATCATTTGATAAACTATTCACAAAAATATATTGGGAAAAGTAATTAAAATATAATAAAACTAAAAAAATTTCACGTCCTGAGGCAGGAATCGAATACTCGTTTCGGATGTTGAAATAGAATATTTCGACATTGTAGGGTGGACGTTAGCTCATAAACGCAAATACAGAAAGACTAGAAGAATTTCACAGGGATATCCCAAGTCCTGGGTGGCTCAGTGGTCAGAGCAGTCGCCCGGATCGCGAAAGGTCGCGGGTTCGATTCCTGCCTCGGAACGTGAAATTTTTCTAGTTTTATTATATTTTAATTACTAAGTAATTTTTCAAACATTTATAATAATGCTAAAATCAAAAATTAAGAATATTGGGAAAAGTATTCATTCACTACAAATGCTTTGTCAAATATTCACGAGGCAAACAAATTTTCATGTTTCATTTCATAAACTTTCTTTGCTCAAAAATATACACTATAATAATGATTTGACAGCTTTTAATTGTAAAAATTACCATTAGTAACTGTGTTTATTTGGAAAATATGTATCACAGTTATAGAAACTATTTAACTTATATTTTATTGACTAATAAGTGAAAGATATAGTTTATGCTGGATTAGGTTGGTTTAGCACACGTGCTCCGCACACTTTGCGCGGCTTCGCTCGCTCAGCTCACGTGCAGCTTACGAGCTGCACGTAAGCTAAGCGAGCGGAGCATAGTGCTTCATTCGAGATTGCCTCTTTACAAGGCATAGTAAGTTCAGGAAAAAATTTGGCTTTATAGACAATTTCTAAACGTTGGTTTACATCTTAGATTTTTTAAAGTTTATAAAAAACATGGCTGGCAGAAATACATTCTGTGAAACATAATTTTTAGAAATAATCAGCTCATAGAAATAAACCGCTACTTATTTGTCTACGCTTGACATTACCCGATTTAATGATGTCGGAGCGATCTCGATTGCAGAATAAAGCACGTATTGGAGACTGTTTGTTTAATTGGTAGGCTAATTAAGTTAAAACCGAAAGCTCTAATTAAATGAAAATATCACTTGATATTTTCAAAGCGACAATATCACATGACATTTTCATTTAATTAGAGCATTGTTCTCAATGGAGCCTTTTAATGAGTATTCAATTTTATTCCCGATTATAACGAATGATTCACAGAGATAATTTATTGAATATAAAACGCAAACTTATTTATTAATTAAAATATAATAAAACTAGAAAAATTTTACGTCCTGAGGCAGGAATCGAACCCGCGACCTTTCGCAATCCGGGCGACTGCTCTGACCACTGAGCCACCCAGGACTTGGGATATCCCTGTGAAATTCTTCTAGTCTATCTGTATTTGCGTTTATGAGCTAACGTCCACCCTACAATGTCGAAATATTCTATTTCAACATCCGAAACAAGTATTTTTACAAATACCGACGATTCGGCTAAGTTGGGGCAGTGCTTTCAAATATTCTTAATTTTTGATTTTAACATTATTATAAATGTTTGAAAAATTACTTCGTAATTAAAATATAATAAAACTAGAAAAATTTCACGTCCTGAGGCAGGAATCGAACCCGCGACCTTTCGCAATCCGGGCGACTGCTCTGACCACTGAGCCACCCAGGACTTGGGATATCCCTGTGAAATATAATATAATAATATAATAAATCGAAATATTCTATTTTAACATCCGAAACGAGTATTTTTACAAATACCGACGATTCGGTTAAGTTGGGGCAGTGCTTTCAAATATTCTTAATTTTTGATTTTAGCATTATTATAAATGTTTGAAAAATTACTTAGTAATTAAAATATTATAAAACTAGAAAAATTTTCACGTCCTGAGACAGGAATCGAACCCGCGACCTTTCGCGATCCGGGCGACTGCTCTGACCACTGAGCCACCCAGGACTTGGGATATCCCTGTGAAATTCTTCTAGTCTTTCTGTATTTGCGTTTATGAGCTAACGTCCACCCTACAATGTCGAAATATTCTATTTCAACATCAAATAGAATATTTGAAAAAAAAAAATCTAGTTTTATTATATTTTAATTACTAAGTAATTTTTCAAACATTAATAATAATGTTAAAATCAAAAATTAAGAATATTTGAAAGCACTGCCCCAACTTAGCCGAATCGTCGGTATTTGTAAAAATACTTGTTTCGGATGTTGAAATAGAATATTTCGACATTGTAGGGTGGACGTTAGCTCATAAACGCAAATACAGATAGACTAGAAGAATTTCACAGGGATATCCCAAGTCCTGGGTGGCTCAGTGGTCAGAGCAGTCGCCCGGATTGCGAAAGGTCGCGGGTTCGTTTCCTGCCTCAGGACGTGAAATTTTTCTAGTTTTATTATATTTTAATTACTAAGTAATTTTTCAAACATTAATAATAATGTTAAAATCAAAAATTAAGAAACTTATTTATATTTTTCTAAAGACACCTACCTCATTATATGTTTTTGTGGTGTTGTTTTCAATACCATGTTAGTTTTTCACACGTGCCATGTTTCAGCGCATAAGAATAAGGCAGTTATTCAAATAACTGCTAGGCTTTGTAATTATATTCATACAATCACAACTATTAACCGTCAAGCATCAGATTCCAGACACAATTAATTTTTAAATTGTCATAAACCTCTTAACGGAGGCTTAACGCCGCTTGACAGATTACGTAGCCTAAAGTAAGCACACATAATTAAAAGCTTGTGTTATGGGTATCAAGCAGCAACTGAGGGCTTAAAAGTCGCTGAAGTACAGAATTAGTGAACACTTCGAGCTGTTTTAGTTTACTGTACAATAGCTGTGTACTTGTTTAGTTACTAAGGATACTGTAGCGTCCTGATGTCGCTTAGTTTGAAGTTAGTTTTTAAGTGTTTAGGAATAAGTGTTTTTTGGCAATAACTTCTTAGATTTAAAGAAAATAAGCTTTTTCTCGGTAGCATTCCCTTTCTAATTTTATTTTGCTTCGTTCTGTGTAGTTTTGTTTCTCTCATTCATACTTTTAATTTTGTAAATATTTTCATACAGAATAATTTATTATTTACTCGAACTAGCCCATTTAAACCACGTAATTTTAATCTTTTGTTTATGAATCTCAGCCGGCTGTCCTCACCTTTTGTAGATATTATAAATATAAAATAGTCTTATGAGATAGCTACATTTCATGCGTTCGTACTAGATTAGAGTACGAGTAGTTCAATTTTCTGCTGAGGGTGTTTATTGCTGCTTTAATAGATTTTTTCAGCGTTTGTAGGGATTATTTAAACCTCTTTTACTCAGCTAAAATAAAATCGTTGAAATGGCATTAGAATAGAATCGTTTTACGCGAATTAAAAGCAAGTTACGAAATGAGAGACTACAGTACAAGTTATTGCATTTTAACCTACATCATCCCAAGGGGTCATTTATGACCCAAAATCAGTACCTACCTTCAACCATTTTTATAAATTAATGTATTGTAATAAATTATTCTGAGTGCATTATATTAGTTATATAGAAGTGTGACGTACGTTTATTAGAGATTTTCAAGTGATTTTAGCAATAAATCTGGTTTATACAGCTTTTGAACTTTTTCATTCGCATTTGGAGAAATATTTCTGTGTCCACTGTCATGGAAACTGTAAATATTACTTTTGTCAGTTATGTCTATAAAATTTTTGTATAGTAATATAATTAAGAGATAAATAACGGATATAAATGTAGTATTTTTAATATGTATACAAACTTTTTACTCTGTATAAAAACACTGTAAAACTTTTTGGGTCGCCAACGACCCACATGGATAATCCCTGAACTTTTCCTTTCTTTCACAGGTCGAAGCGTGGCTTGACTGCGTTTGAAATTTTGGAAGTTTTAGATCATACAGCGATGGAAGATCACAAGAGGAACTTGGATCCTGGTGATGCTCAGCAGCCCGAGGGCAACATGGGAGATGAAATTTGTTCAGGCGTAAATATACTTTCTCGTGCGCAGTTGCAACCTACTGTAGAACTGGTATGACTAGTTCTACCTACATTAGCTTGCAACTGCGACCAGAATCTCCTGAAGTCAACTTCACTTATGCTAACTCGGTCGCAATTTCATCTTTGAAGATGAAATTGCAACCGAGTTAGCGTAACTTGGCCCTAGTAGACTAACAAGGTCAATATCATCGAAAACGGCTGTAAAACTAATTCGAAAATAGATACCTCGGCAAGGGTACAATACCGAAAAGTAAAACCTGAGAACTGCCTTTGTCTTTTGCAGTTTTATCACTTGCTATGTGGGTGGGTGGTGTAGATCGCCAACTCGCCTGGACGCCAATGTTGTAGTGTATCGTGTAGTAAGTGTGCGAGGTAAAAAGTGGTATATATACACCTATGTTGGTGTGACATTGACATATTGCAATCAATAAAGCAACACTTTTAGCTAATCGATGGGGTCCCCTTATCAACATCGGATTTTCGCAGATGCTTAGCCACGGTCTCCCCGAAATGCTCCTAGACTATCAATCACGACAAGGCGATTAATACCATTGTCTAATCGAATACATAATGTCGACCATTTTCTAATATAGGTACACAAAAAAAAGACTTAGATATGCCGTTTGTAAAAAAATATATATTTTAAAACGAAATTATTATTAGAACGTGTTAAAATGTGGAGTCAATCTTCACGACAAGTAAGTACTTCGATCAAACCATTTGTTTCATTTTATGTTATCTATTTTTTGGATCTTGAAATACAACATTTTGCAAAGTAGGTGGATTTATTCATTGTATACATTTTAGGGCTCATATTATCCCAGTGGGTCGTTAGCGTTTACTCATGTTACAAACATCTGCCCCTACAGGGATCCGAACCCGCGACCCCAGACCGAGTAGCATGTAGTTAGTACTGACTATTCGGATGCGGTCACCCATTTCCACAATTCACTTTCTCTCAGTACCTATGTACCTAACCAGACACTGCGTAAGCTGAGCTCCTCATGGTTTAATCTGTGAACTGTGAAGTAGCCACGAACCAGACACAATAAATATTTTAACGGTGGCTGGACTGATAAAGCTTAGCAAGTTCAGTCGTAAATAAATGGACCAAACATATTTTGGTTGCCTTTTAAAATCATAGCAAAATATAATACGGAAAGTATGACTCGGACAAAGTTTCGAGGTGGATGAGACATCCAATAAACCACTTGGGCTTTACCAGTAAAGACCTATTTCAAGTTACGCGATGAAATAAAAACAATTGCAATAGTACGTGTAATAGCATTACTTAAGGCATTTGTTTGTTACTAGGTGGTAGGCCCGTATGTAGGGTCGTCTGGGTAGGTACCACCGCCTTTTTTATTTTAGCCGTGAAACAGTTTGCTGTGTTTCGGATTGAAGGGAAAGGAAGCCAGTGTAATTACTGTGCATGGACGGCATTTTATCTTAGTCCTCAGGATGACAACGCACCTGAAATATCAAGTGATTTTCCCTTGTTAGTTAGTTGGGCCGTCAGCTTGTTTGTCATGTAGTTGTATATAAAAAAAAACATACAAGGAAAGCTGTGAATTGTAGGGAATCATTTTCGGTCAAATCTCGCCAAAGAGAGCGAAAATGTCATACATGCTCAGTGAAAGCAGTAAAATAATCAGAACAATATATCATGAAATGTCCTCTTGTCCCGTGAATAAGACAACACATTGTCGTGTTAACTTAAACAAAGGGCCAGACCCTTGTATTATGTAAATGAAGTTGCCAGGACCTCATACATTCTTAACCCTAGAGTGCTCGCGCTATGAGCATTTTGCCGCTTGCGGCAGAATATTTGTATTATTTTGTACACCATGCATTTGTCAATGACAAGCGTCCTAGTAGCTGCCGCCCCGTTCCTCACCTCCTTGTTTTAGAAATTAGAGTAAATTCAGTGCGCGGGTGACTGCAGGAAAAAAAGGTTTTCGTAGTTGTGTCGCGTTTCACGGCGAATTGCTCACTGCGCGACCACTTACGTAAGTAAAATTTCTGGGTCTGGTTTTTTACCATAGTTGAAATCTTATTAGTTTTCATTGCGTATAGTATTGTTTCGATGTGGGCATCGTATTAAAATTTATTTTTGGTTTGTTTTGATTAATTATTGGGCGTCGTGTTTATCTTTTGTTCAGTTTATCTTATATATAAAATTCTCGACTCACAGTTTTAGTTTCCATACTCCTGCGAAACGCCTTGACCGATTTTCATGAAATTTTAAATGTATGTTCAGTAGGTCTGAGAATCGGCTACTCTTTTTTATTTTTTGGACATTTTTTTATGGCAAAACAACGTTTGCCGGGTCAGCTAGTTTTATATATATTTAGATAACCACCGCGTAAAATAAAGAAACAAGACATACAAATACTTGCGTGGTTAGAAGAGGAGAAAAATGACGAAGAAGATAATGCACATAGTTCATCTCAATAAGTGCTAGACAGTGACCGGGAAAGTGAACATAGTGATCATAATACTGACCCGGAGCAATCAGCGGCAGAATCCGACAAGGACGTGCCATCAACCTCTCGTTTAACGCCTGTAGTATATAAAACTTAAATAAATGTTTCTTATTCCGATAATTTATGTTTTATTCTATCCTTTAAATATAAATATAATATCATATAACTCCAATTTTTTAAAGAAAATATTATTTAGTGTGGGCGGCAAAATGCTCCCCATGCGATCACTCGCGTTTCACGGAAAGGCGCGATTACTCTAGGGTTAATCAAGGTATATTTGACTAAAGGACTTGAGTGTTTCAAAGTGAGAACTTGGAGTGACTCTGTAATTATATAGTAGAAATTTATAACATTTAAACAGCAATGAAATCGCAATGTGCATATAAGATTAATTTTAGTAACAGTCCCTTCAATAATTATAACAAAAAGAAACTCAATTGACCCATTAATAAACACTATTTCATTGCATTAAAACCCTTGTGACTCAGGACTTGTAGGACATATAAATCTCCTCTTGTTTAAAAGCTCTAAGCGGCTAAGCGCGTCGCGGCGTAGCGTCTAAACTACTAAAAGGTATCCGCAGGAAAGCGATAAATTGGTCATTTAGACGAATTTTCGTCTGAATGCAGTAGGCAAGACGCAATTGTGTCCTTAGTTACTTGGTGAATAGGATATCTACATGGCTATCCGCCTTAAACTACCTCCGACGTAAAGGACTGACTACTCAGTCACTCTTCATAGCACAGATAGGTCTCGCATTACTTCTTGCATGGTTTTGCAAATAAGCATGTTCTAATCATATTGTTTGCATAAAACACAAAAATATGCAGAAACTATAATTTGTCAACAAACTTTAGTCTTTCAGTAATGGCTGTTGTTGGATTGATCAGACAAAGATGGTTATTATTTTTCTTGGATCCCTAAAGCCAGACCATTACGGTTATTGTAGTAGTAGGAAAGGATGTAAGGCCAAATGCCCACTCTTAGGATATTATCTGCCATAGACTTTGGAGTAACTGTTTATTGTACCCATTGTCAATTTATTTTTCGAGTGCATCCTGATGATAACGATAACAGTTAGCAATGGGCGATGTAGGTTGCCTAATTGCGGGACAGTGTTTATTGGAATTTAGTAGTCATCCATAATTTAGTGAGCCACCACCGTCAAAGACGAACCGAAACGGTGCCTTAAGCCCTATATCGCCGAGTAGCTACAGGTAAATTAGGGTGCTATCTGTTAGCTGGTATTCAAAAGCTAACCTAAGTCTAAAATGGTCTCTCCCCCTGCTCGCAACATAACGCTTTCTTACTAAATTCTGGCGACCTTACCTACTCACTGCAGAACAAACCACTACAAAGCTGCGTCATTTAGCTGTGATCTTCTGTAAGATGAGGATACTATGGTGCTCAAAATTTGAGTTTTAAACACAACTATGTATCTAATACAGATTACAAAAAATAATTCCTAGTTCGAGTATTGTATGGCTTGGAAAACGCTGCACCAGAGATGTAAGTATTTAGGTATTTCTTGAGTGTGCAATCTGATACGAAAAAAAGAGAACGTCATGCATGCCCGTGAATAATCGAGGCATAAAAGTCACAATATTAGAGACGCAGTCGCAATTAAGTAAGTAAAAGGTTAATAATGGGTTTTCACGCCGTTGCTCTGGAACTCTTCAGAATGTTCATGACATCTTCCGCACACTTGAAAAACCAAGTGCTTAGCGGGAACACGCCACCCTCCAGCCTTGAATGCCCTGGTGACACTAAACTACTGTAGGACTTTTCTTCAAGTGTCATGAAGTCTTTAGGACTCACCAAGATTCTCATCTCCTTGAAATTTTTTATTTTTTTATTTTTTTTTATACAAATCACGGCAATTGACCCAACACCACCTGATGTGAAGCGGTAAGGAGAGTCCATATGCGAAGACAGCTAGTGCAGAAACGGACAATGCACTAGCTGCCTCCACCTTGCCGGCCCAAAAGGTGCTTTTTCACGCCTCTCTTGAAGGACCCCATGTTATAGGAAGGAGGAAACACATGCGCTGGCAAAGAATTCCAAGTTCTGGAAGTACGACAAAGAAACGAAGAACTAAATTTCTTTGTGCGTGATGTTGAGGTGGAGACAGTAAATGGATGACTCCGAAGACCAGCACGCGTGCTCCTGAGCAGAAAGGGGGAAGGTGGGATAAGGTCGAAAAGCTCTTCAGAGCACTCTCCGCGATAAAGCCGATAAAAGGCGCTAAGCGACGCAATGTCTCGACGCAATTGTAGAGGCTCAAGTTTGTTCGTGACCTCTACATCGCCAATGATACGGACAGCACGACGCTGCAATCTGTCCAGTGCATCGAGGAGGTACTTGGCGGAGCCATCCCATAAGTGCGAGCAATATTCCACGCAAGACCGGACCTGAGTTTTGTACAGCAGGCATAGCTGGTCAGGCGTGAAAAATCGACGCACCTTGTTCAGGACACCGAGCTTCCGTGAGGCTGTTTTTATCACGGTTTCGATGTAGTTTCTAGAATTGAGATCGCAGCATATCTCCATACCGAGCAAGTTCAAGGAGGCCTGTGCCGAAAGAGTAGTGCCCTGAAGAGAGGGAAGGGGAAGGAACGGCGACATTTTGGCTGTAAACGCACACACCTGTGTTTTCTTAGCATTGAACTCAACAAGATTGTTAGATCCCCATTCAGATACGAGGTTCAACACCCTGTTGAGCTCAATAGTAAGATTCTCCCTCTCTTTCTCGGTTTCAGCGCGCCCAGCCCCTGGGCGACCGTAATATCCCCCATGCACTGTACTGTTATCCGCATAACAATGAATGCTTCCTAATGGAAGCATATCATTGATATGAAGAAGAAAGAGTGTGGGGGATAAAACAGAGCCTTGTGGTACACCAGCATTCACAAACATGAACCGCGAAGCGCATCCATCTGCGAGGACGCGTATTCTCCGCTCATGTAGGAAGCCGGCGATCCAGTTGCAGAACTGATCGGGCAGACCGTATGCCGGGAGCTTGGAGAGAAGAGCCTTGTGCCAGACCCGATCAAAAGCTTTGGCAATGTCAAGGCTAACAGCCAGTGACTCACCACGTTTATCAATAGCTTCACCCCAGACATGCATTAAGTACGCTAGAAGATCACCCGTTGACCGTTTCGGCCGAAACCCGTACTGTCGATCATTAATTAATGAGTGACCTTCTAGGTATCGGATCAGCTGGTTATTTATGATCCGCTCCATGACCTTGCAAAGAACTGAGGTGACAGCTATTGGGCGGTAGTTTGCTGGGTCTGATCGGTCTCCCTTTTTGGGGACCGGTTGCACATTGGCCTCTCTCCAAGATTCAGGCACACACCCAGAAGAGAGAGAAAGGCGGTATAGCCGGGTTAAGATGGGAGACAACTCCGCTGCGCATTTATTTAGTACTATCGCTGGGATGCCATCAGGTCCACTAGCTTTCCGGACGTCGATTGACTGCAGCTCCGCACGTACATCACATTGCCTAATACGGATATCAGGCATTGTGTGGCCACAGTGGGAGAGTGTTGGTGGCTGTGAGTTGCAGTCATCGATTCGGGAATGAGCAGCAAAGAGTTTTACCAAAAGATCGGCTTTCTCTTGCGGCTTGTGAGCTAGCGAGCCGTCAGAACATCTCAACGGGGGCAGCGAGGGTTGACAGAAGTTGGACTGCACGGCTTTGGCCAGACGCCAATAGCTACGGCTTCCCGTAGGATGCGTGAGTAGTTCTTGGCCAACTCGTGCAACGCGCTGTGCATCTGCTCTGATGAATGCCCTCTTGCAGGACTTGGTGGCGTTGTTATAAGCTGCTTTCAGCGAGTCAATGTTAGGATCTCCGCAAGCTCGACCCCTGATCCAAGCGCGGTATGCCGACTGTCTGTTCTCAACAGCTATGGCACACTCCCGGTTGAACCAGAGGTTACGCCTACCCCTACTGATGAGATCGGAGTGAGGGATATAGTACTCCATCCCTAACATGATCTCATCAGCAACAGCAGTAGCGCTAGCGCTCGGGTCCAGCTCACTGAAGCAGCGCTGCCTCCAAGGGACAGATGCGAAGTAATCCCGCATACCATCCCAATCTGCCGACGCATAGTGCCAGATGCGGCGTTTGGCAACCATAGGTACCGGTGGCGACGCCCGTGGCACCCCAGCGGATATCAGGCAGTGATCCGATGTTCCCAAAGGAGCACGAACCTCTAGCCGATATCCGTCCGGACGAGACGTCAGCAGAAGGTCCAACAATGAGGGCGCGTGACCGACAATGTCTGGAATCCTGGTGGGCTGGTTTACCAGTTGTGTCAGGTCGTGCGTGAGAGCGAAAGCGTGGGCAGTTCTACCAGCATGGTCAGTTTTAGAGGAACTTAACCATGACTCGTGGTGAGCATTGAAGTCCCCTAAAAACACCAATTCCGCGGTTGGATACTGCTCCAGCGCAACATCTGCCACCCGACTAAGATGTTCGAAAAGTCGAGTTGTCTCCATGTCACCGCTGTGAGATCTATAGAGGCACACGTAGACACGGCTATGTGTGCCCAGGTCCACATGCACCCCAAGAATCGAGTAGGAAGGGTCCTCCAAGCAGCGCAGACGGCGACAGCAAACATCCGCCCGGACAAACAAGCATACCCCGGCCTTCGCTTTGAAGGACTCCTCAAGAGCGTAGCCGGGGTAATCCAAGTAGCTAGTGTCAGCCGGGCGAAGAATTTGCGTCTCCGTCAAAAACAGCATAGCCGGTCGAGCCGTCTCGAGATGTTGGTGGACGGCATTGAGGTTAGCATGGAGCCCACGGATGTTAGTGAGCCCGACCTCAAACAGCGTGGTTGTGGTGGGGGTGTGCACCGCTGATCGACCGTTCATGTTCTTGAGCGCTGCCATAGAAGGTGATGTAAGGAGGAGAGGCGTGAATTGAGGGAACGTTGCCGCGATATAGACGGTCAAAGCGTGAGGCCTGTTTCCCCAGTTAACAGCCGACAGAAGAGAAGCGCTGACCCGCCGAACGGAAGGGCCCCCGAACCCCCCCGGGAATGGCCGCCGGGACCCCACCACCCGGTCACCAACCGGCACGACGGACCACCCCAAGATTATGCGTGGCATGATAGGGCAGCCTCACGAACTGGTTAGGTTCGCTTGGGCCCCTGTACTGTACCACGGGCGGCCAGCGGAACAGCCGTTTCTTCGGGTCTCCCTGGTCGGCGGGTCAACGCAGTCCACCTGGCTCTGGTTAGACGGAAGCCGTCACTGACCGAATCCATCGCCGCAACGTCTCCCCAAGCTCTGGTTGTACGCTGACTGATCCCGGAACGCGACCACAAGTGGTCACTTGGCGGGTTTTACGCCATGCGCACGGTGGTCACTAACCAGACGGGTGTTCAGACCCTACCACCAGTCGAGCAGTTGATAGCTCGGTAATCCCTTAGTCGCCTCTTACGACACCCACGGGAAGAAATGGGGCGGTGAATTGTATTCTTAATCCGTCACCGCACGGACAAAAAAAACGGCAAAAATCTGTTACTTCTGTAAAACCCATCTGCTGCAAGTGCTCAGAGACGAGTTTAGACTCCAAACTCATCTCCTTGAGGTTCCCTGACTTTGATTACTAGACCATTTTTAAAATTTAGCTGGTTCCAGTGGACGTCAGGCAGCTACATGTCTACAATATTCCCAAAACTCAGCAAAAAATGTGTTTTTGTAGGCCCCCGTCGAGCCTCCCATGGACCCCTGAGGGTCCACCTTGACCACTTTAGGAACTAAGGGTTTAGAGAGACATACATTTCGATCCTTTGTTCCTTGACTTACACCGTAACTTAATGCCACATTTTTATTCCCGTTGAGTGACAGTGTAACTCAACAGAACGCTGTATTCCCGTTAAGTAACACCTTCTTGGGTAAAATCATTGTTCAAATTCGTATGTATGTAGCTGGATCATCCCCTAAAGTACCAGGCTTCCATAAGTATATCAGAGGTTATTATGTTTGGTTTTTTATGTACCCCTACGATTATTATAAATAAAATAAGAGTACCTATGCTAAACATCTCCTACAAAGATATGGTAGCCTGGTACTTCAGGGGATGATCCAGCTACATACATACGAATTTAAACAATGATTGGATCCAATGCTGAAAGTCAGATACGTGAAATGGCAGATAATTTACCCAACAACGGTATTACTTACGGAAACGGTGTTACTTAACAGGAATACAGCGTTCTGTTGAGTTACACTGTCACTCAACGGGAAAAAATGTGGCATTGAGTTACAGTGTTACTCATCGGTAATATTTTTCCCAATGTGTACTAGTGTAACACAAAATGGTGTAACTCAACGGGAACAAAGGATTTCGATTTGTGTATTTTTTGTATTTTCTGAACTTATTGAGTAAAACACAAATCCCAGCTCGTAACAATACACTAAGTACCTACAAAAGCATGTCTTGAAGAAACTTTAGGTTTCATTCTATTCAATTAGGTACCTTTGCCAAGTTTTATACATGTTAGAAGGATACGTATGTCGACAATATTTCCAAGCCACAGAAAGGCATATAAAATTATTAAAAATTGCTACTTACCTCGACGTGCACGATATGAAACGTTGTGGCGCTTGATATTTTTATAAATGTATTCCTATTGCACAATATTGCACAATATTCCTAGGCGATGGTAAAAGGTAAAGCCATTGCAATTTAAATATACTTTTAGTTGAGTTAGACTCCTTTAAAGTAATTTTTAATACCTATAATTATATGTGTCCATATAAAGTCCCCCAAAATAACAGACAAAATCACTAACAAAAGGCAAACGAAGTTCTTTCAGTTATTTTTAAAATATGTATAATTTTATGTAAAATATATGTTCATATAAAAAAAGCCTTAGCTGATATTTTGTAAACTTAATTTAGATGTATGATGTAAGTATATTTTATCATTTAAGAATAATGAAACAAGACTTTACACCTTAAGAAGAATGAAACAAGAATGCTGCTGGTCTAGTGCGGGTTTTTGTGTAAATACAAGGCTTTTTATCATGCAATAAAGCTCAAAATTACAAATTAGGTTCAACTATCTAAAAACATCATGGCAACAGTTGCCTGGTTGCCTTCTTTCCGTAATTAAAATCCAAGCGCTTCAACCACTATGTCAGGGAGTTTGTAAATAGTTTAGTAGCTGAAGCAAATTAATTGGTTAGTGGCTTGCAGCAACAAATTAATTTAGATGGGAACGGCATGATATTCCATTCATGACTTCTATTAAATGTTTGTGACGAGCAAACGCAAATTGAATGATCCTAATGTGCTGCTACACAGAGTATGATTAATTCTAGTAGGTCATACATAAACTCGCTCGGTGGCGTATTGGTTTGAGCGCTCTGGCTTCGATACGAAAAACAAAGCAAGTTTCGCCATGGTCGATCCTAGGATGGGTCAATCAAAGGTTATCATCTCGAGCTCCTCCGTGCTTCGCTAGGCACGTTAAGTCGTTGGTCCCGGTTATTCCTGCAACCGCTTTAATCCACCAACCCGCATTTTGCCAGCGTGGTGGTGTTATGGCCCAAACTCCTCATGTGTTTCTCTCATGTAGGAAGGTCTGTGCCCAGCAGTGGGACGTATATAGGCTGGTAATGACGATGATGATACATATACCTATTCATAACTATGTTCTAAATGGTAGTGGAACATATTGTCAATGTAAGTATTATAAAAGCTGCCAGCATAATGAACTTTCTATCATAAGTTTTCTTTTTAAAATCAATTCACTTAAAACGACTTTTAACCGGCTCTGGTCTAGTAGTTGAGACCACCTACTTCAGATGTAGAGGTTAGGGGTTCAATTGCCGCGGGGGCAGAAATTTTCTGCTCGATTTGGTTGGTTAGGTTAGGTTCTTACCTAAGTCTGCCACCACAGCAATAATGTTAACAGCTTTGTTGAGTTCCGACAGGTGGATGTAAGATAGCCAGTTCCTCTGTGGTTGAGGAATTCGGGTGTAGCCCTCTTCGATCTTTCGGCCTTATCATCACTACACATCAGGTGAGATGAAGGTCAAGAGTTACCTTCGTTAAGAATAAAAAAGAAGTAAGTACCTTTTTATTGTACCAGCTCAGAAATAAGTGTTGTCAGCAGATTAACACAATACAAAAAATTGATTTTTATTTTATTTTATTTATTTTATTTTTATTTTATTTTATTGGTAGATCAACAGTTTTCTATTACAAAAATAAGACAAATAAGTAGAAAATAGTAAACCAGTTACAGATCCACACTAATACACATCGAAATACAGTAGATAAGTAATGTTGAGCAAACAGAGAAAATTTTAATATTAACTCGATAAGAAAAAATTGCACACACGCACCTAGTTTATAAAGCAGCACAATTATATCACTACAAACTAAGCCAGATAAAACCTTATTCAAGTAAAATCTATTGAATTGTTCTTCTACCAAATACTACTTTAAAAGGATATAGTAAATATATAGTATATGTATGTACTTAGAACTAAACACATTAAGGTTCAAGAAACATACTAATCATCAAACGCCTCACTGAATCGGACCCGGAGTTGAAAGTGTCAAAGTCAAGCTTGTCGCATAGGTTGTTAAGACATCTGCCTGCACGCAGCAAGTATTTCGCAGCAAGTGTTTTGTCTAAAGTTCGTGTTTGAACGCGAAACACAAATAGGTTTGAAATTGCGTACTGATCTAGTAGGGACATTCAATTTTAATAATGCAAAAAGCTCGGGACAACCAATAGTGCTTCTTAATATTTTTTGTAGAAAAATAACATCTGAAATGAAACGTCGGTTTTCAAGTGTAACAAAATGATGTTTTATGCATAACTGAACATAGTTATCAGAACTATAACGCATTTTTGTACGATAGCATAGATATCGGATAAACTTTTTTTGTACATTCTCTAACCTATCAATATATGTAACATATCTAGGATATGCTACAAGTTACTACGGACTAAAGTACAATAAAGTATCTTAAGAGTCTTGGGGTCTGAAAAATCTCTTGAATTTCTTATAAGAAATCCTAGAGCTTTGGTAGCTTTTGATATTATGGTATTAATATGTTCATCGAATAACAACTTAGAATCGTGCAACACACCAAGGTCTCGCATAGAATATACTCGTTGTAGTGTTTGATGCCCAATAGTGTAATTATGAGTAATTAAATTATTTATACGACTAAATGTCATAACTGTGCATTTTATCGGATTAAGCTCAAGCCTATTCTGATAACAATACTCTTCAAGCCGCTTAAGATCATCCTGCAATAAATTTGCTTCACCATGAGAAGATACCTTGGCAAAAATCTTCATATCATCAGCAAAGCTTATGAGTTTAGATGAATGTCAGCATTTCTCTATATCATTCACAAAAATTATGAATAAAAGCGGACCAAGCAACGATCCTTGGGGCACACCGCTAGGAACGGGAACCCAACTTGAAATATAGTTATTAACAACCACGGCCTGGCATCGGTTCTCAACATAGGAAATAAACCACCTAAGCAAATTCCCATGGATGCCGACTTATCACCAAGTTGCAGTCACTTGGTGATAAGAATAGTATGCTGGATTCTGTCGAAGGCTTTACTGTAATCAGTATATATAACATCGACTTGGCAACCACTATCCATGGCTTCAGTTATATAACTATTCAGAAGGATCAAATTCGAAACAGTTGAGCGACCCTTTAAGAATCCATGTTGAGAGGAAGTAAAACAATGGGACAAACTAGAATAAACCTGGCTGTAAATAACTTTCTCAAACACTTTAGCTATTAAGCATAATTTGGAAATAGGTCTATAATTACATATTTCAGATTTATGGCCTTTTTTGAAAACAGGTGAGATATAAGCACGCTTACAAATAGCAGGCATGTAACACTCAGTTAGAGAGCATTGAAAAAGACACTTGATTGGCTTTGCTAACGATACAGCACAATTAATAAGAAAGCAGGAAGGTAAGTCGTCCGGGCCAGCTGATTTAGCAGGATCTAATCCTTTTAATAAATTTAAAATTTCCGATTCGGTAACAGAAATATAAGAAATATCGGCGGTACTGTAATTTATAGATGTTGCTAGATTTAAGTTGCTGGGACCAGGGAGTCTGCCATCAGGAGTCAGTCATTTGAAAGAAAGGTTGATTGAAAGAAAGTAGAAAAGGTATTGCAAATTGATTCACCGGTATTAAACTCTGCAGTTCCAAGCTTCATGTTGGAGGGCATTCTAGTTGAATTTGACTTAGACTTTAAATGAGACCAGAAGCATTTAGGGTTCTTTTTTATTGAATTTTCCACAGCCCGAATATAGTTTTTATAACAATATTCCTCTAAATATTTGAATATGTCCCTTAGTACCTTATACGCCTCGAGATCAGCCCTGTTCCCATATACTTTGAATTTACGAGAATACTTATGCTTTTCTTTAATAATTTTCAGCAACGGCGCAGTGTACCATGCCGGGTATTTAGAGTTTGAAATAAACTTGGACGGCACATATTTATCTCTAATCGTTTATAACGATCTATAGAAGAAATCAATTGATTCATCAAAGCTACGCGACGATAACTCATTATCCCAATCAATATCACTAATCTCCTTATTATTAGAAATATAGTCTCCATGATTATATAAAAATTTCGTGCGTGATTCGCAGCTTAAAGGCTTAAAAATTAAATTGGGAATAGTAATAGTCAATGCACCATGATGCTTATCAATTGTTACTAGCGCTTCAGAACTACAGTCAGCCACACATAACTCCATACTAGATAGTACTAAGTCCAAAGTCCGGCCATAACTATTTAATATACCGTTATACTGATGCAAATTTAATATATTAATTTCGTCAATCAATGTCAAATAATTAAAAATATACATAAACTCGAAAATAATAATCAGAATATTATTAAAATATTGCGAGCATTTAAAGACATGATTTAATGAGTTTTTCTTTGAGAATTATTAAAGAACTATTAAAAACTCATATGATAGGTACTTTCATGTCATAATCACGAACCAAGCATGACAAATGAAATGAACAACTTCTAAGTCACATAATATAAGGGTGGCGGCCTCTTTCAACATAACTTAGATGCGGGTATAAGAATGGGAGCACTTTGAAATTACAGAACCGTTCGGAATAATAATAATATTTGAATTTCTTTCTTGTCTCGTATGACAATTGTGTTCTCTAAAACAATACTATTACTATCTCCTTCAAGTTTTCCTTCTTCTCTTTCTCTTTGAATCCGGCAGATCATTAACTGCCTAGTCAGATCGTCTAGTAGTACTGTGTGATTCGTTAGTTCAAACATTTTTTTATGTCCACTTACAACTAAAATAAATTCGGTTTTATGTGGTTATAAAAATACTTCGAGCTTGCCAATCATACAAACAGTCTTCCTACCAATCACTCAAAATTCTTTAGTACTAGATGATCTGCCGAATTCAACCACAGGTCTTTAACATTAAATGTTGCCGCTACTTTGAATGAGACAACTGGCTTAAACTTTGCAGGCCTTTTGTCCCTGACCAACCCACCAAGCGTGGGCAGCTCCGCAAGAAAGTCTATTGTGTCTGGTTTATAATTTAACAAAGTAGCTTTTATGTACTTACATAAGCATTTGAAGTATATTTTTACATCTTTGCCTTCGTTTATCAGTTTGTAAACAAACATTAATATAAACTTGGTTTTTATATTTGCGACCTACGTTGATACATCGATGCCTGACTTCCAGTGCATTTGTTGTTCGGTTAAAGGTTATCTTTGTGGTAATTTTTAAAGAAAGTCATTTTCAGCTCCTCGAGTGAATAGAGGAAAAAGTGGACATTTTGAAAGATACATTTTGCGAAGTGGACGCTTTGCGACAGAGAAATTCTGAGAAATAGAGATTCTGATAAATGGACCTTTTGCGACCAGTAGACGTTATGCAATTCGTTCAAATTCGTTCTGTGACAATTTTTTAAATTTGTTATGAGCCAATTCTACAAAGAACTCATTAAAGGAAAAGCTCCTATTACGGAGGTAGTTGAAATGGACTCCAATAACGGCAGTATTTTTATTTTGATGTTTTATTCTCGATTGAGTAGGCTTATTCACACGACATTTTTCTAATTCGAATATCACGCATAATACCTAGATAGAATTAAGCACGAAAAAGATACTGCCATAATTAGAACCGACTTTAACTACTGCCGTAATAAAACCAAAGACAATTTATGGCATGAATTCAATAATGAAAAATATTAAGAAAATTCCAAATTGCATCTGCACTAAACCTTCCTAAACCTTTTTAATTGATAAAATGTATTATACAGTTAATGACTATTTGAATGATAGAAGAAAAAAAAAAAAAAAAAAACATACCGGCCAAATTGAGAACCTCCTCGCTTTTGAAGTCGGTTAAAAAAATTTAACAGCAATACGGCATTTTTAAGATTTGACATTTATATGTAGTAGCAAAATAGCGATTTAATTTTAATTTTGACGATGGTTTTAATTTTGTAATAAAAAAAATTATATATATATAGATATATATATAATTTTCATTATTGTATTGTATTCTTAATTTTGTAAAATGATAATTATTATGGACTGATTATTTTTTTAGATTCTTAATCCAACTAAATCTGTACACTGATGTTATCAGTAGAATATGAAAGGACCTGATTAAATAATGTAACCAACCATCATTTGTACCATACTCTAGCAAATAAATAATTTACTTACTTGCTTCCTATACCCGCGGCCGTGTGATCGCCTGTGGGTCCGCGTGTTTATTTCCTTTCTCAGAAATGTTACAATCTCAAAGTTTTCGTAAGCTGCCGGATTTGTGGCTAGCTTCATTTTAGTGGCTGCCGCGTAGGCTTGTAAGCCTGCTATCATTGCACTACAATAATAATATGTCAAAAGGTGGAGTTGATAACGTGGAAAAACATAAGTATGTAAGGCTAAGCGAGGCTCAAATCTAGGTCAACGAATAAGTAGTGTTTATATTTTGATATATGTTTTTATATATTGAAGTTTATTATGTTTTATAGAAGAAAATATGATTCTGCACTGTTTTTAGCATTATAAAAATTGACATTTTAAAGGCTGTTTTGTAAAAGACCGGTAAATACCAAAATAATAAATTAATAAGTCATTATACGGTTCTTGCTAAATTTATATATCCTTATACTATTAACAAAACATAATTATGCTAAACTTTTATAAAAAAAATTGGAGCGGGTATTACATGGCAGTCAACACGTGGGTATTAGTATGCCTATACTACGGTAATTCGTTACCATCAGGCGGGCTGTAGAAATAAACTACGATAACATGTCCCGCGCCTTCAAATCAATCAGAGGTTTCATACATTAGTTAAAATACTTACAATGTCTCGACATATTTAATTTCACAAATTCATGAAACACCGAAATGATTTGAAGGCGCGGGACATGATTATGGTGGTTTATCTTTATACGTTTATCTGACAACCCTTGTCGTATAAAAAACCGGCCAAGTGCGAGTCGGACTCGCGCACGAAGGGTTCCGTACCATTATCTATAAACAAGCGTCTACCTGTTGCCGCTATCAATATCGAGAAGACAAGCAAAAAAATCACGTATGTTGTATGGGAGCCCCCTTAATTTTTTTTGAAGCCTTAACGGGGTAAAGCTTTGCTTTCATTTTACATGATGGTAAGTGAAGATAAGGCCGACTTTGGAAGCGAGTTACACCCGGATTCCTCAACCACAGAGGAACTGGCTATCTTACCTCTAACTGCCGCAACACAACAGTGCTGTTAACATTACCTATTGTTATGGCGGCAGAAGGTCAGATGGTGGTAGCTAGCCAGGCGGACTTAGAAAAGCCCTACCACCAATCAAACCAAGCAGAAAATTTCTGCCCCCTCTAGAATCGAACCCCGGACCTCTAGATCTGAGGCAGGTGTTCTCAACCACTAAACCACAGAGCGGTTAAGTTATTTTATTCTGTTTATAGTATTTTTTCTTATAGCGGCAACAGAAAACATCATCTGAGAAAATTTCAACTGAATAACTATCACGGTTCATGAAATACAGCCTCGTGACAGACGGACGGACGGACAGCGGAGTCTTAGTAATAGGGTACCGTTTTACCCTTTGGGTACGGAACCCTACTTAGCGACTGAAATATTATTGATAATCACAGGCATACAATATAGCTGTTGTCTATTTTTAAAGTGGGTACATTATTTTGTTCAATCCGCAGCGCCCGGCGGCCGGAGGCACCGTCTTCCTCTTTAATAGACGACTTACCAAGTTTTTCAATCTCCGTCTTTCTTCCCTCGTCTATTTTACCAACATCGATATCATAAAGTTTTTCGAAGTTATGAAGTAAAAAGTTTTTACACAAAAAATTACTCCGAGAAAAGCTGTCAATAGACCGTCTAAAAATAAAAACAGACAACATTAAAGGTATGCAAGTAAAATCGTATTTTGATTTTATAAGAAAATTAATTTTCAATATTTAGTTCTAATTTGTGCTTATTACATAATGCTATTTTATGTAATAAAATGTTTTCATTTGTTTTTTTCCGCCTTTTAGTATTTATAGGTATAATATTGCAGATTCTTAACACGAGATCCGTTGTTGCAACGCGGCTTATACCTCTCGCAATACTAATAGACAAATACGAAATTTCAGTGGTAATCTCCTCTGTGGTTGAGGATTCCGGGTGTATCTCGCTCTCATATTCGACCTTACCATCAAGTGAGACAATGTTAAGAATAAAGAAAAATAGGGCCCTTCATCTGAAGTATAACTTAATCGCAATGATTTTTTTTAACCGGAATTTTATTTAAAAATAAATCACCATACTGAGTAGTCATATTAACGAACGATTTGCCGAGGTCGTATTTTAATGTTACAATGAAACCCACCAATAAAGTTACAAATTAGAAAGTTGATTATTTTCTTAGTACCATTTGAACGTAATTACACCAGCTATTGCGTTCACACATGATAGTATGGTTGAAACTATTATTGAACGAATGCACGTTATGCTTTTGGTTTGATTACTATTCTGGTCCAAAAGTCCAGACACGCCGCCGTGGTGCATGAGTGGATGATATCGAATGTTGATAAAATGAATTGAAAGCCTTAATCATATGTTTGGTTGCGAGTTTTTACAAAAATTTTCACCCAAATTTTCGGTCAATCGTTTTATTAAGACGACGCCTTAGAGAAATGAAGGCAGATTCACCTCAAAACTTATTAGAAATCGAAGCAGCCTTTGAAAATGACAAAGCCATATCGATTGTATTGAATTGAAACTTCAAACCTAATATCTAAAAATACATATATAAATTGATTCATTACTTATTTGCATCAAATGGGATTTACTGAATTGCCACATTAAAAGCATGCCGCAACTTGTTGAATCTGCACACAAATGAAGTAATTCTGAATCTGATTGTCACTTGCGATAAAAACAGATCCTATTATAATGAAAAGCTTCGCCGCATAGTTTGAATCAGGGTTGGCAGCCAAACCAAGCTCCCAACACTGAACGTAGTAACAGTGCAGTGGAACCGTACTGTAGCCCTATCACGAACATTTTTGAATTTCGAATCGTAATCGTTTCGTTCACGCACACTTAAAATTTCAAACAAAAGCCAAACAAAAGCTAACGTAACTGCTCGATACGATGGCGATTCGAAATTCAAAAGTGTTCGTGCTAGAGCTGGTTTGATATTTCCATATTTATTTGTACTTACTTATTGTATAACATGAAGGGTAGAGTGGGCTACTTACAAATATGAACGCGGGTTAAGCAGGGTTAACTTTGAACGAGGATTTATGTAACATCATCATCATTTCAGTCGAAAGACCACTGCTGGAAAAAGGTCTCCCGTAATGATTTCCACGGCGATTGGTCTTTGTCTATTATATCATGATAGAAAAGAATAAACAGTATATGGTTTTGCATAGCACTAAGCATGAGTCTTCTTCAGCAGAAAGAGCATATCAACTTTTTCCACCATGGTGTACACGACCTCGTTCAGAATTACCCGTGTTTGTAATGACTCCACTCACCCCTACATAAAATGAAATGAAAAATGTTTATTTAGTGAAAAGATATGACAAGATACAAAAAAAAACAGCAATGAGATAAGCTACCACATCTGCAACTAAAATGGTAACCACTCAGCCTAATGTCACGGCATGGATGAGAAGCCATGAATCTGTATTTCAATGGCACCATAGATCAAGTTGTCACGGAACACGACCAAAGTCGACATGCAAAACTGTTCTCATATTAGCATTATTTTACAAAGTCGTACTTAATTACACTACATAGCAGCTTATGAACCTTTAAGGCTATTGTTTTAAAATATGCTCCTGTAAATTAAAATATTATCAAAGTGCTGTTTGTTGAAGAACATATTAAATTGCTGAGCTACATAATTAATTTTGTTATTCTCAAAGTGCAACGACTCAGCTCTTGAGATACCGATAAGGTTTGTTTGATCTTACTTGTGAGACTTCTTCCATTATAAAATGTAAAGAAAGTAACTCATACAATGAGTTACTTTAATAACGTACAGCATACTTTAAATATTAATTTACATAAAATTATCTCAGTATTATACATAAGTTTTACGTTTCGTTATGAACGTACATATTTATTTTGGTGTATCCATTAAGGCTGTCACGTACAGAAATAATAACGGCGAAAAGTTTCTGGTCCTTTGAATCAGGTTCTGTTTAATTAAATCTTATTTGGAATGTATGTGACATCCCTCGCTTCATTTTATTTGAATAAAATGCTTATTAAAGTAATTGTTATTACACAGTTTTTCAGAAAAAGTCCCGAGGAAAACCCACTTTTACAGTAAGCGTATCACAAACCTCCTTGCTTATTTGCTCGTTTGGTTACAATCACTTAAATCCAGAACTACTAAAACCTTTCAAGCATGTGTATGAAAGAAATGTATGTTGTCTTATTATTAATTACACACTATTTCAAGCTTGAGCTTGTTTTTGAAAACACGATATCAGCTAAAATTCAAATGATCGAACGATCTGATGAAGAAACTACAAATAAAATAATCGACTAAAATTTAAAAGAAATGCCATTTTATGACTTATAAAAATATCCTAAACGAACAGTAGAAACAAATTAATTTTCTTCTCACTGCAAAAGGTTTGGCGAAAGCCATGTTTTTACAGCATCTGCTATTCGGGAATGTAGGTGAGTCGAGTCGTGATCAATGACCGCGTGTATCCGGCTGTGCAAAACGGTTAATTCCGAACCATGATGAATTCCTGAAATATACCTACCTGGATTTTCCACTTAAGCATTGCTTGTGTGTAGGTTAAATTGACCACAAAATTAAATGTCGTCACGGAAACCAAAAAATCATTATACAAACAGCCATGGCTTTTCTCCATAAAAATGTATATCTATCTGTCTATGAACATTTCGGACCAAGTAATCTTTTTCCCATTAAATACTTACTTCATATTTTTTTACACCACTAAGGTGGCAATGAAGCATACGTCCCACCGAATGGTAATCGGAAGTTATGTAATTAATAACGTAAATCTAGCCAATGTAAATCCAAAAATATTTGCAACCAGCCATAAAGTAATTGTATTACGTTGTAATTGCGTAAGATCTTCTCGTCCGTAATTCCGCAGTGCTTGTAGTCGAAAGTCTTCGACCAGTGTGTGTTGCCAGTGATGACATACGGCTGTGAAACGTGGTCGCTCACTAAAGGCCTTCTGTGCAAGTTCGCAGTCGCACAACGAGCTATGGAACGAGCTATGTTATGTGTTTCTTTGCGAGATAGAATCAGAAATGAGGACATCCGTAAGAGAACCAAAGTCACTGACATAGCTCATAGGATTAGCAAATCGAAGTGGCAGTGGGCAGGGCACATAGCGCGCAGAATGGACGGCCGGAGGGGCGTTAAAGTTATAGAATGGCGACCACGTACCGGAAAGCGCAAAGTAGGACGGCCTCCCACTAGATGGACAGACGACCTGGTTAGGGTCGCGGGGAGCCGTTGGATGCAGGCTGCGCAGACCCGTTTTATTTGGAGATCGATGGAGGAGGCCTTTGTTCAGCAGTGGTCATCATAGGCTGGTATGATGATGATGATGATGATGATTACGTTGTAGTCGAAGTTGGGGCCTAAGATATTTGAAGATTTTATAGAAAAAGTCTATTTGTAATGGCATACGATCAAATTATAAAGGAAACGATAGTATTCCATACATTCTTGTGGTCCAGTGTATAATATACGTATAATAATATAAATCATGTGATACAAAATTAGTCTTTATTTTTATTAAGTAATTTAAATATTTCTACAAAATACATAGGTATACTACTCTGTCAAGAAAGTACCTACCGGGAACAGATCAATAATACACAAAATGTTAGTTAATCATCCACATTTATTTTATCACCATCAAAGTATGCTCCTTTCGAAACGATACACTTACGCCAACGAATAATCCAATCATCAAACATTTTATAAACGCTGTTTCCGTAATTGAGTTCAGTTCTCTCCGTAAATTTTCCTTTATGTCTTCTACCGATTGAAAACGGGTGCCACGAAGTGGTAATTTGAGTTTAGGAAAAAGAAAGAAGACGGCTGTAGCCATATCTGGTGAATATGGTGGTTGCTCAATGGTATTTGTTGCTTAGAGATGAGTTTAGACTCCAAACTCATATCCTTGAGGTTCCTAGTCTTTTTTCCTTAGACCATTTTCAAAATTTAGCTAGTTCCGGTGGACGCCAAGCAGCTACATATCTACAATATTCCCAAAACTCGGCAAAAAATGTTTTTTTTTGTCACGCCAACGTAGACCCTCATCGAGCCTCCCGTGGACCCTGAGGGTCCACCTTGACCACTTTGCAAACTAAGGGCTTAGAGAAACATACTACTCTGCCAAGAAAGTACCGGGAAAAGATCAATAATACACAAAATGTTAGTTATTCATCCAAATTTATTTTATCACCTTCAAAGTGTGCTTCTTCACAAACGATACGCTTACGCCAACGAATAATCCAATCATCAAAACATTTTTTAAACGCTGTTTCCGGAATTGAGTTCTATAACATAACAATAATAATATTTTTGTTTTTTTTTGATATGGTGGTTGCTCGATGGTATTTGTTGAGTGTTTGGTCAAAAATTCGTTCACAATGATGGCCTTGTGCAAAGGCGCATTATCGTGGTGCAAAATTCAATAATTTTCTTTCCACAAATCTGGCCTTTTTCGTCGAATTTGCTCTCGCCGCATAACGCTCAAATAATATTCTTTATTTACCGTTTGACCTTCAGGCAAGTATTCCTAGTGCACAACACCGCAAGAGTCAAAGAAAACAGTCAACATGACTTTGACTTTTGATCGACTTTGGCGTGGTTTTTTCGGTTTCGGTTCAGTTGGAAGGCGCCATTCCGAAGCTTGTTGACTAGTTTGCATGTCAAACTCGTAAACCCACGTCTCGTCACCAGTAACAATGCGTTTCATGAATGCCTCCTTCAGTCTAGGTCGGAATTGTCTCCTTCTAGCATGTCCTCAGCGACACAAACTTCAGCGAGAGAATTCAGGTCTTTTGAGACTAGCCGAGCGGTGGTACGGATCGACTCGTGAGATACAGAAAGTGTTGTAAATTGTATTTGATTGTGATCATAGAGACCCCTGTGGATTTTTCCGTACACCACTTCAATTATTATTATGGATTGGTGGAAGGACTTTTCTATTTCGCCTGGCTAGCTACCAGCAGTTTCTCTGTGGTTGAGGAATCCGGTTCGGGTGCTAGCGTCCATCTCCGGTCTTATCATCACTTACTATCAGATGAGATGAAGGCTGTGCTACCAGGTTAAAATTATAATCAATAAAATAAGAAAACATCCTTGAAAATCCAGTTCAATATGTCAAACACAATTTTGTCAATATAGAGAAGATTTAGTAAATTTTAGGATAGAGTATTATAGAGTAGAATTATTGTTTGACCGCTGATAAAGAAAAAAAAGGTCTTTATAAAAATAATGTCCACACTGAAGAATAATCTCAGCTCCTTGAATTATCAAATAAAATAACAACCCCTGACTTGCATAATATCCAATTGATTAATACGCCTAACATAAAACAAACCAAGAAGAGTAACAGGTATTTCGTGCTGGCAATGTCATTTTGTTTTTTTTTATATGTAGAAAATTATTATAAAAGCAATCTAAGAAACTGGCGAGAAGTGTACCTAATTAAACTGTTATATGGTTATAAATTCTATCTCTATGGATTATATTCGTATAAAGACAGAGATAAAATTATTTGTCCGATCCAAATAATTTTGGATTGAGCTGACTTGTCTATTATTTTAAATAAAATGTTACTATCTCCTTTGTCCGTATTTATTTTCTTCGGCCATTTCAATATTAAGAAAGAAATGTAAGCAAGAACTGAAAGTAATTACCTTGGGCAAGATTCTGACTGTCTAGTTCGAAAGCAAAAAGGCATAGTTGCATATTATTAACCAAGCAACAAGAGCCCTGAGGAAGTTTGCACAAGAGAGGCAGAACGTCGTTCGTCCAAAGTTTTAGCCGAGGCGTATTCATTGTAGACTAATAATCGAACCATTTTATGAATCAGCTAACATAGAGACTGTGGCCTTTTGTATACGTTATTGCGATCCAATTTTAAAATTACAGAATTTAAAATATAATGTTGCAATTAACACCGGCCACACGTATTTGTAAAGCGCATATTTCTTTACTTAGTGCGCTATAATCTTATTTTTTTAAACGAAGAGGAGATCATCAATTATATTCTGTTACACTCACTCCACTGTCACGGCATCTAGTGTGACAGATAGTTATTCATAAGTTTCCCGTGGCTGACTGTCTTGTGTCGCCTTTATGGATCGACAAGACAGGACTCAGTTTTTGTAGACTTATTGATAGATCGGTACGAGCTGACCGAAAACAACAACTTGCACCGTTAGACAAAAGAATCGTTTTTGTTTGAGACACTTTCATAAGTTAAAGTGGATTAAATTTTGCATGAAATACCTATATGAGATTTGAATAAAATTTAAGTTTTACAAGGCAGTTATGTCATTTAAGGTGGTCATCACGGTCTTATTGTTGATATCTGTGCATAATCTTGTTTATGACAGGAGCGTATAGTGTAAAGTCACTGTTGCATAATCTTATGTAAACGTTTTGATTTTTTTAATTTGTGTTCTTTTACTTTATACCTTACTTTGTCTGATGTCTTGGTTACGTTTGGTTGTGTATTTACTCGTATTATATATATAAATGTATTCATTGCCATGTAATATAAAAGTCTTTGATTGCCGTCCTGTATAGCTACTTTTATCATTGCAAAATCTTTTCAGACCTTTATTATAATGTAATACGAGGGTAACACTGGATGGTTTTAGAACTGGTTACTTGTAAGCATTATAATAAAAAAATAAGTTGAATTTTAAGAATATAATGCTTTGCCAATATTATTGAGTATATGTATTACATTCATTGGTCTTGGTGGCCTATTTAAATAAAGATTTAATTTCATTTGGATTGGCCTTTCATTATGCAGTCCGGTCTCGTGCCACTCTTTACAACTGGTTTAATGAGTTTAAACGTAGTCGCACTAATCTTACCGATGATCTGCGTAAGGAACGGTCTTCTACTGCGTGACTGAAGATAACATCAGTATTGTGCGGCGTATGATAGAGACTGCCAAAAGAATGACCTATCAGCAGATTCAGACAAGCTTAGGCATTGGTATTAGTCAAGTACACAAAACCGTTTATGAACTGTTAGCGATCAGGGGTGCGATTCTGTAACGAATCTCGCACCTCACTTCGCAAGTCACTTCGAATTCAACTGTCAAATAGAGCAAAAAATGTATGAAAATTTGCTCTATTTGACAGTTGAATTCGAAGTGACTTGCGAAGTGAGGTGCGAGTTTTGTTACAGAATCCTAGGCCCAAAAGCTCGTTATGTTGATTGTTGCCGTGAAATAGTTCAAGTGATGACTCAAATGCTGTGATCGGCCAATCGATCAAAGTGAAGAGAGGATGAGTCGTGGGAATAAAGATGGCCGCCTCGTTCTTCGGAATGACAGGTCATACGCGACAGTAAAATTGTTTTATAGGATCGAAAAACAGTTACTGCAGAGTGGTACACCAACAGTTGAACTATCGACTATTTGGCGACGTCAGACGTAGAATTGCTGGATCACCCGCCGTATAGCTCTGTCCATTTGTTTTGCAAGAAGTTCGGGAGAAACGACCTCGCAGTAGGGTCTCCTCACCACGACAACGCTTCGTCGCACACCGCCAGTTGAACTATCGACTATTTGGCGGCGTCAGACGTAGCATTGCTAGATCACCCGTGGTATATCTCTGACCTCGCTCCTTGCGATTTTTATTTATTCCCGAAAATAAAGGAATAACTTCGAAGACAACGTTTTATAGGCACCGAGGAAGCAGTTGCTGCGTTTCAAGATGCCGTTGGAAAGACCCCCGAGGACGAGTGGGCAAAGTGTTTTGCTTAGTGGTTCAATGAGATGCAGCGACCAGCTAGGTATGGATGTCAATGGTTACTTATTAATAGTTTTCAAAATGAAAACTGAAAAACAGAAAACTAATAACTAGCTAATTTGCTAAGTTTTTGATTTTCTAAGAACTTTCAGTATGACCCTCGTATCAAAGCTCCAGTCACAATGAAGAGGAGTGTAGAGAGGGAGGAGAGTGCATCTTTTGCACCCATGGCGTTTGTTCTAAATTTAAAATATCCCGCCAAGTTTGTCGGTATTATTTACTATTATATTTTTTTGTTGCTGACTTGCATGGTCATGCCGAATTTGGGTACTGTTTCTTTTATATATTGCATAAAACATTTTCTATATACAGTTTTAAGGGAACAATAATAATATTAAGACTTTGAGGAATAATAAACATTTAAACAAAGAGAAGGATTAGATTTGATTGAAAATTAAATCGTTTACTTCGGACAACAGTTGATCTATATGGATATGGGTTAGTAAACAAAGCCATTTTAATGCTCCAGTAACCTTAATTTGTGCCCGACATACTGTTGGACAGTTTTCCAATATATTCGGTAAGGTCCAGTTGACAGTTGCATACATAATTGGGTGCCTACTCGTGTTTGAAACTCTTGCTGCGTTCCAATTATAGGTACTATGAGTCCGTTACCAGCTCTTTTAAATGAATTTGCTTCATTTTCTGTATCTTATTATATTTAAGGATATTTTATATGAAATTTAGCAAATAGGTTAATAGATCCATTCTTACATTATTGTTTTAACTTAGGGCTTCTCCCTATTGAATTAGACTTTGAAGACATTATCCGATAATGCCCTCTCATATTGCCACCTAAAGTCTGAGATTGTAGTAGCCTGTGGTAGGTGGTTTGTTATGTTTACTCTCCTACAACTCTATAATGCCCGCTCCACACCAGGAGCATCTTGTACCGAGACTATTGGAGACATAATATCGCGATACATGATGCGAAACTTATTGACATACTTGTTGCGATACAGCGAGCTTAATTGTCACTCCTCACCCCCAAAAGAACGCTCACAGCTCCAATAATGTCTAATTTGACAGATAGCGATGGATGTTTGAGTTACAAAAGCAGCTTCCATTCTTAAATATAATCAATATCAAATATGAAATGCAATCTTAAACGTTATCCAAAGTCAATGTAAATGGGAGATTTGGGATAAAACACTGAGGGGAGATTCGGAGTGAAAGAAGTTTCAGTAACACCACGGATAAGCTCGTGGTTACATAATTTCGATTGACAACGGTGTAAATTACTTTGGTTTTGTAATAAAACACCAACGCAATTGAACCACTACACCAGCAAGCTCTTCATTACACCAGTGAAAACCAGCGACAGTCAGACATGTATCAGCGCACATAAATAATTGTTACGACAGGCAAAAAATATTCCAGTAGTGCACTCCAAACCTTATACGTCACAGCAATACGAAACTGTAAGTAAATTATTAATTTTTGAAACAGACATTCAAGATAACCGATGATAACTCACATCATGTTCATTTGGCATGTGTTCTCTAATATTCTGTTAGTAACATTCTGACTTCCTTGACTGTCCTTGATAAGTGCATTTCCCATAAAATTTCAGGGCCTTTCCAGCCTCAAGGGTCTTGATTTCATTTGCGTCGATTATGTCTCGCCCCAATAAGAAGGCCTCGTTTGTAAATGAGTGGTCTACAAACGCACAGGAGGTGCATTTGAGTTCTATGCTCCTGTCTACAGTACTTATAAAAATATTAAAATCACTTTGTGTTATATAAAAATCAGTGTCTGTTTAGTTGGCAGTGGCCTGTCTCTGCGCTCATCATTTCACTTATGTTATGTTGGAACTTCACTAGTTCATTCTTAGTAGCCCAGAGATTTCGAGTAAATCAAATCAATTAATATAATCAACATATAATAAAGTAGTGACATAAAGTCAGCATAATAGCAGTAACTGCAGCATAAAGAGGCTTGTAACTGTCCTGATAAAGTTAGCATATGTCCCGTCTGATAGCAGTAACTGCAGCATAAAGACCCTTGTAACACCAAGTGTAATGTAAATGGCCTTATTACGATGATAGTCTAAATTGTCGCCTATTACGGAGGTATTTTTATTTTCGTGTTTTATTTCTGTTTTGATAACCAAACAAAAATAGCTTTAATAGTATATTAAAATAGCTATACAGGTATTTTTATTTTCGTGTTTTATGCCGGTTTGAATAACCAAACAAGAGGAAAACAAGAAAATATAAAACCTCCGTATTAGGCGTTGATTTCGACTACCGCCGGAATATGACTTTTATGTTTTACTCCCGATTCTATAGAAATCAAAAAAATGATCATATTGACAGATAAGAGACAAGTTTGGTGACAAAACAGAAGGCACTTAATCGTAAAAAGTAAGGTTTTGCGTAATTCGCAGCGATCCTTCAATTGTACTTAAAATATAAGTAAAGACAAAGCTGCATGGTTTGAGAGTCCATCAAAGTTTCGTAAGTAAGTAATAATATTATTGAAATGCAAACCATATTAAGTTCAAGAGGGGCAAAGTTTTTCACTCCGGAAACCGTTACTTAGTTCATTCATACTAGTGTCGGAAGACGGATGGTTTGAAGTACTTTTCATCGCAGAGTGTCTAGCTCCTTTCGTGCATGAGTTAAATGTCGCGCTTTTACTCACACACTTGTACTTTTAAGTAAATTTAAAACTATATTATCAAAAATAAATAAATTCTTTTTTTCAATTTATTTTAAATTAATTTTGTACATTACCAGCTCACTAGCGCGTTCTCGATAATAGAAAAATGTTGTGTCCTTAATGGTATCTCGTTACCAATTTAATTACTTTTTAGGATAATCTTTTAGATTTTATGTTATTTTGTTTCTTGCTGCTAGTCAATAAAGTGATTAAATTTAGTTACTATGTTTATTTTCCATTCTCATTATTTGCCCCTTTCCTGGTGTTTATTTAATATAAACTTCTTATCATTGATTCCGGCGAACGTAGAGAGCGGATTCCATCAAAGTATTTTCACCTTCTTTCATCCTCATTTTCATACATTCAAGCTATGAGTTGTGGCAAGAAATAAAGTTCTATTTAGCTTTGCAACAAAATTAAATATAAAAGAAAAAAATAGAAATGACTAAAGATTGGTTTGATCGTTTTACCAAAAACACGGAGTGGATTGAAAACAATAAAACATAACCGAAGTGTGAAGATGAATTCAATAACTGCCAATGAAGTTTTTAAACGACAAAGTATACTTGTTGCATTCTATAAAGCAAGTGTAGTGTAGCCTTCGCATGATTTATTTAGCAGTTCTGTGAAGTAGTAACGCCAAGAGGCGAATCACATGAATATGTAAGTTCCAATTGTCACCGTTCGGTCCCTCTTCGTCCATGACAATATTAGATTCATATCCGAGCCACTTATATAGTTTGAGAGCGAAATACTTAAACGTTCATTTAAAAGAAAAATCTCGTGAGAAAAGTGATAGAAATTATATTCATCAGTAATTGTATCCAAGTATTAGAACATATTTTTGGGATTGGGTATATGTTATAATTTTATTTTTAACATAGTCCTATATTTCATCATCATCATCATCATCTTGTTAATTATTTGTTTGAGTTTGACATTTCTTTTCCGCGTCTGCGTTTATTTAACAAATTAAAATCATCAAATCGGATGACAACGCCACTGGAATCAAGGAAACCTTTTTCTTTATGGAGTCTCTCGATAAATGCCGCAGTAAATTTAGCGATTAGGAGAACCTTAGTACTCGGGCATTGTGGTGGTGGTTGACACAACACAACCAAATTAGATTCTTAAGTGCCAGTGGCACGTAGTTGGCTTAACTTCAATGCACACGTTTCACTGCAGGCACGGTTCATACATCCGCGCTGCACGTGCTTAAATGCAGACACTACTCGAAATTTCATTTCATTTTATAAGCAAAAAGAGCGGTGTTATAAAAGTATGACGCGTCTGTCTATGTATCTGTGCGTCTATCTGTGGCATCGTAGATCCTAAATGAATGGCCCGATTTTGATTCAGTTTTTTTGTTAGAAAGCTAACGTAATCGAGATGGCTTTAGCTATAATTTATCGATACCTCTAGGCTCAATTGTCGTAAAGAACAAAAGGCTACTTTTCAGGAGGCGCAAAAAACGAAAATAAATCGTTTTACACTCTAGCTTTTTTATTTCTTGAACTACTTAAACGAAACGTAGGAAGGAAGTGTTTGGATTTAATGGTATTTAAGGAAATAGCATTTCTTTTACGTCCATAAAAATACCTTTACGCCCTTCAAATTTCCGTCCTAAGTTACTACCTTAGAGCGTAAATCTACATCACTGCAAAAGCTGTATATAATAAGGTTTTAAGTGACAGGTGTAATATTTTTTCTGTATTACTGTATGGATGAATTAGTATTTCCGTGCAAATATTTAATAAAAATAAATTTTGTTTGTATTTGTGTCTTTACTATAAATAGTTGATTTGATATTATTATTGTATCTCATCATCTGAAGAAGGTTAGCACATGCTAAGCTAGATTAAGCAGCTATAGCTTTACATCAGGAACGAGGAAAGGTGAGGAGCATTGTATATCACGTCCAGCAAGTGAATTCCAATTTTTATTTTACTTGCCATTAATTGTAAATATTTTGACGTAGTTGTGTATTATTTTTGGCTTTATATACTATGTATTCTTAAATGCATAATAGCATATATATAGCAGCTGGGACTGGGTACGTGAAATTTTAAATTAATATCCCATATAATTAGGTCATAAGTTTCAAAGCGTAGGTAAATAGAAAATTGCTTAAAGAAATCTAAGTGGACCGATGGGTGGAAGCCAGTACCTTTAAGAAACAAATTCAGTTTGCTCATTGTTAGGAGGGTACAATGTGAAAATGAATCCCCCGTAGATTTCCAAAGTTTTGCGCAGTCTGCATCCAACGGCTCCCTTGACCTTGACCAGGTTTGCAGTACGTTGAAAATTAACCACCTAAGTTAATTTACGCTCTCTGTGGAAGGATTTAAGTAAAGTTTGGTTAGGCAGTAAAGGTCAAACTGTCTTTTTTGTTTAGGCTTGTAAGGGTTTTTAAGACAATTCTCAACAAGTATCGATATTAACAACTAGGTTGTATGGAACTTATTTATATATTTAACGCCCAAAAGTTATCAAATACTTTGCTGTACTACCAAGATGACACGGTGGTAGTAAAATGTTACTTACATAATAGTCTTAGATAGATGGTGAATAATGACGGGGGTTTACTTAAATTTTTTAATTTTATATTATAATAAATCCATTTATGGAGGAGCTCGGTGGAGTAGTGGTTTGAGCGCTGTGGTTTATATTACGAAAATAAAGCAACTTGCACCATGGTTGATCCAGATGGTATAATCAAAATTGGTAATCTCGAGTTCCTCCGTGCTTCGGAAGGCACAATAAGCCGGTTGTTACTGCAACCGCTTTAACCCACCAACTCGCATTGGACCAGCCTGGCGGTGTTATGACCCAAACTCCTTAAGTGTTTCTCCCATGTGGAAAGGCCTGTATCCAGCCACAGTGGGACGTATATAGGCTGGTGATGAAATGAATGATGAATTATTAAGTCTTGATTAATGTTTAGTGACTCTATATGAAAAAAATGATTGAATTCATTGCCATGAAAGCCAGTATTGACCTTTTCAAACCGCTAATACGGTCAAAGTGTCACATTCTATGATTAATTGATAACTTGAGCACTGCCTTTGAAAGAAAGTATGGAAAGCCATTTTTACATTTGGTACGAGTAATTAATTATTTTTTATACGGTTTCATATCTTCTCATGTGGTTTTACTGTATTTACGTTTGATATAAAACTTTTACGCTAGGTAGCTGCTATTTGTCTACGTCTTAATCGTCAATCATTAACAACCTGAGTAGGCTTTTGGGAGTAGGCTTAAGATTTTTAAGATATGATAATAAAACTTTCGGATATTAGTTGCAGATAATTATTATTGTCCAATACAGGGCGCAACCAACTAGTCCCTGTAGGAATACTAACAAGGCCTAACATTATCTCAGTCAGAAGTAAAATGATTTGTTTCATCTTTGGTTGATGCTAGTTATATTCGGTATAAAATGATAGGGAATTAACATAGAACATTTGAAGGTGTAAATGTGTGATTAACAATTATTATTCAACCTTGTGTATCTGAGGATTATTTTGTGTCCCTGTGTACCCAATAATCATGCTTTCCCAGAAAAAAATATTTGTTATATTATTTTACACTCCAATCCTTCTACCCAAAATAAACATCATAACAAAAACAATTATCGAACAGCCTAGAGTCTCTACAACTCCGTCGTGACATTGCATCGCTAAGCGCCTTCTATCGGCTTTATCATGGAGAGTGTTCTGAGGATTTTTTCGCCCATAACCCACCTTCTCCACCTCAACATCTCGCACAAAGAATTATAGTAACTCGTTTCTTTGTCGGACTTCCAAAACTCGAAATTTATATTATAAACGCTCTAAATCAAACATTTAAATTTGATTAAAATGGCTTTCTCATCTTTACTGGAAGTTTAAAAATGCTCGTAAAAGTATTCTTTCAGAACAATTGAGGTGTGATCCTCAATGAGTGGTAAGATAAACGTTGTTATAAAAACGTTTTAAAAAGGGTAGAAAGCGAAGAAGAAATTGGTAGGTTACACCTAGTGCTTCGGTGGCGTAGCGGTTATCGCGCCTGGCCGGACCCCAGGAGACAATTTTTTTTTATCGTTTTCTTTCTTTATTTATATTTATTACAATATCTAAACTAGAAAAAAATCAGGTCCTGGGGCGGGGATCGAACCCGCGACCTTTAACAATCCAGGTGACTGCTCTAACCATTTGAGCTACCAAGGACTTGGGATTACCCTGTGAAATTCTTCTAGTCTTTATGTATTTGTGTTATAAGCTAACGTTTACCGTACATAGTTTTCTGTGAAATGAAATTCGATATTGAACTAGATACCTAATTGCACTAAACATCAGAAAACTAGGCTAGATTTTTGAAGCAAAGCTATCTATGCGTCTGTCTCGGTACCGTCCTATCTATCTCATGGGTATCTTCTCAGAGCCGTCTTTAACCTGTTGGGGGCTCTGGGCACCTTATTGTTTTAACCGACTTCAAAGAAAAAGTAGTTTATCAATTCAATAACTTTATACAATATACCTATACATCCATATTTCCATAGAAATTTTATCAAAATCTTAATTTCCAAAAAGGGAACTTCGGTGGGGCCCCATGGATCGCGGGGCCCTGGGCACTTGCCCACAGTGCCCAATGGAAAAGATGGGCCTGTATCTTCTATCTCTTTTCTTTGTAAGCGCTGACATGACTACAAAATTCATGACCCTTTGTGTGTTTACTCATCGTGCGCGTATCAAAGTGAGTGTAGATTACAATCGAAACTATCTGAGCATTTAACTCGCGCGCGCCGACCGGTTAACTTTTAGGACGTGCCTTTGCAAACGTGTTAAATCCAGGTACCTATTTATTTTAAATCAAAAGTCCACTGTAACTATGTGCGCTTATGCAGTTTGCACCGTTCTCTACTTCAGATCCGCTTAACTCCGCTATTGTAAACCGTAACTCTAAAAATTAAATAGCACTCGCACTCTTTAGTGTAGCGTATAGTTACTTTTAATGCTTTAAAAGCAGAGTGCACTTTTCCACCTCGGCAAATAATGAGTGTCGGTAATTGCTCTATTAAGCAGCTTTACGTCGCTTAGAGCGTTCCTGACTGAATTAAGCTTATTTTTATTTTGTTGTAACTATGAAATATTAATGTTATACCAAAATTTCACGTTAGTGTAGGTATAAAAGGCGTGTGTGTGTGTGTGTGTGTGTGTGTGCGTGTGTGTGCGCGTGTGTGTGCGTGTGTGTGCGTGTGTGTGCGTGTGTGGGTGTGTGTTTATTTTATTTTCTTATAAGACTAAGGTTATTATGTGTGTGTGTGTGTGTTATGTGGTTGTCCTTGAGTTTACGGCTACCTGTGTGTTGCAGGTATAATGATATTTTTTTAATCTAAACAAAGTAGGTATGCTTAGTGTTACTGCTTTTAATAAAAATGAAATGTTTAAATAATTAAATACCAAGGCATGCAATTGTTTTTGTCCTAGTTTAGAATCAGCGCGGCGCTACAATCCTATACATACACTAAGTAAGTATCTATTCGACGAGACAGCTGAAAATAAACTTAAAATGGTAGACATCAGCATAGCTCATCTAGATCACCTTTATGTACAATCGATTTACAAAATTATTCATCTCTTTTGAACTTTGTGGACTTTAGCTCAACCACCTAATGTTTCACATCAAGGTACCGACAAGTCAGTTTTCACAAATTAATCGCGAAATGACAAAGTTTTCGTTAATCACTTGTAGTCGGCCGGTTTCTGAATTGACAACCGACTACGAAAAGTCTAGATTGAGACGTGCTTAGCATCAATTCCTGCCGTTAGCAGTTCATCCACTAAGATCTCAAGCCCCAGGGGATCCTCGAGAACTCTTTAGTTCATCAGGATCCTTCTAGTAATAGTACTTAAGTACGAGTAAAGATGCTTTCACAATCAGAATTTTAATATTAATATTTTTATATTGATAATATGTTTTTTTATTTAATATGCTTTATTTTATTTAATGTTATCTGCTGAAAAAGTGTATTTTAAGGAATTTTTATTTTAATATTCTCGATGCGTTTAAATGCCTTCTTTATTGTAAGAATTACAAATTTTCATCTCCCGCATCTCCTGATGTCCGGCCGGACTAAAATTGTTCGATTCCCGCCTGGGACACATAATTTTTTTCATCGTTTTTTTTTTTCATAGGAACGAGATAGGATACTTGACTTTTTAGGTCAAAATTAATAATGTGTCTCAAATTAATATACAGGGTGGTGCCGTCAATGCGACAATAAATTTAAACATGGACAGTCCATAGAAATGGTTTGCCACTTTCAAAAATCTCGTATTCATTTGATAATTTCATGACATTTGTATGAAATAATGCTGCCAAGGTTACACTATTCCATACAAATGTCATGAAATTATCAAATGAATATGATATTTTTGAAAGTGGCAAACCATTTCTATGGACTAATATAGCCCATGTTTAAATTTATTGTCGCATTGACGGCACCATCCTGTAGATAAGAATATTTAGAAATGTGATTTTTTATTATAAATGTGATATTGGGAAATCCTGTTTCCTTACAGAATAACACAGCAGGTCGTCTGTCCTTCTAGTGCGAGGCCGTCCTATTTCTAATCGACGACGTCTTAATATACCTATTCCTGCACCCGTATCACCATGTTTTATCGCGATCCAGTTTAGGACCTAAACTGAGTAGAACTCGTACTACTATGACAGCGATGCATTTTAGAAACCAATTCTCAACTGAGCGGAATATGAATCGCTTTTTCAAAGATGATGGTAAGGCCCCTGGTGGTGGTTGTGGCCGATACTTTGTCTAGCGACGCGGAACTATTGTTAATAAACGTGTTTCCTGTCCTGTAAAATTACGTAACATGCTTGAACAACAAGAAACAGAGACAACCAACAAGAAGCACGACAACTTCCGAGTCTTCTGGCAACTTCGCTCGCTACTGTGCAACATTGCCTAATATTTTAATCAGATGCGTCTTAATTGTTATAACTGTCGGCATAGCGAGGATTCATGAATTCCGCACTGTTTATGGAGGAAAATTATTAGGAAAAAATATTTAACCAGCATACTGTACGGGATTCGTCGAACCCATTTGAGGTTACCTGAGAGTGAATTTATCTGTAATCATCACAGAATTAGTATAACGTAAATTGTATTGTATTTATACGTCATTAGCTAGCAATCACGGAGACGGTTTGTCGGTTCATTATTGTTTAATTAAAACTAGATTTAATTAACTGTTCACTGGATTCAATTAAATGCTTGACTACCTTTCTAAAACTTTAACTGTTTTATAACAACTTTCAGGTTATAAGTTAAAGGAATTTTCAAGTTGTGATGCTTATCTCGAATAGAATAACAGTCTAAGCAATATTAAGTAAAATTCATTATAGCATTACAGAATTTATTTTTTGTACCTACTAATAATAATATTATTATTTTATTGTTGTTATTTTATATACATTTTATGAATAAGACAAATTAGTCTTTCCATATATAGACACTTTAGATTAGTATTTATATAGATTAGTCTTTCATATTGAGGAGCTTGGTGGCGTATTGGTTTGAGCGCACTGATTTCGATATGAAAAACAAAGCAATTTTCGCCATGCTCGGTCCTGGGATGGGTCAATCAAAGTTTGTTATCTCGAGCTCCTCTGTGCTTCGGAAGGCACGTTAAGCCGTTGGTCCCGGTTGTTCCTGCAACCGCATAAACCCACCAACCCGTAAAGGAAAGCATGACGCGATAGTGCACTATAAGCATATACAAAAAGATATTAAAGCGATATTATCTTAGAAAAAATAATGTACCTATAATAAAAATATCGAAACACAACAGTAAAAAACACTTGATGACTAAAGCGCTTTAAATATACCATTTATGAAAGAGGTACAAGAAAGAGGTTAAACCGAATAACTACTTTAATATCCTACTTTGTCCTTAGCTTGAGCATATTTTTCTTCTACGAAATGAGTTGTAAGAAAACTTTCACAGCATTTCTTACATATATATTTTTTGTGGCGGGACAATAACACATATGAACATTTTGTTATGGAATGTGTTGTACTAAATCTGAACAATGAAAACGAAGTAGAAAAATGAGGTGTCTTTTTCTGACAAAGCGAAATTTGTTTTATCTATCTGTTTACACTCTTCAAAGCAAAAACACGTGAAATATTAGTTTTTTTTACGAAAATTAGAAGGACTTAGTATTTTTGTATTTGGTGACTCGAATACACAAGGCAAGCACTCTCGTAAAGCGAGCCTTTACTTTCTACTTAGCTCGAATATAAATTTCTTCAATCTTAGTCTAAGATAGGTACTGTGCACACATAAAACTTAAAGAACATCCATACTTATCTACAACATCTACTTTTTGCTATGCTTGATAATAATAATAATATAAGTTGGATTATGTGTAGGTGACACCTAAAATAAGTAAAATTGTTTACTTGCGTCAAAATGTGTCTAATTTATTCACCTTTGTTAACTCTGTCTTTGTCAGTAAGTATATGTGCTGAAAGAAATTAAACTCAACCTATAATCGTAGAGAAACGATTAGGGTACGCAGCTGTATCCACTAACTAGACCCCGCCTACGCCTTTAAATGAATGCCTTGACAACAGGCTTCTTCTAAATTTATTTGTCAGAGATAGTCCTCTGCGCCCGCCCTCGTCTATTAAATAAAATAAATTACAATAAATTTACAGAGTTTCCTTTGTGCGGTGCGTGTATTGGAAATAGAAAAAACGTGTTTAACTATTGATAATAGAAACGCAAAATACCAGACTGGCTACCTAGTAAACTCGGATATTATGATTATACAATATTATTTGAACCTGCTTAAAATAAAAGTTTGTTTTAATTTTTTTCATTTTAACCCAACTATTTAACGTCGTAATGGCAGAATAAAGGGAACTATGCACCCCGTTTCTCTTGAGCGTCCGAAGACGAATAATATTTGTCTACGCGATTTCGTTTTTGGCTTGTACATTCTAAATTCTAATGGAAGGCCATTGGCATCATCATCATTATCATATCAGCCGAGAGACGCCCACTGCTCGGCATAGGCCTCCCCCAAGGATCTCCAAGCCGATCAGCCCTGCGCTGCCCTCATCCATCGCCTTCCCACGACCTTCACCAGATCGTCGGTCCGCCTTGTGGTGGGCCTACCAACGCTGCGTCTTTCGGTAAGCGGCCACCACTCAAGGACCTTTCCGTCCCAACGGCCATCAGTCCTCATTACAGTGTGGCCTGCACATTGACAATTGAGGCTCGCAATTTTTTGGGCTGCGTCAGCGACCTTAGTTCTCCGGCGGATTTCATCATTTCTGATTCGACCATGCAGAATAACACCAAGCAAACGTGAATACATGTCTCGGTTATAGCCGAGAATTTCGGCCATTTTTTGCCGAGAACCGAGACCGAGTTCTCGGTCGAGCCGTAATTAATATATTCGTCTACAACTTCTAGTGTAAAGTTGCTAACCCTCACCCCCACAGGAGTGGGTACGACATGGGAATTCGACATAATTTTCATCTTGTCCATGTTCATTTTACTTGTTGGGAGACCCTACAGAGGTCGTCGAGCATTGTGCCCAAGACTTCCAGGCCATCAAACAAAAATAAAAACTTGTTACACAACCACTGCCACATCCCCAACAAGTTCAGTCGAAGAAGAAATGCGTGGAAATATCCAAGATATTAACTTTTTTCTTCTTCTTGTAAAATGAAGAAAAGGCTAAAACTCGGTATTTTCAAACTGCTCTGGCGCGGTCTTGCACTCCCGCTAAATCAAAATTAAAAATATGTTTATTCTACTTGGCTCCTAAGAAGCTCTTAACAATCGTCAACATCACAAATTATGTATATCTATTTAAGAAACGGTCTCACAATGTCACTTCTTCTAAGATTGTCTGAATTTACAGCGGCTCCAAAAGTTGAACTACCAAGACGATAAGTATATCCCCCTGCTCCTAACACAATGCTTTCTCTATGAGCTCTGGCAACATCACCGCAAGAGATTTCCTCGACGTTATCTCATAATTCTTGTGGAAAATAAAAATATGCGCTCTCTCAAAATAGACTAAAACCTCAAACAACCTCAAACTTAAAAATGAAAACTATTTTATGAAATACATTTTAGTAGAAATGGAAGTTTCCTCATTTATAATCTTGTTAAAAATAAATGTATGAATAAGTTCTGCTACATTGCTACAGTACCTAATCATAGTATATCAACATATCGAACTTGATTCTAAGTTATATCTAATAAATCTCTTCTTATTGGTGAATATTTTAAGCGGCATAGATTTATCGGATTAGTTTAGAAATAGTTTCCTTACTTACCGAGAGTCGCTGCCTTCCTGGTAGGACAAGGTCGTTGGTCTCGGAGTCTCTCGGGTCTCGAGTACGAATTAGTTTGGTAAAGATATTATGGCCATCTCGCTTCACTGCCGTCCAGTCCACTTGTTTCAGTCTTTCGAACGAGCTGCACAAAAAAATATTGCTGCAATAAGCATGATTAATCATACTAACACTATATTGAAAGTATCTATTAATCATACTCATAACTAAACTTATGTTTAAATTACGCATCATTTAGGACCTGTGCTATGTATACTAAAAAACAGATAAGCACGTAAGAAAATTGATGTAAATTAAGATTCATATACAACTAGGATCGACATTTAGATTTTTACGCTTTTCAAATCATAAATTTTGAACATGACAAATATTTCTTAAGAAAAACTATGTGCCGTTTTACACATGGATGATTCTGATCACAATTAAGGCCAGCTGGAGAAAATTTATTTCAAAGTACCAACACGCACATTTCGCAACAATAAGTCTTTCGATATTCCGTTCGCTGACAGTAACTAGACGCTGAACAGAGGCTTTCTGATTAAGTCGAGTACGTAAGACCAAACTAATTTGTTGCGTTACGTTTGCATGTGCGTACCGTGATGTGGCAACAATAATGGTCATAATTGAAACAACAACAAGGTGAAGACACGAGTTTATGGCAATAATTTTAGAATGCCAATCAATATGGCTTAGGGCGGTAGGCAATAACTTCGGCAGCAGTCTTTTTGCGCATATCAAAGGAAATTACCCCGGTAAGTAAAGCGTGTGTTGTTGCGGCTACACTACCTTTACCGTCTACCGCCTGTTACCACTATAATTGTGGCATTTAATTACCGCCTAAATTACCGCCTCTAGCGGTTTGGCTACACTACAGTTTACCTAGATATGCCACTAAATAGATATTCCACATGCTGCGGCTATGGCATGCTGTGACATGGCAATAGGTAATTATGGCCCTTTGAAACTACAACTACGTGTAGCCACGAGGTTATGGCTATAATTTTAGAATGCCAATCAATATGGCATAAGGCGGTAGGCAATATTTTTTAGGAATTTTGTATGTATATAACTTTCAAAGCAGCGTATCTACGATGCGTCAGTTTTTTAGTGGCCTTCACGTTACGAAGCCGCTTTGGCCAACGCAAAGTGCTCATTCAATGCGGCGTACTTTATTTCAGCCGAATTGAAATCAGGCTGAAGGTGAGGTAGCGGCATCACATTACAGCGACGTTTTCCCTCCGGCTCGCCTTTTGTAACACGGCGTGTTATACGATGCGGCTGCGACTTATGGACTGTGTTCGTAGATTGATTTAGGTCAATGCAGGTTGAACTGTGCGTTACGATCAGCTTTGCTAATTCGCGTCAATACTTACGAAACCAAATTCGTGTTTGAAGTTTGCATTTACAATATTCGTATTCGTTCGTGAGTACCTGGCCTTAGAGCAAGCATAATGCGGTGAACTACATAGATAACATAGAGTTATTTCGAGAAATTATTCCTGATTAGCACCAAGTCTCTTGAGAATTTTACACTCTTGTCATATTATTTTTAAAAGCTTTCACATGCCTGTCTTTGTAGGAAGTTATTTGGTAGTTGGATAATTTGTTGCTTGTGTCTACAAAATAAAATATATAAATCACTTTGTATGTTTCGGTTTTTATATTCTTGGTAGGGGCAAAATCCGTGTTAGGAAGAAAACTTATGATCCCTTTTATATTCGTTCTATATAATTTATAAATTAAAACTAGTTTTTGTTTTTCATTTTAAGGTGAAATCATCGCTTATAAATGAATTACTTAAAATTTATCTACAAACATAACTTTCCTGATTACATACAAACTTTTTTACTTAGATCAATTGATACCAAAAGCCTCACATAACTTTTAATGATCTTAAGAAGTAATTTATAAATGACGGAATAAGAACATTCCAAAGTTACAGGATACTGTCGAAATTATCAACGCTATTATCCAAACTTCCAAATAGCATTGGAATTTGTTATGAATGATTTTATTGATTCCAAATACTTATAAACAAATCTTCCAGTATTCTTAGGGAGGCGTCTTTGCCTCGAGTGTATGTAGGGTGTTTGGTACTCACTATAACAAGCAGGCACTTGCCCAAGTTAAAATAGTCAAATGAATATATTACTATAATGTTAAAAAAAATTCGAAATTGTAAAATAAATTTCAATTTTCTTTATACAAATCAGAATGTCAGTTTAGCAAAATGTATGGGAAATTTCAAATATGGTTTTTTTTAAAAAAAAATACAACTAGATGACAAACAAGCTGACGGCCCACCTGATAGTAAGTTTAGAACCAACCGGATAGTTTTAGAATTTTGAACTTTTGGTACTTATACACTTTAGTATTTATATAACTATGTTAATATGTGTAGGTACCCGCTTTTTACACCGAGTACCAAACACCTTGGGCGTGTATATTCTTTGGCTTTGCTGCATAATAGTTAAATTTAATAAAACAAAAACACCTGAACTTAATCTAACAAAAGATGAGAAGGTCGAGGTAGGTATTTGATCAAACTAATTCAAACAAATACACCAACATAATTACTTTTTAAATTAATAATTGTTAATGCTTCTGTTCGATTGTCGTACAAAGTTTTTCCCTCCAAGCTCCCTATGCAACTGTACCTATCTCCGGCTACCAGAGGGAGCAGAGTACTCGTATTCATACCAGTGATCTCAAGTATACACCGCAGAGCTCCGCTCTATTCCCCAACTCTATCTTGTTCATTGTTCGAACATGCTTCCATTAGGGACCTTTAATTAGCGTTGTGCGGATGATAGTACAATGCATCTGAAATCCAGATGCGTTGAAACTAAGAGGAAAATAATGAATAAGGTGTGTCGATTTTATTTTCGCTTGACTATTGCTGTTGGCCGCAGATAGCCGTTCTAAGGAGGGGAGAACCTTCGTGAGTTAACCTCAAGGCTTAGGGGCGAATCACCTTTGGAAGTTTTCAAATTGACATGTATTACCTCCCCGGGAAGTGTCTCGCTGTCGTTTAGTCTCCAGGGAGCTCGAGATATGAGGTATTGACAGACCTGAGCTCATAACGTAAAGAGACGGGAGAAAAATGTTCAGGAACATTTTTGATTATAAACTCTATTACTTATGCTATATGTTTCTAAATGGTTAATTCTATGTTACTTGGTAAATGTATACCTACCCAATAACACCATCTCTCTTTATCAGCTGTTACAACGTCGTAAAACCGTGCTTTCAGCGAGTTTTACGACAACGAGACTGTAAGCGCAGGCACGCGCATTTTAACGCTGAGCCTCTAACAAGTACGTACTACAAATGTTACTTATATCAAGTTAACATTTTAATTAGACAGATACATGTCTGTTATCACAGATTAATGATAAATATGTCTACTATAATTTTGTTTTCAAATTAAATATAAGCTTTATAATTTGCAATAAAAAATAAGAAAGAAGAAGTTTCGATTAAGAAAACAAAGCAACTTTCGAAATGGCTGACCCCGGGAGGGCTCAATCAACATTGTTTTAAATCTCGAGCTCCGCCGTGCTTCGAAAGGCACTTTTAGGCGTTGGTCCCACCATTTAACCTACCAACCCGCATTGGGCCAGCAGGAAGTGTTATGGACTTATGGCCCAAACTCGTCATGTGTTTCTCCTATGTAGGAAGGTCTGTGTCCAGAATTAGGACGTATATAGGCTGGAGAAGACAGATATTGATAAATGTCTGTGGTTAGTACTGCTGTACCAAATAATATATACCTACACTAACGCAAAGCTGCACTGCGTTCTCTTTGGTTGGGAGAAGTCCTAATCTATCTTATCTTATCTAGGTATACTTTAAATGTCCGAACGTGACAATCAAACGGATAATCCTCGGTAGTGTGGTTAGCAAAGAGAGTATATAATCACTATGTTTAATTAATACTGGCTGATCCAAGATTCTGCTTTGATAAAAGGAACAACATTGTTAGATAGGTACTTATTTCAATGGATTTGATTTATTTGACTTAAGCAGTTTGTACAGTTTAATATGTAAAATTTACTTGAAGAATCGTTCCTACTTTTCAAACATATTTAAGAAATATTTAGGCGAATATTTTGTCCGCAGACACAATACAAATTCAAATGCAGAATGATGTCAAAACACACCATTGATGCCACCTGTAAGTACAGATAAAGCGATTTCTCGCATATATCAGTTACATTGGCATATTATTGTAAAGTTACTGATAGTAAAATTAGGAGATTATGCTATTTTATAGAAGAAACTGACCAAAAGGATAATATAGGTTTAGGATTTTGTAGCTGTATAAGGAAAATAGAGCTTATATAGAGTACCTTGCAAAAGTCCGAAATAAATTTAAGGGGTTGATGGTGTTCCCTGTCAATAGTTCCCTATAGAAATGGTCTGAAAGATTGACACCTTTCAGACCATTTCTATATTCCGATTGAACTAATAAAAATATTGTACTCCTCGTGGCAACCCTTAAAAATGCGTACTATTGCGTATCGTACGGCACTCTGCAGTTATACCACACAGACATACACTCAACCCGCGCATATCATACGAATATGGCACCTTTGCAACCCCAGAATTCCAAACTTTGTGTCGGAATTCTGTTATACCGGTAACAGAATTCAAACATAAAGTCGTCACTAATATATAAATATACTCCTTTGACAGTCAATGACTCTTATTCCGAGGACATCAAATCATAGCTTTAATCCTTAGACCATAATTTTCTTATGGTTTAAGCTTAAATCTTATTGCAAGTAACTGCCTTCGCTTTTGTTTGTAAATAAAAAGTGGGTCGAAGACACCATTATTAAAATTCCAATCAATACTATAAAAAAACACGACATTAGAATATTAAGTAGCTTAGTGAAAACATATCATCCATTTTGCTCTTTACCTGCTAACAAAGTAACATTTCAAAACGCCTTAGTTAATGTTCGTTTTTTTATTGAACTAATATGTCATTGCTTGCACTACAGGACAAATTAGTGCTAAACACAGAACTCATTAACCTCTCCTCTCCTCTCATTAACCTCTCTAAAGATAGGTCATCTGCTTCAATAAGATAAAATATTTCTTAATATAAAATAAAACATGCATACGGCCCACCCGAGAGTAAGCGGTTACCGTAGCCTATAGACGCTTGTTATAGGTACTACTCACGCCCTATAAATTCAAGTGCTGTAATCGTTGTTGACAGCATAGGACATAAGTCCTGTAGCTCGCAATCCTCGATAATCTCCGGGGGCCTTATACATCTACGGAAATCTTCGGTGAAGTGGGGGTGATTCTCCAGACGGGCATCCCAAATTTGAGAGAAAAACGCCACTATGCTTATATCTCTTAATTAAATTTAGTTAAAAACAGAACAAAGAAGAGAAAAGAAAAAATCTTAACACTTGGCATTTACGCAGAATTGATGACTTCAACTTAAAAAAATAATAATAAAGACACTGATAACGTAGTTCTTGATTTTAAAGCGCTACGGATATTTCCTGTTGATATGTAAGTTAAATAATACTGGATGCTGAATATTGAAATTATTATTTTTAAATGAATAGGTATTCATAATGATGGTATTTATATTTAGTAATTGACGTTATATAACGGAAGACTAGCTTTAATAGAAACTTGAGTACCGAGGCTCATAAGGGGCATTCAATTTGACGACCGGCTGGCCGAGTGATCTGTATGTACCTCTTGCTATACAGGTTACTCGACCAGGGGTCCTGGGTCGAATGCCGGTAGAAGCATATGCTTGTATGATGAGTGCGAGTATTTGTTTACGAGTCATGGATGTTTATATGTTTATTTATTATTGTTCTAATATTTATATGTATACATATTATTATAAATATTTCTCCGTTAGCTAGTATCCATAACACAAGCTCTTAATGACGCTTGCTTTGGGCTAGATAATAGGTATGAACGTAGGATTATTATTATTCATTTCTTGAAATCAGTGTGTGAGCAGTCCTGTTAGTTTACTGTAGTGTGTACTTAATCCCTGAGACACTTTCTTGTCGTATATAAGCGTAGGTAGTATATCGCAAAGATGGGGATCTAATACCACTAATTAATTAATCAGTTATTAAATACAACGCGTGAGTTCTATTATTTTTAAACCGAACGTTTGTTTCTGAATCAAATTAGTAAAGTTTTAAGAAACTCGACCTTTTAATAACTTTTTCTGAAAGTAAAGTAATGGAGCTATTTGCTTATAAATATTTGATGGATGAACAAAGACTTTCGCGCTTTAATATGAAACATATTAAATTATCTTTGTGGGCTTTCTACAAAATGTAAGGGTACCTACTAAGTAAAAATAAAATTAACAAAAAAATAGTACAAAAAAATACAGCTTTCTGTCAGCAGAATTTATTCAGTAGCAGGTAACAAGAATCTATCGGAATCTGAAAGACTAATCATCTAATGAGACACAATCCTTACGTAAATACTTAAGGTACTTAGTATGATCATCAGACTGGTTTAACTGAAACTAGACTTTTGACTCGACGTGATGTTCACTGCAACTTTTAATCAGAACCACTCGCTTTAGTTTATTCACACACCAATGCTCGGAGTGCGAAATGTGGTCCAGGTTTCATAATATAGCCTTTTTAGTGAAAGTTTTATCAAAAAAGCGCGAAACGCTTTATAACGGTCGGCAACAAACGGTCGATTATCTCTGGTATTGCACATAGGATGATAAGATATTTCATATTTTGCCTGGGATGTGTGAAATGCAACGAGAAACGGTAATGACACGTGCAAAAAGTATTGAAAATATGACTGTGAACAAAATGAGTAAAATAATAAATAAATATTATATTATTGTTTCAGTGATAGGTTCGCGAACTGTAAAATTGTGTTTCTGTACTAAAAATTAAACTTATTGAGATTTTACGTAAATAAATCAAATAAATAAACAGTTGCTAATAGACGCACACAACAACACCAGATTGAGAGAAAGGAGATGTTTCATTTTCGGCTATGAACATGTACATGTACATTAAAAAAAATGATTTAAACCACTACAAAATTATTTTAAAGCATCCATAAAAACCAAAAGGCATTATAGGAGACCATATTAAGACATAATCTCTATAAATCTGTGGCCATATTTTTAAAACGTTCTTTTTTAGTCTAGGAATATGGAATTATGGACTCAGTAATCTGTTAGACAGATCAATAAAGTTTTTTGCTTTCTCCTGTATATTTTGATTGGTATAATTATAGAAGTTTGGCGTTATTGTGTGGCCATTATATTGATAGCTATAAAACTGTCACTTAAATCAGAAAGTATTTTGTACAGGAAAACAGCAATAAAATAATGAAAATAAAATAAAAAATATTGTTTATTTTCCATTCCCCTAACTAACTTAAAAACTACTGTACATACTCTTAGGCGGGACTCCATATAAACCTGAAACATCTCCTTTTACCTCAAGATAATAGCGAACACCATAAAAACAATATTTGCAATGATTTTGGTAAACTAAGTAGTAAATTCGTAACGAAACAGTAAACTGCGAGGAATAACAAAGCAAATAGTTCCTGCAGTAACAGCTGCAAAGAAGTTATACATAAATAGAAGCAATAGAAGGAGGGCCTTCTATCTGTATGCTACACACGATTTCCCGTGTCATATTTAGACCTACTTTGTACAGAGATGTAGGGAATTCGGTAACCCAAAATCGGAAATGAGACCACGAAGATTATTTATTCACCAGGTTTTACCGCCCATTATACTAGTAAAGAGGGTGTTGTTTTAGCTAGCGAGTGAAATAATAATTGAAAAGCTGTTTTGAACTCATTTTCTTTTATGAAACTAAAATACGACAGCTTGTAAAATATGTTACAGGCGGTTTTTTCTGTTTTATTTTTAATGTTGTTGTTACAACTAAAATTACAAAATACACGTTTATAACAAATGTATTTTAGATCTATAATCCTTTGAAATATTAATCTGATGTTACCGTATATCTGATGGGAATCATTTTATATGACAGTGTTTATTTGATAACGTTGGGCTGATCTGTTCTGCAGAAAAAGCTCTTAATGATGCTCAATTCGGTATTGCTCGATAAGTTATGTGTGCTTAAAAAAATATTACAATTAGTAAAGAATTCTACGAATCCAAATCCTGCTTTTCTTATACCAAATAAATTGCCTATGGGTAATCACACAGACTATAATTATAAAGCCATTTCTCAAAAAGGCATGTTTATATAATATACTTAGAAAGTTACAATTTTATTTCATACAATCGACTAAATGTTCCATATCATTTATCCAGCCAGCCGGCGTCTACTTAACAATAGAAAACGTATTGGGTCTGGTTTTTCGTTACTTCACAAATCATATCTCACTCACCAAAACTTTCATACAAAATTAAGGATTATTCTTAGAGTTTCATAGACCATCAGTTGTGTGTGATTGTCATTTTGTAGCTTTTTATAGTTTTTCCTATAGGCTTAGAGAAAAAACCTAATGTATTTTTAATAACACTTAATTAGTTATATTATGATCAAATACGTTGGAGAAATAAAAAATCAATAAATATACTGGGTGCTACAGAATTTCGAAATAAAATTTGGAATTCTGGGTTTGCTTTGGGGGGGGGGGGGGGGGGGATTGATGTCGATATCGTAGTGTGTGACCTGCTTGTGTGTGTGCTATAACTGTAATATGCTTAATGCTTTACTTGACAAGAAACACGACCACCCCCTTATATTTTATTTCGGACCTTTGCAACACTCTGTTTAAATTATGGTAACACAACCATTCCATCATTTTCTTATAACCGCAGTACACCATATTTCCTCTGTGAAATATATAGATGATTGCAGTAAAATGTTTGTAATATAACCTATGCTATTGTCGGTACCTTAATTGTAGATATTTACCTTTGCATCTTGAAGCCGTATAGATGATCACTTGTACATGTGACCTACATCGACGATGATGACCTGCGGAAAATATTATTTGATCAATTCAAGTAGAAACTGTAAACTGTATAACTAGTCTACACATATTTTATTGTTTAGTTTCTTGTGGTAATTTCATAATTAGTAGTAGTTATCTGTGTAAGTGTTTTTAATTGTGAATTAAGGTAAATTTCGTAGACCTTTGTTCTTGAATTTTTTGTGACCATAAGGTTTGTAACTTTATTTTAATAAGATTTACATTACATTTGAATGCCAAATTCAAATTTCTCATGTATATACTTACTTTACTCGCAGATTAATAAGTACTGTTAATAGTTGTAGCCATAATATAGTGCTAGGTATTGACTTTGTGGTACTATATAGTCAATGTTTGTAGTGCTTGTGTTTATTAAATAATAATTGTAAAACGAAGGAGCGGATTCCTCTCAACACAGGTTGCTTGAACTTAAAGAGAGGACTCCCTCAACAAACTGTAACATTTTATTGTACTTAATAAATTTATTATTATTTATTATTATTATAGAAACTTAAGTAAGTTACAGAGTTGAACTGCCAATAAAATTACCAAGTACTATGCAGCATGTATGCAACTACTTATATTTTTGACAAGTCTTAGTTGAAATTAGCAGGTTCAAAAATAAATTTGCCAGTAAACTACCTAATGTAGAAAATTTAATTCAATTAGGCAATATCACTTAGATCTTTCTATAGAACTGAAAAAGGTTGTGATATTAATTCTACTTGAAGCAAAGGATAAATTCTATTAAGTTGGAAGCCCGAAGCAGACGGGAAATTTACTTAGAAACCGGAGTTATCGTTGAAGCTAAAAATGTGAAGAGATAGATTTCTTCCTTTTATTTACAAAATTCACAGCACTTACATTTTTCTTAACACCTTTTTAAAACAGAATTCCAATAAAAAGGTATTGCAGCAAAATATGCACGTAATCTAATATAGACTAAATATTTAAGTAGTTACCATCGATTTACGATAAGAGAAATTTATAATTTATACTAATATTATAAAGAGGAAAGATTTGATTGTTTGTTTGTTTACATTGAATAGGCTCCGAAACTAATAGATTGATTTGAAAAATACTTTCACATTTGGAATCCTACATTATCTCTGATGGACATAGGCGTTAGAATATTTTCATAAAGTTAGGGATCCGTATGAATTTTTGATAACGTGTGAAAAAAAAACAAAAAATCTTTTAATGCGTACGCTGCGGAAATTATTGACAATAAAGCGGAGTGATGTACACCAGTTTTATAGAAGACATCAATATCTACAAAAAAATTCAATACTATAATAAGTCTAGCTGTTACAGTTATGTCACAATAACTACTTTTTCATGTTAATTCTGGTCTAATTACGTATCTGGGTGTTAATCTTCATCCAAATAAATCACTATATTCAAGGCTATATCAGTTAGTTAATACCACAAGACAATCAGGGAAGATAGCGATAGCAGTTACTTAGTCAGGAATTTTATCCGTCAAGCTTCAGATTCCAAACACAATTCATTTTTCAACTGTCATAGACCTCTAGAGAGTCTAGATTAGAGGTATAACGCCGCAATGCCGCTTGAAAGATTAAAGGATGGAAAAACTGCTCATTCTACTTTTAAACTTCTGCTATAAATCTTGAGGAACAATTTAGTTGTTCGATAATGGGCCTCTTGGTAAATTACTAAAAGACGCCTAATTGATTATGTGATCCATAGAGCACAGGTACGGCCGTGGACTGAACTTTTAAAAATCTTATCAAGTCCTCTGCTCTCATGGGTGGGATTACTTTTGTATTTGCTGGAGATTTCCGACAGACTCTTACCGTCATTAATAGAGGTACGCGAGCAGATATTATCCAAGCTTGCTTGAAATCATCTCCCTCATGGACTTCGATTGATAATTTAAAATTACGGACAAATATGAGCTCGTCATCTTTATGGAATCATAGATAGTGATTTCCCACAACAACTGCTAAAATTAGACGGCTGACATGACGTTCAGCCATCTGGTTAAATGACTTGGCTAGTTGTCCTTCAGCCATTTCATTGGATGCCGGTGTTAAATGAACGGGCTAGACGTCCCAGTTAACTGGGACGTCTAGCCCGTTCATTTACTGATGGCGATGTGCTCTGGCGTTCTCACTCATCGCAAGACTACAACTGTAATTAAATGTCTTTTTTTTTAAGTTTAACGACTGGTCAGCCTGACTACAATACAAAGTTACAACACGGCTTGTAAAGGTAGCTACAATATTTTTTGTATTCAAAAGTGTAGCGAAACTTCATCGTCACCTTAGACTTTTCGAAGATTCAATATAGTTGCTATACAGTTTTTTACGATTTTGATCTCTATCGCGTTGACATGAGAGACAGAATTTACACGTGATTTTGATGCTGACGGTAGGTACTAATCTACTAATCTGAGCGTGGATAACAACAGCACGTGCATGATATTCCGCTTTTAAGCTTCCATACGCCACGTCACAGTGACTGCTTGCGATCTCGCGAGGAATAAATATAAACGCTCCATGTTCTCACCCTTTAATTAACTATGTAGCTAGTTAGTGTTTATTTTCATTTATGTCCCCGTAATGTTTCCACGAGGAGCTCGGTAGCGTAGTGGTTTAAACGGTCTGGTTTCGATTACGAAACCAAAGCAACTTTCGCAATGGTCGATCCAGGGATGGGTCATCCAAAATTTCTAATCTCGAGCTCCTTCGTGCTTCGGAAGGCACGTTAAGCCGTTGGTCCCGGTTGTTACTGCAACTGCTTTAACCCACCAACCCGCATTGGGCCAGCGTGGTGGTGATAGAGCCCAAACTCCTCATGTGTTTCTCACATGTAGGAAGGCCTGTGCACAGTAGTGCGACGTATATGGTGATGATGATGAATGTTTCCATTCCCCATTGACTGTACAAATTTTGCCATATTTGAATATTGAAAAAAAACCGTACTGCCAAACACAAACACTTTGTATGTTTGTACTATTCTAATTCGGAACTTATTAAATTTAATTGTATAAAAAGCTTAAATTGCATTGTATTTTTTATGGCATGTATTTAACTGTACACATGAAAGAACATGATTGAGGACTAAAAAATATCATTGATTTGATATTTAGGTGAACAGAATAACTTTTAGCGACCCCAAAAAAATTTTTCAATTTTTAGATTTCGAGTATGCAGATATAGTACTTATTGTATTACATTAGAATAGACATTGCGAAATTAAAGTCAATAAAATTAAACAATGACTGCAGTGTATAGTGCTCATCATCTCCGATGTTACATATTTATAACCTTATTGGTCCTGCTATTATTTTTACCTTAACCTTTTATCCCTTACCAGCTCCTCGACAGAAAATCCATTGTTTTTTTGTGCATACTACTTAAAAAGTTTTTGGGGTATGTTAAAATTTTTAACTTTACACAGGGTAATGATATAATGGAACGACACAATAAATATCAGAAATAAAATTATAAAACAATAGCATGTTTAATGTACCTATGTAAATAAATAAATAAATTGAGAGAAACAACATGAAGTCAAGTGCTTCGTAAATTACCACAGGAGGAAACTGCGAGTGGAGACCCTCAGACAGAATGAAATTAGCGCTGGGCCTCGAGAAGAAAGTGCGCCATCTGATAATAACGTATTGTGTTGTCCTATAGCTTTGTTTATTTATATGTTTCAGACAAGGGAACGAAATATCTTTCTTTATGTAACGCAAGTGGAATATTCTACTTTCTTACTTATTTAATTATTTTGTTCCAACAAAGTGATGTGTATGTTACAGTTAAAACACGTTTTTAGTTGTAACGCGTTTAATCTAGTTAAAACTAGTTATAACAAAACACACTTTGTTAAAACTGAAATTTCCTAGTTATAACTGGAGTTCGCTTCTTTAAATACTATATTAAAATTTTAGATAAAACTAGTTCTAACGTTAAACTTAGTTAAACTACTATTAGATACACTTGTTACTCTTCAGTTTACCAAAACGATTCCGGTTATACGTGGTCATAAAAAATAACCTTGAACCTACCGATCACTCAAACAGCAGAGACAAATCTCACTGATATTCATTCCTGAATAGCTGTTAATTCAAGTTGTTACAAAGGTATTTAGTGAATACTAGTTTATAAATACTAACTCATAATGGGTTTCAACTGTAACATATACATTTCCTCAAGCTTACGTACTCACACTGATAAAAATATTTAACCAAACTACTTAGATTAAATTAGATATAACCAAAACTGAGCGATGTCATTAGAGTTTATTTGATGAATGAAAACGGTGATACTAACGCAATCTCTATGCAACTTTATTTTTGGCTATGTGTTAACCTATGTTATGTAGACACTTTTTTGAGCTACCTGAGTACCCTGAGCACCCCTAGCGTGAGAGTAGATAAGTATGTTTACTTGGGTCAGGAAATAAGAATGGGAAAGGAGAACCAGCTCAATGAAATCGATAGACGTATACGATTGATGTGGGCCGCTTACTCGAGATTGGATTTTGCTTTTCGAATGAGGATTTCATTAGAAAAAAAGGCCAGAATATTCAACCAGTGTATCCTGCCAGTGTCAACTTAAGGAGCTGTAACCTGGGTCCTAACAAGAGGATGTATTAATAAAACACAAGTGGCCCAGAGGGCATTAGAAAGGAAATCGGTGGGGGTTACACTTAGGGACCATAAAACAAACGCATGGCTTAGAGAGGCAAGCGGTGTTGCAGATGCCATCAAGCGTGTGGCGGGTGTTAAGTGGCGTTGGGAAGGTCATGTTGCTCGGAAACATGGTTCCTGGTGCAAGACGGTCTTGGAGTGGCGGCCTTGGGGGGAGAAGCGACCTAGAGGTAGACTGCAGATGCGCTGGAAGGATGACGTAAGGAGGGTGGCAGGAGGTAATTGGATGCAGACAGCACAAAACCGCGATAAGTGGCGGCAGCTGAAGGAGGCCTACACCGTAATGGTTGAAAACGTCTAAAAAAGAAAGAAGAAAAAGACCTCTAGCACGAACACTTTTAAATTTTGAATCGCCATCGTATCGAATAGTTACGTTAGCTTTTGTCACGCTTTTATTTGAAAATTTATTCGTGCGTGAATGATACAATTACGATTCGAAATTTAAATGTTCGTGCTAGGGGTACAGGTAGTTGAAAGTTCAGTTATCATTATTTTCAGTGCACCGTTTAACATAGGAAAAACTTTAGTACTATGTGCGACATGGTGAGTTAGATCCACAAAGCTTAGAGGAATCATTTTTGTAGGCAGTAAAGTGTGCAAAAAAACAATACCTCCTTTATTCTTTTACCATGATTTGTTTTGATGAGTCAATCTTATAGGAAAAATGTGCCTTGAGGAAGTATAGAAATCCTGTATTTTTTACAGTAAGTAGGTAATTGTGTTACTCATAGGTTTTTTTTAACGACTATTGCTGTTGGTCGCAGATGGCCTTTACAGCGTAACAGGGGTTTTAAGGAGGCGAGAACCTTGGTGAGTCCTCAAGCGAGGGGCGAATTCGCCTCTGGAGGATTTCTAATCACCAGGCATCTCCTCCGGGGGAGGTGTCCCGCTGACTCTTAGAGTCTCCAGGGAGCCATGACTCATAGGATTAGTAAGTTGAAGCGACAGTGGGCAGGGCACATAGCACACAGAACAGTTGGGGCGTTAAAGTACTATAATGGCGACAACTTAACGGAAAGCGCAATGTAGGACGGCCTCCCACTAGATGGACAGACGACCTGGACAGGGTCGCCCAGAGCCGTTGGATGCAGGCTGCGCAGAACCGTTCCATTTGGAAATCGATTGGGAGGCCTTTGTTCAGCCAGGGGACATAATAGGCCGATGTGATATTGATGATGAGGTAAGTGTCATGTCGGCGCATTAGCCGCATCATCGACGCTCGACCTTCAGCGGTGACCGCGGCGGTGCGGCGGAGGGGACACATTGATCCGGCTCGAAGGACCAATGATTAGGCCCTACTGGGTTATGTAAATAAAAGGAGTGGACTGTATAATATAGGCAGGCTTTACTACTGTCACAATACAATATGATATATATATCAAGGGACACCCAATGCTTATAATGCCGCGAAGCTAAGTGCGTGTAGAATGGGAACCCGGACCCGCGCGATGTGTCCCCTCCGCCGCACCGCCGCGGTCACCGCTGAAGGTCGAGCGTCGATGATGCGGCTAATGCGCCGACAGTCATCCCAAATCACTTCTCAATGAAATCACGTTACAACTACTTTTTAATATCATTATTAATATTTCAAAGCTGGTTAAATCAGATTTATTAAAGTAATAATAATAATATTCATACACTCGCACCTATTATCTAGCCCAAAGTAGCTTGTGTTATGGATACTAGTAGATAACGGAGAAATAATGAAAATAATATCTAAATAAATATTACAAATAAACTAAATAAACATATAACATTCATGACTCGTGAACAAATGCTCGTACTCATCATACAAACATTTGCTCCCACCGGGATTCGAACCCGGGATCCCCGGCGGAGTAGTCTGTATAGCAAGGGGCACAGACCACTCGGCCAGCCGGTCGTCTATTATTTTTTTTATTATTCCTCACTTTTGTTTCTACACTTTGCATTATTACAAGAAAAATGCGACAATTGAGTCCTGTGTAATTTAATCAAATAACATCGAGAATCACGAGCACTATTATCTGTCTATTTCTCTTACAACTTGTAATATAGTGCTACAAAAAGTAAATGGGAAGTAGATGAACACGTGGCTTATATCAAGATAAGGCGGAGCGACATCTTCACTTGCCTTTAGGAGAGTTTTTCATGACACAGTGAACACAGTGAATGAAAATTAGAATCTGCCGGAATATCCCATTATAATTTTATCTCTCTCTAGTCCAATCTATTACGTCAAAGGCGTTTGGAAAAAAATCACAATAATGGACATTATTCTTTAATTAGTGGTAAACCCTAATACTGCCCAAATTATGTCAACGGACGGTTTAATATAGACATTAAAATTATTATGTATTACTTCCGCATTACAATGAATAACTGAGGCTCCATATACAGTGCAATCCGTCGTTGCGATGGATCGCAATGCGCCAAGACGAATCGCTTCGATTTACAAAAACCTGCTATCGCGGACAGAGACCCAGAATAATTCAGTACGTGCCGCCAGCCTTATTGTAAAAATGGAAAACGAACTTGTTTTAAGTTAAGAAGATCGATACAATTCTAACCCGTCGAGAAGTTTTTTTTATTTGAAAACAATTTTTTTTTTTAATGCAAAATGTTGTTTTATATGTATTTTCGTTTCGATCAAGTAAATGGACAAGCTCTGTCGATTCGTTGTTTCGCTCGATCTGAAACGACGAAGTGCTTGTGTTGGTGTGCACTTGTAGGATCATAATAACAAAAGTAAATTTGATGTAAACGAAGTTAATAAAATCATCTATTTCGCACCATAGTGCATTGGAAGTGTTTGTTACACCAGCATTTCAATGCAATATTTACAAAATTAAAGAAAATACTAAAGACATGGCTGTATGGCCTTGATCCCTTTCAGGAAATAATAACTGAAAGAAATTTAAGACGGGTTTTATAAACAACTAGATGACAAACAAGCTGAAGGCCCAAGGTGGTAAGCGGTTGGTCATAATCATAGAATACATAATTTTATAGTTTTAATAGATACAGCGAAATTGATAAATTTCACAGATTTCTATACAATTAAGTACGTAATACCTAAAGGACCCAAGTTCAAACGAAGAGGCCTTATCCGGCAATGAATTGTTGTGGGCTGATGATGATATCATATACGGCCCGCCTGATGGTAACCGGTTAAAGATATCGAGGCTTACAACCCCAATAGAAGTACAAAACAAGTTCTGACTTATCTACCACAGGAACACAAAATGATGAAAAGTGTAGGTAAATAACAATTTTTTTAGTGCAGTACTTGCGATACTTTAGCTGCGACACTATGTAAGGTAGGAGTGCTTAGGAAAGCTATAAATAATCTCAAGACAAACGTTATAAGCGATTACACTTTATTTTATCGTAAACACAATTGCTTGCAACGTCAACAGGCCCCTCGAAAGGGTCATACGATATTTATTACTGAACCAAGTCTTGGAGTAATTGGTTGAAGGTACTACACAAACACACACTTAAACTAAGCGGCAAAATAATTTGTCTTCTACGTATTTTATTCTACCTACTGAATTGCTCTTTTCAAACAATTTCACTATCGCTGGCGCTGGCTTCCTATACGGAAACTCGGGAATGCCTCGAGGTGGCTTTGAGCGGCTGTAAAACGTCATTTCACATTCCAAACTAAAAGGAAAGGAAGTCTGGTAAATGTGTAGTTTACCGGAAACTCTTAGGATGTTATACACATTACCACTGGACGCAATAGTCCGTTAAATTATTAAAGTTTAAAATTCAAATATAAACTAGATTCGGAATTTCGGAATATTTAAATAATATCCCATAAGCAGTTATGAAATAAATACGTTTAAAAATTTTAATTTTATGAATACTATTATTGAATACTATATGAATACTTGTAGATACAAATGAATGATTAATTGAAATGATTTCGAGACTGAGTAATTGGTGACCGATTAATTGCAATCGAACCATAATATTATATATAAATAAATAAAACTAACTGCAAATAAAAATCAAATTTCTAATAAAACTAGAATGATGTAATGAACTTGAACACAAAATTTTTAAAAAAAGGTAATTAGGTAACTAGTTCATAAAAAAATATTCAATTTTTCAGTAACTTTGCTTCATGCGTAAACTTCAATGAGCAATAATGACCCCGTTGCTTTAGTTTCATTTTTCTAGACCTATTACGGACAACTTTATGTCTAAGAAAAGAATCTTAACAGTATTTATTTACTTGTATAAACTAAACTTACAAAAAAAAACATTACAAAAATTTTGGGCCGGAGCTAATTGGTGTACATGCCTTCTGAAATGTATTTTAAGTAGCTGGTTGAAAAACATAAAAATATTTCTTTTACTTTCTCTTGACTATTGTATTTTCAGAAAACCCAGGTTTTATTTCTGAAGATCATAAATAAATTAATAACTTCATACAAGCATTAACCGAAAATTCACAATTGACCTTACATTACATTATGTGTAGAAAGATTGCGAACTACGCGCTCTTCGCTCTCTATCTCAAAAACGGTCCAGCGAAAAAAAATTATTGATGTAAAATTTGTTGCAAATTCTATGTTCTACAATTTTATAATACATGCTAACCTTTTACCTGCTCCAGTCGGCGCTATACGACAAACAATACAAGCCAATTATTCCCATGAAATATTGTTTATTCTACTAATAGTGAAGTAAAGTATGAAAACTTTTAGACAATATTCTTATCTAAATAGTTATCAGAGAAAATGTCTCAAATAACAGACATTTCCAAATAATTTGTAAATAAGAACAAGATAATTTATATTACTTATACGTTAAGAGTCAATTTCGACGCCCGAAATATTGATAACAAATCAATGAAAAAAATCAATCAGAACTGTAAATATTACGACAATTCAATTTCTAAAAGTGATATTCCCATTACTAAATATTGTTTAGTTGAAGAAACTCACGATGTGTGTAGAGGAGAACATATTTTAAAAAAAATAAGATTAAAAAGTTAATTTTATTAGGGCACTTATTGTTTGCTAATTTATATAAAAATCCGCGCAAACTAATTAGCCTTGCAGTACTATTTGAAAGGGTTCTCTTGAAATAAGTTTGCCTTGCGGACGATAACAATAGATATTCAATTATTTAGGAGTCTCTTTTCTTATTGCATTTTTTTTACTCTGGATTGGAAATCACAGTATGCAGACTCAGTATTCAATTAATTAGCGCCTCTATCAATATGACTTTTCATACATAGGCTCAATACGAACATAAGAACGGACAGAAACGAAAGATCCGATTCTAATAAGACTTTACATGCCTATGTGAGTATGTCAGGCTAGTCTATTTTTTCGTAACTAGTACAATATAAAATAAAAAAGAGGCGATATTTCAGTAACTTTAAACTTTACTTCATGCGTAAACTAATTGAAACTTTATCGTTCAGGAATGTCAACGCTTCAATGAGCAATAATGACCCCGTTGCTTTAGTTTCATTTTTCTAGACCTATTACGGACAACTTTGTGTCTAAGAAAAGAATCTTAACAGTATTTATTTACTTGTATAAACTAAGCTTACTTAGGCTAGCCTGAGAAGTTGTCAGAGGATTTTTCGAATTCTAATAAAAAAGTAGGAAGTGATTAGCGATTCTTGGTAAGGATGAAAAATCACATTTTAATGTTTTTGATGTTTTTAAACGCCTACTTTATAGTAACAATTACAAATAAAGAAACAAAACAATGACAATTATGAGACGCGGGTTCGATTCCTGCCTGGAGCATTTATTTTTCATCGTTTTCTATAAAGTAGGCGTTTAAACGCATCGAAAACCATATAATGTGATTAAAATAGCTTTTCTCACATTAACTGCAAGTTTAAAATGCTTGTAAAAGTATTCTTTCGGATCACTAGAGTTCTTAACTTCAATGAGTGGTGAGATAAACGTTGCTATAAAAACGTTAAGAAGGAAGGATAGAAAGCGGTGAAGAAATAAGCAGGTTGTAACTAGTTCTCCGGTGGCGTAGTGGTAACCGCGTCTAGCCGGACACCAGGAGACGTGGGTTCGATTCCCGCCTGGAGCATTTTGTTTTTTTTATCGTTTTCTTTCTTTATTTGTAATTTTTACAATATAGATGAAAAATTGAAGGTTATTGTTAATCAACTATTAAACAGTTTTCCGAAAAAATCTCTGTCAACTTTTTAGACTGGCCTGAGATTTGTCAATCGCTATCCCTATTGCGAATAATAAAAGTAATAGAAAATGTATGGGATTTCACATTTTCGCTCAAAAGTCAATCGGGCATATGTGAAATCCTATACATTTTCCGTTTACACTGAATAAAATAACAACTGAACTTTCGACTACCTGTAGCTTAAAAAAAGTGACTACACAACATATGGTAACATCAAGCCAAAAATAAAGTTGCGTAGAGATACCTATACCGTTTTGCTAAATCAAATATACTGTTATTACGATTCGCTAAACCTTGCATAAAAGTGATCACATTAGTGTGAGTACTTAAATTAAGTAATCTATAGATAGCAATGATGTTTGTGGTGTTTCATAAGGCACGCCACAAAAGACCGTAAAGACTAAAATTATTGCTAGTGTCAAGAATGACTGTGGACAATTTAACCGGCCTTTCTAGTCTAGCTAGCATTCTCAAGGTTAACAGCCACTGAATCACCACGTTTGTCAATAACTTCACCCCAGACATGCGTTGAATACGCTAGAAGATCACTGAACGTAACGGATCAACGGAGAAGAACGGAATGGACAAGTTCTTCTAGTTTGAGAAAAATATTTAAGAGACGTCTAATTATTATTCAAATGGTCAGTTGTTTCATTCTTTGGAAGTCAGTGTACAAAATACATGTCTGCTCTACTCGCAAGCCCAACTGGCTACATACACGTTTTATGAAGCTTTCATGAGGTAAAATTGTATATTATTATGAAAAAAAGTAACTAAACCCCATTGCGGAACGGATGCTTTTGAACTAGTTCTATAAAAAATTATAGAACTAGTTTAAAAGCATCCGTTCATGATCCAAAGCGTTATAAGCCACCAAAGTTAGATTAAGGTTGCTTTCACACTAAACTTATTCCTCCAGATATACACATTCGACATAAGTTAAAGTGATTTTATTCAAAAGTTCGTTTGCCCATATCAATGTTTGTATGTCTGAGACCTCTTACCAGGCTCTTGAGTACTTGATCGTAATTATTCTACAGGGTTACTTTAAAAATAAAAACAGACGTACTTTTATTGTTTTACCATGTTTTTTTAAAGAATACAGTGCTAAGCTACTGAATTAAAAAACAGCGAAAAATTTGTATTTTAAAACAGTGGGTTATATAACAAATGCGGCAAAACATTTTGGATAGAATAACGCTGCTGACCTTGGATAAATGTTTATATGTATTAAATAATCATAATATTAATTTTCTTCTGTAAGTGTGCTTTTTTCTGGCTATTTAAAATATATATTTTTTTTAAATATATGTATTTATTATAAAAATTCAATGATTTCTACACATTGTTCGGTGACATAGAAACTTGTTGCTTGAAACACGAACTATTTTACAACGAAGTGTCCACACAGACTATATTTTCAAATAACTGTAACAAGAATCTAAAATTACCGGTATCATATTGTTTTTCATCGAGTTTTCTTTGCTCTCAAGACGAGGTTTTGTGCGATATTATAGTGTTATACGGATGTTATTTATTTTATTTTTATTTTTATTTTATTATTTAACATTTCATAGTGTAAATATTCACGAGTGTAGGTAAGAAATGAAATAGCAAGTAGGTCGGTAGTAAATACATTATTTTTGTTCATGTCACGAGCCACCGCAGTCCTTTCAATTAACCGAAACCAGTAAACTCAGGTTTAAAACAACTCGATGCTGCATTCCGTACAAAAAAGAGACTCGGTATATGAAAAACCTTTTCAATCCTATTAGTGTTTGATACTAACAAACACAGTATAAACACAATATGCGATAGGCCATAGGTTTGCTTATGTAAAATAGTGATCACTGCTATTTCAATGGGCGCAAACAAAATTAAAACATCTTCATTTAATTTTATTATTGAATACAATATCTCAAAAATAAAAATTACTGAGATTGCCATTAAAATAGGATTAAAAATATTCAAGTAAGATTATTTTTAAGTCCAGAATTTCCAGAATATCTCCGAAAATCTAAGATACGTACTCAGAATTTCACCAAAATAAGTAAAGTTAAATACTTATAACCTTTTATACTACCACATGGAACAACACAATTACGTCTTATTATTTAGTTGATGCACCCAGAAATATTGTTCGACACATTTCATAATAAGAAGTCTTATTTTTAAATTATTATAAGTTATTTCCTAAGAATTGGGAATATAAATTTCCGTTTTTGTTTTTAGTAAGCCTATGTAAGCATAAATTACCGTCATATTTGATTTGTTGTCTCTATTCTCTAATAATACTATAGTGGCACAGCTAATGATTAACCAGAGTTGAACAACAAGTCCAATTTGAAAATAAAAACTGTTCACGATAAATAACATTTTAATTTTCATTACAAACAGTTTATCATCCCCTACCTGTAGCTTACTTAGACTTTAGTCGCTTGTAACTAGAGTCAAATTCGAAGACCGCTTGATGTTCTGTTGACTGAACCACGAATCAGGTTTCGGGACGCGTTTAAATCGTATTATTAATATGGGTTAGTCGCCAGTTAACCTTAATTAATAATATGATAACATAGCAATTTCATGGAAAACGTTTTCTCCAAAAATAGACTGCGCTTGCAAAATTCTTAGTGAACAAAGAGGTTTGAATAAAAAAAAGTTCGTCACCTTTTCTTTAAGGGATTTAGGTGACGTCAAGAAAGTACCTACTCGCAGCTGACGTCATGTTTCGGTCTGTCAATGGTGCGTGATTTCAAGGGCTTCAAATTTTTAAAAACATCTTCAAACATTGTGGTGGTTAGGTTTTTCTTTAAGCAACAAGGGTGATAAACAACTATAAAGCCGCAGTCCCACTGTTACCAACACAATGGTTCTTCGATGACTTTAGGTGAAATGACTCACCACAAGAACACAAGACAATTTATTTATAGAAAAAGAAACTAGAATAAAACCATGTCTTCAGGCGGAGACTGAACGCGCGACCTTTCACAATCCGGGTGACTGCTGTCTAACCATCTGAGCTACCGAGGACTAGGGATGATCCTGTGAATTTCCTTTCGTCCCTCTGTATATGTGTTAGAAGCTAATATCTAACGTTATATTAATGGGGGTGTTGCCTAATTTGAATATCGCGCTATTTTCCAAAAATTTCGATAATATACGCTGTTGTTACCCATAAAACAATTAAAATTTTTCTTTATTTGTTATTCTTACAATAAAGTAGGCGTTATAAACACACAAAATCAAACATTTAAATGTGATTAAAATGGCTTTCTCAACTTGACTGAAAGTTTAAAAATGCCTGAAAAAGAATTCTTTCAGATCACTTGAGGTGTAAATTTCAATAAGTGGTGAGATAATCGTTAGTCTAAAGACGTTAAAAGTAAAAAGCGGTGAAGAAATTGGTAGGTTACACCTAGTGCTCTGGTGGCGTAGCGGCTATCAAGTCTGTCCCGGAGCCGGCCGGATCCCAGAAGACGAGGGTGAGATTCCCGCCTGGAGTATTAAAATTTTTTCATCGTTTTCTTTTTTGTATTTCTTTTAGCTAGTTCTTGTGGAAAGTTTTGAGACGGTGCTATATGCACGAGTGAGTGGAAAATAATTACCTCACTCTATATATAACTAACTCACTCTTACGCGTATAACTATCTCACACTTACACAAACAAAACATACAATAGGAATGTTTTTATTCATAGTTGTATTAATTAATGTAAGCAATCTAACATCATTATAATTTTTAATAAATGATTATTTTTATATTCTTTTTTAATTCAACAATATTCCACAGCTTCACGTTCTATTATTTCTGGAAACAACTTAGCACCAACTCCAAAAAATATATTTCTATGTGATGAGTACCTACTAAAATTTAATTATATTATGCTTTTCAGTTATTTGAAGTCGGTTTTAATATTTAAAAGTCGGTTTTAGTTTTAATTTTTAATATAAAAAAATTATGGGACCAAATGGGAACTATTTCGCATCAAACAAAAAAAGAATCACGTAAATCGGATCAGTAAATAGAAAAAAACCATACCAACCGAATTGAGAAGAACCTGCTCGTTTTTGAAGTCGGTTAAAAAATAAAAAATATATGCCACTGAAATATAAATATTTTTGCGCAATCGAATCAGATAACTTGTTTCTGTCTTGTGCTTGGCTTCACACATCCCTGTTTGAATATTCACTCCTTCTCAGTTCGAGTGACTTAGCGGCAGTTGCTCTCACGTTTCAATATTCTATTTCTATCTAATAGATGTTTCATAGTCTGTAAGGAGCAATAGTTTTTCAAAAGTGACTACTAAGGTCCTACTCATAAGACTGCATTTGATAGACTCAATGCAATTGAACATTCTCTACGATACAACGAGACGCATACGCATCATGATGTAGTGGTCCTGATGCATTTCAATCGAATTTTACGGTAAAGATGGGGCATAATTTTAATTACTATTGTGAAGTTTACCCTTGAAGGGAATGTCTCCTAAATCGAGTACAGGTAAAAGTTTTCCTTTACCATTTTGAGCTCATGCCCGTAGCGTATTGCCACACGGTGACTTAACGCGTTAAAATGCAATTAACGTGTGCTGCAAACGTGATCAAGTCACATCCTGTATATCTGCACACGTTCATCAATTGCTATGATCAGCAGAGTGTACATTGACACTTGATTGCTTCTGTTGTTGTTAATACTCGTGAGCGCTTTTATAGATTAAAAAGTTCCTTTTTTTCAATCAATAGTTGTGGAACTCAGAATATCACATGTTTCTGAATCGGTGAAATACACTGGAGTGTGTTTACAAGAATGGTAGTATTATTTAGATAATAGGAGATCATAGAAATGAAGATAAAAAATAGTTACCACTTGCTAAGGATTATAATGTCTTATGTCTCTAACGAAGAATATTTGTTGTTTCTAATGGAATAAATATTTTGAGTTCGATCATTTTTAATCTAGCAGTAGGTACGATATAATATTGAGAACCTATATAATAATATGTTTTTCGTACCACTTGCTCAAAAAAGTGACATTCTATGCCACAAAAAGCAAACATAACAATAGTCATTTTTAATCTGTTAAAAACAGGGAAAGAAAATTGTACTGAATTTCATTCATCCTCTAGGGATGTATCTACTACATCTGTGTTTACACCATTGAGTTTGTATATAAAGCATTATACATCTTTTTAAAAAAGGAATTAGTAGATTATTAACCAAGGGGATAAATGTACCAAACAAAAATGTAACTCTCTCTATCAATAATTGGACCAATAATGTTTCGAATCTTAACTTTTACTTTTGTCATTATTTTTAATAAATGCTTATCTCATATTATTATTGTGTTAATTTTTTCGCCAATGGTACGAAAAGTAGAGTATTTTCCTCGGTGATAAAGCTGTCTTAGTCTTGAGTGAACTTAAATCCCTCGCTACACTCAGGACTCGTCTTAAATCCCTCGCTTTGCTCGTGATTTAAGTTTTTAACACCCTCGCTACGCTCGGGAGTAAACCTCGAGTCCTTCGTTACGCTCGCGATTTAAATCGTCACCCGCGACAGAAGACACTGCTTTATCCCCTTGGTTAATAATCTACTATTCAATAATATCAAGACATATGTAAACATTCACGAGTCAAGGAAAAAGACTAGACTTGGTTATAACCACCATCTTACTCGGTAGCGTTTTGACATAAACCTCCTGCTGCCAGTATCATAAACAAATTTCGCATATAAGAACATCAATGCACTTACCTGTAACCAAAAATAAGAAAAAAGGAGATAGTAAAGTATTGGGCTGGGTCATGAGCACCATTTATATATTTATTTAACAATTTAATACACACAATATAAAGTGATACATAGTAATAGAAAGAACGAACGCCGGTGCTACTTATTTCTAAAGAAATCTCTTCCAGAATGTGGACAAAAAAGTACATATTAACACGGTGTCCTTTATGTCACAAGTCTCTTTTATTTTAGTTAGTCCAAAAAAATACGAAATTTTATTTCATATTTCGACCGTGAATGTTTTGGATGTGCTTATTGATTTTTCCCTTTGGTTGAGTGTTTATGTGGATTTTTGGAATTGTTTGACCCTGTCCGAAAAGCAATAGCAGCAAAATTCAACGTCATGTCGTAAATAAGCACAATCAATTACGTTAAAGATCAGCGAGGTAATACTGCCTCATTGTTTTGGAACACTTCATGGGATTTAGGCTGGTGTCTTTTTTTATTTTTAGTTAGGTTAGTTATTCAAAAGTTATAATCAATAATATTGACGCTGTTACGTTAGGCTTATTTCTGTGTCAATTATTATTTATATAAACATCGTTGTTATTTTAAATACATCAGCCACTTAACATCAGGTGAGTGTGGGGCCAAATATTTACCTATAAATTACAAAAAACCTTCACAGCACACCCTTCTCTTTGGGGCGAGTAAACATATCTTTTTATCCTCACTTTTATGCAGGGGAGGTAGATATTTTGCAAAATAATAGCCCATATTTTCTTCTTGTCTCTTAAAACGCCTATGACATCAAAGAGGCAAACGCACATGGCAACACTTCGAGGTTTTTTTTTTATTTTGCTAAAGAACCCTTAACCCTTAAATTGTATAATTAAGGATCAGTTGCTCGCACCTGTAGCACAATCCTCTAGCGTGATACGTCATATAATTGTTTCTGGATCTGCAGCCGTAGTCTAAGAAACATGCATACACATGTATCTTTCAACAGTGTAATATTTAACAGATTTTCTTTAATGTATACTCTTACATTAAACAAATTTTGTTAAATATTACTATAATATATTATTACTATATTATAACTCTATAATGACTGTCGATGGAAGCCGGAGGACTATTAAGGTACTTAGGTAGTAAAATAAAGCAAGTAGTTCCTTTTTACTTCTAGCTAAATCTGAAATTATTATCATGTTACGGAACCATTTTACACGAGAGGTTAATTTACAGTATCGATGCCGTAGCTGAACTGCTGAACGTTATCAAGTGTACTTCGTAGCATTGCTACGACGCATAGCTATTAGGTACTTGCCGTAATTAGGTCGTAGCACAATTATAACGTCTTAATTAATTCTGGAGTTGATAATAGAGCATTGGTTTTAAATTATTGCTCTACTTTGATTTATTTTAGAAGTGCCTACTACTTTAAAGGAGTTTCGTAAATTTGTGTTTTGATTAAAATATGCTGAAAGGTGATATTAAACGTTTCTATGGGATTTGGGCCAGCCCATGAACATGATTTGATCGTACAGTTGTTTATTCCCGGTCGTCCACACCCTGTCGTCCCCACTGGGTACGAGTGGGAGAAAAAAGTTTCGTTTTTTTACCACTCGTACCCAGTGGGGACGACAGGCTGAATCGTCACCACTGGGGACGAACGAAACTTTCTTCTAAAACTTGTACCCAGTGGGGACGACAGGGTGGGGACGCCCGGGAATAAACCTTATTTTTGTAAGAATCAATCTTACCTTATCATTTCCATAAATCGTGACTGATAGAAGCGGCAAAAAAGATTTTGGTTTCCTGAAAAACATCACAGACCATTTTTAAGAAAATAAAATGCCAATGTCAGTATCCAATTTAATTTTTTACGACTTTGCGTTGAATATTGTCGTTTTATTTCTTCATAGCCAGGGTGAAACAATTATGAAAAACCACGAAACACTTCAAGCTCACCTAAAACATTTACAAACAGAATGACAATTTAAATAAATATTAACATGACATTGAAGTCAGTTTTTAATAGCGCTAATGTGGCTATGAAATACGCACTTTTTACCCCTCGGCGAAAAAGAGGAGTATTATAAGTTTGACGTGTCTGTCTGTGTATCTGTGTCTGTCTGTGGCATCGTAGCTCCTAAATAAATGGACCGATTTTGATTCGATTTTTTTGTTTGAAATCTGACTGATTCTTAGCTACAATTTATGACATCAGTTCAGGCGTTCGATGACTATCAGCTCATTTTCTAAATGATAACTTTTATCAAACACCACATTAGACAGGTTTTAATCACTTTCACAGTTCTGATTAATTTGAAATTTGGCGTAGTGTCACTTCGGTGACATTCCCATGACATAGTAACCTTGAGCTGATCCTATACTATCAAAAAGTCAGCGGGATCGTTAATTTTTCAGAAACTTACAGCAGATAATGCGTGTTTGCGCTCTTATGAAAAGTCTCAATAGATAGATGATTAATGATGCCGGGGGTTTCTTAAAAATTTTAATTTCATATTTTTTGGGCACTTTTATGACTCCATATTACCATTTTATACAATACTTATTTTATTTCGTTTTTATGCAATAAAATAAAAGAGTTTTGTGTTATTCAAAGGAAACCATGTTAATCAGTACATTATTGTCTACAATCTGAAATGGTGCTCATGAGCTGGCCCAAAACTTTGTAATCTCCTCAATACGTTTTTAGCTTTTACTTAGATTTATCTGTTGTGGATAATAATGATATCAAACAAAGCTCTCCCACCTTAATATTCTAGAATATTCTAGACCTTTAGTGAAGCTTTGACTACAAAATTAAATACCACTCAAATAAGTAAGTCAAAGCTTTTTGTTACTTAATATTATTATGATTCATGTATACTTTTAATAATTTAACCATTTAGTACATACACAAAACTTTAACATAGCTACTATATAAATAAAAATCAACGCTTAAATGTTTGTCCCTTACGCGTTCCGAAACCATTGATCTGATTATGATGAAACTTTCGTATGGTGTTCTGAAGATACGCGCGAAGGTTCCTAGATTATAAAATATATTTTTTTTCTCTTTACGGGCATTGCAAAGCATGCCTGGTGCAGCTAGCACCACGTAAATGGGAAGAACTGTACAAAGTACAAAAAGACGTAGCTTTTATTACTACTTTTATCTAGACATGTTCTCGAGTAAGACGTATTAAGAAGAAGGATCTTATAACTGAGAGAGATACATACCTGCCGTTCTTCATTTACACAACATGAATTTATTTGAAAAATAAATAGGAAAATGTCATTATAATTATTGATGAGTTTTGGAAATTAATAAATTATTTTGATTAAGTTTGTTAACCATACAATTTCAACAATATTGATTAGAGCTTTGACAGGCCACTGCAAACTGAACAGACGCTTATTCAACCTAAAACTAATTCATTCGGATGTTTGCAGATTCTGTGCACTGGAGCGCGAAACCGCAATGCACCTCCTTTGCAACTGTGGACCTTTAATTCACAAACGAAGCCTTCATCTGGGGAGACACACTATTGACCCAAATAAAGTTAAGACTCTTGAGGTTTGGAAAATCCTAAAATTTATGGAAAGTGCCCAAATCAAGGTTTTATTATAAACTATTGGCGGCAAGTCACAATATATCTTTTAGGTAGCAGTGACAAATCAGTCTTAACAAGACCGAAAAGCCCCAAATACAAGATAATAATATTAATAATAACAACTTTCACAAATCCCTTTGATTTGAAATTTTGTTAACTGTCGATTTGGTGGTTTTTTCAAGACATACTAACCTTGAGCTGACCCTATACTATCAAATAGTATGCGAGATGCTGAATTCTTCAGAAACTTACAGCAGATATAGAGTGTTGGGCTCTTATGAATAATTTCAATGAGATGATGTTAGCCAGATGATTAATAATACCGGAAGTAATTTAAAATGTTCAATTTCATATTATTTCCAAAAAATACCCTCTAAGACTCTCCATTAGTCTCCATACGCTCTTAAAATTTTGGAATAGCAACGATTTCCGACCACCTAAATTGTATCAAGTGGTAAAAGACGGTAATCGTTTTATATTTTCCGTGATAAAATCTTGCGATGCTCTAGCAGGATATTCTTCGAATGTTCTGCTATACCTTAGTATATAACTTAGTATGTTCTTTCGGTGCTATAAAGATATTTACAAAGTATTTTATGTTTTGTTAACAAACTCATGCACATGTACCACTGTGTTGAGAAAAACAAAGGCAGATTCAATTCATTTTATTTAAATTTTGATGTCACAAAACTAATTCTTATAACTTTATTCTGTCATTATAATTCTTCACTGCTGTACAATAATATTATATTGTATCATATTTAGGTACCGAATACTTTGCGATGAAAGAAACTAATTAGTTTTCTTATTTTGATTCCCTGAAATTAAAATCGCGCTGTTCCTTTCGCGGTGTTCGTGTTTTTATAGGATTTGACAGCGTAATTATCGTAAGGCGTAGGTTTAACTAGGTATTTCTTTTATTATTGCAGAATAAGTAATCAGAAGAATTTAGTAGGACTTTTGCTCATAAATATTTTTTTCTAATCAAATTAAAATAAAAAGCTTAGTTTTCATGGTAAAAATAAAACCATTAATCGCCCAATGTCCAAAGACGCACATTTAAGATCTTCTTGATTTTAAAATTGTAAAGTGACAAATTAACCTATATTTCACTATCAGCGCCATAAAATGGAACTTGCTTAGCAATCATCAGAGTGGAGCTTAAGACTGAACGGTTCGGAATCTACTTTAACCATCAACAATCAGGAGACCACCAAACGGTACGAGGCCTATAACAAAACGTAGGAAAAAGATTAAGAAAATGATAAGTTACGGAAGAAAAAATAGTAAATATACTCTCAAAGCACTTAGTTAGCTGTCAATGTTTGTTGTTTAATGTATTCCTAAGTAAAAGTTCACTTGCAAAGAGTATTTACTTCTATCTATATAAAGCGCCTTGTTTATCACCCAATTTTAAACATAGATAAATCTCGTTCTACCTTCTCAAATATTCACGAGCTTAAGCCCACGCTATCCAACCGGATTTTTGATGTATGGAAAATAGAATATTTCCTTTACAAAAGCTGCCTCACCCAAGGTGAGTTTTCGGCTTCGAAATATAATATCAAAGTCGTAAATGCCAGGCTAGTTTCAGGCATACTCGTATCAAACCACGTTTCAGTTACGTCTATCTCAATTAAGCCATCAGCAGGACTACGTCGCTCATGTCTGTACTCAATTCCTGCTTTAATTCAATATCACAATCAACTTTGTCAAACCTCGATACGTCATCGAGACATCGCCTCGCTACAAGTTTTGTTGTACATTATGAAAGAACAGTGGCGAACTCCCATTCATCATTTTCGCTGAGCAAATTAGTTTCACGTCAAGACCTCAAAATTATCTTGTAGTTTCTCAGAGCACTAACAAACACTGTCCAAGCGTGTGTGGCTCATTAACTCACTGCTTTCATCCGATTTGATAGAGGATCTAAAATCTGTGAGTTGGGCTACCTGTAGTGATGCTATTCCTAGATTGTATACCTTATGCTATGCCTTATCGTATAGATTAGAATAGAGATATTCTAAAACAAATTTATTTAGTGATTGTTAAAATTTTCTCTATTATATTAATTATATTGTCAACTATCTGCAGTGTGTTGTGTACTATCTGCAGTGTGATTAACGCTAATTGTGATAACCGAAATATTTGACATCGAGCTTCACGACTGACAAGGCGAAGATCCGCCATTGATTTTGAAGTTTTAACGCAACACTGCGCGTAAGCGTATTCACTCAAATCTCCGTCTATCCCTTGGTCCGTCATGTTTGTCGCTGTTTTAGAGATACTACATGAAGTAAAATCAATATTTTTCGATGTTATATCTCTTGTGTTTAAAATATATAACATATAATTGCCTACTTCTTTCAATATTTGATCAATTTAACAGGCTTTTTATTTCCGGCTCACGCCGTGCTCGTCTTTAAAATAAACGGTTGTCAAACAAACTCCAAAAAGTATGACAGCACTGCCACAACCACAAATTCAAGGCTGCTGACTTTAGAGAATCGCATAGCTGGTGGCGGTATGCTCGATGGACACTGTAGTGGTCCTTGAAAAAAAATTAAAGGTATTTAAAGCATAATTTCGACATTGTGAGGGTAGACGTTAGCTTATAACGCTAAACAGATAGACTAGGAGAAATTTATAGAGTTATATAAAGTCGTCAGTAGCTCAGTGGTCAAAGCAGTCAAGTCAGGACTATGAAAGGTCGTGGGATCCGGAGTATCATTTTCAGTAGTTTAGATAATTTTCAAAATAGGTATAACTCTGAAATTATTTTAACTAGAAAAGTTTCGGCGGCAGGCGGGGATCGTACCCGTGAGCTTTCGCAATCCGGGTCACTGCTCTAACTATCTACCAAGGACTTGGGATAACCCTGTGAAATTCTTCGTCTATCTGTATTCGTCTTATAATAAGGTAACGTATACCCTATAATGTCGAAATATTCTATATCAACAATATTTTTCAAGTGAAAAAAAAAATTTAGAATACGTATTAGGTACTCGATTTAAATAGGTAACATTTTATTGTGGCAAAAGATTTTTAAAACAGGCAACCCCTGCCTTTCCTCTGAAAAAGTCGGTATACCAGAAGTTCCCTGTTGCTTATAGTGGCTAGGTATATTATAATATAAATTATAAATGCGAAAGTGTGTCTGTCTGCTGTCTGTTACCTCTTCACGCTTAGACTGCCGAACCGATTTAGATGAAACTTTATACAGAGATAGTTTGAGTCCCGAGAAAGGACATAGGATAGTTTTCATCCCAGATATCATCCTTTAAGGGGGTAAAAAGGGGAGTGGAAGTTTGTATGGAGAATCAATAACCGCTGAGCCGAATTAGATGAAATTTAGAACGGATATAATTTGAGACTCTAGAAAGGACATAGAATATTTTTTGGCGCGATAGCCTACATCCACGCGGGTGGTGCCGCGGGTGGCTACTAGTAATATTATATGGCTTATTAATAGAACGCACTACCTATCGGTTTCAACTTTACCTACTTTCAACAGCTTCAATTAATTTGCTTACTAGTTAAGTGATTTAGTTTGATTAACTTAGGTATAGCATGAGCTGGTTTGTCAACTTAACAACTAAAACACGCCTGCATTTACCTTGTGGAGCAAATACTAGTTACTTGTTTGTGGACGTAATAATAATCACAATGTACTTAGAAACTAGTCATTCGCTAGTAAAAAAAATATGTATTCTTATCTCTACTTTTGTTACGTGGTGCAAATAACCACATCCACATCCGTCCCGAAGCATCAAAGTAGAGCCAGTTTTACGTGTGTTTCACTTTTTTACGGTATAGTTTGAAACTGACTTATCATACCCTTCATAAGACTCTTCACAGGCTCCGCGAGAGGCAAAATAGGTGAACGTTAGATTTCTGAACATTTATAAGAGCGTGGTTCAGAAATGGATAGTTATGTAAGTTCTATGATAGGTGCGTTGCTCTAAGTTTAATAGCGTTTAGTTTGATGTATATTAAAAAAAATAAGTTTGCAAATAGGTACTTACGTAATTTGATTTGAATCAATTTAACGTCCTTTTGCTTATTTTTAGAAAATAATTAGACTACCTAATCTCGACTAGGTTTTCATATACATATTCTTTATTTTACTTGTGATAGTTTTATCAATAGATAATTAAAATTTATTGGCAATGGTGGACTTATCTCCATAAAATATCTCTTCCAGTCACCCCATTATACGCAAATTAGGAGATTTGATGAACAGACGACCTGGTCAGGATCACGGGGAGCCATTGGATGCAGGCTGCGCAGAACCGATCTATTTTCCGAGTCTTTTTCATGAGTAAAGATTATTGTAAAGTATTACAATACCTATCAAAACATAAGAACATTACAGGTATCGAAATAAAATGTGCAAACAAAAAATTATACTAACCTTCCTAATTCGTGAAAGCCAATGGAAATATTGATATAGTATGATTAACTGAGAATTTTAACAAGTGAGGATTTGCAATCATTCACTAGCTTCGTCTTATCACGAGAGAAAAGGGAAGAGTGGGAGTTGTAGAGAGTCAGATAGATATTTATTACAATAACTGTGTGCATGTATTTACACAGATATTGACATATTTATGATAGAAACGAGAATTTATCCATTTCGGACGCATAATAATAGATTACATTGAAATTTAAGATTCGTATTTAAACCTCAATTTCAATATCAATATTTATTACAAACCACAGTTTTTATAAATGAGATGGTAAATACAACTTAAGGACCATTGTGGACGCTGTCGGGCACCGCCATTTTAGAAGAGAGAAGGACAAACTCTTATCATTATATTGTGAACTCAATGAATCATAATTTTAAAAATTATACTGTGAGAAAAATATTTATCCAAACTTTCGGTTCGGTTCGGTTACATTAATTATTATATAATTATAACCAAAATTTTGCGACTTGTAATCACAGTTTATTTGATTTAACTTATCTGTGCATCTCTATGCAACTTTATAATTGACTAGGTGTTACCCTAACTAAGTTATGTAGTCACTTTTTTGAGCTACAGGTAGTCAAAAGTTCAGTTGTCATTTTTTTCAGTGTATTCTTTATTTACCTATTAATTACGCGTGAGGAGTGTGGCGTAGCGGTTCAAGCGCTCTGGTTTCAATTACGAAAACCAAGTCAACCAAAATTTTCAATTTTCGAGCTCCTTCGTGTTTCGGAAGGCACGTTAAGCCATTGTTAACGTTTGTTGCTGCAGCGTGGTAGTGTTATATCCCAAACTCCTCATGTGTTTCTCCCTTGTAAGGTGGCTTGTGTCCAGCAGTGGGATGTATAAAGGCTGGTGAAGAAAATTAATTACGCTCACATTATTAATTTCAAGTACACATTTAATAGTTGTATTTTAACTTTGAAAAAATAGAGCTTATTAAGAAATCTTTATTTTGAGAGCAATTAGAATTGTCGACAAAGTGTGAACATTAAGGCTTTCTTTAGATTTTTATACGGTTTGCAACGCGTAAATTGTGCCCAAGGTGCTTCGAGTGTCTACATGCTACGGTAACTGCTTACCATCCGGTGGGCCGTATGCTTTCTGTATCAACTGTGAGATTGATTGGATTGACTGGACATTCGTAGTAGTTGAGCTAAAGAGCTAATAAAACTCACAGGGATAACCTAAGTGCAACGATCAGAGGACTTACAGCCACTGCAAACTAAACAGACACGTCTTAAATATAAAGCCGAGTGCTTGTCATTTTTTAAGAAGAAGAACTTGAAAGTTCTGTGGGATTGTAGACCACACCTTGTAAAACTAGAAATGCTTTCTGTCTAGGACTTATGCGTATATAGTAATTGATACGATGCAAGGCCAAATATTTATTGTTTATTTAGCGTTATCTGATCAAAAAGTCTAATATTTGACAAAGTAACTAAACAAAAAAAATGTTTTAAAAAAGGCGATTTCCAGTTGAACTTATAAAAAAGTTTCAAGATTATCTTTCTTCGCTTTCTTTTAATGATATCTTGTTAAATACAAGTTTCCATTTTTACAAATTCTTAATCTGAGCCGTTTCTTCTCTTATTAGGTTTTATCTAAAAGAAAAAGTATTAATTTTATTCAATGTCGTATAAAGGAGATTTAGAATAATGCTGTCAAATAGAAGCTACAATATTCAAACACAAATATTTTTACTGTACCGAAAATAAACCTTCGCAAAAAATCTACATGTATTCAAATGGTTTTCGCAAATGTAGGTATATTGATTGCACAAAAGATTGAATCAACGAGCTGTAGAGCAAAAAATAAATGTAAATATTCTCGGGAAATTATTAATAATCATCGGTCTCCTTTACAAATCAGCGATTGCTGATAATTAATGTAAATGGAAGCAACTTAATGGACCGTCAACCAACAGAAAATTCATTCAACATTTTCTTCAGGAACATTGTTTTTTTCTTTAGGAATATCGTTTTTTGTGAAACTCATGGAAGCTCTAAATTAGAAATTTTAGTTTATCCAACCCAGGATCGACCATGGCGAAAGTTGCTTTGTTTTCGTAATGAAAACCAGAGCGCTCAAACCACTTCACCACCGAGCTCCTCCTCCTCATAAGAACTTACTTATTTTTATAATTGAAAGAAATTTGCAATAATGTATTTTACATTCTTTGTTATTTTATCTGGCATATATTTAAACGTAAGTACCTACTATTTGCGTACCATTTTATATGGAACACATGTGATGGAGTACTTTCGACTAACAAATATTCTGGGCTGACAGCCCAGTATAACCTTTTTTTTTCTTGACAGCCCAGTTTTTTTTCCCCTACAGGGGTAGCTCTTGGTCTTCGTCTTACCTGATGATAAGTAATGATAAGGCCGAAGATAGAAGCGAGCTTCACCCGGATTCTCAACCACAGAGAAAATAGTTATCTTACCTCCAATTGCCGGACGGAACACAACAAAGCTGTAAGCATTTTTGCTATGGCAGCAGACTTAGGTAAGACAGTGGTAGCTAGCCAAGTGGAATTAGAAAATCTCGATCGCAAACCAAGCCGTGCAAAAATTTTTTGTCTGATGGGAATCGAACCGCGGACATCTAGATCTGAGGTTAATAATATAATATAATATATTCTTACACTCACACCTATTATCTAGCCCAAAGTAAGCATCAATAAGAGCTTGTGTTATGAATATTAGAAAAATACTAAATAAACATATAAACATCCATGACTCGTAAACTCCTCGTATTCATCATACAAACATTTGCTCCTACCGGGATTCGAACCCGGGACCTCAATAATGGTCTCAATCACTAGACCGGTTAAACTATGAAATGAACCATTTACAATCTGAGTGACTACTAACTAGCGAGGATCTGTGAGAAACCTTTAATTATTTTCCTGTCTTGAGAAACACTAGATTTTCAATGTACACACATAGGTACCTAAATTTCAGTACACTTATGACGTTCCTATTAAAGGTTGCATATCCCTTTAGAACGCGATTTTTAACGTCCCAACATTTAAAGAAATGCTTTATAATTTTATTAAAAAGTTTGTATTAAAATTGAAATAAAACCATTTCACTATAATTTTAGATGTTACATTATTATTATACACCCGACTTTCGATTACTTTACAGCGATCGTGGTCACGGGAAGACTGAAGATGTCAATTGTCTTCGATAAGTTTGTAATACATAATATTAAAACATTTACGATATTTAACCATTTTAAATAAATAAAATAAAAAAGTATTTAGCCAAACCACTTCGGTTACATTAGTTAAAATCATAATTTAGGAAGGTGCGATTACAGCTTATTTGATTTAACAAAGCGGCCCATCTCTATGCAACTTTATTTTTAGTTAGGTATCACCTTAAGTTATGTAGTCAGTTTTTAAGCTACAAGCACTTAATAGAAAGTTCAGTTGTCATTGTTTTTCAGAGTGACTGTTGTTTTCCTTTGTGTCTAGCATAAGTATGAACATGTTAATGTCAGTTAGCAAGAAATGCCTTTAATTAACAATGGCGACATAATTATTATGTGTCTGGAGTTCAGCTTTACCTACGTCTACAAGTATAAAGACGTAGGTAAGGTTGAACTGAAGATTCATATATAATAGTTGCAACTATTATTCATATAGTAGGTAGTTAGTCTACAGGTACTAAAGTAATAATCTCCTCTTGAGTTGCAAACGTGAACTGTCAAGCTTTACTTATAATATTTATTTATTATATTTCTATAAAGTATTCGACACTTCGGGTGTAAAATAATAATGTAAAATGTAATTAAACGCGAGCTAAGTCCGTTAAAGAGGTTTTATGTAAAATAAGTGACTCCGTTTACTTTGTGTGAATTAATTTATAACGTAATATTTGTATGTGATAAAAATAATTTGTCTTTTATTACAAGATAATGTTTTTTAGCTGTTGTAATCATCGTTTTTCAGGCTTCAGTTTTTGTATCCTCAATTATTATGTAAGTTATACATATAAAGTTACATATAATCTCATATCACGGATGTGAATTGTAAAATAAATTGGTCCCTGATGAGAGCCCTGAGGAACTCCATTGATTGAAAACTAGCGCATCATAATAAGAAAATACTACCTTTAATATTATGAAAAGTAAAAACAAGAACAAGTTCTCGTATGATATTGATAATACTTACAACAGAACCCTGTGAACCTCGATATTTGCGCCGAACTAATACTGGAACACCGAGCTTTTATATAATGGGTTAAGACTTAATTGGTATTACTACACACGTGCAGGAAAAGTCGTCCATTTTGTGTCATAAAATGCAATGGATATAATTTTTCTCGTTATTAAATATTTCATTATTAATAATAGAAAACGGCACTTAGTAACAGTCATTAAACTTATGATAATGTCCAGTATCGTAGACACATATATTATATCACTAATCTGTGAAGGTATGTATATCAATAGTATATCAATATTATTTTCATAATACATATTTTATTGAATAGTATATCAATATTGTATAAGTATATCAATTTGGTATAGAAAAGACAACAAAAAGATTTTTTATAATTTCTAAACAGAATTAGAGACAAGTGACTAACGACAATCAGTAATTGATTGTGTCTACGTCCATTTCGAGCAACCTATTTAATTTTACCTTAAAATAGGAATATGATTTTAAACAAAATATTTCTTTTCATACAGGCTGGGCCTGTAACCGGAGTAAAAAATACAAAAAAAATATACATCCTTTAACTAATCAGTAATTACGTCCAAATAGTATTATAATAAAAGGGAAAAATATTTTTACTGTTATTTTCTAACAAAATTTCTCTAGTCAGACTATTTCCCCTAATTTTTAACCGACTTCAAAAACGAGGAGGTTCTCAATTCGGCCGGTATGTTTTTTTTTCTTTGTATGTACACCGATTACGCCGAGATTACTGATCCGATTTACGTTATTCTTTTTTTGTTTGATGCGGAATAACTGCATTTGTCCCATAAATTTTTTTCAAAATTAGTTTGGTAGTTAGGTTTTCATAGGTAAAAAAAACTGAAGTCAGTAAGTCGTCTACGTATTTTTTTTCTTTGTATGTACACCGATTACGCCGAGATTACCGATCCGATTTACGTGATTCTTTTTTTGTTCGACCAAGAAACAAGATACTTAACTTCTTTGTGCTTGATGTTGAAGTGGAGACAGTAAATTGATAACTCCAAAAACCGGCACGCGAGCTACTGAGTAGGAAGAGTGAATGTGGGATAAGGTCAAAAAGCTCTTCAAAACACTCTCTATGGTAAACAAGGTAAATGTTTGGTAGTTAAAGGGCAAATTGGTAGTAAAAAAAAATTAGTTAAAAACAAAAACACTTACTTTCTTTTGGCTGTTGTCATAATATGGAGTATTTTGTTGTCCACATGTGGGGGTTTAAACTAGGCCAATAGATATTATTATGTGATTTATTAAATATAATGGCTGTAAACCTTCCTCAATAAATAAAATAAAATAAAAATAAAAGTGGATGGAGCCCTTTGCCGAAAGAGTAGTGCCCTGAAGAGAGACAAGGGAAAGAACGGCGACATATTGGTTGTTAACGCGCACTCCTGTGTTTTCTTAGCATTGAACTCAACAAGATTGTTAGATCCCCGATCAGATATGAGTTTCAATACTCCGCTTAGCTCAATGGTAAGATTCATTCTCTCCCTCTCAGTTTAAACGCGCCCAGCCCCTGGGCGACAGTAATGTCCACCATTCAGTCGAATGTTATCCGCATAGCAATGTTTCCTAATAGAAGCTTGTCATTGATATGAAGAAGAAAGAGAGTGGGGGATAAAACAGAATCTTGTGGTACTCAAGCGTTCACTGACATGAACCCAGTATATATACTGTCGATCATAAATTAATAAATGATTTTTACAGTAATACCAATTCAGGTTAATCGGAGAAAATTATAACATTTTAAGTTGACGTGGCTTTTTACCGGACAAACCCTGTAGTAGGTTTTGGGTAAGCCTGGACATAATTTGAACTACCGTAAAAAATGAATTATAAGCTGTATTTTTTTATCTACAATAAGTTAGCTAACAAATAATCTTGATATTGCCGCATTGTTATGAAATGACATATATCTATATTTTTAGAAGGGTAGAAAAAGGGATCACTGAGCTATGTAATTGAAGAAACTAGTTCACTCCGCACGTCAGACGTGTGACGCAATGCTAATGAGAAATTGGATGATCCCTGGTATCCCCTTTCTAAAAAACATAAAAAGTGACAGGATAAGCTTCCTGTCATCGACACTCGAAGGGTGTAGTGGTTAGTCAGTGAGCGCAGTTTGCAATTATATGATGTACACATGTAGATTTGACTGTCCCCAATTCGTTGCCAATCAGTCGCCACGTTGACATATTTTTTTTTAAGCTGTGAAGTAGCCTCATAACAAACAGATTAGATTTTCTATTGAGTATGAGTGTTGGCGGGCTAATTAAAGCTGAAATATTCGCAAATTAATTGTTAAAAAAATGTTCTGTTGATTTTCTTCAAGCTTCTAACAAACACTATTCTGTTTGGTCGGTTTCTATTGACTTATCGTATTAACAAAGAAACTTTTTCTTTACACTTCAAATGCAACGGTGAGAGGAAACTTTATACTTAAGTCCTTATGTACTAGATTATTTGTACTCAATTCTTATTCCCTTTTTCAGTGTCATTTTTTTATTTCCATACAAAGCACGGTAAATGATTCACCACCTGATGTGGAGCGGTCAGAAGAGTCCACATGCGAAGAGAGCTAGTGCAGCTTGAAACACACTGTTCTAGTCGCCGCCCATAAGATACCTTTTCACGTCTCTTTTGAAGGAACCCATGTTATAGAAAGGCACATGTGGTCCCTAAATGTGCCGGCAAATTCTAAGCTTTGGAAGTACGACAAAGAAACGAGTTACTAAACTTCTTTATGTGTGATATTGAGGTGGAGACAGTGAATTGATGATTCAAAAGACCGGCACGTGTGCTTCTGAGTAGGAAGAGGGAAGGTGGGATTAGTTTGAAAAGTTCTTTAGAACACTCTCCATGATGAAGCCGATAGAAGGCGCAAAGTGACGAATGTCACGATGCCATCATAAAGGCTGTAGGCTGATCATGACCTATACATCGCCAATGATACGGACAGCACGACGCTGCAATTTATCAAGTGCATCGAGGATGTACTTGGTGGAGCTATCTCACAGGGGCAAGCAATATTCCTGACCTGAGTTTTGTAAAGCCGGCATTGGACAAGCGTGAAAAATCGACGCACCTTGTTAAGAATACCGAGCTTCCGTGAGGCAGTTTCGATCACGGTTTCAATGTAATTCCTCTGATTCAGATCCCAACATATCTCCATATCGTGCAAACTGACGGACCCTTATGCCAAAAGAATAGTGCCGTGAAGAGAGGGCAGGATAAGGAACGACGACATTATGGCTGTGAGCGCGCCCTAGTGTTTTCCTAGTATTGAACTCAACAAGATTGTTAAATTGAATCCCCATTTCATATAAGGTTCAACAATCCGTCGAACTCAATGGGAAGATTCATTACCCCCTCTCGGTTTCAACGCGCCCAGTATGCGGGCGACCGTAACATCTACCATGCACTGTAATAAAACTGGTTATTTAAGATCCGTTCCATGACCTTGCAAAGAACTAAGGTGACAACTATTGGGCGGTAGTTAACCTTTTTTGAGAAGTGGTTGCACTTTGGCCTTTCTCCAAGATTCTGGCACTCACCCAAGAAGTGAGAGGAAGACGATATAGCCGCGTGAAGACGGGGACAATTTCGTTGCGCATTTTTTGAGTACTATCGCTAGGATGACTTCTTTCCGGTAATCGATTGATTGAAGTACATCATGTTGCCTGATACGGATATCAGGCATTGTGTGGCCATAGTGGGAGAGTGTTGGTGGCTGAAAATAACAGACAACATTCGAGATTGCGCAGCATAGATTTTTACCAGGAGATTGGTGTTTTCTTGCGGCTTATGAGCTAGTGATCCATCAGAGCATCTGAAGGGAGACAGCAAGGGTTGACAGAAATTGGACTGCACGCCTTAGGAGGGCTCTTCAAGAGCGTAGCCAGGACGTTGTCGCGATATAGGCGGTCAAAGCGTGAGGCCTGTTTCCCCAGTTAACAGCCGATAGCAGAGAAGTGCTGAACCGCCAGATCGATGGGCCCCCAAATCTCACCGAGTAAGGTCGCGCGGGATCTCACCCGGTTATCAACCGGCACGACGGACCCCCGAGAGATTATATGTGGCACAATGGGGCAGTCAATCACTGACCGCATCCATCCCGGCATTGTGTCCCTAAGCACTGGTTGTACGACGACAGATATGACCTTGGCGTTCATGTTTTTTTTAATGCTAAAAGTTTGTCTTGATCAGCGGCGTTCTTCCAGAATCGGAAATTTAGTTCACACACCGCCTTGATTCCGAAACGGTAGGCGGTGCACAAAACGTAAAAAATCAAGATGGACCCTTAGTTTTTAAACTTACAGCCAAATGACAATCTAAAGGCTTGTACAATTTCCCAAAGTTGACCGAGGGTGGGAATGTAGAGAGTTACTTCGTTCGATCCACTCCTAGTCGATTTTGATCCAGTTCAAAGGTACCGAAGTGTTCCGCAGTTTGCTCACAAAGCGACTGCCTCAAGATCTTGCAAGAATAGTGACACACTTTTACTTTGGTGAGATACTTCCACCGATAGTAGGTATCTACAGACAAATCTCTTAATCGTCGTCTTTAAATGCCTTTCAACTAAATTATTATTTACTCATTTCTTACATTAAATTACGGATTAACATCTTAATACTTTTAACGACATTATTTTAATAACGTTAAGTTAAGTTAAGTTCAATCATCACCTTGATTGAACTAAAATATCCGTGCTAGTTTTATAATAAAACATGACCAAACGTGACATACCACCTCTGGTAAGGCAAAAAATTGTGTAGAAACTGTCACGAAAGCTTATAATACTGCCCATACTGGCTAGATGGCAGCTTCGTGCTATCCATAATAATAAAATTAGCGAGATTGTTAGTTTATAAATAATAGTATTTTTTAAAACTAAAAATCTATATTTCCACTTCATATTTTTACGATGCCTTTTTAACATAATAATATACGTTAAATTAAAGTTACTGTTAAATATAAGAAGACTAGTATAGACTTCTAACTTAATTAATACACAGTGGTTTGAATGTCAATCAAAAATAGCCTATGCACGGCTGGACACTTGAGAGAAAAACACATGAGCAGTTTTAGGACTTGCCCAATACACGTTGGTAGGTTAGTGGTTACAGTCACAATCAGGACCATCGGCCTTACGTGTCTTCCGGAGCATGGAGAAGATCGAGATTGTAAATTATTGATTGACCCATCCGGAATCAACCATGGTGAAAGTTGCTTTGTTTTCGTAATCGAATGGTTTCGGTCGGTAGCGCTTAAACCACTACGCCATTCAGCGAGCTCCTAGTTATTGTGTATTCACAAAATCCTCTAGTGCGACATAGCTGTCCTTTCCAATGCTAGCGTAAACTCGCTTTAGGAACTTTGCACAATATTTTTATTTTGTGGCCACTCAATCGACGTTGTACCGATTGAAATGAAACTCAAACAGTACGCTCTTCAATCTCGTACCTTTTGTGTCAAAAAAATGTACACGGCTATGTTTGGTTTTACAGTGCAGCTTTTGATGTTGGAAACTTTAATCAAGGTGTAAATTTTCAAACTGGCTGTACACGTCTGTAAATGTTTCGATACATTCAGAACAACAATATTATCGTATACATATAAGGTAGTTTCATAAGGGTCGTGGTATCGCATTCCACAATGGGGCATTCTTTTGAAACATATGGATAGTGTAAAAATTATAATTTCATTTACGTGACACACGGTTTTGTTGTCAACGATGACACGAGCTACAATTAAATTTGCCTGTTAGCTTTACTATTGCGGACTGAAAATTGCCAGTGTTTATTCTAGCATTTCTGTCCGCTTGCTTTTTAATAGTACTATTGTGTTCTATTCATTCATTGAAAGTTTTATGTTATGTCTATCGAGTTCAAAGAAAAACTTTAGCGTGAATTTCAGTGCTCTGGTTCCCCAGGGCAAAGTTCCTGACTGTAACAACAGCAGTCGCAGGTCAGTTAAGCTGACGTGATTTCAAAGTAAACTCTCAACAACATTATAACTAATCTCAAACGTTCATATTCCACGGCAGCTGTTTACAGTAAGGTGGACTGATTGTTTGTAACTCTTTTATAATTAAATACTCGAGAACCTACTGACCCTATTGCGGTTGCCGCATAATACAAGAAATTACTTTAACTTGCATAACCACACTATGTCTTCGCGTCTGTAATATTACTCAGTTACGCAGAGAATTTTATAAAGAAATTCCTGGTATTGAAAATATAATCTACAGGGAACTGGTATTGGAGCTTTTAGGCTTTCAATAAAAATACTCTACAGGGTGAGTTTTTTTTTCGGGTCAGTATGGGGAAATTCTAAACTATAAGAGATAGAGAAAAGGAACTTAGGAACCGTGATCTTAATTTTAGATAAAATAAACATGGTATTGAAAAAAATTTTAAAATCTTAATATTAGATTTGGAGAGATCAGATTTAAAAAAAAAATTTTTTTTGTTATTTCTTTTGTATATCACTATACAAACCAAAAATTGTATGAAGACCATAGGTCTAAAGTTGCTAGAACAAACCAAAAATTGTATGAAGACCATAGGTCTAAAGTTGCTAGAACAAACCAAAAATTGTATGAAGACCATAGGTCTAAAGTTGCTAGAAGTTGTTAAAATTGCTAGAAATTAACATTGATATTGATGACTGCCTTAATCCCACGAAACAAACTCTATCTTATAAATTGTTTAAAATGTCAGGATTAAGGCAAGTGGCAGATTTTTTGTTTTATTTTGTTTCAGTCATCAATATCAATTAGATCACAAAAAAAAACTCACCGTGTGTAGCATTTTTAGATTTAGGCCAGTGATTTTTTTATACATAAGGCCAGTAAATAGGACTTCGAAATAAAACTACCTTTACATTTGCGATCACCAACAGACATTGTTTTGAATCGTCGGGATGAAATAGATAGTAAAACTAAAATTAAACTAGATACAACAACATTAACCAAACAAAAATAAGGAGGTTCTTGTTTCGACGAGTTTTTTAAAAGTATTTTACCTCTTTTATGTAGCTTTATTTTGATAATTATTTTTGAGTTCGATTGAGTTGTATGGAAACATCCATCCATGGAAACATCCATACAACTTACTCGAACCGAAAAACCTGGCTACCAAACCAGGTTGATCCCATATTAATTTGATCTAAACCGGATGACAAATAAAATTCCAAACATAACAAAAAATCTACTTCAAAGCGCTAAAGTAAATACCCCTTCTTAAACAAGCAAATCGATCAGAGTTCGAATCCCGCCGCGGAAAGAGCACATGTTTGTAAGATTAGAACAAGTATTATTCTCGAGTCATGGATGTTTACTTATATTATGTTTATTTAGTATATTTCTAATATTTATTATTATTATTGACGACCGGCTGGTCGAGCGGTCTGTACCCCTTGCTATACAGGCTACTCGGTCAAGAGCTCCCGGGTTCGAATCCTGGTAGGAGTAAATGTTTGTATGATGAGTACGAGCATTTGTTTACGAGCCATGGATGTTTATATGTTTATTTAGTATATTTCTTATATTTATATACCTATAATTACCAAAATTTCTCCGTTATCTAGTATCCATAACACAACCTCTTAATGATGCTTACTTTGGGCTAGATAATAGGTGTGAGTGTATGAATATTATTATTATTATTTATATTACATATGACTATCAATATTTTTCCGTTATCTAAAATCTATAACACAAGTTCTCAATGATGATTACCTACTTTGGGCTAGATATAATAGGTGTGAGTGTATTTATAACAATTTAATTTCATTCTCTATACCTTATGGCTTGAAAGTGTTTGATATCGCCATTTTGGGTAAAATTACTTTTAATGCATTATATTTCAATATTCATAATTTTATTTTAACATTATTATAAATGTGTGACTATAAGAATTTCCCAGGGTTATCCCAAGTTCTTCGTTGCTCAGATGGTTAGATCAGTCAACCGGATTGTGAAAGGTCGCGGATTATATTCCCGGCCCGAGAGACGTGAAGTTTTTCTAGTTTGGATTTTTTTTTATGTAATATATTTTTTTCATTGGTTATTCTCTATATGAAATCTAACTTTACTAAAACGATACCCAAAGGCAAACTTTCTTTTTGTAACCGTTCATTAAATTATATAATATAGTGGATCCCATTTAAAATAACTATCTTCTACATTAACATTTTTTATACAAAAGTATCATTATTTATTGTATCAAGTAATTACATACTCTCATCTGCGAACTGTAGTTGAATTATCTCGAGCTGAGAGGTAAATGTCGTTGCATCGGAAAAATCGATAATTTTGTTTGAAAAACTGTTGCGGCGGCGCCGGCGTCGCGGACTCATGGCGCTTCTTGGGTAAACGTATCGAGTATCCGAGGGATGGTTGACTAACGGAAATACCTACTTCCCACAGTGCTTTTTTAATCTTTTATTTAATTCAGGGACTTTTACTATAAAGTATGTCAGTCCTATCGTAACCTAATCAAGAAACAATTTTAAACTAATGCTTATCACTTGCGATTTTTGACAATCATTGACGAGTCACCAATACCATATTGCATAGGAGTTTAGATGCTTCTGATGTAGGGTCTACCAGAATAGTTTGAAAAACTCCAATATCAGATGTTCTAATGTTTAGTTGGTTAAAAAAACACCAAGATACTATACAATCTCTTGACGTCTCAGAAAACATCAGTATATTGCATGTTTCAAATGTGTACTTAGTTATGGACCATGATCTCCGAGTAGAAACTATATGTTGAATTAATATGTAATTAAATCCTCATAATAGAACTGTGAATACTTAACTAAAATTACAAGGTTGTACTCTATTTGAATTATAAAGCGAAATTTTCTCTCCTTTTCTTGTGAGATTAGTTCTAATTAGTTTTGTAATATTTAGTTTGGTAAATTATTAATTATACAAAGCCAATTTCAGTTTTCCTTTCATATTATACAATACATACATAGGCACATCGAGTTGTTTCGATGGCGATAAGTACGTTCGAAGACGAAGGATCACAGGCTTCGAAATATTAGGCGTGCTCATTAGGTGTAGTCAACTGTGAAACTTTCCCAGATTCTCGTCAAGTCTTCAGCTACCTACTCTTCAAAAACATAATTGATAATACATAATATGTATACGTTAAGATTACGCTACTGAACATACAGCAACAAGTATCTCATTTTCAAAGTCCCCGTATTTTTATCAAATACATTAATTGAATTTCTTAATGGTAAATTTCAATTTAGTAGTTTTGCCCAACCTGTATGTTCGAAATGTACCTATTTGAAAAACCTACATTTTTACTTGCAGTAAACACCCCAATTACAGGGGTGTTCTGTTTTCCATTTGGAATTATTGAAGCAAAAGAAAATAAAATACGAAAATTAAAATACCGCCAATAATAATTTCAGCCGATTTCAACTAACGCCATAGTAGGAGCTATTACTTTTTATTTTAATGGGTATAATTGGAAGAATATTTTTACTGATTTTTTAAATTTAAAACTGTATTTGCGCACTCAGGCTTTGTCTGAAAGTATATTTTAGTTTTATAATTCCTCCAAGTTAATATACTCAGCACTTGTTGCTTGTGTATTGTCGCTGTTCGACAAAATTTAGAAACTTTATCTATGTTTCTGTGTGCACGTATTTTTGGGATCCATTATACAATATAGACCTTTAAATATAATAGATACGAAGGTTAGATACCTTTGTTTAGGAGTCATGGACGTTTATATGTTTATTTAGTATATTTCTAATATTTATATACATATTATTCTAATTGATTATCCGTTATATCCATAACACAAGCTCTGAATGATGCTTTCTTTGGGCTAGATAATAGGTGTGAGTGTATGAATATTATTATTATTATTATGTATTAGGTATAATAGTTATACAATAAAACTATTTTTCATAGATGTGCAAGAAGCCAGCAGCCTATTGGTATAGTCCCGTGTCGTCCCAGTAGTCCTGCATCGATTGTGCATTGATCTTCGGAAGTATAACTTCTTGTAAATATATCGCTCTAAAAAAGGAAATTCCATAAAGTAATAAAAGATGACGGTATTTTTTATTATGAGTATAGGTACCTACTAGTGATAATGACAAATTTGGTTAATGGGTATATATATTTCAGGACAATTGTCTGTTATCCGTATGGACTGAAATATTCTTTATCTACTCTCACATCGTAAAATTTCAAATATAAAACTCAAAACGAGGTTATATTGACGAACTTTACAAATAGTATATCGAAATGCAATTAAAAAAAAAAATTATAACACTATTTCTCTAACAAAATAATGTTATAATATTTTTTTTTTCATTACGTTTCGATTACAGACCATTGATACAATACTGCGCCAAATGAGCACTATTTCATTTTTTATCTGTGGCTGCGCGCGCTTTGGCGCATGCGCGGTGATACCGGGAATTTTGGCGCCATACTTAAGAGGGGGCATAAAGCAAATCACTAATCGTAGATTTGATTTTAATCGTATTAAATCAAATCCAAATGAGCTGTAATTTTAAATATGGTAATTACATTATATTTGTGAGGGTTGTGTCAGAGCAAAAACATGAATTTATAAAATTTCCTCGATAGAAAAAAATCACAAAGATACCTCTGACTTCCAACGAGATTCAATTTATTGTCCAAATCACATTACTTCACCATTGGGAAAATTGATAAATATGTGAGTCACCATGTTTCCGAGAGCTTCTACTAGCGATTTTTCAATATATGTTATGGTTTACAAGTAATTAATAAAAAACTATATTGGCGCATACTTCATTTTCCTTCCGCGCTAAACGCCATCGTCGGTCTCTGTCAGTCGCATGGTAGGCCGCATGATATTTGTTTTGTTTCACTCGCGGCTGCTCCATTGAGACGGGAAGACTATGTTTCTGCGTTCTCGCGCGCCCTCGTCAAAATTCTCGCGATAATTTGTAGTTTATAACTTAAAACCCATAATTTAGTACACATATTTTAAGACTATTACTTAAAAAATCGAATGAAACGTTGTAAATTGTGATTTCCCATAATTATTGAAATAAAATGCTATAAACTGAAACTGAAAATTCAAATGATGGCTAGGTGTCAAACTCAAGTCTTTTGTTTACTCACTTTTTAATTATTGATATCGACCTTATTTTTATGTACATTGAGCAGAAATCGCATTGTTTTTGAAATCTCAGTAGGCGTAGTATATGTAAAACAAAATCATGCTTTGTGTTTCTTAGTGACTTACGCGTATTTGATTTATTTGTAATAAAACTTTTTTCGATGGTCGAAATTTTCATATGTATTTATAATACAAAAATCACAATATTATCGTGCTGTTATCAATATGCAGTTGGAAATCTAACACAAGTTTATTATAAACATGGCATAATACACTTTATTGCAATTTAATGATAACAATGTTTTTCAGATCAGCATCGAATTAATATCACCACAACTACACCTAATTGAATTTTTTAATAAAGTGAAGTCTGTAGTAAATAAAATTTGGTATCTACTATATGATTATTAATAACAAAAATACATTATAGATGTCATAATCATAACATATGTTAGTTAAAGTTTATTTCTTTTGGATCACTAGAGGTGTTAAATTCAATGAGTGGTGAGATAAACTTTGCTATAAAATCGTTAAGAAGAAGGATAGAAAGCGATGAAGAAATAAGTAGGTTATACCTAATACCCGTTAGCATAATGGTATTCGCGTCTGGCCGGACATCAGGAGACGCGGGTCGATTCCTGGCGAGAGCATATATTTTTTCATCGTTTGCTTTCTTTACTTGTAATTGTTTTAATAAAGTAGGTGTTTAAACGCACCAAAACATTAAAATATGAATAGTTTATTACTATTTACAATAATTAAAAACAAAAAATTGGCTTAGTTGAAGTCATCTAAAAAGTATGACAATACTTGTGTTGTTGCTTTTTTAAAATGTAAGTTTTACTAAGTGGTGCTTTTCTTCTATGTTATTTTAAGATGGAAAATTGGAAATACAGAAAACGTATAAAAATGAGTGGTGGTGCCATACAACAGTAAATTAAAACACGTCATATATTTGTTCATAGAAATAGCTTGGCTGCACTATTTTATGGAAAGAACATGGACTAAGAGTGATTCCGGTTCACCAGCTGTGTCGAAAGTTGTCGAAAGAATATTACGAATTCATTAAGCATTTTTCAGTACAAAATGTATGAAAAATGTTTTGGCGATTTCTGACACGTGATCATTTAAATTAATGGTACCTTATATGTAAATATATTCTCATCCGTAAGCAAAATTTTTCTGTGACCTCCCTTTGCGTACCGCTTCAGTAGTTGTTTCGATTCCGGGCCCGTGGGGCAGCGCAGGACCGATCGGTTTGGAGAACCTTAGGGGAGGTCTAGATAGTCATTGAAAACCATATTTCTAGCATAACTTCAGTAGCTTTTTTGAGTTAATATCTAAAATAAATATTATTTTTAGTAAAACAAATCAAACCTTTTAAAATTTATTTTTGGGATGAGATTCTAAAGTTTTTGCATTTTATTTAGTATAGAGGTCCGCGTTACGGTCCAGAAAGCCAAAGCGGCGCGGCCTTGCATGTTAAATATACTCAATGCATGGCGGTGTCGCTGGTATGAAATTATTTTTTGTTTGTACATTTGTGATTGAAAAAAATTGTCTGAAATATTTTTCGCTACTAATATTTCCATTTCCACACCTTCTAGACAGGTTGTAAGAAACTTTATTAAAGCATCTGTTTCACTCTTCGGTGTAAATTTCAACGTCTCTCTGACCAATATTAGTGAGCATCTAGTTATATGTGCCCGGCTACATCAATGTGCCAAGCTTACTGATACTTTTTTTGAAATAAACAGAAAGAAAGAAAAAATATTTTATTTAAATAGGCCACAAAGAAGCACTTTTAAATCGTCAAAAAAACACATTTTGACGGTGGTGTTGAAGCATGACAAATGATTCAACCCCACCCCATGTACAGCAATAAGATGAGTATTTAAGCACAGACAGCCACTAAGAATTCCAAGTGTTGGAAGAACGACAAAGAAACGAGTCACTAAACGTCTGTATGAGTAATGTTGGAGTGGAAACAGTGAATTGATGACTCCGAAAACTGGTACGCGTGCACTTGAGTAGGAAAAAGGAAGCTGAGATAAGACCTAAAACCTCATCAGAGCACTCTTCATTATTATAACCAATAGAAAGCGCTTCTCATAAGCTCGCTCGCAGAGGCTCAATTGTGCTTGTGACCTCTATATCACTAATTATATGTACAGCTCGAACACTGCAATCTTTCCAATTCATATAGTTAGTAGAGTGCAATCCAACAGGTGCAAGTTATATTCCACGCACGATCAGTCCTTTGTTATAAAGTAGGCATACTTGGTCAGCCGTGAAAAATCAATATACCTCGTCGTATAGTTTCTTTGATTTGGATTACAGCATATCTCCACAGTCTATATAAATTTCAGTGTAATATCTCCATGAGTAATACTCTGAATAGAAGGCGGGGGAATTAAAGGCGACATTTTAGATGTAAACGCGCAGACTTGTGGTTTTTAGCATTAAACTCAACAAGATTATTCGAACCCCATTTGGATATAATAAGGTTTAACTAACACAACAACCCTGCCTGTTAAGCTCGACGGTAATATTCATTCTCTCTTTCTCGGTGTCAATGCGTTCCGCCCCTGGTCAACCGTTATAACAATTTACCATGCACTGTACTGTCATCTGCATGACTATTTATGTTACAATGATTCAGTTGAAACTGATGTAGCAGCAATATTAGTACAGTTAATGGTGACCTAAATTTTGAACGAAATATGATTTTATTTTCAAAAGTAAATAGTACCATTGAAAATACCTCTGTTTTGGATTGTTCATTAAATTTTTTAGCGTATCTATAACTTTTACCTTTCTTTTAATGTGCCAACTACATCTAATTCAAGAGCACCCAGAAATAAATTACCCACATTGATTTAAATTAGAGATGATTTTAGTATGCTGCACCATTTACAAAAATCATTAATGCAGTGGATAGTTGATATGTGTGCGAAAAATAGTATAAGGATACATTATATTTCACTCGAGAAAATCAAACAAGTAATTAAGTTCACAACGATTTAACATTATTTTTAAATTTGAAAAAAAAAAAAAATTTAAATTAGTAAATTACGCTATTGCCTTGACGAAAATTTGGTCTAATTTAACAACTTCATCTAGTAACAATAAAAATCTTAACTTCAATATTGCATTCAGCCAATATAATTAATATTATAGACTAGAAATGCATTACATTTACTTCTAAGGAGCTACTGTTGCTTTCATGTGAATATTTTGCGTATACTATACTATGACGTCGGCAGGTGACTAGACGAGCTCGATTGACAACACACTGCAATCGTGCCTCGCGATGCGGGGGGTGCGGGTGAAATTTGATTTTTTTCTAGCTTTAGGCGCCCTCTTAATACTTTATTTTTATTTTTATTGGTTTTACAAAAATCCACAGCACTTAAAGATAATAGGTACACATATTGCCAATTACAGATTTTCATTATTTAGACAATTAAATTACAGTAGTTAAACAATCTCGATTTTCTTGGTATTAAAGAAAAAACCCAAAAAATTCAACTTATTTAATTCAACTTTTTTATGAATCCATTATCCATAAAAAAGATTTATAAATATTTCTATTAAGATAATTATGCCCTTTGCGTATCGTATGTGTATGTGAGTGCTTGACTGTGGTGTGTGTGTGGTGTTTTTCTGTGTTGTGTACTTTTCCTTGCAATTCGTTGTTGTGTTTCGCTGGATAATTATTATTGTTGATTAAAATGTGTGATAGTGAAAGTGAAGAAAATTTAACGCCGTCCGACATTTTACAGACTGCGGCAGCAGTCAGTTTTAATCTACTACCAGTTAAGTCAAAAAAATTATACGATAAATGTTATCAAGACTTTTTAGCGTGGAAAATGAATAAAATAGCTACTGCGTTCTCAGAAAATGTCCTATTGGCATATTTTCAAGAATTGTCGGAATATTTTAAATGTTGACTCTCTCTCAATCTCATAATTTGACTGATCTGCAGAGAAAAACGCATGTTGAAACTTGTGTTGCCTTCTTGAATCGATACAGAAATGAAGGAATATTGGATAGAATTGTGACATGTGATGAAAAGTGGATTGTTTACGATAACCGTAAGCGAAAAATGCCATGGCTGACCCCAGGTCAAACGCCGCAACAGTGTCCTAAAGCAAAGTTTACCAATAAATAGGTAATGGTAACTGTTTGGTGGTCTCAGCATGATGTTATTCACTATAGCTTTCTCCGATCTGGTCAAGCAATAACGGCATATGTCTACTATGCCGAACTCCTTACAATGATAGCAAAACTTGCAGTGAAACAGCCCCGACTCATGAATCGATCTTCACCGTTATTGCTCCATGATAACGCGAGACCTCATATAGCACGAGAAACCGTTTTAACTCTACAGGAACTGCAAGTACAAACCATTCGTCACCCTCCGTATTCGCCAGACCTTGCTCCAACGGACTACCATTTTTTTCGTGATTTGGACAATTTTCTACGTGATAAAAAGTTTTATTCCCAGGAGGCAGTACAAAATGCTTTCACCGAGGTTCTAGATTACCAGGGCATAAATGCCAAAGGCATAAATGACCTTCCTATTAGATGGCAGCAATGTATAGATAATAATGGTAGATATTTTGATTAAATAAATATGTTAAATTAAAAAAAAAACGAATTTCAGTTTTTCAGTACAAATCGGCAATTTCATACTTTAACCCCTAATATATTGTTCATTAACATAGCTTTCATTTTTCAGCTTCCAATCCTCTATTATATCTCCGACATGTTTTTTATATAACATCTGATGGCTTGATGGCTCCGCCCGCGTGAATATCGGCTATCGCTCCTTCCCAGGATCTCAAACTATCTCCATACTAACTTTCATCTAAGTCGGTTTAATGGTTTAGGCTTGAAAGCGTAACAAGCAAGGAAACAAACTCACTTTGGCATTAGTAATATAAGTTATGATCTACAGTAGGTAACTGTCCATTAGCGACACTATTCAAGTCCCTGCAGCAAGATTTACCAATTAGTAGCTATTTTCAAATGGAGCTTTTAATAAAGTTTACATCATATTTCAATTCGACACCGCCAATATTTAACTCAATGGAACCTCGATATTGAAGAGCTACAATATTACTATTAATATTGTAGTGCTCCAATATCAATCTTCCATTGAAGCATAAATTGCAAAGTAAGCACTAGTCGAGTTTTTAATTTCACAGACTTGTTTCATCGATAGTGTAATAAAGAAGATCAAAATTTACCTGTGTAACAATAGTGGGTTCAATTTTGAAATGAAATGCAGATATAATATTGTCTTCTAGAAAAGACTTTGTTGTTTTGAGTTGTGTCAACTAGAATAAAAATTGCATTTTTGTTTATAGCATTGTGAAAACTCGACTTTCAAGTTAAAATTTTTAGTTCTGGGTCTACTTTGGCCAGCTGACTTGACCTAATTAAGGATCCTGTAAATAAAAGTCCTGAGATCCGAGTCCTTTAAATGAGCCCTAATACATGAAGAATACAGTGCACTTCGACCCATTGGGATATTTTGTGCCTCCCCTGCATTTACTCTTTCTGTGCCCAGAACCCAGAATATAAATAGATGCCATTAGCCTTACTATGTCTTTATGCAGAAAGAGCCTGTAGTCTTCTGGCTTTGGATAGGCCACTTCCAGAAGGCTCATTCTGCTTCTAGCCAGGGCATCACAATGACACAAGAGATGGATCATTGATTCCTAGCATTCACCACATGCTTGACAAAGTTGTGTTGCGGAGAGTTGCATTTTATGTAGCATGTGGTTAGTAGCAAAATGCCCTGTGAGTGCCCAAGAAGCGAGTTTTTGTTCTTTCGTTTGCACAGATGTATTTACTCCATCCTCCTACCTCATAGATACATTAACTCTGGCTTTATAATTATTTGGTGTGGCTGTGACATATTGTGTGGGTGTGACATGGGTGTGAGATATTTGGTGTGAGGATATCCTCACACCAAATATCTACCACAAACTTAGCATAACACTAGCTGACAGATTCATAAATAGGGTACTTCGGTTTTGCGGTATGGCGTTATGTTGTGTAGAAACTCAGTTGATTTGCTAAGAGCAATTAGAACTATCGCATTTAGGTCAGTATCTAATGAGCACTGGAAAAGCGGACCCATCACAATATCGCAAACATAACTGCAACGATTTTCATTTTGAAGTTACAAATATTTAGCAATATGTAGCGTTCAATGTACCTTTAAGAAGATACGAGAAACAACATACAAGTTGGAAATTTTCGACAAAAAATATTCAGTTCTATATATAAAGGATAGCGATCACGGTAGCAGTATAAATAGTAAAGGGGATAATTTGTATATCCCACCACGAAGATTGGCGTCATACTCGAGAAATGCGCTTTGTATGGCAAATAAAATATAAAATACTTTACCAGAAAACATTCGTCATTTGCCACTATGTAAACTAAAAAATTGTTTTTCTTTTTAAATAAATGTAGTACTCTGTAAATGGCTATATAAATGAAAAATGTCCTAATAGATTTTTTGATGCTACAACCAAAACAGCCATAAAATAACCTAAGCCATACAATTCAAGTCACTTATTTACGTTTATTTAAAATCCTATTATTTTTGACATATTTTAAATAAGTTCTTCAAGTATACTTATAACTAGATAAATTCAATGTTCACATTAATATCAATAATCATTTTTGATATTATTTTTTTTATATCTCTCTTCTGTCTTTACATTATTTTTTTATTGCTTAACATACTTTTGATAAAATTTTGATATTTGCTATGCTAATATTACATTTTATAATTATTTACTAATTTGACGTCAAATATCGATATCATGTCTTGTAATGAAATAACTATGTCCGATCTCTGTATCCATGTTCTATAAATCTAATTATTTAAAAAAACAGTATTTGAATTTGGGGTCCCTGATTTAGTACACAGGGGTACTGACCACTGGAACAGCCGGCCGTGGCCGTTTAAATAAAGATTCGACTTTTAGAGATTAGTTTTTATGGACGAACTCAAATTCTTATCCAATTCCAAATGCTTTCTCAAAAAAACTCATTGACTGATTGTATTAAAATCTATATTTGTAAAATTTTATTCTCCTTTCCATAAAAAATTTGGAGACACGAATTAACACCATGATAAAGTAACTATAGTGATGATGATCACCACATATAAGAAGAGTACCTACACTGCCCTACCTGAGTCCGCAAATAAATTGGCCGATATTACTACAGTTGCAATTAAAAACAAAAAGTTTGCGTGCAAAAATTAAGCTGCCTGTTCTAAAAAGTAAGATAAGGCATATATTATTATGTCTGCATAATCAACTTGATTTAAGCTGTCCGTACGTTTGCTGTGTTTTCTGGATGACTTGACGAACGGAACAGTGATAATATTGTACTGCCACATCCACACTCAAAACATTGGTACAACACAAGTTGCGGCACATGCACGCGTAATGTTGTTGCTGAACTTATTGCGATACCTGTTGCACATTTCGACAAACTTAGTGATTTAGACACACTTGTCAAGATATACAATTGGGATGTTGACTAAGTTTGAATAGTGCGGTGTTTTTCAAAAATTCTGAAAATATATACTACTGGGACTAATTCTGGGAACACACTTTAATTCTAAATTTAAGTACTGTATATCTCTTTCTCGCAATAAGTAATAGGAAAAGATAGCAAGAATCTGTTTAGAGCTGTCACTTAAATTTAGATAGATTTCAAAGAAACCATAGACTATTTTAGACGGCATGTACGGAGGTGCCTCGTAAACACTACATTTTATCACGTTCAATAAGGTCGAAAATTGAACGCACGTTTCTAAATGTCAAATTAAATGACAGCCATCCTTTTCGTATTCGTTTTGAAAGAAAGAAATAGACTGAACTTAAATTTAAACTTAGCATGTGTTCGCCAGAATTAGGGCCACTGTTACCAAAACATAAAAACAATTCAAACTTAAAATATATGGAATATCGTTGAAGTTGTGCTGTTTAGAAAATTCATAAATTATATGGTAATTTATTTTCCAAAATTTATCGAAAATGTTAATGAAATTTGATTGCTGACATCAATTAAAACAACTATTATTATGACGACTATAAATAAAAACATACACATTCATAGTTATTATTAATTTTGTCAGTATCCCCATACATTTCTTAATAATATAGGAACGTGTGACGTCACTTGTTCCGTAAATTTCTTATGGAGCGTTTTCAGACGATGCGCCGAAACTCATCAAACATACCGCTATATCTATAAAACTATTGATCCTAGGCATACTATTTGTTCTGCAATATTTCTTATTAAGTTATATACTTCTTATTTATGAAATAAAAAAAAGTTGTCAACTACCCTATTATTAAAGTACCTGTTAATATACATCATGTATAGTAATTGCCAGGGGAACCCATAACTTTCTCGCAATTAACTTCAACGATTTTCATTTCCCATAAAACTAAACGGAGATCTTTTCATACAAAAGTTTACAAATCCTAGAGTCAGGTAACATCGCAATTTTATTTCCTCGATTATTTATTATCTACAAACTCAGTTCATAGTTTTTTCTTTTCATATATTATGTATTTTATCCAGATAGTGTTACATCAAAGTTGTGTTGCCCTTAATTTTGTTTCCAAGTAAGTTTTAGTTTGCAACATCAAGTAGTTGTAGGTCAAGTTGTAGTTGAAACATCAATTATTACTTCATGTAAAGTCAGTGTACATTTAAAATACGCTTTTTATATAACTAATCACACGATTCAATATACGCACAATTATATATGTGCATGATATCTCCTTATTCAGTACATTATTTAAAACAAAAATATGTATGAATAAAAGAAAAATTACTTAAATCGGCTGAGTTTACGCCAACACTACATGGCCTTGTCTGCCCTACCACGGTGTAATTAGGGCAAGCCGAAGCTACGGTGATAAACGAAAACCATCTGCGATGCAAAGCCTGCATGGGACCGCCCCGGAGCCTCACAGCGCCGGAGCCTTGACTGAAACCATTTCTGCTAGCATGAAACATGCTTATTTAAAACAACAAAACATTTCATGGTAACAAAATAAAACACAGTTGGTAATCAAAGTAATGTATGAATCACAATTTCATTTTCTGTTACAAAAATACAGTAGCAGTAGTATCATTATGTGTTTTGTTCGGTACATATTGAAATATGTATAGTTTTATCGATAACTTAATACTTTATATAAAAAGTTAGTTCGATATACCGTTTTTTGGTAACAAACAGCTTCAAATATATATTTTTATGAAAGAATGTTTGATAATATGAAACTGTAATGATTAACTATTCACTATTAATAAAAATGTTCAAAATCATGAAATAGTTTTCTGTGAAATGAACTCCGACATCATAAAAATATGTATTTAAATAGATACCCAATTGCTAGCCGTTCTGCTTAAAAAAAAGCTGATGACAAACAAGCCTACGGTCCACCTAGTAGTAAGCCAAATGAAAAAGTACTTGGTATTACAGGCGCGTTGTCATCCTGAGGCCTTAGGTGAAATGCCTTCCATGTCCAGTAAATTCACCTGCAATACCAAGTGATGTTTTCCTTATTATTGCAGGTGTCTAAAGGCGACAGCAGCTGCTTACCACCAGGTGGTCCGTCAGCTTGATGGTCATCTGGTTGTAAAAAAATGCAACCAATGGAGTCTTAGCATTTCGTACCTGAATTTTATCAAACTAATTCTTAGAATGTATCTGCCCATGTTTCTTTTCTTTTTATGACACCTAAAGTGCTTGCCGGGTCATGTGCCACACACAACATTGTTGCGCAACCATGCGCCGTTAAAATGTTTCAGGTGTGGACGATGTATCCGAGGCAACCGAGCGAAAACTTCGGTCGTTATGCGGGGTGTGAGTTTTATGTCAAATATGGCGTTAATCGAGCGGATTCAATTGATAAAAAATCATCAAAGACGTTCTCAATTTAGGCAGTAATAAAAATTAGATGATGATGATAATAATAATTTGGAACGAAATTATCCGGCTGTCTCTACCTTGGGCAGCTTGTACAACGAATGAATTTTTGTACAACTTGGAGGCATTGTTATATGCCACTTTCAGTTCGAACTTGTGGAAATCCTAATATTAACCTTATATATATTGGGATCCCCACGTCTCGACTTCTTTTCATGGTTTTTCTGCTCTACCTGTTTGAAAGTTTAATACTTAGTAAAAAGGAACTTTTATATCTAATATCAGTCAATATTTTGTAAACAGAAAACCTTTATGATTGTTGTGTGTTTTGTGTGTGAGACAAAAAAAAGGATAACAAACCCACATTCCAATATGGGCTCGTTATCCTTCGTGGTAAAGAAGCTTTTCTGTTTGGTCAATTGACCGCAAATGTAGTCAGTAACATTACTGGTCAATCTTAATTCGCACTCAGGGCAATAGTTAAATGCTGTGAAACCACACACATTTAAATAATTATTATCCGGATAGATGCTTGTGAACTCCCTTTGTTTCTTTGTGAAATACGCTTCCAACTACGTCGATATAGTGCGATGTAATCCGACAGGTGTTAGCTCATGCTACAAAGGCGCAGCTTCTTTCATATTATATTATGATAATTTTTATCTTTGCACAAGGCGTATTGTTTGCTCAAATATTCTTTAAAAAAACAGACAATCACTCGAAAGCTATACGACAAATAAGTCCACGTCGTTTACGTAAAGAGTTAAAATGTTTATTAAGGTAACACTTAAAGTTTTTAGAACTCATTTCTTTTATAAAATACAATAAAAAAATAAGTATACATTTTAAATTGGAACTCTTTGCCGATATCATAAAGTATTACATTCATTTGTCATATGTATGTCTTATGTATGTATTTGTAAAATTGTCTGAGTCACGTCAGCATGAATTTAACGCGAGAACTATTTTCGTGCAATATTTTGTTATGACTTTCGATACTGAAGATAACTACAGACTTTTGCGGTGTATGACAGAGACTGACAAAATAGTGTCCTATTAGCAGGTTCGGACAAACTTAGACATCGGTATGAGTCAAGTGCACAAAATCCTCCGTGAACAGTTAGCGGTCAGGAAGCTTTGTGTCCGGTGGATACCGCATAATTTGACCGGGGCCCAAATACTCCGTCGTTTTGATTGGTGCCGTCTTGATTCTTTATCCCGAGATTACTAACTTTGATTGACCCGTCCTAGGATGGGTCAATCAAAGTTAATAATCACGAGCTCCTCCGTGCTTCGGAACGCACGTTAAGGCGTTGGTCCTGGTTGTTCCTGCTACCGCTTTAACCCAATAACCCCCATTGGTTTGAAAAAAGATGTTGGTTCCATAGGATCAAGCAAAAGTTACTGCAAAGTGGTACACTAAGAAATGTTTGCCACTTGTCTTGGAAAATATTCGAGAGAAACGACCTCGCAGTAGGATTTTCCTTCACCACGACAACGCTTCGTCGCCCACCGCTAGGCGAATGATCGACTATTTGGCGACGTCAGACAAAGAATTACTGATGGGTCACCCGCCTTATAACCCCGATCTCACACCTTGCGATTTTTATTTATTCCCAAAAAACAAAGAAAAACCTTGACGAATACAGGCCGCATTTTAAAAGGCCGTCGAAGTGGGTAAAGTGATTTTCTCATTGGTTTCATCGGATGCAGCAATTTATTGGAATATGAATGGACAATATTTAGAAAAGACTACTATGAACTTGCTAGTCTGCTCAGTTTATAATTTTCTTTGAACTTTCAGTTCGACCCTCGTAAATCGATGTTCAAGGGGCAATATTAATAGAATAAATCAATAATGCCCGTTTCCTGCGAGTACAAATAGACAGTCACATGTCCTGGGAAAGTCTCAATGAATTTTCATTCCAACTCTGTAAATTAATTTAACAAAATCCGTAGAAAAGGCGACATTACTAGATGATTGTACGTACAACGCCTTAGTTGTTGCATCATGGTACCATACCGTATGGTACCATCTTTAAGCACGGAGGAGCTCGTGATTATTAACTTTGGTTAATAATCACGAGCTCCTCCGTGCTTCGGAACGCACGTTAAGGCGTTGGTCCTGGTTGTTCCTGCTACCGCTTTAACCCAATAACCCCCATTGGTTTGAAAAAAGATGTTGGTTCCATAGGATCAAGCAAAAGTTACTGCAAAGTGGTACACTAAGAAATGTTTGCCACTTGTCTTGGAAAATATTCGAGAGAAACGACCTCGCAGTAGGATTTTCCTTCACCACGACAACGCTTCGTCGCCCACCGCTAGGCGAATGATCGACTATTTGGCGACGTCAGACAAAGAATTACTGATGGGTCACCCGCCTTATAACCCCGATCTCACACCTTGCGATTTTTATTTATTCCCAAAAAACAAAGAAAAACCTTGACGAATACAGGCCGCATTTTAAAAGGCCGTCGAAGTGGGTAAAGTGATTTTCTCATTGGTTTCATCGGATGCAGCAATTTATTGGAATATGAATGGACAATATTTAGAAAAGACTACTATGAACTTGCTAGTCTGCTCAGTTTATAATTTTCTTTGAACTTTCAGTTCGACCCTCGTAAATCGATGTTCAAGGGGCAATATTAATAGAATAAATCAATAATGCCCGTTTCCTGCGAGTACAAATAGACAGTCACATGTCCTGGGAAAGTCTCAATGAATTTTCATTCCAACTCTGTAAATTAATTTAACAAAATCCGTAGAAAAGGCGACATTACTAGATGATTGTACGTACAACGCCTTAGTTGTTGCATCATGGTACCATACCGTATGGTACCATCTTTTGGGGCAACTCTTCATATAAGGATATTATCATCTTAGTATTTAGTTCAATCTAAATATTTTTGTATCAATTATAAATGGATATATTTTTTTTATGCTCTATTCTATACTGTGTATAGTAAAAATGGACTCTGCAGTTAGAAATTGATTGGATCTGTATTCAATATAGCGTTATAATTTAGCACAGAGCCCAAAAGAAATGAGACATACCCATTTATGGTTTGGAACCTACAGAAAACTGCAGGCCTTATTTTAAATATTAACTACCCTTTACTTTTCCCAGTCTCTCTATATATATACGAGTGCTGCATGTTTGTGAAGTACAATCATAATAATATTTGTATGAAGTAGTAGGTATTGTCTATGGGAGATTCTCGTCTTCGCCCTAAGCTTTGTATTTGTGACCAGCTTCGAAAAGCTGCCATGATGAAAAAAAATGTGTTGTGGAAATGTCTCTACGATTATAAAATAAGTTACCTGATTTAATGAAGTTATGTAGAAAAATCTTTTAAATATAGGTACCAACTTTTTTAACTAGACTGATGTTTTAACTGGCTAATTGTATGAATTTATGACGTACTTAGTTAATTTTTTGATTACTAGCTGCACCCGGCATGCTTTGCAATGCCCGCAAAGAGAAAATTGTAAGGTTTTATAATCCAGAAACGAAATCCAGAAACTTGCTGGATTTCTCCAAAACACCCTACCACAGTCAATCTGATCAATATTTATTATTGAATAAATTATTCTAATTGAACATATTCACCGTACTAATATGTATACAACGTACGGTGAATATGTTCAATTATTTATTTAGATATACTTTAACAGCACATATACCTACATCTAGTGGCCAGCTAGGCCCATGAACTTGCCTTCCGAAGCAGGAAAGGCTCGTTATAAAAAAATAGACTTTTATAAGCCGGCTTATTAAAAATACGTAGCGACATCAAGTTGAAATGAAGTCGCTTAACAAGATCTAAAGGAGATTTTTCTGATTTATATGGAGTCCCGGCTATTTGTATGTACAGTGTTGAAGTAAGGGAAATGGAAATAAAACATTATTTGTCAATTAATTTTCATTATTTTTTGTTCTTATCCCGTACAAAATACTTTCTGATGATAAGTGACAGTTTTATAATTATCAATATAATAGCAACACTACAACGTCAAACTTATATAATTATACCAGTCAAAATACACAGATGAAAGCAAAAAACTTTGTTGATCTATCTATCTATCGAGTCCATAATTCCATATTCCTAAACTATAACGAACGTTTTTCTGAATGTTTTAAAAATATGACCACAGATTATAGACATTATGTCTTAATATGGCCTCCTATATTGCCATATTTGGTTTTATATGGATGCTTTAAAATATTTTTGTACGTGGTTTAACGTCCGAAAATATCACGCAAAATAATTTGTAGTGGTTTAAATCATTTTTTAATGTACTGTAGACGTTCACAGGCGAAAATGAAATATCTCCTTTAGACAATAGTTATTTTTTTATTAAGGCCCCTTTGTATAACTTGATTGTATGTTCTGTTTTAGTAAAATTTTCATTTTAATGTGTTATCAACTAGGTTTGTGATATGAGATTCAAAATCTGGACCACTGCAAGTCCTCAATTTGTATTTCAGTCTTTTCAAGTGAAAACATATCCGTATTAGATTAAAATAAATGCCAGTCATTTTTTTCTGTTAAAAAAAAGGAAAAGGTATTATATTCCACCGTATGTATTTTATTTTGTATGTATGTTCACCAATTTATCTGTCAATTGTGAAACGATTTTCAAATATTTTTTTACTCTATAGAGTGGGATCCCGGGGAAATCGAGGGCAAACCTCAAATTTTACAGCCACATATTAAAGTTATTCGAGTGAACTGATGATGGAAGGTAAAACTCCCTGACGGTTTGCAGTTAAGTAAACTTTATCAGTAGTACGATACGATAATATAAAACAATAATACGTATTTTAACCAAAGACTAAATGACGAACAAGTCGATAACGCTCACGGTCACCCATCTAGCTTTAACCTTAAAAAATAACAAAAAAAATATTTGAACATAAAGAAAACCGACTCCAAAACGTTAAAAAGGCAAAAGTTAATAAATTTAAGTACCTTAGATACTTATCTCATAAAAATGTTTTTTTTGGAGTTGGTAACAAGCTGTTTCCAGAAACAATAGAAAGTGAAGCACGAACTCCAAAATATACATATTAATATATTACGTGATGTAACTAGGTACTATAATTTAATTATTTTTTTGGTTTAAGTCCATTCTATTTTTGTTTGTTTATTTTTTATCATAAATATCCATAACTCATGACTCCGTATGTGATTTTTATATTGACATAGATATTGCTGTGCTCCTATATGGGAATGGTTCGCTGAATCCATATAAAGCGGAATTCATTCGATTTGTTGTGACAATTCCGAAGAAAGAAACTTTTCCTATCTTAAACGCAGACAGAAGTTGAAATATTATTAAAAATATTTTCTTGTCTGTATTTTTCCATAAACATTTGACCAAACACGCGTCCAACCCATTGTGACCCTATAAACCAGACACAATTAAATTTTAATTGTCACGGCATTAGGTAACGCCATATGGGAGTTAGAGGGTTAAATCATTAGCAGATTGTTATTAGGTCTAGTTTTAAAGGTCTTATTGCAATTTTCAAGAAGATAATTATTACCTTATGTATTAGGTTGGGGAAAAAGTCTTTTCGCATTATAGTATGAATGAACTTGTAATAAAATCTCTTTGGCTGTACTATTTGTATCTAGCTGGTTTTCGTATCATTAAAAGTTTAGATTTAAAAAAAGATAATTTCAAATTCAAATTAGGAAAATGTGTGTTTTTCAATTTAAAACATTTTAAAATTTTACTACAAAAAAGGTAAAAATGCAACGCAAGCCGCGAAAAAAAATTGTGATGTTTATGGACCTAGTGCAGTGTCTGTGAAAGTAGCACAAATTTGGTTTAAAAAAGCCTTTTCAATCCGGAAATTTGATGTCAAAGATGCACGTCGCCCTGGTCGCCCTATAACGGATAAAATTGATGCCATTTTTGAAAAACTGGAGCAAGATTGGCATATCAGTAGTAACGACGTAGCTGAAGAACTGGGAATTGACCACAAAACAGTTATGGCGCATTTAAAAAAAATGGGTACACAAAAAAGCTCGATATTTGGGTACCCTACGAGCTCACTGAAAGAAACCTAATGAACCGTGTACTCATTTGTGATTCTTTATTACGACGTAATGAAACCGAACCATTTTTGAAGAAGCTAATAACTGGTGATGAAAAGTGGATCACGTACGACAAGAACGTGCGAAAAAGGTCGTGGTTAAAAGCCGGTCAGGCTTCACAGACTGCGGCGAAACCCGGGCTAACTCGCAACAAGGTGATGCTGTGTGTGTGGTGGGATTGGGGCATTATTCATTATGAGCTGTTACCACCAGGCAGGACCATCGTTTCTGAACTCTACTGCGAACAACTGATGAGATTAAATCAAGAAGTTGAGAGAAAGCGGCCGGAATTAATCAACAGAAGGGGTGTGGTTTTTCATCATGATAACGCTAGACCTCACACATCTTTAGTCACTCAGTAAAAATTAAGAGAGTTTGGCTGGGAGGTGTTAATGCATCCGCCGTATAGTCCTGACCTAGCACCTTCCGATTTCCACCTGTTTCGCTCTCTTCAGAATTCTCTAGGCAGTGTCAGGTTAACATCACGAGAGGACTGCCAAAAACACTTGTTGCGGTATTTTGATCAGAAGCCCCAAAATTTTTATAGCAATGGGATCATGTCCCTACCTACAAGAGGGCAAAAATTTATCGAACTAAATGATACCTACATACTTTATTTAAATGTAAATAAACTATATTATAAAATGTATTGAATTTTCTTAAAAAATACGGAGAAACTTTTTCCCCAACCTATTACTATCAAAGAGGTCTAATGGTTATTGTGCGAATATTACCAGAACGCGAACCTAATTTGTCACTGGTTTTTATATTTTAATTATTTTTATTTATTTACATAAAGGTACAACTACCGAATACAATTTAATACATTCTTAAAATAAATAATGAGATCGTTAAACATGTTTAAATTGCACTCCAATGACTGATGTACACAGCGTTGACATAAAAACGAAGAAGAAACAAACAAAAAATATAAACAATAATAAGATAGTGAAATATTAGATAAATAATAATAATAAATAAAATCGTTTATTCACTCTTCACAAACTTTCTTATAATAAAGTCTATACTTAAATACAAGATTTAATATGCTGCTTATTAAGTTTGTGAGAGTCTGATGCCTGAAATAGGTTTCAGAACAAACCTGTGACACAGGTCATCAGGCCCCCCTCGCAGACAATAAAAGGTCTTCGCAGTCATGAGAGGAACAACAATAAGAGAATTAGCCTATAGAAATTATTTACTTCGAATTGATATCATTTGATATGCAAGTCGTTAGCAGTTTCGATGTATTTACGGAAAGTGATACTTAGTATTTAGGTTACTTTAAAATCATAATCATAATCGTTTATTGTTTCCATTGTTTGTTTAGTGTTATAATGAAAAAAGTATACAAATCATGGAACCCCGTTAAGGCACTACAATTTGTGGATTTAAATTTATTAGTTTTAACATTAAAATATAGAAAATCAAATGTTGAATTTGATACTATCTTTTATTTAATATTTATTTTGATATTAAAAAGGAGTAGATCCTTTCCAAAAGAATAATTAACGTGACAAAAATGTAACTTGAAGAAAAGGTACATCGCGATTCAGTCGATAATACCTTTTCATGTATTATCGACTGAATCGCAGAATGCCGTAAATAGGATTGCAAGTTCTATTTTGGCTGTATATACGGACTTTCTCCATAGACGGACTTCCCCGCTGTTGCCTCACTAACAACTTTTTTTATAATTGTGTGATGTGACAACTATTTTTTAAATAGTTTTTACGTTTTACTGTAGTTTTTATTACATTAACTTATTTTTTTTATTCTTCTATCTTATAACAGCTTACATTGGTACTTTACTCAATCAATAATATCAACAAATATCGTAAAATTCGTTCAATTGAGTGCAATTTTCTTGTATATTACCTATATCAAAACCTATTATTTCTTTTCAGTTCACTAATTCAAACCACTGCATAAAAAGACATGGGTAAATTTTGATCATCCTTCTTCATAAAGGCTATTAAGAAACATATGTATCATAGGGTAAATGATATACAAATAAGAAAGTTTTCGGGATTAGATCAAATATAATATTACAAAGGATAGTTATTATTGCACACCTTTTGTTCTCAGTAACGAGAATTTCAAAGTTATGTTAGTGACTGTTTGCATAATTAATTTCGCCATAATTGAGACTATGTTTGTGTGACATAATAATATATTATAATATATGTAAATTAGACATAACTATATTTATGCAGTACGCTTGACACTAATTTCATTTTTACAGTAAGTTTACGAGATTACAATATTGTTTTATTTTTAAATCTTAGACTTAACACCTTTAAAATAAATTATACTAGGTTATTCTTAGCTATTGATTAAAATATTATTATATTTTAGTTATTTCAAGTCACACTATTATTGATATATTTATAAGCAGCCTACACTAGGTGTCAGTTGTTTGTTATCTAATTGTGGTACATACCTGTAGTGGCTTTATTAATTCAAATTTCAAACCAACTTCAAAAACAATAACATTTAAAAGATTATTAAATAATTCGTAAAATTAGCTATTGGATTTATTATTGATTGCAGTTATAAACTATAACCTGTAGTACAATAGATACTTAATTACCACTCTGGCATTGTAATGAGTACTTAATGAATCGTATGCTCCGAACCTAACCAACTGACGAGCAAAACTAGGAACCATCTCTTTTCTTCATTGATTCAATTTGTCAAAGTCGTCAAATACAATAGATATGGCGATTTTCTCATAAACCTTCATGATTACAAAGTCCCTAGAACCTAGTGAAACAAAAAAATGTAATTTTAAAATAACCATCCGTAAAAACAATCATCGATTGAATACGCCATCAATAGCATTACTGACAGCATGAGTTTGTGTTGACTTTAGGCCACATTTATATTTACTACGAGTATCGAGAACAATACTATTTTAACTATTGCGATCATTTCTTCAAGTAGTTAACCAAGTCTTCGAGTAACCAGTTCGTCGTTATCAAATTAGCAAATGAAGTTTTGTTTGAGCAGCTAAACAGCATTAACTTGCCAAGCCGTGTTAGAAACCCGGGGGTTATATGACAATTAACAACCAATTATGGCTGGAATCTGTGGCTTGACACGTTGATCAAGAAAATGAAAAGTCCACCTTACAGAAGATCGCTAAATAAAACTGCTTTGAAGTGATGGGTTCCTGTGGTGAGTAAGACAGAACTGACAGAACTCATTGAGAAAGTGTTATCTTGGGAGAAAGGGAACAAGTCTCCTTTGCTGTGAACATACGGCTTTCTCTGAAGGGTAGGCAGCAGTGAGTAGCTCGGTGGCGTAGTGACTTGAGCGCTCTGGTTTCAATTACGAAAACAAAGCAACTGTCACCGTGGTAGATCCCGGGAAGGGTCAATCAAACTTTGTAAACTCGAGCTCTTCCGTGCTTCAGAAGGCACGTTACGCCGTTGGTCACGGTTGTAACTGCAACCGCTTTAACCAACCAACCCACATTGGGCCAGCGTGGTGGTGTTATGGCCTACCTAACACATATAGCTTAAAAAAAATGCAACATAACTATGGTTATATCTAGCCAAACATAAAAGTGCACTGTTTTGTTGAATCGAATAAACTAAAATTACAACTCGCTGGTTCTTAATTTTGTTATTACTAAAGTAGATTGCTTAATTTTTTTATGTAGGTAGGTACCACCAGGCGGACTGCACGCATTTTCCACACTAGACGTATAAAAAAAATCTTTTATTTTTATTTACCGACGAGTGGCTAACAGGTGATTTCAATTAAAAATACAGACAGCAGCGGTGCCAGGTAGATCGACCCAGTTATCTCAAGTAGGTCGCAGGTTAACTTCCCGATGAAGATAATTTAAGAATCAGCTCTATTGTTCCCAGTCTAGATATTATGAATGATGGCCCAGTCCAGCGGTAACTTTCCGGTTCGTTGCTTCCAGAAGTCGTATATTAAATTCAAAACTTGTAAAAATAAGTATTGTTTTCCTCGTAGAACTGGGAAGCACCGTACAGAATATCTCAGTGGAAACTGATTTTTAACACTGTTGTGAGTAAAGTTGTCAGAGCTTATTGAGAAAGAATCGAGTAGGGAAAGTAGTATCCTACGCTATCAACATGCTTCCACTGGATTTTTACAGACTAGTTTATCATTCGAGAGACATACCTATATAATTTATTCTAAATTATCTAAATAAATTCTGAGGAAAGCAATAAATAATAAGAAAACTCTGCTTTTAAGATTGAAAAATGGCGTAGCTGTTGTGCAACTTTGTCTGTAGGGAATTTATTTGTCAACTTGAGATGAAAGATCATCTTAAGCATAAGTAAAACCCTATCAAAAAGAATCAAATTCAAATGTGGTCCTTGTATAAAATATATGAATTTTATTTTGCTTTTTAATTATGTAGGATTATTGTTGCCTAATTATTTGAGAACAATTAATTAGGGAAAAGTAAGAAGTAAGTCAATACAGAAGTAAGTACCTACATTGAGCTCTTGAGAGTTTACTTAGTTTTTTAGGTTAAGATACATTTGTAAGTTTCCTAATATTACCCTAAATTTCAAGGGGAAAATAAGACTGACGTGCCAATTCTTTTAAGTTAAATATTGACACTCAGTTCTTTTTCAAACAAATACAAAGTGATTAATATTTTAAATAACCGACAGAAAGGTTTAATTAGTTATTTTAGTAGAAGTTTTGTTACAGATGAAAGGATTAAATGCATTTAACAGAATGGGCGAATGGAAAGTAATAAAATTCAAAGCAGTAACATCACCTTTCGAGCAACTTTTATAAACGTGATATCAGCTTTTCTAGACTTCCTATTAATCTGTAAAGCGGCAATATACCACCGGTGGGCGATGACAATAGAAAAATCAATTGTGTCTGGAATCTCATGCTTGACGGGTTAATAGTACATGGGGTACGTAACATAATTATACCGTACGTCATAATGAGTCGGCAGCATATTTTTACAGGCTTAGAATTAGTTATAATACGAGTAATTTTGTCCAAAAATTAAGTATAACAACACAAACATCATATTTAAAAATAAATTCAACAATACAAATAAACAAATCAAACATGCTTGAGCAACAGTTAATTGAAAAACCCTTAAACTAAAAGGACTGCAGAAGCTAAAGGAATCAGTCAAAACAAACTTTGCGTTTGCCCAAATTCGACACAGAAATCGATGTCGTAACGGGTCGTAACGGTGTTCGTAGTTCCATCGTAGCAAAGAACAACGGTCGATCAAAAAGCTTGCGGTTAGTAATCCTCGTGCCGTTCTCAATAGAAATAATTGAATTTACTGAATTTCTTTACTGCCGTATCATATTAAAAAAATGTTTTACATACCCAAAGTCCAATTTCGATTTCACGTTTCGTCGTAGGTCAATCCACTTTATTGTGCAATTTGAAACTAATAATTAAATTAGTACGCGAATATCAGCGCTTGATCCTCAATTTTTCATAATTCTTTACAAATTTAAAATAACCATAAATTACCTTTTTCTACAAATTTATTTTCTCTCTGTACTTATTTATTTAAGCTAGACAAGATTAGCTTGATAGGAAATCCTATCGTATAATTTTTGAGTTGAGCTTATTTTGTTAAATTCAGTGGATGCAAATCCTTTGTTTTACACGTAAATTTTAGGCAGTGTTCTGTTTCTCACGAATTCATAATACGGTCCAATCGAAAGCGAGAGTTTTACTCTTCCCCTCGTAGTTTGTCTAGCCGCGTCAAAAGTTTGGAAAGCGTTGATAAACTATCTACAAGTGACAAAGTTCTCTAAAAAGCAAATAAACGATATAGTTTCTACTTACAACCGATTAGAAGAAGGAAGGAGAATAATATAGATACGGTGATAGAGTTTTGCACACGTCGCGAGCGTGTTAGTAGGTTTCCGCCACCGAGGTGCGATCTCTCGCTCCCAGTGCCCGATTCACACTGAACAGAGGGACCGCTATCGACCTACGCGCACTCACTCGGCCTCCCTAATACGCCGCCGCGCCCGCCTGCCGCGCACCATTGCCGAAATGTAAGGGACTTTTAACAATTCATCTCTCATTATTCTCAAAGACGAATATAACACGATCGATGCCCACGTGACGACAATTCACTTTAACCCTGTGGGGTTCAACGGATGCGTTCTAATTTTACTGAAATTGCAAGGTCACCGATCGATTTATATTAGGGTGGCCAGGAGAAATTATGAAAGCGAGAAACAAGAGGATACCTGCTGAACGACTTCGAAAGGAATGAGAATTAGAACAAAATAGCACTTCCTGTCTAGACCTTTTAGCCGGATTCGCCTAAATAGCAAAATCGAAGTTTGTTTACTTAGTGATTGTTAACATAAAGCGCGGGTGTAGCTGGGAATAATAATGTAGATTAATTTGTGTGTTATGTGGACGATTGACTTACGAAAACAAACCCTTACCTTACGACTTGTTGTTTAAAAGTAGAACCCTCTAATATTACGTTTTGCCGCTAAACTTAAAATGTCGTATCAAAACAACGCACAAGTAACTATGACCAATAGCGTTGTTTAATTAGTGTGACGAAGTCCAGAATTAATCAACATTTTCGTAAGTCGCGCCGCGCCGCCGACCGTTCCCGTGGCCAGGCCGTTAGGCCCCTTAGAGATTACGACTTTTTGTAGCGATACAAACGCGCGATAGCCAGCCTGGTCGCGCGACTGATGCAGCTATTGCGACACCAGCGATCAACAAGTATTTGTCTCGATTCATACGCGCGTTTGTATCAATGGAAACCCGCGTTTGTAGCGATTGCTTCATCGCGTTTGCTTCGAAGAAGTCGCGAATGAGTAGCGATGCACATATCGCGTTTAACTGTATCGTTGCAGATAGGTGGCTGCGGCTACTAAATCGCGATTGTGTCCCTATTTTGAGTAGCGCGTGTGTGTAAAGGCAGACAATTAGCGTCGGTATCGATGTAGCTCGCGACTGTAAGTATCTATCGCTGCGAAAAGTCGCAATTTGTAAGGGCCCTTATGGAAACCAAATTATATGTTAAAAAAGTTAACCTAAAAATAAAAAAGTTAGTCACAATTTATTACCCGTTACATCTGTAAATAAATCTGTGGTCCGTAAATTAAATCATCATCATTTAAGCTGAGCGACGCTCTCTGCTGGGCATTCTCCCAAGGATCCCGTGGCCGACGGTCCTGCGCTGCCCGCAAAAAAATAGACCTCTATTTTTTTGCGGGCAGCAAAAAGAATTTAAATAATCAAGTAATAGTAGTATACAGGATGGTGCCGTCAATGCGACAATAAATTTAAACATAGGCTATATTAGTCCATAGAAATGGTTTGCCACTTTCAAAAATATCGTATTCATTTGATAATTTCATGACATTTGTATGGAATAGTGTAACGTTGGCAGCATTATTTCATACAAATGTCATGAAATTATCAAATAAATACGATATTTTTGAAAGGGGCAAACCATTTCTATGGACTAATATAGCCCATGTTTAAATTTATTGTCGCATTGACGGCATGACATTTCCTATTGATAAATTAAGTATACAGGGTACCCTGTATACTTAATTTATCAATAGGAACTCAGATATTAAATAATTTTGGCAGCCAACTTGTAAATGTTTTTATTTCGAAAAATGCTACCTGATCAGCTGATGATGGATTGCCCAATTGGTCTAAAAACAAGTTTAATACTAGGTTTATTTACCAGGTGGTTGGCCCGTATGTAGGGTCGTCTGGGTACGGACCACTTCCTTGCACGCCTTTCTTATTTCATCCGTGGGATTGAAGGGAAATTTCATGTTAGGGGGATACCGGGGAGTTTTAGTCGGTATTCTCAGTGCCTTATAAGCGCTGGGCGACCCCCACACACGCCCGTTACTTAGCCAGTGGCGGGTAGGTCTGTAATCGGATTTCTCCCCGGCAAATAAAAAAAAGGCCTGAGGATGATATCGCACCTGCAATACCAAGTGATTTTCCTTGTTATTGCAGGTACCTACAGGTGGCGGTAACCGCTTACCACCAGGTGGTTCGTCAACATGTTTGTCATTTAGTTGTTTAAAAAAATATTATAACAATACATAACTCTACGCCGGCAGTTGCCGGGCCGATGCATCTAGTGTTCGAGTAATCCAATTGTAGTGGGATTAAATTTCTTCATCCGATGCAAACGCAACATCCCAATTACGCTGAAATACTGACAGTCAACCGTCTAACGTCTACAGTAAGGTAAACTTTAATTAATACGACCATGACAGTGATTGATCATTAATAACGTGCTGCTGTAACGACCCACTGGTCGTAATTTCTTACATGCTATCATAAGACTATGGCTTGATACTGAAACACTTTTAAAAATCTAAATCGCTCAAAATTATAGGATTACTACTTTTGTTTGAAGTAGGTCGAAATAATACCATTACCATACTTTGACTTTAACAATAGTTAAAAAGCAGGCTGTGCCGGATGAATAGTGATATTTATTGAAGTGTAATATTCAATTCAATTAAATATTTAGAAAAATACTAGTTGCTGACCCGGCAAACGTGGTATTGCCATGATAAAATGACCAAAAAATAAAAATAAAATTGATAGTAGCCGATTCTCAGACGTACTGAATATACATATAAAATTACATAAAAATCTGTCAAGCCGTTTCGGAGGAGTATGGTTACTTTTGTGACACGAAAATTTCATTTATTAGATATTAGATCTAAACTAAAAAAATGCCACTTCCTGTGGCGGGGTTTGAACCTGTGACCGTTGTAGGGTAAATGATAGCTTATAACGCAAATACAGATAGACTAGAAGAATTGAGTAGAATTATAATAATAATAATATTATATTATTATTATATGAGTGAGTGTATGCTTATGCATACACCCACACCTATTATCTAGCCCAAAGTATAGATCATTAAGAACTTCTGTTATGGATACTAGATAACGGTGAAAATAATTATAATAATATGTTTAGAAATATTAGAAATACTTATAATAAATAAACTTAAAAATATCCATGACTCGTAAACAAATGCTGGTACTTATCAAACAAACATTTGCTCCTACCGAGATTCGAACCCGAAGAGGAACAGACCCTTCGGCCAACCGGTCGTCAAAATTATTTTAATACAGTGGTATGTTTGATGTGTTGCTGCGCGTCGTGGTGTCACATGTGACTATATTACTATACAATGTATATTAACACAATGAGTAATAACTATGTAATATGTATATTTTTATTCAAAATCTTCATAATAAAAGTTGTTTTAATTGATGTAAGCAATCTAATACAATAATATTTTTTGACAAATCGTTGAAAAATTTACCATTTTCATAAATTTTCTAAACATTAGAATTTCACGTTATTCGATAACTTTTAAGTATAAATTGCTTTTATAGGTAAAGTAGCGTATATTTTCCGAATTTGTGAAAAATAGCGCCATAATCAAAACAATTTTATTGGAACTATTTAGCTGTACTTCTTCTTTTCTCTATCTCATGCACTGATCTGTTAGGTAGTCTGGACTTATAATATACATTAGATTTTCTATTAGGTAAGTGTGAGCGCAGATGTGTTGGTTGGACGAAAAGTTGAGAATTCCTTTTACAATAATATTTACATTATTGTAAATATTACTGAAGTATCACTTTTATAATAACTATACTTTCCTGTTATTATGTATTAGTATTGCTGTATAACTTATTTAATTCTTTACCATTATATTTATTTATACCAGCTCGTCATTGCCAAATGCGGTCATAATCACGGCACTATGGTGATGTCCTTTTACATTCTTCCAGTGTTGTTGAAGCTTGGTTGCTGGGACAAGGCCCTGTTTTATATTATTGCACCGTTTATTATTTTGATTGATGTCAATTAAGTGTTATAATTATAATTAATCTGTCAACCAGCGTTGTACCTCTGGAGGTCAATGAAAATGGTAAAATCAAAGGTGTCATGAATCTGATAATAGACGAGTTAAAAGAAAATGTTTATTTCTTCTCTCTAGCATATTCACTTCGAAGGAGCTCGGCGGCGTGAGGAGCTCGGTGACGTGAGGAAGTCGGTGACGTAGTGGTTTTAGCGCTCTGGTTTCGATTGTCAAAATCAAGCAACTTTCGCTATTGTCGATCCCGAGATAGGTCAACCAATATTTGCAATCTCGAGGTCCTCCGTGCTACAGAAGGCAGGTTAAGCCGTTGGTACAGGTTGTTACTACAACCGCTTTATCCCACCAACCCGCATTGGACCAGGGTGCTGGTGTTATGCCCTAAAGTCCTCTTGTGTGTCCCTTTTAGGAAGACCTGAGCCCAGCAGTGGGACATAAATAGGCTAGACTAACCTATTTATGTACTAAGTGATGAAGTAAATTCATTTCATTGTTTGCGATGTTATTGTTTTGATTGTAGCTCTTCCAAATTAAAATGTAAACATTTCTATCCAACAAATAGCAAATCATAATTATTATTATATACTCTAACCAGTAGCCCTAAAGCGCAGGCCACACCGCCAGCGAGCGGGCGAGCGAGCTAGGCGGGCGAGCTTCGTTTCATCTCTTTTCATACTTTGGTTCACACCGCGAAATACAGAGCTAAGCTACGTCAGCGATGCGAACGAAGAGAACGAAATATCCAACGATTCCATCGAGCTACTCGTTCACCTCTTTAGGAGCGCCAGGTTCGCTAGCTCGCTAGATTCAATACAGTTCCGTACTTCCACGGCAAGTTTGTAGTGGGTCTCATTTATTTTGCTCGTCTCTAGTACCGAATTTTTAAACTTTTATAGTTATTAGTTACTATAGGAACTGTAGCAGAATAAGGGTCGCTCTGTATAGACTTTTGGTATAGACTAATTCTTGAAGTATCCTCCGGTATTTACGAACAAAACGACGATCACATCCAGCAATATAATTATGCAACAAAATAGAATGCACTCGCATAACTTGTTGACCGATGAATCTTCCACATAAAGTCTTTAACAACATCTGTTAGCTTGGTTTAATGCCGTTCAAGGACTTAACAGGCAGAACATAATAATATTAATACTATCCAATCATACGACGAAAGAAGAATGTTGATACAAAAATGCTATACATCTTCGACTGCGGTTAGATAATTATGTGGTAAGTATCGGTGCCCTCAAGCTCTCCTGGGCACAGAAAACATGACATGCAATTAGCCTGCTTTTTGTTGCGACCAACTATAGCACGAGAATCGATTTTAATGATAAAAAAGAAAACTATTTGTAAGTTACGATAGTGATACAGGAACCGTTATTGTAGATTCACAAAAAAAATTGGATATATTTTAGATTTAATATAAACTAAATCATACCACATAAACTTTTACAATTTAATTAGCAAACAGCAAATTAAATTGTAGCTATAATTTTATTATTGTGGTTTGTTTTTTTTTATTATTTTATTTATCTATCTCATTTTAGATCCCATTATTAATCTCTATACCTTTAAAAGACTTTGATCGACGACGGGGTTTTTTCTGGATAGTTTAAGGTTATGTATCTTGTATCTTCACAGTATATATAGCGCAATCAGAGATTTAATAAAGCATGTCGTAGTTTCGTTACTATTTTTGAGCGCTTACACGGCTTTCATTTGCAAACATATACGCGATAAATGCAGACGACATGACATCAAGTGTAATAGTTAAACTACGAAAGCCACCTTTATTATGAACGCAGTAAGGTCGGTCTCAAGGTCAAACTATTAAGCTTGATGGACCGTCAACTGTACAATGAAACAATTTACTGAAATTTTTAGAGTATGAAAAGGGTCTAACCTGGCCGTAAAGGTGGTTTTCCACCAGGGAGGTGAGGCGAGGCTAGGCGAGACGAGAATTGAAATCGCACTGACCCTTTTTCACTAAAATTTTACCCCGCGCGAGCTCGCGCGAAATGATTTTCTACCAAAGGGGCGAGAATTGCTTCGCGAATAAACCTATCTCGATAAGCGTGTTTCTGTTGCAGAGTTAATTTATACTCTATGTTGGAAGCAATACGGTTCATTTTTACACAAACAAATATTTCAATTCACGCCTCGCACATTCTCGTCAATCCTGACTATTTCCACCAAAGATGCGCGAGGCGAGGATTGAAAATTTGCCATACAAATTTCAATCTACGTCTCGCGTCGTCTCGTCTCGCCCTTCTGTTGGAAAATCGCCTTATCCAGTTGGAATAACTTAATTTTCAAACAAGATTTTAGACAATTACGGTAACAAAAATTAGGTATCAAAGTTTCGGGTCTCTTACGCCCACCTGTTTATTAGGTGTAACAATTTCTCACCTCATCCAAGCCGGCCTCAATCGCACTGGCCTCCATTATGTCATTTGAAAAGGAACGCTGAAAATTTTCACGTAATCTTACGAATTTTAAACTAAATGTTAATTAGCAGTGACCTTTCTTTTTGATAATGAAACTGAATAAATATAAAAATAAAGCACATATTTAAATTCATTCTAATAATATTAGAATGCTTAGTTTGCATCTGACTTACTTGAACTACTCAGACAAAACCAAAACATATTTTTAATAATTCAATCTATGAATAAAACCGCTGCTACCAGTTGATAGTACCTTAGTTGCATATATTCAACAGGTAGCGCGTTTCACAAGTTTCGTACTAGTAGTGGAATGAAACGGAAATTAATACTGTAACTGCAACCGTAAGGCCGAGTTCATAGACCTTTTACGGCATGTGTACTACGGTATGTGAAGCATACGTTATGTGCTAGGGGTTCATTATGATGTTTTTGATCTAATTACCTTTTATCAGTAAATAAGTTAACTTAGCACCAATTTGAAGGGGCAAAGATTGTTAATGTTTAGGTCTCAAGTCAGGTCCCATATGGAGTACTGCTGCTATTTATGATACCAGCTTGAACCATTTGTCGTGCTCCAAACACGGATATGAGAATTGTCGACGATCCTGAGCTCACAAGCGGTATTGAGACTTTAAGCCTAAGAGGATGAGACTTGGACATTTTGCGACTTGGACATTTTGATACCACTTGACATTTTGAGATTTGGACATTCTAAGACTAAACGATTATTTGACATGATGCCGACGGTCTCTTTCTATCATCGCACCACTCGCCACCGGCGGAAAGTTCATCCTCACAAATTGAAACCAAAGTGGTCGCGTACTGTACGGTTTCAGATAAACTTTCTTCGTGCTCAGGTTGTGGAATGAGCTCCTTGCAGAGGTTTTCTCAAATGAGTAAAGCATGGGGTTCTTCAAGTCGGCAACGCGCAAGATATCCCTGGTGTTGCAAGCGTCAATAGGCTACGGTAACCACTTACCATCAGGTGGTTCGTATGCTTGATTGCCACCTTAGTGGTAAAAAAATATTGTAATTTAAATGTCTCCAGTGGAATAAACCCTACTTAGGCCAAAATCACTAAACTAATGTCACGGAACTTTTTCTGTGGCCACTTTTATGTCACATGCTTTCGCATTGTTGTGGTGCTGTATATGCACGTCTTTGGATGTCGGTTTTGTTCAATACCTCTATAATGTTAAACGCCATCGTTTATCTTTATTTTGGACTAGTTATCTTGACTTCGGATACTACAAAGTCAGATTGCAGTAGGTACGTTTGAGTCTCGGTCATTACCAGTAACAACTTTTACTGAGACGTATATTTTAGTAGATGTCGTCTGTCTAATAGTAATTTTTATTATGGGCTAAATATTCGTATAAATGTCTACATTCACTAATAACCAAGATTTACCACAGAGCAATTACGTTTGATTTTCAATGCAAAGATGTGTTTTTTGTGTAATTTCTGTTTACAAACGAAAATTAATTTTAAGTTTAGTTTTACTCTTTCGCTACAATTCGACTGCCCATGTTCGGGTATAACGCCTTCATTGGCATCTTGCGTTAAGGGTAACTCGATCAAAAGGGATAAAAACCCTGAGTAGGTAAAATACTGGTGGTGAAGCGGTTTTAGATGGACTTATCCAAGGTAAAGAATTAGCGCGAGGTTTTACATCAAATCCACACAGAAATGCAAAATGTAAGCACTGACCTTATAGCTGCAACTCCAGTCGTCTGTTTCTGCCCGTGGAAGAGTTTATGTAACGGTTGGACCGGGGCTTGGTTTTGGTTTAGAAGCTCAAGAGCTCGCGGCGGTTACAAAGCGTAGAAGCGACTGTCAACTGTTCTTGAAGCAACAGCTGATCCGGAGGCGGGGCGGCTCGGAGGCGATCCGAGCGCGGGGCGCGGAGGGCGCGCAAACTAGACTCGTGAAGATGCGAACTGTCCAGCCAGCACATACATTCACAAGTACATATATGGAGTTTGATGCGAAACAAAAAACCGCGCGAACACCTGGCCAAATGACAATAGCTTAATAAGTCAAAATTGTATGCACCGGCTGAGTATTAACTACAAACCATTTTATCTCTATTATTGCTAGTAGGTACTTAATTTTTTTTTTTGAGAATGAAAACAGAATCGACATCAATGTTAATTGACTAAAAGGATTACATCACAACATTTCACATAACATCATTTCATAGCTTCTGCTGTTTTTTGACCTTTACTAACCCTCCGGCGTCGAATCAATAAAATAATATGTAATAATCTGTCTTTTGTTGGTAATGACAGATTTAATTTTGTATATTTGTTATGGATAATAACATATTTTCCCACCAGACTCGTGGACCCACTGCATTGAACCACTAGTGGGTCCCACCGCTTCGCTCTTGACAGGTCTTAGGAGATGTTACGCAATATGGTATGTTACTGTTATAGCCTGTCGCAGTATTTGCTTTCTGATAGATTATTTTATAGAAAACATGGTGTAGGTTTTTTTATACAATGTTGAAGGCAAATTTTGTAGCACGATGCCTACTATCATCATCATCATCAGCCTATATACGTCCCACTGTGCCCAGCGCACAGGCCTTCCTACATGGGTGAAACACATGAGGAGATTGGGCCATAACACCACCACGCTGGCCCAATGCGGGTTGGTGGGTTAAAGCGGCTGCAGTAACAACCGGGACCAACGTCTTAACGTGCCTTCCGAAGCACGGAGGAGCTCGAGATTATAAATTTGATTGACCTGCCCCAGGACCAACCATGGCGAAAGTTGCTTTGTTTTCGTAATCGAAACCGGAGCGCTCAAACCAATACGCCACCGAGCTCCTCCTACCGACTATCGCCCTTAGTTAACTTTTCGATTGTTTCAAGCAATCGGTAGCACCATGCCAACTTTATGGAACCTTCATACAGATCGCACTATGCCTATAATCGCAACTTGACGAATATCTTTTTTATTTTATGATTGTTTCTAATTAAACTAAACCGACAATGCAACAAAGAATAATTCAGTCCGTTGATTCATTTGATCCGTTGATACCTAATAAATGTATATTTCCAACCTGAAGTACCAGGCTATCATACACATAAGAGAAGCGTGAGTGTATAAGCGTATTAGATTAAATACTTATTATCACATTTTCAAGTGTAAATTACAGGAGTACATTTAATTACCAACCGCCAATTACATACCTAAAATATTTATGGTCAAGAGCGAAGCGGTGGAACCACAAGTAAAGATAAAATTACTCGTGGACCCACTAGTGGGTCACCGCAGTGGGTCCACGAGTCTGTTGGGCATATTTTTTATAAATATAGGAACACAACACGTGAGAAAGAATTTAAATGCCAGTTAAACATTTCAACAGTTTGTCAGATTATATAAAGACATCATTACTGAAATGACGTTAAATAAATAAGAAATACAGGCAAAATGATGTACGCGCCTCAACGCTGCCTCACGATGTGTCGGTATCTGAATCGTTTTGATACCGATATCCATAAGCGGCGAGAGCTAAAAGTTGTCCAATAACACGTCTGCCTCGAGTGAGAACGGTCACGATGAATTACAAGTGGTTACGCATTGTACACACTGTTGACAGATCTTGATTCTTAATGCAAAGACAACAAGGATGCTGAAATGTCAAAAGTGGATGTATATTATTGCCTGTGACTGTACCCTACTGATATCAGTTTACCTAAGAAGTATTTAAGAAACTGCGTCATATATCTTCTCGTCATCATACCGCAGTCAGGCCCTCATCACTCCCAAGATTGAGTGAGCGCACACACTGCACGTTTACCACGCAAAACGCAGCGATACTCACGTAGGTAATATTGTTAAAAAAATCTTGATTAACTATACGATGGTTATTTATTATGCAGCGGTTGGATGTCGCAGTCTAGAGATATCCAAATAAAGACATTTATTTAACTAGGTGGAAGAATTAGAAAAACATTCTTATAAAATTATCATAAAGACTTATGAAACGGCCGGGCCACTTTAATGAATATAATACAAAACCAATTATTCCATTTTCCCTCTGTTTTACAATAAATACAATTTTATAAAATTATTATGGCTAATAGGTAATAATAATTCTTGAAGGCTAATAAAACGTAGATATTTCAGCTTTTTTATAGGAGTGATATATCTGTTTAATTAAATTATCTAATCTGTGCCTCAGTGCCTGCAGAACTGAATGTGTCCTGTTGTGACTTTAAAGCCGAAATGTGGAAAATGACAGTGAAACTTACCGACTTCACGTCGCTCATCGAGCTACGGCACGCTACGGACAGTTAAAGGCGCCCAGACTCAATATGGCACAAAATCCAGAAGTGTACCGAGTTGAAGTAGCAATGAGAAATATGATATACTTAATAAGGTTTTCGAATGAAGGCCACGACTCCGTAAAGTTAATGTAAGACGTCCCTGTTCTAGGTGGACCTATAACCGGAAGATCGTGTATTGTGGCGAAACCTTAGGGAGGCCTCTGTGCAGTATCGGATTGCATAGCTAGTAATTATGATAGTATAGAATTTCTTATAACTATGCCTTTCGTTCAATTAATCGTTAAATTGATATTAAATACGTTGATATACAGGGTGTCACATTTAGATCGGTCAGTATGGAAAATTCTGAAACTATAAGGCATACGAAAATCTCTTCTTAGGAACCATGTCATCGATTTTAGTAATAAGAAAAACTACATTCATATTAGTAATTAAAATAATATAAAACTAGAAAAATTTCATCTTTCGCAATCCGGGCGACTGATCTAACCACTGAGCCACCTTGGGATATCCCTGTGAAATTCTTCAAGTCTATCTGATTTGCGTTTATGAGCTAACGTCCACCCTACAATGTCGAATTTTCTATTTCAACATCCGAAACGAGTATTTTTACAAATACCTACGATTTGGTTAAGTTGGGGCAGTGCTTTTAAATATTCTTAATTTTTAATTTTAACATTATTTTATATACATAAATGTTTGAAAAATTACTTAGTAATTAAAATAATATAAAACTAGAAAAATTTCGAAAATATAATATCCGAAATACTCGTTTCGGATGTTGAAATAGAACATTTCGACATTGTAGGGTGGACGTTAGCTCATAAAGGCAAATCAGATAGACTAGAAGAATTTCACAGGGATATCCCAAGTCCTGGGTGGCTTAGTGGTTAGAGCAGTCGCCCGGATTGCGAAAGACCGCGGGTTCGATTCCCGCCTCAGGACGTGAAATTTTTCTAGTTTGATATTATTTTAATTACTAAGTAATTTTTCTAACATTTATAATAATGTTAAAATCAAAAATTAAGAATATTTTAAAGCACTGCCCCAACTTAACCGTATCGTAGGTATTTGTAAAAATACTCGTTTCGGATGTTGAAATAGAACATTTCGACATTGTACGGTGGATGTTAGCTCATAAACGCAAATCAGATAGACTAGAAGAATTTCACAGGGATATCCCAAGTCCTGGGTGGCTCAGTGGTTAGAGCAGTCGCTTGGATTGCGAAAGATCGCGGGTTCGATTCCCGCCTCAGGACGTGATTTTTTTTAGTTTTATATTATTTTAATTACTAAGTAATTTTTCAAACATTTATAATAATGTGAAAATCAAAAATTAAGTGCATTTATACAGTAATTAAAATATAATAAAACTAGAAAAAGTTCACGTCCTGAGGCAGGAATCGAACCCGCGACCTTTCGCAATCCGGGCGACTGCTCTGACCACTGAGCCACCCAGGACTTGGGATATCCCTGTGAAATTCTTCTAGTCTATCTGTATTTGCGTTTATGAGCTAACGTCATCGCATCGCATCGCGTCATCGCATTTATACATTAAAAAAATACGTCTAACTACTCAGCTCGGGAATCGAACCCGGACGTTTTGAAAAATAAAACTAACATTATTTTTATTTAGACATCGATTGTAATCCTTTAATTTAATTTAGTAAGTATTTGAAAGTTTCGAACACTTACTAAAATAAATTCAAGGATATGGGAACAATGCATTTTATTTATTTTAGACATCATGTTTCACAGTAACGTTTACTGCTAAGACCTTCACAATTTTCGAAATTACCACCATTTTTTCAACACAACATTCAACTCCTTTAGGTGCGTAAAATTGTCTCTATGGTTGTTTGTAGCTCTTTGCTGGTGTCGCAACTTGTTACATACACTGCTATACATATCGTTATCTGCTATAATATTATCTATCTATGATTGTATGTAATTGCTTACTTCTATTACACTAATAATCATTTGACAAGCCCAATTCGAATAAGTATTTAGATACAAAGACGTGATAAACCTCAACTACGACTAAAATGGAACGTCTTGGTTTGAACAGAGACGTGATAAACCTCCTATGGTGGTAATGGTGGTAATTTCGTACACTAACTTAAATAAATTAAAGGATTCATACGCATTTTATTCATTTTAGACATCATGTTTCACAGTAACGTTTACTGCTTAAGACCTACACAATCAATATCTAAACAAAAATAGTGTTAGTTTTATTTTTCAAAATGTCCGGGTTTGATTCTTGAGCTGAGTACACGTTTTTTAAATGTGTCAATGCAGTTCTAATTATTACTAAAATCGATGACATTGTTCCTAAGTTGAGATTTTCGAATGTCTTATAGTTTCAGACTTTCCCATACTGACCGATCTAAATGTGCCACCTGTATACAATACGTGAAATCGAATCATCAATCTAATTCAATTAACTAAATCCGATAATCCGCTGCTATACTCATTTTGTGCACGTTGGGCTTCAATTTGACATGCAAGTAAATTTGAATCTAAAAGTGACAATGACCAGAACATTGATGAAAAAGATGACTCATATTGGGTTCTGCGACGGATTGTAGCCATTTTTTATCCCAGTTTTCTTATATACCGTGTAAAATGTATCTTCATATTTTACTTTTCTTTTTCTCATATTTTACCTGGAATATATTTATCACTTATACCTGAAAAACTTATCGAGGAACGAAAATATGTGCACGAAGGTCGCAACACAAAACGTGAATATTTACCCGTGTAAGTATCTATTGTAACATTGTACTGCTAGCTCACTAGAATTCTGTATAGCTGCTTCAGCAGAAAAAAGATGTTCTGGTTGTGATTTGTATTTATACCTACTCTAGTTTCTGACGCGACTTCGTCCGCTTTAAAAATTTTTGATGACAGTATAGCTTTAGTCTGCAACGACCACTTTAAATAACCTTCTCATTGTGCGAAGGTTAGTACTACGGAGAAGTCAAGCTGTGATGAAACATAGCTTAGATTTTGAGTTGGACCTAAAGCTACTAAATAGTGGAAACTAAATCGATCTATTCATCGGTTTTTGCGTGATGCGTACGCAGAAAAATATCAATACATTTGTAAAACTATAAAAAAACTGTTAGCGTCTGTACATTCAAGATTTTCCACAAAAAAGGACGTAAACATGCCCAAAAATTTGTTTTTAGAATTTTTATCTGTATGTCTATGCGCACATCTCGCAAAAACCGCTTGAAAGACTTTGATTTGGGTTTCAAGTTAAAATCCGTGTGTAATTTTTATCTCAATCGGGTTGGTAGTATTAAAGCTTGTCCTCTCCATAGTAATAATAACCTTCATACAATGAGGAAGACATTTATAGTGTTCGTCGCGGGCTTAGGCTAAACTGTCTTAATAGTTATTTTATACAAGAGTGCAAAGTTGCTTTTTAACCGCTTGCTCAACTTTTATGACCGAACCAGCGAAGGATTCTAGAAATTAGAATCTAAAGAGTTCGAGGTGAAAAATCTTTGCACTCGAGTGCAACACGTAACATTTCATCCCACCTTAGCGAGAAAATGACGAAATGCAAAAAAACCTTTAAATTAACAAGGTACTTTTATTTCAGTTTAGTTTAAACACTACTACATTATGATAGTTTAGTATTACAGAATAATCTTTAAATTTTAACAAATAATACTTAGTATAATTAAAAAAAATGGAAGTAACGTTGCTACAGTTACTTAAGTTGAGTGAACTCCAGTGTAATATTTTTGTTAGGTACTGTAATGTTGCTGCTAGTATGTGTACTTTTTTTTGGTAAACTATCTGTCACACAATAGTTGTATCGATTCATCGAATTCCCTTGGCGTAAATATTGGCAAGAGAGGGCGATGGTTAGGTGTTTCGTAACGGCTCATTTTTTATGTAGAAGGGCCAGTCCTAGGATCTGACTGAGGCTCTTTCAGTGTAAGCTTTAGACTTATTTTGGATGGAATCCTCTATAACCCTTTACAACCGCATTGGAGTTGCAGCCTCCATGGCGCTTAAGGGACAGGAAATCAGCTCCTGAATCGGAAGTCAAAAATTTTGCGTTATAAATATTGCGACATTTCCATTCTTAATTTTATTCCGTGCGGTCTCGGATTAAGAATACAATTCACCGCCCCATTCCTTGCCGTTGCTGTCGTAAGAGGCTACTAAGGGATTACCGAGCTACCAACTGCTCGACTGGTAATAGGGTCTGAACATCCGTCTGGTCAATGACCACCGTAACGCATGGCGTGAAATCCGCCAAGTCACCACTTTTGGTGCGGCGATGGATATGGTCAGTGACAGCTTCCGTCTTACCAGAGCCAGGTGGTCTGCGTTGACCCGCTGACCAGGGAGACCCGAAGAAACGGCTGTTCCCCTGGCTGCCCGTTGCACAGTACAGGGGCCCAAGCGAACCTAACCAGTTCGTGAGGCTGCCCCATTATGCCTCGCATAATCTTGGGGTAGTCCGTCGTACCGGTTGGTGAATGAGTGGTGGGGTCCCAGCGGCCGTTCACGAGGAGGCCCGGAGGCCCTTCCGTTCGGCGGGTCAGCGCTACTTTAGTGTCGGCTGGTAACTAGGGAAACAGGCCTCGCCGTCTATATCGCGACAACATTCCCCCAATTCACGCCTCTCCTCCTTCCTTTTTCCACTATGGCAGCGCTCAAGAACATGGTCAGTCGATCAACGGTGCACACCCTCACCACAACGACGCTGTTTGAGGTCGCGCTCACCAACATCCGTGGGCGCCACGCTAACCTCAATGCCGTCCACCAACATCTTGAGACGGTTCGACCAGCAATGCCGTTTCTGACGTGGACGCAAATTCTCCGCCCGGCTGATACTAGCTACTTGGATTACCCCGGCTACGCTCACGAAGAGTCCTTCATAGCGAACACCGGGGTATGCTTGTTTGTCCGGGCGGGTGTTTGCTGTCGCCATCTTCGCTGCTTGGAGGATCCTTCCTACTCCATCCCTGGTCCATCCATGTGGACCTGGGCACACATTGCCGTGTCTACGTGTACCTCTATAGATCCCACAGCGGTGACATGGTGACGATGATAAGATAATGCTGGAGGAACTACCCAAACTTTCGCTCTCACGCACGATCACGAGCCAAAGTTATGCATGAGAGCGAAAGCGTGGTGGGCTACTTTACCAACCAGCCTACCAGGATTCCAGATATTGTCGGTCATGCGCCCTCATTGTTGGAGCTTCTGCTGGCGACTCGCCCGGATGGATATCGGCTAGAGGTTCTTGCTCCTTTGGGAACATCGGATCACTGCTTTATATCCACCGGGGTGCCATGGGCGTCACCACCGGTACCTATGGTCGCCAAGCGCCACATCGAGCACTATGCGTTGGCAGATTAGGACGGTATGCGGGATTACTCGCATCCTTCCCTTGGAGGCAGCGCTGTTTCAGTGAGTTGGACCCGAACGCTAGCGCTACCGCTGTTGCTGATGAGATCATGTTAGGGATGGAGTACTATATCCCTCACTCCGATCTCATCAGTAGGGGCAGGCGTAACCTCTGCTTCAACCGCGAGTGTGCCTCAGCTGTTAAGAACAGACAGTCTGCATACCGCACTTGGATCAGGGGCCGAGCTTGCGGGGATCCCATCATTGACTCACTGACAGCCGCCTCTAACAACGCCACCAAGTCCTGCAAAAAACTTTCATCAGAGCGGATGCACAGCAAGCCGCACGAGTTGGCTGATAACTTCTTAGGTACGCATCCTACGGCAAGGCGTAGCTACTGGCGTCTGGCCAAAGCCGTGCAGTCCAATTTCTATCAACACTCGCTGCTCTCGTTAACATTTTCTGATGGCTTGCCAGCTCACAAGCCGCAAGAGTAAGCCAATCTCTTGTTAAACTCTTTGCTGCTCACTCCCGAATCGATGACTGCAACTCACAGCCAGTAACACTCACCCACTGTGGCCACACAATGCCTGATATCCGTATCAGGCAATGTGATTGTACGTGCGGAGCTTCAGTCAATCGACGTCCGGAAAGCTAGTGGACCTGATGAAATCCCAACGATAGTACTAAAAAACTGCGCAGCGAAGATGTCTCCCGTCTTAACGCGGCTATACCGTCTTTCTCTCTCTTCTGGGTGTGTGCCGAAATCTCGGAGAGAGGCCAAAGTGCAACCGGTCCACAAAAAGGGATCGTATAATCGTATTGTCAATAACCAGCTAATCCGATACCTAGAAAGTTACTCATTAATGATCGTCAGTATAGGTTTCGGTCGAAACGGTCAACGGGCGATTTTCTAGCGTATATAATGCATGTCTGGGGTGAAGCTATTGGCAAACGTGGTGAGTCAGTAGCTGTTAGCCTTAATATTGCCGAAGCCTTTGATCGGGTCTGGCAGGACTCTTCTCTTCAAGCTCCCAGCATACGGTCTGCCCACTCAGCTCTGCAACTGGATCGCCGGCTTCCTGCATGAGCAGAGAATCGGAGTCCTCGCTGATGAATGAGCTTCGCGGTTCATGTCAGTGAATGCTGGTATACCACAAGGCTCTGTTCTATCCCCCACACCCTTTTTTCGTCATTTTGGCCGAAGCCCCTACTGTCGATCATTAATTAATGATTGATGCTCTAGTGCCTATCAGATTAGCTGGATTGAATTGACTTTGTTTGAATTGCGGCTATATAAGTTTATGTGACTAAGTTTGTGCTAGCTGGGTGCTATTAAATTCACTTTGTCTACTGTCCCTACCAAACTCTCGCCAACTTATGTAACTAATAAAATCAAACACACGGGCTCACTGACCTTTCCGGTTTGGGTATTTTTGGATGAGGAGCTCGAGCTGTTGATTGAGGAGGTTTTAAGCGCACTGGCTTAAAGCCATGTTTAAGTAAAAGTCTTTAAGGTACAAAGGACAGCATAGCAAGCGTAACAGTTTGACCTAGAGACTTACTCCGATCGTAATAGAGTCAGCTTTCGTAGTGCAGCTGTTACTTGTACCTTACAAACATTCACTTTAACATGGCTTTGTTCAGGAATTTTGTAAAACTGTCACAAACACGAAAAGGTTACGTTGTTGCCACTTTAACGAACCTGCCAAACTATCCGCGGTTTTTAATAGATTCCGAATTCTGATATGTGTGCTTGAAACAGCATAGTTACATGCAGCCAATTTACGGTCCCTATTTTCCTTTCCAAAGTATTAGAGTTATTTGTTCAACCTGCCACAGTAAATAGGAGGTGCAGAATATTTACTTCGTACTAAGCATGTATGAGGAGCTCGTTGGCGTAGTGGTTTCAGCGTTGTGGGGCCTATATAGGCTGGTGATTATGGAACCTGTAAAGCTTAAGTCTAAAGCAGTTTTTTAACTTTGATTGCGCTCGCAATTCCTTTCAATTTTTTAGCCATTACTGCTATAATGAATGTTTCTGTGTCAAGTCCTAAAGCCGTAAAATATACATACAGAGCGACAAAAAATGTAATTATATATTTAAAGTAGATTGATTTTTTTGAAATAAAACCAATAGATAATTAGGTGTTGCATTTTTATTATACACCGACGTTTCGATTACTTTACAGTGATTGTGGTCACTGGAAGACAACTGCAAAGCAGCAGATGCAGCTACTGCAGATTGCTGTAAAGTAATCGAAAAGTGGGGTGTATAATAATAGTAATAATGTAACATCTAATTCTATGCGAGTTAAATCCGGTAGAGTTTTTTTATACAACTTTAAGACAAACAATCTGACGGCCCACTTGATGGTAAGTAGTTACCGCCGCCTATAGACACCTGCAATAACAAGGAAAAATCACTTGATATTGCAGGTGCGTTGTCATCCTGAGGCCTAAGATGAAATGCCGTCATGCCCAGTAATTACATCCCTTCAATCCGAAACACAGCGAACTGTTTCCCGGCTGAAATAAGTAAAGGCGGTATTACCTACCCAGAAGACCCTACATACGGGCCTACCACCTTGTTCTAATTTCTAATAAATCGACACAATTCTTGGAGGATACAAACGTTAGAACGAAACGAAGTGCACCTTCTAAGCGTTCTTATTTTGTGTATGCTAACAGCTAACAAAAGCAGCTTTCAATATTACTGAGCTCCAATTAGCATGAACTGGTCTGGTCGTGAAAGCTGTGTGAGGTATATTCACTAATTGGGTTTTCAGCGGAATACAAGAACCGCTTACGATTTTGAACTAAAATACGAGAATATTTGTTTTTATACTTTTATTTTGCAACCAGTGTCCGTGACAGTTACACTGAAAGTAGTTAAGCCAACGAACTGAGAGTTAATAATTAAAATGAAGCTAGCGATTAAATTAGTACTTTAATAGCCTCCTAAAAAGTTGGATTAACTTTGATAAAGTAAGTGTAAGCTTAAGAAATAAAATGACCAATTAGAGTTTACTTAGTTATCAATTATTATAACAGTAAATAGGTAATAAGCTTAAGGCAGTTACTCAACTAAATCGGTTTTCCAAAGTTTTTCTGAGTCACTCAGAAAAACGTATTAAATATGCATTGCGTACTTCACTAAAAGCTCCTGCTGCAGCATGACTGTGTGACTTATACAAACCCATTTATTCAGAGTTCTGTGTCTATGTCTGTGTCAACCCATTTATTCAGAGTTCAAAGCGTAATATTATGTTAAATGCTCCTTTTGGATAAGTAAGTTATGAGGGTTTAAAAAACATAACTTGGTATGATGACGTCAAATGTTATGATATTAATATCATAACATTTGACGACCGGCTGGCCGAGTGGTCTGTGCTGCTTGCAACCCTTCGAATTACGGAAGGATCAAATGTATGTATGTTGAGTACAAGCATCGTGAACCAATGCTTGTACTAAGCATTGGTTCACGAGTCATGGATATCTATAGGTATATTTATTTAGTATATTACTAACATTTATTTAGTATCCAGTAGTTATTTAGTATCCATAACACAAGCTCTTAATGAAGCTTACTTTGGGCTAGATAATAGGTGTGAGTTTATGATTATTATTATTATTATAAAAAAGTCGAATTACGAAATTTTTTTGTGCAAAATTAAATATGAATAGAAAGATGTCATTTATAAAGTTTTTTTTTGAAACTGCATTGATCGATGAGCTTTTAATCGAAACTTCGCGAGTAACATTGCATCCTGCTGATTTTTAACCACCGACCACATCGGTAGCGGCCCAAACATTGTTCTATTAATAAGCTGTCTGTCGTTCTGTCTGAAGTTCTAACAGCTTATTAACCATCCTCATTTTCAGATAAGGTGTCATTTATAACGCCCATTTGTAAATCAATAAAGTGAATGTAGCAGTACAGAAATTCAGAAAGGTTTTGTCTACATAACAATGCCATTTTTCAGGCGTTGATTCGTCAACTCCAATACTTTAGCTCACAAAAATAATATTTCACAGTTGGCAAAAACACTGTTGAAAAAAGCAATAATATTATGTTGGCAAAATCAATAGATAAATACATCAAATACATAATACATAATAAAATACATAAAATACAATAAATCAAATACATACTACCGACTAACGTGGATAGTAAGGATAGTGAAGGATATTTAAATTACCTTTTTTCATCTAATACTAAATCTAATAATTACTTAATTAATATCAAATTTATTACTTAATATGGTAATTTTACTATCCTTCATCTAGAGTACAATGTCCGGCTTACCGTGGCGATGTAGCTCAGCCGTTGTGAACATAATTATGTAATTATAATTACTAAGTATCTTTCATAAAGTTCCAGATAAGGTTTCACACGTAAAATAATTTTATTGTATAGGTTATATTCAGAACATCAATTAATGTTTATTAGCCCCTGACGCTAAAAGAGGGGTATTATAAGTTTCACATGTCTGTATCTGTGTGTCTGTCTGCGGAATCGTAGATCCTAAAAATAAAGCTAAGTAGCAGCCTCCTTTATCGAGATGGTTCTTAGCTATAATTAAGAAGATATGTTAAGCCTCATCCGCTCATTCCCTACTTGACAGACCCGATTGATTTGAAACTAGGTGTAGGTACTCGTACTGTTAATTCAATAGTAACTATTCAGCATCAAATAGTCTGCGGGATGCTTCGTTCTTCAGAATTTCTTGTTAATTTTTAGTCTAATATTCACATTTCGTTATACTTAAAAAATATGCTTCTCTATAGTAGACAAACCTAAGCAGTTAATCAATTTAAATAATTTCACATTGGTCACCGTACTTTGTAATACTGAGAGTCATTTTCCAACTGGCGCGTGGCAACAAAGTGTGGTCTTCAGTCTTACTATGTTCTGTATAAATTAGGAATTTGATATCAGTGCCTTACTTTCACTCGTAATCAAAAGAAAGAAAGATTTATACAAATTTTTATTTAGATAACATAATGCATAGAATGTTGATATTAATTAACTACTAAAATGAGGCAGTAGACTATAAACTATCAATTTTTTGATCTAATTCTATAGGTAATAGTCACTAATAGTCGTTAAAAGGCTGTACGATGAAATTGCATCTGCACAGGCGGGGGCAGAATCACCACGGAGTGAATGCGGTGCGCCGCTATAAACGCGTTCTTTGTGGGGGATTGCCGGTAACTGCCAGCGAGGAACGCTAGCGGTTTAAATACCGTGATGGCAGCGAAGCGGCAAATAGTTTCAAGGCAACCCCCAGCATTTTTTAAGTTTATTTTTATTTATAATAAATAGTATCACTTGAAGATCCCGAACACTAAACCGCGGCCTCTTGTTGTCTCATTGCAAAGGTTCGGAGATAAGATGGCGTTTCGGGCGCACGCCGGCTGCAGCTGCGTCACGCTTGCTTGGCTCATTCAGCTGGTTCATGAATTCTGAACCTCCTCGATGCTTCGCTCCTCACAGCTAAATTTGTACATGATCCGGCGGTACTCGAGCCACACCTATCCAAAAGGCTTAATTACTCTCAAGCAGCCAACTCGTCCAGTGTTTATTGATACTCGATCCGTCTAGTCTAGGGGTCCAGTACCCCTAGCACGAATACTTTTAAATTTCAAACCGCCATCGTATCGATTAGTTACGTTAGCTTTTGTCTGGCTTTTGTTTGAAATTTTATGCTAGCGTGAAAATATTCGTGCTAGGGGTACAGGCATCAGGTAGATGCTGTACCCCTAGCACGAATATTTGTGAAGTGTAGATATTTATTCAACACTTTATTGCACAACACACAATACATCACACAAAAAAGAAACAAAAACAAAAAACAAAATATGCTTACGCAATGGGCGGCCTTATCGCTCAGAGCGATCTCTTCCAGGCAACCTTAGGATGGAGGATATAAACTAAGAGGGTAAGGAAGTTGGCGATGTATGACGATGACTACAAAAAAAAATGTTCTAACTTTCTACACCAACGCCGACCAAGTACAGTATTCTTTTAATTTATATGAAATAGTTGTTAGCCTGTACATGGTACAACAAAACGTACAACAAGCAATCTCCCGTAGTAATCTTGGCTTAAATGCGATAATGAATAGACTCATGAAAACATATAACACTATATCTAAAAATGGTAATTATGACATATATGGGTACTCTTTGACCAAATTTAAAAAAAAGTTAAAGAGACTTGTGTAAGGGACCGGCTACAACCACTGATGGGGGCAGGTGTTCCGCTAGATAGTTAGCGATGCGTTTTTGTAATACACTGTTAGTTGCTTCCAGCGTCGGGTGTGGTCGGTCTCAATCTTCAATCTTAGCTCAACTTAAATGTGTCAAATTAATTTATAAATTATTACTTTAGTCATTTTTTTTTTAAAAGTGTATGTTAGCTGGTTAAGTTACCTATAATATAGGTTCATGTTATGATATGTATAGACAACGTAGATAATCTTTATTAATTTAATATTTAAAATTACCAATAATATGTTAAATTGGTTCCTTTTTTTAAGCATGTCGTGGCAACTTGTTAATAAGGCAACACTACCGCACGAGTTAGAATAATGTACCATTATAATAGATAAAGTGTATGTTTTGTAAGTTGTTCTAATAAATAAAAAAATAAAAAAAAAACGTAATAATTATATACACTGCTTTTCAGGAGAAGATGCTTACTATGTAATTATTAAAAATATATTAAGGTGTCGATTTTACTGGCATCAAAATTAATTGTTGGAAAATATTTCAAAGCTTTAAATTCATCCGCCGCTTTTAGTCTAAGTAGTGTAAAAAAATATAATCAAGATTGCTGGATTGGTCTTTCTTGAAATCGTATTTTATAAACAAATAACCTTTTTATTCAATGAACTAATGACATAAAAATCACAAACCAAGGAATAACTTTAACTTCAGAAAATATAATCATCAAAAAAAACAAAGAAGCAAAAAAAACTCAGAAGCAATAAATCTTGTCTAATAAATTATATTCAACGATAGTTTTCCTAATTAATTCATATTATTATATCTGATATCCGATAGTCATTAAAATAAAAAAGCATTCGATACTTAACAGATAACCAAAGTGGTTTAATATCATCGGATATACATACTTACATTATTCAAAAGGCGGTTGGATTTGGTTGTTGGATTGTAATTTAATATTTTCATTTCAAATATGCAGCATTGCTCGGCTGTAAGGTATTTACCCAATTTTGGCAGCTTATGACTCTTATTTCATACGTAATACGGATGCTAAAAGGTAAAACCTGTATAAACATAATATTGATCGTGACTAGTATTATTAGAGCAGACAAATAAAGTTGCAGTGGCGCACGTATCTCTGTTTGACGATTGTTAACTTAAATTAATAGTACATTATTGCAGCGGCAAAAGAGGCATTGATGAACGAACGTGTGTCAATCAATGCCTAGTTGTGACCAAGTTTGTATAGCACTTTTCTCAAATAATGCGCGAAAATCAATACCTACAATTACTTTTCAAAATCAATGACGAGCAACGAACAACAATAATTTTCCATGAACCAAAGTGTTTCATTTGTATTTTTATACAACTATATGACAAACAAGCTGACGGCCCTCCTGGTGGTAAGCGGTTACCGCCGCCCCTATAGACACGTGCAATAACAAGGCAAAATAACTTGATATTGTAGGTGCGTTGTCATCCTGAGGCCTAAGATGAAATGCCGTTCATACCCAGTAATTACACTGGCTACCTTTTTCTTCAATCCGAAACAAGGCAAACTGTTTCACGGTTGAAAAAAGAAAGGCGATGTTACCTAGCCAGACAACCCTACATACAGGCCTACCTACTCACCTATTACCTAGTTTTTTTCCTTTCGACGCATAACGACTTATACGTATAGCGACACATCACTATACTTTCTATTTGCAAGCCATTTCGAAATTTAAATAAAACCTTTGATTAATTACCTCATTGGTTGCCTTGTTTCGGAGTAAAATATCGCGTTCCATTTTTAAATTACACGGCAGATATAAGTTTACATAGTAATTTATTTGGCCACTCAAACATGACAGATATGGATTTTCACACATTTTTTGGCGGCCGCTGCTCGCATGTATTTGCCCAATACAACAATTTCGATTTATCTCTAAGAAGGTTGCCAAAATCATGATCAAATTTTCAAGCATGTTTGAGAAAAGTACTTATTGATACAATAGCAATACAACTACTACTACTGTAGTGCAATAATAGAATTGTCTGTTAACATTTTAATATTTTATTCCGCAAGACGTGCATTATCATCACAAATTACGGGATATTTGACGTTGACATACATCATATACTACATTATATTACATACATCATCATCATTATATTACTACATTTTTAACAACCTCTAGGCATTTTAGAGGTTTTTCCGAGGATATGCGTATTAATAGGAAATTGGTTTGAGCGCTCTGGTTTCGACACGAAAAACCAAGCTACTATCGCCATGGTCAATCCTAGGATCGGTTAATCAAAGTTTGTTATCTCGAGCTCCTCCGTGCTTCGGAATACACGTTATGCCATTGGTCCCGGTTGTTCCTGCAACTGCTTTAACCCGCCAACCAAATGCAGGTGCACTCCTCATGTGTTTCTCCCATGTAGGAAAGCCTGTGCCCAGCAGTGGGACGTATATAGGCTGGTGATGATGAGGAAATAAAATTTTAGCTGCACACTTTTATCACCCCTGCCTGCCCGAATGCACCTCAATTATCGCGTGCATTAACAGGATCCAATTTGACCAACAATTTGATGACCATTTTTCATCTGCGTACCTACACTACCAATGACAAGACTCCTGTCTTCTATGCTTAAAAGTTCCTGACAGAGAAATATTAAAGAGAATGAGAAAATTTCGGCATCAATAAAAGCGCATGACCGGATAGTATTTCCACCGTTATTTATTAAGCTTTACAGATTATACCTTCCTCTTCATCATTTCAGCTGAAACACTACCACAGCTGGCCAAAGGACTCCATAAAGATATTCCAACAGTTCTTGACAAACCATTTTCTCCTCTAGTGATCCGAAAGAATACTTTTACAAGCAATTTTAAACTACCAGTTAAGCTTTTTTAATCCCGTTTTAATGTTTTTGATAAGAAAATAAATGCTCTAGGCGGGAATCGAACCCGCGTCTTTTTTTCATCGTTTTCTTTCTTTATTTGTAATTGTTATAAAAAAGTAGGCGTTTCAACGCATCAAAAACATTAAAATGTGATATGCATAATCATTTACGTTTATTATGTAAAAATGAAAGAAAAACGAACTAATTAAATTAAATCCTGATTTATTAATAAAATGAGTAAGAAGAGCTCGGTGGCGTAATGTTTTTTTTTGTAATATATTTTTATTCTATAACATAATAAGTTGGGGAAAAAGTTTCTTCGAAAATTTAAACCCTTTTTTAATATAGTTTATTTACATTTAACTAAAGTATGTAGGTACCATTTTGTTCGATAACTTTTTGCCATTTTGCCATAGAAATTTTGGGGCTTCTGATCAAAATACCGCGACAAGTGGTTTTGGCAGTCCTCTCGTGATGTAAACCTGACACTGCCTAGAGAATTCTGAATAGAGCGAAACAGGTGGAAATCTGAAGGTGCAAGGTCAGGACTATTATGGCGGATGCATTAACACCTCCCAGCCAAACTCTCTTAATTTTTGCTGAGTGGCTAAAGATGTGTGAGGTCTAGCGTTATCATGATGAAAAACCACACCCCTTCTGTTGATTAATTCCGGCCGCTTTCTCTCAACTTCTTGCTTTAATCTCATCAGTTGTTCGCAGTAGAGTTAAGAATCGATGGTCCTGCCTGGTGGTAACAGCTCATAATGAGTAATGTCCTTCCAATACCACCACACACACAGCATCACCTTGTTGCGAGTTAACCCAGGTTTCGCCAAAGTTTGTGAAGCCTGACCGGCCTTTGACCACAACCTTTTTCGAACGTTCTTGTCGTACGTGATCCACTTTTCATCACCAGTTATCAGCTTCTTCAAAAATGGTACGGTTTCATTACGTCGTAATAAAGAATCACAAATGAGTACACGGTTCATTAGGTTTCTTTCAGTGAGCTCGTGGGGTACCCAAATATCGAGCTTTTAGTGTACCCATTTTTTTTAAATGTGCCAAAACTGTTTTGTGGTCAATTCCCAGTTCTTCATCTACGTCGCAACTACTGATATGCCGATCTTGCTCCAGTTTTTCAAAAATGGCATCTATTTTATCCGTAATAGGGCGACCAGAGCGACGTGCATCTTTGATATCAAAATTTTCGGATTGAAAACGCTTAAACCAAATTTGTGCTACTCTCACAGACACTGCACTAGGTCCATAAACATCGCAATTTTTTTTCGCGGCTTGCGTTGCATTATTACCTTTTTTGTAGTAAATTTTCAAATTCAAATTTCTTCATTAGATTCACTCATCTTGACAGTACGAAAAACAAATGAAAAACACACATTTTCCTAATTTGAATTTGGAATTATGGTTTTTAAAATCTAAACTTTTAATGATACCAAAACCAGCCAGATACAAATAGTACAGCCAAAGAGATTTTATTACAAGTTCATACATACTATAATGCGAAAAGACTTTTCCCCCAACCACTGTGCCCCAACCTAATATTATACAGAGTGGTGCCGTCATACGACAAGAAATTGAAACATGAGCTATATTAGTTCATAGAAATGGTTTGCCACTTTCAAAAATAACTTAATCATTTGATAATTTCATGACATTTGTATGAAATAATATAATATTGGCTGCATTATTTCATAGAAATGTCATGAAATTATCAAATAAGTAAAATGTTTTTGAAAGTGGCAAAACATTTCTATGAACTAATATAGCCCATGTTTTGATTTATTGTCGTATTGTATATTTGTCGAGAGCAGATCGTAGATTTCGGCGCGTGTCAACGTCTAAAGTATTGGACACATACTAGACGTTTGCTTGCTTATTTGTTTTACCGTTTACCATCATACAAGCCTGAGCTTACAAATTCATCCATTACGTAAATAAACAAAACGGCGAAATAAATAGAAGTATCAACGTATTTTTTTCCACAGTCAGGATTGGGAACGCTGGTAGAGTGTGCTTATGGGCAATATTTATCCGACTTCAAAACGATAATTACCTAGTTTGTCCATTGAAAAAAAAGGACTTTATCAAGTATATGATTATTACCCACATTGGCATGATTTATTTGTAATGCAAGAAAAGTTCACATACAGAATGGAAAAAATCTATGGGCACTGGAGGGGAACTACTTTAAATCCTTTAGTTAGCTCATTTTACTGAAAAGAAAGTTAAACATGGAACGCATTTTTTATTGCAACGCGGGGCATCAATTTGAAATTCGAACGACTATTTTCAACATTTTTAAAATCGATAAACATATTGAAAATATTCGTTCGTTAATTGATATTAGTTTTCACTTTTTTATTTTAAATACCAAATATTTATTAAACAAATTTTATCCTGAACAATAATCCTACCGATTCTAATGGTATAAGTATTCTGTATTCTACCGGTATAAAAAATAGCGAGTATTTACTTTTTAATTTTTAGTTGGTTCGATTCCCGGGTGAGACTTGCGAATTTTAGAAGATATTTGAATGCAGTTTTGTTACTAATCAAAAATAAAGGAATGTTTCCTTTTCGTAAAATGAGCTAACTAAAGGATTTAAAGTAGTTCCTCTCCAGGGCCCATAGAATTTTTTCCACTCTGTATATTCTATGGATCCTTGGTCAAATGGTTGAGGCCAACATTTGTAGGCTTTATTTAATATAATATAAACTGCTTACTAAAAATCACAAATCACATCACATCATCATCGTTATGCGTCCACTGCTGGACACTAGCCTTCCTACATGGGAGAAACACATGAGGACTTTGGGCTATAGCACCACCACGTTGGCCGAACCAGGACAAAAATGTCTTTACGTGCGTTCCGAAGCACGGAGGAGCTCGAGGTAACAAATGACCCATCCGAGATCAACCATGCCGAATGTTGCTTTGATTTCGTAATCAACACCATAGCACATTATATATTTATAAGGGTTACGTCCGTACTCATTATTAATGTTCAATTAGGTTATTTTAGTTAAACACTGGTAAAAAGATTTTTTTTCCTTGACTCACAATGTGAAACGAAAAAAAATATATTTCAAGAATTTTGAAAACTGGTTTCATCAGTGTTTTAAGAAAGACCACAAGTCAAAAGTTATTTCAGATAAATAACATGTTACATTTTGTTACACTCGTTGCGCCATCTTCATTTTGCTTTCACCGCGCTAACTACGTAGCAGATGCTACGCAAATCGTAGCACGCTACAAAAAGCACATCTCGTAGCTACTACAAAAGTTGGTAGCCATGACATGGCTACGAACTTTTGCAGCTGTCCGCTGAGAATCACTTTTACAAAGATACTAGTGACATCTAGTTAGTCGGAGATATATCACCAATACCCACATTGTCCCACTACTGCAGTCGCCCGCGGCAGCGTAGCAATTCCCATTTAGTTCTCAGCCTCTAACCTAGGTGGCGCTACTTAGAAAAATGGAGGTAAATTTCATTGTTGGTTCAGAATAAAATACATACAAAACTGTTTTTATTTCACAGCTTTTTTAAATGCTCTAAACTTCAATAAGCTATTAGTAATAACAAGAAATTCAAATAAATAAATATCCGAGATGAAAGCAAGATATAGGAACTGTTTTATTTTAAATTGAACTACCTATATTTTTATCACGTGGCATTATTTTGTAAAGAAAAAATAATAAAGATGCTTTGTGGCAGATGGGTGGTCCACCTGAATATTCATAGAATTTTAACAGAATTCTATGGATAATCATGTTACAATAAGAATCTATTCATACAAATAACTACGACATTCGTCTACTATCAGGCGGGCCGTTTGATTGTTGGCTATCCTTGTTGTACAGAAGGAGATTAATTATTGATATGTAGGTGTTTCACAAGTGCAATGAATTTTATACTGTTTAGTTATACTGTACGAACGAACAATTAATAATTTTCGAAATGTTATCGTCTCGTAAGCTTTTATATGAAACTTTGAGCAACACACCTGGCGGGCGGTATTGGAACTATTTTTTTGGGAAATATGACATTGCAACGATAGCATGACGTTATTTTCAATTTTCTGTCCAATATTCGATAGCCGTTCGGCGCTTTCTAACAAAAAGAAAAAATAGCCTTAAACCTACCAAGCACTTAAGCAATCACTCAAAAGGTCTGCGATTTAAATGACGTCCAATTGATTAGCTGCGTTAAATCAAAGGCCTAGGCTAATCAGAGGCTAATTTAACAAGACTGCTACGTCACGTAAAAAAAGAACTTTTGCAATCCGACTTAGGGCTGATTTTTCAATCCTCAGATAAATTTTATCTAGAGAGTAATTTTGACGTTTTCACAGATTTTCTATAGAATAACTGTCAACTTGTCAAAGTTATTCTCTAGATAAAGGAGAGGACCACAAATGTATGAAGCCTGGGCTTTAAATAATTTTAATTTTGAACAGCAATCCTACCAATAAGGGGTGATAAGGTATAATTATTTAGAATTTTAGTGCTTTTAAAAATATTTTATAGGCCCCCGTTTATTTTTAGGACGAACATGAAAAATTCCATACTAAAGTGGCTTTTTGCGTTTTGTTATTGCATTAATTTAACTACCATTATATTCTACTTTTGAAAAATGGAGCTGCAGCTAAAAGTATAGTAAAAACTTCAAATATTTAATAGACAATGCAATAATAGGTGTATCTGACCTATTTTACGATTTGAAAAACGAGGAAAAAAGGCAAATTCCATTTAGTTACTGCTGGAACATTTTTTACTATTTCAGACAAACGGGCAGCTCGAAAAATCCGATTGATATAAAATCGGGTAGCTTATTTAATTAGCTTTGTGGAGAGGTGTATCACATTACTGTTCAAAATTATTCGGAATTAAAGCCCAAAAAAGACCGTGTCCTTTGTTCTAGGGATTGAAAAATCAGCCCTTAAAGAATAAATTCAGTCAAAAAAGTATCGGAAATGGATGATTTGTTTATGGTTCCAAATTCAATTTTTTTGTTAGATTGGCACAACTGTTTTCCATCTTGGCGCGGATTTTGAGTTGCATCTGTTATTTATATTAAATACAGTGCTGTTTTTAGTTATAACATATCTAAACTTGATAAAGAATTCGATAAAGAATTATTGTAAACAAACCAAATGTCATTTTGTATAGGTTTGTCCCTTTCATTCTCTACCTTTCTTGCTCATCACTCTTACAAAAGTGATAGTAGTTTGTTTACATTTATTCTTTATCGAATCTAGCTCAAGTATAGTGTGTATTGGGAATTTCATAATGGACAAAAACATCGAACAAAGAGTTTGTCTTAAATTTTGCATCGCCAATGGAATTTCTTGTTCGGAGTCACTGAAAATGTTACAGAAGGCTTATAGTGAATTGACTTTATCAAAGACACGTGCTTATGAGTGGTAGAAAGCCTTGAAAAGCGGTCGACATGTGATGGAAGATTTGCCTCGCACTGGTAGGCCATCAACGTCTGCAACTGAAGTTAACATCGCAAAAGTGAGGGAAATAGTTCCTGAAAATCCTCATTCAACTTTGAGAGAGATAGCCGGCGAACTTTCTGTATCTCACGAGTCGATCCGTACTATTTTAAATAATCACTTGGGTATGAAACATGTTGCCGCTCGGCTAGTCCCAAAAGACCTGAATTTTCTCCAAAAACTCAATCGCATGAGAATCACTGACATGCTAGAATGCGTCAATTCCGGCCCAACATTCATGAAACGCATTGTTACTGGTGACGAGACGTGGGTTTACGAGTTTGACATGGAAACTAGTCAACAAGCTTCCGAGTGGCGCCTTCCAACCGAACCGAAAAGAATATTATTTGAGCGTTGTGCGGCTTTAAGAAAGCAAATTCGACGAAAAAGGCCAGATTTGTGGAAAGAGAATTCTTGGATTTCGCACCACGATAATGCGCCTTCGCACAAGGCCATCATTGTGAATGAATTTTTGACCAAACACTCAACAAATACCATCGAGCAACCACCATATTCACCAGATATGGCTCCAGCTTACTTCTTTCTTTTTTCTAAACTTAAATTACTACTTCGTTACATCCGTTTTCAATCGGTAGAAGACACAAAGGAGAATTCGCGGCGAGAACTAACTCAATTCCGGAAACAGCGTTTTAAAATGTTCTGATGATTGAATTATTCGTTGACGTAAATGTATCGTTTCTGAAGGAGCATACATTGAAGTTGATAAAATAAATTTGGATGAATAACTAGCATTTTGTGTATTACTGATCTTTTCCCGGTACTTTCTTGACAGAGTAGTATAATAATATTATTTGGCATGGGTGCAAAATTACATAAGTTTATGTATGGATGTCATGTCCATATGACTAAAACTTTAAGTCGGATTGCAAAAGTTCATTTTTGTTGGACTAGGTATAGTCCAACTTAGGGAATGTGCAAATTTTATCTAAATCGGTTCAGTAGTTTTTGAGATGGAGAATTAAGTCTGTATTAGTCACTAACAAAACGTCTCATTGGCTTAACAGCGAAATTCGAAAACTTGTCATTGCTAATGTTGTTTCAATGTTTGCATGCAGTTAGGCTCTAGCTAAATAAAAAGTATAAAAATTAGGACAAACAAAAGGAATTTAAAAAAATTAAACCGACTACAAAACAAAAAAAAAGTAAGGTGTAAGTATATTACTAAAATATAAAATTGAAAATTTTAAGTAACCCCCGGCCTCATTAATCATTCATCTACCACAGGTGGTGTTAGATGAACTAGATAGCATTGAGACTATTCTTATGAGCCCAAACACGCTATATCTACTAAAAGTTTCTGAAGAATTAAGAATACAGCTGACATTTTGATGGTATAGGATCAGCATAAGGTTGGTATGTCATAGGAATGTCACCAAATTACGGTTCACTAAATTTAATATCAATCGGATCTTTGAAAGTTAGTAAAACCCCTTTACCGTGTAGAAAATGAGCTGATATTCATCAGTCGCTGGAGCATAAAAAATTTACATCATTTTCTTTTATTTGTATTTTCTTACATTGAATATCATTATATCATATAATAGAGTAATAATTAGTAAGAACAATCTATACATATACAGCAATCTATGAGCGAACATTCTTTTGCACATAAGCGCTTCACGAGAACCACAAGGTTCTACCTCAAGGTCTACAAGGTTCTACTAAGTCCTCCAGCTTAATTTCTCGGTCCACATGAAAAATTTTCGATGTGGATTAAAATTTCACTTATAAAAAGCACAATATGTAACTCTGTTGATCAGTTTCATACAGCTCCTCCGACGTTAGAATTACTTCATAAAGTCGTTTCATCGAATAAAACAAGACATTTTGTTACAAAGAAAATACGCCTTTGTTACATTTACCTTAAGTTGTGTTTCGATTTATGAGATGACTCAATTTTTATTTTCATTGGACTGAAAATGTTCAAACTATATATAAGTATGTATGTAAGCTAAGCAGCAACCTTACTTGGACCCTTGGAGGAAAATAAATATATGGAGTCGATTCATAAAACATTATTATTTATCATAAAATTCTATTAATTCTTCTTCTTCTTCTTAAAATTCTATTGCTTCTTAATTTTGATTTTAACATTATTATAAATGTTTGGAAAATTACTTAGTAATTATAATATATCTAAACTAGAAAAATTTCACGTCCCCGCCTCAGGACGTGAAATTCAGATATATTTTAAGTACTACATAATAATTTGTGCTATAATAATACAAAGCTTTTATTATTTTTGACGCTATAAAAAGTTAGAAATGATGTACAAACTCGTCATTATAATCATCAACATCATCACCAGCACTGATGTGCACATGTCTTCCTACATGGGAGAAACACATAAGGAATTTGGGCCATATCACCACCACGCTGGCCCTATGAGGGTTGTTGGGTTAAAGCGGTTGCAGGAACAACCAGGACGAAAAGCTTAACGTGCCTTTCGAAGCACGGAGGAGCTTGAGATGACAAACTTTGATTGATCCATCCGGGGTCGACTATGGCGAAAGTTGCTTTGTTTTTCTTATCGAAAACAGAACGCTCAAATTCAATTCACTAAAAATAATGACTCTTATTTCTAGAAATCCACGAACGTCATAGTGCCTACTTTTTGATAAGTCAAAGTATGTATTAAATATTATACTTCTTGTCTTGACCTTTGTCTAGAATATGGTTGCAGCTTTTTCATTGTTAAAAACTTAGTTCTATATAAAAAAAACTTCCGACCGATTACTAGCGCACATGATCAAGCAATTAATATATTTATGTTATATACATCTATGTGTAATCTATGAATGATAGAGCTTTAGCTTAATTAAATATTGACTTCCCCGTGCTTTCAGAATTTAGAAGAAAAATGCTCTTCGGTATGAAGGAGAGATAAAACTCACCAGTAACTTATAATTTTACCCAAAGTGGTGCAGACTTCTTAAGCTATAAATCCTGCGTTTTTATTAGCCGCCTTCAAAAAAAGGAGGACGTTATCAATTCGACTGATATTTTTTTATGTTTGTTACCTCAGAAGTGCGTCTTTAATAAACCAATTCGGAAATATATTGTTATTCTTAATTGAAAGAGTATACTTTCAGATTGGTCCCATAGAAATTAAATCAAAACGTATTGGGTAGTTCGGTTTTGAAATAAAAAAAAACTGGAATTACTAAGCGCATGGGAAATTCCGTATGTTTCCTTTCCTGTGACTTTTTTAGCAGTCCGATACGATAGTAGGAACCAAAAAACGGTCATCCATCTAACTTTGACCTTAGAAAATTGGCACTAAAGAAAAGTGAAGCACCGAATCTAAAAATATATTTCTAGGGTATATTATGTACCTACCTAAATTAAATTACTTACCCGTTTTCCTTTTTAGTGTTTTAGTCGTTTTTATTTTTTTTCTCTGGCCGTAGCTCACATATCAACAGAAGTATAAATTCTGTTTTAGAAAAATTTAATGAAATAATGATGGCTATATTATATTTTAAAAAATGTTATAAGGCGATTATAAAGTAGAATTAATGATAAAATTAAAGTTATTTCTATAATTGTAAATTTACGAATTAACGTCGTCTGTACAGATTTTTTGTTCTGAATACTAAAATATAAATGATAAAAGATGCGCCAAACATCTATATTGAAAAATTCCTTCTTGTCCGATCATTGAAAAAGTTCAGTGTAAGTCCGATCCCCGTTTAAAACAAGACTTTGCTTTTCTTGTCCGATTTCTCTTTTAGAATACTTAATGCAGAATAACCCCTTTTCATCTTTTCGTCGAGTTTTCGGCTTCTTTTCCGAATCAGCCAGTGGAAACGATTTTCAATTGGGACTGCTTACGAACTTGCGAACACTCAGTCTATGTTGTCGGGTAATTTATAAATTCTTATTGTAATTATGTGTAATTATGAAACGTAAAATTGACACATGGTGATGAGAAATTATCACCATGTGTCAATTTTACGTTTGCTTAGCGTTAAGAGTCTCTTAGCGATTTTTATCTCAGTCTATTTAGGAGATAGAAAGAGACAATTGGCGTTCAGAGTCACCTAAGCCTAGGGAATGGTTAGTGAAAACTGACTATACATATGCTCTATGCTCCTAAAACACAAAACTCAAAAATATGTTTATTTAAGCTCTTTCAAATCGTCAGAATCCCGTAATGTTTCACAAAAAAGTAAAAATAAAATATTAGTTTATTTACTCTCACACCTATCATATAGCTTAGGTACATACCTATTATATTAATACCTGGCTATAAAAATAAAATAAATAATTAGTCTCCTTTGCAGGGTCGCCGTGGTCTTCAGGGCCGTGAAACAGTTCGCTGTAGTTCATTATGAAGGGAAAGGTTGGCAGTATTATTATATAGGGCATAGGAAGCATTAACGACTTTTGTCTCCAGAACTTCAACGCACCTGCAATACTTTAGGTGCTACTTACCTGCTTGCACTGAAAAACGTATTTACAGCCTATTTCATTTAACAAAACGGTTGTATCTCTACTCAATACATCTTTAAGTTTGTCTGGGTTTTCTAAATTACATTTAGTTTGAGTTCAGTTATATTCAAATAACCTAATGACATAATTTTAGCCTATTGTTATTTAAATGTTTTTAAATGTTAAAATTTGAATGTTTTCCTGCAAATGCTTTCCGGGCGGTCGACTGAAAAACAGCTATCACTATACATAGCTTTGTCTTGTAATAGCTGCTGCTTTCACTGTTGTGATCCAGTGTAATCAAGAATTTATGGGGCATAGGACTAACGAGTGTAGAGGTGCAGTTGCCCCTTGCCGCAGTTTATTATATTTTATATAACAAGTGTCTTACAAGTGGTTAACGTAGCCTATAAATGCTCATTATATAGCACCTAGGCCTTGCACACTACTCACGTTTTGCATACCCTCTAAAAAACAAAAAATAACGAGTGCAGTACCAGGGAGGCTATATTGCCTCCTATGGTGTCGAGCATGGTAGACGAGCCCTCCTGGTCGCAATCAAACATTTTCTCAATGAGCTCGTCGCAGGAACACAACAGTATATGGTAGTGGTATTTAACCACGATACTCAATACTCAGCAGGTTGTGGAGGTGGTATCCCTTTTTTGGGAAGTAATCCGCTTACAGAACTACCCGTCGCTGGCTAAACGACGGGCATGTGTGGGGTTCGCCCAGTGCCTATAACCGCACTAGTAATACCAGCTAAAACTCCCCGGTAACTCCACTGCCCTTCGTGGGCTATAGCCTGGGCTCTGCCGAAGTAATTTTACTAGCCTACCCCCTGGCTACCGGGTTTTGCGCCGATGGAGATTACCCAGATTCACTTGACGCTGACTGGTCACCGCCCGTCTCCTCACATCTACCCGTCTATGCCGAAGAGGGACAGCTAGAGGAGCACCCTAGCCCATCCATCTCCCATGAGTGTGCCATCTAAGCCGCAGGCATCTCGGGGACTAACTGTGCGGTAAGCTCGCTCGATGGCCCTCTGCGGCTGCAGTAAGTCCCTTGTGCGGAGAGAAGGGCACTCCGCCATACCGGGGCTCCATAAGTGTCATTGACTTTATCACCCCGTGGTACTGCCTACAGCTGCTGCTCCCTCCCCCACACACACATTTGAGAGGAGCCGTCCGAACGCATCTATTCCATCGTAGAACCTATTGGAATAGACAGTCCAAGCGCGTCTGCAGTGACGCACTTAAAGTGCTTCTTGAAGCTCCACCCAGGGTCTAAGACCAGGCCGAAGTACTTAACATGCACCTTAGCGAGGATCCGGACCCTCTCTACTTAGACCTAAGGTGGGGTGACTTTCGTTTTGTTGAGCCCCAGGAGGCGACCATGGTCGTTCCATCGACGCAAGGTGGACCGCCTCCTCCCATTTGCGCGCTTTGCCGTCACCAGCGTATCATCCGCAAATCAGACGACAACCGCGGCAAGAGTGAGCCGCGCAGAACCCAGCTATAGCCCAGGTACCATAGTAAGGGGCCTTGACCCTAAGGTGCACCTGTAGCCATCGGCCACGACTGGGTGCTGCCCTGCACGTGTTAGTAGAGGACCTGTCTCCCGTGAAGGTAGTCTTCTACGAGGACGCAGAGGTAGATAGGCATTTGTGAGGGATCACAAATGCCACCAAGTGCCTATCTACCTCTAGCCTCCCGACTGTTAAACGCGTTCGCGATGTCAAGAGACACCGCGAGAACAGCCTCCCCGCGTGCTGTCGCCGCCTCAGGTGGAGGTGGTATCCCATCCCAGTCCTCAATAATCGAGTGGGAAACAAAATTATGTCGTAACTCTCTTAAAAGCTGGATGCTTTAATTTCACGTAAGAAATCAGAATTCAAAGCAAGGAAGAAAGCGTGTTTTTCGTGTTGTCAAACCAGCAGCGTGACCTGCTTGATTGTAAGAGGTGCACGTAGCCTAGAGCCGCTCGTAACAACATGTTATTAGTCACTTGTAAATCAAGCGGACCCTTTAAATTTCTCTTGGTGTATCTAAATGTCTAATTTTGAATACCAACCTTACTTTTCTGTTGTGTTTACGTTTTATTAAAACTAGTAACATTTAAATTTAAAAGGTGAAGATATTTTATTTGTTATCTTCTATTATCTGTTGCTTGTATATCTTTCTAAACATATTCTTCTTTCTTAATATGTAAACTAAATATATTCTCTTATGTCAACGTTTGTAAGCTATCAAAGGAATAGCTGCTAAAAAGAAAATAAAATATTTCCAAGACAAGTCCAAAAGTGACTACCTAATCCTCATTCTTCAAATATGACCAATAAATTGTAGCACCGTTATCCGTATTACATTAGGGATATTTTAATACTCCTATACATTTATGATACATCGCGGTCACTTTATTGATTTACTTGTACCCTACGGTTCTTCGAAAGAGGACGATGTGAAAATTCTGAATTTATTTGAAGGATGTATCATCCTTTGATGTCCGCACAAAACAAATATTACCTATATTTTCGGATGGACGTTTCAATATAATATTGATAGAGATGTTGGCTCGTATCTTTATGTGGACGTAAAATATATATTTAACAGCAAGTCAATAAAAACCTGCTACAATAAGGTTACTAATCTGTGACGGACATTAATTAAAACTAAGTCAGCGTAAGCGAGATATGTCAATAATAATCATCTTTTATTTGAAAGGGTTAGAGAGTGTGCTTTAGCAACTGATTTCTTATTATTTAAATGATTTTCAATACAAACATAAGAAATATAATTGAACATGAAATATGAAAATTATTTGCAATTTGGGGTTAATGTTCCAGCAACGGCAGCATACTTTGGTGGAAAATGATTAATGAACTATTAAAGTCATTAAAGATTTCATAAAAAGTTATACGGGAATCAATTTGCTCCATTTTGCAACTAAACGATTTGAGAACTCTAATTGCAGTGGCGGAACGCGCTAGTGTAACTTAATCGCATTGAGGACACTCTCAAATTAAGTTTAATCGCCACCGAGTGAGGGGGTCAGTTAAAAAAGAGGCCCCTGTAATCAGGTCTGCGAACACGCGTTACGCACTTACATAATGAAAGGGGGTAGGGTGGGTCGGGTGGTGGGCCGTCATCTGCGTACCCCCCTGTCCAGCCGCCCACGATCAATACCTATACGTGCGGACTTTATGTAAAAAGCCTTGTGCACGCAGAAGGACGGCGACCATAAGTGTCGAGCCGCCCTCGGGGAGAAGGAGAAATATCTTCAATTTTCGAGAGAAAATTTTCCAATGTGAAGCGAACGCCGCCGGCAGAAGGGCTGTGCCTGAACTCTGTCCGAAAAATGCGAGCCTTAATTGAATTTACAGATTTGCCTTTACGAAAGCACGCCGTTTATTGTGCCTCGTTATGGACCGTCACGTACGTAACTCTTTCCAAGTATAACCCTTTGAATTAGTGAGTAATGACTTACCATAGCATTAAATCATATAGGTACAACTGAAATCATAAATAAGCAACGACTCGTACATGGGTACCTATTCAATAAGACGTAAAGAAATCTACACTATTTAAGAAATAAGTGAAATCTATTATACAAGAATTTTATAAACGAAGCAAGTAATTAAACACCATTTCGCAATTTAACAGAGAAAAACTACTGCAAGGGTAACATTAAAAGAGCATATCCTCAATAGATACAAACGTTAAAAGTTATGACAGAAAGAAGTACAATCTTTATGCGACAACTTACAAAAAGTTACTTTATTCGTAGTTGAAATAAAGCTCAGAATAGGGTAGTTGCCAGCACAAAATAAGTTAAGTTACAAGAATCGCTCGAACTTATGACATCTCGGGTAAATGAGCTGAATATTACATACCTATTAAGTGATGTTTGATTATGATTGTTGAAACACTGCGTGGTATTTATCATTTTTGGGACTAAAAATGGAACTCATGACTGATTTAATTAATTATAAATTCTTAATCAGTGCTGTTCAGGAGCCCAACCTCTTCTAAGGATCTTCTTTGTGATTATACGACCACGTCCGAAAACCAACTGTCGTGGTGGTGACTACGACTACACAAGCTGTCGTCACGACCGGATCTAAAACCCATTATTGCATAAATTTTAATAATACTACAATGGTTAGATAGTTACGTTACGACAGCATGATGTTACGTAATGACTGGATCGTAAGAATATTTTTTTTTGCTAATGAGGTAGGCTACATAAACAACCATCTAATTTTTAATATTTCATCGCTTTCATTTACAATTGCATTTAGTATTTTTTATGAAATATTGTTCCACGCAAATGTTGCTATTAAGAATTTTGTTAGAGCGACATAAAAATAAACAGAGAAACATATCCTTACACACTATTTATCTAGCCGTGATCTAGCATCATGTGCTATGAATGCTTGATAATGAAAAAATGCAGATAGTGAACTGTGCAGCCGACAGCACATCAAGCGTAACAGTTTGACCTTGAGACCACCCTTACTGCGTTCGTAATAGAGGTGGCTTTCGTAGTGCAACTGTTACACTTCATCTGCTGTCATCAACATCATCACCAGCCTATATAAGTCCCACTAATGATGTGCTGTCGTCTGTAAGTAAATGCGCTAAACAAACACCCATGAACAAATGTTTGTTCTCACCAAGGAAGCATAGAGATGACCATTTCCACTAGGGGCACCTGTTCACAGGTATGACGCATGTGATGGTTGTAAAGTTCATTGATTTATGACGATATATTCATTTATATAATTTATTATAAGGAAGGGAGTTAATATTATTAAGGTCGTCTTTCCCTAAGGTTGTCTGGTAGAGACCAGACAGCCTTAGAGAGAGAATTAATGATATGTCTGCCTGTTTAACCTATACCGCTGAACCAATTTAGATGAAATTTGGCGTAGAGATAAATTACATCCTGAGAAAGGACAAAGACAAAATTTTGATACAATAACCGAGATCCACTTGGGCGGCTACCGAATAATAAGCGACTTTTAATTTAAAAATCGTAATGCCAACATTTTAGGCCTTTTTTTCATCAGCAATAACTTATTTTATCATTACTACATTAGTTCACATCAATACAAACATTAATACCGTGCCAAAATTAAAAGCGTACGATAGTAAAAGTTCTATGACAAATTCACGTAGTAGGTCGAAAGAAAAAGGGTATTTATGCTTACCCCGCTACCCTCTTATTAGTGGCCCTTTGGGTCAGCAATACTCATTTGTTGTGACGTCATTTCATTCAATTCTTTCGTCCAGTACAAATTGAGTTTGTTACTTTTCTGTATTATTATGTGTCTCGTTTTCAATTGATTATAAGGTATTTTTAACATTGCTCGTACCTGTTTTGTTTTTGGTTTCAAAACAATAGGTACGATATACAAAAATGAATCCAAGTTGACAATAATAAACATGAGTCTCTCGAAATATGAATGAAAAATATTTGAATACAGTTGCCCTTTGAACTTACGCAAAAGTTCCTCAGAAAATATTTCTACATTAGGTCAAACAAAATAGTTATCTACGTAGTATATCTGTTCGATATCAGCTTTACTTCTATTTTAAGCCTCCAATTGATGAAAATGCACAGTATCCTAAGTGAGACTAATTGAGTTCAACAAAAAAATAATTTTGCCATCTGACTCATAATTCTATAGATATGCGTGGACAAACATACAAATATATATACATACACACAATCATGGCACCCATTTTCAGAAGCTGGTATAGATTAACATAATACATAAAAACTATGAAAACCGTTTAACTTCTATACGGGTCTAATTGATAACCTCATCGAAGTCGTTTACAAATCTTCAAGTATAGGAGATGTGACCTAATTTATTAATAAATAATTCTAAAAGTTATATTTTCATTTTTTAAATATTATTACTATTTAAATATTATTGGTACCTCCTACTAAAGCCTCTCGACCATTAAACTCAATTATAACTATCAATGCTATTGAATTTAATAACTACTAACTGAATAATTTATTTAAAAAATTAAAATTTATTAAACTGATTAGGTTTTAAGATTATTTTTAATAACCTGGTATCATCTCAAAGAACAGAGCCAAGAAAATGATGACAAGTGATTATTAGCGAATTTTCTAGTTAGGCTTCCGAGGTCGTAACAAGGAAAATGGTGGCAAAACGCCGGAAATACTAAAGTTTTTCTTTAAAAATCGAACGTGATTCGGCAAAGGAATCGAGAGTGCCTATTCGGAGCACACTAGGCACAAAATGTATTCGCCGTCGCCGCCGAATCTATTCCGACTGCCCTATACCTACCAATAAGGGCGGGCGGCTATAGTTCGCGCACATGTAAAATAGCTTTGCTCGTGAGGGTTGCTCTACTTTAAATATTTTTTTTATTTTTATCTAGCATGTTAGCAAACGGTCTATATTTATTCACCGATTGTCGACCTTGTGGAGAAAAGTGGAGCGCTTGAAGAGCAAAGACACGTTTAATTATAATACCAAGTGAGTTTTCTCGCGTTATTAAAATTTTCCATCTTAGGGTATATTGAAAATATGTAAAAAAGTATGTTTTTTCATTTATTTAGATGATATAAGTTATTTTATATACATAATTATAAATGGCTTAGTAAAGTACATTTTTTTATGATATATATCATAAGTAGCATTGAACTTTTCAAAAATGGCGAAAAAAATATTAAAAAATCATTCAAACGTCCAAACAAATTCTGTTCGTTTGCTCACATTAAATATAACAACTTTAAATATGCTGACTACGCATGTAAACGCTTTAATTACAAAGAAAAGATATCTATCATTAATTGTCCATGCGCACATACATAAGTATTTGGTGGTCACTACTGTATTGTGACGTCACACGCTAGCATCATTTTCTATGGAGCGTGACAACTAGTAACATCTCCTCAAAAAACTCGCTGTATTTAATAAACTATTGATCGCAGATATACCTACTATTGCTTCTGTAAGGCGGACCGTAGACATTCAGTATATAATGTATAATGAACCTCATTATATAATATACTGAATGTCTACGGTCCGCCTATTGTTTTTTACATACTATTTATAAATGAAATAAAAACATCTAGAGAATTACACTATGGCTTGATAAGTTAATCTTGATACGAAAAAGTCGGAAATACATAATTCGAAGCCCCAATCAGTGTAAAAATGAGAACTTTATTTATTTATTTATTATTATTAATTCATTACCTATAGATAATGATCCAATACACTGGCATACCTTTTGTAAGCTAAAACGTCATTATATTAAAATTATATTATTGTGTCTAGCAATAAATATATAGTTAACAAATTATGTACATATAAGACAAGTGTATATTAAAGTTACTAGATAACATATTTAATTATAAGCCGCTTGCTGTCTAGGAGGACAGTAAAATTAATATAATATTCAGAAGTGTTAAATATAATTAATTGACGCCTATTCCCAGCAGTGGGCGTCTCTCGGCTGAAATGATGATGATAAAATATTATTCCAAAAAACAGTCAAAACACAGTCAGTAACAGTCTAATTAATAAAATATTTACAACTCACATTTTTTTTTTTTGATGCGTTAAACCCCTTTCTTTATTGTAACAATTACAATGAAATAAAGAAAACGATAAAAAAAGTATTCTAAAATTTTTTTTATCGTTTTCTTTCTTTATTTATAATTGTTACGATATTTAAAACTGTCATATATTATTAAATTTAGTCTAAATACCGACGAATCCTGATAATCAGTTGCCCTAATCAATCGAAAAATATTTCTAATCTCCGTAGTCACCATCTGCATCATTTTGGCCTATGTCGTCATGTTCCATAGAACAAATGAGATAACTACCTAGTCTGAAACCTCCAGCGGAATATGGGCACACTATCTCCAGTATATTAACAATCCTATGCTACAGTATAGAAAAATAATAACCCTCGCAATGCCAGCGTACCAAACCCATGCCAGACACAAATAGAGAGGTTTAGAGAAAAGGGTAGTACGCAAAACGCTTTTTATAAAACCATCGCAAATTTACGCAATTTTTTCTCACATAACTACTTAGTTAATCAAGTATCACTACTACTACAACTATCACTTCGTATCACTTCACTACAATATAACTACTTAGTTCATCACATAACTACTTAGTTAGGCAATTTTTTCTCACATAACTACTTAGTTAATATGTACTTACATACAAGGTGATGACGGTAATATGACAATAAATGAAAACATTTGCTACACTGGTTAATAAAAATCTCATTAAAATTCTATAATCAATATAAAAAAATATTTTCACACATACTAAATAAAAATATCACAAACATGGAAATAAAAAGAACACAATTTGGAAATATCGTCACTAACCGTGGGCGGCAACAGCGCATTAATGCGCAGCGCTATGACTTCCATGGCTTACACGTAAGGTATACCTACTTTGCTTTGATTTGCGTAAATTAGAACGTTAATGAACAATTAGAGGTCACATAATAATTATTTGATTTTGAAGTGCGTTTATGAAGCCTACTTTATTGTAACAATTAAAAATAAAGAAAGAAAACGATTAAATCTGGTCAGACCCCAGGAGAAGCGGGTTCAATTCCCGCCTGGAGCATATAATTTTTTCATCATTTTCTTTCTCTATTTGTAAATGTAACAAATTGTAATCTTCAACCTGGCAGTGATAATGGGGTGGAACGTGTAAAAAATGTTTGAAATTAAAAAAATCTAATCTTGTGGCTAAACTATTGCACATTTGACGACCGTCTGCCCGAGTGGTCTATGCCCCTTGCTATACAGACTACTCGTTCAGAGTCCGCCTATGCGATTGAAGCTGAAATATTTTACAAGCTAATTTTTTTATTTTCGATATTGTCACGTCCCGTCGAAAGGAACGTGGACATTGCGTTTACCGTGGACCTGAAGAATTATTTGCGAACAAACTTCAGCTTTTTTAAACATATTTTCTTATTCCTAGTTTAGATATGCCTTAGAGGATTTAATTGTAGCTTACATGCTCTATTAAGCGTTCCTAATCCATTTTTTGTATAATAAAGTTGTATTAAGACTGTTGTTAGACCGGCCGTCCCGTTGAGCGCTACATCTGCGCTAAGCTCGCTGTGTGCCCACTGACTATGATTTCCATGCAATGCAACTCCCAGCTCGGCACGCTGGCGCACGTCCTGTCCGACGTCCGTCGGCGGCGACGCGGCGACTTGTGGGTTGCATGCTTGCATCGCCGCCCGACATGATGTTGACGCAAAGGGGCGTGCACACGTAGAGTACATTTTAAATTGCGTACACCGTCCGTCGAACGGGACGTTGCTGTATGACTTCTTTCGTATAGTTTCTTGTACTATAACTGTCAGCGTCACGCAGACATTCCTTCGGCGTCCCGTCCCGTCAGAACTGTGGCGATAGCTTAAGCTTGTTTTGCAGTGTGCTTTAAACAGGCTACACAGACTAAAGTTAGAACTCTTATTTAACTGTTAGTCATGATATATCATGTCTTAACCATAATATTCCTTCGTAGTAACCTTACCCGTTTGCCAAATCGGTACACAATAATTTAAAGTCATGTAGAGCATCCTTCGCTACCGATCGCTTACAGCTTCGTACTGGGGGCTACTTCTCTGTTATATCTGCCCGTCCAAGATACATGCCTCGCATAGGCGCACTCGTGTTACCGGCCGCGTCCTGGCCGGCGGGGGCAGTAGGGGGCGCTGGGGCGACCCCACTCGGCCCCCGCTCGCCACGCACCCCCAGCCCCCACCACCCTGCGTCATCCAGTACGGCCAGCTAGGGTTAATTCGAACTATTCAATACTATTTGAATATTTTAAAATTTTACTTTTTTCAATTATTTGATGTCGGAGTATACCTCAAAGTTCTGGTATTGAAAAAATGTTATAGAATACGATTTAAAGTATTTTACAAGCTAAATTTATGATTTTCGATATTGATGGAACTGATGACTAATACTTACAACTACGTAGATAGATATTAAATAAGATAACACATTGAATAAAACTTTTCACTATTTTAATGTTTTTTTAACAATTACTTTAACTGCTGACTTTGCAACCCGTTACACCTTTAAGTTTTATCAACTTAAAGGTCTAAACAAAAATAAATGGTGATACTTCATAAAATTCATCGAATATCGAAATGAAATCGGTGATGAAAAATTAATAAAAATCTAAACTCAAAGGTAACAAATAGCGGTCACTTTCAGTATCGAGCAATACATAGACTTAAGTGACTTAAAAAGTAACGTTTTCACACAAACGGCTTAAAATATTAAATGTCAAAATAAAATAATTTAAAAATTTTAACTAAAAGTTTCCAATAACTGTAAATTGACAGCCCTGCGTGTCCGGCCAGCAGCCCTGATTCTCTAGAACAGAGAACGTCGGCGTGCGTGCCCGGCGCGTTGTAAACAGCCTACCCTTGGTGTGGACCACCACACCAATATGCAGTTTGCAAGATCCTTACCGTCTAGAAAACAGAATCGCAAATAGAGCATCAGTCTACGCATGAGCAGTGGCCGTTCGTACGTATGTAGGGCGGATGGACGTCCCTTTCCCCCCGAGAAAGGGGTTGCCCCCGCTTCTTCCTTGTTCCTCCTTGTGCAAATTCCCTTGGCAATGGAAATGTGTTCGGCCACATTTTATACAATTCCTAGTACGTTCAGAACTTTACATACATATCATGCTGCTGCCGTGTGGACAATTAATCCTGATCTTAAATTGAAACTTTGTTTTAATTTCGTCGCGAAAAGTTAAACATATTTTGTTTTACACCTTTATTATTATAGGCAGTGTATCGTTTTATTGAATCCTATTATAAAGTTTATCGAATCCTATTAAAAAATATTATTTTTTCTCAGAGAAACACAAGTACTTACACGAATTATTTCTTGTTCAAATGAATAATAACATTTTACGGACGAGACGGACACTTCCTTGCCAATTTGCAGATTAATTGCATACCTTTCTATGTTTAGATTGCATGCAATCAATTTCACTAGTTTAATGACATTACTTCTAAAAAAAAAAGAAAAACAATAATATCCAATTAGCAAAGAATGCGATGGCTCACTAATTTTCTCTATTTCGGATCGATTACGCTGCAGTGCTTGCCAGTTCATACCTACTATGTCTGTTTTATAGAGCTTGTAATCTTACAAGCCATAGCATATAGCCAGGCCAGGGTAAACAATTCACAAAAGTTAACTGATCTATAAAATAACTAAATTATCTGCAAAATTCTGTGAACCACTGATTTGGTGATTGGTGAGCATAGACATTTTTGGTGGTAAACCATTTACTTTGGTTGGTTAGGTCTTAGGTTAGCATAATACGGTGAGCATTGAAATATAAACGTATATGTAGGCCTTAGAACAATTATTAAGTAGGCACATATAATTGTCATTATAAATTATAATTGACAGAATTATTTACACTGCCGTATTCATATCTTTCAGGTCGACGTGGAAAGTGATCAAAAAATAATACTTAACATAAAAATCAAAGAAATTCATCATCTCTTGTACTACCGCTATTCTTCTAATTTCGATATCCAATACGGAGCTTGCGGACCTTAGCTAGTACTAAGGTATCCACTTATACTTGTTGCTAAGAGCAACAACATATTTTTTTAATTTGAATAGCTGTATTAAGAACCTTTTTATTTTTAATAATAAATTAGATTTAATATAATTTTTTTTTCCTTACCTGCCCTCCGGTGCCTCTGCAATAGAATATGTATGGTGTCTAGTTTGTGGGTACCTACATACTAATTAAAGAGTTCAATAATGTATGTAATATTTAATAAAAGTCATTAATATAAATAAGGTGACGACCGGCTGGCTGAGTGGTCTGGTACCCCTTACTATGCTGGCTACTCGGTCAAGAGGTCCCGGGTTCCCGGTAGGAGCAAATGTTTGTATGATGAGTACGAGTATTAGTTTACGAATGATGGATGTTTATATCTTTATTTAGTATATTTCTATTATTTAAATACATATTATTATCATTATTTCTCCGTTATCTAGTATCCATAACACAAGCTCAATGATGCTTACTTTGGGCTAGATAATAGGTGTGAGTATGTATATTATTATTATTTTTCTCCAGAAAAACTTCTCCTATGTTCCACTTAGGACTTTTTAGTGCAAAACCTATGACGTCAAAGTTTATGATCATAATAACTCTTATAACCAACCAATAAAGTTCACTCACTGCTCCGTGACATAGTCGAGCCGTGTATGGCCAGACGACTTATTAAAGTTGTTTGTTGTTAACAATCTAATGGCGTTTACTTTGCCTTACTTAGAACTTTGGCATTGATAACTTCTAACTTAATACTTATACTTCTTCAGGGCTATGATAACGCTTACAAAACATTCCAACAATTTTTTATTCCTGAAACCTTATAATATAATATACTTATCAGTACTCCACAGATACCTACATTAAATATACAAAACCTTTTGAATAATTTGAATTTCAGTAGCTAAATAAAACCTCTCCCCACTTTATTGTAGTGTTAAAACAACTTACAGCAGATTAAAAACCTAGATTAGTTAGCTTTTAAGGACTTATTTCATAATTATATTTACTAGTTAGTTTCCTAACTAGGAGACGGGAAGACGTAATCGCAGTTAGAACAGTTGTACTCGCTTTACTAACATTTGCTTAGTGATTTTTAGCTCTGTCTATCTAAAGGTGAAAGAAAGAAACAAATGTCGATATAGCCACCTAAATTTAGGGAATGCTTAGTGAAAACGGACATTAGAATCCTATTTAGTGAGTTAGGATGGCCCCGATCGCTCTGCTTTCAAAAGGCGATATTATACAGTTAAAAGATTTATTGAAAATATTGCGTGTTCTCTCCAATTTAGAATCCTATTTAGTGTAATCTGATCGCTGACTTTCTACTACTTAATGAGCAATATTAATTTTTGTTGTAGTTTCAACTGAAACTTAATTTTTAGATTACTTATTTTGCCGTTAGAATCTGGAAGTTTACATAATTTAATTTACACAAAATTTAACCTAAAACTAATTAGTGCTCAGATTTTAGCTGGCTTATTACTATAAGTATATTTTAAATTTAAGATGAAGGTGTATATTACAGCTAAGAATTTAATACATAGTTTTAAATCAATAAATTTAAGTAAACACAATTTAGTCATATTAAATAAGGGACCAATTTGAACCCCTATCTATTTGGAAGTGGAAAATTCAAAAATAAATAATTATGATTGTTGTTTTTTATTCCATTCGCTTCTTTTAAACCTGCCTACCCTCTTCCATTTGGAAGTTTGTCCCACTTTTTTTGAGGGGGAAAATTCAAATGTAGCATTACCTACTTAGATAGTTGTTTAAAATCTTATCTGAAGAAAATGTGACAAGACGGTATAAGATTTTATTTAAGTTATAATATTATTTATTATTGTTTTATTAATTATATTTTAATTACTAAGTAATTTTTCAAACATTTATAATAATGCTAAAATCAAAAATTAAGAATAAGTTATAATTATTGCAAAATTTTATGTCGTTTAAAATTTTTAATTATTTACAATTACTTACTTAGTTACATCGCGTATTATAATTACATGATTTATTACAAAAAAGAACAAAAAAGACACTAACTTCATAGATATCATTAGTAACAAAAAAAATGTGATAGTTTGTTTTGTTCCTGAAGTACCTAATGCCAATTAGTTTTGTATATTTATTATAGTTTATTGAAAAAGTCACATTCGAATTGAACTAGATCACATAAACCACCATTTACTATTTCTTCTATGATGACTTTACATGATTTGTTCTAAAAATTCTTTACGCTACTTATTACTCTTAAAGGTATTAAGCATAAGTAATTCATTTTTTTAACCTCATATTCTAATTCGCACGTGAAATACCAAGTGAGTTTTGCCTTATTGTTGCAGGTGTCTATAATAGGCGACTGTAGCTTACTATCACCAGGTGGGCCGACAGCTGTATTGTCGTTTAGTTGTATAAAAATAATAAAATTAGGTTATTTAATTTAAGGAAGCTTTTGAAACTTCTTAATTACAACTGCGGCGTTACTTGAAATGTTGAAAAACGTTTTGTCTCTTTAACCAACGTCAAAGCAAGGAGATTGTCAATTAGACCTGTATGTGTATGTAATATTGTCAGAATTGCACAGTTTATTAGTATATGTTAGTCTATACCAGCTTCTGAACATGGTTGCCAAATTTCATGATGTGTATATTTGTATGTTTGTTCAAGCATATCTCAAAAACACTATTTAGGTCGGATTACTATTTTTTTTGTTTGTTAAAATTGATATACTCCCACTTAGGGAACTGTGCAAGTTTTATCACAATCGGTTCAATAGTTTTTGATACAGAGAGTTATTTGTGTATCAGTCACTAACAAAACGTGTCGTTGGCTTAACAGCGTAATTCTAGAACGTGATTTTGCATGTTTTTTCAATAGTTGTATGCAATTACGCTATCATCATCATCATTACCAGCCTATATTCGTCCCACCACTGGGCACAGGCCTCCCTATTAGGGAGATACACATGAGGAATATCTCCCATGTAGGAACGGATACAATTAGAATACAAATGACGAAATATAAAATTTATAAAAAAAAATTAACCCACTTCAAAACACTAAAAAGAAACAAATAATTAGATTGAAGTCGACAGGTACTTATGTCATGAATAGGTATTGGTGCTGTTTCCAGAAACAATAGAAAGTGTACCTACTTTATTTTAATTATTTGTTTCTTCTTAGTGTTTTGAAGTCAGTATATATATATTTTTTTTTTCATTTTGCTTATAAATGATATAAACAAACCTTGTTTTTAAGGAAACGAGTGTTAAAGAATAAGAAGACATCTATATTTTTTTTGTATCTTCGTCACTGAAATCTCACAACACATACCATTTGCAAATGCCACAATAACAATAACGAAATTCAGTTAGTGCAAAGGTCTCGGGTAGTTGGAATACTTGTCATGTACAGAATAGCAGGGCTTTTAATTAAGGCTAGAGTAATTTAGAGGGCAGGGCGCACGTCTCCTGGTCATGTAGGAGCAGTTCCCTGCATACTCATTTGGAAATGTTTAAACGTCACCACCCGTGGGGGGCAGGGGGTCCATGGTTAGTTCACCTCTACAGATAAATTAATAACGCACAAGGTATGGGTATGTAGGTACAGCACGCATGTCCGCAAGCAAGGGGTGTCCAGAGAAGGGTAGGATATTGAAATTCGTGAGTTTCGATTCGAATTTTGCCGGAGATACTTTATGGGGAGTGTTAATTTGGAAACGAATAATAAAACTTATTCGTTCTTGGATTTTTACTTGAAGGTGATAATGACGTGTTGTTTCTTTTCAACAAAGCTAAAGATACTTCTCGGCTAACTTTTTTAAAACAATTGTTTAAGTATTTCTTTTATATTTGTTTTAATAAAAAAGTTAAACTTTCTGATTCATATAAATTAAAAATACGGCGATATTCATTTTCTAAAATCTTTTTAATGTTTATGTTTGTATTGCGTATATTCTTAATAAAAATACAACAAAGAAGCACATCAATCGTTGACCTTAAGACCGCCCTTACTGCGTTCGTAATAGAAGCGGCTTTCGTAGTGCAACTGTTACACTTGATATGCTGTCGTATGTACGGTCCGCTTTTGTTAGGCTACGTACGGCGCCTGACGCTCGTAGCACCTTGAGCAATATTCAGGCGTTGTCTACCTACGAATGTGTAATATAGACATCATGAAAATCTCTATAAATGAAGACTCTATAAAAATCATACGTGTACACTATCGTATGGTTTTTATAGAGCCCATTGAATCTCTAGAGTGTGGTAGGATTTTTCTAGGTTTAAGGACAAAGTTAAGTTTGGTTAGCCCATTATTTTTCTATTCTTCAGGTTCATCAAAAACATTGAAGATCTGTAGTGAAATGTCTTAGAACATTTAAATACACAGAAAACTATAAAGCTTGATAAAACGCGAATAAAACAAGGAGTGATAACCATCATTACCTATAGGTCAATATTATACGTGGGCTAGATAGAAGTATGGTATAAAACCTCCAACTCGTCCACTTTTATCTTTATATCTCAGGTGATCACTAAGCTACAAACACACTTATTATGTTTAGCTTTCGCTAAAGCTTTTGTCAGAATGTCCGCAACCATTAAGTCTGTAGAAAAATGTCTCATAACTACTTTTTTTTCTAAGTACATATCTTACGAAATTGAATTTATTGCCTATATGCTCCTAGGCAATAAATTCAATTCATTAGCAATATATATAGCTCCTTGATTGACTACATAGATGCTAGTACATGCCATCTCTTTTGGACCAATCTCATTAAACAAACTGTTCAAATATAATATACTCTTTCATAGCATCAGCCAAACTAACAAACTCAGCTTCAGTAGATAACGTTGCAACTAACCTCAGTTTCTGAGATTTCCAAGAAATAGAAAACTTGATAACACGAGAACAAAACAAAGAGTGACTACCATCATTATGTCAATATTCTATGTGGCCTAGTATTAAGGCATAAAACCTCAACAATGTTTATAGAGCCCATTGAATCGCTTAATGTAGGTAGATTTATCTAGATTGTGTTTGTTTAACCTATCAATTAGGTTGGTCAAAAACATTAAAGACCCATACTTACAAAAAAAAGATATAAAAACCGAGTAAAACGTGTAGGTCAAAATGCATCGCACACGTGGCTACTTCTATCAGTACAACTCAAGGTACGTCTTGTTTAGTGGTAACAATAGAATATTCAAAAAACAATCTCGATTTGCAAGGTGTTCCCTGAGGGTAAAAGGTGATCGAAGAGTAAGTACACTCGAAATCGAGAAATTTTCGAAGGAAACGAGAATGACAAACGATTCGTTGTTCGTGGCTTACCTCTTCTTTGCCATTTTTGCGTGATAATTTAAATTGAAAAATTCTAATTTCCAGGCATAGCTTTCACTTTATTTTTACAAAAAGAATCTAGTGATTTATATTAGAGCTCGAGATGGATTCGGTGGCGTAGTAGTTTGAGAGGTCTTACTTCCATTACGAAGACAAAGCAACTTTCGCCAAGATGGAGAAAGTTGCACTGATGGGCACAGTAGGCCTTCCTACATGGAAGAAACACTTGAGGAGTCTGGACCATATAAAGTGGGTTGGTGGGTTAAAGCGGTTGCAGTAACGACCGGGACCAAGGGCTTAACGTGTCTTCCGAAGCACGGAGGAGCTCGAGATTACAAATTTTGATTGGCCCATCCCGGGGTCCACCGTGGCGAAAGTTGTTTGGTTTTCTTAATCGAAACCAGAGCGCTCAAACCAGTACGCCACCGAGCTCCTCTCCTATTGTTTATGTATTTCTATTCCTCAACATTCATACATTAACAATTTATAAGTCCCAGTGCAGGACACATTAATTACTACATTATAGAGACACGTGACAAACTTTGCAACTATGTTACATACATAATATTCAAAATACCTAATCGTATATTTTTGTAGAATATGTAGTTAGTTAAGGTAATTTTTATTTTTATTTTGAAATTACTGCTTCTTCATATAAGAATTTGCATTAGGGTATGATAATTAATTATGAAGATCATAATAAATAAATTAAAAACAAAACACATTAAAAATCACAGCAGCTACCAAAGTAAACGTTGCGCCGTAAAACACTCTGTATACTGTAAAATTCAAGAGTAGCTGAACGCACACCTCATATGAAATGGCACACACGGAGGCTCGCACACACAGGTACTCGGACTTAGGCCGAGGGGGGTGGTACAACGAAATCCTTGCGACTTGGCCAGGATTAAATTCTCGTATTAATATGTATCTCCACTCCTCCGAATCGGATGCTTTTAATTATGGGGTGGCAAAGCCTTTTTAATAGCTTGGCAAAAATTGTCCGAGTAGTCGGTTAGCAAAGCTCTTTGACTGGTCTGATTATATGCTAATTTTTTTGCGACATTGAGCTTTATCAAGTTCAGTACGTCTTAATAGATCTTTCTTCAAGAAATATCGTTGCGGAAGTGTGGCTGTTGGTATCACCAAAATTATTTCTTGAAATTTTAGTTAGTTCACAAATACCTACCGTTTTGCAAGAGATCAGCGGTATCAATTTTTTTTAAAGGGTGTTGTATAATAATAGCGAAGAAACATAATGTGTACTCCACCATGTCATACCATGTCCGGAACCATAACGGTACAAGCATAAAAATATTATTGGTATTCTATGAAACAATTTCCGGTTACAGCACAGATGGTGACGGACTGGTCTAGTACCAGTCCGTCACCATCCGTGCTCAGTGCTCACCAGCCGATTGCGCCGAGACTTCTGATCCGATTCACGTGATTCTTTTTTGTTCGATGCGGAATAGTTGCCTTTTAGTCCCTTTAAAATTTATTTAAAATCGATTAGGTAGTTTGGTTTTTAAATCAAAATAGGTGCAAAAATTAAGTCGCCTGTGTATGCGAAATTGCGGATTATTGTTTTTAACCGACTTCAAAAAAAGGAGGAGGTTATCAATTCGTCTGTATGTTTTTTTTTCTATGACTTTTCAGTAAAACGTTACGATAGTAGGAAATAATACATGCTGACGGTCACGCATAAAAATTGTGAAAAAATGTTTAAACAAGTATATAAACCTACCTCAACGCCAAATAGGATAAAATATTTAAAATTAAGTAGGTACTCATCCCCTAGGTTGAAACATATTATTTTTATTAGTGCTGAGTTGTTTCCAGAAACAATAAGTGAAGCACCGACTCCCAAAATTATGTGTCTAGGGCCGGTAGTAGTCGGCAAACTTATTAGCCAAAAAGCCAAATATGAACATTACATCAATTTTTAAAAAATGGGAACTATATTTGCTTGTTTAGTAAACTTTTATTAAACTAAATAAGTAGTTCACTAAATAAAACTAAATTTCATACTATAGAAATATTTATTAATGCGAACAATATGCTTGCATCTCCTTGGAAAGTTTGAGTAAGTCAAGTTTGTATGTTGTTGTTTTTAATTTTAGGCATGTTTCCAAGTTCTCATCAATAAGACTTTTTTCTTACCAAGTTTTTTTTTAAATGAAAATGTTATTGCGCCTTCTGTGGATATTTGTGCCAGAGCCGCACTACAGGAGCCAAAGAGCCACATGCGGCTCTGGAACCGCACTTTGCAGACCACTGGTCTAGAGGATAGCTGTACCTGCTAAAATTAATTTATTTATCGTTTTCAGTGTTGTGAAGTCAAGTCGGCCTTTATTTTTATTTTGTCTAATAGGTATTTGTAGAAAGGACTTTACATCTGACGGCGCTGTGACCACTTGGTCTGACTGCAAAGTCCGTTACTTTTGGTCCGACTTAGGAATCGCACTATGAGGTAGATATGTCGTTATTTTGAAACATAAGGTTCTTTCGATCGAACAAAATGTTTTTTTTACTTTGGGTTCGATCAAGGAGTCGAACTAATATGTATATCGTTCTTTTAGAATATAGTTATGGTCCAATAAATCACAGGACGTGTTTTTTTTTTTAAATTGGTTTGATTACCTATCTGAGTGTGAACACTTTTCAAAAAGTTCACTTTTTCCACCGATCGGACTAAGCAGTCGGCTAAGTGTTCACAGGGGGGCGAAACATTCATAGGCAAAAGTTCTTCGGTGAAACTTTTCACACTCCAAACCAATAGACAATTCAAGTAATAATTTCTGTTCATTTGATTCGCTGTCTGCGAGGCCACTCCAAAACTTGAGACTCTATTTCGGATGATGATATTTCTTCTTTTCTAAGTCAAATACTATGATCAATTGATATGGGCTCTGCGTAAGAACATAATTAGTATAAATTATTGTATTGTATACCTTTGCATACTACAAAACGAACGAGATAGGATCTGGAAATAATAATAATAATAATAATAATATTCATACACTCACACCTATTATCTAGCCCAAAGTAAGCATCATTAAGAGCTTGTGTTATGGATACTAAATAACGGATAAATATTGATAATAATATGTATATAAATATTAGAAATATACTAAATAAACATATAAACATCCATGACTCGTAAACAAATGCTCGTACTCATCATACAAACATTTGCTCCTACCGGGATTCGAACCCGGGACCTCTTGACCGAGTAGCCTGCATAGCAAGGGGTACAGACCGCTCGACCAGACGGTCGTCATGAAGGTGACATGTGATGAAAAGCGAAATGTCTTTGAAGTTTTGCAATTTATTAAAGAATATCCACCCTTATACGTTCATAGCGTTGTGTAGTACCGTAAACTAGACAGAGGCACAAAAGTCAGAGGAATGATTAATTTGACTAATTGAGATCGGCGTAATGTACGCGTAAATGGGATTTATTCTTATCCTGCTAGGAGTGTCGTCGGTTTCACTTTTACCCAGTCAGTCTTTTTACCACTCAGTGTTAATATAAAATCTATTACTCTGGAACCATACGTTGTTAACAAGCGCCTACAGAAGAAGTTAGCCGTTCATTGTCACGTGAGTATGATTCTATGCCACCCCTGGCTTTGTTGCACAACCAACAGGGGTGAGACCAAAAGGAATAAAACTTATTGGCGTTAAGAAAAAGATATTGAAAAACATTGGTATCGGGCAGGATTCGAACTCGCATAATTGTTCTTAATTTATTTTTTTTACCATCCCCAGCCATAAATTGTATACGCTTTCATATCACTTTGAATATTTTTAATAATAGGGGTTAAAGTATGAAGTTGCCGTTTTATTGTAATAGGTACTTCGATTTTACATAGAACCTTCATGGTTTGAGATTTTTGAGTGAAACTTTTTTCAAATGGTACCTATGAGGTTCTTCTTTTAAAAAATGTGCAATATTCGATTATCAACTTTTAGTTGTTTTTTTTATTCAGCTTAGACAAGAAAGATGGATACTTCAAAAGTTCGAGTGATTTTTGAATACGAGTTCTGACGCGGAACTAACGCGGCAGAAACAGTTCGCAATATCAATGTTGCGTTTGGAGAGGGGACTGCTAATAAACGCACCGTGCGATTTTGGTTTAAACGCTTTCGTGATGGAAATTTTGATTTGAAGAACGAACCACGTGGAAGACCGCCCACACAGGTGAATAACAAGGAATTGAAAGAGATGGTGGAAGCCGGTCCGAGCCAAACTATCCAGGAATTAGCGGCATGGTTTAACGTTACCTTACCAATATTGACTCATTTGCGTCAAATCAATAAAATAAAAAAATATGAAAAATGGGTGCCTCATGATTTGACTGGTCTGCAAAAAGAAACGCGTGTTGGAACTTGTGTTGCCTTGTTGAATCGATACAGAAATGAAGGAATAATGGATCGAATTGTGACATGTGATGAAAAGTAGATTCTTTACGAAAAATGCAATGGCTGACCCCAAGTCAAACGCCGCAACAGTGTCCTAAAGCAAAGCTTACCAATAAAAAGGTAATGGTAACTGTTTGGTGGTCTCAGCATGGTGTTATTCACTATAGCTTTCTCTGATCTGGTCAAGCAATAACGGCAGACGTCTACTGTGCCGAACTCCGAACTATGATAGCAAAACTTGCAGTGAAACAGCCCCGACTCATGAATCGATCTTCACCGTTATTGCTCGATGATAACGCGAGACCTCATACAGCACGAGAAACCGTTTTAACTCTACAGGAACTGCAATTAGAAACCATTCGTCACCCTCCGTATTCGCCAGACCTTGCTCCAACGGACTACCATTTTTTTCGTGATTTGGACAATTTTCTACGTGATAAAAAGTTTTCTTCCCAGGAGACAGTACAAAATGCTTTCACCGAGTTTGTAGAATCTAGATCACTAGAGTTCTATCGCAAAGACTTAAATGAACTACCTATTAGATGGCAGCAATGTATAGATAATAATGGTAGATATTTTAATGAAATAAATATGTTTAATTAAAAAAAAACGCATTTCAATTTTTCAGTACAAATCGGAAATTTCATACTTTAACCCTAATATTACGAGCAAATGATAAATGGTTTGCTTATGATTTGCTTGTAAACGACTATTTAATAGAAATCTTTTATTTTAACGTTTTATTTTGTGTCAGGAAACCTGTTATAAAACCTTTTAATTTAAGAATTACTTATGATTGGAATAATATTAATAGTATTATTACAGTAGATATCATAGATATTTTAAATTTTCGAAAGCAGAATCTGCTCATAATTTTAAAAAATAACATTCGTTACTTAAAGTTTCTCATAACACTGTTGCAATGTTGATAGGTAAAGGGTTTTAATAAATATAAAATAAAATTACAAGGCCAGTGTTTTGGACACAGTGGTTAAATTAGACAAGTTGACAATGGTGTCGAATCTGTTGTCATCCTTAAAAACTAATCTTTCGCATCTGCCTTTTTTTAAATTCTACTTCGACAAGAAAGAGATAAAATAACTGGCAGCAGGCTGTAAAACAAAAGAGCAACATTCCTTTAATTTGCGAAATGTGCGACAAACAAACATAAAATTGAAAATTTTATGTAACCCCCCGCCTCATTAATCTTCTTTCTAACACCATCTCATTGAGACTATTCTTATGAGCTAAAACACGCTATATCTGCCTGCTGTAGGTTTCTAAAGAATTAAGCATCTTGCAGATTTTTTTAATAGTATAGGATCAGCATAAGTTTAATATGTCATGAGAATGTCACTGGAGTGACAGTACACCGAATTTCAAATCAAATGGATCTGTGAAAATTAGTAAAACCCTTAGGTCATCAAACGCCTGAACTGTTCTTCATAAATCATAGATTAGAAACATATCTTATTCATGTCAGCTTTGAAAAAAAAACAAAATCGGTCCATTCGCTTAGGAGCTACGATGACAGACAGACGCACAAATACAAAGGTACAACACAGACAGATACGTCAAACTAATAACACCCCTCTTTTTCGTCGGGGGTTAGTAAGGCTAAAATGCTCTTAAATTGACATTTCAAAAAAGTCAAATTTCTATGATTTCATTTACTGAAAGAAAATTTAGCTCTGAATATAAATTAAATTAAAGTTTACATTGTATTACCACTGAAACTATATTAACATAAAATAATAAAATAAAATAGCAAAAAGCAGCGAACTTACTGTGTATTAATTACACCTACAAAAAAGTTAGTCTCGTTATTCTACAAATCGATAACTTACATCTGTCGTAATTTCATTCATTTTAGTGTCCCATTATTTGTCTTTATTTTTTTTCACCCGAGCATTTCAGTGACAAAAACGGTTCCCCATTCGTGCCACTTAGCCTTCACAATTTTTGCACTCACGTCTAAATTAAGAAATTTCCGTTAATAATTAAGTGACGCAAAAAGGATTGTCAGTCGAGGTTGGACAGTGAAGCAGCCCCGCTTTCGATGGGTAATTGAAAAGGGTATATAGCTTGTTAAAAATTCAGCCGATCGCTAACTCTCTGTACCACGCGTCTTGTGGTGACAACCCGCGCAACGGACTTTGGTATGCAAAAGTATTTTCTGTTACTGTGTAAATGGTAAGGACTGGATTATTATATTAATATTATTGTATTTAGGGAAATTCATATTTAAAGATATTAAAAAATATGTTTTAGGATGGGTGTTTTGTTTTCAAATAATAAGGTATATTCTAAACAAAACATTGTAAGAAAATGGAAAGTCGTATCAGACTTTAAACTTTGCTCAGCATAACAAAGTAAGTTTCAGTAGGACAAACAAACATCAACAAAAGTTTATATAGTTAAAGTAATTTATTTATAACCTTATGGACTTGAACTTCTACTCTAACTTTCGGTAGAACTTTGTAGCGGTAAGATTAGGCGTAAACCCTTACTAATGTTTAGACTTGGCCCTTACTACAATAACAATTGACTTTGAAAAATAGAACATTAATCTTTGTGCATTTACTTATGGAAGAAATCATCATCACCAGCCTATATATGTCTCACTGATGGGCACAGGTCTTCCTACATAGGAGAAACACAATATGAGGAGTTTGGACTATAACACCACCACGCTGACCCAATGCCAGTTGGTGGATAAAAGTGATTGCTGTACCAACCGGGACCAATAGTTAAACAAATTCTGATTGACCCATCTCGGGATCGACCATGGCGAAAGTTGCTTTGTTTCCGTAATCGAGACCAGAGTGCTCGAACAACTACGCCACCGAGCTTTATATATACGAAACGAAGGTACTTTGTATATATCACTAACCCTTTCACTCGTACTGACCCACCAGCGTCCACCTTTACCCACATTTTTTACAGGGATTGAAATAAGTATAATTTTTATGACTTTTTAAACTTTTAAATCATTTTCCAAAACATTGACAGTCTGAGATAGATTTCTCAGTAATAGGTACATATGCCCTGAATAAACGGCACTTTTTAGATTCGGGAAAAGGTCCGAGTTGCAATCGTAAAACCACAAAAGTATTGCACAGCTATTCGCGTCGTCGTACATGCGACCACGAGCTGTTGCGGTTTCTCGTAAAATCGACGAGGATATTGTTTTTGTTACATTCCTTGAAAGATGTTTTGTTTCTGAACAACAAAATGACGTATGCACAATGTCATAATATTATTAAAACAGAATTACCATGTTACTTCTGATATAAAATAGAGTATCTATTGATAAAGATACAGTTTATTGTTAAAACGTTTTGGCACCATTGAAGGGCGACGGTCAAGATATTTATTAAAATTATTTAAAAATATATTCGTAGTCGGTATTTATGTTGTGAAATTGGTGTACGTTGTGTATAGAGTCTTTGGGATAAACATTTATTTCTCTCTCATTTATTCATTTATCAATAAAAAAAATATTTAAACTAAAACTATCCCTGTCTTTTTTTTCTAGTTAAGATATTTTTCAAAGTACATATTTTTAAAGATTTATTAGAATGATATATGATTTTTTTATAGTGAGTATCCACCTCATCGGAGTAGCATCATGGAGCATTCTGTTTTAAAAACAGTCTCTGAAAAAAAACACATACATACTTAATAAATAAATTAAACTGATTTTATTTTACTTTAATCATTAAAGCAAGCACCTTTTTGAAATTACGATATGTTAGTTAATATTTATAGCCTACATAAATAGGGACAAAGTTATTTTACATTTGACTGCTTAATACATTTAAATGCCGAAGAAATTTGTGGAAAACTACACAGTAAAACAAATTTACGTTTTGTAAAGAATTTTTCCCGACAATAAGTCATATTTTCCGACAGCGGAACTAGTGAATGCAACGAAGTTACAAAATTTAGTGCTTCAATTGTACAATTTAGTGTTTCTTTTGCGCAAACTTATCATATTATTATGCTATATTACCATGTTCTGTAACATAGTGCGGACCCTTCTTTTACTAAATAAGTTTATTAGTTGTCGTTTTATTATGCGTTTAGCACACCTAAAGTAATAAGTTTTATTTCATTTTAGTTACATTGTAATTACCACTGGCTGACAAAATAAATAAGTTATAATAAAAACAGTCTTATTAAACTAGTTTTTGTTAAATAAAACCCAGAATTATGACGGTCACACTATTCCATGTAAACCGAGTTTATTAACTGTCACGTTAGTATTTTACGCCAGAAATGAGTGATCGCAACTACGGCCACATCGTTGCCAGGCCACTTATGAACTTTGTGACATCTTAACGTGACCAAGTGCACTTTGTCACGTAAAATGCATATAGATAACCGTGACTGCACTCTTCTTGAAACATAACCGAGTCTGCAGTCTAATTTGAATAAAACCTCGTGCACACCATTCCCCTTGCAGTAAGTTGTATTCAAGAATTTGCACGCTGAAAACCTTTAATGCTGTTCAGACAGCAGCAAAATGATGTTGTCGAAAACTTTTTGATGCTGAAAGATTTAGTGTAGATAATAATTTCCGTAAATAATTATAAATTTTATGTACAGGAGTTATTTCCAGTTTATATGGAGACCCGGCTATGATTATGTAAAGTGTTTTTTTTAAGTTATCTATGGAAATGGAAATAAATGATATATTTTTTTCAATTCATTTTCAAATAATGAAAATGAATCAAATAATAAAAAAATATGTTTTTATTTCGTACAAAATACTTTCTGATGATACTTAAGTGAAAGTTTTCTAATTGTCAATATAATGGCATTACTATAACGTCTAACTTCTATAATTATACCACTCAAAATATACAAAAGAAAGCAAAATACTTTATTCATCTGTCTATCAGACTACCGAGTCCAAATTCCATATTCCTAGACTAAAAACGAACGTTTATCTGAACGATTTAAAAATATGATCCACAGTATATAGAGAATATGTCTTAATATGGCCTCCTATATTGCCATATTTGGTTTGTTATGGAAGCTTTAAAATATTTTTGTACGTGGCCGAAAATATCACGCAAGATTATTTGTAGTGGTTTTATTCATTTTTTGATATTTTTTAATGTAGTGTAAATGTTCATAGCCGAAATTGAAACATCTCCTTTTCACGTTAAAATTATGGCACGGTTCATTCTTCATTTTATAGATCTACTTTAAAGGGAAAGTGCTATATAAGAGATCAAATATATCACAAAACAATATTGTTAATAATTTTTTAACAACACATAACAAACTTATATCTTTATAAAATATTTTAAATACAGATTTGTTTAGGGTTGGAGATCGTGTATCAAAAAAACGTCAGCCACTCTTAGCAAAGCGAAGATAGTGACAACCCTGTAGTAACTGAATATAAAGTTATCACTTCTAGGATATATCGATTCAATGCTTCTTGTATTATATATTATATTTATGTGTTTATATTATATATGTTTATTCACTTATCAGTATTGTATTAGTATTGTGACTATTATTAACCTCTGTAACCAATACTGTGATTGTGCATTGTCAGATAGCCTGAAAATAACGATATTATTTTTGACATTGGGTACCTACTTTCTTGGTAAGTACGTTGACATACCTTCTCTTCTAATTTTCATTTTTTTTTTCGCTGGGCGGCATTGCACTGCTAAAAGTTATATTTTTTAACTACAAACATTGTAATTTAATATTTGAAAAGAGTGACTACACGAGTTTGTTGCCGGAATCTTCTCGGTAGTTCAACTTTTGGAACCGGTGTTAATTCAGACATGACAGACGGAAAGACTTAGACGTTGTTAATTAATATATTTTTTGTAATAGTTATAAAAATGTGTTTTTGACGATATAAAAGTGCTTCTTTGTGGCCTATTTAAATAAAATATTTTTTCTTTTCTTTCTTTCTCTTTCTATTATTAAACTTTACATATTTAGGTAATACGTTTGTGTTATCATAATAAACTTGAGCAGCGTGTGTGCTTTGAAGCAACAAGCTTAGAACTTTTCTATTGAATTATTTTACTTATGACGTAATCAAACTCTTTTTTAACGCATATTCAAACCTACTAAAACATCCAGTCTATGATTCTTCTAACGTAAAGCAGTGGTTGCCGACCTGTACACCCACGGGAATAAAACTTATTTTGAGACCAGATTTTTTCCATTCATAATTTATTCGTGTAACACCTTCATCCTGCTACGGTAGATGAAGTAAAAAGGTAATAAATGCAAAAACAAGGTGGAAAAATCCAAAATACCTATATGTATATAAAAAAATACTTACTTAATTTGTTCATGACAATAAATAATCCATAATAACACTTATCTAATTATATATTACCTACCTACTTAATAGTGATCGAAACATCAAAATTAATAGGTTAAAGTTGCGTTAAGAATTTAATCATAGTACCTTGAATCCTGACATATTAGCGTCCTTATTTTCATTCACTAAGAGCCACGAACTCCCAAAAATAGGTACAGTCGACAGCACATCAAGCGTGACAGTTTGACATTGAGACCGCCCCTACTCGATTCGTAATAGAGGCGCCTTTCGTAGTGCAGCTGTTCTACTTTATGTGCTGTCATCATAACGCTATGCCTATTTATATTCAGGGTTACTTTTCATAGTTTTCTATTTATAACCAATACTAGCCAAGTAAATTCGAAATATTGGTTTTATATTATAGCGTCTATAGGCGACGGCGATGGGTCGTCAGCTTGTTTGTCAACTACTGGTATGAAAAAAAAAGCTTATAATTAAATTGTAAAGTGAAGGCGCTCAAATAAGTCAAAACGACGTATAACATGAGTCGGTACTTTACCCGCTGACCGTACTTACTTATGTAATACAACTTTTAGCTGCCTATAAATGTTTCCAGAGATATTATAAGACCCAAAGCGTGCTCCTGGAAGATATACTAGGAGAGAATTGATAGCACAGGTAAAGGTGTATGCAGTCATAGCAATTGGCAACAGACGATGATAAAAACTTTACAAAACCTGCATAAAATGCCAGATAATTAAGATAGAATCAATCGGAGAACAACGGTAATATGAAAAACAAGCCAACTGATAGTACTTTTGAAAAACATTTCAAATACCATTTAGTTCCACGTTGACCGTATCTTGTTGAGCTAATTATTATCGTGGCTCGAAATTAGTATTCGTATTTCAATGCATATATGAGTATAGGAGTATCTTTTTGCAAAAGACAAGATAAATGTAAAAGATATCTCCAAAAATATTGAAACGTTACATACTATCTAATTCGTAATCGTGGCGACGCAGAATAATATGGGTGATATTCGTCAAGTAAATTAATGCCTACGAGGTAGGTATGCGTGGAGACTGTTCGAATCCATTTATTGCTCTAAATTATGCGTAAAACGTCCATTTGACGCTCTCCCTCTACGCTCTTATCGCTTGGACAGGAACGGGGAGCCCGAGGCGGGGTGCCGGACTAGGGCAAATTGGGGGGTTTTTACACCCCAAGTGAGGGTGGTCTGAAGTCCACCTCACCCTTTGGCTGCCCTGAAGTTCCATCTCCCACACCTATAAATTCGGTACACACACTTCACCCGTTGGGGGGAAGCTCGTGGCCCAATCCTTTCGCCGTAGCCCTGTCACACTTGCTAGGCCGTTGGTGACCTCCACTACAAATTAATATTCAGAAACGTTTCCGTTACGATCGTTAATCATGCCCGTTTCTGGTCTTGATCACTACTGCCCCGACACCTTTGTTCCTGTAACGAAGCTCTAGTTTGCATCGCATGTTTGCATAAACATATTCGATATTTTTAGCCATGTAAGTATTAAAAATTAATCTAGTATACCAATCATGTTATTCGCTAATAAATATTTAGCTGCCTGAAAGTAAAATATTTTTTTCATCTCTCAGCGCTTTTCGAATTGTATAAATAACAAACAATATATGTTTATAGTTAAAAGTTATACTTTAAGGAATCATTACAATTAATCGTTTCGACGCAAATTGCCAGAAAACGCAAATTACCAAAATAAAGTTGGTATTGACAGTAAGTAAAAGTGTTTTTATCTAAAGTATCGGTTCGCTATTTGTGTAAAATAGGAGTGGTTAACCACCCCCTCAGAAACCTGACGTGCTTTCAATTACTGCCAAAATGATTTCGCAGCTCGTTTTGGTCTTGAATTACATTTATCTCTGGAACTTTTTGGCTTAGTATCACGATAAGTAATTTACGTTCGTGTGGATAGCGAAATAGATTTATAAACTAGAAATGCTGAAAATGGGGCAAGTAATTTGAGAAATGGTATAAGAATTAAAAGCTAATTTTATTTGGGTGTCGAAAGCGGTTTTGAAACAAATAATATTTCATTAGTAAAACTATGGAGGTCACATCTGCTCTTCACTTTGTACCTACTCTGGAAGCGTCTCAAAGAATTATCAATCACATGTTAAAACGTGAATAAAATCGTACTTACATACTAGGTATTACAAATAGTCCCAACTTTAAGTTTTGTCAGTTTTTAGTATTTACTTATTCTGTCTGAAAAAAAATGTGATTTATGTAAAGAATAAGTTTAATAGATAATTATAATACAATTTAATACTTTTACATCTTTTATGCTTTCATTTACTTAAAGTTACTAGGGCTTATACCTACATATACAAAATTGACTGAAAAACGTACCAAAGTACTTATATGATATTATGTTATTTTTATAAAAGTTAATAAATCGTAAAGGTATTAGGTATTATTAGCAAACAATCCGAATGACTAATTATTTTAATTTTTAGTAAATGCGAGTATCTATGTATTACTTAATAATAAATTTATACTAAGTTACAACGAAAAATTGTCGGTGGTTTGATTGATATTATGAAATACCCTGAAGAACACAAAACTTAATAAAAAGGTTTTTGTAATTATTTTAAGCGGCCTTCTCGTTGCGGTTTACGTGTACAGTAGTCAGCATGTCAAGTCATAATGATCCATATAACCACTGAAAAGAGTTTTTGTTGTAATTTTTTACGATTACGCATCTTTTATATAATCCAATTGAGACATAATAGGGCTTCTGGTAAGCCGATGGATACGGGCAGCGCAGGACCAATCGGCTTTGAGATCCTTGGGGCAGCCCTATGCCCAGCGTGGGGGTTTCTCGGCTGATGTGATGATGATGTTTTCTATTGATGAGTAGACGCCGGCGGGCTGATAAGGGACGAAAGCTTAAGAGCGTTTACGTTGCTTTTCATTCAATTTTTCAATACGAAAATATTGGAAACGAACACACCGATTCTATTATGACTTAATATGCCAGGCTAGTTAACAGAGGATTTTTCGAAAAACAGTACCTAAGTTTTATATACCTAATAGTTGAGGAAAATAAATTTTTAGTTTTTCGTACGAACCATAAATCATCAGAAAAATCCTCCCATAACTAATAAGACTTTTTTGTTAGAATCGCTTTGCTCGTCCCATATTTTTGACTGGAAAGTTGAGTTTGTATGAAAAAGCGTGGGACAAAACAGATTCAACCTATTAATACTTACTTACATGCTTTAGTTTTCGAGTAAAACTTATCCGACCACTTATGGTAAAAATTTATAATTACTTGAAGTTGGATTCCACGGTGTGACAGCATTCGGAAGTAGGCTGCACGCGATCATGTTTCTAATTAGGCTACAGATTGTAAGACCACTTTGCTCAACTTGGAGGAGGTGCCTTCCGGTTTACTTAGAACAAAACTAACTTTATTAACCAAAAACCAAGAACTAGTTATTTGTTATACAAGAGTGCAAAGTTGCTTTTTAACCGCGTGCTGAAATTTGATGACCGAGCAAGTGAAGGATTCTAAAATTAAATCACGAGCGCAGCGAGTGATTCAAAAATTAGAATCCTGAGCGTCAGCGAGGGAATCAAAAAACCACGAGGTGAACAATCTTTGCACTCGCGTGACATCGCGTGCATCTCGCACACGTAACTTTTCTACCCACCTCAACGAGGAAATGACTCAATGCAAAAAAAAACATTTACGCATTATTAACAGTTTGAGTCAATTCTGTTGGCGTGAAATAAACTTCTTCGACGCTAGAATCACTCATTTTAGGTTTTTTACTTGTTTTTAAGTTTTTTGTTTCAAACTTATGGTTTTAACAAATATATATCATGAAAAGAAAATGGCGCGCGTAAAGCAAAAATACTCTTTCCGAGATAGGGGTATGAAAAAGCATTTTTCATTCGATATTGTCTTACTTGCCTTTTAACAATGTCAAACAATTTAGTTCAATTTAAATTATAAATAAATACTTAATTCGAAAGATATAAGATATTAATTTCAGTCGGTTTGCTGTCCTATTTCTCATGCTACTAAATCACTCAATAGATGGCGCTATGGTTACTGATTCATAAATGCAGGTCAGAATGGCATTGTTTAGCAACCTCATAATCTACTTCATATTTCTATTTGTCGTATTTTTTTATAAATACGGTTATAAAAAGAATAAGTGAAAAATTATCTAGTGTTTTCTCTCGCTACGTTTTTCATAAATTGTCTGCTGTCTCTTTCAAAGCTGAACTTAACTGGAGCTACTTAATTTTAATCTTAGTGAGTATCACTAAAACTATTTTTTTTAAGGGGAAAACAGACTTAATTCCGTAAAATTGTACCTATCTCTATCGAACAATAGATCAAATAGGTATGAACGAATACAAATAATTATTGAGGAACCTAACTATGTTGTTATACCTAGTATGTAATACTTTACTGAGTTTCTTTTTACAAAACTATTTAATTCGATGATATGGGTATGGCGGGTAGGAGCATACCAATTAAATAATAGTTCGCAACTACGAAACTATTCTCCTAACGAAAACACACAAATTTCTCTACCGAATTTTAACACAGTTGAAAATTTATAAGTTAACATAGGAGCTAACTGATTCAATAGTTTTTTATTGAAACAGTACAAAATGAATAAATATGTATTCTATACTTTTCACTATCTTCTAGGGATTCTTCAATTTCTTATATTCCAATAAAATTATTTGACAAAGTTTCGGGGAAATAATAAAATCCGAGAAAGGGTTGACAAGGTGTTTCATGGCCGTACAAGGGTACCTACAACCCGTCATAAAACTTCCCCATGCAGCTATAATTCCTATACATATTATAATAAATTATACAATCACTAATTATATCACATAAACAAATTATGAAGCTTTTATTGCTTGAGGTGATGTCGTGATAATAAGGGGTAAAATCGATTTAAAATTCGTATCTAAACGGAGTGTGAGATGATTAGGTGTAATGCAAAATTTAAAATTTCTATTGAAATTTACTCTATTCTTAAAATCTGAGTTCGAAAGAGAAGAATACAAATACATTAAAGAAATAGTTAATAACAATAATATTGGCACCATTAGGTAATAAATTATTCGTAATTATCAAATAAGTAAAATTACCTTGCCGTTAAAAAATGTGGCATTCTTAAAAGATCGATTACAAATAACGTTTTTTGTTTTCTTTTTTTCAGCGTTCTGATCCAACAATAAAGATTAAAGTTTTTTTCTACAAAAATTGATCGTGCGCACCGTCGCACTAAATCACAGGGTGTGTGAAAAATTTACGTCCAACTTTTTTATTCTAAATCAAGCGGCAGTTGCTTTTAAACTAAGGTTTTCAAATTTAATGTTATGAGTAAAAACATTATCTTTTTGGGTAGCACTTAAGTTTAGATAATATTTGATTGTGTTCTCTTATTAGATGAATTATGTAGATGCGAATGTACTATCTACATAATTTACTTAATAAGATTTAATATTTAGGTAAGTAGGTTCTTACATATTATTATTAATCTATCTAACGCAACACACATTGCTATTAAGAAGTGACCAATTTATATTATCTTCTCATAAGTGTAGCTAAATTTTAATTATAATAGGTTTTTAAATATAAAATTGCCTTTTATACAATGCCGTTTTTTTTGCATCATTTCAAATGAATGCCTTCCTAAAATATTAACAATTTATATTTAAAGTGCAGTATACAGAGAAACAGGATATTACGAAAGGAATTCTTATTTTTTGTTAAAATATATTACTTGAAGATGAGAGTCAATAAGAGCTTGTAGAATATGTAGCCGATGTCAACGTTTACATTTGTTGTAATTGATTTCTTTTATTTAATTATTTTTATCACTGCATTTACTCAACAATGAATGTCTTAAATTATTTACAAAATTTTAAAAAAGTCGGTGAATCCAATTTCACATGAAATACAAAACATAGTATGATAATCCCAGTTTGCACAAAATACTTTATACAAAACGGCAATTACATACATAAGTCCTAATATTTTAAATTTTATAATATGTTTCGGATGCTCGTTTTCACACAAAGTCCCCTAGGTTACTCTTATCGCAATGACACTCTTTATCGCCTTTTGATAGACAGAGATAAATATTAGTAAGAAACATTTAAAATTAGAGAGTGGTTGGTTGGAAACGAGCATAATAGCAAAGTAATACGCGGTCAAAAATACTTACTTGAAGATCTCTTCACACATTGTTGACCTCAAATATTTTTATTCAAAGCTGCTCAGAAAAGATTGAGTACCACTGATTTAAACTAAGGGTGGCGCCAGTGTGACGCCCGACTATGTTCGCAGGTATTTTACGTCAATCCACGATGAGCTCGCATTGACACACAATAATGTTTGCAATGAAGGTATAATCAATCACAAAAATGATCTCTTCGCATAGAATATTTAAAAATAAAACATATGTACAGTGAAGAACACAATGATGTATTTTTGTTTTATCCTTAAAAATATGACTTCAAACAAATATTGTAATAAAATAATTGTTTACGTTCAAGGTACAGCTACAACTTTGATGTAATATGTAGACTTTAAAAAACTATGAAACAATATATTATTCACAACGATTTTTAACGCATCGGTTTGATTTCTTCGTGTTTGATGAGTTTTTGACAGTTCTTGCATACTTTCTTTCAGCTAACTTTCCTCTATCTGACAACTTAAAAGTTTTACATAAAAGAGTTACTTTAGACCCACAGGACAAGTTTTCCTCAACACTTTTTATTGTATTCGTCAATAAATATTTGTCTGCAAAATGTGAACCTTTCAATTTAATATTATCTAAGTCTTTAGTTGATAAGTTTGTAATGTCTGTTTTATGTTGAATTTTCTCATCTGAATCAGAAATGGTGGAACTAGAACTGTAATTGCAGACTACATCAACTCTAATAACTTGTATTGTTTGAGGACTTGGAGCTCTTGAGATAGTAAGACTTTTTCTTTTTCCAGATTTGTGATATGCTACATTTGCGTCATCAATAATATTCTTTTTCTCATCATACACTTTATCTTCTACAGCATATTTGACTGCCTTATTCGTAGGTTTTTTAGCATTTTGATCAAATTTACGTATTTTTTTTACATTCCCAACATTACTCCTTTCGACTGGGGTATCTTTTTCTCCAAACTTATTAGTTAAATCTTGTAGAAAGACACTAGACTTGCTGGATGAAGGTCTAGAACGGTCATTACTGATAATATATTTCAGATAATCGTCTACGTAGTAACTAGTCAGTTGCGATGATCTATCGTCATAAAAGCTAGATTCGTCATCAATGACTTGTTTAACAAACATTCTATGTTTTCTATCACTAGATAAAGACATATATTTGAAACTAGTACGAGGCCGCTTTCTTTCTTGAATGGCTCCTTGGAATTTCAAGTTTTGGATTGTTAGAAACAGGTCTTCTTGGTGCGAAGGTGTATTCACGCTCGACTTGTTGTCTTCCTCAAAATTAAGCATAGGATTGCAGTGGAACCTGTGTACAACATTTAAGTATATATTATTCTTGATTACTTCTAATACTAATAGCCGAATACGATACGAAACGTTTCTTAAAGTGGCCCTTAAATATTTTAAGTATTGTCAAAGTATTCTTAATTTTGATTTTAACATTATTATTAATGTTTCAAAAATTATTTAGTAATTGTCAAAGTGTAAAACTTCTGCGGGCAAATGTCAATTAAGCACTACTTAAAAAATATGCAAGAACTAAAATCTTAGTAACGTTAGATTGGCCGGTCGTTACTTTATAACACAAATATAATATAATGATTTAATAAAAATAATGATAAATAAAATTAAGAACAACAAGGCGCCATGCGGCGAGTTACAGTTGAGCTTTTGAAAGCAGGTGGACGAGTGGTCCTAAAAGTTCTTGAGAAGCTACAATTTAACTCCATCATGTTCATGCTCAAGGGTCAAACGCCAAAAGCATGGCACAGGGGCGTGGCGGCACTGTTCTTCAAAAAGGGTAACAAAACCTTATTGAAGAACCACAGACCCATCATACTCCTGGTGAGTCATGTTTACAAGCTGTTTTCGAAGGTTATAACTAATCGTCTTGCACGCAGGTTTGATGACTTCCAGCCGCTTGTTACTGTATGGCACCCTTCTTGCATAAAACCTATTTAGGATTCTTGGCAACTTTGCCATATTGAAATTCTTCATATTTGTTTTTATATATTAGTGTTCAAAGGTCACAGTTGTATACAAAAATCATTTCGAACCTTGTATTTTAAACACTTGAGTGTCAATAAAAACTTTATGTTGGATTCGCATTGTTAGTTTCGATTCCTAAACACAACTAAATAGATAACTGATTTACCTACCTCATAAGCACATCAGTCCACCGCGGGTCCTCGCTGTGCTCTGGATTGATCAATCGCTTCTGACAATACCTCCGTGGCTTTTCTGCTGGTGATGACGGTTTCACCGCCGGTTTCATCCTGTCTCGCAGTTGCAGACGAGCACATTTCATTTTTGTGCGGTCTGTAGACGGGTTAGGCACAGATTAATGGTGTCCTATCAAAAAAATTACATGTTAAAAGTTGCAAGACTCACAACGCAGTTCTTATACTCATACTACAAAAAGATTTTAAATGTAATGTTAAACAAAATCGATTATTTTAGTCTGTACCGTGGGGTATCCATATAACTCTATTTCCACCAACTTGTCTATTTCAAAAGTTTTCGTTTCGATCGGTCTAAAACGACGCACCGCTACAACGAATTGCACCGTATATGGGGCCCATGCTTGACGTGTCATATGTTACGGCTTACGTACTGTCAAAAGTAATCTTTTACTTTTTTTTATGACTTAACTGTAGTAGGTATAGTTACCACAGATAGAACATAAAGACTATTGATTATAGAAATGGTGTCATACTCTAATACAGGGGTCTCCAAACTTTCCAGCCTTAGGGCCATACTGATTACTCCAGTAAGTTCCGAGGGCCAAAACCATATTATCATTGTTGCCGGTGGTAAAAAGTGAAATAGTCCACTGATGAAAAAAAAAGTCCGAAAAAGTACGCAACGTTTAAAAAAGGCTGCAAATGTTTTTGGTACTACTTATTTGTGTGAGAAGACCTTCTCCAAAATGAAATACACAAAAAATGTTTACAGATCTAAATTAACTGATGAGCATCTTTAATCTCTTTTAATAATTAGTACAAGTAAAATTAGTCCACAACTACAAACTATTGTCAGTGGAAAATCTCAATTACATAAATCTCATTAGTATTTCATATGTCAGTATGCTTGTTATAAGTTATGTTTTTATTTAAAATGTATAACATGTTAGTTGGATTCATTTCAATAATTTGTTAGTTATTATATACTGAAGTTAAATGTTTTGCATATTATACATGTCTTTACTCATTACAATAAAATTCTGTGTTTCTTTATCCAACTTATCACAATAACAATAACAATAAGCCTACAACAATGTTATGAGTAGTTAGCCCATGACCATATCAATGTTGATGTCATATTAATAATTATTCAACATTAAATTAGAATACTTCAGTAAACTAAATTTAATTTGCTATAAAAAATATGTTCTCTAAAAGGAGTTTTCAAGTATGCTAGCTCTTCGCGGGCCGGACAAAATCTGTCCGCGGGCCGGATGTGGCCCTCGGGCCGTAGTTTGGAGACCCCTGCTCTAATACATAAACATTGGTGTTGTTAAACACACTCTCACATAGTAACAAAAATGTACGTGTCCAATTTGATCTCAGTTATTGTCTATTAAAAAGCACAAGTCAAGTGTTAAAGTCCTGTGCACGTGGTTAACACGTAGACAATTTTTAAACAAATAAAACGTGACTTTGGGAGAAATATTGGATACTGTATCATACAGACAGACGGACAGAAATGAAGAAACTCCTTAGAACATAAGAACAAGTTAGACAGAACGCTTTAAGACGGCGAATGAAGCCGCGCGAACTCATTTGAAATATGAAATTTATCTGATTTGGGTCACAGTGTGACAGCGTGCGCTATTTCGAACGGACGGTGCGAGGCATTGTAGTTTTTCCTTATAATATGCCCTCATGTGTCGTAAAAACAGGTTAAACAGTTCAGAAAAACAGATGATAGCTGTAGATATCTCATTTCACAAAAAAAAATCTAATTTATAATGCAAATTTCAAATCGTTTTCGAAGAAATTATAATTAAGTGAATTAAGAACACAATGCCTCAATACAGGCGATTAGTGTTGCCATTACAGTAATGTGATCTCCCCTATTACATATATTAAATAGCTCATTTATTTTTTTTTATCTTTGCTTAAAAGTAACAATTACCAATTCCTAGTTAATAAATAAGTTTACATTGTATCTATGTAAGTTTTAGTATTACATTATGGTTTTTTAAAAACATTATACCAAAGTAAAAGTAAGATCCGATTAAATAAATCTTACCTAAATACTATCTCTTAAATTTAATGTTTAATTTAATCCATAATATGTCATTAAGAAATATTGAACAAGCAAAAGTGCATCTGTAGTAAATACCTACTTAGTTTTATAGTTATAGTTTAGACAGTATGATTGGGAAGCTACACACCGTTAAACGTTCCATAGGAAAATAATGTCAAATAGTGACGTCAGACGCAAGGAAGTAGCTACCAAAATAATTGATGAATTTACAAAAATATACGCAATAGATGGACAGACGACCTGGTCATGGTCGTGGGAAGCCGTTGGGTGCAGGCTGCGCAGAATCGTTTCATTTGGAAATCGATGGGGGAGATTTTTGTTCAGCAGTGGACATCATAGGCTGGTTTGATGATGATGATACGCAATAATTCTTTTTGGAGTCAAAATATACTCGTCGAGAATTAAAACATTTTTTTTTTAAAAAAAAAAAACGACGGTAGTTACATTCCAATCTACAATACTGGAAGTCGGGGTAAACGGTCAAAAAATTGCAACATTACATGATGATGGTAGGTATTCATTACGCACATGACGGTAGGTATTCATTACGCACATAAAATCAAAAATCAAAAATCAAATCAAAATCAAAATATTTTTATTTCATCAACCAGTAATACAATTATGATATTGGTGGTTGGGATCTTCTAGCACTTGTAGGTTAGACGTACACAGCGAAATAGCGGCTTCACTTAATTGCTCCACACGTTCTGTCTATCCTGTTCTTATGGTCTAAGAGAAACTCGAAGGTGCAATTTCAGAAGCGGCATTTAGGTAAGTACCATTTAAGTGTAGCCGCGACTTTAGTGAAAATGGATTAGCTGCAAGGTCGACATGAGTTGTAATTGGAATTGATTCACGTCCCGTGAGTTTGTGCCATAATATTAAATCTAAATGTTAGTGGATTGTAAAATTTGACAGTCCCAGCCCATTTCAAGGATGCTTATGCTGGCAGTTCAAGGACTTTTGGTGATATATGGTACAGTGGGTGCAGAAACATACTTCATCTGTATTCAATACTGTTTTCAATTTGTACTGTTAAATAATCTCCCTGTACTAACTTTTTTGCGTATTTGTTAGGAAATAGAATTTCTTCTTTTTTTAATTAATAAAACACTTGCCCATAACAGAATTACAGATATGCAGTACTACCATATAGTCTTCTTTAAATAGTTACTTATTGCTTAATAATATTTATGATAGCTCAATATACTTCCGCATAAAAATATATTGTGCTATGTAAAGAGAGTTACCTACTAGCTAACAGATAAACATAGGTTACTAGATTATGGATTTAAATAATAGAAATATACATATAATAAATGATTGAGTTCATCACTCAATAACATTATAGAGTGATGAACTCAATAATGTTATTGAGTGATAAACGGTGAACCCTCTGGTTTATTTTAATAGCCATGCAAAGTCACTGACCACTCAACCAGCCGATCAAAATTAATAGTATCATTAAATATAAATAAAAGATATTTTCATATTCTCAGAAACCACCCCTTTACTAGCTTTTTATAAATGTTCTCTGAATATAGATACACCTCGATAAATATAGTTTACTGCGCGTTTTAAGAGTACCTAAGTAAATTGCAAAGTTTTCGTTGAAAATAAATAAGTATATAGGTATATGTACTTATTATATATGTCGCAGTCGTCTGGTTAATTTAGCCGCTTATCTGGACGCCTAGTCCGTTGATTAAGCGCCGGAATCCAGTGTAACGGCTGAAGGGCAACTAGCCGCCGGCCATCATTAAGCGCAACGTTTAACCATATGGCTGAACTTCATATCAACGGAAACGCTAGAAGTAGGTACTCGTAGCTCGTGTCCAGAGCATTATCCTTAGTGAGAATACCGGGACATTATCTTTTTATAGTCTATTTATTTATTCTAAATAACTGTCAAACGTTGGGTGTATAGAATTCTGTATTTTGTACAGTTACATATAGAAATGTATTTTTTGACTTGTATTCTTATGATTATGATGTTGGACGTTTAAGAGTAATTTAAATAAAAATAGCTTGTTACGTTCGATGTTTGCTCTTCTGAACGTTAGTACACGAGACAATGAATTGCTGCCATTATAAGTAGTTATTTTTGACATTTCTGATAATCAAAGATGTAAATACGCATATTAAAAGACCATTTTTTCTTCAAGTTATAAGATGATAGGGGTTAGATAATTATTATACCCTAAATATAAATCATTAAATGCAAGGAATTCTCAAGTGTGTGCAAATACCTACGCCCACAACACGAACTTAGTTCATGAATGAACTTTGCCAAATTCTACAAATAATAATGTATAAATTATTTGAATTTATGAATAATTCTATCTTAAATTATTTTCCTATGAAACGACAATTGTTATTCATTTTGCAAAAGAGTAGGTACTTAAGTGGTATAAGAACTACAAAATTTAATTTACGGAGTTGATTGACATAATTATCTATGTTGAATTTCACTAAAACCATTCAGTTCCAAAAATGGTGTTAGTAACTACGAAAAACTTGCCTTTTTATGGTCAGTTATAAAATAACCACATAATGAAACAACGCAGTCGTTTCTAAAGAATACAACTTTAAAACGAAAATGGTAATTGTTGAGACTTTGCAAGGCGTCTTTCTCCAAAACAATTGTTTAGCATCTATTCATTTTGGAAGCAATTATTTTTACAGATACTCCTATATATAGCTGTCTCTTTTTTTCTTACTGTAAATAGTTAAAGATTAGAAAGAGAAGAGTGCCATACAAGATATTTTTTTGAAAGTATTGATAAAGGAACTACAATGGCGGCAGGATGGTGTATTTGATCTAGCAACGTAGCGGTCCACATGTTCTTGGGAACAGCTTGGCAAAGATGCAAAAAAAATGTTTTTTCTATGTTAGAACCGTCGACTTAATTAGTTTGATCGTTGCATAGAACCCTAACAAGTTTAAATAGACAATAATAAGATTAACATTATTTTATTTTGTTTTTGTTGGAAGATTAATAATGAAGTATATATATTTTCTTTAATATTTTTATCATACAATTGTAATCAACATATCAATCACCTAATTTTTATTGTAGGTTAAATACCACTCATGTTAGTAAAACAACAAGGATAATCAAATATTTTGAACTTAAAAAGATATAATATAACAATTAAGATAAATTATTATTACCTACATATTTCATTTAAAGTCAGCATTATATATTTTTTCAAGTTATGTTCACAAAACGTTTGAATAGCTTAATCGTGTCGTGTCAGGATCAATAATTTTGCTTTGCATAATTACTGAGACTAAACCCGAGCTATATAAATCACCGCCTCACTTTTTCCTTTAGTGAAAATGTCAAAATGTCACGCGACGCTATACGGTATAATCAAAGCTGCGAACATTTTTATTCGATTTCTATTGGCTTTTCAAATCGAAAACCTAGTTTTTTAATCAACTAACAACTTACTTCAAATACAAATAAAATAATGTAGGCACTAAAGTAGTGTCGTTGTATTAACAGAACAATTCATAGTATTTTTTAAATGTAAGAAATGAAAGTATCAAATTCCCAAAGTCACTCTTTAAAGTGCACACATACAAAATAATAGGCACATCTGCTACAAGACGCACACATACATCCTGGTGCATCGCGTCTTGCTTGGATAACAAAAAACGCATTATTATTATCCTGGAACCAGGATAAATTGCCCTAAGGAAACTGCACTCAACTTACATAAAAATAGCGGCGAGATTTCCATATCAGTTTTGACCTAAACGATTAACTTAGATTTCATCCTTGACTTATGTATTTTTATGGGAAACTCAGCTTTCTTCGTACGGCAGAGGGCTTATTTTCGTAAACTCTGTTCTCTGAAGGAATTTAAGCTTAATAATTGTTGTTTGAAAAAACTGTGTATCTTGCTAGGCGCCAAATGCACGATGCACTACGCCTACGACGTTTTCTATGAAAACTGTCGGAGTTCAGACATGCAAACGTGATATTACACGGGGCGACGTCATTACTTCGATTACCTATGATGTTTTGATAAACGGATGAACATTCTTCTTAAAGTTTAGCCATAGGTATTTGTAAATATTACTGTTATTGTCACAATGTTTTAGGTCCACTTGCAGTGTGCGTCTGGGTGCTACTGGCAGTTTTGGTACAGGTAGGGCACAAGGCGTTCGTGGCACTCAATGATATTATAATGAACAAGAAGATTGGTGGCACTATAATCTTTCTTCACCAGATTGTCAACTTCATAATCAAGCATGTCCGCCATTCTCCGACATGAAAAAGGAAAATAATTTCTTAATTGTAGTAATAACTGATTGATTTTAAGTGTGTGATGAAAGATTATAAAATAAATATTTTAGTTATCCATCGAACTTCTTGAAATGACAATTCTTGAAAATTTTACTCAATCAAAAATGTATTTAATTTTTGTTATAAAAATTAAATAAAATTAAATAATTCAATACCACAACAAAATAATATCTTTTACACTTTTGCATCTGTTTTATGGCTACTTCCCAAATTAAAATTATTAATTATCTTTTAAGAACAAAACAAATATACCTATCATTATTAGGTTAGGAAATGTTGCGGTTTTCTAACCATCATTCTTTAATTTGGCTCGTCAGTGTTAAGTTAATAACACTAAACAATAGAAATAGTCTCACTTTACAATATTTAAAACAAAAAGTATTTTTTTTCCATTGGAGTTAAATATCAGTAAGTCAGAACAACAGATTCGTGTCCATTGTGTTGTAGTTACTTAGAGTTCTTACTTTGCTAAATTCTACTAACTCTTAATTTTTGAATGAAAATCAACACAAACAATAGAGCTTAACAAATTATTGTCGAAAGAGCTCAGTGAAAAGAAACGCGCAAATAAGTATTCAGGCAAATATTCACTTGGGAGAAATTTCTTAAGATGTATAATCGTATTTAAAAATGCTATAGCAATTCAAATTGAAAGTGATTCTTCAAAGTGGAAGTTTTTCTTCCATTTATTTAACCACGAATCCAATTCTAACAATTTCTAAAATAGCTACCGGTAAGGTATTCATTAACTGTGTCCTGCATGAAGTTTCACAAAAACAACTTATTAACAAATAAGCTAAAAGGAAATAACACATTTCATGTTAAATATACATCACATTACATTTCCTATACACTTGTACCTAATGTACAGGTCAATTTCTGTCCAGCAAGTTGACCCTGAGCGCAACCTGTTACTGGGTCACTGATACAAAAGATGGGTCGCACTCGCACCGCGCACCGATTGCTGAGATGTGGTAACAACTCAGCAAACGGACATTACCATCACAATAGACGTGCCGTGACCCTCTGGGCTCCGCCAGTGGCAAATAAAATCCAATCCAAGCCACGCCCATACAAGATCAATTGGCAATTTACTAATCACCAGACTTATTATCCACGCTCTCTTCATTACACAAAAAAACAATAGACGACACTATTATTATTGAGAGAAAATTCCCATAACGACATAGCAGTTGTGATTGTGACATTGCACAAAAGTGATCTCGAAAGCGTCAATAGTCAAGACCCCTTTGCCCTAAAAGCTATAATAGACAAACTTGGCTGCGCGAATATGTAGCAACGCATTGAGTAAATAAAGGGATGATATATTGTGAAGACTGATGTGATTAAAAAAACCATTTCCCTTAGTGCCAAGGTGCATTCTTTATAGTGATGCATGCGTTGTTGTTTTTATCGATATTACAGAACTAGAGAAGCCATGTAAACTCATACCACTCCTTGCAGTATAAACATGCGGTGAATTTATTTCACTGCGTTATCCAAAGGGATTGATTAAATAAAACTAATTAGATGATACTACTTTTAGTTTCTCAATATTATGAACATCATCCATTTTAATATCGTGGGCTATTATTGATTTTGTAAATAAAAATATATATTTAATAAATAATGTCTAAAAATATCGAGTATTTTACAACTATAAAATAATAAGTATAACATAATAATATATTATAATGTCATTATATGAAGCTTTATGGGGTGTATCCATTTTATCCCCTCATGTATCCAACACTGTTCGTACTTGGAATTGTTGGTTATTACCAGCTAGGGGTGCGGAGAGATCTTACTCTTGCAGTATACGTGGTAATGTTGTTGCAGGGCATGACACACAATCCTAGTATTGCAATACTTTAGCCTGTGCGTCCCAAACGGATACGTGTGGCGGAGGCGGTGTCCAAACCTTCTGGTATTGCCTTCAGCCCTGGGTGAAGGCAGCGCCAGAAGGCTCAGAACTCTGGTTGGTCCTGACCAACTTGTTGGCCAAAGCACCTCTCACCCGTATTACTGTATTGCTGAATAAAGTGCACAAAGCAGTAGATACATATATTAGCATGTCCTTTGAGTAAGTTCGAAAAAAATGTCTTGAAATCATTATGTTTCAATAACATTTTCTAAGTGTAAGTTTATTTAAGTAATTTATAAATTAGGTATTTTATCGCATTGGGTCAGTTCTAACCTGTCATGATAATAATAATAAATAAATACAATAAATAAATAAATGTTCTTATTAAATATATATAAATACTACTCACTAACCCATTATTTTCTTTGATATATGTGTTTAAAGGACAACTAACTTTTTAATTTTATCTAATAGACATTGACACAGTCCAAAATCTGACATTGTTACATCACTATCAACACTCAGGTGAAGGTAATCATTGTGGGAACCATTACGTCTGTCTCACACAAAAAATATATCTATCCCTCTCTGAAATTGTTCGCCAGACAATCTAATAGTGAACATTGAATAGGATAGATTGTTCTATAGAATGTTCCTGCATGCATGTTGTTTGTTAGATTATTTTGTACGGAATGCAATAATATATTATTGCTATGCCAGAAATATTATACGGATTTATTATGCAGCTATAACCGGACACACAGTTAGCTTAGTGTGATAAAGATTTGGGTGAAGATTTTTATTGTTTCATTCAATATTGGTAATTCACTTGTTATTTAACAATTTATAGACTTTTACTGTTCTAAACTTAGATTAAAGTTACATATTGTTAAAATGTAATTTTCTTCATAACAACCAAAGATTTATACAATTTAAATTTGATGAAATAATGATAAGTAGACGTTTTTGCGATGCCCGTACAATGCGCTAAAAAGCGCATTCGTCTTTTACATGTTGAAATGAAACAACGACATGCTTGCGTTGACTGGCGGATACAGTTAAGTATATTTTATTATTAATATCGTGATCAAGATTATCAATATAGTCACATAGAGCTTTTAAAATCACTATGATAATACAAGCTCAACAACGTAAATAAAAAAGGACAAATTCAAAAAGATGATTTTTTTTTCGCAATAATACCGATTTTTGTGACATTCGGTTATTAAAACACACACATTATGGTAAATATAATTTGTTATTGTGGGAGACTGATGCCTAATCTAAGCTTATAAGCTTGTATTTCAGGTCATCATGTACTGAAAAGTTTTGGTTTGATTGGTAGAATAAAGGTTATTTTTTATGACCACTTATAACTTATAGTTATAACTGACACCGTTTTGGTTCTAAGTGTCATAAAAAAATAACCTTGATGTTATATTAGTCTTTAGGCTGTGTTGCTCGTTTTCACTAACATTTGCTTAGTGTTAAGAGTCTCTTAGCGATTTTTATCTCAGTCTGTCTAAATGAGATAGACAGAGACAACTGTCGTTAAAAGTCACCTAAGCCTAGGTAATGCTTTGTGAAAATGAACATTAGTTTACGTAATATGTTAATGAAATAAAGACCTGTTAGCAATTCATTGATTTATTTCAACAACAAAATAATATTGTTATTATTACTCGCGGTTTTTCGTTTATTATATTTAGGCAGCTATTTTTAAAAAGGGCGGTCGCTAGTTTTTCCCAGCATTTTCATTACAAAAGCTTTTACGATATTTCAAAATTTCAATACGTTTAATCGTTTTCCCGAGCCGACAATGTTGAAGCAAACAAATTGCTAGTTTAAATGGTACTATTGTAGCAAGAAGACAGCACGGGGTTCTTTTGTACGTTCGCATTTGAATAAAGATCAAATTACGTGGAAGAAGTTGAATAATATAATAACGATAACGTACTATGGCTGTAATTTCCCCTACCTACACATTCGTCTATTTTTTATTTTGAATCAGATTAGACAAGTCTATTTGAATTTGGATTAAGAAGTAAATAACAAAATGGTGGTCACCAGGTCACCAACTAAATCAATGAGTGCTACCACAGATTGATTTACATTGTAATTTTTAGTTGCCGAAGTAGGTAGGTAATCTTGCTTGACTTTGAACATCTTCATTTTGTCCGATGTTGCGGTGAAACTATTTGATTATTTTGATTACATTATAACAATTACAAAAAAAGAAAACGATAAAAAAAATAATTTGCTCCAAGAGGCGGGAATCGAACCCGCGTCTCCTGGTGTCCGGCCAGACGCACTAGGTGTAACGTACTAATTTCTTCACCTTGTTTCTTTATTAGTAATTGTTACAATAAAGGAGGCGTTAAACGCATCAAAAACATTAAATGTCATTAAAATAGCTTTTCTCTGAGTGTTTTGAGTGCTCTGGTTCCGATTATGAAAACAAAGCAACTTTCGCCATGGTCGATTCCGTGATGGGTCAATAATAAATTATAATCTCGTACTCCTCGTAGCTTCTCCGTGCTTCGCAATGCTCGTTATGCTGTTAGTCCTGTAACAACCAGGACTCCTGGTTGTTACTTCATCCACTTTAGCCCACGAGCACGCATTGGGCCAGCGTGGTGGTGCTATGGCCCAAACTCCTCATGTGCTTCTACTAGGTAGGAAGGCCTGCGCCCAGCAGTGGGCGTATAGGCTGGTGACGATGAAGTCTTAAGATGTCGGTTAAAAAGATGAATGAGACACTTAGGTAGATTTTGAGGAATTAGTAGATAGGGAAGAACTACAAATGTTACTATTGTCCATCTTCGGAAATAGGTACTAACTACATTTTATTTGTAGTAAATAAACTTTCCCACTTAAAGCAGTACAACGATAAACCCGATTTTATTTTAGTAAGAATAATTAAATTTAATTCAATACTAACCTTTACAAGACGGATTGATTAAAAATGTCTCTCCATCTGTCTAACTAAGCTATTCAAAAGAAGATCTAAACTACTTAGCTATTAATGTGACTTGTTTTGAACTTTTGATACATACAACTTTTATTTATGAATTACATTGATTTGGTTTCGTCATAAAATCACCACCGAGAAAGGGTAAGAATTTTTAGTAGCTAGCACGAACGTCTGAAATTTTCACATCGTTATCGTCTCGTTAAATTTCGTATGAAATTTTGAGCAGCGCACCTGGCGGATAATATTTGAACTATTTTTTGAAATTGTCTTAACGATGTCGAGGTTAACGATAGCATTTATATAAAAATCGTGATATATACAAAGATAGCATGACGTCATTTTTATTTTTCTGTCAAAGAGTCGTCACAATGAATCACTTTCGGGGTTTGATTTTTTTGGGGTCCTTTATAAAATTTAATATGGCGAGTTTACAATAAACCAAAATAAACTTTACAAATACTCATCGTAAAAATTTCTAATGTTCGTGTAATTTTGACGCAGGCATTTGACAGCCAGTACTCCTTGCACGAACATTTTTAAATTTCGAATCGTAGTCGTATGGTTCACGCTAGCTTAAAATTTTAAACAAAAGCCATACAAAAACTGACGTAACTACTCGATACAATATCGATTCGAAATTTGAAAGTGTTCGTACTAGACGTACAGGACTTGATATGGCGTACACTGAGATATGTTTCGAGCTCATCCCACCTTTTTTATCCGCGCGCTTTTTTAACCATCCTTCATTAAGTTTTAAACGGCTTCAAAACTTCAAAAAAGAGGAGATTCTCAATTGCGTTGGATTGTTTTATAATGTAGGTAGTTATGTATGTCGCAGCCGTCTGGTTAAATCAGCCACCCAATCGGACGGCTAGCCCGTTGATTGAATGCCGGCATCCAATCAAACGGCTGAAGTACAACTAGCCAAGTCATTGAGCGCAACGTTTAACCAGTTTAAATTAGCCATCCAATTGGACGCCTAGGCAGGTCATTTTTTTTTTTTTTATACACTCACACCTATTACCTAGCCCAAAGTAAGCATCATTAAGAGCTTGTGTTATGGATACTAGATAACGGATAAATAATGATAATAATATGTATATAAATATTAGAAATATACTAAATAAACATATAACATCCATGACTCGTAAACAAATGCTCGTACTCATCATACAAACATTTGTTCCTACCGGGATTCGAACCCGGGACCTCTTGACCGAGTAGCCTGGGGTACAGACCACTCGGCCAGCCGGTCGTCAAAGTTTAAATCAAAGAGCTTTTAAGTGACGGTTTAAGAGATTGGTGGGTAGGTTCAAGGTTATTTTTATGGCCACTTAGAACCAAAACGATGTCAGTTATAAGTGGTCATACAAAAAATAACCTTGAACCTAACAATTAAAACAAAACTTTTCAGTACAAGACGATCCATTCAATATGCCAAGTCGTTAAACGTTAAGTGAGTCTAGTTCAATTAACTATCGGGCTAGGCATTCAATTGGATGCCGGCGTTTAATCAACGCGCTAGCCGTCCAATTGGGTGGCTAATTTAACCAGACGGCTGCGACATGTAAACCGATTATGTGTTTTTTTTTCCTTAGGTGCGGAATAGTTGCCACTTGGCCCAATAAATTTTATTTTAAATCGATTGCGTAGTTTGGTTTTTAAATCTAAATCCTAACTATGACTTTAAAGCATTCTTGAATACACTATACTTCAAAATTTTATTGAAAAATCAACAATCAACAAAAATCAACAGTTATCCATATGATGACGAATTTTTACTTTAAAAAATTTAAGAATTTAAATCGCTTACGTCTACGTCTCTTAGTTCGCAGATCGCTTTGCAGAATAATGTAGCCTCAGCATAATTGTCGCGGAGCTTTACTAAGCGGACGTTTTACTGACGTGTAAAAATCTAAAACTGCATATTTTCTAAAACTTAATAACTATCACAATATACTGTAGTAGAGTAATAAAGATAACAATACCGCTGGAAGGCACGTTCGGCGCCTTTGTCGGTTGGCTTTGTTACCATCAAAGACGGCCGCCAGATACGCGTGTTTGCATTGCGCCCATTAAAAATCGATTTCTACGTGAAAAATATTATCAGCGAATGGACGATAATGGATCGTCCTTGGAAATGATGCCAAAAATTATTTTTGACGCATAAAATTCTAAAAAATTTTTTGTAAGAAACATAATACTTTCTTTTCAGATTTTTTTTTGAATAAGGAGTTTTGAAAAATAGGTAACTATAGGTACATTTGAAACGGTATAAGAAAATTTCAAATATATGCACTTTATCCAATAATACTTAGGATTTTTGTTATAAATAAGAGTATATTCGACCTATATTTTTCACGATACGTAAATGAAATAGTTTTTTTTTTATACAACTAGATGACAAACAAGCTGACGGCCCACCTGATGGTAAGTGGTTACCGCCGCCTATAGACACTTGCAATAACAAGGAAAAATCACTTGATATTGCAGGTGCGTTGTCATCCTGGGGCCTAAGATGAAATGCCGTCCATGCCCAGTAATTACACTGGCCACCTTTCCCTTCAATCCGAAACACAGCGAACTGTTTCACGGCTGAAATAAGAAAGGCGGTGGTACCTACCCAGACGACCCTACATACAGGCCTACCACCTAGTAGAAATAAATATTATTTTGTAATAGTAATTACAAAATAATATTTATTGGATTATTCGCTATTCTGATCTGTTTTTTTACCTGGATAGGGTATTCAATTTATATAAAAGCTTAAATTGGAAGAATAATTGGCAAAGAAAGTAATTTTATGAGATTATAGTTCTTAATTTTTAGTAAATGTCTTTATTTTTAAATAATATAACCTCGAATGAAAAATCATGTTTTAAAAATATTTACTAAGCCTTAATTTATTAGCTTACAAAAAAATATTTTTATAAATAGTTTATTACGATTATCATGGGTTTTTAGTGATTCTAAATAAAGTGGTAGTAAAAAAACTGGTGCACATATAAATAAATTTGAATACAAATATTTATATGAGTGGATAGGTACTAGAGTTAGCAACGTTACCTTCGTGCCGTTTCCACATTAAAACTAAATAAAATAAATTTATGTGCTCATACCTGCTTGACAATATAACAATTGAACTTTCCTTGCCAAAGTAATAGATAAACAAACACGCAATGTTTATATGTATCTCGAATATATTTTATTTGTGATTACATTAAAACAAGCAATAGCAAATTATTTAGATATATGAATACCAAGAATATAATAATCTTGTTTGTTTAACCAAACAAGAATAAAACAAGAAAATAATAAAAAAGCGCTTATTTTTTACTACCGCCGTAATAGGACTATTTCCGTTAGTTTATTTTCAAAAATCTTAAGTGTCTATGAAAAAATACTAAACAAAATGAATTTTTATTAGTTTTGGAGGTCAGTTCCCGCTGTTCAGACTAACAAACTGAAAATCTTTTACAACTCATACATTTCGTGGGGGTAAGATAGGTATTGAACTTTTGTATGGAATAACTAAATTTTTTAACATTCTGAAAGAGGCTCAGCATCAAGGTCTGAACACCACGGAATATCCTTACAGCTCTAAAACCACTGAAAATTCAGGTTGTATATTATGACTGTCACTGTTCTTAAAGGAAACGAAGCCTAAAGGGGACTGTTATTCTCCACATTATATGTACAAGTCCGCCCTTATTTCATTCGTAATAGGGGCGGCTTTCGTAGTACAACTGTTACACTTGATGACTTGAAATGCTTTCGTTTGTATACATACTTGAAATTAGGTGCAAGCATAAAAAAATAAACTATGGTAACCGATTACCATCAGGTCAATTATAATGCGGAGTTGGATATGCTACTCGTGTATTTATAAAAAAATAACGCACATGCACAAAAAACGAAACAACATCACACATTCGCTACTACACAATCCACATGATGACGTATGATATGCGTTACTTTATTCCGGCTTTTAAAACAAGAAAAAGTTTGAAATCATTTTCCGAAGTTATCTACAGTTTTACCGAAGCAGCAAGCGTTGTAAAATGTGGAAAAGTTTACCAGTTCGAAGCGGCCGAGCCACGAGTCGACTGTGCCGCGACTAAACGCTATAGAATAATCATAACCTCCATGTTAAGCCGCATCCACACGCCACCGCAGCCCTTATTATGCTCGGAAAGGTTTTAATAGCAACCATTAAAAATATATTTAGAACGTTTTCTGTCTTAGCATATTATTCTACTAAGTTTGGTCCAAAGCAGTGTTTACACAAATTAAATAAATATATTTAGATAGGATTACTTTACTGTAAGTAAAAATGATATTGATACAGAAATTTTCTTAATTTTTTTAATGAGCTAGTATGTATGTATACATGTACCTATAAATAGTATAGCACTTCATAAAAAAAACCGACGTACAATTATTTCAGGTATAGAGGTAGGTAGACCACATATTTTTGTTAAGTTTTAAAAGTCCTGACAATAAATAACGTGTCGTATAGTACCTGTCGTGAAAGTGTCGTGTCGTAGTAGTACCTTTAAGGTTTCCGTGGCAATATATAATGAAGCTGATATAGCATGCATGTAACAATCAACTTTGATGTCAATATTTTAAATGCCACTTCAAAACTTCGATTCGGTATTTATAAAATCCCATTTTTTTGCATGAGGGCCGGCCCTTCATTACGATTTTGGGTTACCAGAAAAATTACTAGAAAATGAGGTATGCCCAAAGTCGGGGCCCTTCATATGGCTAATGGCTAGAGCTATCATTCGTATACAGCTACGATGACCAGGGCTGTGAGAAATTTGAAGTCAATGACTGAGTTGACTTAGTGGATCAGAATATTTAGGTTTTAATTATTTTAACTGCAGTCGGCCGTTTCCTCTTCTTTTTTTCAGTGTATGCAATATTGATTTAGCAAGTGTTGCAATTTTAAAAGTAGAAAACAAGGGTAGACATTTATACGGGGTGGTGCCGTCAATACGACAATAAATTAAAACATGGACTATATTAGTTCATAAAAATGGAAATATCTGCATTATTATTCTATGGAATAATATGCATTATGAAACAATATAACGTTGGCTGCCCAACGTTATATTGTTTCATACAAATGTCATGAAATTATCAAATAAATAAGATGTTTCTGATAGTGGCAAACCATTTCTTTGAACGTTTCATAAAAATAATTATAAATAGTTTAATTACTTTGTATAAATATAGAACTTACCAATTTCTTTTAGAAAAAAATACGAAAGTTAAGTATTAATTACGTCGTTCTTTGCCCATGAAACAATTAGTCTCCCTCAAGTCCGCTTATCATATTATGTAAACCAGCTTATGCTAGATTGAGGCGTTAATTTAAACTCCGAATCATTAGGGCTAATTTTGTATCTAGTAAGTTATATAAATTAATCAAAGTTTTATGTTCCCGGTTTTAAGGGAAAGAATTAAGACGATATTTAGAATTGTGAAGCTAAATAACAGTTAGCTAAACCATGAAGATATTTAACAACATTTTTTATTTCATAAGTATATATAATTCGCATGTCAGTATAAAATAAATATTGCAAAAGCAATAGTATTTCTACCATGAATAGTTTCTCATATAAAGCGATTAACAAGTTGATAAAAAACGCTCCATAGATAATGATGCTGAATTGTGACGTCACAGTTCGGTAGTGGCGCATGGACAAAATTAATGATATCCTTATAATTAATGCGTTTACCATAATAAAGTTGTTACATTTAATGTGAGTAAACGAATAGTAAGTATACATTAATGGTTTAATTGAATTTTGTAATATTTAAATCGTATTTTTTTTAATTTCCTCCATATGCCTCCTTAGATCTATATCATACAAAAAATAATGTACCTTGCAAAGGTTTTTATATAAAAAAATATATATTTTTAAAATATATGTGAAATACCTACTTTTTAAATGCTCTCAGCGTGCGTATGGATTTAGGGTTGAAAAACTACTTTAAATTTTCAACTATAGACACATCAAAGATGTCCTATAGCATCCATAATTTCTTATTCTATCGATTCAGAGAGGAGTTGATCTTCACAGTATTAAAGAAGGTAGGTAACCGAAATTTTCGAAGACAATAAGGCTTGATTTTACAAAATTAGATACACATTTAAATGTTTGATTTTGTGCTTTTAAAGCGCCATATGCTTGTAATCATAACCTCCATGTTAAGCCGCATCCACACGCCGCCGCAGCCCTTCTTATGCTTGGAAAGGCTTTAATATCAACCAATAAAATATATATATAACGTTTTCTGTCTTCGCATATTATGATACAGAGTTTCATCTAAAGATAAAAATGCGTAGGAAGGTATACTGTCCCGTAATCAACGATAAAAACGATATTGATACAGAAAAATTCTTTATTTTTTAATGAGCTACCTATATCTATGAATAGTATTCGACTTCATAAAATAAATTCGACGAACAATTATTTCAGGTATAGAGGTAGGCTCATGTTTTTGTTAAGTATTAAAAGTTCTGACAATAAAGAACGTGTCTTATACGTAGTACCTATATGGTTTCCGTAGCAATGTATAATGTAACTGACATTGGAAAATACTGTGCAAAGTTTGAACTCAGTGGCTTAGTTGACGCAGTGAATCGGACATGATATTTATGTATGACAAATGAATGAGATCACACTATTTAGGTTAAGTGGCTACCGTGTGCGCAGGACTGGCCGGAGGTGACGGCTCTACGGACAACAGCTTCAGCCGCCATAGTCAGGGATGGGAAGCATTGGACTAGGGCCCCATTGCTTGCAGACGCGTCGTCCATTTGACTGGGAGAGTGCCGCTACCCGGGCATTCTCCACCGGTTCGATGGGTTTTAAAGGGCAGTCACAAGTCGCGACTAAGAAGAATGCAATGAGCTGCCTCAGTCGTGCTTTAACAGTGACTTAATGTAAAGAAAGTTTTTAGTGGGTATGTCAGCTTTTGAGCTGGAGACTCCCCAAATACCCAAGGAGGAAGTCCTACATTCCCTCTGGGTATCCATAAAGGATTTTCTGTCTATAAAAAAAAGTGGCTACCGTGTATCATAGGAAAAACGGTGGTACCTATTTAGATGACCCTACATACGGACCTACTGGTACTATCAGCAGCAGAAATCGATTAACACTTCAGTACCATGCCACACTACGCCATAAACAGTGGTCATAGAAATTGTCAAGAGTATGCCAATATGTTAGAATGAAAAGATACTGTATCAATTGACTTCGGTTGCTGACTGTACCACCTAGTAAATGATACAGTTCGTAACTTGATATTTTCTAATCGAAAGCTTGCGAAACACTGGCCCGTGGGTTCCTTTTTTTGAATTTCGTATGTTTTTTATAACACCATGTGGTAATCCACATTTAGACACTACAACTAAAATTTTATTTTAATATATCATACTTTTATATATGAACGCAATAGTTATTGTGTGACACGGTACTAATCTATTTATGATCGTACCGAAGCACAAATGGATAAAAGACGCATGACCACACGGCCACGTGGCGATTTCAAATCAAAACAAAGGAACATTAATTTAATTTCACTTGTTCTGAAATTGCCATTTTTCATTGTATCATAATGAGAATTCCCTCGGCCCTCTGTATAAATCCAATTTGTGACATTAGTAAACATTTAGTCAAACCATGATACAGGTTACCTGCTAATGCGTAATGTACTAAATGTTTGGAACAATTTTGTAAATACAGTGACGTGAAATAAGTTTAAACGTTTCTGAAGCGTAAAAGTGAATATCACCTTATGAACGCGCCCCAATATCGTGCAAAAGCCGGTAATCTTACACAAGGTGTCCCACTTCTGTTTTTACTTGGTTTTTATGTGCCAGACTCGTGCCAGACCGGCGACTTAAGGACTCAGTGCCATTTAAGGCGGAAACTGTAACAATATATTTATAACCTTTACAACGCGTACTCCCGATCCCCTGTTGGATTTCCTTCAGATTACAAATTGTTACTAATATGTGAGAAAATAGTAGATAAAGTAAGTATAATCTACCTTACTTATCCGGCCCCCACTACCGCCAAACTTCTCTCCAAATATATAAGCATCGTTCTTATGGCTGGGGTTAAATATCTTATGTTTTGTATGGTATTATAATCTTCTCATTTTTTTTATACGATAAGAATGGCAGGCAACCATACGGCCCGCCTGTAGCTAATAAGCAAACATGGTAACCTATAGATAGACGCTCGTAGCACCTCGGGCACTACTCATCTACGGGGTAGGTTCTTTTACAGGCGTGAGTAGTGCACAATATACTACGAGTGTCTTTAAGCAATATTAACCGATTGTCATCGAGTGAACAGTAGGACACCTTTGTCGTATTAAAAAGAATGATAATTCTCATCATGATACGCATGATTTAAAAAACTACAAGTTCAATTGATGTCAGTAAAATAATATTTTCATAATTGGGATGTGCCTAAGTTTGAATATGGAGCTATTTTTCACAAATTCGAAAAATATACGCTACTGTTACCCATAAAACAATTCTTACTTAAAATTATCAAATATTGTTGAATTTGTACTGTTTTGAAAATTAAAAAACTAGTCATTTATAAAAAAAAAATATCAAAAATGTTAATGATATTAGATTTCTGAAATCAATTAAAACAACTATTATTATGATAACTATTAATAAGAATATACTTAATACATAGTTATTATCAATTTTGTCAGTAAGCCCATACATTTCTTAGTAATATGGGAACATGTGACGTCACCTGTTCCGTAGATTTTCTATGAAGCGTTTTTGGACGACGCGCCGCAACACATCAAACAAATCACTATATCTGTAAAACTATTGATCTTAGACATACTATTTCTTTTGCAATATTACTTTATGAGTTATAAGTAAACTTCTTATTTATGAAATAAAAAAAGTTGTCAACTACCCTATTTAAAGCATGTTTGGAAAAAAAGTGTGGACTAAAAAAAATTATATCCTAGGGCCTAGCTAGGGTGTCCTATTTTCAAACATTTTCAGCCATAAATATTTTTATATACGAAAAAACCCACAATGCTTGAGTTGTAAAATTGCAATGTAAAAAATCAGAAAACTTAAGACCACCCATAACGCAGTAGTTTCGTGCTGTCTTTGTCACGTTTATGCCTTTTACTATTTCCGTCTCTGTCCATATTACTTATCTTTATAAAAACACTTTGTCTATTATTACTGGTGCCGTTGAGGGGTGGTCTTTTTTTAAGCTTTCCACTTGTTTAAATTAATTTATGGTGACAATGACATTATTTATTTCTTTATATTTATTACATATTAAATTATCTTTTGAGGTTATTGAAGGAAAAAATATTTTAAAACGTTACATTTGCTCCGAAAAAGTGTGTGGAAGCCATTACTGTAGCCTATGGACCTTTTTATGTTTACCTTATTATGTTGTCAGCATAGGAGACGTGTCCCCGTGTTGCCAACATAACGCTTTCTCAATCAGCTCTGGTGATCTTACTGACCATCATCATCATTATCACCAGCCTATATAAATCCCACTGCTGGACACAGGCCTTCTTACATGGGAGAAAAATATGAGAAGTTAGGGCCATAACACCATCACGCTGGACCAATGCGGGTTGGTGAGCGAAAGTGGTTGCAGCGACAACCGGAATGTGCCTTCCGATTTCCGAAGTACGGAGGAGCTTGAGATCACATATTTTATTGACCCATCCCGAGGTAGCCATGGCGAAAGTTGCTTTGTCGAAGTCCACTCAAACCCCTACGCCACCGAGCTCCTCACTTACTGACCGCAGGAACGAAGTACTACAGAGTAGTGCTATTTATTTAGCTGTGATAAAATATAAGGTGAATGTGCTAACCCAGTCGAACGCTCACGCGTTGCCTACCCTGTAGGTGAGTAGAGCCTGAAGCCCCGAGGTGCTACGAGCGTCTATCTTGAGGTCTCTCTATAGGCTACCGTGCTTGTTTATTAGCGACAAGCGGCCCGGTTCCTTGCTTGCTATCCTTATCGTATAAAAAAAGTTTGAGGATCAAATACTATTCAAAAGGTTTTAACCTTTAGAGATTTTAACCTCGGTCAACAGTGGAATCATTTGTTAAAATTTATAGCACCTGGCTAGGGAAGAACCTCCTTACAGAAGAACGCAGCCAAATACCAATACACCACGACATTATTTGTAGTTGCAAATAAACCGTTTTAACCAGAATTCCTGTTTTTAAACCGTTCCAAATTTGTTCAAAACGGCTTAAAACCACGAATTATCAGGACCCCTGACTTTAGTTGTAAGCAAACCGTTCCAAACAAGAATTTGTGGCTTTGAACCGTTTTATACAAATTAAGAACGGATTTAACACCACAAACTCCAGTTGAAAAAAGGTCATTTACACTCCCTCTTGTTTTACAGGGTGGCCAGGGCTCCAGTAGGTAGTATAACGGCCTGGCCACGGGAACGGGCGACGGCGACGGCGACAGCGGCGATTCGGCAACCAGTGCGCGTTCATGACGACGCGCTGCGAGGCCGACATTGAGACAGCGCGCAGTGGTTGCCGATTCGCTAGTCGCAGGACGCGCGTGCGGTGAGCTCGTGGACAGGCTGTAAGAGACATACTGACTGGCGTCCCGTATGCATCTTTGAAAATCCTGCTATTTTACTACATATGGACGACTTCGGTTCGACGACAGCGCATCAAGTGTAACAGTTGCACTACGAAAGCCGCCTTTATAACGAACGTAGCAAGGTTCGTAGCAAGGGAAACTGTTACGCTTGATGTGCTATCGACGGTTCTCTGAATTTTCGCAGAAAATTGTTTGGCAGATTATCACTTGCCAAATAACGTTTCGCAGAATTTTATATCGCCGAATAATCATTTGCCAACTTATCACATAATTTTGTATTATTTCCCAACCTGTTAAATTGCCAACTGTACGTTTGATCTGCCTTTTATAATGACACTTTTCAAAAGGCCAACTTTCAAGTAGCGAATGTTTCAGTTAGAGTAATATTCATTTAGTTGTATATTGTTTGTAGCACATATCCAAGTCCCTGTGTAGTGAAACAAAAGCGATTTGGTTCTGGCACTTCGCCGGCCGCTGCCGCGGCACGCTCGGTCGGCTCGTGCATTGTTGGTCGCAGTTCTAACCTAACCTAACCGATTCCTTTCTATTTTACCTAAACTTTGTTCCGTGCTTTGAAGATATAGATTTAGTTGTATATTGTTTGTAGCACATATTCAAGTGCCCTGTATAGTTAAATAAAAGCGATTTGTTTCTGGCACTTCGCCGGCCGCTGCCGCTGCACGCTCGCTTCGCTCGCTCGGCTCGTGCATTGTTGGTCGCAATTGTAACCTAACCGATTCCTTTCGATTTCACCTAAACTTCGTTCCACACTTTGAAATTTTGCAAATGTTTATGTAGATTTCTGTTACTATACTTATTACAAAATTTGTATTTATTTCAGGCAAGTTCAAGACCATTACTTTATTTTTTATCATAATATAAATGGTAACTGTTACACAGACGAAACGTTATTCGTCTAAAAGTTGTCTGGCCTAGTGAAGGATTTGACAAATAGTTAATAAGTGCCCTGGACGTGTTGTGTCATTATAATGATCGGCTTAACAATAATTTTTTTTTTTTTTTTTATACAACTAGATGACAAACAAGCTGACGGCCCACCTGGTGGTAAGCGGTTACCGCCGCCTATAGACACCTGCAATAACAAGGAAAAGCACCAAATGCACCAAGCGCCAATTCTACCAAATGAAACGTTGTCATACAAAAATTTGACAATCGTTAGTTGTCAAAGAGAAAATTCTGCGAAACGTTAGTTGGCAAATGATAATCGGCCAAACAATTTTCTGCGAAAAGGCAAGATCCCGCTATCGACTGTACCTACATGTTGACGGATGAACGATTACCTGGCTAGTTACATAACTCAACTGTCACTCGTATCGTAGTGTGCTGTTTGATAAACAGATGTGAAACAATAGCCTTTCAATTATCGCTCTCGCTTAGTGGAAAATATAATTAAGGGATTTGGCATTTGTTCGTCGTCGAAACGCTAGTATCGACAACGGATATCAAATAGTTGTCGAACAAACGGAAAAAGGTATAACAGCGCTGTCACAACCTCGAAGGCTGCTGACTTTAGAGAACCGCATAGCAGCGGTAATTGCGCTTAGCCGCTCGCCCGCGGGGATGGATGCTGTCTGCACAAAAGTCACAAACCTGTGTCACTTAAAAATAGGTGGCAGAGACATTTGTTTAGCAATTATCATCATAGACTGCAGTAATAAAGATGTTGACTAATAAATATGTAGATGACATACATAAAAGCCACCTGCGTAGATATTAAGATGTAGGATATAATTAACTTAATATAAAATTTTAAATTTTAAGCCACCCCGGCGTCATTAATCATCTATCTAAAATCATCCCATTGGGACTTCTGTTATGAGCCTAAACACGCTGTAATCTGCTGTAAGTTTCTGAATAATAAAGCATCCCGCAGACTATTTGATGGCCTGGATCAGCTCAAGGATAGCATATGCCTTGAAAAAATTACCGAAGTAACAGTAAACCAAATTTCAAATCAATCGGATCTGTTAAAGTTAGTAAAACCCTTTTGTCAAGTAAGAAATGAGTTGATAGTCATCAAACACTTGAACTAATCTTCATAAATTATAGCTAAGAACCATCCTGATAATGTCAGCTTTCACAATAAAGAGCAAATCCAAATCGGTGCAATTGTTTAGGAGCTACGATGCCACAGACAGACACACATTTAGACATGTCAAACTAGTAAATACAGATATCATAATATGTCAATTAAGCCACATACGAATTAGTCATGCCGAAAATTGTTCGGAAGGCATCTTCTTCACATGAAAATGCCAAGTCTCATGAAGGTTTTTTTTCTGTTGGGAACAAACAAAAAACAGATAAATTAGCGTTCCCAGTATTATTATGGTTGTTGAAAAGGACATAATTTTTTACCATAATAAATACAATATTAATATTATATCAGTAGGTACCGTCAGCATCAGAATTATCTAAGCTTTAGAGTGCTCAAAAATAACTATGTTTAAGAAAAGGAGCCGTATTACTACACAGTTAGAATCGCCTTTCACTTGTGAAAGATTTGAGTGAACAATTTTATAAAATTGTAGTTTTTACCTACCTACTGCTTTTCTGAAACAATGCAGATATTTTGGATAACTGTGAAAGTTCTTATGATGCTGATGCTGCCTTACTAACAATAAGTAACAAACAACACATACTTACATAGTTTAAAAAACTACTACCCGAACGAGTATTTTTGAAATAAAATCATTTTGACGTTAAAGTGACGTCAGCTTTAAAATACGGGTAAACTAGAAGAATTTCACAGGTTTATCCCAAATCTTTAGTAGCTCAGTGGTTAGAGCACTCACCCGGATCGTGGAAGGTTGCGGGTACGGCCCCGCCCCAGGACGTATTTTTTTTATAATACATACATATTTTTCTAACAGCTAGTTTCTATAATCAAATAGAACCTTTCTATTGATTTATTTATAAGGGTAAACGATCACTTGACCAGCTAGTGTATTAAGTGAACTCATATAAAGGAGTGTTAATAAGTTATTTGTCACCCTAACATGAGCTATGACTGCAACAAAGTGAAGTTCAACCTTTCGGCTGTCTTTTGTTCCCTGATTTTACTCTTCCTATGCCCTAAAAATAGCTGCTATTTTGATCATTATACTAACCTCTCGGCAGAAAAAGCTAATATTCTTCGGTTTACGAATATGCAAATGTCAGGGCACTTCTGGTTCTGGCAAGGAATTTACGGATGTTCAATACAGTCCTAGTACTCACAACATGCTTGGCAATGCTGCCTTGAGGAGAGTTCCATTTTGAGTTCGTGGCAAAATGCCGCGAGTGCCCCAATCTGTAAGAAGTTATTTTGTTCGGGCGTCTACATTATAGCTGAAATCACTAAACATTTTCACACTAGGCTGATAGGCTCGTAGGTATAATAAAATTAAGTAAGTGCTAATCATTTCAAGTCTGCGAGTGTATATTTGCTTAATCATTACGATAGTGCAGCTAGGCAGTTCGCGCTAGCACGGAGTAGCGCCTTTGTACCGGCCAGAGCCAACCGGTACCAACCACAGGGCTAAGTACCGCCGAGTTATTAATGCTCTGTAATATGCATGAATTAGTAGATGATACAGTTGAATGTAAAACTAGGCATGTTATTAAATTTAGCTTTATCTATTTTATTTCAGAGCGGGTAGTCACGAGAAACATGTTATAAATAACTTATCGCACAGATTCGTTATATCGTTTCGTTTTTCGTTTTACCAAAAGTTCATAGTTCCTTAAGGCCGTAAATATTGCCTGTTTTAGAAAAACATAATTTTAAATTTTGTATGCTTATATAAAATAATCACAACGTTATCTTAATTAGATTATGTGCTATAAAATCTATTAGATTTCGATCTGATAATTAATACAAATCGTGCAATCGTTTGATAAATAAAATTAAACTTAATTGATGTAGGCCCCTAAATTAAGCGAAAAAAACACACTGTTTTTTTTTGTTTCGGCAAATCATTTGATACCATAAAACTGTTACTCCTAATGAAAGTATGATTAATTGTAAATATCTTAAACTTCACAAAGTTAAGCTGCTTAAAAGTGGTTTTCATGTCCATAAATGCGCCTATAGATTAATTCCCTTTTAAAATGTTGTCTCCATATTTTCTACTTTTTTGTATGTTACCAAGTTTGAACTTCTAGATATTAAAAGCTGTTTGTTAGACACCAAAAAACAAAGTACTACTCTGTCAAGAAAGTACCGGGAAAAGATCAATAATACACACAATGTTAGTTATTCATCCAAATTTATTTTATCACCTTCAAAGTATGCTCCTTCAGAAACGATACACTTACGCCAACGAATAATCCAATCATCAAAACAATTTTAGACGCTGTTTCCGGAATTTTGTTCAGTTCTCGCCGCGAATTCTCCTTTATGTCTTCTACCGATTGAAAACGGGTGCCACGATTTGGTAATTTGAGTTTAGGAAAAAGAATGAAGTCGGCTGGAGCCATATCTGGTAAATATGGTGGTTGCTCGATGGTATTTGTTGAGTGTTTGGTCAAAAATTCGTTCACAATGATGACCTTGTACGAAGGCGCATTATCGTGGTGCAAAATCCAAGAATTTTCATTCCACAAATCTGGCATTTTTCGTCGAATTTGCGCTCTTAAACGCCGCATAACGCTCAAATAATATTCTTTATTTACTGTTTGACCTTCCGGCAAGAATTTTGAGTGCACAACACCGCGAGAGTCAAAGAAAACAGTCAACATGACTTGGACTTTAGATCGACTTTGGCGTGGTATTTTCCGTTTTGGTTCGGTTGGAAGGCGCCACTCCGAAGCTTGTTGACTAGTTTGCATGTCAAACTCGTAAACCCACGTCTCGTCACTAGTAATATTGCGTTTCATGGGTCCTCAGCGACTCTCATGCGATTGAGTTTTTGGAGAAAATTCAAGTATTTTGGGACTAGAGTCTCTGACTTGAACTTTCTGAATCCAAGCTGTTGCCGAGCGGCAACATGTTTCCGTAAGATTCAGAAAGTTCGCAGGCTATCTTTCTCAAAGTTGAATGAGGATTTTCTGTCACTATTTCTCTCACTTTTGCGATGTTAACTTCAGTTGCAGACGTTGATGGCCTATCAGAGCGAGGCAAATCTTCCATCACATCTCGACTGCTTTTGAACGCTTTGTACCTCTCATAAGCACGTGTTTTTGATAAAGTCGATTCACCGTAAGCGTTCTGTAACATTTTCAGTGACTCTGAACACGAAATTCCATTGGCGATGCAAAATTTAAGACAAACTCTTTGTTCGATGGTTTTGTTTATCATTCGCAATATACACTAGATATGATATAACTAAAAACAGCACTGTATTTAATAAAAATAACAGATTCAACTCAAACTCCGCGCCATAATGGAAAACAGTTGAATTTGGAACCATAAACAAATCATCCATTCCCGATAGTTTTTTGACTGAATGTAAACTAAAACTACCTAGTTCAATGACATTGTCGTCAATAATAGCTATTATGCAACCAGCCTTACAAATATTGTGCGTTACTTCTACGTTACCGTAAGACAGAGGTGTCTACGTTCATGTACGTTACTAAGTGGTAAAATCTACGGCCTTACCCAGTGTGGTCGCCCCGGGCGTTCACTTTAAGAAAAAAACTAGCCATAACACCACCCCAGCAATTCGTCGTGCAAAGGTGCAAAGGGTAACGGTCAGGGTAAGTATAGATAAAAGACTGTCTATACCTACCATAGAGTTCATCTTTTAGAAAAAACTAATTTTAAACGCCAAAGAATTGTAAAAAATACTATTCTTTAGTGATCACATGATAATTGATAAGTAACGTATTGTTAACGAGGCATTAGTCGACTACGACTGCGATGGTGATTACAAACGTAAACACCATATTGACCGCCATAAGAAGCAAGATTTTTCCCACTGTGTCGATTTCGTAATGCAAATTTGCGTTTTCTCAAATAATTTAATCAAAGTGTTGTAAAAATGCGTGAGAACTGTGAGACAGTACAGGCCGTAATTTTATACTGTTTTTATTAATCCAGAATTTTCTTGATTTTATTTTAACATTATTATAAATATGTGAAACATATATTTACCTAGAAAATATCTATTTTAGAAATATTTGTTTTTCTTAGGAGAAGCACCATCATAGTGAGTATTGTTTTCACCATACAAGTAACATGCTCTCAAAATGGGCATCTTTATTTTAATGTCTTCTTGTGTTTTATTACATTAGTTGACTTTTATGGATTTTCGTTTTGACGAATTATACGGGGACTCTTCACTGGAATTCTATGAACAATGTGTAATAGATGCTATTATCATGTGTACAGCGGAGATATTACAAATTAAATACCTACAAGCGAAAAATTCGTGAAAATTGTACGTTGAGCTTCAGTTTGGAATCATAATTAATCAAAGTATAGTTTGATGGGAGACGCTTGTCTTCCCGGGGCCACAATTACGATGCACCGACACCACGCAATATCGCGTTTGTAGCAATTTAGGGCAACCAAAGTTCCCAATTACTTAGGATATTCCTTCAGGTGTTAGGAGATTACCTTGACACAAGGCGCGATGCGTCCATCTACCATGCCGTGTAGGGTTTCAGTAGCTCTACTTCACTCTTTTGGGGAATGAATTTGAAAAAACTGTGATACACGTGTCTCATAATTTTAATTAAAGAGTATGTGATTGTGTACCAACTTTTAATTCCATCGATTTCTACATTTAAAATAAAATATTTCACAGAAAAATCAACCCCAATTTCACCCTCTTATGTATAAAAATTCAAAAACCCTTAGCAAATTTTAGTGGAACTTTAACACTTTACAAAGACAAGACTCTCCAAATCTCATGTCTCTAGGACCCACAATTTAGGTTGTGCGTTGATCAGTCAGGAATTTGGATTTTGTTACTAAGTATTTATTGCACGGCCTCCCATTAAATGGACTGGCGACCTGGTCAGGGTCGTGGGGAGCCGTTGGATGCAGGCTGCGCAGAACCGTTCCATTTGGAAATACATAAATAAATACATTAATTAATAATTATTATACAAATTTTAATACATTTTTAAAGCGTTTATTGTAATGTTAAAAATAAAATTCAGAATACATATTTCTTGTCTTCTTAATACCAAATTATTATAGTGTATTTTTCTTATAAAATATAGACGATAAATATAATAATGACAGTCTACATTTGTTGACTTTTTTGTTTGTGTAACGTAACCGAATAAGAATAAAACCGTAATAGGCGTTGATTTTGACTACTGCCGTAATAGGTCTGTTTACGTTATACGAAAAAAGTTATTTGTTTATTTATTTATAGTCAAAGATAGTACAGACGACATCACATCAAACGTAACAGTTGCACTATAAACGGAGTAAGGTTAAACTGTTACTCTTGATAGAGAGGATAGAGAGAGGAGAGGATAGTGATAGAGAGGATCCTAGTAATTTTCGTCCAATTTCTATTTTACCAGCACTTAGTAAAATATTTGAAAAAATTATTTTGGAACAATTGATTAAGCATTTTAATTTAAATAATCTTTTCCATAGTGCGCAATATGGATTTACAAAGGGTCGTTCTACTACTGATGCTGGTGTAGCGCTGTTAAGGCACATATTTGATGCATGGGAGAGTTCACAAAATGCTATTGGTATATTCTGTGACTTATCAAAGGCATTTGACTGCGTTGACCATCAGACGCTAATTTTAAAATTACAACACTATGGGGTTACAAATTCAGCTCTGAAGTTAATCACATCTTACTTAAGTTCTAGAACTCAAATAGTTGACATCAATGGAACAAAATCTTCAGGGTCTTATGTCAAAATGGGAGTTCCACAGGGTTCAATTCTAGGGCCTTTTTTATTTTTAATATACGTAAACGACTTGCCTTTCTTTGCTAAGGAATTTTGTGAGATTGTGTTGTTTGCAGATGATACTTCTTTAATTTTTAAATGTGATAGAAATAAAGTTAACTTTGACGACGTAAACAATGCGCTATCTCAAGTAATGAATTGGTTTACTGTGAACAATTTACAACTGAATGCAAAGAAAACTAAATGTATTAAATTTATTTTACCTAATGTTAGGGAAGTGGATACAAACATTAAATTAAATAATCAGTCGCTAAATTTAATTCAATCCACCACGTTTTTAGGCATTACAATCGATGCGAAACTCCAGTGGAACCCTCACATCACAACACTTTGTAGTAGACGAAGCTCTGCGGCTTATGCTATTAGAAAAATAAGGCAATATACTGATATTGCCACGGCGCGCTTGGTTTAATTTAGTTACTTCCATAGTATTATGTCGTATGGTATTCTTCTGTGGGGTAAAGCAGCAGACATTGAAACAGTATTTATCTTGCAAAAACGTGCAATTAGAGCAATCTACTGCCTTGCTGCTCGAACATCTCTTAGAGACTTATTTAAAGAAATAGATATACTAACAGTGGCTTCTCAATATATTTATGCTTGCATAATTTTTGTACGTCAAAATTTAAATTCCTACTTAAGACACAGCGATGTACATGCATTAAATACAAGAAATAAAAATAAGTTGATCTTACCGTCTCTAAGACTGCATAAAGTTTTTAATACTTTTATGGGTCAAAGCATACTTTACTATAACAAGATTCCTAATAACGTACTAGACTTGCCATTTGACAAATTTAAAATTCACATTAAGAAAATTCTAATGTCCAAAGGTTACTATACTATTAACGATTATATAAATGACAAAAATGCTTGGTTGTAACTTATAATGTCATATAGTTATTTCCACCAATAGCATTTCATTGATTTTGTGGTTGCTGGAAGATGTCATGCTCTCTATAAGTTTCTGCGGTGGTGGCGTCGTGTGCCGGGTCGCTCCGTTCCCTATGATATGGTTGAGCGGAGCGATGGCTGGCACATGCGTCATAATTGTGAACAGGTGCCACTAGTGGAAATGGTCATCTCTAAGCTTCCTTGATTTTGTAATAATTTACCTACATATCCATCAATAGTATCATTTTTGAGGGATTTTTGAGGTATATGGCATTATAGGATATTATATATAAAACAATACAATTATTATTGTAATGACGTGCTCAGACAAGTGTTTAAAATTAATGAAAGATGTTTTGCTTTATTAGGTCTTTGTATATTAATTGTTGACCTTTGTGTATTGTAATACCTATATTGTGAAGGTGCATTGTCGGACAGCCTTTAAATACAGTAAATATTCTTATCATTAGGTAATTATTGGTACTTTAATATACCTTTTTTATACTCTGTGCGACACTGCGCTGCTAAATACTATTACTGTGTAATTAAACATTGTAACTTAATGATTGAAAAGAGTGACTACACGAGTTTGTTGCCGGAATCTTCTCGGTAGTTCAACTTTTGGAACCGGTGTAAATTCAGACAGACTGACAGACAGACGGACCGACAGACAGACCGATAGACAGACTGACATAACATTCTTAGCTTACGTAGATGCAGATAAGACAGAGAGACAAACATTATGAAATTGTTAGTTAGTTAATATTATTTTTATGTGATAGACTTAAGGGTTTTTTTGTTGACGATTCAAAAGTGCTTCTTGGGGGCCTAATTGAATAAAGATATTTTCATTTTCATTTTCATTTTCATTGATGTAGTACCTGTCGACTGTACATAGCTCAATCATATTTCATTTGCAATTTTATGAACATTTTTTTAGGTGAATATAGAATAGTCGTAATTCAAGGGAGCCGCTAAATTAAATAAAATAGAAGGTCATTGTTTATGGCAAAAAATAATTTATAGGGTTTAAAAACCGCCATAATTTTATAGTATTCTAACAATTTTCCCATATTACGAAGTGACATATATAATTTGCTTTGCCTATCTATACTGTAAGATATACAAACGTTGATACTTGATTGATCCCTTATTATCGTACTCCCAAAAACTCCAAAGAATTCCACTTAAAGAAAAGCCTTACTTGATATCGAGTTTCTGAAGTACCTCAATATTGTACAGTGGACAGCACATCAAGCGTAACAGTTTGACCTTGAGACCGCCCTTACACCGTTCGTAAAAGAGGCGGCTTTCGTAGTGCAACTTATGCACTTTATGTTCTATCTTCTGTACTGCTGAGATCAGACTAAGATCTACTGTAGATAAAAATGAACCTTATTACAAATTTCAGAGCTACTTTAATGAAGCTTATTACAACATATTCAAATTAGTCAAAACCTTGCACCACTGGAAATGTAATGTTCATAATATGATCTAATAAAGCGTTCAATAATATAGTTTATCCTGTCAAGCCACATATTTCAGACACAATTCCTTTTTCATTGTGTTCGCCCCCGGGTGTTTTATGCGGCTTGAAAAATGCTCGTAGTAACAATAATAATAATAAAAAACAGTACTGATGATAATACAAAATAAATACAATTATTACAAAATACTCAATATACTGTTTTGGTAATATTTTTGGTAGGCACTTTATGATTTTTCGTTTTTTAACGCTGATAAATGCTGAATAGAGATTATTAAGTTTCTTTCAGATAGTGTCGAAAGGAATTTTTGTCTCTATTGAATCCACAGGGCTTAATGATTTTTACAAATTATTGGTTCCGTAGTCGTCGAGATCCATCCATAGTTTTTTAGTTTTATATCATTATTTTCATTAAATTAATTTTGAAGTTAATATGATTATTGTATTCTGTATGTTATTGTATCTTATCTTATCTTACCTAATGTACATAATTGGTAAGTATTTAAATATTATATTTTCTTATATTACCTAATAATATATATCAATACTTTAATTTTTGTTAATATTGTGTATTTCCACTAGGATCACTATAAATATTGTTTGGTTTTATTCAATCTCAGTGTTGAACTTTCTAGTGTTTCTTTGAAGTTGTACGTTCTTGTGGGTATGTATTACTAATTATAAGTTGAGTTGTGTAAAATTATATTGGCCTCGGCTGTTTATGTACCAAATAAAATAAATAAATAATTTTTCTGCACTTCTTCTCTATTTGAACTTTAATTATGCCAAATCTTACACTCCTCCGCCTAGAAAGGGGTACATTTTTTTAATTTAGGTATTGATATATATATATTTGTAATTCTGATTATTGTCCCAATTTCAAGTCAGAATGTTATGGTCACAATAACTAAATCTTTCGATGTGCGCAAATTGCTTAGTAGGTAAAACGAACAAAGAATGTTAAAGTGTTAGGTTGTTTTACAAGTTAAAGTGTACAAAAAATGCGGTCACTGATTTTAAGTATCAAATCATGCCCTCAGTATTTTAGTTTTTATTCTACTATATACTATTGTTTTAATCGTTATACGGAATGTAATTTATCTATTGACGTTTTGACAGATTTTCTACAGATTAACTGTCAACGTGTCCAAGTTAGTCGTATTCTCTGGATAAAACTTACCTGACGTTCAAAAAATTTATTTCTTAAAAATAGGCGGTTTTGTTATAATTTTATTGAACTAATCAACGGGAGATTGCGTACTTATTTAATTTGTCAAGCCTAGGAAGATTCCCGGAAGACTTAAGACAATAAAAAACAAATTGTGTATGAAATCTGTGGCTTGACATGTTGTTTAAGTTAAAGACTTATAAATGCTACCTACTAATCGGATTGTTTTACCACAAGAATATGAATAATGACAGTACAAAAAATACGTAATAAATTGTCAGAATAATTTTTAAGTTGAAATTTTTAACAGTTTATTTCAGCAAAAAATGACAGCCGCCATATATTGCAGTGTGATTCAATAACAGAAACATTCCACATCGAGCTTGACGACTGACCAAATGTCGAGTCGCCTTTGATTCAGACGTTTAAGCACAGCGCTGCTATGCGATTATCTAAAGTCAGCAGCCATGAATTCGTGGCTGTCGGCAGCGCTGTTATACATTTTGGCGTTTGTTTGACAACCGATGGCGACACCAGCGTTCCGACGTCGAGCATGGCGTGAACCGGAACTAAAAGTTGTTGATTTTTATATCTCTATGTAAAAATTAATCAAATATTGATTGAAGTCATTGTGATAGAATTTTAACACAACAAAAACGAAATAAAAAAATATCGATTGTACTTCATTTCGTATAACCTAAACCGAGACAAACATACACAAACATAACCAAAACACCGACGTACAGATTAATGAATACGCTTTCGCGCAGCGCAGTGCGCAAACGTCAAAATATGGCAGCTCGTCGTCTTGTCAGACGTCAAGCTCGATGTCGAATATTTTTGTTTGTGAATCACACTGCTGCGCGTAAGCGTATTAAATACTATGTAATATCTAAGTCGATATCTTGGCTGTGTATATTTGTAGCTGTTTCGGATATACAACATGAAGTACAATCGTTTTCTTGTTTTTAAAATGTATCGAAATGACTTCATGACCGCATAATGAGGCTGTAAACAAAAATGACATGATTTAACGTTTCTATATTCTACGTTATAGTCTCGCCCGTTGCTGCGTAGTCTTCCAGCAATTTTAAATATACAGGATAATGCCTTCAATTCGACAAATTAGAAATGGTTTGCCACTTTCAATAACATCGTATTCATTTGATAACTTCATGTCATTTGTATGAAATAATATAATAATAATATTTTTTTTTTAAACTTTCAAGTACATTACATTATCTATATGGGTTGGTACATCTTCTTTTAAATTTGTAGAACCTGTATTAGAAGAGTACCCTCTTCTCTGTGGCGTTTAACACTTGAAATTAATATTAAAATTAAAACTTAAACAATACAATAACATTGTATTTGTAACAAAATGCGTGTCTCAAGGCTGATATTTAAATAAAAAATAAAATTCAGTAATTTTGTGTAATACGCGAATGTTGGAGTGAGCCAGTGAGTGTATGCGCGTGTGTGTATGTGCGTGTGTGTGTGCGTGTGTGGTGTGTGTGGGTGTGGGTGTGTGAAAGTGCTTGCGTATGTGTGAAAAATATTTTTTACAAACACTAGCTTTCAGAGATAGCAAGTTTTCTGTGTCATCATATGATAAACACTTGAGATATGCTGCTTTTTTGCATTCTCTGGATGATTAATATAACATTGTCTGCATTATTTCATAGAAATTCAAATGAATACGATGTTTTTGAAAGTGGCAAGCCATTTCTGTGAACTAATATAGCCCATGTTTCAATTTATTGTCGTATTGACGGCACCACCCTGTTTAGTATTTCCCTTTGATAAATTGTACTATAATTTTGTACGGGTATATGTGTGCCTCTAAACGTTTGTTTGAAACTAAAGAAAAACAAAATATTTTGCAAAAGTTACAAAAAACACGTAAACGATCTCAAATGTAAGCAATAAAAGAATGGAATAGCCCATTATCATCTTTTCGTGTTGGATCTATTTACATTTTATTTACACATTTTAACACGTATACCCTACATTCACGGGAAATCAGCATTCAAAGTCAGTCGAATATATTATTTATTTTGTAAAGCCAAGACGTTAACAAAATAATTTATTCTCATCAGAATGCGTTGGCTCCACCGGTTGGCTCCCAGCGAAAATTAAAACAAGAGGAATTAGTGTTTCATCAGTAGGTATGTCACTTCAATTTAAAGCGGAATTTATACACACGTCAAAAGGAAAGGAAGGTCTTCGCAAAGCAAACCTTTACATTGTCTGGTTGACCCAATGCGCGTTGGAGGGTTAAAGCAGTTGCGGTAACAACGAGCACCAACGTCTTATCGTGCCTTCCGAAGCACGGATGAGCTTGAGATTAGAAATTTTGATTGACCCATCCCGGGATAAATGATGGCGTAAGATCATTCTTTTACTTGTCACTACGCCACCGAGCTCCCATTGTGAGGTTGCTGAAGAGGAATGGGATGTGGGAATTGAAATTTTGATTATTTCAAGGGTCGCAACAATGCTGTGATTCTTTTAACCGTTTGTCTATTTATTTAGACCCTTACCGGTCCGGGTTACCTCTTAACAATAATAGAATGTCTGTCGTCTCTGGTCTGGTTAAATAACAGTTTCATGAAAATATCCATTCTGAAAAATTACGTCAAATAACAATTTCCCATCGCTTTTCCTGTTCCATTCCGTACATTTATTTTTTCATCGTGTACATTTATTTGTGGAGCTCGGTGGTGTAGGGGTTCAAGCGCTCTGGTTTCGATTAGAAACAAAGCCACTGTTGCCATGGTCGACCCCGGGATGGGTCAATCAAAATTAATTACCTCGAGCCCCTTGTGGTTCGAAAGGCACGATAAGCCGTTGGTCCCGGTTGTTACTGCAACTGCTTCAACCCACACCCGCATTGGGCCAGCGTGGTGGTGTTATGGGCCAAGCTCTTCATTTCCCCCCCCCCCCCCCCCCCCCATATAGCAAGGGCTGTGCCTAGAAGTGGGACATATCTAGGCTGGTGATGATATTTTCATCGATTGTATTTTATTACTGTACTTTAGTAATGTATCAGTATAACCAGTAACTAAATATATATCGCAACTTCAATGAAATCAGTCTGTTGTTTTTATTGAAAAATAAATCTCGCCTTGACCGCTGATTCCAAGTATCGCCTCAATCCGAATTCGTTCAAACTTTAATAAGACTATACTGATGACAGATACAGAACTGTAAGAGACAATCACAATAATTATATAATATTTTTTAGTTAAAAAACAGAAAATTAAATTAAATTAACTTAATTTCATTATTGTTCTATTTTATAAGTGTGAGTAGGTCCGTTTCGTGCCTGTTATCCCTATTACCACTTCTCCTCCTCCTCCTCCTTAGTCCTCGTGCTTGGTTACCCTTGTGGGAAGGCCTTGTACCCAGTAGTGGGATGTAAATAGGCTGGTGATGATTATGATGATGATCCCTATTGATGAATCCCTTTGAATGCTATAGACTCGTTGACCACTATAACATAAAGTAATATCGATATCTAATCTAAGAATAATCACGCCTAGAAATTAAAAACGTGCATTCAATTTGAAGGCAGGTAGATTCATCCACATTAGCTCAGTTCATCCGATGCTTCTAATCTATACAGTCTAAATTAAATCGTTCTTAGTACGTTATTAAAAAACCGTCCCCACTATGGCATTATTATTGGTCAACATTTAACTGGTGACAAAATTTGAATCACAAGGGTACAAATTATACTAAATTCCTTTTTGAATGTTTTGGTTTATTTTTATAGCAGTTGCTATGGAAAGTGACAAAAATATAATAAAAATGTAAATGTAAAAGTGGGGAAATCATTTCTCCAAAAAGTATCCCATGTCTTTTCTAGAATCTCAATCTTTCTCCATACCAAATTTCATCTAAATCGGATCAGCGGTTTCGGCGTGAAAGCGTAAGAAATAAATAAACTCACTTTCGCATTAAAAATAATAGTTAAGATTTTAATGTAAATATGTATGTATGTAGTGATAATAAGCAGGTGCTGGGTGGTATGGGTCTATAGTCGTTTCGCCCCACGAGTTATTCGACCCGTGGTTGAGCGCTCTGGTTTCGATTAGACACAAAGCAACTTTCGCCATGGTCGACCCCGGGATGGGTCAATTCAAATTAATTATCTCGAGCTCCTCCGTGCTTCTAAAAAAATGAAAATGAAAATATCTTTATTCAATTAGGCCCCCCAAGAAGCACTTTCGAATCGTCAACAAAAAAACCCATATGTCTATCACATAAAAATAATATTAACTAACTAACAATTTAATAATGTTCACGAAAAGCACGATAAGCCGTTGGTCCCGGTTGTTACTGTAACTGTTTTCACCCACCCGCATTGGGCCAGCGTGGTGGTGCCATGGCCCAAGATACTCATGTGTTTCTCTCATGTAGGGAAGCCTGTGCTCAGCAATGGGAAGTATATATATAAGCTGGTGATGATGATGATGACACTCAAGGATACAATGCCACAAGCGTGGAGCGGAGGACTTGTGGTGTTGTTCTTCAAAAACATTTTTTTAATTTTATCTATCGTAAATCGTTATCTCATTAATTTTGGTAACAAAATGTTCTTCATCATAATAATACAACACTGTTAAATAGTGTTAATTTCTATGTGGATTATAAAAATGTAAGCTGATTCAGCGTTGTGCTAATTTTGACTTTTAGATTAAACTTTTTTTGTGGAACTTTCAAGGCGCGAGTCACAAGCTTTTCTGGCTTTAGTAGGTACTCTACTATAAATAGCAATCATAGTTAAGTTTTTGACAGAGCTGACATATATTTAATGGCCAAAGTGCTTAAAATTTATAAGCAATTTTTTACGCAGCATGTTCTACCCTAGGCTCAAACTGTTTCTAAAGAAAATCATTTATGTTAGAAATACAGCGCGTGCTTGCAGAGGCAAATATTAATCTGGTCTAAGCTAACTACTGGATCAAATAGCTTACTAAGAAAATTATCAACATCTCTAATGACAATATTTGAATAGGTATAATAAACCAGGTTTATTGTCATATTAAGTGAAAAATGCAGGTGCCAAGTTTTACTTCAGACCGCAGTAGTGCGTCCATGAGAATTTTATTTTGTCCGTCTGCGTTATACAGCGACCACACATTCGGTGCGGTGTGTTTGATCTATCACCTTCAAATAACATTTTAATGTTATTATACATAGTACCTTAACATACAAAGCTTCGAATTCGTATACATGACACCCGTTTTACCAATTATTCGGAGGTCGATTGAGGTTAAAGCTGATAAGTTTTTGTGGGACGATAGAAATTAATACGTATGTGTATATATGTAGGTATATGAAAATAACAATGTATTACTTAGTCACATTATTTAACTTGTTACAATTACTAGTTTTTTTTATATGTTTCAGGTGTGTATAGACCATTTCCCACCAGATGGGCCGTCAGATTCTTTGTCATCTAGTTGTATAAAAATAAAATGTCTACCTGAAATACAACAGCTTTTTTTTATAAAAATACAATAAAATCAGTCAAGCCAATTTTAAATGAAATACAAAAAAATATAGTACAGTAATTTCAGTTTTTTCAAACTTTAAGACCCTAACCAAGACCTAAAATAGTCTGTGATTATCAAACTAACTGGTTTTAGATGTAACGAACCATTAGGTCCTAAGTATCGCTCAAATAATAGCAATATTGATTAAACCTTGCGTTCCTAACCAGACCAGTTGCACACAGTAGAAAATCTATTGTTTTTGTTATGGAAAATCTTCTTAATAGGTATCACTTCGTACAAAATTAACCCATCTCATGAATAAAATTATTATACACCAATAAGTAGGTATTTTGTCCCCACAGTTGCCTGATCACAAAGCATAATTTATATTAATTCGAAAAAGAAAAAAAATTCGCAGCAATGACCTATGACTAACCGCGGTTTTTTTATTTCAAACTGGAATCTTGTGAAAATAGGCTCCCCATGCTTTTAGCTTTAATCGATATAAGAAGCAAAATATATCGTAGTCTAAATAGATCGGCGTAAATTGCGTGGAAAGATAAAAGTCAGAATAAAAAACTAATGAAAAGTATGAAATAATAATCTTGCAAAATTATATTATTTAATTATTGAAATACTCATACCAAATAAACAGTTATTAGTGGTTATTGTCTTAAGCGCAGTGTAATGCTGTGAAGTTTTCAGTAGACATAACAGTGTATAAATAACAACGATAATAAATATATGACATCATCATCATCATCATCATCATCATCACCACCACCAGCCTATGTACTGGACACAGGTCTTCCTACATGGGAGAAATAACGTCAGGTGTTTGAGCCATAACACCACCACGCTGCCAAATGCGGGCTTACCGTACCTTACGAAGCACGGGGGAGTTCAAGATTAGAAATTTTGGTTGACCCATCACGGGATCGACCATGGCGAAAGTTGCTTTGTTTTCGTAATCGAAATCAGAGCGCTCAAACCACTAAGGCATTGAGCTCCTCTGATACGTATTTGATATCTGGTCATCTGTTAAAGTAGGTAGATATGTATTTTTTTTTAGGATATCAGTGGATAACTACAACGCCACATTTGAATTATTATATAACATGTCATGGAATTTTAATTGTAATTATGACATTTTTTATTTATTAGGTAAATCGGAAAAATATAGGTATAGGTAGAACGAAAAAGGTATTGAAAAAATGCTATTATTTAATTATTCAATTCCGTTCGTAATAGAGGCGGCTATCATAGTCCAACTGTTACAATTGATGTGCTGTCGTCTGTACATTTGAAAGAAAGAAAGAAAAATATTTTTATTTGACATGCACATAACATACATATAACATGAAGCTTATACAATAAAACATTTCGTGGTTGTAACGTATTTGATAAGATTTAGGAACTAAAATAAATAAATAAACTACATTTGATTAATTACTTTACATGTATTTTTATCATTTTAATGTCTTATTTATTCAGTAAGTTGGCACATAATGAATAATAATATTACAAATTTCAAGACCACATTTACTAGAGGTAATTGAATTTCTAAAAAAATTATGTCGGCCACGTCGATGTATTTATAACTGTCAAAAACAAAATCTTTTGAAATTATTCAGAATTGCAGAATATAAAGGTCACGAGGCTCTCATTTCACTAACATTTAGGTATCCTCATAGTTATAATTTTAATAATAATTTTCACTTAATGTATTCTCAAATTATTTTGCTGTGTGGTTCCTCTACACAAATACCGCGAAATTAATTTTGGAGGTCTTTCCGAGGTGACCACGCGTGTCCGGAAATATTTGGATGATCGCAATCTCTTTGTCCTATATCGTAGTAGAATCGCTCGAAGATCTATGCTTTAACAAAATTTATCATTGAAATGAATAAATAAGGATCTACTGAAGTTGCCTCAATAGTGGTTCACTTGTGTAACAGTACAGTATGTGAGACTTTGTATTACTATGTGTATCTCTGAACCGTATGTAAAGCAATACATAATTTTGGATTTCATGTGGATTACAGTTTGTCACATTATAAATACGTGTATATGAAATTAATAAAAAAAACACTAGAAAGTATTTACCCAGTTTATTCTTTTTTTATTTAGGTCCTCGAGTGGCGGCCCCGTACCGGGAGACGCAGCGTTGGTAGGCCTCCCACAAGGTGGACCGACGATCTGGTGAGGGTCGCGGGAAGCTGATGGACACAAGCAGCGCAGGACCGATCGGTTTGGAGATCCCTGGGGGAGGCTCATGCCCAGCAGTGGGCGTCTCTCGGCTGAAATGATGAAGAAGATGATGATTTACCCAAAGTATTCAATTATGCTTTCTAGGAGTCATTGTTTCAATTTAACTTTTATTTAATTACTTAATTGTAATATGTAATTGTAGTTTATTAAATTGTAATGATTTTCTAAATCATACTAAAGTATAAGCTTTTTTTTCAGAGACAGATTCTCCCTTGTAGTTGGGTATCAATATGAAAAGCTTTCGAAAAAAGAGACGTGTCAAACGCTTTATAGAATAATAGTGTGAAATATTAATAGAAATCTGCAAATTTTAATCCGAACATAACAGATTTCATTCCAACTTTTTAGTTGCTCGTTCAAATTTGATGGTCACCCTAAACAATGTAGTATCAATCCCTTGGCAACAAAGAGATGATCACATACAATGTCGCCGGAAGTCAATAGATGCCTATTTTTTTATCGGTTACGCACTTTTGCATAACAAACAACATTTAATTCGTTTTTAATACATTAAAAAAGTGGTATAACTATTTCTAAGAACTCACATTAGATTATGAACTAAAATTGTAATGATTTTGTTGTGGTTTTACAATGGTTTTTAATATATTTAGTAAAACAATGTAATTATTTAATTAGGACCAATAAAATTTTTATTGTTTTCTGGAATTTGTTTTGGCATTCCGTCATTTATAATTCCAAAACAAATAATCAGTCTTCCTATTAGATAACATAATATAAGCGCGAGTGCACAAATGATGAGTGCTACAATTTTCATATTGATTTGAATCATCATGCGTAGTTAACAAAAATGCTGATTTGTTCATAATATAATATATCTATCGCCGCCATCTGGTTGGATGCCTAGAACTAGAATCACTCAACGTTTAACAACTCGGAGTATTGAAAGTCCGCTTAATTATCTAAGCTTATTAGCCGCTTTATTAGGCAGATCGTCTTGTACTAGAAGATTTGTGGTGAGGTAGTTTAGTTTTATTTAATATAACGATTTTGGTTATAAGTGGTCATAAAAAATAACCTTAAGCCTACCAATCATTCGAACAGTCTCTGAAAAGCTCTTCGGTTTAAAATACCATTTTAAAGTATAGTTTTATTGGATGCCGGCGTCTAATCAACGGCCTAGGCGTCCAGTTAAATGGCTAATTTAACCGGCTGCGACATATCCAAAACAATCACTGACTATACCTAGGTAGCCCAAATATGATTATTTTTAAAATTTATTTATGTCAATAAACAAGACAAAACGAAAGAATCTTCGCGAGATCACAATGGGCAAGACTGTCAAAACAACTCTTTGTTTAGCATAAAGCATGGAGGAGCTAGAGAAGCGCTTTTGTCAGAAGTACACACCTTATAGAGGGGAGACTAAAACTGATAATATTTAAAAGTGTAAAAAATGCACAACTTTGTAATACTTCTGCATCTGCAACCAGGGCACTTATATAATTTTATTATGCCTAGGCATCTAGGGCTTAATAAATATATATTTTAATGAGATATTATTATTTATAATTGTAGGTAAATGAATAACAACAAGCAATAATGTCGTTACATTATATCTGAAATAAATACTAAAAAAAATTATATGAAACGCGTCAAAAAGTTAAGCCGCGTGGGATTTAAGTATCTCCAAATCAATAACATCCCATAAATATGAAAATTTATATATAATAATATATATCTATTGTCTTACATATACGTTACTTATTATTCGTGTACCTACAAGACAAAATATAAAATTGAAATACTGTTAAAGTAAGCTGCTAGCATATACAAAAAACAAAGTTTTAATAAGAAACTTCTGAAAAATGCTCTTTTACCTACTTAAGTCATGTAAAATAAGTCTCTAGTTGTACAACTCTTTTGCTAGTTGGGAAGACACCACAGACTCGATTTTGGGAGACCTTGTTATGCTGCTGCTATGAAAAACAACAACGCTCAAATTGGTGTATGTCTCCAAATACATACTTCAATTAATTTAATTTTCAGTGTTTTTTTTTTTGTTGTTAAATGTTCAGTGAAGTGTTACAAATTAATCGTACGTACGTACTCGTTTTACCACATACGTACATCTACTGCTAATAGAATAATATAAATTAACAACAAAAAACAAAAGGTGATATTGACATTGGCAAATGGCATGTTAAAAATAATTTAACGCTCAAGTGCTTTATCGAGTTCAATTATTCAAATACTTGTCAAATATTTACATAAACATTAAATAACTTTGACAAGTTTATTTCGAAAGCAACAGTAAATATTGGCGTAGGTTAGTTTAATTATATTCACATAGGAATCAGTGTTCTAATAATACGGTTTTATTGGTTTTTGTATCTTAAACAAGAGAAAGATAGATATATGTTTATGCCATTATGAAGTTGTTAAATAGAGTTTTTAATGTTAAAGTGCTACAAGTTCTTAAGCGCTATTTTAGCTTAAATATAAAATTACACAGCCTAAAACTACTTGGACTGTTATAAAACAAATGAATGAATCCTTTTCTTATTTGTATTGAAGTGAAAGGGAGACATTGAACTTAAATTAGTTTTAGATAACTACCTACAGAAGAATCAGAAAATCGATTCTGAAATTTACCAAAAAATTAAATCATATTAAGAATAAACGATGATTAAACCTATTTATGATTACTAAACATATTAAAACTTGCCTTGTTTCACTTATTCATAACGCAATATAAAAAGACATGAGAATTAAAAGTGTTTTTGTGAAGATATGCTATGATTATCTTACAATGGCAGCCAATGCTGCTGCCCTCCAACACGTTTCGTGCTTTACACGAGTAATTGATATTTTACCTTTAAATTTTTGTAGGTTCAAATAGTAAGAAAATAAAATGTTCTGCAATTACTTAAACAAGTAGGTACTACAAAACATACTGTTCTCATAAATAGCAAAATATACCTTTTAATTCACATGTATATTAATTCTGTTTAGGCCTGTTTTTTCAATCCCCAGATAAGATTTATCTAGAGAATTACTTTGACAAATTGACAGGTAATCTATAGAAAATTGGTTAGAGCGCCAAAATTATTCTCTAGATAAAAATTATCTGAGAATTGAAAAATTAGCCATTAAGATACGATTATTTACTCGTATTAGAAGTAGGTATGTAGGTATATATAGTTCCTGTGAAAGCGGCCGATTTTATCTATTAGAAAAACTCGATTAATACGTTAAACAGAAACAAAGCTTCTTCGTGCCTTACCGACCTAGAACTTTCAATTTTAGCTCAAATATGCAGACGTTGCGAGATCTGCAGACAGCCTTGGCATATCAAGCTCCCTGGAACAATAACAGTTAGCTCCAAACTGTCGTTTTCTATACGTTCGGAAGTAGTCACGTTGGCTGGCAGTGACGTCATCCCGCGAAGTGAACCAACCGGTCTTGCTCAGCCCCAATTTAGAGCTTGATCCTTTATGCATATCTCGCGGTGCCCTAAGGTCGTCTGTGATTCAAGGACAGCTATCTTAATTGCACGATCGGTATATGATATACATCGTTTGAAATTTTCAATCAAATCTAACCTTGCAGCAAACTTTGTTCGTAGATGAAACAAAATATATGTAAAAAAATATGTCAATGGTCTTTAACATTATATTTTGATCATCATATATATTCAAACAAGAAATCAATATAAATTAAATGTTAAAGAGCACCTACCCATATTAATATATTCATATAAAATTATTAAAGTGTTATCAAAAGTCCAAAATTGTAAAATTAATTTTGATATTTCCCATACATTTTGTTTAACTGACCGAACTATATAAATGGAGAAATTTGTAATTTATTTTACAATTTCAAATTTTTGATAACACCTCAACTAACCTAATCATATAAGTACTAATAGTGTTTACAAAAAATCAAAATTGTAAAATTAATCAAATAGTTCGGTCAAAATTAAACAAAATGTATGGGAAATTTCAAAATTAATTTTAGAATATTGAACTTTTGATAACACCTTAGTATTTGTATAACTATGTTATGATGGGTAGGTGCCCGCTTGTTACCATCATCATCACCAGCCTATAAACGTCTGCTGGGCACAGGCATGGGACAAACACGTGAGGAGTTTGGGCCTTAACGCCACCACGCTGGCCCAATGCGAGTTGGTGGGTTAAAGTGGTTGCAGTAACAACCGGGACCAACGGCTTAACGTGCCTTTCGAAGCACTGAGGAGCTCGAGATTAGATATTTTGGTTGACCCATCCCGGGTTCGACCATGGAGAAAGTTGCTTTGTTTTCGCAATCGAAACTAGAGCGCTCAAACCAATACGCCACCGAGCTCCTCGAATGACTGTGTTAACACCTTGTATATGACTATGTTAACAAGGGCACCTAGCCCGCTTATTATCTATGTACATACGACAGCAGATTAAGTGTAACAGTTGCAATACGAACGCCGCCTCTGTTATTAACGGAGTAAGAGCGGCATCAAGATCAAATTGCTACGCTTGATGTGCTGTCGGCGTCGTCCCAAACACCCTGTTTAGCAACATTTATCAGTTAGCCTTGCCTAGGAAGTTTATACAAGTATACAACACCGAATCTAAAGCTGGTAATTATTTGGCTGACTTGATGCTTACCTAATCAATAGATTTTCCAAAGAAAATTCATTTTGAGCACTGTTTATCTTAGTTGTCCTTAATTCGATAAAAATTAGTGCAAATGTAGAACGCCGCTTTACTTTATCGACATTGGGCCTAATTCTGGGAACACACTTTAATTCTAAATTTAAGAGCAGTATATCTCTTTCTCGCAATAAGTAATAGAAAAAAGATAGCAAGAATCTGTTTAGAGCTGTCACTTAAATTTAGATAGATTTCATAGAAACCATAGACAATTTTAGACGGCATGTACGAAGTTGCCTCCTAAACACTGCATTTTATCACGTTCTATAAGGTCGAAAATAAACGCACATTTCTAAATGTCAAATTATGTGACAGCTATCCTTTTCGTATTCCTTTTGATAGAAAGAAATGCACTGAACTTAAATTTAGACTTAGCATGTGTTCACCAGAATTAGGGCCATTGTGCTATTTTGCCTCGTAATTCAGCAATAGATTACGAAGCAAGATGGCATGAACTTCAGATGCAGCTCATTTCTGTTACTATTGAAGTTACGTTATTACGTAACTATAATGGTAACGGAAACGTCATAAGTTTTTTTTTAAGACTAGATGACAAACAAGCTGACGGCCCACCTGATGGTAAGCGGTTACCGCCGCCTAGAGGTATTACATTGTTTTTTATTCACTTCTACCTATTATCAAATTAAGCAACAATAAGAGCTTGTCTTGAAACATAGACAACTAGTGGCCATCCGAGTGAATGTACGGTAGCTATTGTTGTACGAACGCAGTATTGTTGGTGTGACATAGTCAAGTAATAAGCTACTTCTGAACTTGACTGCACCTAATTTTAAAGTATTTTTTAAAATTTATAATAACTATTTTTTGTTTAGTATGCAAAATTGATATTCTTGATAAAAAAACACATGAATTCCGAGTACCATTTACAAAGTGTGTTAAAAACGTCCGAAATAAAATTAAAAGGGTGGTTATTGTGTTCCTTGTCAAGAGTTAATTCTGAAAGTTTGACACCTTTATTTTCCGCCACTTTTATTTCCGATTAAATTAATAAAAGCAGGGTCCTGCTCGTGGCAACCCTAAAAATGTGTACTATTGTGTTGTACCGCGCACATACCTACGATAGCGACCCCCGCAACCCCAGAATTTCAGATTTCATTTCGGAATTCTGTAACACCCGGTATAGCGGAAAATAGAATTTTAAATTCCATGCCTTATAGTAATATCATTTTTAAAAACTTGTAACTACCTAAAAACTTATCTATCTTTGCAGAAATTTGTTACAACGCAACGGTCACGCGAAGAAATGAACTGGCGACCACGGTTCAACCTCAAAAAGCTCGGCTCGACTAACACAAAGAAGATTGCAGCCATAAATCTACACAGGCCATACCGCGGATATCATTGAGTGGCGTACTGCGTGAGATGCTTCGCTTCTGTATCGGTCAAAGAACGTTTCCCCTTGTAGCCTCCTTCAAAACACGAGGCCGATCACCAGAGCGAGCGGTCTTTTTTTTCTTCAAAAATCAAATCATTTTTATTTACGTATTACTTGACCACCCAGCCGGGTTATCTGGTCATCAGCAAGGACAGATTCGAATATCACAAACTCAAATAAGGAAGCTCGTTAAAATAATACGGTTCTCGACGCATAATTAACGAAATGCACTAAATGTATATAGGTATTTAATTCGTGTGTTAGAAACACATCAAAACACCTGCTTAAAATCGTTTCTAATAAAATAGATACAGAAATAGATATTTGAATAACTGTAGGTACTACTAGTTTTACTACTAGTACTACTAGTTTTTAATTCTACTTCTAGTTTTTATAACATGATCTAATATGACTCTGTATTCTTCATATTTTCCAATTAGGCCATATGAAAGATAGGATTAATTGGTTCTATCGGCATCCTACTCTCGCATAACATAAAAACTAAAACCATCTCTTTTTTAAGCCAAGAAGAACGTTTTTATTGTGCCGTCCAAACTAAAGGTGAATAAGTTAATTTTCATTCAATTCGTTCATCTTGGGCTCAGTTGAGTTCGTTTATAACAGTGAGCAGTTTGTAGTTTGTCATAAACTTACCTTTATTGTAGAAAAATATATATTAGGTCCATCATTATGTTGGTGACTGTTCTGATGATTATATAACTACTAGTCCGCCCTTGTACCATTAGGTACTTACTTACAGTATCTATTATTACTGTTTGGTTACCTTTTAGTTCGCGGTGAAAAAACATAACACGGATTAGACGTTATTTTTAATGTCTAATTGTCTGAACTCATGAATGATTTTAATTTATATTAAGTTTATATAAATTCCGAAAATTGAGGAGCTCGGTGGCGTAGTAGTTTGATCGCTCTGATTTCGATTACGAAAACAAAGCAACTTTCGCCATGGTTGGTCCCGGGATGGGTCAATCAAATTTATAATCTCGAGCTCCTCCGTGCTTCGGAAGGCACGTTAAGCCGTCGGTCCCGGTTGTTCCTGCAACCGCTTTAACCCACCAACCCGCATTGGGCCAGCGTGGTGGTGTTATGGCCCAAACTCCTCATGTGTTTCTCCCATGTAGGAAGGCCTGTGCCCAGCAGTGGGACGCATATAGGCTGGTGATGATGATGATTATATAAATTAAAATCATTCATCAGTTCAGACAATCAGACATTAAAAATTACATCCAATCTGTATAATTTTTTTTTCGTCGTTATTTACGTTTCAGCAAAATTAAATGCTTTATTAAAAATTCAAGCAGCCATTTTCATTAAAAATATCAGTAGTTATTGTTGTCAAAGTATTAGCCATTATTATTGATGTCTTTGCTATTTTAATAGAAGTCCATCAATGGTTCCTCAGTAAACTCCTGTAAACGAATGTAATAGTATTTCTATCTCAAGTATAACCCCTTCTAAGGTTATTCACCATGCTAACAGGAAAATATTTCTTTGTAAAAAGCAAGATTTAGTGAGTGTGGTGGGTGATGAAGAGTTTTCAGTCGAAGCTCTGTATGTGATGTGTGGATGATATTTGTCGTGACGAAAAAGTAAAATAGAACACTGAACTTGTCACGTCGTTTGATAACAAGCGTGCTTCTCATTATTTTGATTGTAATTAATATAATGGGCCTAAATCTGAAGACACACTTGAATTCTAAATTTAAGTACAGTATATATCTTTCTCGCAATATGTAATAGGAAAAAGATAGCAAAAATCTGTTTAGAGCTGTCACTTGAATTTAGATTGATTCAAAGAAACCATTGACAGTTTTCGACGGTATGTATTAGGTGCTTCCTAAATACTGCATTTTATCACGTTCCATAAGGTCGAAAATTAACCGCACGTTTCTAAATGTCAAATTATATTACTGTCATCCTTTTTGTATTCATTTTGGGAGAAAGAGATGCACTGAACTTTCATTTAGACAGCATGTGTTCTCCTGAATTAGGGCCAATATCTCTAAATGGTTGAGCTGGTTTTATGAGCCTGTACGTAATGGAAATTAAGAAACCAGTAGATTCAATCGAAACGGAACGAAAACTATCATCGTCGTGTTAACCTTCTAAATCCATATAAGTGGTTTCCAATAATTCACAACAGAGGCGCTGCTTTCGTTTTCAATACAATTTGACAGTTATCAAGACGACGAACGTTTTCGTTGCAATTCGATGGAAACTTACAATAGGGGCACAGATCTACACACTTGCAGCATTGCTACCTCGAAACAGTTATAAAAAAAATTACATGATTTTTATCAAGTCATACTTACGAAACTTTTGTGAATATGTAATATTTTGGTGAGGCTCAAAGTGGCAAAAGGCATTTTTTTGTGACTGATTTTAATAAAAATATTTTATTAAATATATTGAATATTTTTACATTCGGCAATGCGCGACTGAATACTCTCGCTTGGAAAGCGTCTATAGGCTACGGTGACCCATACCGTCAGGTGGGCCATAATAATATGCCCCTACCCGGTACCTAACCGAGTAGCCTGTAGTTACTTTTAAGGGACTGACTGACCACTCGACAAACCTTTCGAAATATTTTTTGTACTCTTCCCTATGTCACCTTGTTAATTATTTCCGGACTCTACGTGCTTTAAATAAGTCAGATATAGGTAAGTCTTTATAAAAATTACAACAACAACAAAGTTAAGTATATTAACATAAAGATATCACAGTTTACTCTTTTTTAATTCTTACATTTTATCAAAAAGGACAACACGCCTAATGAGCCATATAAAATACATAATATAACATGTTATTATTTTGATAAGTAACTAACAACTTGTTTTAAATAAAATTAAATCAAGGATTTCATTAAACTTGAAATAATATATTTGCTGAATGTTCAACCAGCAACCTGGGGGTGTCAACCTTTGGTAAAATAAAACATAAGTAAGCGCCAAATTCCTTGTGTGGGTAGTCAGTGACGACATTAAAGTTTTTACCACGCTGCAATCTAGAAATAATAAATTAATAAGGCTTTATTTTAACAACTGATTGTGAACATCCGGAAGCGTAGAAATATGTTTTGTATTTGGCTTTCTATTTAAAATATTTATAGGGACTTCCTTATAATCATTATACATTTATACATAAAAGCCTAGTCATTATACATAAAAGCCTAGTTGCTGCACAGTGTTTTGTCACGTTTGTTCTAATGACATTTTGAACAGGAGCAAACGAGATTAACCAATGATTATTATATGTCGTAAGTTTAGAATTGTTTTATTGAAGCATTCATTGATTGATTGAATCAAACGCATACTATTTTCTCGTATTTAGGAAGACATTTTATATGTTTTTGGTTTAGTTTTAATTCATAAGTCTGCATTTATTTTTATATGTCAGCCATTTTTATGTTTAAGGTATATTTTTTTAATAGGTAATTAATCTAGCCTGTATTTAGTTATATATATATTTACTTCAAAGATTGTCAGCAATCAGATTTTAATCTGGTGGTGTGGTAACCATGGCCATATGTTGACATCAATGTGTTGACATCGGGATCCAAAAGAGGAAGAGAGACAACCTTTTCTACTTTTAAAATATCGCGCAAAATAATAACGTCATAACTAGGTTACATACGTCTCACTGCTGGCACTGCCGGGCTTATGCCCAAAGCTATACAATGTATGTTTCTCTCATGTAGAACATGAGAGAAACATACATAGGATGGCTTTGGGCCATAACACTACTACTTTGGCCTTGTTTGATAGGTTACAGCAGTTAAAATATAGTTTGTACCCAAGCAATAGCATACTGATTTTTTATATGTAGGAAATGTAAATAATTACCTATTAGTCCATTTGATAAAATATTTTTGACCGAGATTTAAGCTTCTTAAGCCACACCCAGTGAATTAAGACATGAATTTAATATTAATGAATTTTATAATATTTCTGTTTTTTATTCAGTAGTGGACATCGGGTACAGAAATATAAATATATAACAGTGATAAAACTACAATCAATTAATTTAAGGTAACGCTGTCGAAAACAAAGGCAGATGGCATAGCTTTGGCGACGCTAAGCAGAACTTTAAAAAAAATTGAAATATTTAAAAAATCAGCTGGTTTATATTAAATACGAATTTCTTTTCCATTATATGTTAACTTTGATGTTAGATTGTTGAGAACATTAATTGTTAAATAAATAAATAAATAAATTGTAATAACTACACGACTTATAAGGAACAGCTTATATGAACTTGAACTTTACATTGAAGAGTTATTTCGCGATATATTTTTTTTCAGCAAATCGTGGGTTAGGTATACAGGCTGAAGACGACAGTATAACAATAAATTAAAAAATGGGCCATATTACTTCATAGAAATGTTTTCTAACTTTAAAAAACATCTTATTCCTTAAGAATTTTAGAACATTTCAACTGCCCATGTTCATAAATAGGGAAGAAAGATCAAGAATACCTGTATTTCAGATTACCAGGCCACATTTAATTTATCTATGAGCTGGTCATCTTAGATAAACGTCTTAGTAATTTTTAATATAAAATAATATTTGTAATTTCAAAGTTCAAAGAAATTCAGACATCACAGGAAATTATTACAAAAAGTTACTCTGTGCAATGTGTGTGCGTAATTTCAGGTAGCTGATGGCAATCAGTCTAAAAGGAGATGATAATCAGTCTAAAAGGTGATGATAATCAGATTTTGCAATCCTTGCGAAGTTATCCTGCTAAGTTCGAAGACTTGTTAATAATTACCTGTAGTCCTATCCACCTAATTTCGCATCGCTTGTGAAGCACATAGTCGGGAAGGATGACCGCAGAACACAGATTTAAATAGAAAAATGGTTTGCGAAAAATTTTCAGCGTGTATCACGTAAGAATTTTTTTGGGGAACATTTTGAATACTTGACCCGTTTACTGTGCGCACAGGCATCTAAGTTATAATTGCAAAACACATTGGCGTCAGTCGCGCCGTTGACCTCGAAGTTTCAAGTGCATGCGGTCGTTAACACCTTGATTCGATGAGCACGCAATGTGGTCAAAATCGAATAGGATTCGCGAGATTGCTTCAGAAACGTTTACATGACGTGAAAATTTACCTAAGAAGGAATTCTTATGTGTTAGTGGACATTGCAATAACAATAGACAGACTGAAGAAAACTCCCTTCTAACAAATTTAATGTCGTAGGCGTAGTCACGTCGGCATTGATGCAATTTACAAACTAATACACAAAAAGACAAAACATTTGAATTTCGATACGTTTCAGCATTTATATATGCAACCTTTTCATATAATTGAGTCAAATTCCATATACATTTATATGTAAGAACAGTGTGGTTGTCTTGATATGTAGCTATATTTTATTTGAGATTTGGAAAGGCATGTTCAATTAATGACCTTAAAAACGTGATAAAATATACGTTTTTGGAAGCACGTCGCTCCATGCCTTCTAATTTTGTCTATGGTTTAAAAATTCTATAGTATTATGTAATGTGTCATCTGAAATAAGTCTCATATCTAAAATGTCTGTGCTTCAATTGAGCAATAACCAAAAAAAGTATAACTGCTGACGACAAATCTTCTTTCTTTAAAGTGTACTCTTTTAAACATTATTTACAACATTTCAAAAATCACATTCACAAAATAAATAGAGATAGGTACCTACTAACGTCCTACAATCCAACTAGAATCCCCCTGAATAAAAAACGTGGACCAAAGTTAGACCAAGCTTAAAACACTGATGCTGTCACTTTTATTTGGTAAAAAAAAAACAGAGAAAGCATCAGTTTTTAATTTTTATGTTCTCCCGGGAGTCTTACTCTTTCTGTTCTTCTTGGCTCGTCTGGTACATCATCAATCCATTGCTTCATAATCTTTGCTTATATATATAAACTTTCATTCTTGTTGGTAAGTTTAATAGATCTCGCATTAACATAATCCTCCAACTCCAACACCTCAATAACAATTATTAGTAATTTTAATTTTTGACTAAAAGCTTAAGTTTACAAATTAAAAAGACAATGGACCTAATTCTGTAGAACACAGTTTAAATCTAAATTTAAGTTCAATGGATCTCGTGCTCTTAATATGAATAAAGGATGGCAGTCATCTGTGACTTCTGGAAACGTTTTTTTTATACAACTAGATGACAAACAAGCTGACGGCCCACCTGATGGTAAGCGGTTACCGCCGCCTATAGACACCTGCAATAACATGGGAAATTCACTTGATATTGCAGGTGATATTGTTGTCATCCTGAACCCTAAGATGAAATGCCGTTCATGTCCTGCGAACTGTTTCACGGCTAAAATAAGAGGAAGAAGAAGACGACCCTACATACGGGCCTACCACCTAGTAAAAACGTGTTTTAACTTTTCGACCATATTGAACCTTTTTTTTTTGAACCTTAATCTAGTTACGTTTCCTACTAACTTTTCTTATTTCAAACGTCTTTCTTATTTCAGCCGTAAAACAGTTCGCTGTGTAGCGGATTGAAGAGAAAGATAGCCAGTGTAATTAGTGGGCATGGACGGCATTTGACCTTAGGCCTCAGGATGACAACGCACCTGCAATATCAAGCGATTTTTCCTTGTTATTGCAGGTGTCTATAGACGGCGGTAACCGCTTGGGCCGTCAGCTTGTTTGTCACATAGTTGTATAAAAAAAACTTGGCAAATTTTCACTTATTCAATTCATTATGATAAAACGTATCTTGATTCATAAATATAATATTCCTTCTGCATAGCGAACATTGCTTATATTCATCAGCCGAACATTACCCTAAACACTGAGTTTAAGTGAGCTTTTCTATGAATAGCCAAATTCATTATTAGTAAATAACGCTGACCATAATATATTTTTACGGCTGGTCGTGCCGGGCCTATACGCCACCGAGCACTGGTTTCAACTCTGTAATTTGTATGGAATTTGGTTAATTTCCGGCCTCACACTAGGCTGTATCTCTTGATAACATAAATTACGACGTGTAGGAGTTCTTTGCTGTGGTTAGATTCACTTGAATTCCAAATTCGTCCAATCTGTTTCCTAAAATCGAAGCGATGACGTTTCATTCTTCTTAAGAACAAGTACCTAAATAATAAAATAATGAAGATTTAGAAAGTAGTAATTAATCAACAACAATGATCATTTGCTATTATTTCTACGTTCATCAAAATAATGAACAAAAATTTTATTTCCTAAATTTTCAAAATTTTCAAATTAATGTGGAGCATCTGGTGGAGACTTCAGTGACGGAATTATTTTTATTTATTAAGATATATACCTATATCTACTTACTTAACATAGATAAGGACACTTTGTAAAAATTAAGAGAGAAAGTCCGGCTACATGCACAGTCAGCTTCAAAAATATATAATCGATTGTTATCCCTATTGCAAATGCAAGAGAAGAAGAGAAGAGACAGAATTTTTCTGCTACGAAAGTTACTACAGCAGGCGATTAACGAGGCTTCATTTACTGCTGTCTGGCAGTCCTCAACATTTATAGGATAGCACCTATTCCTGACATATCTTCTAACCGGTCCCTACTCAGAGTAAAGGATGTCCCGGGCCTAATATCCAGACCAACAGCTGATGGGCTTTTGCATGCTAGGTGTCCAGCAAGCTTCCCGCAAGGGGCCACAGCATGTGGATTATAAAGGTAACTTCAGAGACTTCTACTTTGCAATCTCACATCACATAGATTGATAGATCAATTTTTTTTAATATTTACTTTTAAAACAAAAATCATTTTTGACAATTTACTATAAGTCATAATAAAAGAATGTGAATTCAAGCAAACCTAAGAACTGCTTCCTTAAGTTTGACTAAACACACTTCTTTAATATTATTGATTAGTCAAAGCTAGAAAAAGAGAGAAGCAGCAGAACACCTAAATGTGAACCTAGTTTTAACCATGATTGCAATAAATTGACTTTTTGATTTTTGAACGACGATGCTTTGATCCCGAATAAAATTGGCAACAAAGTAGTTCAAAGATGATGTTTTAGTCAAAGATTATTTGACCAAGTTTATTTTAATATAAGTACTCGTTCTTTTTTATCAAACTGCCACTAAATCTTATTTGCCTAAAACAAAAATTTAAGACACGACAACTTTTCAACTTAAATTAGCCTTAAATTATTCTCAACATAATAGGTGATCTCCATATCGATATCAAGGAACGAGTCAACTCGCTGTGATTCAATGTTGACCTTCGGAGGAAAGCGAAACCGGTGTAGGTCATCGTGCCGCCGCTGGCCCCGCTCGAAAGCGAGCCGCTCTTGTTTTAGCTATAGGTACTTATCCGTAGCACAATATATAAAAGATGCAGTAAGTCCGCTTGTATAGAGTTATATATATACACAATTTTTCACACATCACCTAAACAAGTATCACTGCTGGGCACAGGACTTCCTACATGGGAGAAACACATGAGGAGCTATGGCCTATAACACCACCTCGCTGGTCCAATGCCATTTGATGGGATAAAGCGGCTGCAGTAAGAACCGGGAACAACGGCTTTATGATCAATAAAACATGACCAATTTCTGGTCCAGTCTCAGAGAGCTTATGCGAATCTCTGTCTACATGTCAAAGGCCGATCCTAGAATTCAGCACATTGTTCATTGGAGTCTTCGAGATTCATTTTTGATAAGTAACTTCAACTTCAAACCTACAAGAAATAAAATTTTTTCGGTTGAACTGAACTTTTCCTAAGGCCTGTTTTTTTAGGAGTACTGAATTTTAAGTTTGCCAATACAAATTTTAGACTTTGACGATACTTTAAAGAGTGAAATTTTTGAAGCGTTATAGTATTGGACCGTTCGTATGGAGCTAGCCTTCTGTATTTACCTATTTTTCGCCCACAACGAACCTTGCGACCATGCTTGTCCTGCGGTGCTAGTCTCTAAACGAAATTATAAATACACAGTGGAATCGACGCCAATTCATTGTGAGTTTGTAATTGCACTTAGAGGAAGTGCAATACGAGTTGCTATTTAAAATAGCACGGAATTAAGAATGCGCTATTATGACATCGAATATTGTTTTTAACCCCCTTATCGCTAAAAGAGGGATGTTGCAAGTTTGACGTATCTCTCAGTGTGTCTGTCTGTGGCATCGTAGCTCCTAAACGAATTTTAATTCGATTTTGTTTGGTTTCTTTTGCTTAGTTAAAATTTATGAAGATCTGCGTTTGAAAATCATCAGTTTTCTACTTGATAAAGAGTCTTAAATTACTAACAACTACAGGTCCGATCGATTCGAAACTTAGTGTACCTATTGTTACTTCGGTGGTATTTCCAAGGAAGCTTGTAATTAGCTTATAGTTAACCATTGTATTTTTTTTGTGAATAATGCTGTAAGCTTTCCAAATAAAATAAAATGCTTACCTATAGCTGAAGACGTAGCTTCAAATAGTCTACGAGATGCTCAATTCCTCAGAAACTTGCTTTAACGACCGGCTGGCCGAGTGGTTTGTACCCCTTCCTACACAGGCTACTCCGGTTCGAATCCCGGTAGGAGCAAATGTTTGTATGATCAGTACCTACGAGCATTTATTTACGAGTCACATGGATGTTTATTTTTTAGTACCTATATATTTATTTACATATTATTATTATCATTGTTTTTCCGTTATCTAGTATCGATAACACAAACTCTTTGAGGCTTGCTTTGGGCTAGATAATAGGTGTGAGTGTATGAATATTTATTTACTATTATTATTTATTTATATCTGCTGTGTTTACAATATTTAATAAAAATTATACTAAAATTATTACTTGCTTAAAATATTCCCTTTTCTCCTCACCATCATCATGTCAGCCGAGAGATGCGTACTGCTGGGCACAGACCTCCCCCAAGGATCTCCATCGTTCCAGCGCTGCCCGCATCCATTGGCTTCTCGCGACCCCTCTTTTGCTCAAAAAATCGTAAACAAACTGTAAAAACCTTAAAAAATCTCACTCAATTCTAGTTCACAAACTATTATCAAACTTTATGATTATTCAAGTACTATATAGTACCTACTTCACTGAATTAATAATAATAATCATACACTGACACATTATTAACTAGCCCACAGTTAGCATCGTTAAGTGCTGGTTTTATGGATACCTACTAAATAACGGAAAACCTGATTTATTTTATTTATGAATATTAGTACTAAATTAGTACTAAAAAAAAAACAATGCCCCGAGAAAAAAAATTCGCGTTTATCACAAAACATCTGCTCCGGCTGAGACTTGAACCCGGGACCCCTGACAGAGGAGCCTGCAGCTAGGAGCATCTACTAACCACTCGGCGGGCTGGTCGTCAATTATGATTTTATACTCCATGAATCGGAAATAAGGAAAAGTATGTAACGTTTGATTAATATCATTAACAGCTTTTATATAAGTACTTAATAACTACTTGATTCAATTACCTCAAATTAATTACAAAAATATAACCTCAAAATAAGTATTGGATGGAAGTGACTTTTTTCCTATAACGTATCCACTTATAATTTTAAAACATTTAGCAAAGCCGTTTCTTGAACTTTTGTCTCCCTGATCATGATCAAATAACTCAATAATATTTTTATTTACCTTGATAATTTTATTCCAATTTATGTACAGTCGACAGCACATCAAGCGTAACAGTTAGACCTTGATAATACCTACCTTACTCCAATCGTAATAGAGGCTGTTTTCGTAGTGCAACTGTTTCACTTGATATGCTGTCGTCTGTATATTATTATATTATATATATTATTACTATTTATTTTAAAGTTATGGAGATGATGATACCAAAAACTTCTATTTATTAAAAATGTTGATAACATTTTGAATCGAAAGAAGTTTTTGTTATACGCAAAATACTAAGGTAGGTACTAATTTACCCAAATATCATGTTGTATAATACAAATATATATATATATATATATATATATATATATATATATATATATAATGAGCAGTAAAAAAATATAAATGTAGGAGCAACATAATGTTGACAGACCAGCGTTGAGATCTTTTGTATTGGGATTTTGAAGGCAATGTCTTTAGGGCATTTATTGTGCTAATTTAAGTCTTAAATATATTGCTGTTTTACCATAAATCATAAAACGATGATGATATGTAACAGGTCTGTGTATATAATATAACTATGCACTTATGTATTATAAGAGTCTAAAAATACACTTTTAGGAAGTGTATTTTTAGACTCTTATAATAGAAACCTTTCAAACATCTTATTCATTTGATAATTTTATAACATTTCTATGATTTTTTTCTATTCAAATATTGCAGCCGTGGTTTTATTTTTTCATACAAATGTTATGAAATTATCAAATGAATAAGTTTTATTTGAAAGTTGCAAAACATTTCTGTGAATTTATACAGCCCATCCGTATTGCCGTCACCATCCCGTATAAGTGATTATAGTAAAAAAAAACAATATTTTGCAATTTCTTATTGGCAGTAACATAGATACACAGAATTGGGATGTTGCCAAGTTTTAAGTTGAAGATATTTTTACAAATTCGAAAAATATACGCTACTGTTATCCATAAAAACAATTCAAACTTAAAAGATATAGAATTTTGTTGAAGTTGTACTGTTTTGAAAATTAAAATATGGTGATTTTTTTTTTCAAAATTTATCAAAAATGTTAATGACATTAGATTGCTGACATCAATTAAAACAACTATTATTATGACAACTATCAATAAAAACTTACTTAATACATAGTTATTATCAATTTTGTCAGTATGCCCATACATTTCTTAGTAATATGGGAACACGTGACGTCACCTATTCTGTAGATTTTCTATGGAGCGTTTTTGGACGATGCGCCGCATCACATCAAACATACCACTATATCTGTGAAACTATTGATCTTAGACATACTATTTCTTTTGCAATATTTCTTTATGAGGTAAACTTCTTATTTATATAATAAAAAAAAAGTTGTCAACTAACCTATTAGCTTAAGACTTTAGTGCCGTGTCCCAATAACTATAGTGTTAATCTGTAGCATCTATTAAGTACGAGCGCTTAGTCAATGTGACGTGTCATAGTAAGTACTAGTATTAAGCTACTTCTGTGTGCAACCGTACCTGTTTAGATAGGTATCTTTATATCTCAAAATTATACTTACAATCTTGTTTATCATACTTACGCCCTTCATTGGGATATTTCCACGTGTTAATTTGCTGCGGCGTGACTGGCGTGCCTGGAGTCCCTGCACTCTAAGTTTATTGAGTGCACGGTGTTTATATGCTAGATCGACAGGAAATAAAATATACCTTATATTTGTTACCCTCTGAATTATAAATTTCTCCCCAAAGACAACAAGAAGTGTTCCGTTATACCTCTGGAGGTCTATGGCAATTGAAAAATCAATTGTATCTGGAATCTGATGCTGAACGGGTTAATAATTTTACATATTAATATTATATGATCAAAGGAACTTACCAAGTGAAGTTCGATGATTATTATATGAGTTGCTTTATTCGAAGATGTAGATATACTACCTGGTTATATCTATATTTAAAGAATGAAGCAATGAAATATAATGCCAGTCAACACTCAAAACTACCATCCCAACTTTTCAACGCAGTATCCGCCCAGAGAGAATATTTATATAATTTCCTACCCAGACACTGTTAAATGCCACCAAAAACTACCCTTGAGTGATAAATATCACTTTAATAACATTGTTATATGTAAATATAATTGATTACTAATATTTCTCAGCTATCTAGTCTAACTTACGCTCAATTTGGGCTAGATAATATTTATGTGAGAGTAAGAATATTTCTCTAATTGTTCAAAATTACTCAAAAAAGACACACCAGTTTCCATGCAATTTTGGGCCTGATGTTACTGGACTGGATATTGGTCTAAAATTACATAAAGCTAAAAGCACAGATCAGATAATAATATGGTAAAAGATTCAGTGTGCCCAATCTTTAAGTCTAACAGCAATGGCAAAATACGTAAAATGATACTAAACATTACTAAAGGTTAGGTTTGCCAGACGCGTTAATCTAAGCTGATCTTTAAATTAATAATGACCTATTTTTGTTGAAGAGTAGGTTATTTTTGTTGTTGAGTCTGATGAAAACTATTTTCACAGTTTGAAACTCTGTGAAAATAGTTTTCATCAGACTCATTGGAAATAATCATACTTATACGTGAATGACATATTATGTCACCGAATCACAGACTACAGATCGCATAAGTTAATTAATACCTTAACATACGATAAGTCATAAAATTAAGAGATGGGAGCTTTTTGTATTTTTTTACAGAAAGTATATTATTATATACACGTAAAAAGACAAATCGTAATCGAATTGTTATCGTTAGCAACAGATACCATAACACGCTTGATGGCGTTTACAGAGATAGTTAAGTACTTACTGAATGTATGAAATAAAGTCTCCACGACAGCCCGTAATTGGTAGACAATGACGATCTGTCGTGGAGACTTTCTATTGACTCTATTTGTGGTAATAAATAATATAACAAAAATGTGGAAACAAGTGGTCGGATGTCAATACATATTGCATAGATAATACACTGATTTTATTTTAAAACTTTGAAAATTAGGAGCGTTTACGAAGTAAGTCTTGGTTAAAGTTAGTAGTATAAGAAATAAATGTTATTTTTTTGGGTTAAGCTACAAAATAGAGGAAATTTTTGGTACCTGATTTGATTGTGTAACGTTGGATCTAAAATTAAGGTCCACCTTTAGTAAATATAAGTCGTAATTTAGAATAAAATAAATTCATGAAATGTAGAAATAGCTTTCTTTTGGTCCAACATTCTTTATTTCATTTCAAAACTGCACTAAGCACTGTTTAAATAATTATCCATTAATTTTGTGGAGTGCCAAAACTACTTCTTGATTTTTTCATTAAATTGATGAAAAAATCTAGCGTTATATTCATTGATATGTGGGTTATTGCGTTTGTTTTAGTAATGCTTTTTATTGAGAATGGATAATACTACCCGACTCTAAATCTGACCATATCCTTAGAGCATAAGAAGATTTTCAACCACTTTTATGTCGCGACCCACGAAAAAGCCAAAAAGTTAAGTAAAAAGTCTTGCGACCCCTCCACTATAAAGTTATACCTAATAATATTTTTATTACTAGTTTATTTATACGTTCAATAACCATTTCAACTGGCTGACCCCTCAAACGTTATGTTGCCATAAATAAAAAAAAAATGTTCAAAAAATTAAAAATAAATAGATAGTAGCCGATTCTCAGGCCCACTGAATATATACCTACGTATAAAATTTATTAAAATCAGTAAAGCCGTTTCGGAGGACTATGGTAACTGAAACTGTGAGTCGAGAATTTTATTAAATATCATTATTTTTAACAGAGTCCGACCTCCTTTCTTAACAAACGCGACCCCCCGGTTGAGAAACAATGCTTTAGAGAAATTTTACTGCAAAATTACACTTTTCATCTTTTTACGATATTTTAAGTAAATGGGAGTCACCTACAGCAAATATTTTCTAATTTAAACGTTCGATCAACTTATGTTGATTTACATTATAATTGACATTATTTGTACACTCAACTGATTATTCGATAATAATATATTCGTTATTAGAGCAAATGTTTAGATATCCTATAAATCCTTTGCTAAACTTACTTGTTATTAGTTGTACAGACGACAGCACATCAAGTATTACAGTTGCACTACGAAAACTGCCTCTATTACGAACGCAGTAAGGGCGGTATCAAGGTCAAACTGTTACGCTTAATCTGCTGTCGACTGTACAATCAACAGCAAAACAAGTTTAAATATTACAAACTTATTACTTGCTACAGTACGTGGGTATTATGTAAGTATAAAAATTTACAAGTGTTGCGTTATTCATTCATATATTCTCTTTATAGAAATAAATAACACACAGTCTATACGTCTGTGTTATTAGAATTGCGAATTAAAGACCATTGTAATGTTATTCCTATTGTAGTTGGTTTCTGCTCTGATATAACATAAATAATTTATTTATAACTTAAAACTTTTTCACTCAAAAATTAACCTTTTTGTTTATACACGTGCACACTACAAGCAAAGGGGAATTATGAGCTATAAAATATATCTATTAATATGGTCAGCAAAATCGTAGATTTCAAGACTATTTTTTTTCGTTTATTTATTAGGGTAGTATGATTAAAGTGGAGATATAATTTCTATGCTTACAAGTCCTAGTTCAGGAGGTCGGCCTGTTTTATTTAATTTAGAGGAGCGTGATAAGTAAGAAATGGAAATGGATATATTTTTGGTATTTACTTTGCAAGAACTTTATGACATGTGATTATATTTTATTTAACTGTGCACTGAAGTACCTGACTTCACAAAAAAAAACAAAAAACAATTTACGTTTAAGCTGTATTTTTGTCACTTTGCCGGCCTTGACGGCTGGCCGAGTGGTCTGTACCCCCTTACTATACAGGCTACTCTGTCAAGAGGTCCCGGGTTCGAATCCCGGTAGGAGCAAAAGTTTGTATTATGAGTACGAGCATTTGTTTACGAGTCACGGATGTTTATATGTTAATTTAGTATATTTCTAATATTTATATACATATTATAATCATTATTTCTTCGTTATCTAGTATCTATAACACAAGCTCTTAATGATGCTTACTTTGGGCTAGATAGTAGCTGAGAGTGTATGAATGTATATAATTTTATGGACGGTTTTCCGATGAATCCATAAAGTAATTTTTAATTTCAACATGAGCCGTCGGTTATGGGGCTGTTATTAGTGTTCTGTCTATGGATAAAGTATCCATTTGTTACAATAAGAAACTGATGATACCTACATTACTTTTATATTATAGAAATAATTAAAATCTGCCCCAATATGTAGAATCCTATAAAACACTATTTAGTGCTGTGTATACTTACGTGTGCTTTCTAGTGCTAACTTTGTCCTGTGTGAAAGAAAGCGAATTATTTAATTTCCTTAGTGAATAAAAGAATCAAAAACAGCATTCGCATTTAGCTTTTAAGGGTATAAATAAAACAACATTTTTCACATTAAATTTATATTATTAACTCACAGATCTGAAACCAGCACTACTGTATCGCATTTTAACGAAAACATCATTAGGTGTCATAGTGCCTAATCATTGAACATTGTTACACACCTGGAACTCCTGCAACCAACACTGGCACCGGGTGGACACAAATATTTGCCAAAATTTGCTCCCATCAACGTGAATAATGAGAAGAAATTTCGACAAACATGTAAATGAAATCGCTTGGCCTTATAAGTAAATTCGCACTGATACTTCTATGCGATTTGTTCATATTTCAAACTTCAATATATATGCATATGTATATAAGTACTCTACCATCTACTCGATACATTAAATGAGATCCGATATCGTTTAAATGCTTGTAAAAAATCGGATATGAACAAATCACAACGCATAGCAGGTAAACCTTTCGCCGTAGCGGTGAGACAGATCTGTAGCCTTATACTAGAGTAATCTATTACCGAAACTTATCTTATATTAGACTGAGAGTCGCTCGAGTGTGTTCATTTTAATATTTCTTTGAATAACTAATAGCAATCAATATTATTTTAGCGATTGCATTGGCATTACAACTGCATGCACCCGAGCACCACCCAGTTTTAGTGGTTTTTAATTTTGCGCTACGCTAATCATGTAAACAAATTTCATGATAAAATAAACAAAATGCATGCACTTCCTTCTGGTACATGTATCAACATGAATGGACGAGGGAACAATATATAAAAAAAACAACACCCTTATCGTATTAACTCTTCCAATTTTACTCAACTCAATGCAACAGAAATCATCTGGTAACTGATATTTAAATTAATACATTATACACAAATATGATCATCACAAAAATCTTAAATGTAATACTTACTGACTATTGTTATAAACTTGAAATTACTACGTTAAACTTATTTCAAAATAAGTCTATCGATGAATACGATAATAGAATATGATAAATAACAAATTCATCGTTATTTTATATGTACATTCGTTAATATCTAATTGATACTACTATCATGTGCTTTAAACAAAGGAGAGACAAAATATGCCTGTTTAATATAATATTTATTATTGTATATATAAATATAATTATAGCGGTCGAGACGCGGCGGGCTGCGCGCACGCTTGTCTACGGTAAATAATGAGATTCACTTTCGTGGAAGGCAAGATGAGGTATATTGTTGTAGAAGATGCAGTACAATTATTGGGAGCCCGCTGCGTCACCCCTCACAACACTATGTATATAATCCTATACTCGTTACTTGAGGTAGATCAGTTTCATTGTGTCACTGTTATTTATTGCTATAAAAAAATACTTCCGTTTTACAAAAAATTCTCAACAATAATTATATAACATTTGTATTTTCTGTATAAAAAACTTTAATTAATTTGTACGGTTATGAAATGTATATTCTGAGGTGTCACTGCGCAACAAGTTTCTTATTTTGTCGTGTAAAAGATATAAGCATGCAAATGCTGTGGCTGTGACGCGTCTGACACAAGCAGCTAGAAATATAATAATATGTATACAATAATGTATCGTACTATAAAAGAATATGTAATATTTATCATACCTAAGAGGTAGGCCATTTCGGTCCATAGATATTTACCTATTATATGACATACATATATATTGCTTTAATCATCGAACATTTCTTGTTACTATAATATGATTACAGGTATAGTCACTGATGTGATGAGGTAGTTCAACATTGTGTTTATTCTATTTGTATAAAAATACTTCTGCAATATAATCAACATTCAAATACAAACATTATCAAAATTAAGTCGATTCAATGTTCATATTGCACATTTTAAATGTAAAACGAATAATCGGTGCCAATTTGTAATCGACCTGTGATATGGATGTGTAAGCGAGACAAAATATTCTTACCGCCATATTTAAGGTATACGTTAGTGGTATATTATATATGACATGTCAGGAGTCCCGACTGAATTAAGTGCGAATAATAAATAGTAACGAGAGGAATATTTTGCGGCGCCTGCGCACTTGGCCTTGATATGTCCCATCAAACGGCGAATTCGTCAATTCTTACATATTATGTACAAAGAACTTACGATTTTTATATACTTTATTTAGTAATACATAAATCAATAGTCGCGACAATCTATTTAATACTATACAAAAAACATTTACATTATTATTTTAAATTATTGCTAGAGAATTTTATTATCATTAGGCTAATAAAACATTAAAATTAAATCGTTTCGCAACAGACAGTTGGCGGAATAAATTTGGCAACGTTCAGGAAGACTACTTTCCTACCACTAACGAAACAGGAATGTATAAACTAAATTCGTTCAAATAACATATTGGTAACTCATATTGGACATAAATTAGTATTTAATTTTCAATGAAAAATTAGTATCGTCAAACAAAGAAAGTCAACTAGCTTATATTAAAACAACAGATAAAATAATAATAGGAAGCACCGGGAAATTATCAATAAGCGATATAATCAATAGAAGAACTTTTATATCTAGAACAAAACCTTCTTTCTAAGTGTCTACCAGCCGGACCGCACGCAGCCGGTCGGCGCCGGCGCCGCCGCGGTCCGGCGACCGTTCGTACTTATCCGTACACGCCTATCTACCACTAGGTTGTTACACTTATAAAATGATCTAATTCAGATCAAATTGTACTCTTGGTGATACTATCATTAAGTTTGGCATCAAAATGTCATATTCTCAAATTATTTCTTTAACTGACACCGAAACGTTCACCGGTAGAACCATATCAAATCATTTAATTTATAACCCGCAGTTTCTACTTAACATAAATGGCTGGCAATCAAGTCCCCTTTAATATATTTACAGAAATTAATCTACTTAAGTCGTTTTTCAAATTCTAAATAGATTTTAACTTTAACAATCATAGGCAGACAATTTAAATTTAACTAAAATAAATCTATAGTCCATAGATTATGTAAATATAAGATATGTTGCTGTACGGCATGTAGCATTTTATACTCGACCCGAAATAAAATACAGCTCGTCTTCACTTATTCTCTTTTATGTCATATGTAACATTGATATGATTTGAGCTAAACGATACAGCAGAATATAGCTCTAACGTCATATAATTACACGTTCAGCACCCAGACACCCAGGCATGTTAAGTCACCTTGTACGAATGCAAGGTTAAGTTGAATGAACAACAAAAAAATAGCTGGTGAACTGGAGATATTGACATTATACATATATGTATATGATATTGTATAGCCCGAGCTGCAGTTACAAGCTTAGGACACATAATATTTATAACAAATTCTTTTAGCATAGATATACTTGATTGATTCCTGATTTTCTTCATCGGTTCGAGTGCATCCTGTGACTTAAATCATTTCAATTCATGAAGACTGTATACACCGTCTAATCTATCCCATAACGAAAGAATACATACACCGCTTTTAACATTATAAACTACGCATCTAAGTAAAAATGAAATGTTTATTGCAATGTTCCTATAATATGTATATTCGAAAATGATATGTGTACGCGACAACTTATCGCGCAATTTTTAATTAAGAACAACCTGAACCATGCCTTGCGGTGACGTCACTGTCGTGGACGTCACTGACGAAGTTGAAGAACGTAAATTTTTCTTAATATGTGTATCAAAATGCTTAACCATGTGATCTTTTCTAATAAACCCTTTTCCGCAATGATCACACGAGAACGGCTTGCATCCCGAATGCAAACACATGTGCCTACGCAAATCAGTTTTGTGATTAAAAGATTTAGGGCACTCATTACATTTGAATGGCTTGTTATCAATATGCTTTAAATAGTGACCTTCGCAAGACACATCGTCTGGGAAACGTTTGCCGCACCGATCGCACCTAAAGGGTTTTGCGCCCGAATGCCACGTCTTATTGTGCTGTGTTAGATAGCACGCCTTATTAAAGACCTTATCACACTCGTAACACTTATGCACGGTGGTGGCGACGCTTTTGGACTTGACTTGGTTCCTCTCCGTGAGCGGTGTGCTTACCGTCGAGGTGACAGACGGCGAGCCGCGACTTTCGTTCTCAGCTTTCGCACTCTCTGGGCTAGCCGGAGATTTCATTTGAGTACCATAATTCTCTTTGTTTGCGTAATCCATTATATCTTCAATTTTTAAAATTTGAATTTGGCCATCAATGGTTTCATCCTCGCGCTTAATTGTTTTACCGCCAACCGGGTAACTATACGGATAAATAGCAACTTGTTCCGGACTGTAACTTATCATATTATCTCTTGGAGTAGCACGTGGTGAAAAACTATAATCATAATCCATTGATTGACCAGAAATATCGATATTATTATATTGTGTTGGAGACTGTATCGGATCGACGATAATGTAACCTGCGGTTGACTCGTCAGAAATAATTTGACCCCCCACGTTAGGCTGCGATACATAGTTTGAAACATAAACGCTGAAGCTCTGCGTTTGAAGTTGAGTGAAACTCGGCAAGCTTCCTCCCGCAGGTTCGTTACACGTTTCCTGTTTCATAACATCGACTGCTTCAGGTGTTGATTCACCAAAAGTAGCCTGACTGGCTATAGGCAGATTGTTGATAGCCATATCCATAACGTGGGGGGCCATCCCGTTTGGGTAACTCGGTGCTATAGTCTGCTGAAAATTCTGACCCAAATATAATGGGGTGTGCGTGGGGTCCGGAACCGAAGGCGCCAAAGGATCCGTAGACCTCGGGCTGTACTGGTTGACACCCAAATGACTGAACGGGGGCAGTGTGTGCGCCGTAAGAGCCGGCGTACTCTGAATTAGAGGCGGAGTTGAAATATTGCTGGTTGAGACTGATAGCAGGCCCCTCATATGATGATTTTGAGAAACAGAGGGACCTGCTTCCCCGTTTGGGGGATTCCCAGCTGTAGATATTGCTACACCTTTAGTACCTTGCTGACTACTATCATTCGGATTCCCTATACCTGGTGGTTGACTACCTATATTAAGTGGATGTGACCCAACTTGATGTTGTAAAGGGTGATTAGCTAAAGGATTATTACTGAAATTATTATCTAAATTACCCTGTTGAAGATGCGTGTATGGCGACTTTGACTGCATGGTGACTACGCGATGAGAGCGTTCGAAGTTCTGCGCTGCATACGGCGACTGAAGCGCGGCGTCATCGGCGCTTCGCCCGTCGTCGGGTGGTACCGGGCTCTGTGTGTTGGAGTCGGCTTGCTGTTGCTGCGCTCGTGCCTGCAGCGAATCACGACTCGGATGGTGGTGACTGGAGATGGGCATCGTTGCTGGATCCGGTTGCCCCGACGATCTCACCGCATTTTTGTGTAATGTGGTGTTATAATGCCTCTTCAAGTGTCCGGAACTTGTAAACCATTTATTACAAGCAGTGCAGTTGTATGTTTTTGGTCTTCTTGCTTCGTTTGATTTCCAATTAGCACCCTTACCGCCGATTGATGGCAAAGTGGATGAAGTTGGGTTAGTGGGTTGGGTGCTGCTTATTTGTGGGGCAGCAGATGAGTCATACGGCCGATAAGGTGGTTTCATATCTGAATTGGAAGGAGTTAACCCTGCATAGTCAGACAAAGGAGGCATTTGAACTCCTGTATAAATCTTCTGCTCAACGTGCATAAATGGTTTTTGTTCGTGATGGCCAGGGTGGAACTTTTCTTGTGAATAAGCAAACTTTTGATCGGGGTGAAACATTTTTGCATCTGTTGTATATTGTTTTTGTTCGGCGAACATTTTCTGATCTTTGAAAAGTGACACATCTCCGTTTATTTGTGGATTACCGTATAACTTTTGAGTTTCCCATGGCATCATTGGTACAGTTCTTGTGTTAACTTCACGCCCTGGCTGAGGAGTTTCTTCATAAGATGGATTAGGCTGATCACCTTCATTTCCTTGGTAAACTACTTTTTGTGAATCGAGGTCTAATATATCGGATGACTCTTCATGCTCTTCTTTGACTTTTGCGCTGTCGTTAGGATATCCTGTATTGTTATATTGTTTTCCTGGAAACTGTTGAAATGGCATTTGAGATGAAGCTGAAGCGTTTCCAGCATGGGCTGAATTGCAGTGTTCATTAAGTTGTACAGCAGAGTCGCACACAAAGCCGCACTTGTCGCACTGGTTTGGTGAAGGGGACGGCGTAGGCTGGTTCAGCGGCTGACCATAGAGGGGGCTCGATGATGATACTTGTGACACGCGATCTTGCATATTATATGGATGGAATCTTGTCGGCTTGTGATATTCTTGATTATACTGCGATTGTTCCCAATTTATTTGTTCAGAATGTTGGTTTTGTGAGAAGCCTGAATGAGAATAATTATTACCGAACTGTGTTCCTGGTGAGAAGTTAGTCTGGTCAGGGTTTTGGTAAGGCGATGGAGCGCTGTGGTAACTCTGTGGTGTGGCAGGGTGAGGGAACTGAGTTGAAGTCTCCGGTGTAGCCCGCTGCTGGAACTCTGGGCTGGGCTTGGTGATCATGCTGTCACTAGAGTCAGCCGGAGCCGACACTGTTGTTTCGTTCTTCACTTTTGTTCCGTTATTATTTTCACTGTCATTTTGCGAATTTTGTGTGCCCCATTTAACGTATAAATTTTCTTTATGATATTGCAAATGTACTTCTAAAGAATCAACAGTGTCTAAGTATAAATCGCAAATCTTACAATGGTAATCCCTCGACGGTAAAGTCGACGACACGGCGCTGCTGTTAGCCATTTAAATCATCAATCCAATGGAGAGCACCGTCTCCTCCAACGAAAAAAAAATAATAAAAAAACCGCACTGTTAGTGTAGACGTACATGTAGTCCGCGCCCGAGATCAAGCGCTACAGGTTGAAGTCATGGCTGCGGCAGTCGCGACTTCCTCGCGCGACTTACACTAAGGCGATGTTTTCGAAGAAAGTTTTTCGCGGCATTTCCGCGGGCGGGCGGGTGGCGCGGCCACGTGCGCGCAGTAAACACTCCGCGCGACCTCACACGCTACCGACAACAGACCGGCCACACTCAGAACGATGTATCACGAAGTAAGTTATTGTTCCAAAAGTTTCATAACCGCAGTCCACGACAACTTATTGCCACTTAGAAAAGTCTTAATATTCAATGTCTTTAAAAACTAAAATCACAGAAAGGTTTGCGGCGTGATAACTTGGCACTTGTTTGTAAACCCGGCGACGCGTCGTAGTTTGTAGTGGAGATGGCAAGCACGGGCAGACACGCGGGTCACCCGGGTACGGACGCTGCGACCGTTTACAAGCAACTGACAGCCTTCCCGAAGTCGCCTTCGGGGGCATGACTTCAATAACAATTCGCAACGTCGTCCCCCACCGAGGCGTGCGTGCGAGTGAGAGCGACGCGCGGTGATGAAGTTATCGCTCCTTCGTCCTTATAAGCGTCCTTAGTGCAAGCGAGACGGGCGCCGGGGGGCAAACGGGCGCGCGGGGCGAGGCTGGTCCTACTCTTTCTCAAAATTGAAATGCCCGGTCGAAATGTCCGGTGATGCTGCGTCCGAGTGGGACAGCGATAGCACCCACCCTTACGATGCGGGCGGACAGAGCTCTGCGACGAATTTCTATAAATTTTAAACCTCGTCTTATTTTACTGTTGCTGGACCAAGCGAAATACCTAGTTATAGACACTTCCGAAGATTATTTTATATGGGTCATATCATAATGAATATGAAACTACTAACTAGTAATACAGGTTTTATATTTTAAATGATATGAATTAGCAGATAGTATGTACAAAAACTAAGGAGCGTGAATAGCCAACCTCGATAGCTATTATAATGATACAAATATTTAGCTGCTATGATTATTTGGTGATTTTAATGTAGTATACGGCATATATATAATTGATAGCTTTATTAAATTTTAATGATAAAAATGTAAAAAAATACAAAATATCTTGCAATGACAATGAAATTGCTCTATGTTGTTTACTAGATTCTATTATATAATATTTAAACTGAGAATTCAAAACAATTCAACCTTTACTGGCTATATCAAAATTATGTTTACAAGAAATGTTGGTAGATAAATACGTTAAATCAATGTCATTGAGCAACGAGCTAGGAATTGAGAAGACGTTAGATAGGATGCCTTAATTTCTAGCACGTGAAGTGAACAGTCTAGGGACTTGCTAAACATTGTAATAAGGGCATGGATGGCCGAGCGGTGCGCAGAGCTGAAAATTTTGCATCGGCCGGCCGGCGCAAACTGGGGGAAGGGGTCTCAATTTTTTCTAAGCACATTTCTCTTGAAAGTAGCAATGTCAACTTGGTTAACTAAAGAGCTTATTTTTATTTTTAATGTACAGAAACAGATAGCTTTGGGGATAGAGAACATATAGATAAAGAGTAGATATTCAATAGTCAGAAATTCTTGGCTGGACCGGGGCCATGCAAACTATGAGGGGAGCCAAAATCGATTTCCTCGGACCACTCCGATCGCTTCCTACAGCTTCCACACCTCCCTACGACTTTACACTGGACCTCCCGTTCGCCTGTTTATGTTTAGCATTTCAACTAACCCGCTTTAGTCGTGTGGAATTTAAATGTTCTAAATTGTTCTCTTGTTGACGGAATATTATTCTTGTCACAAATACCTAATGGTAATTGAAAAACACCCAGTATCTATTAAGATAACTTAATAAAAAAAAATAGTTTTAAAATATAATCAGTGGAGGAGACCCTAGGTCCCACGGTTAATCCACACAAAGGGAAATTAGTGTCTGGAAAACAGCAAATAGAACTGCATACACAAATTAAGTACCTACTTCATAACTACGCCTGAACCAGGAGTCAAACGCAACAAATAAGTATACAAAAAACTTTCAGAATTTTTATGAAGAAAAAGTAACTTCTTTTTAAGTTTTATCACTTATTTAATTTATTTTTTTAAGAATAAATTTCTTTTACAATAAGTCTGTATGTAAGTAAGTAAAGTATTGTAAAAAGTATGGATAAGTTATAAGTCATATTTATTCATTATCCTCATTTGAACATTAAACTTTATGGTCTCTCTTGGATTTAACATAAGCACTTATATTTATTGTTTAGAAGGAATTGATCTGAATGATTTACCTTTATTTATTATTATCATAAATATTTTTTACTTTTATGATTTATGATTCGGAATGCTAATTTTTAAAATTCAACCTATATTCGAACATGAAATCAAGTTATTTTTGTTACAATCTTCAGCAACGAAAGAAACGGTATTTACGTACGTAATGTACGCTTGTTGCATTTTACGTTTCATGCATAGAAAAAAATATGTAGACAAAAATTATACAAATCTCATAATTAATACCTTTTCCACTCTATCGTCTGGTAAATTCGATTTTATTTTTAAATTCCTATGAACACTATTTACATCAGTGCGTATTTACAGCTTCGTTAATTAATTGAGATTATAACTTATAAAATATATATTTAACATATTAAAATAAAAAGATGCTAGATTCTTGTCTTTAACATACCTAAATAAGAATTATAATCCAATCCGTAGCCTTTAGCAATGGTACAAAATGGTGACCTCTCTTTCAAAAACCACAGTGTATCTAAATCAAAACGCGAATTCTTAAAAGCCCACAGAATTAAAATAGCGCCGACGAAACTTCTAATTGGAGAACTTAGTTTTAGTGCCACAGCTGCCTTCTTTATAGCTTTAGACGTAAGGTCCAAAATCCGATAAAAGTAAGGACCGCAAATTTGCTCGAACTCTTCTTACTTTACATTGCAATTAAAATAGTGAAGAAATGTTACAATGTTTGTTTCGAAATATTGTTTTATTATAACTACTTATTGTTGAGATTTGTAGATTGCTAAAGCGATCAATAATAGGACTTGGGTTCAAATCCTAGTAATAATGGATAAGTTAAACTTGCTTACGAACTATGTCTGCAAAATGATACATTTGACGGCAATAGAAATAGAAAATATATCAGATACTATAGACCCAAGAATGGACAATTTGTAAAAAAAATCATTTTCATTGAGCCATATACGAAAGTCGTCAAATCGATTTCTTCTTGTGTTCTAAAGCGGATGTCAAAAGTTTTTAAGTTCTATTTTCAAGCTCTAGGCACTAAAACAAAGCACAAGAAAATAACAAAATTTTGAATTAAAATATCAAGACAACCTACTTGCATCTAATTGAGAGTACCCTATTTGCTAAAACATTATAATATTAAATGAAGTACGAATTCGTTTTTATGACGTAAGGTCATTAGTCAATCAAGAATCGGCCTACCTGATGGTGAGTGGTTTCCGTATAGCCCTTGGATACTTGCAACACCAGAGGTATCACTTGCGCGTTTTTATATATTTTTAACGGGGTAAGTCTGGGCCTTCATCTCACTTTTTTATATACAAACCACGATAAATGACTCAACATCACCTGATGTTTATTAGGCGACGACAGCTAGTGCAGTTCAGACACTGCTCTAGCCGCCTCCATCTTGCCGGCCCAAAGAAGCTTTTTCACGCCCCTATTGAAGGAACCCATGTTATAGGAAGGAACACATGTGCTGGCAAAGAATTGCAAGTTCTGGTCAAGATGGACAAAGAAACGAGGTACTAAATGTCTTTGTACGTGATGTTGAGGTGGAAACAGGGAATTGATGACTCTTAAGACCGCCACGCGTGCTCCAGAGTAGGAAGAGGGAAGGTCGGATAAGGTCAAAAAGCTCTTCAGAGGACTCTCCGTGATATAGCCAATAGAAGGCGCTAAGCGACGCAATGTCTCGACGCAATTGCAGAGGCTCAAAGTTGTTCGTGACCTCTAATCGCCAACGATACGGACAGCACGACGCTGCAATCTGTCCAGGGTATCGAGGAGGTACTTGGCGGAGCCATCGCACAAGTGCGAGCAATATTCCACGCAAGATCGAACCAGGTTTTGTAAAGCAGGCATAGTAGCTCAGGCGTGAAAAATCGACGCACCTTGTTCAGGACACCGAACTTTCGTGAGGCTGTTTTGATCACGGTTTCGATATAATTCCTCTAATTCAAATCGTAGCATATCTCCATACCAAGCAAGTTGATGGAGCCCTGTGCCGAAACAGTAGTGCCCTGAATAGAGGGAAGGGGAAGGAACGGCGACATTTTGGCTAATAACGGGCACACATGTGCTTTCTTAGCATTCTACTCAACAAGATTGTTAGTGTCCCATTCAGAAGTAAGATACTCTCTCACACACACACACACACACTCTCTCTCTCTCTCTCTCTCTCTCTCTCGGTTTCAGCGCGCCAAGTCGAACCGCAAAGCGCATCCATCTGCGAGGACACGGATTCTTCGCTCATGCAGGAAGCCGGAAATCCAGTTGCAGAGCTAAGCAAGCAGACCGTATGCCGGGAGCTTGGAACGAAGAGCCCTGTGCCAGACCCGATTAAACGCTTTGGCATGTCAAGGCTAACAGCCACTGACTCACCCCGTTTGTCAATAGCTTCACCCCAGACATGCATTAAATACGCTAGAAGATCGCCCGTTGACAGTTTCGGTCGTAACCCGTACTGTCGATCATTAATTACTGAGTTATGGTGTAGGTATCGGATCAGCTGGTTGTTTAAGATCCGTTCCATGACCTTACAAAGTACTGAGGTGACAGCTATTGGGCGGTAGTTAGCACACCTATAAGAGAGAGAAAGACGGTATAGCCGCGTTAAGACGGGAGACAACTCCGCTGCGCATTTTTTCAGTACCTATTACGCTGGGATGCCATCAGGTCCACGGGCTTTCCGGACGTCGATTGACTAAGGCTCCGCACGTACTACATCATAGTGCCTGATACGAATATTATCGGGCATTGTGTTGCTACAGTGGAAGAGTGTTTTTGTACTCGTACGAGAGCACATTTACAGGACCTCTGATAGCCAATTTCGTGCAAAATTCTTAACTTCTTTCACAACCTGAGCGTACATGGAAGAAAGACAAAAAATAGATATCGTGTTTATGGGCTTTTTAAGGCTACCAGCCGGTTGGTACAGTACATTAAGAATTAACAGCGTTAATAAACTAATATTAATTTGTCTTTCCATTCTATGCTTACTACATTAACCTTTAATAGCGTACTGACCAACCAAAATCTCCTCGTGGTCTGTTATTGAGCCGTGGTTCTAATTAGCAGACGTTACATCAGTATTCACTCTGGGACCAAGTAAAGTAATTTTAAAAGTAATAAGTACATACAATACAAACATAAAGCCCGCCTGATAATTTAGTTAATTACCACAATCGATAGACGTACCCCTGGTGTTGCAAGTGGCCATGGGCTACTGTGACCGTAAAGTCCATAGGCTAAAGTGTAGATGTGCTTCATTGCCACCTCAGTGGTATAAAAAATTTACAAAATAACCATCCGAAACAACGCTTCAAGATGAGACCTACTGACTTATTCACCGCAAAAGAAAGGCGAATAATCCAAATTTGAATGAAAAATACCACTATTGAATGCTTTGTCTTCTTATAATTACCACGGGTCCTCATATTCAATGGTTCGGTTAAGGGATTATGAGCACTGCTTATATTACTTAAGTATCTATTGTTTTACTGAGGTAGAAAAGATGTTCTTTGATTTTCACCGACAAAAATATAGTCGTACTTGGAGTTTCTCTGAAAATCAGAAATATGTAATAAAGCAGTACAACCGGTGAAAATCAAAGATCCTTCTCTGTACAAGATATATATTTCCCAGATAAATAATTATGTACTGATATTTCCAAAAGGTGTTCTTTTTTATTTCCATTTCTGTGTTATTTGGTCTTTATGAAAATAAAATAATTATTGATTCTCGAATTTTAATAATAGTGACACTATATTTCTATGAACCAGTGTAGCTAAAGTTTTGATTTATTGTTTTTGTCGTCACCACCTAGTATACCGACGTGGGAACAAATTATAAATCACACTGACTTTGTTATATTATTATTATTATATTCATACAACTATTTATTTACTGAAAAATAATAATAAAAAACCTAACAATTTCACATAGCTTTGGATTGTGACAGAATGTTGATAATTATGCCCTAATAAAAACCTAGCCAGTTTTTAAAGGACATAAGTATTTAGGACCATTTTAATCATAGATCTACTGATCTTTTACAAAAACAAAACAAATATTTAGTTTCTATAGCAGGGCGATATTAAATTAAATACCAAATAGTCAAATACAGAACAGGTATCCTAAGATTGATATCATGTTTGAAAGTCACGGGCAAGGCTGAGCAATTTGTAATTTTGGTTGCCGCGCCAGTAAAATAATATTTCAGAGGATTTTAGTAGGGTAGGGATTTTAGTAGGGTATTAGATTAGTATGTTTTGTCCTCCAGCTCGTAGTGATACACACTTACTATAATATAAATTTATAGAGTAGGTACTACTCTGCTTGCTTACCATAGCTAAGTAGTTTTAGGAAATATTAATAATATTTATTATTTTAAAGTAGGTAAATTCTTCATCAAAACTTTAAAAATATAAATATCAACCAGAACGAAAACTACCAGAGTTACTAATACTACCTGAAAAACTTTTTATGGCATGTTACAGAAAAAATAATGTGTAAAAATTTTAGGCAATAGTTCAAAAAATACTAATTAGGATAAAATAATAAAATTAAAGCAGGTACTTATCTCCTAGAAACACATTTTTAAAAACACTAAAATATGATTGTTTAAATTTGTTTTTGCACAATTTTTAGTGATAACTTTCTAAGATCAAAGCTAGATGGGTGACTGTCAGCATTTATTGTTTCCTACTATCGTATCAATATCGTATCGTTTCACTAAAAAGACTTAGAAAAGCAATAAAAAATCATAGGAAAGCAAAAATCCGCAATTATGCACACATAAAGTACTTTCTCATTCCAGCTATTTTGATTTAAAAACCAAACTAACCAATCGATAAAAAAAAAATATGGGACCAAATGGCAACTATCAAACAATAAAAGAATCACGTCAATCGGATCAGGGGCCTTACCACCATCTATAAAAAAGCGATCCATATTCTGCTCGGTTCAGTATTGGTTCCTAAACTGCATCGCTGTCATAGTCGTCGTAGATAGCGTCGTAGTACGAATTAACGATTCGGATTCTACTCAGTTTTGGTCCTAAACTGAGTAGAATCGTTAATTCGTACTACGACGCTATCTACGACTATGACAGCGATGTAGTTTAGGAACCAATACTGAACCGCGCGGAACATGAATCGCTTTTATAAAGATGGTGGTAAGGCCCCTGAGATCTCGGCGTATAATCGGTGTACATACGTAGAACAAAAAATAACATACCAGCCGAATAGAGAACCTCCTAGTTTTAAGTCAGTTAAAAATAGTTCTGTGTAAAAATAGTTAGGAGTATTTTTAATTTTTTAATATAGATATCTGGTGATACATATTGATCCGCCTCTGTGGTGTAATGATTGAGACCATCTACTTCAAATATCAGTCCGAGATTCAATTCCTTCAGAATTTTTCTGCTCAGGTTAGTTGGTGGTGGGACTTTTCTAAGTCCGCCTGGCTAGCACCGTCTTATTTAATTCAACCGACATAACATTATGTTATCAACATTTTTGGATCCGGAAATTAATTGGAGTTAGCCTGTTCCTCTGTGGCTGAGGAATCCGGGTGTAGCTCCCTTCCATCTTCGGTCTTATCACTTCCCATCAGATGAGATGACGGTCAAGAGCTACACTATTAAGAATCAAACCAGCCAACATCTTAAAAATTCTAAAAACCATTCTTTAACAATTCTTAACCGGTTTTGGTTTCTCATACGTAATTTTAAGTAATATTCTCATTTAATGTATCAAAATAATAAAATTAATGTCTTCGAATATGTAAGCTTTATATTCCCACATCAACGATTATAATAATTACGTACTTCATAAACCACAAAACAACGGCCAATTATGATATTCTTAGTCATTTAGAGAAATAAACGTAGGCACAGTGAACAAAAGGACAGTGATTGTAATTTGTAATGAGTTGAAGCCAACATGGTATCAGGGGTATCTGGGGACTCATTATTCTAACCTCGGAGAGGCGTAGCATTTTGGGCGCTCGGTCTCGATTATGGAAACAAAGCAACTATCGCCATGGTCGATTCCGGGATGGGTCTATCAGAAATTTGTTATCTCGAGCTCCTCCGCGCTTCGGAAGGCACGTTTAGCCTTTGGTCCCGGTTGTTACTACAACCGCTTCAACCCACAAGCCCGCATTGGGAGAGCGTGGTGGGCAGTGTTATGCCCCAGACTCCTCATTTGAGAAAACTCCCATGTAGGGAGGCCTGTGCCCAGCAGTGGGACTTAAATAGGCCGGTGGTATTGATGACGATTATTCTTACCAACTTCTATAACGTTACTATCGCTTCTCGTATAGACAGTAACGTTGGTAACGGCGCAGTTGAGATGTATTGGAAGCGATAATTGCTCTCGCGTACTAAGTAAAACAGTATAATATCAGTATTTATGTGACACCAACTCTCAACATAATTGTTTATAATAATAATAAACTTTATTTCAAAATAATAACAAATACTTATATGTAGATAAAGTTTTGCGTTAACAACTGTAGAAGTCAGTGACTGTGTCACAATTATTAGCGCCCACCTTATTATAGCTATATAAGACATTATTATAAACCCAAAATAAAACTTAAATAATATTTATTTACTTACATAACTAATAGGTTGGGGAAAAAGTTTCTTCGCATTTTTTAAGAAAATTCAAAACATTTTTTAATATAGTTTATTTACATTTAACTAAAGTATGTAGGTACCATTTTGTTCGATAACTTTTTGCCATCTTGTAGGTAGGGACATGATCCCATTGCTATAGAAATTTTGGGTCTTCTGATCAAAATACCACGACAAGTGGTTTTGGCAGTCCTCTCGTGATGTTAACCTGACACTGCCTAGAGAATTCTGAAGAGAGCGAAACAGGTGGAAATCGGAAGGTGCTAGGTCAGGACTATACGGCGGATGCATTAACACCTCCCAGCCAAACCCCTTCTGTTGATTAATTCCGGCCGCTTTCTCTCAACTTCTTGCTCTATTCTCATCAGTTGTTCGCAGTAGAGTTCAGAATCGATGGTCCTGCCTGGTGGTAACAGCTCATAATGAATAATGCCCTTCCAATCCCACCACACGCACAGCATCACCTTGTTGCGAGTTAACCCGGGTTTCGCCACGGCCTATAAAGCCTGACCGGCCTATGATCACGACCTCTTTCGCACGTTCTTGTCGTACGTGATCCACTTTTCATCACCAGTTATCAGCTTCTTCAAAAATGGTTCGGTTTCATTGCGTCGTAATAAAGAATAAAAAATGAGTACACGGTTCATTAGGTTTTTTTCAGTGAGGTCATGGGGTACCCAAATATCGAGCTTTTTTGTGTACCCATTTTTATTAAATGTGCCAAAACTGTTTTGTAGTCAATTCCCAGTTCTTCAGCTACGTCGTAATACTGATATGCCGATCTTGCTCCAGTTTTTCAAAAATGGCATCAATTTTATCCGTAATAGGGCGACCAGAGCGACGTGCATCTTTGACATCAAAATTTCCGGATTGAAAACGCTTAAACCAAATTTGTGCTACTCTCACAGACACTGCACTAGGTTCATAAACATCACAATTTTTTTTCGCGGCTTGCGTTGCATTTTTACCTTTTTGTAGTAAAATTTTAAAATGTGTCGAATTTCTTCATTAGATTCTCTCATCTTGACAGTACGAAAAACAAATGAAAAACACACATTTTCCTAATTTGAATTTGGGATTATCTTTTTTTAAAATCTAAACTTTTAATGAAACCAAAACCAGCCAGGTACAAATAGTACAGCCAAAGAGATTTTATTACAAGTTCATACATACTATTATGCGAAAAGACTTTTTCCCTAACCTAATGTACAAAAATTAGGAGTAAGTATGAATTATTTTAGCAAAATCGAAAAATAACAATAAATTTATCATGTACAAAGTGTTTTTGTTGAAATCCCATAATTTTAGGGTACTAATGAGACCATAGAACAGAATACAATAACATAATTATATTTTTTTTTCATTATTAGCTAAGATACAAAATAATTCCACAAACCTAAGATTTTACGAAGTGCGACGTTGTCATTCTTAACGTATTGAATGACAACGTCGCACTTCGTTTCTAAAAAAATGAAATCAATGTGTGCGTTCGTAAATTACCAATCCCGAACATATTTCCGAAAACCATTTTACCAACTAATAGATCCCATAGACTTTTTCACTTTTTTAATAAATTTTCATCGAATGAACTGTGTAGACCAATGCACGTTTGACCAACGCATCATTTGAGTTTTCTGCAGTTACCCAAATGAATCCTCATCCACATTCCACATTCTGTTTCAGACACGATATTTTGTGTAAGTGATGCACAACCCTGATGCGTTTCGAGTAACTTATCGCACACATAAGAACTCGTTGTATTCTACAGTTTGACAAAGGCAGCCGCCTTAACGACTACATTCATGCAAAAGTCCACCATAGTACATAGGTAAAAGGAATTAAAGTTCCGTGGCTTTTCCTTTACGGGATGGTACGGAGACGTAAGTACCGCGCGTAATATTGCGCCGATATATTCAAGTACGTTTGGCAACGTCGCAAACTAAAGACTCGTAATAATAGCGATAAATTTTAAAGTATTTTCATTACAAATGCTGTTATTTCTGAAACTATGCATTTTGGAAATCATGTTGCATATACTTTTACATTATTTTTATTCATAGAATATATAATAAATAATATAACCTTAAAGATATGGGATATCAACAAAATCACGTTGTAAAAATTCTGGGGCTACCGTAAAGTTATTTATTTTATTCAGTCTAACGGTTTGTTCAGAGTTCAGACTATGCCGTAAATTGTGGAACATGTTTTTTTTTTTTTTCAGGTCCAGTAATCATTTTTATGGACACCTTACAATTTAGCTATACTTGATAATCATAGTATAACGCTTGTTAAATGTGAACATGTCCATGTTACAGCCATCTGGTTAAATAAGCCACTTGATTGGACGCCTAGGCAGTTCACTAAACATCGGGATCCCATGAAATACCTAGCCAATAGTTAATTGAACTAGAACCACTCAACACTTAACAATTTGGCGTATTGAAAGTCACCTCAATTAAACGCCTAGGCGGATCGTCTAGTATTAAGTTTTTTTGTGATTGGTAGGGTCAAGCCTATTTTTTGACCACTTATAACAAAACTGATTTTTGTTGCAAGTGGTTATAAAAAGAACCCTAAGCCTACAAATCAAACAAACAGTCAAGAAACACAAAAGACGTCCAAGTAGGTAACTGGATAATTTAACCAGATGGCTGACACGACGTTCAGCCATCTTGTCAAACGTTGCGTTTAATGAATTGGCTAGTTGCATATTGTCTATCAGCTAAATCATTGAATGCAGCCGTTTAATTAATGACCTAGGCATACAATTAAGTGGCTAATTTCGCCAGCTGGTTGCGACTCTATACTATTTAAAAGTCCGGAGCCGCAACCATTCACAATAAGTGGCTAGAGCAGTTACTCGGAATTGTCGCGGGATCGCATCCTGCCCGAGGACAAAATTTATTTTTCGAGTTTGAATATACTTTTAATAAGGTATCGTTCAAATGTATAACATAATGATTAAATAACACTATGAAAATATTTCAAGAGCTTCTTAACCACTGATCACCATATCACCAGATAATATAAAACAATTGAAGTTTATTTTTGGTACGCTGGAAAAAAACATTGTCACTATAATCATATAAATAATGACTGCTGCTTTCGCAATCTGAAATTAAATCATAGACATTTTTAAGAGAAATTTTCAGTACGTATTTACTTTTCTTAATGTTCCAGCATCACATAAGTCTTTGCGTTCATAAAAACAAGAAATGTACTTAAGTTTTGTTCTTTTGTTCATAGATTTTTTTTATTAGATATACAACTATTTTACGGTTTTTTCTCGGATTTAAATCCGACTAATTGAGTCTTAGCAGCCATGGTGATATTATGAAGACAAAAGCACTTTATTTTTTATTACCTTTTTTCTTATGATAAAAAGTTTTGTTTATTGACATTAGACACATGAGAAATTAGTTTTTACGATATTACTAAGAATACGACCTAATAATAAGCTTTAGTTAATGTTTCGATACTTAAAGCGATACTTCGCGATTATTCCGCACTTTTAATAAGGACTTAGTTATATTTCTTCTCTCATTGCTGTTCTTGTTTTGAAATATTTCAGAGTTGATTACATTAATCAAATTATTTACAAAAGCCAAAACATGGATTGAATCATATTTTTTTCTCTTTTTCCGTTTTATAAGAAAACCTACTTTAAACCCAAACTAATATACTACTAGAATTATTCTCAAAAGAGTTTTTACACAAATTTGAGCGCAACGTTTAACCAGATGGTTGAACGTCTTGTCAGCCGTCTGGTTAAATTAGTCATCCAATGGGGTGCCTAGGCAGGTCGTTTAAATCGAAGAACTTTTGTGTGACTGTTTGAGTGATTGGTAGGTTCAGAGTATTTTTTTAATGACCAATTATAACCAAAACGATATCGGTTATAATAGTGGTCATAAAAAAACCTTGAACCCACAAATAAAACCAAAACTCTTCGGTAAAAGACGATCCTTTCAATACGCCGAGTCGTGTTCGTGTAAGTATACGAGTGTGAATTTACTATGAAATCTAAAATTTATTGTAATTTTTAATTATTAGAGATTATATGTTTTTTTATGATATGACTTTAAAATTGTAATATGACTTTAAAATTTCTAGTAATGTTTCTATTATTGTTGTAATATTGTTATAATTATATTCATAATTGATTTTTATATAACGATGACTAATTGTGTAAAATTTGCCATTAGCAGAATATGGAAATAGCCACTTAAATATTTTTTTTACCACCAAATGATGTACCCATATTTGCAAATGAAAAAACTTGAATTTGAACTCGTGAAACGTTAAATGAGTGTAGTTCAATTAACTATTGGCCTAGCTAGACATTTGATTGGATGCCGGCGTTGATCACCGGGCTAGGCATTCAATTAAGCGGCGAATTTAACCAGATGGCGGCGACATCTGTATTTTTCGTCACACCCAAAACAAAGTTAACAAGGTACTTATTGCCATTATGATGCATTACCCCACATTACTTACGGCTTGCCTATACACTATGACGTAGAGGTCACATTGACAGCTAATTCTATGAACGCTGCCGTTTTAGCCAATGATTACAGCAGACCTGTTATTATTTGGCGATTACTAATAACAGTATTATGCTGTCTACAAACTGCATGCTGCCTGCAATGACCCCTAACGACCTATTCTTTGTTGAGATTATTCTGGCAGTTTTTGTTAGAATGACCTATATCTAAGTCACGCGCGCGAAGCCTGTCTGTTTAATTTAATGTATATTATTCTCAAGCAATTTTGTAAAAGACTAAGATTAGCAATGATTTAATCATTTCTTAAAAATAGATACTGATTTATGATCCAGAGCAAAACTTTGTGTCGGTCTAAAAATGTTTATCAGTTTTCAAATTGGATTCTCCGTCACACTGTGTGCAGTAAAGGCTAAAATGCTAAGTCAAAATACTCTTACTTTTTAATATTTCTGACTAAGAATTAAAGTGACTAATAGTGATATGTTCATCAAACTCATTTCTTAAAATATAAAAATTGACACATTTAACATCAAATGTCTTCTTTTCTATCACATTATATTTAATAATTTTAAAATAATGGTTTTCAATATTATCTTAGATAACCATCTTATAGCGACTAATGGCCGTTTTCACTAACCATTCCCTAGGCTTAGGTGACTCTTAACGACATTTGTCTCTTTCTACCTCTAAAGTCTATCTAAAGACTGAGATAAAAATCGCTTAGAGACACTTAACGCTAAGCAAATATTAGTGAAAACGAGCATTACTGTACACAGTCTTTCCATGTAGCATTTTGTGTTTTCACCTGTATTAAATTATTAATGTTACCGATACTTATGTATCGGTAGCATTCTATGGATATACATGAAATCTTAAGTAAATAATATTTTATCGAAAAACAGCTACTCTCAGTATCTACAGTCTAAATTAAGGAAATCAAATCAATAGGTAAGTACTTTAGTACTAGGTAAGTTCAATATCAAACATGGCTAAGGTCCCTTAGCCATGTTTGATATTGAACTTACCTATCATCCTATCATAAGGCAAATTGGTCTAAAATACTTACCTAATAAACTACTAACAATTGCTATCTAATTGTTTAGTACCTACCTTAGAATAAATGAATTTAGTTAGAATAAATGTATTATCTTCTTGGAAATAATATGAAAATTGTAGGTAAGTATCAAAAATATTCTAAAGCCCCAAGCTTTAAGAACTAAACACGTACAATTTCTGAATTTCAAAACTTGTTCGAAACATTCCGTTTCAAAAGCAACAAATAGTGTCCGAATCGCGCGACGTTGTCAAATTTACACGAGAGTGCATTGAAAAAAATGCATCTAGCAACATCGCATCCACCCCCACAGAGAGTGCTCTCGCACACAAAGGAGACTTTAACAGGTGTTGAAGCCAAGCCGTACGCACACATACACAGCTCTAATAGGCTAGTTCTCGGAAATGCACCACACCAATGAATGCTAGCGCTCCTGCTTGAACGATCAAGAAAAAAATCTTGGCACCCACACAGCTTTGGGGATACAAAGAAGCGCCTGCGCGTCACATTCGTTTCGCAATTTCGAGTTATGCCGTTGAAAAAGTCATGGTGTTTTTTTCGTTTAGTGGAAAACTAATTCAGAACGTGATGATGAGGCTACAATGGCTCATATTACATTGACATAAAGATTAAGGTTGATAGTGAGAAAGTTGGGTTTATCAAGCACAGTGATTTTAATGTTAAATTGCCTTGTTTGTAGATTATTTATCGAACTTCTAAGTTAATAATATTTTTTTAGTAAAAAAAATGAACGGATACAAATGCTTTCAAAAGGTAACACTATATCATTGTTCATGATAAAAGAAAGTTTTCCCGAATCTTCTGAAACATAGGAAGTATCCCTAGATTATTTATCGTAAGATTATTTTGAGAAATTTACACCTGGTAAAAAAAACAATAACTCTAGCATTATTGATTTCATCAAATTTTTAAAGTCAGGGCGCGAGTCACAAGCGTTCCTTTAGTACCTATACTAAAAAAAGTACAAAAGTTTCACAAAACAAAGTAATTCGCACAACGCGAAATCATCTTAGATTTCATATTTCACATAAAATCAAAACTGTATATTACCGTTTTATGACCAAGAAACATTTTGTTCTCAATATTAATGAATCAACGATATACGACAGATAAAACAAAAAAGGATGTTTTTTTACTATCATCAGCAGCCTATATGCGTCCCACTGGCTGGGCACAGGCCTTCCTACAAATGAGGACCCCTATGTGTTTCATGCTATATTCAAAAAAAAACATAAAGCTATTAAAGTGAGACAAGTGTCAAGTGCAAAATATTGCATAAAAAATTTGGTGTTTATTAAAAATTCAGGTAGATTTTTTTTCCTTATTAATTTTTTTGACGACCGGCTGGCCGAGTTGTCTGTACCCCTTGCTATACGGGCTACTCGGTCAAGAGGTCCCGGGTTCGAATCCCGATAGGAGCAAATGTTTATATGATAAGTACGAGCATTTGTTTACGAGTCATGGATGTTTATATGTTTATTTAGTATATTTCTAATATTTATACATTTATTATTATTATTATTTCTCCGTTATCTAGTATCCATAACACAAGCTCTTCATGATGCTTACTTTGGGCTAGATAATAGGTGTGAGTGTATGAATATTATTATTATTTAAATATCTCTGCGTTATTTTATCGATATAAAATCAACTAATTTAGTTTTTTATTCAAAAAATATATAATTCTGCATTGAAATATTTCCTTATGTCAACTCGGCTGGTTAATAAATCATAAGAGATTTCCTTGAAGTTGCGGTTTTTCCCAGTCTTTCACGCTTTCGTATATTGATCCCGAAAGATTTTATATTTCAAATATTTAAGTACATACATTAAGTGCAAAACCGTTGAGACTTTTTAAAACACTAACTAAGCTTCGTAAATCAAAACAAAGCCGAGTTTCACCGAATTACGTGAATCAGGCTATTCTATCGTGATCAAGTAAGGGTCGATAGAGATAGGGGTGCATCGGAATGCAGTGGGGTAAAAAAAGGATTTACAGTTACACCGGGGTGGTAGAACCGGTTTGACGAACGCCAGGCTTAGTGCTACGTTAGAATTTGGTGGATAATTAAACTTTTTTGAATCAGTTTCCGTGAGTAACTTCACAGTGTTTAGACTGAGATTCTTAAAGTTTTCTACGTATTATTTTGGTATTGGGTAAATGACTATCGATGATATTTCTTTTTGAATATCGAATTTATTCAATAGTAGCAGTTTTGCCATGAAAATTTGATAAATTATACGAATGTCTTTGAGAAGATAAAACGTTGTGGAGAAGGGGATGATTATAAATATCTACAGACAAATCTAAGAGATTCTAAATGACGGTAAACATTAGCATGAGAACTCCAAAACTAAAGATACAGTTACGGTTCAAAGTACCAACTAAACTAGTAAGTAAGTATATTTTAAAAAGTGTAACTCGAAAAAACATATAAAATGCCCAGGTGGGCCGTCAGCTTGTTTGTCATCTAGTTGTATAAAAAAAAATCCTAAACACGAACCTATCACTTTAATAAAAAGCTTTTAACCTGAAAAATTTGTCTGCAAAATCTGCAAAAAAATATTAAGTACACATCTACCCGACCGCTCAGATGTTATGTGCTTTCTTTGCGAAATCGTAACTCTCTTGGATCAGTCGACTAAACAAAGGGCTAAATTTAACTATAGACCAAATACAATTCAAAATAGTATTCTTATTGTAAACACGACAGCACATCAAGTATAACAGTAGCACTACGAAAGCCACCTATATTGCAAAAGATATAAGGGCGAACTGTTACGCTTGATGTGCTGTGGACTATACATCTTAACACCTATTTATTTGTATTGCAATCAGTAATTTTTGAGTGCAAGTAAGTCGTATTTTATAATTGCTCATTTAAGTATTTCCTCTATACAAATACCTAGGCACAGTTAAATTGATCCATTCGCATGTTTAAATCTATAATTTTATTTTATTTAACGACTGTTTCATAACCACTATCGTGGTGGTATAGTACCTACTAATTAATTATATAAATGATTAGTTTGTTTTAATTTACAATATCTTTAATCAGATAAAGTTTAGGTCTTGAAAACACATTAGAAAATGAATTCAATAGTTTAATAAATTCACCTGCCGATGCCGGCCCGGATTTCACGGAAATGGAATGATCATCAACCGAAATGAAAAAGCAATCAACCGAAATGAAACAATTATAATATTAATACAATACAAGGACAAAAATTAGCACAAGAAATCTATTTACTCTATGGTGTAATTAAATATAATACAATTTGCACACTTACCAGTACTCAATCAAAATTGTACTAGCTCGTTGTATGACAAGTTATACCTATACAGGTAAATTAAAATAATTTTTTCCTCTAGAGTTGTTCTAGGCAAAATTATTATTGATAAACTTTACGTCACCGAAATGAAAGAACACTTTATTATAATGCTATGACTATTCACGATTTAAATAAAAGTTATTATTAATGGTGACATTAATAACAACTTTTATTTAAATCGAAGAGGACAAGCGAACATGACTAACCAGCCAGATAGAAGAAAGCTTTCAGTATCTACTGATGTCCTTCAGAGGAAATGCCTCAGGCCATCGAGTAAACCTGCCAATTACTGTGAGACAGTATCTGAAGTCAGAAGACAAATAAAACGGCTTCACTATGTCCAGATGAATGTGGGAGAACCTTGAAAATGGAACGATAAAGGTGAAAAGTGGTGAATTTTGTTCTACGAGAGAGATAGGTACCTACGCTGAAAAATACTGTGAGGACAACTACCAAAATGAATCATTCGGGGCTTATCTATTTCTTCAATATATCTTAATTACCAGCAATTCTAATCAAAAAAATAATGGCAATCATTATTATTTATCCGTTTTTTTCTACCCCTTCTACCGAAAAAATTTGAGAACTGGGACGCGATTCTCGTTTCCTTCGGAAAAACTCTCGGACTCGAGTATAGATAGGTACTCTTCGATCCCTTTTTCGACCGTAAATCTCATAAGTCGAGATTGTTTTCTTGAATCTCCTATTCTCACCACTAATCGAATTACACCTCGAGTTCTAGCACAGAATACATATTCTACTGTGATAATTGTTGCCATTATAAACTAACTTACTGTGAGATGCGTTTCGTTTCACACGTTCCATCTGGTTTGAAGACGGTTAAGCAGCATCTTTTTTGTAAAATGTAACTATTAAATGTTTTTAAATTATAAGTTCAAATTATTAGATCATAGCATTATAGAACCAAAGTAGTAAGTTAACCAAACTATTTACCTAGTTATCTTTTCCATCTAATCTAGATGAGTTCTATCAATTTTATCAATTCTATAGATCAATTGTATTTATCATATTTATCAATGTTTGTGGTAAATATTTGTTTAGTCTTTGTTTTTTATAATTTAGCGACTCCTAATATTCAAATTTAAGTTGAATTAAATGATTTCTAAAATATTAAGTAGGTACTTAATTTAATTAAAAACTAATAAACTAAAGGCTATTATAAATAATCTGCATAGGTAGGTGTGCTGCCATTTAAAGGAGATAGTGAAAGTTTCTATGAGATTTGGGCCAGCTCCCATCGCCTTTTACGGTTAAGATATTTTAAATTCGAAATCTGTCTCGACTGCTTCCGACCACTCGAACCAATTCGAGTAGCTTTCTTTCGAGAAAAGTCGAACTCTAGATTATCAGAATCGCGCAGCTTGATTAGAACTCGATTAAAGTTTGAATTCGAATTCGAGTGTATGAGAATTGCTGCCATGTAACGTTCAGCAATACCGATTTCATTCATGCCGCGTAAATTTTGCTGTTAGGAAATCTACCCATAGGTATATTCCTTAGTGGGGGAATATCCATAGTTTCGCGGCATTCCCATTCTTTCGGACCATTTGGGACACGTGCACAAGTATTCCAGCGTTCGGCGCGTTTCAGGGAATGCGACGAGTGCGTTCAGATGCCCTGCGTTAAAAAGAAACAAGTCTGTTTTACCACTAAAACAGACTTGTTTCTTTTTAACGCAGGGCGTAATCAAGAGTCCCTCCCACACATGAACAGCCCCCATGCGCCTGTGGGGAGCTATGAAGGCTTTTCAGACTTAAATAAGGTGTGCGTTAGACTACTAGTTTCCACCGACTTTCCTGTTTCATGAAGCAGTTCGCTGTGTTGGGTGTGAACTAATGTGAGGGGAAAGGTATATTGGCAGGCATAACATATTTTGTATCCAGAATAGGTACCAGCGCACCTGCAATAGCAGGTAATTTTCCTTACATATATTGCAGGTTTCTATAGGTAATTATTACCACTTACCGTCAGATGGATAATCTGCTTGCTTCAAAATCATCATTATCATCAGCCTATATACGTCCCACAGTTGGGCACAAGCCTTCCTACATGAGAGAAACACACGAGGAGCTTGGGCCATAACACCACGCTGGCCCAATGCGGGTTGGTGGAATAAAGCGGTTGCAGTAACAACCGGCACGGGACCAACGGTCTAACGTGCCTTCCGAAGCACTATTGACCCATCCCAGTGTCGACCATGGCGAAAGTTGCTTTGTTTTCGTAATCGAAACCAGAGCGCTCAAACCACTACGCCAACTAGCTCATTAAAAACTTGTCGATAACTTGTACTTCTAATTATCTTTGTGATTACATAAAATTCCTAGAATACAATAGGTTTGTTTAATGGAAACGTAAAAATAAATATATAATTAAGTAGGTATGTCTTATTTTTTTATTTCTATCCTGGTTTTGAGGTTAGTAGTACAGTCAGCATCAGAATTATCTGAGCCTTCGCAGCGCCCAAAAATAACTATGGTGTTTCAGAAAAGCAACCGCATTACTACAGAATTAGAATCTCCTTGCACAAGTTCAAGATTTGAGTGATCCTATAAATAACCTTAATATAAATGTCTATAGGTATCATCATCATCATCACCAGCCTATATACCTACGTCCCACTGCTGGGCACAGGCCTTTCTACATGGAAGAAACACATGAGGAGTTTGGGCCATAATACCACCACGCTGGCCCAATGCGGGTTGGTGGGTTAAAGCAGTTGTAGCAACAACCGGGACCAACGGCTTAACGTGCCTCCGAACTTTGATTGATCCATCCCAGGACCATGGCGATAGTTGCTTTGTTTTTCGTATCGGAATCCAGAACGCTGAAACCAATACTCCACCGAGCTTCTCACGCGCCTCTATAGGGATAACCAAAGCAAACAACATAACATTTTAGTGTTTGATTCGATTTTCTGAAACAGTGCAGATATTTTTGATCACTGTGATCTGAGAGCTCAGATGATTCTGATGTTGACTGTACTAAAGCACGCGTCATGTAGTATTCGTAGTGCACTAACTACCGCACAACTACGGCAACGAAATGTACCTAACCCGGTCACGCCATACGCGGTCACGCGGTATTTTATATTATTTAGGCAATATAGGCAGATCATTATTTTGATATGAAGTTCATTAAAAGCAGGCTTATAACGTAATACAAGTTTATTCCACAAATAAAGGTGGGTCAGTAGGCAGGCACCGCGCATTTCTAACGGTATGAATGAAAAGTACGCCCAACGAAGTAGGACGAAAAAACTACTATAAATCCATTTTACGTAAAAATTAAATACTCCCTAAAAATATTTGAACACTTTCCAAGGGAATATTAATGAGCGGGTATAAGGTTCGGAACCGTTCTGCTTTTAAATACGATATGTGTTAAATTTGGACAGATCTCCCGGAGGGTGGCTGGTCATCAATTTGGCGGAGGGGCGCGGGGCGGACTGTGCTCAGCCTCGTCTAACCCCTTATTTTACATTTCACACTCCGGGAAAATCGTTAGAGAAATCTGCGTAACGTGCATGTCCGAGACGTACGCACACACGCACCCGTGTCCGAGCGCCCCCACCCGCCCCCCTTCACCCTTCTATTATATCGACGAAACTTCAAGAAATCCTCTCACAGTACCTAGTCACGTATGTAAATCAAATTCACATATACCTCTTCATATGTAAACTATTTGTAAGACGTGTGATGTGAAATGTAAGATCCTTCGCATCTCACTAGTCTGCAATGTACTCTATGCACTTTCAAAGTTCTGTAAAAACTTTTATGTTTTATACGAAGGCTGCCAACATTTTGTTCATAGGCGATTTTTAAATTAAGTTTACAAGACATAATAAAATTATGTAATGCACCTTATCATTTAAACAGATACATGGGACTAAGTTATTTAAAGCTGTACATAGACGTATTTTAATTAGAAAGCGGCAGTGGAGATACGACGGGTGGAGGGCTGTGGGGGAGCGAGCGAGGCGATCTATTGAAAGATGTCGCCGCAGGGCGAGCCGAGTGGTCACATACATTATTACCGTACAATGTCACTATGCAAATGTATGTGGGAAGGCTTTGTGTGTACGCTACGCACTTACGCATACGGGGCGGCGGGAGTCGCCTCCACATAATCCGAGGCTCCGGGCGCGCCCGCCAAAGATGGCCCTACGCATGTGAGTGTACACATGCAGCACTTTCTCTTGAAGCTCGCCACTGGCTTTTAAAGAGGGTGGTGAGGGTGGCAGGTGCGGTGGTTCCGAGCGGGTGACCGCGGGGCGCGCGGCCAGCGCCGGCCAGAGCCACGCGAGCCCGCCGGCGGCGGCGCCGCTCCCGCGCAACAAGTCCACCTCGACACCAGCCCAGCACCAAACATTCACAATCAAACTCATCTTACAAACCTACCCGTACAACTTCCGATAAATAGCAAAAAGATGGACATTAAAATCGAGTAAGAAACGGCCAGCGTACAAAGGGGGCGCGGGGGCGGCCTCGTTTAATTGAGTGTACTCAGCGCCCTCGCCAAATGATACTCCTCTGTTCCCGAAATACCTATAATAGATGTTAATTAGAACGCCGCTCCGCACGGTGCAAAGAAAAAATAATAATTTGAACAGGTCGTAATTAGAGATGTTTACATAACTGTAAAACAAATATTTTTTTAATTTTAAATATTTTTTCCTCTTTTACCGGTGCGAGGTCGGGTTTAAGCATATTTATTTTCCGCGGAGTTTCTCGAGGCTACGAGGAAATCTGAAATTACATCTGAAAGATGGTTTCTGCAGTTAGCTCGTTACGAGCGCCTCAAAAAGTCTCGGGCGAGCTTGCTGGTGCTGCGGGTCCGTGACGTCATGTCGTGCGTCGAAGACAGTCTCAAGCTCGAATGATAAAATCGAGCGATGCCGGGGGCGGGCACGGCTCGTTTGAATCGAACGCACGTCCGGGCGCCCCCCGGGGTGTGTAGTGGACTTTTCGCTCGGCTTGATATATATTTTCCATTCCTCCCGGTGTAGGCTGCTGCGGCGGCGCTGCTTCGCATTTACATGCGGAACTCGGACGCCCGGCGCCCCCACTCGCCGGTGCCCCTATCACCATCTCGATCAAACTTAATTAAATTTGTTATCATGTCACATTCATTACACTCTACTTGCTGAGCTTAATGATATGGTCTCGTGGTGGAAACATTCTCTCCTTATCTAAAAAGTACCAAGCCACGTCTTACAATCCATCGCTATCAATTGTACCTAATCATTCGTTTTTTATAGGAAGTACGGCAAATGACCCAACCAACACTGTCTGATGAGAACCGGTAAGAAGAGTCCAATAATGCGAATATAGTTAGTCAGCTTATCTTACATAGATATTTCGGACAGATATTATAAGGTCCTTCCTTTACTTATTTTAGGTATGAGCTACCAACCCATTGATATTTTCAATAAACAAATTTTATTGATAGTTTTCTGTTAAGTACTTAGAATAACGTTATTAAGTCAGTAGAATACTTATAAGTTGTATTACTTTAATTACTGTTTTCCCTTATTTCTCTTTCTCTTTCATGGTCAAAATTTTATTTTTATCAATTGACATGCAAATAAATTCTTTGCTAAAACGTAAATCTAATATGATGTAATAATTGAGTGTTTTCAGAGTACAATTTCATCTTTTCGTGACTTTCACATTTTCTTTGGTCTTTGTTGAAACATACCTACCAGTGTTTTATTGCGAATGCCGTCTTGTCTAGTGGATTGTACCCCTGTCAACTAAACCAACGGTCCTGAGTTTGAACCCCAGTAGGGGTAGATGTTTATTTAAAGAGTAGCTACAAGATTTGTTCATGAAGTTTATGGAGAACGGAAATTTCTAATATTAAAATACATATTATTTTCATAATACGAAGGTTGAATGTATCTAATATAGTATTTTTGCTAAGACCCATTAGAAAAGCATTTAGTTAAATTATTTACCTATATAATGTTAATTGACCTCTGACTCTATTGATATTTTTAATACTTACCCGTTAAGTATTATTTTAAGTAACGTTCCGTTCTTTGTATGTCGATCGGTGTCAAAGTTTAGTTATTCGCATAGTTTGGACGATTTCCAGGCTCAAGCAAGTGATTCTAATATTATTGAAAGTAGTATTACTTTTACATACTCTTTATTTTACTGAAAAATAACAATATAAAACTACGTACAGCAATAAATGTTGAACTTGTTGGTATATTAAATATTCTCCGTGTCTGTGACATATTTATTTCCTTGTAGTATTTAACGTTATTTTCCTTAGTAAGTCAGCTTGTGACTTTCCATTAACATAAGCGATCCCGAAAAATAATGCACGTAATCCGTATAGCTACACTACAAAAAAAAACATAAAAGATTATGTAATATTTTACTGATGGGGTCAGACACGCCAGACAGGTCTGATCTTTCTAGGGACACAATACTTATGCCTCATAAATAATTGTTTTAGGGCCGATTTTTTAATGACTCAGTTGTTTTTATCCCAGGGAATCATTTTGACAGTCAACTTTATGTGGATATTCTCCTCCATAAATAAATCTGAGGATTGAAAATCGGCCCTGAATATAATATACACACTTCATTAGTAAAAATTTGACTTCAAAGTAACCATTTATTTAATAGGGTTGTATTCGTATTTTGTTATTATTTGATGAAGGGCTGTATTATATGCTCAAAGATCGTATTTTTAATCAAAAATATGTGCATTTTCTTATATGAATAAAATAAGTAGTTGACAGGCGCACCCTTATCTCAACGCGGCTAGGTACTTTTGTACGATAATTTTATTTTATTGTTGTTTTTGAGCCAGTCCAGCGAAGACTACGAATTTTCGGAATCTGTTTGAAAGTAGCCCTCAACTCAAAGATTTTCACGTGCTAATAAGTATGCTTGCTGTACCTAATTTATGTTAATTTTAATTTAGTAATATAAGTTTAAGTGTGCGTATGTATGTAACAATGAAATTATTAAAAAACATCAAAACTTACTTAAATGATTTATTAATTGTCAGATATTTAGAATTCTATATAGATTAATTGTCACTTACATAAACTTATATCTAGGTGTAAAGTTTTCAGGACTAATTCCACCATAGCTCAAAATGCTTACGAGATACCTACCTATATTAAACGACCAAGTTGTATTTGTATCAACAAACAATATCTACGAATAAAACTTCCAAAACAACTGAAATTAAATGGAAATATCTTTATTCAATTAGGCCCCGAAGAAGCACTTTCGAATCGTCTCAAGTCCAATTTGTATGTCTATCACAAAAAAATCGTGTTAACTATCAATGTGAGCTCGGTGGCGAAGTGGTTCGAGCGCTCTGGTTTCGTTTACGAAAACAAAGCAACTTTCGCCATGGTCGATCCCGGGATGGGTCAACCAAAATTTCTAATTTCGAGCTCCTCCGTGGTTCGGAAGGCACGTTAAGCCGCTGGTCCCGGTTGTTGCTGCAACCCACCCCCGTGGTGGTGTCATGGCCCAAGCTCTTCATGTGTTTCTCCCGTGTAGGAAGGCCTATTGTTGTAGATATATTTAATTATTTATTTATTTTTTAATGTACACAAAAACAGCTGAAAATAAAATTTACAAAAACAGTGAGTGAAAACAGGGAGTGAAACACAGATGAGCTTAACACAAAACTGTGTTTTCTACCAGCAAACTTTGAGTTCAGAGAGAGATTTTGATGAGGTGAGGTCAGGTAGTACGTGTAAAAAAGTAAAGTTATACATAATTACTTAATTAATATAAATACGTACGTATCATACATACAATACGTAAATAATATAAATACAATTCATACCTATAAACATAAGTTGACAAAATTTATATCTACGGAGTCAGAGGTCACGGGTTTGACTCCCGGGACCAACAGATGTAAGTATGTGCGGTGAACGCGAACATTTCACGAGTTATGTATATAAAAACTGATATGACTTCAGTTGTGCCTATGCGGTATCCAGTAAACTACTTCAAGTTGACGCGACGCGAGTGAAGCGTAATTTATATCTATCTGTTTATAAAATTCAAAGTCCTGACTGGTTTACTGACTGACTCACTGGCTGACTGACTGACTAACTGACTTATCTAACAAAGCACAGCCTAATCCGCTGGTCCTAGAGACGTGTAATTTAGAGGGTGTGTTCTGTGTTCTTTGTGAAGTTAAGTATCCACTAAGAATGGTTTTTTTTTTAAATTTCACCCCAAAAATACTAATTGTAATACTCTATGAAACTTTTTACTCGCCACGAGAGAGAAAACTCAGTCGAGAGAAAGCTGGTACATAGTCTTCAAACAAAGTTATGAGACACGTGTATCACAGCTTTTTCAAAATCATCCCTCAACAGAGTCAAGTAGGACTTCGAAAGAAAGATAATAATAAATTGAGCAAATAAAAAGCACTACGTGGATGACAGAAATGATGAACCGGCATTTAATCGTTGAAAAGTAGCCCAAATCCTATTTAAGCCAAATTCTAAAATGAGGAGCTTCTAGGTTCCACTTGATGTAGGTAGTAGGGTGTAGGGCTGTGTTTCGGATTTAAGGGAAAGATAGCTAGTGTTATTGCGGGACATGGACGGCATTTCATCTTAGGCTTCAGGATAACAACACACCTGCAATATCAAGTGGTTCCCTGTTACTGCAGGTGTTTATAGACGGCCATAGCCGCTTACCACCAGGTGGGCCGTTAGCTTGCTTTGTCATCGAATTGTATAAAAAATAATGTAAGTTCACCGATTGCTCTCTCGATTGTGGACCGATATTCAAAATTATTTTTATTAGATAAAGTATGCTCCTGTGGAGGTCCCATTGTCACCAAGTCAGGGTCTGATGATAGGATCCCAGGTAAACCGAGGGCCAAACTATTTTTTTAAGCTATTCAATTGTTTGCGTATGTTTATCATCATCTTATATCAATGAGCTGGTGATGGAAGCAAACTGCTTAACGTTTAGAAGTTGGAGGATAATTCTTTAAATATTAGGTTGGCGAAAAAGTCTTTCGCATTATAGTATGTATGAACTTGTAATAATATCTCTTTGGCTGTACTATTTGTATCTGGCTGGTTTTGGTATCATTAAAAGTTTAGATTTTAAAAAAGATAATTCCAAATTCAAATTAGGAAAATGTGTGTTTTTCATTTGTTTTTCGTACTGTCAAGATGAGTTAATCTAATGAAGAAATTCGATACATTTTAAAATTTTACTAAAAGGTAAAAATGCAACGCAAGCCGCGAAAAAAATTTGCGATGTTTATGGACCTAGTGCAGTGTCTGTGAGAGTAGCACAAATTTGGTTTAAGCGTTTTCAATCCGGAAATTTTGATGTCAAAGATGCACGTCGCTCTGGTCGCCCTATTACGGATAAAATTGATGCCATTTTTGAAAAACAGTAGCAAAATCGGCAGATCAGTAGTTACGACGTAGCTGAAGAACTGGGAATTGACCGCAAAACAGTTTAGACGCATTTACAAAAAATGGGTACACAAAAAAGCTCCATATTTGGGTACCCTACGAGCTCACTGAAAGAAACCTAATGAACTCATTTGTGATTCTTTATTACGACGTAATAAAACCGAACCATTTTTGAAGAAGCTGATAACTGGTGATGAAAAGTGGTCAGGCTTCACAGACTGTGGCGAAACCCGGGTTAACTCGCAACAAGGTGATGCTGTGTGTGTGGTGGGATTGGAAGGGCATTATTCATTATGAGCTGTTACCACCAGGCAGGACCATCGATTCTGAACTCTACTGCGAACAACTGATGAGATTAAAGCAAGAAGTTGAGAGAATTAATTAATCAACAGAAGGAATTAATATTTCATCATGATAACGCTAGACCTCACACATTTTTAGCCACTCAGCAAAAATTAAGAGAGTTTGGCTGGGAGGTGTTAATGCATCCGCCGTATAGTCCTGACCTTGCACCTTCAGATTTCTACCTGTTTCGCTCTCTTCAGAATTCTCTAGGCAGTGTCAGGTTAACATCACGAGAGGACTGCCAAAATCACTTGTCGCGGTATTTTGATCAGAAATCCCAAAGTTGCTATAGCAATGGGATCATGCATGTCCCTACCTAAAAGATGGCAAAAAGTTATCAAACAAAATGGTACCTACATACTTTAGTTAAATGTAAATAAACTATATTAAAAAATGTTTTGAATTATCTTAAAAAATGCGAAGAAACTTTTTCCCCAACCTATTATTATACGTACTTATTGACGAATAGTTAAATTCTTTCAGGCTGTTCAGTTGAGGTGATGATGGAAGGCAAAACCCCGTAACGGTAAGGAGTTAGATGATACTTTATCAGTGTTACGATACGATAGTAAGAAACATTAGTACAAGTAATATAATAATATTTCAATCAGAGACTAAGAGACAGACAAGTCTATAATGCTGCCGGTCACCCATCTAGCCTTTACCTTGAAATATATCACTAAAAAGGGTTTTTTTGAGATAAGTACCTAACTACTCAAAATTTATTTCCCATTAAATCCCTGACGAAAAAAAAGGATTGTTATAAGTTTGACATATCTGTGTCTGTCTGTGGCATTGTGGCTCCAAAACGAATTGTCCATATTTCAATTCGATTCTTTTTAACGTTGACGCTATCGAGATGGTTCTTAGCTATTATTTATAAAAATCAGGTGTTTGATGACTATTAGCCCATTTTCTTCTTAATTTTAAATTTTGAAAACTGCTACTTCAGTGGTATTTACGAGACATGCTGACTTTTAGCTGATGCTGTAGCATTGAATTTATAGCAGATATAACGTGTTTGGGCTTATATGGTTTCAATGAGGTGTCATATGCCTGATATCCGTATCAGGCAATGTGATGTACGTGCGGAGCTGCAGTCAATCGACGTCCGGAAAGCTAGTGGACCTGATGGCATCCCTGCGATAGTACTAAATAAATGCGCAGCGGAGTTGTCTCCCATCTTAACCCGGCTATACCGCCTTTCTCTCTCTTCTGGGTGTGTGCCGGAATCTTGGAGAGAGGCCAATGTGCAACCGGTCCCCAAAAAGGGAGACCGATCAGACCCCAGCTAACTACCGCCCAATAGCTGTCACCTCAGTTCTTTGCAAGGTCATGGAACGGATCATAAATAACCAGCTGATCCGATACCTAGAAGGTCACTCATTAATTAATGATCGACAGTACGGGTTTCGGCCGAAACGGTCAACGGGTGATCTTCTAGCGTACTTAATGCATGTTCTGGGGTGAAGCTATTGATAAACGTGGTGAGTCACTGGCTGTTAGCCTTGACATTGCCAAAGCTTTTGATCGGGTCTGGCACAAGGCTCTTCTCTCCAAGCTCCCGGCATACGGTCTGCCCGATCAGCTCTGCAACTGGATCGCCGGCTTCCTACATGAGCGGAGAATACGCGTCCTCGCAGATAGATGCGCTTCGCGGTTCGTGTCAGTGAATGCTGGTGTACCACAAGGCTCTGTTTTATCCCCCACACTCTTTCTTCTTCATATCAATGACATGCTTCCATTAGGCAGCATTCATTGTTATGCGGATGACAGTACAGTGCATGTGGGATGTTACGGTCGCCCAGGGGCTGGGCGCGCTGAAACCGAGAAAGAGAGGGAGAATCTTACTATTGAGCTCAACAGGGTGTTGAACCTCGTATCTGAATGGAGATCTAACAATCTTGTTGAGTTCAATGCTAAGAAAACACAGGTGTGTGCGTTTACAGCCAAAATGTCGCCGTTCCTTCCCCTTCCCTCACTTCAGGGCACTACTCTTTCGGCACAGGCCTCCTTGAACTTGCTCGGTATGGAGATATGCTGCATCTCAATTCCAGAACCTACATCGAAACCGTGATCAAAACAGCCTCACGAAAGTTCGGTGTCCTGAACAAGGTGCGTCGATTTTTCACGCCTGACCAGCTATGCCTGCTGTACAAAACTCAGGTCCGGTCTTGCGTGGAATATTGCTCGCAATTATGGGATGGCTCCGCCAAGTACCTCCTCGATGCACTGGACAGATTGCAGCGTCGTGCTGTCCGTATCATTGGCGATGTAGAGGTCACGAACAAACTTGAGCCTCTACAATTGCGTCGAGACATTGCATCGCTTAGCGCCTTCTATCGGCTTTATCATGAAGAGTGCTCTGAAGAGCTTTTCGACCTTATCCCACCTTCTCCCTTTCTGCTCAGGAGCACGCGTGCCGGTCTTCGGAGTCATCCATTTAATGTCTCCACCTCAACATCACGCACAAAGAAAAGCACCTTTAAAGAGGCGTGAAAAAGCACCTTTTGAGCCGGCAAGGTGGAGGCAGCTAGTGCATTGTCCATTTCTGCATTAACTGTCTTCGCATATGGACTCTCCTTACCGCTTCACATCAGGTGGTGTTGGGTCGTGGTCATTGCCGTGCTTTGTATAAATAATAATAAAAATAATAGATAATAACGAGGCAAGGGGTTACTTAAAAAAATTTAATTTTATACGGTCCGGCCTACATAATAAGTTTGACGTTTCACTTTCCCTGTCGGTCCGGCCTACTTATTAAGTAGGATGCCCTGTCTGTCGAACCCCCTTATTAAGGTTGATTTTGTATCTTTTTGTATCTTTGGTTCTATTCCATCTATATCGTTGAAATTTGGTACACAGGTTAAGTAAAGTATACAGATTAAATAAATCGATAGATTAAAGCAATAACATGATTTGTATTACACTTCCGTACGTTTTTTGGCGACCATTTTATTTTTCTCACCCGTTACACGTCTCACTCTTTATTCTTTTTCTTTTTTTTTCTTTTTTTTATGCTTTTAAATGACCGGAACCTTATTAAATAATCATGGCAATAGAATAACTCGAGTTTTTGAATTAGATTTCATATGTTTTAAATGAATATTTTCGTAAGAAAATGAGAAAGTTGTCGGTCACGTGACCATCATTTTTCTTGCTCCCGCCGCGCCGTTTCTCAACGATTTCTCTAAGCAAATAAAGCAAGTCTTAATTATTCACTTGAAAGTATAAAGAATCGATTCCAACAATCTATATGGCTGTATGTGGTATAGTTTTTCCGTTATGAGCATTTGAAATTCTCCCGCCAATTTGTCCGCCGTGGCGCGCGGAATTGTAATGCTTTTAGTATGGAATATTGAACATATAGGTGTGTACTTCTGTGTTTATTATTGTAAGGAATAATGTAAGGAAGAAACTTAACACAATTTACGATGGTAAATTGTTTTTAATTTTTGAACTATTACGTAATTAGTACAAAAAATTCGCATACCCTAACTTTAACCTACAATCAACCACATTTCGAGTAAATACAAGTATACTAATGTGTATGCATTATATTTAGGAAATTTTATGACGATTCCAAATATATAACTATCTAAATAGGTCTATAAAATAATAATAACTAATATTAAATATACGTTTTATGTTTGTAATATACCTAATCTCATCAATAAACAACCATGACCCGAGAATAAATATTTATGTTTATTAAACAAACCTTGGCCCAGGACGGGACTCGAACCCGGGCCTCCTACCACTCGATTAGCCCGTCGTTTATTTTAATTAATAAGTACCTATAATATTTATTAGTTAAAAGTACTTATTAATTAAAATAAACTTATCAATATGTTGGGATATAATTGTTTGGTCTTTAGCATTGCCTTACACCTCGCATTAATATGTATTGTACTGATACCCCGTTTTGACTTCGCGTACCCAATTATTCCTAGTTTGTGCTCGAAATCCGCCCGCCCCCGTCGCCGCCGCTCGGACGCGCGCCCTCCATAGCCCACTGTCTGTATGTAGGTACCTACTTTTACACTGAACTCTGAGCTCGGATTTACTTGTTTAAACTCGGTCGTACGTTAGTTGTAGGGCAGTGGGAAAATATTATACCTACAATGCGTCAAGCCGCAGAATTACCCTCTGAGAGCTTATGACAATTGTGCCTGGAATCTGTGGCTTAAAAGGTAAAAAAATCTTAGGCAGGTACAGAATTCAATTCTGTGTGTTGCATTAAAAATCTTAATTAATCCTAGAAGTAATTATATATTTACGCCAGAAAAATTAGTATTCTAATTACGGCTACTAATTAACTAAGAAGATTTTGCTGTGCTTTACATTTCGACTTTTACTCGGTTATATTTGGGTATTTCACAGATTAAGAGACAAATAAAAAAAAACGTAAAAAAAACTTTACCTTTGTAGGTAAAGTAAGTAATTCCTGTTATTTATATAAAGTTGTCGAAGTCACCTCTGTCAAAACCAACAAGTGCAACAAAATTATTTAAATGTTTCTTACTCCATTTAGGGTACGGTTCGTGAGAAATTGGGATCATTCCTTTTTAAGTAGCGGCAGTCACACCCACACATCACAGGCATAGTACAGTCAGAGGGCAGTATTTACAAAAAAGATTTTATTTAATTTCACAGAAATGTCGTAAATTATAAAATAATTTACCTATCAGTATGTACCTCAATTAATTTGTCAAGCCACGCAAGATCAGCACCGCTGGTCTTATGACATTTAAAAACCAATTGTATTTAGAATCTGCGGCTGCACAGGTTATAGTTGTTTTGCAAGAAATGAACTCTATAAAGATTTGCATTCAATTTTACAGGTAAAATAAATAAAATTTACTATGAAAGTATAAATTCAAAGTTAAATTATTATTCATATATCGATCGTCATTCTTTTATCTGCTGTTCTAGTTTGTTATTAATCTAACTACTAATTACATACACAGATCTGCATTCCAAACCTAATTAAGGTTTAGAATGTCTATGTCGCAGCGGTCTGGTTTAATTAGCCGCTTAACAGGACGCCTAGGCTATTGATTAAACGCCGACATCCATTGAAACGGCTGAAGGACAACTAGCCAAGTCATTGAGCACAACGATTAACCAGATGGCTGAACTTTATATCAGCCGTCTGGTAAAATTAGGAATTTAATTGGACGCCTAGGCAGGTGGTTTTAATCGAAGAGATTTCTTGTGACAGTTTGAATAATTGGTAAGTTCAATGTTATTTTTATGACCATTTAGAACCGAAATCGTTTTGATTATAAGTGGTCATAAAAAATAACCCTGATCCTATCAACCACAAAAAATCTTTTCAGTACAAGACTATCCACCTAGGTATCTAATTGAAGGGGCCTTCAATACGCAATGTTGTTAAACTTTGAGTGACTCTTATTTAACCAGATGGCGACGGCATCTATATCTCCATTGTGTTGTGATTTTGAGTAGGGGGATTCGTCTACTATGTTATATCATCATAAAATTTTCCGTGATGACCGTGTGCTTGTTTGCCAGCAATTGCCAGCCGTATTTCATTAAAATGGTTTGTTCTATACTTACCTGTGAAATGTTGTGTGTAGCAAATAATTACTTTAGTAAAATATGATATTTCATTTTATTCAATATGTTAGTCTCAAAAAACCTGAAACTCCTTACCTTTTTTGTTCCCTGATCTCATAAATAATTTACCTATACCTACTTATTTCCGTCACTGATGTAGCCTACTAGCTTACAATAACTATGTCTCGGGTTCGGGAAACCATTGGAATCATCCGTAATTAAATCTAAATACCCAATGGAAAACATTTATCACTTATTAACTTCAGGCGAGATACAAATATAAGTTACATAAGTATTTAAATGAAATGCGCCGAATATAATGAAACATTCATCATCGTCAGCCTATACATACACGGCTCAATGCTGGGCACAGGCTTTCCTACATGGGAGAAACACATAAGTAATGGAAAATTGCTAACGTATATTAACGCACAGCCTATACCGCTAGGCCTACGGATTCAAAATTTGGCACACAAGTTTCTTATGAAGCGTGCACTAAGACAGGATTTTCTAAAATTCGCCCTCTAAGGTATTTCAAGTTTTTTCAGAATTCAAACCCTATAAGAAAGAAATGGGACATGCTTATTTTTGTTTGGTTTATCAGGTTGCTGATTGCGAAAACAACAACGATTTCGAAATCCAACGTGGCGGACGTGAAATACCATTATACCCTATAAGGGTTCTATTCTTATAATTTGAGTTTTAATTTGAAAAAAAAGTGTTACTCCCTTACTCTGTACACCACCGTGAAACGGGTCCAAAGTTTGTATGGGGAAACAAGATTAGTTAAGACTATTTTATTCGGAACTTAATAGTTAACAAGTAGGTATTTCACGTTGTTTCAGAAGTGAAACCCCTAAAGGGAAAAATGGTGTGACAAAGTCTTAAAATCAACACAGGTATTTTTGTAGGATTTATCGGGTTACTGATTTCGAAAACAACAACGATTTAAAAAGCCAACGTGGCGGACGTGAAATACCAACATCCCCTATAATTGTTCATTATTTGCATTTTCAGTTATGGCACGAGACTCACGTAATCCATATAGGTTTTTGAATTTGTATTTGGCGCCATCTACTCTATCGTCGTTACTCGGAACATATAGGCGATTTTAGACGAGAGGAAACTTTTGCTGCTTCCGTAATTAGCAGAATTCAAGATGCTACAGGAAAGTGATTGCCTGCTTGCTTTATAAAAATTACGTTTTTGTCTCATCAGCACTTTCCTCTTGGGCCTATAAAAATATGATGAAAGTTTTGGATCCTTATTTTAATCAAAATCAAATGAAATTAAACAGTGCTGACTTGAAAATATATTTTAAAATTTGGAATTACCCTTTTGTTCTTTTGGTAATGAATCATAATAATTATTACTGCTAACACTGACCAATCTTTCTAAGCCTTACTTTTTATTTTATTTTATTATGGAACACAAACGATGTATTGTACAAAACTTCTTAAGATCTATACTACCTAAGGCTTTGCTCCAGTACATACACTAATGACATGTGTCCACAACATTCACAATTACTAATGTATATATTTTTAAAAGCACGCCTTAAAAAGTCACATGTTTTTATTTAATTTTTATTTTTATTTACTAACTTCTGGTTATATATGTATGAAATAATATAATTACGTATTATGCGTCTAATATAACATATCAATGACACTTTCTTAATTGAGTCTTAAATGTAGTTAAACTATTACCAAATATATCAATTTTCTCAAAGTTATTTTTATTAATGTTATTACAGGTGTTCAACAATCTACTGATAGTCGAGTTTTTTTCCAAGATTGCTGCTTTTCTACGTTCATTAGGAGATTCGAGTTTGAAATACTTGATACGATCCTGATAGCAGCTTCGCCGCAACCAAGACAGATGTCTTACAAACGTTGAATCGACTCAATACGTTACGAATGAGCAGAGTAGAACGGGTTCCATATGACACTTGAGAACTCCAGTATACTTCTAACGAATGTTTTGAATAATAAAATTTTCACTTCTATTCTTCTTTTCACTTGGAAGAGTTGAGATTCATGTTATTATTCTTACACCAAATCAAAACAGCACTAAGATCATTTTGTAAACATTTTGCACCCTGAATATTGTTTACCTCTCTAAATAGTTTTAAGTCATCAGCAATGAGCGAACAATGGCTACCAGAAATACAATTTACAATATCGTTGATAAACATTAAAAACAATTTAGGTCCCAGGTGTGACCCCTGTGGTACTGCTGAAGAGGAATAGTATTCACCTGACATGTAACCATTAACATTCTGATATCTATCCTTTAGGTATGAACAAAACCATCTGTACAATTGTCCTTCAATACCATATAGTTTTAGTTTGGCCAACAGAGTACCATGATCGACCTTGTCAAAGGTACTGGAGAAGTCCGTATAAATCGCATCTAGCTGAGAACCATCATCGACTCTAGCGACTACTTTGTCCAAAAACGATGCAAGGTTTGTGGTTACAGATCTCCCTCTCATGAATCCGTGTTGCTGTGTAACTATAAGACGATCCACGTGGCCGCAGACAATGGGGCAAACTAAAGATTCGAATACCTTTGCAAAACATGATAATATTGAAATTGGCCTATAGTTACTATTATAGACTTATCCCCCTTTTTAAGAACAGGAACAATTCTGGTTTTTTTTCCATATATTAGGAAAAATTCCAGTAGATAAGGTCTTATTAAATAAGTCAGTGGAAAAGCTAGCTCCTTCGCACAATTCTTAGCAAACGCACAAGGAATTCCATCTGGGTTAGGACCTTCGATGGATCGAGCTTTTTCAAAGTTTCCATTACCTCTTTCACTTCAAGTTTGACATAAGTAAGCGGAGCGAGAACTTCATCCATAATTGGATATTCTTTTTTTACATTTGAGGGATTGCTGAATACTGACTACTTCATTACTTATTTATATATTTACACTTCAATTGGATCTTGAATTGTTGCAAATTGCTGCTTGAATCATTGCGCAAGGATAGTCCCGTTTTTTAAAATTTAAAACTACCCCGAATTAGACGCGAGTGAAGCCGCGGGCAAAAGCTAGTAATACATACTTACCAAAGCAGTTTCATTATTTATCAAATAATCTCAGTGAAAATCTTTTAATTTTATAAGAATGACATGATATTAAGATAATACAATAATCGTTATTTAAATTTGCTTTCGTAGCAGTAATGTGAAAGACATCAACGAATGAAGGAATCATTAAAAAATTCACACGTCAATGATATCAATCAGTATGCTCAAGAGCGTTTGTGCTCAAAATGAAGGCAAATTTGGAGCGTCCCTCTCAACCTGCTTCATTTCCTATGTCTGCATAATAGATAAACTTATATACATATATATGTAAATAAGTACTCCACAACGTGTAGTATAGGGCCCGATATATAGTTTAAAGGTATACTTATACATTGACTTGACAATGCTAGCCTCCCTCATACCAGGATGTTTTACTTTCTCTGGACGAGAGACCCCTTAGGCGCGTTCAGGCGCCACCTAGTGGGGTGCCCCCCCGGCCCTTTGACCACCCCGCCCGCCTCACGCATAGTACCGAGCGAACTAACTCTGCTGCCAACCTCTATAAACTCACTCATATGTGTATATATATAGATACTTATTTAAATACGCAATTTCGTAGGTGCCCACCTAATACGTATGTACGTGCATAGCTTAAATCAATTTACCATGTAATTTCATTGCGAATACCTGATTGGATCCAAGTAGACAATAATATATTGGACGTTTGCTATCCTCTAGCGTAATGAAAGGGTTGAGAACATAAAAGCTTTGTTTAGTTCTTTATTTTTATCGAATCTTTTTTGCCCCACTTACAGAACTATGTTGTTAAATGTTAGAAACGAAAGGTATGTCGAACACTTTAACATAATAATAAGAAATTTTAAATTTATCAAAACAAAACTTTTAGCTTATCAAATATCTAACATTTTCTCGGAAACTTTCCAATATCTAAACTAAACCACCATCCACATATACTTACTTACCTACATTCTAATATGGGTACTATGCTTACCATAATTGTCAAATATTCATTCCAGTTTCACAATTAGAAATCATATTTAGGTATTTCTATATTTATGTTAAGTCTGCGTCTTTAAACGTAAATAAGTTATATATTTGAATTGAAAACATGAATGAAAAACTGGTGTCGATTCTGTTTTCATTCTCTAAAAATAAAATATCTACCTCTCTATTTCACTTGAGATAGAATAACTTAGATAAACATCATGTAAGTTGACAGTTTACAATACATCCACTTTTGATTCATTTTGATCAACCTATACAGGGTGGTGCCGTCAATACAACAATAAATTTAAACATGGGCTAAATTAGTGCATAGACATGACATTTGTATGAAATAATATAACATTGGCTGCAGTATTTCATACAATTGTCATGAAATTATCGAATGAATACGATATTTTATACAGGATGGTGCCGTCAATGCGACAATAAATTTAAACATGGGCTATATTAGTCCATAGAAATGGTTTGCCACTTTCAAAAATATCATATTCATTTGATAATTTCATGACATTTGTATGGAATAGTGTAACGTTGGTAGAATTATTGTCGCATTGACGGCACCACTCTGTATAATATATATATATATATATATATGGAAGGTACAAAAGGTTATTCACACTGTAAAATCTACAAATTAAAACTTACATCTGTTAGTGATAAATTCTCACCCAGTATATTGGCAACGACAAGAATAAAATTTGAATTCATCGTCACCCTATCTCTATTAGAAATGTCATGTCAAGTGTCAAGGGATAATCCTAGAATTTCTCGAGATACTTCTTTGATAACATAAAAGATATGCTAACTATATTCTGTCTAAATTTATATTCTATCTGACTAAATTCAACACCTTGATTAAACAAAGAGATACCTACATTTATAATGTGTGTACCTACAAATCTTATAACTTATTACTAAGGACTCCTTTGCTTTTTCCTTTCCTTTATTTTTTCCTATATGGTTTACGATTATGTAACTGAAATCAATTTCAGACTATTCTTTACTAATTAAATTAGGGTTTGGTAGGTACAGTCGACCACAGAAGTAGCTAAAAACTTTAGTACCATGTCACAGCGACTATTGCAGGTATTGTAGGTATGTACCTAACAGTTGCTACCGTACTACATTAACGTCATAGGTATTGTGACATGGTACTAAAGTGTTCAGCTGCTTCTGTGGTCGACCGTACCTATGTTTTGTCATTACTACATCCACCGACTGATTTACCTTTGACATTTTATTCTATCATTTTAATATATCTATATTTGTTTATTAGTAGTCCGCCTTTTTTGATGCAGTATGTGAATTGTATTGATTGTAGCTCAGGTGATTAACGTACCAATTGCCCTAAAGCGGACGGTAAACGCTCCACAAAGGGGTAGGTAGGTACCCTCTCCGCAAAGAGTAAACGATCGATCGGTCGGCCAAGTAAGTTTATATTAAATTAAGTGTTATATCTCTTATTTAAGTAGGTTTTACGATTACGTAATATTTACTATATGTTTTTAACTTGAACTGGCCGTTTCTTTTAGGTTATTCAAAATATTTCTTTTATCTTAGTTGTTGGCAAATTTTGATCAGACAATGTATTTGAAGATTGAGTTGTTTGAAAGTGGTGATATCTCTTTCTACTCGTTACTTCTAAAGGATGCAAGATCCGGCAAGGTAGAGTGGGGTATATACGAATGCGGGGTAACTCCAAATGGGGCTGTATGAGTTCCGATAGAAAGGGACAGAGAGTTCGTGTTGGGCGGCTTGGATGGGCATTGGACATAATAATAATTATGTCTAGCTCTCTCTTAGCCATCAGAACAAGATTATCAACTATTCTATTCTGTCATGACGTAAGTCAGCATCAGAAGTTGAATTAGCACTATGACTGAGACAATTAAACTCCGGCATCCAATGAGACGGCTAAAGGACAACTAGCCAAGTCCTTGAGCGCAACGTTTAACCAGATGGCTGAAAGTCATCTTAGCCGTCTGGTAAAATTATCCATTAAATTGGACGCCTAGGCAGGTCGTTCAATACATCAAGCGGTGTTATCGCACTGAAGGGATGTGACAATTGAAAAATTAATTTTCTCTGGAATCTGATACTTGACGGGTTAAATCGAAGAGTTTTTGTTTGACTGTTTAAGTGATTAGTAGGTTCAATGTTCTTTCTTTCTTCTTCTTTCGTACGGGCGGTTTCCGCAAATCGACGACTGATGCGCCTGTTTTGCGTCGGAGGGTGTCGGCTGGTTCACTCCAGCCACACTCCAGCTACCCCAGGAAAGCACCAAGCGCCTTTATGTTGCCAAGGTTCAATGTTATTTTTATGGCCAGTTATAAACGAAATCTATTTATTTAAAAGTGGTCATAAAAAAACCTTGAACCTACCCATCACACAAAACTCTTCAGTACAAGACTACCTGCCTATGCATCTATTTGAACCGAATTTAACGACTTTTCTTTTACGTCAAGTTGTTAAACGTTGAGTGAGTTTAGTTCAATTAACTATCGGCCTAGGCGTTTAATTGGATGCCGGCATTTAATCAATGGCCTAGGCATCCAATTCAGTTGCGAATTTAACTAGATGGCTTCGAGAGATATACAAATTGTCAACAGTTTATAATGAAAAGGTACTTAAGTATTAAACGCCTTCTAATGGCGACTGTTCGTAGCCTAATTCAAAATTTACCCCACTCTCCCTTATAACAATGCAGCCAAAGTTATATTATTTCATAGAAATGTGATGAATTAGTCTAATGGAAAGTTGCAAAACATAATAAAAAAATATGACCCATGTTTTAATTTATTTACGTGTTGTCGTCACCAACCTGTACCTATACCTATATACGTCCCACAGCTGGGCACAGCGAGTAGGACGTACCTATACTTATATAAAGGCTGGTAGTGATGAATAAGATTTTTACTAACACCGACATATTTGTGACAGGTATAGTAACAGGTTAGTAAAAATGTTGTGAACTCCCAAGTTGAAACTAAATCTTATCATATTAATTATTCATTTGAGGCTAGGTAGATAAATAACACGCCACGTTTCAACCATCTCCAACATGTAAAATTTCGACCAACATTTGAAAAAGTAAGTAGATAATTACCTGCCTACCCATAGGTTTTCTGATAATAACTGATAGTAATTAAGGGGCTTGGTGGCGTATTGGTTTGAGCGCTCTGGTTTCGAATACGAAAACAAAGCAACTTTCGCCATGGTTGGTCCTGGGATGGGTCAATCAAATTTATAATCTCGAGCTCCTCCGTGCTTCGGAAGGCACGTTAAGCCGTTGGTCTCAATTGTTACTGCAACCGCTTTAATCCACCAACCCGCATTGGGCCAGCGTGGTGGTGTTATGGCCCAAACTCCTCATGTGTTTCTTCCATGTAGGAAGGCCTGTGCCCCAGTAGTGGGACGTATATAGGCTGGTGATGATGATGATGACTGATAGTAACTGCACGCTGTCTCGATGTCGGCCTCGCAGCGCGTTGTCATGACCGAGCAGTGGTTGCCGAGACGCCGCCGCCGCACCTTCGCCCGTTCCCTTGGCCAGGCCGTAAGACAGTGAAAAAACTCTTCGCATACGAGTTGTTCGCTACGAAATTTCGAGTCTGTGGAACGGCAGTGAGAAAATTTTTCACAACTTCGTACGTTAGAACAGAGGAAATCCTAACTACGTAGGAGACCCAACTAATTTTAAAGGAGATTTAAATATTCGGCCGAATATTTAAATCCCCTAGAAAATTAAGCAGTGTTCAATTGTATGTTGCCTATACTAACTTTCGACTTAGACAATACTTACTCTATATTGTTAATCATAAGACTACCGGGAGCCTTACGCGGCATGACAAATTAGTGCTCAATTCCACGTTTGCTCATACAAACTTTTCACTTTGACAATATTTTAAGTTTGTAGGTACGTAGATTAAAATATATTTTGAAAATCCTGGCAGTCATACGCAACTTTTGCATTCAAGCATACGGCAACAACTGATCGTAAGCCGTTAGTACAAATTAAGGAGAGCTCAATTCTACATTTCCCAATACAATCTTTTGACTTTAACAATACCTAAATTAATGAACGGCTGAATACTCAAACGTCACTTAAATGTTAAGGAGGCTCAATTATTAGTACAGACGACAGCACATCAAGTGTAACAGTTGAACTACGAAAGCCGCCTCTATTACGAACGCAGTAAGGGCGGTCTCAAGGTCAAACTGTTACGCTTGATGTGCTGTCGACTGTACTTAACTTTGACAATAGTAGGTATTCTTAATTTTTGATTTTAACATTATTATAAATGTTTGAAAAATTACTTAGTAATTAAAATAATTTTTAAAATTATTTTTTCTAGTTTTATATTTTAATTAGTTACTAAGTAATTTTTCAAACATTTATAATAATGTTAAAATCAAAAATTAAGAATATATGAAAGCACTGCCCCAACTTAACCGAATCGTAGGTATTTGTAAAAATACTCCTTTCGGATGTTGAAATAGAACATTTCGACATTGTAGCAGGGTGGACGTTAGCTCATAAACGCAAATACAGATAGACTAGAAGAATTTCACAGGGATACCCGAAGTCCTGGGTGGCTCAGTTGGTTAGAGCAGTCGCGCCCGGATTGCGAAAGGTCGCGGGTTCAATTCCCGCCTCAGGACGTGAAATTTTTCTAGTTTTATATTTTAATTACTAAATAGTAGGTACTTAAAAATTTTTGAGTATTCAACCTGTCTAATTACAGGGCAAGATTTGTTATACCTCATGATCTGAGGTTACTTTTAAGAACAGTGGACGTTATATTATTGATTTTTAAAATTTTTATAGACATCAATTATGATAAAGTTATACTTAAAAAACTTTTTTTATATTTTCATAGAGAATTATTGGGGTTGTCTATTTTTTCCATCCTAACTCGCCCTCAACGCGATTAAGCCTTATAAAAATTAAATCAAAGTTAATACTCGCGTTAAAATACATAGAATAGAATATATCTTTATTTGCTACAAATTAGTAGTAGATACATAGTAAGTACTTGTAACTGACGTTTATTTTATTGGTAGATCAACATTTTCTATTACAAAAATAAGACAAATAAGTAGAAAATAGTAAACGAGTTACAGATCTACACTAATACTTACACATCGAAATACAGTAGATAAGTAATGTTGAGCAAACAGAGAAAAAATTTATATTAACTCGATAAAAAAAATTGCACACACGCACCTAGTTTTATAAAGCAGCACAATTATATCACTACAAACTAAGCCAGATAAAACCTTATTCAAGTAAAATCTATTGAATTGTTCTTCTACCAATTAGTACTTTAAAAGGATATAGTAAGTATATGTATGTACTTAGAACTAAACACATTAAGGTTCAAGAAACATATTAATAATCAATCGCCTCACTGAATCAAAACCGGAGTTGAAAATGTCGAAGTCAAGCTTGTCGCATAGGTTGTTAAGACAACTGCCTGCACGCAGCAAGTGAGTGTTTTGTCTAAAGTTGGTGTTTGAACGCGGAAGACAAATAGGTTTGAAATTGCGTACAAGTAGGGACATGCGACTTTAATAATGCCAAAAGCTCGGGACAATCAACAGTGCTTCTTAATATTTTTTGTATAAAAATAACATCGGAAATGAAACGTCGGTTTTAAGTGTTATAAAATGATGTTTTATGCATAACTGAACATAGTTATCAGAACTATAACGCATTTTTGTACGATATCATAGATATTGGATAAACTTTTTTTGTACATTCTCTAACCTATCAATATAATGTAGCATAATAATATCTAGTATTCCAAATTTGAGAAGTATACTCCAAGTTACTACGGACTAGAGTACAATTTTCAGACCCCGACAAGTTTTCAGACCCCAAGACTCTTAAGATACTTTATCTTAAGAGTCTTGGGGTCTGAAAACTCTCTTGAATTTATTATAAGAAATCCTAGAGCTTTGGTAGCTTTTGATATTATGGTATTAATATGTTCATCGAATAACAACTTAGGATCGTGCAACACACCAAGGTCTCGAATAGAATATACTCGTTGAAGTGTTTGATGTCCAAGAGTGTAATTATGAGTAAATAAATTATTTTTACGACTAAGGCCGATTTTTCAACCCTCAGATAATTTTTATCTAGAGAATAATTTTGACGTTTTGACAGATTTTCTATGGATTAACTGTCAACTTGTCAAAGTTATTCACTGGATAAAACTTATCTGGGGATTGAAAAATCAGGCCTAAATGTCATAACTGTACTCAAGTCTATTCTGATAACAATACTCTTCAAGCCGCTAAAGATCATCCTGCAATAAATTTGCTTCACGACGAGAAGATACCTACCTTGGCAAAAATTTTCATATCATCGGCCGGTATGTTTTTTCTTTTTCTTTGTATGTACACCGATTACGCCGAGACTACTGAACCGATTTACGTAATTCTTTTTTTGTTACATGCGGAATAGTTGCCATTTGGTCCCATAACTTTTTTAAATCAGATGGGTAGTTTAGTTTTTATATAAAAAAAACTTATATTATTAAGTCGTCTACATATGAGAAATTGGCGGATTTTTGCTTTCTTATGACTTTTTAGTGAATCGATACGATAGTAGGAAACAATATAAGTTGACGGTCACCCATCTAGCTTCGACCTTAGAAAATTAACACTAAAAATTGTGAAAAAAAATAATTTTAAACAAAAATTAAAACCGACTTCAAAAAACTGAAAAGGTTAAAATAATTAAATTTAAGTAGGTACTCATCCCCTAGAAACATATTTTTTGGAGTTGGTGCTAAGTTGTTTCCAAAAATAATAGAAAGTGAAGCACCGACTCCAAAAAATAGGGTTCTAGGGGATGAGTACCTGCTTAAATTTCATTATTATAACATTTTCAGTTTTTTGAAGTCAGTTTTAATTTTAAGTACTTAGTTATTTTGTTTTATTTAATAGATACATATTTGTTTTTGCACTACTTACTTTTACAGGGTGTTAGGGGGAAGCTCTCGAAAACGAAGGCAGCTGATGGCAGTACTGGCCACAGTTAACACGACTTGCGAAAATAAGCTGCTGTTTCATACAAAATGTAATATTTACATGACCTGTTTGTGTGGAACAGCTCATTTCTTTTTCGAGATTTAAGATTTATTATCTAACAACTCGTGTTTAGGGTGTCTGCCACCTCCCTTCTAGTTCAAAAATAGTGTTCTTTGACGCGTCGCTCAGAGGCGGAAATAATGTTCAGGTATGCGATTCTCTGAAGCCAGCAACCTTGAATTCGTGGCTGTTTTCAGCGCTGTCGTACCTTTTGGCATAAGTTTGACAAATATTTGAAAACCGTTATTGACACTAGCGTTCTGATGACGAGAACGGCGTGAGCCAGAACTAAATATTGTTAATATAAATAAATGTCAATCAAATATTAAATGGAGTCATATTGCAATACATTTAAAACACAAGAAAAACTAGATAGAAAACTCAAACGTCAAATCAATGGCGGCTCGTCGTCTTGTTAGTCGTCAAGCTTAGTCCAATATTTCATTTAGTGAATCACACTGCATGCAGTTCAAGTATGTCAGGCGGTAGTAGATTCCACAAACAAACTGTATGAACGGTAAAGGAATAGGAGTAGTTTACTAGGTGGTAGGCTCGTATGTAGGGTCGTCTGGGTAGGTACCACCGCCTTTCTTATTTCAGGATTGAGGGGAAAGGTAGCCCGTGTAATTACTGGGCATGGACGGCATTTCTTCTAAGGCCTCAGGATGGCAACGCACCTGCAATATCAAGTGATTTTCCCTTGTTATTACGTGTCTATAGGCGGCGGTAACTGCTTAACATCAGGTACTTCGTCAGCTTTTGTCATCTATTTGTATAAAAAAAGTAGTAGGGGAGACCGAGGGGATTTTAAAAAAAGGTGATTTGAAACAGTAGGTACCGATTTCTCGGAACTTAAAACCGTTAGCGAGCTGGCAATGACGCTTTTCAACCACTTCCCTCCACCTGCTGACGTGTCAGTTCAGTTCACGTCGGTGGCATAAGTCGCGCGGTTGTGGAGTTCTGCGTGCCATGTAACAAAAATCGTGAAGAGTAAGTTGTTATACTCTTTCCAATCATTTATTTTCTCGATGACAGCTCCCTTAGAATGTAACTTCGTCATGTTACGCAAAAGCTAACTTTAAAATGCGAGGTATAAAAAAAAAGACAACTGCCTAATTTTGTTCCTTGATGATCCCATATTATATTCATCTAAAACAAATTGAGTCCATATGTGCAGTAGTTTTTTTTAAAGTACGATAAATAACAAACTTTTTAATAAAGTTACATTCTATGGCACCAAAATAGTGATGTTATGATTGAAAAGATATTGTATCGGTATTTATTCATATTGAACTAGATGTGTTCCCGCGACTTTGTACGCCAAAAACAGATAGTAGTTTCTAAATTTATTCGTTATAAACATATATAGAAATCTTTCCTCATTTTAATAAGTAATATAAGTTTATATAGGTAATCGACAATGAAATAAAACCATTTTAATGACAGGTAATTATTATTTATTGATTTTAATCAAAATCTGATGAATCGTCAATTTCATTCGATGAGCTGTCACCGACATTTATTATAAAATCTTTTCTTCATAAGTTCTCGATATCGTATCTACGAATACTTATTTGGTCACAAAACTATAACTAACTTTCATCGAGAAAATCAATCATAGGAAAGACTATAACGTTTCTTTACGATGCCTGTACTTTGATATAGGTTTTGTATTTTGGTTTAAGTTATATATGTTTCAAAAGCTCATTAACTATAGATTTATTAGTTATATACATATATTTGCTGCAGTTGATTTCTGTGTACCTTTTTGCTTCATTATTACTGAGATTTGAATTTCATTATTACTGAGAGTTAAAATAACCATAACGTTCTATTGGTCTTTCTTTTATAATCAGTAGAATGCTGAAACAAAATAAACACATTAAATCAAAAATAAAAACCTTTTTTAGTGCCCGTTAACTATTTGAATTGAAAACGAGGAAAGCAGAGCAGAAACAGCAGGCTGTTTCAACTCTCCTCGTTTTCAATTCCAATAGTTAACGGGCACTAAGAAAAGGTTTTTATTTTTGATTTAATGTGTTTATTTTGTTTCAGCATTCTACTGATTATAAAAGAAAGACCAATAGGACGTTATGGTTATTTTAACTACTTTAGGAGTTGATTAATTGTATTAGACCTGTAGTTACCTACTTAACTGACATTCATTACAAAATATTAATAAATAAAGTTGTTTCGTACTTAAAAAAGTTTTAATTGTAATACCTAAATACTTTCAAATTATATCATCATTTTTATTTTAAAGCCCTTAATACTTCTAAAAAATCATATGTCTCAACTCTTCTCGACCCCTGTTTCATCTTACATCGGTATGAGGGTAGTTGAAACAAGTTGACATGTTACGGTTAAGTCGATTTTTCACCACAATATTTAACGCTTCATACGATTTCTGTGTATAGTATTTGGTGTATGAAACAAAATGTCAAAATTGTTTTAACTCTCCTTCTAGAGATCAGGCTTGTGATTAATATTACACTTCTACCAGATCTAGTAGTAATAGCAATAGCAGTACAAATATTTCCCGGATTTATTCTTTCATTCAAGATACTACCTGCAAACTAAAGCACATGGGCTTAAGTACTTACCGACTTCTAAAATATCCAGTCCAAACGTTAGAAAATACTGTTCCGAAGGACTACTCAATAATTTCATCTCGAAGTTTGTCCCGACGTCGACCAATTTAAAATAATAAGTCTTGTTGAAGTTCCAATAAGTAGTAAAGCGCCATCTATCTCATCATTGTGTAAGTACTAGGTATGTACGTAGTATGCCATGCGCGGGGTGTTAAACAACACATTTTGTCAATGCATGCTTCACTGATCCGTGGAGATCTATGCTTGTTTCAGTGATTACCTATCAGTCTTGGTGGGTATTTGGAGTTTTTTTATTATTATTTCATTACCGTCTGGGCATTTTTCAATGCTTCTTGAGTAGGTAACCGAGTCAGTTCATAATATCAAATCAAAAAGGCGTTGCAAGTGCAGCACTAAAAAACAGTAAATCCTTACTATTTGGCAATGCAGCACATGTACCTACAGTTCAACTTTGCTGTGTAAAGGACAAATGGAATAACATTTCCCAAACTTTTTTTTTTCTTAAATACACAAATATTTCCTACAATTCTAATTATTGGGTACTTACTGCGTTGTATTATTTAAGTATACCGGGTGTTACAGAATTCCAGAATAAAATTTGGAATTCTGGGGTTGAGGGGGTCGATATTGTAGTAGGGAGCTATGATACGCGGATTTAGTTTGTGTGTTTACCTTTACCGTTACCGCGTTACAATTACCTCGTACAGTTTTAACACACACGCGTGTGATAAAACTGTACGAGGTAAATGTTGACAAGGAACACAACCACCCGTTAAATTTATTTCAGACTTGTTACACACTGTATACAACACTGTATACAGGATGTTAGGGGAACGCTCTCGATAACGAAGGCAGATGGCAGTGCTGGTCATTTTAGGATGAACAGCACAACATGATAAAAATAAATTTGTAATTGCGAAAAAGAATCAGCTGTTTCATACAAATTGTAATATCTCCACGACCTATTTGTATGAAACAGCTTATTTATTTGCCGCGATTTCAAATTTATTTTTTAGCAAGTCGTGTTTAGGGTGACCAGCACTTGACTGCCAAATAGATTGTAGGAGTCGATATAAAAGGGGAATTAGCAGCAATGGGTTTTAAAAATACTGGAAAAAAAAACCAACTTCAAAAAACAAAACAGGGTAAAATAATTTAATTTAAGTACCTAGGTACTCATCCCCTAGAAACCTATTTTTGGATACGGTGCTTCAGTTTATATTGTTTCTGGAAATAACTTAGCACCAACTCCAAAAAATACGTTTCTAGGGGATGAGTACCTACCTACTTAAATTTAATTATTTTATCCCTTTCAGTTTTTTGGTCGATTTTAATTTACGTAAAAAAAAACAAATTTTAGTGATAGATAAGGTCAAAGCTCGATGGGTGTCCCCCGCTTATAATGTTTTCTTCTACTATAGTATTGATTCACAAAAAAAAAAATTAAAAAAAATCGTCTATGCTAGATGGGTGACCGTCAACTTATATTGTTTCCTACTATCGTATCGTTACACTAAAAAGTCATAGGTAAGCAAAAATCCGCCAATTGCGCATACGTAGACAGCCTTAATGATTTCATTTTTTTTATATAAAAACCAAACTACCCAAATGATTAGGAAAAAAAATATTATGGGACCAAATGACAAGTATTCCGCATCGAACAAAAAAAGAATCACGTAAATCGGAACAGTAGTCTCGGCGTAATCGGTGTACATACATAGAGGATAAAAAAACATACCGGCCGAATTGAGAATCTCCTCGTTTTAGAAGTCGGTTAAAAAGTAATAGGAAAGCAAAAATCCACAATTTCGCATTAGTAGACGAGTTACTCATTACAGTTACTAGGATATCCAATCGATTGAAAATATAAAATTATGAAACCAAATGGCAACTATTCCGCATCGAATAAAATAAGAATCACGTAAATCGGATCAAAAATCTTGGCCTAATCGGTGTAGGTACATACTTTGAAAAAAAACGTTCCAACCGAATTGAGAACCTACTCGTTTTTGAAGTCGGTTAAATAGAATTTAATCAAGATACATAGCGAGTCGTTGATACAAATAGCGACATAATTGAGTGATAATAAAAATACGTTACGTCGGTACTTAAATTATAACATAATGTATTTTTTATCACTCAATTATTCTACTTGTTTACGTGACTCAATTGCACATAATCAGGATCATTTAGGGTACTTTCAAAAATAAAACTCCGTTAGAGAGAAGAAAGATTTAATAAATAGATATAATTTTAATCTAAAACAGTATCAGAACTAGAAGGTCTATATTAAAGAAAATTATGTTAGGAATCACAAATTGACTACACTGATGGACAAATTCTTGAGACAAAATGCAGTTTAGATAATTTTAAGGTTAGGTAAAAGGTATAATCTTAGACTTAAGTACCTCCAGCTGTGGAGTAAATCTACCTGATTCGTGAATTTAAAATATGTAGGTAGCTACATATTTTCGTTTCGACGTCGTTCTAGAACTTTATTTAATCATTTACAAGATTTAATTATATATTATTACATTTATTACATATAGTTAATTCCAGTCACAGATCCAAGCTTTGTACTTAAGTCCAAAATAGTTTTTCTCGTTAATTTTAACCACAGCATTTTTAACATTTGAGCCAAACATCAAAATTGAAAGTTAATTGCTTTAGTGTATGTCAATAACCATGGTTAACTTCTGAAAGAGCAGGGTGCTATCAAGAGTCAAAGTCGAACGACCTATAATACAAGCTGTGTATCATACGAAAAGAAGACCACGCTGACAATTTTTTAACTCGAAGCGAATTGATATGTAATACACAACTATAGTGAAATACACACGTACAAGTTAATTATCAAGTCATAATTTGGTAGAAAACCCATAATATATTACAACTTAGGTACTACCATTCTTGTACATTTGGTCCTTGAAATCGATTCGACAGACATGAGGGTACGCATTACGCTGAAACTTAAGAGAAGGATAACGATCACTAACAACCATAGAATATTTCGAATTCCGGTAGAGGCGTTCTCGTTTTGCAGATCATCGCATTACGCTCATGAGGCGTCCCATCCATTAAACAATTATTTTGATTTTAGTACCATGATCATACATGTCTCAAGGCTATTTGGAGACATTGATGAAAAACACCGCATTTTACGACTACCCATTAGACCAATGTGAGCGATCATTAAGTGTAAAAATATGTGAGCTAGATTTATGACATTCTATTGATAAGAAATATCTTATTATAGGTATTTCTTATCAATAGAATGTCAATTATTTTTATTTAAACTATTAAAAGTATCAGAAGGACAAACTAGCAAAATGCCCTTGAGGCATTAACGCCATGATAGTAAAACGACTAGAACTGTCTCCTGATGTGTTTTAGGGATTGTATATGTGCACAATAAACCACGCTGTTGGATATTCCATAAAAAGAAGTTAACAGAAGGTACCTACAGATTGCTCATGATCGAAAGCCCCCTTATAAGCTCGGCAGTTGTTCAGACTACAACATTAATTGGCTTTGCGCAAGCTTGGGAGTGACTTCAACGTCAAATGAAACCCCCTCGGTCCTTAAATACACTAATTCTAGTTTGTACTGCGTTCGAACCTCTATGAAATAAAAATTATAAAACCGCTGTAGACTTTATTAAAGTACCTAATAGAGTATAGAGTTTCATATCAAACGCATCCACTTACGGGGTAATCTGTTGAACCAATATACACGATGTTGGAAGTAAACCCGAAACTCACACTCAAGGTAGGTACTGTAAGATATTAGTTCTTTCGCAGTAGAATGCAGCATCAAGTTGAATTGCTACTTCAATATGAATCGGTGAATTCAATTATTTTTGATTTGAAAGATTGATTTCTAAATAAAGGTTAACTAAAGAACTAGCTTTGACAATAACTTCACATTAAAACTTATAATGCTATCGCTCAGGTCTTTTGTAAACTAATGTGATGTCTTGTTAGAAAACCGGCCATCTCAGCCTGCTAGGGCAAGATAGTGAGGCGCTGACAGGGCGAGCTAACGCCGGCGCCGCTCCCGCTAGCGTCGCGTCAATAGCACCCTAGATAATCAGGTTAAATACCTACTCTCTAAGATACTTTTAAGTATCAAATAATAATTATAAACTTACTAAGCAATGTATTAGTCATTGATACTTACAAAAAGTAAAGTAATATTAGAGAATTATATCTAACAATCCTTCAATCTCATAGGACATTTTATGCACCATAGATTATAATCAAATCAGTGATGATAATAAACAGTGTAGACTATAAATTAAGAAAGCCGTAGTAAGCATGTGATAATAAGAGCGAAAACGTGTCTAATTAGTTGTTAAATTGAAATTGTATTTATTTTAAGAGATTATTGATAGACGTATAGATACAATATACATATACCGCCAAACGAACTGTCAATTTTAACACCAGAAGCCAACTAGATTCAATGTTATGTATAAATTAGCACCCATGTAATGCTAGCAATAAACTAGTATGGTGCCTCTAACTCCTCTAGGTATAATCATCAAACTTTAAAAATGGATCATTGTTTTAATTGTAAAGGCCAAAAATTACAATCTTAGTTCAGCCGTCTACTGCTTATATTACTGGAAGACCATAAAAAAATCAATTTGCCGTGTACAATAAAACCAGTGACGTATCTAGGTATGGATCCAGGAATACAGCATTAAACCGAGCCCTATCTAAATTATTAGTCCTATCTATATTTCGGGGCGTCAGGTGATGTAGTACTACTACTCGTGTGATTGTTATTACTTTACAATACTTAACAACCATCAGCAGTATGGTTTCGGTTATATGAAAGCAGTTTCTTGCAGTGCCTACACCGTTAAAGCTCAGTTTATGTGAGAGCAACGTTGCAACTTAGCTCCGTGCACATGTTTCACACAGTGAACCCCACGTGAGACCACAGGCATGTGCCTTATCTACACAATGAGATGGCAAATTCAACCTTATTGATACTATCTCTAAAATAATGAGCACATCACCTGACGCGCCTATACTATCGAGAACGATTCTTAAAAGCAACAAACTTCAGACAATATTAGTGCACTTAACCGATTATAGAATCAATGTACATTTGCAAAAATTATTAAATGCCTTAAAATTTGTTTCTATCGTACTCAATCGTGTTCTGTTTAATTAGTAATAATTTATTTACTTGTATCATTAATCATTATACATTTCTAAGATGTCTCATCTATGATAATACATATCTAATCTATAATTAGAATTTTAATATAATATATAAGTATAACTGTTAAGGAATTCATACATCAGACACCAAATACTGTATCAAAGTACATACTCATAGGACAGACGTGGGGAATATATTGATACCTACTAATGAGTAAGTAAATGACAAATATACATAAATTTGACAAACACCTAACAATCTGTACATAATTTTAAAATGATTATATTAAAAATATTGATCTCTTTCACATAATTTCCAACACCGAGATTTAGAAATGTATTATTGCAGGGGGTTCGTGCTGAACGATACCGCGAAGTGGACTTGCACGCACGCATGCTATTAAATATTACTATAATAGGTACTAAACTAAACCATTGCGACACGCGCTGCTTTCTGCCATCTGCGAATCTACTTTTACAGTCACTAACCAATATATAGGTACGCACTACAAAACTTAGTCACTATAGTATGTAGCATTAATACAAGTGACAGAGTATAGCGCAAGTATCTTTAAGTTATGTGCTAAGATCGTAACTATGTAACGAACGTGGTTTTGACCAATATGACTTCCGCAGTAATTTAAAATGCTTAACTTCATTTGTAATATGTTACAGTCAAGTACTTCAATTTGGGACCCATTCAAGGTAAAATATCCCAGAGTAAAATTAATTCGATATGACCTGTAAATGTCATTTCCTGGCATTTATTTGAAAGTTTTCAACCATATTGCATTCTGAGCGTTCATTAAAAATTTTAAGGAAATGAGTCCCAAACGGTCGTGACCGTAGATACACTGTGATAATAATCTATCTGTGACTTGTACTTAGGAGATTTAGATACACACACAATTTCACAATACAGATCAAATATGTTAGTAAACACCAAGACGTACATTGAACAAGTTAATAAAGAAATTGTGCGAAACATAAATAATTGTGCATTTGATTCAATATTTTGTTGCCAACTAGCTACTAGAGAAGCAAAATAAAATGTCAATAAATTAATAAATTATTTTATAGTACAAATAAAAAATGAGAATTCATTCGAAATACATCAATATAAAGCCATAAAAGTAAATCTAAATTTTTATAAATAACAAAATTAAAGCAGCATCTATAGGTCTGTCAATACATCTCGAAATGACTAAAACTAGCCATTATGACCCAATCTACATAAGATAACATCTCGAAAAGACCACCAAATTCTCCATAGAGCTATGTCTTATTTCGACTAGTTAGTAATTTGAAGACAGCGCGAACATCGTAATTGGCTTTCTGACAACCTTTAAATCGATATGACAAACAATTACAAACAAAAGTATTTACTATCTCTTAGTTGTCCAACTTTTAAAAAATAAGTGCGTGAGCCACTTAATTTTACTGAACGAACTTTAAGTTAAAATCTATTTAAAAAAGATAAACCAGTCCTTTTAAGTGACAACTATCAGTTTACATACTTATGCACTATCCGATTATGAAAAAAGAAGTAGGTAGCTACTAGCTAGACCTCTCACGATTTGTACGACACAATCACAATGTAGTCTTAATGTAAGTAGATGTGGTCGTATGCAACTTTGATCGTATGACCTAATTGGTCATTTGGAGATGTATACCTATAAATTAAAGCGTGCATCAAATGTTAGTCAAAAGCTTAGTGACAAAAAAATACACAACGAATGTGTTAGTAAAACTGGACAACAGCTGATTGGCTAATGTCCGACACATAGAGACAATAATTTACAATTATTGATTGAAATAATAATTCTAAAGATTATAACTGATAAAAATTCATATCATCTAAAGACTCGATGAGAATAAATAAAATTTACATTCACGAATATTCGGTAGTATAAATTTCTAAAACGTTTTTAAGCAACCACTAAATACCCAGAGCGATATAAAATCTATTACGTAAGATAAATACATACAGTATGTTCCAAAAGTCCGAAATAAAATTTAAGGGAGTGATTGTGTTCATGTCAAGAGTCAAGAGTTACCTTTGTAAGTTTGACACCTTTCTGACCACTTTTACTTTCCAACTGAATTAATGAAAACATTGTCCTGCTCATGACAATCCAAAAACATGCGTACTATTGCGTATCGTACGACACTACTACAGAATTCCAAATTTCATTTCGGAATTCTGTAACACCCGGTATAGGTACACCAAACATTTTATTCATTTACATCAAAATGAAATTAATGTTTTAGAAATTTACGCTAGCTTTACACAAATCAATTTAAAAAACATGAATTATACACTTACTGCAACAAACCATGCCATTTGTACGTCAACATACAACCCGATGAAATAAATAATAGGATGGAGTGTGTAGCCCGTTGTCGCAGCTATTTGATTAAATTAGCCACTTAATTGGACGCCTAGGCCGTTAATTAAGAATGGCTAATGTACAACTAGCTAAAACATTGTGAGCAACATTTAACCAGATAGCTGAACGTCGTATCATCATCATCATCATCACCAGCCTAAATACGTCCCACTGCTGGGCACAGGCCTTCCTACATGGGAGAAACAAATGAGGAGCTTGGGCCATAGCACCACCACGCTGGCCCAATGCGGGTTGGTATCAGCCATTTGGTTAAATAAGCCATTTAATTGGACGATTGTGCAGGTCATCTAAAACGAATATTTTTTTTTGTGATGGTAGGTTTAAGGTTCTTTTTTATAACCACTTAAAACGGAAATCTCTTGGTTAAAGTAGTCATAAAAATAACCTTGAACCTACCACTCACCTAAAAACTTCAGTACTTGCAACACAATCCGCCTAGGCGTCCAATCAAGCTGGCTTTCAATACGCCAAGTTCTTAAGCGTTAAGTGATTCTAGTTGAATTAACTTTCGGCTTAGGCATTTCATTGGATCATCACTAGCCTATATATATATATATGGGCTGCAGTGGGATAAATATATCCCAAGACATTATTGTCCAAGTGGGATATATATCCCACTGCAGGGCTCTCCTACATGGGAGAAACACATGAGGAGTTTGAACCACCTCGTTGGCCCAATGTGGATTTGTGGGTAAAGCGGTTGCAGTAACAACCGGGACTAACGGCTTAACGTGCCTTCTGGAGTATGCCGCCGTTTTAGTAATGGCCCGGGTGTCCAATTAAGTAGCTAATTTAACCAGCACTGGCTACACATACATATTAGCCTCATGCACATAGTTTTCAATTGGCGACGAATTGAATACAAATGATGAAAACACAAATTCATCATAAAGTAAACGCCATTATCGATTCCATTATTTATACAAACGGGCGAAACCTACTCGTGTGAACAATGCAAGCGGTGTCGGGTAATGTATACAAGCTGGATACTTCAAATGTGCGTGGAAAACTAATTAAGGAACTATAATTAATAGCGAAAAAGTCCAGAGAGTCACGCGTCCATTTCTACATGGAAGAGATTCTATTTAAAACAACTTTACTTCAAATCAGCACTTTTTTATTTTGCCGTATGTCATTATTTCGCGGAATTTGATTTTATTTGTGGCACTAACTGATGGTGCAATATTACAATAATTGTTGTTTTTGTCAAAAATCTAAAAAAGCTGTTGTAGCTTTTTTATAAAACTTCGAGACTTCTTTGAGAATCTTTCCCAATTCCTTATGATTTCGGATTAGGTCATCCACGTATACACTCTACACTCAATAAATGTATGCTCCATACAAATCAATAATAAATCAAAGCTATCATAACTAATGTGTATAAAATAATATAGATATAATACGAGACGCTTTAACCACTAATACGTAATCAAATTATAGTTTAAATATTAAAAACGACTTAGTCGACTTAGTAATTATGGTCCTAGTGGCAAAGCCAACCTGGTTTAATCGATGTTACACGGCACTAAGAATATGTAAGTAGGTAAAGATCTATATCTTTTAAGAAGCAACTTAATTCCTATAAATTTATCTGCAGTCAATATTCAAATTCAAACCAGAACAATACCACACAACCAAACACGTAGCAAGACGATGATTACACATTACGTACCTACCACACAGTTAGTTAGTTAAAGATGAATTAAAATTATTTATGATAATGTCATTATCGCTTTGTGATAAAATGTAATATGGCGTCAGAAGCAAATTATCGTATTATGTATAATCTATAATGCCACGTAATTGCTAAGCCAACTCCCTATTGTCAAATATTTAATTAAAATAGCAGTAAGAAAATAATGTCTTATTTTAAATCAATACCAACAACATAATTGAATAATAATAATACTTAGGCTGACTTCGGGACAATTTTTTTTGTGTTTTCTTAATCATTTGTTAACAACTAAACTAAACTAATATAAACTACGCGAATAGATCGGAATAAATTATATGATTCATATAATTAATTGTATAAACAATCTAATAATATATGTCTGTGTCGTTTGTTGCGTTATTTCTTCGTATTGTGCAATGTATCGTGCCATCTTTTCAATGCTAGCATCTGTACACTCACGGACGAAAAATGTTTACTACTCGAATGTCTATAATTGCATGCACATCTTTATCAATAAAATTAATTTCCACAACCAGTCCGCCAGTAGCTGCGTCAATTGATTTAAAATAAGCAGACATTTACTTATTAAGCTGAACCTAAGAGAATACTGAAATTTAAAATAGGTTTATCTATCGCTATTTCGGACGAAGACCGAAGAGCCCGACTGATCCTGCACTATACCGAAGATATTCCGGACGCCAGCTTATACGAGATAAGGGTGGCCCTCAAAAACAACAGAGTAACAAGGCACCGGGACTGGGCGGAATTACTGCAGAGCTTCTGAAAGCGGGTGGTACACCGGGCCTTCAGAGGCTATTCAATTCCAACATACTCGAGGGAAGAGGAGCTCGGTAGCGTTGTAGTTTGAGCGCTCTGGTTTCGACTATGAAAATAAAGCAACTTACGCCACTGTTGATCCTGGGATGGGTCAACCAAAATTCTAATGTCCTCCGTTCCGGAAGGTACGTTAACCCGCTGGTCCTGGTTGCTGCTGCAACAGCTTTCGCCCACCAATGCGGGTACATTGAGCCAGCGTGGTGAGAAGGCCTGTGACCAGCAGTGCGACGTATAAAAGCTGGTGGTGATGATGATTATGATCCTCAAGGCCACAAGCGTGAAGCGGAGCCCTTGAGGTGTTGTTCTTAAGCAAGGTGACAAATTATTACTGAAGAACTGCAGACCCATCACGCTTCTGAGCCACGTTTACAAAATTGTTTTCAAGGGTTATCAAGAATCAGCTCCCGAACGCCTGTTTACGTAAAACGCAAACTAGGACGGCCTTCCACTAGATGGACAGACGACTTGGTCAGGGTCGCGGGCAGCGATGCAGACTGTGCAGAACCGATCCATTTGTAATCGATGGGGAGACCTTTATCCAGCTATACGTACCATGATGATGATGATGATGTCGACATAAATTATACGATACAGATCCTTACTGTATCGAAGTACTTATAAAGCTGTTAGCTCACTGGACCGCGTTCTATAACATGACTGTCCTATGTAGGTATCAACGTATCAGGCACGAAAAACAAATGACGGACACTACTACGCTGACTGATCGTACCATGGCCGTATACTGGCTGTATACATGGCTGTATTTGGTGACTCTATTGGAACGAGGAGCATACGCGATGAGCCGGCTGGCATACTACGCACTGGATCCGCTGTCGGCTCTGTTGTTTGTCCGTGGCAGACGGGCTAGTCAGCTTTGTTTATTTTATTAATTCATACAAATAATATTTTTTATGGTGTCGGCTAGGTTATAAGCAGATGATAGCTCATAATGCCGGATTCACTAATATATTCATATTATGAAAAGTAACATTATTGTTGTGATCAATTCTTCACAATCTAAAATTTCAATTAAGTAAGCCAATACGGCATCTTATGTGCAAAAAATTGTCAAATTTTAAAAAACCTGGTAAACATTTTCAGTCCGCGACTATACGTATTATCACAAAATAGACAACTTATAAACTTTATTAAATATAAGGCATACTTCGAGGTTATGTTCTTTAATATAAAATGTGTATATATTTGAATATACTTATTACTGACCGTATCGATGATTTCGTTTGCCGGAGGCTAGCAACGAGAAGATAGCTTAGTAACCCTTATCACTGCTATTTGTTGTATTGCCACAGAACTACACGCGCAAAGCGCCACCACAGAACTCTCCGCACAATGCGACGATGATGACATCTAGGAGTATATTTGAATAAGCTAAATATTATTTCTGCTCATTCGTGATCTTTGCGAGAGACAACAATAGACTTGCCAAATTTGTAAGCTATTCGGGAACGGCTTGTAAATTATGGCTAGACAAAATTTTATTGTCCCATTGTATATGCCTACCTGAACAGTTGGCTTTAGCTTCACTCTTTTAGTCCTTCTCTTTATAAGTATTGAAATAAATAACTAAGCCACAATCTGTGTGGGCCAAGGCTATTAATATTATTAGAAGTGTAATAGGATAATAGGAATGACACAGCAGTAATTTAAAGATATTTCGAATTCAATTAAATCTAAACAGATCTTTACGTACGTGTTATTTCAGGAACCTCATAATACAGCCAAGTGATCGTCGTTGTAAAAAAAAACGATTTAGAAACTTTGTTAAGATGAATTCACTTATCAGCATAGAAAGCAGATTATCCTGCGAATGTGTATTTTAGTTCGCTGCGGATTGAATTTATAAGCTTACAATTGCGTATTATTTCCGTAATATATACTATTATTTATTATACTTATTGAATACTAACGCGATCTTATATCCTGAGGACTGGCTGTTTGACAAAAACTAAGCTACACCAAAATATGTGGCTTAAATACATACTCATTAAAGTAATTCCAATTTGTATCTCAAACATTTGTACTAGGAATTTCAAATTATTGCGAACTTACTTTATACTAAGCGGTAAAATAATGGTCTCAGAATTTAGAATATTCATATTTTCCTTTAACTACATAAATAATACTCATAAATATTGCTATGAAAGGTTTAAGAGTCATACTCTCAAACCGCGTGCTACTTGTATAATGTAAAATACCTTTTAAACGGTAGGAAACACATTCCAACAGAACGTCCTTGATAAAACCAATTGCTAAACTCAAAGTGGCCAGCCAAGCAACAGGACAACAGAGAATTCACGTGTACACGCTTACGCCGCGCACTAGCTCTTAAAAGCATGGTGTTAAGGTTGATATTTTACAGTTTGTGTGGGTATGTGTCTAGGCGTGGTTGTCAACGCGCCGCGTAAGTTAACATTTAAGATATCACTGTGACTGAGGGTCGCACTGCAACAGCCTCACGATGGAAGGATCGCTCTTGGCGCCCTCGATGAACTCCTCGAGCGATAACTTTCCATCCTTATTTCTGTCCATTTGCCGGAATATTTTGTCGGTCCGTTTCTCCGGCGTCGATTCGTCTTCGGGCATCTTCATTACAGAACCCACCATTTTGTAAATAGCCTGCAATGTAACAGTTGCAACGTTATTTATCTTGACGTGAAAGTAAAAATAAATATGAAGTATGACACAAACTAAAGAATTATGTTTATTATTTTTAAATACTTGATTAAATACAATAATGATACAGTAATAATTATTATGATTCATTAACAGATGAACAAAGGGGTTATTTCAAAAGTTGGAATACATTTAGAGAAATGTCAAAACTGTAATTTCATTCTTTCATCACACTTTCAAAGGCCCAAGGAAAACGTGCCGATGAGATAAAAACGTGATTTTTTGCTTTTTAGATTGCTGCGAAAGTTTCCCGATGACTACTCCTCCTGTTTCCCGCACCGCCCGCGCTTTTCTAGGTATCGATTGACGACGATGGAGTAGATGACACCAAGTACAAAAATAAAACCTAATAGGATAAGGTAAGTCCCGTGCCATACCTACTTCAAAATGAAAAAATGGAACCCTTATAGGGGATAGTGGTACTTCATGTCCGCCACGTTGGCTTTTCAAGTGGTTGTTGTTTTCGTAATCAGTAAACCTGATAAACCATACAAAAAAATACCAGTTCATTTTCTGGCTTTGTCCCCCCATTTTCCCCTTTACGGGGTTGAGTTCTAAAAAAACGTGAAACACTTTTTGACTCGTTTATTGATACCTAGGAGTTGTCATGTGTAATTTCGAATAATCTTAACTAATCTTCTTTCCTCACACAAACCTCCTTTTACCACCTTGGAGGGAGAATTTTGAAAAATTTGTGGGCAGCCACTAACATTACTGCACACTATCAGTTTTAATACAACTATTATATATGTTTTAATTTATATTATCATCTTTTATATTCACACATACACACACATATTAATAGCATTATATTTAAGATCCATTTATTGATATTAATTATATATGCACAAAAGTAAATTATTCAGTTCCCGGTCGACGAGTCGTGCCGTGTAAACGCACATTTCTAAAGCGGTCCTATTGTTCGAGCTAATGACTCTCGGCTCCGCCCTCTGCGCGCGCGCACCATGTCCCCAGTCGAGATCGCATCACGACGCGGAGCTCTTGTTCGTTTGTCTCCTGCCTCTGACCTTGCCGCTAACCTTATGCTTACGCTGTGCTTCTTTTAATTGTTTTCTCTTCACTGTATCGTTGTGTTTCTTGTTGTCTCTCACCTTTCTGAACTGTGCTGTGCTTGTGTTACCTATTCTCCTTCTATTTATTTCGTGTGTTATTGTGTGTAAAGACTAGTAAACCCGTACGTAAGTAAACTGACTGTTTTTACTCATACCACCAACGTACATTCCACACACTTAACTACTCCCCAAACTGGTGACCCCTTTCGAACATTTTTTAAAGAAGGTAGCACAAAATGAGTGACAGTAGTGATTCCGCTAAAACCGCCGCGTCGCGTACGGCCCCCCGCTCCGACCGACGTCACCGTCGTGAGCGCGCACCTACTACACCATCCGACATTTGTCGTGTCGGTGTTCGAGTCCCGCCGTTTTGGTCTGAAGAACCGGAGATATGGTTTGCGCAGGTTGAAGGTCAATTCGCTATATCGGGAATCACATCAGATGCGACAAAATTTAATTACGTCATCGGACACTTGGATCCACAATTTTCGAAAGAGGTGAAAGATATCATTGTGGCACCTCCAGCGGATGGCAGGTACGAAAAACTCAAGTTTGAGCTGATCAAGCGTCTGACAGCATCCAAGGAGAAGAAGGTGCATCAGCTTCTCACTCATGAAGAGTTGGGTGACAGGAAACCGTCACAGTTCCTGAGGCACCTGCAAAGCTTGGCTGGATCCGGGGTTCCAGAGGATTTTATCCGCACCATATGGAGCAGCCGTCTCCCCAGCAACATCCAAACGCTGTTGGCATCGCAACCCACTACACCACTTGAAGCGTTAGCAGACTTGGCCGACAGAGTACAGGACATAGTGGCACCGATTCGACATGTAGCTGCAGCATCCGCGCCCGCACCATCGTCAGGCACCATGGAGACTATGGCACTGGAAATAGCGGAGCTTAAGCAAGCTGTGAAAAACCTCACCCTTCAGCTCAATCGTCGCGACCGTGAACCTCGACCACGTCAGCGTTCAAGGGAAAGCCAGCGGAGTCGCTCTAGATCCAACTCAAATTATCGCAAGTTTCCCACATGCTGGTACCATTTTAAGTTTGGGTCTAAGGCGACAAAATGCGTGAAGCCCTGTGACCACGCGAAGTCGGGAAACGCTCAAGGCAGTCGGTGATGGCGACAAACGATTGCTCCCCCTCCAGTGGTCGCCTTTTCGTCACAGATCGCAAGACAAAGACCCAGTTTTTGGTGGATACCGGTAGCGATCTCTGCGTATTTCCACTGTCTGCACTACGCGAGCGAAGACCGAAGACCACCTACCAATTGTCAGCAGCCAACGGGAGTATCATCGATACGTATGGTTTTTTACAATTAAGCTTAGATTTAGGCCTTAGACGTAGCTTTACATGGAATTTTGTTGTTGCTAAAGTAACCAAAGCCATTATTGGAGTAGATTTTCTTAGATTTTATAATTTAATAGTAGACATTCGCAATCATCGCTTGATTGACAATACTACCTCATTATGTACTGTGGCTAATGTAGATAGTGCTTTAAAATCTGTGTTGTCCGTGAAGGTTTTGACTGGGGATTCGCGGTACCATTCGATTTTAAATGAATATCCCGACATAACTCGTCCGTCTGGCACGACACGCATTACACGACACAACACCGTGCACCACATTCGCACCACTCCAGGGCCGCCTATATTTTGTACTCCTCGTAGGTTAGCTCCCGACAAGCTGAAGATCGCGCGTAACGAGTTCCAGCTGATGTTAGATAGCGGCACCGCACGTTCGTCAGAGAGTCCTTGGGCATCAGCGCTGCATTTAGCGCCCAAGAAGGACAACAGCTGGCGACCCTGCGGAGATGACCGTGCACTCAACGCACGTACCATACCAGATAGGTACCCGATCCGTCATATACATGATTTTGCTCACAGCATCGCAGGCTGCAAGGTGTTCTCCACAATTGATCTGGTGAAGGCCTACAACCAGATCCCAGTGTTCGAGGAGGATATACAGAAGACTGCCATCACCACCCCCTTTGGATTGTTTGAGTTCCCTTTTATGACCTTTGGTCTGAGGAACGCGGGTCAAACATTCCAAAGGTTTGTGGATGAGATGACTAGAGGGCTGGACTTCTGTTACTCCTACCTCGACGACTTCCTGGTGTTCTCCAGAGATCAGGCACAGCATGAGAACCACCTGCGGCAGTTGTTCGAGCGGATGAAGCAGTACGGCATCCTAGTAAACACCTCAAAGTGTGTTCTCCCCAAAAATTCTTTTTTTGTGCACCCGTATGTACCTACCGATTGACGACGATCAAGATAGCACCGAATACAAATAAAAAAAACCTATTAGGATAACGCGAGCCTCGTGCCATGCCTCAAAATGAAAGGATGGATCCCATATAGGATAGGGGATGATGGTATTTCACGACCGCCGCGATAGATTTCAAAATCGTTGTTCTTTTTATAATCAGCGACCCGACAAAGCAAACAAAAAATACACATATTGATTTTCAGACTTAGTCACCCTATTTTCCCCTTTGATGGGTTGAATTCTGAAAAACCCTGAAATATGTACTTGTTTACCCATTTATCGATAGTACCTACTCCTGTAAAGTTTCGAATAAAATATTGTTCCTCATACAAACTTTGGATCCCCATTTTTCACCTTAGGGGGTGATTTATGAAAATCCTTTCTTCGTGTACCTTTAGAACTCATAAGTAACCTGTGTGTCAAATTTGAAACCTCTAGCTAGACCCAGCGGTTTGGGCTGTGTGTTGATACTTCAGTCAGTCAGTCAGTCAGTTTTCCTTTTTATTATTTAGACAAGTCAGTGTTCTTTGTCAGTGTCATCAGATCTTGGCAATTTGATTCTGACGTGCAAAACGAGCACGTATCTTTCGATAAACAAAAGGAACTGGTATAAGTTTTAATAAAAAAAGTTGTACCCACCGTTACTATCTCCAGCATTTCTTGCCTAGAGATATATCCATTGCCATCGAGATCGTACATAGAAAAGGCCCATTTCAGCTTCTGTTCAAGTTTCCCGCGCGACGTCACACTCAAAGCACACAGGAACTCTCGGAAGTCTATCGTCCCGTCACCGTTCGCATCAAACGTTCGGAACACGTGCTCTGCAAACTATGAACACCGAGTTGAGCTAAAAGTACTAAAAACCGTAACTAGATGGCGCCACCATGCACCATTTTATTTCAAGGTCAAAATAAAAATAAAAATATATGCTGCTTTTTGATTAGCAGTGTTCATATCACTTTTGTTATTTGTTTATAATTATGTAATAAACATACCTTACTGGCGTCACCATAAGGGAAAAAGTTCCCATATATTTTTTTAAATTCTTCAACGGATAAGTGACCACTAGGACAATCTTTTAAAAATCCTTTATACCATTCTTGTATTTCTGCATCTGTAACAAATTTGAGGACAATATACAATTATTTTTTGAACACTGCTAAAGTCATAGTGAATAATTTAAAATGATGTATTATTTATTATTCATTAGGTTTACAATTTTCACTCCATTTGTGTTTTAAATAATTACCTGAAAATTCTGTATTCTGCTTCAGATCTTCTAAAACCTCAGGCTTTAGTTTGCTATTTTGTTTGCCCATTGTTATATTTTATTTAGAATGTGTTTGAGGACGTTATTGATAGTTTACACAACCAGCTTCTTTTTAGGAGGTCAATTCTTGTGCCCTGAAACATAATTTACAGGTGATGGTATTACAATTACTACAGGACTATTGCTCTAATCATGTTAATTTATTAATTATAAAATGTTACTATATCCAAAACAGCTAGGTATAAACTAACTCTGCGATAATTTAAAAAGCGTCATATACCTTGAGATTCAGCTTCCGAACATAAATTATGTCTATTACTTTCGTTCAATGTCAAGTACAATAATGGAAATTAATAAAATTATAAACGTAAGCAAAAACAAATATAAAAAAAACGGTAACTACTAAATAACGAAACGAACTGTGATTTTTTTTTGTCATTTCGTATATTATACATGAATAGGCAAAATGTGAATCATTAAAAATATGAACTCTTAGAAATACAAGAAAGACTTTATCAGGACATCGTGGGACGAACCACAATGTCCTGATAAAGTCTCTCTTGTCCTAACACAAGTCGAAATATACTAAATGTATTATCGGATTGAAATACGTATGACGCCAATATTAATAATATCTATATATTAATAATAACCTATATAATATGTGCAAGAGAATTTCTATAAGAAAATTATTTTGTTTTCTATAACTAACACATATCAGTTTTGTCAAGAGAGAATAGTTAATAGGACAATTAACTCATTTTGATATTTTTAATCTAAAGTGCAGAATGGAATATAAAGAAGTTTAAACCCATTTAGGACATTCGATGCTTCAGTTGTCCAAATCATCATTAAAATTTAACTTACTTTAACTCCTCTATTTTTCAATCTGTTTATAAAAAAAAGCAAAAGTTCTCAACGTCAAAGAGGTCTCGCAATATACAATTGATTAAATGTGTAGGTATAGGTATACAGACTGGTGCCGTCAATACCACAAAAAAAATAAAAACGGGCTACATACAAAAAGGAATGCCACCTTTAAAAACATCTTATTCATTTGATAATTTCGTGACAATTGTATGAAATAATATAACATTGTCTGCATTATTTCATAGAAATGTCATGAAATTATGAAATTAATAAGATGTTTTTGTAAGTGGCACACTATTTCTATGAACTAATGGCCATGCTTTAATTTATTGTCGTATTGACGGCACCAACCTGTATAACTCGTTTAATATCTGCTTTTGTTGAGCACTTGAGATTGAGAACGTTGCTATGTTGTTGTCAAGGAAATTATCATAAAGGCTTATGATTTCTGAGGGATCAGCTAATTTATTTTGAAAATCCTATTGCCACTTAGTGCGTTTAATGTAGCTAAGTTCACAATCTTAAAATATAACTATTCTATTACATGTCATCACTATAGAAATAAATAATAAATACTATTATGTTATAAATAAATTGTGCTTCGATACCTACTATGTATTACAATTTTTATTGCTACACAACTAACACAAAATAATCATAATATGGGTTGTGTAATGTGTAGGTACCATCAAAGTTAATATTTAATTACATATTAAGTAATAAGTACTTAATTACTGTAGACTTATATATAGGTAACTGCCAGTAAATATGCTATGAACTTGCCTTTATGTTCACCATGAAATGAAACATTCAGGTTTTATTCTAAAGAAATACCTACATATTATACATTTTGTGACAAAATATTTCCGGGTTGAATTTAAATTCATTCAAGATATTCATGATTACAAGTTTCAATTTTCAAGAGGCATAGCGCGGTATCCTGAATATCTTAAAATTAAATTATATATTTTTTTCAAACAAACGGCCAGTTAATAAGAACAATACTTTCATCGATAACACCTTTATGTAATTGCAGCAAGTTACTAATATGCAAGTAATATTTTAATTAAACCTTAACCTTGATTATATAGTATACTATATAATATGATATATATATACTAAAATACTACTCTGTCAATAATGTCAATGACAATTTAAAATGTAAAATAAAAGTTTAGGTATGTTCTTTACTAAAATAATTTAGAAAAGGGAATTTTAGGTAGGTAGTAACTGTTCTTAATCAAAAATTATGATTTACTTTTATGGATATATTACACCCGAGTAAGTATAATTATGCTATCGAATAGGCTTACATTACAATTCATTGAGATTGATATTTGACGAAGTAAGCATCTTTTTAAATATAAAAGCTTGGCAAAAAAAATATTTCCAAAAAATAACATTTATAATTAAGGATATAAGATTATATTTCTAAAGAATTAAATCGTCACCATCAGCACTAAATTTTCTAGTTATGATGTGAAAAGAATTCACAGTTTTGTGCGTAGGCAGATGTTGACAAAATATCACTTTACAATTATAGCAAAATTTAGAAATGGCACATTTTTTAAACAATACCTAAGCATTGAAAACATGACAACATTTTCACATTTAATTACTCATACCGCTACAGAGTTGAGATTAAAGTTAGATACATATTGTTTGGGTTTCGTGCTGCAAATGTGCGTTATTTATACAGGGTGGCACATTTAGATCGGTCAGTATGGAAAAGTCTTAAACTATAATACATGCGAAAATCTCTTCTTAGGAACCATGCCATCGATTTTAGTTATAAGAAAAACTGCATTCATACATATAAGCGCGGGACTCGAACTCGGACGTTTTGAAAAATAAAACTAAGACTATTACTATTTACATATCGATTGTGTAGTGTAGGTCATAAGCAGTAAACGTTTCAATGAAACATGTTGTCTAAAATGAATAAAATGCAATGATTTCATATTTTTTTTGTAGGTGTTCGAAATTACCACCATTATCAAATGAGGTTTATCACGTCTTTGTTCAAACCAAGACGTTCCATTTTCAAATGAGGTTTATCACGTATTTGTATCTACAAACGGATTCTAAGTGTGCTTTTCAATTTATTATTAGTATAAGTATGATTATTCTTTAATTTTCATTTTAACATTATTATAAATGTTTGAAAAATTATTTACTCATAAAAATCTAAACAAGATAAAATAATTATTAGTATGATTATTAAAAGTAGGTAAGCAATTACAATCATAGATAGATAATATTATCGCAGATAACAATATGTAAAGCAACAAGTTGCAACACCAGCAAAGAGCTACGAACAACCATAGAGACAATTATACGCACCTAAACGAGTTGAATGTTGTATTGGAAAAATGGTGGTAATTTCGAACACTTACTAAACTAAATTAAAGGATATGAAAACAATGCATTTTATTCATTTTAGACATCATGTTTCATAGTAACGTTTACTGATTAAGACCCACACAATTGATATCTGAATAGATATAGTGTTAGTTTTATTTTTAAAACGTCCGGGTTCGATTCCCGAGCTAAGTACACGTTTTTTTAAATGTACTAAATGACATGGTACGAATGACATGGTTCCTAAGAAGAGATTTTCGTATGTCTTATAGTTTCAGACTTTCCCATACTGACCGATCTAAATGTGCCATCCTGTATAGCGTCAAAGGATTTCATAAGGTTGAATGTGTAGCGAGATCAAGAAGGATGGAAAATAAGTTTTAAATATAGCTAAATACTCTAATGATGACTACTATGTAGCCTCTTTTGTGATGATAGCAACAGACACATAGGCCTGGGTCGCGCAATTCAAATAAAAGGGGTTCAATTGACGTAATTTTTAAAATTTTGCCCGTCTGCTAATGAGATATGTATAATTACTTGAAATGTACTCGTTTATCTAATATGTGTACATTTCTTTTAAATTTAAAGTTAATACCGAGGCGCGTAAGTATATTGGCATGTCATTAAAATTAAAAGGTATCGAATGGAAATTCCAATTTTTGTGATATGTCACACAACACCCTGTCTACGAGAACTACCTTCAGGTCCGATATTGAGTATTATTGATCCCTCTTTCATACTTTTTTAAAAATCAGTCAATTTCAATCGTTTCTTTACATATGTATTCTTTTATCTGCCATTCTTGCCGAGTATCTATTTAGAAATTTATTTGTTTCATCTCGTTAAAATGGTTTAGAATGAAGTTTCATCTTCATATGCAAATAATATTTCCATTATTGGGTATGTAAACAACCTTCATTAAAGTGTAAAAATATCTTCAGAAATTCGTACATTTCAAATAAAAAATAAGAAATATCTCTAACCTAAATGATACTGGATGGGGACATTACAATGAATCAAATAGGAAATATCACAAACGGTATGAAGTTCTCTTTCAACGTACTTAATTTAGAAATAATCCAGTAACAATTGTGTGGAATGTACATATTCGATAGTAGATAAATTAACAAATATGTTAGTATTATAGTTTCTCAGTGCACAATGTTTAACATTATTTCACAGAGGCGTAAGTACAATTTGTTTATTGATAAAAGAATATCGGTAAATACATGATAAAATGCTGTGCCATAATTATTACAATTTAATAATATATTGATGATCTAATGTTACTTATACACCTATTTCTTTAAGTTTATTCACTCAAATTTTCCTATAATAACGAAAAGGGACAATACAATCTTTTCTCTTCTTTCATTTGGGAGTAAACATTATGTTAGTGTTAGTGAATGATCTTTATTCAAAGTAAAGGAAGTTCTCCTTTTCGTTATCTGTTTGAATTTTCTACCATTTACTAGATTACCTACTTGATGTATAAATTCAAGAAAAGACTTTTTGATGAGCATAATTTACGCACTGTTTGAAGCAGCAACATTTTCTTCTAACAATGGAAAGAAAAGAATGTAAAACAATGGTACCGCGACCCCTTTTTTGTGTTGCTGTTTTTTAATTCAACGAATTTAAAGCTACGAATAAACGTTTTTATAAGCACTAAAATCTAATTTAAACCAACTGTGACTAGGATAAACAAGTTTTGGTATAGTAACCTGAGGTTGACATTTTACATAATTATAGTACTCACAAATTTAGAATAAAGGTATTAGTAATAAATAGCAAAGAGAGCGAAAGTAAAAAATAAACTTTGCGGAAAGATGAAAACGTAATAAAAATGAAGATCAGTAAACTATTTACAGAGAACTAGAAGGCACAGTAGTGGGGAAATGATGTGAATACCTAGAATTATATTTTCAGCGCAGTATAGATAGATGATATCATTTAATACTAGAGTTGAAATCTCTCAAATATTTATTTTAAAGCCCTACATTGTACAAAGAGAAAAACTCATTTATACTTAAAGCTCTGAAATTATGAAAGGGATAAAAAGCTCATAGAGGAGTCGATTTGTAACCGATCTCAGAAGTTTCAAGATCCCAGACGAATGAACAATGGAAAACATCGATATACGTAAACAATGATATAGAATTTGTTATTCATGTAAAACTTTACGGTCATTTTAATAAGACTTAATGAATTTATCTTTGCAGAACAAATCAGATTGTTTTATTGTGCACATACGTTGCGATCCAAGAAAAATAAATGCTCGCCCGCGTATGTGGACCGACACTGTGTCCAATCTGACTAATTCTGTTTAATACATCACTACGCTAATAGTTGCCTTAATTTAACAATAGGTATTAAAGATTGACATTAGTGTATACTGTGCTGTTATTCATCCATCGGATGGAAGTAAGAAACAGATAGACGTAATTATATCAGGGGTAGATAACTACCTAATACTTAGATCATCTAAAGGTGAATGGTTCGGATATAATAATTGTACTTATACGATTAATGAAGTGAACAATCCGACAACGACAGAAATTCCATAATAATTTTAGATATTATAATAAAATATCATCCTAACGTTTATCGAAAAGTAATGGACATTTTAATACTCAGTGTTGCGTTTTTAACTCGTTGACATGAATGCTTACATTACCTACACAATATCTGTAAAGTTCCTTTGCCCGAGTGGTGGTGAAAGCGCAGCTTTGGATCTTTCATTCAAAGTGTTATACCGCGGTTAAAATGAAACGTCTCATTTAAACTGTATTATCGATCCGCCTTTGTTTTTAGATCAGCGATTTGGTTGAAATTCACAGACTGAAGATTAAACATGCAAATGCAATCGATCGATTCGTCTTGTGTTTACTCTGGCAATTAAACGTCGAACTATTCTCTGTAGCCGACTGTAAACTAACGACAGCTCGTTTTAACGTCAGTAGTAGTCAGTACCACAGTGTAAGTTTCAATCGAATCGAAACGAAAGCGACCATACCGTCGTGTTCAGCTCTCAAATCCGTATAAGAAAAGTGGTTTTCAATAATACACAACATAGGCGCTGCTGCCGTTTTCAAACGACGTGACAGGTTTAACGAAGACGTTCGTCACGATTTCGTTTCAATGGGATTAGAACTGACAATGTATCAGCGCTGCGTATGCTTCTTCCAAAAAATCTGTCAAAACGAACGGTGTATTTATATAAAATAATTTATCGCTCTAAAATGTTCAAGTGCTACGTAAACGACAGTAAAAATGATGGAATAAACGAATTTCCTAGAGATCCAATCAGAATGAAATGGATAACAGCTATTATAATTAAAACTGCGCCAATATGAACTTCTACGCTATGTCGGTCTCACTTTGAAGAATATGACTACCAACCTATTATCTTGTTGACTCTCATCCCAAATTACTATCTCTACCTCCAGAACTCCTAAAAAAGGCGACTGATTTCAACGTCTTTAACTACGGACATTTTTATTGTATAGTTGCAATCTCCAAAATAGTTGGGACAAAATATTACTGCACTACCACTCATGTATCTTAAGTTTTAGAAAGATTCTCTCTTGAAGAAGTATTTAATAATAAAAAACGTTAATATTGAATTGTGTTATAATTCTAAACTTTTAACTAATTCGTTTTAAAAATTATCTAAGCCGTGGATAATTTTTAAGTTTTTTCTTCACACTTTAGTTTTGTTTACAAATCATGTTCCTGTCAATATTTTGCCTTTTAGGAACAAGCGTACGCAGCGCCATCTACAATATATTTGCGTTGCCTGCCAACCACATTCGATTGAAAATTACACTTGGGGTAGATAGATATTGATAACTTTATTTTGATGTTGAAATCGTTTCATTAATAGGGTAGATGACATTTTTTTATATCATTTAAAAATACTATGTAACAGTAAATACTGAAGAAGAAACACACTACTACTATGTTAACAGTAAATACTGAATATTGATCTGCAATCAATAGTTTGTTGGATAAAGCGTTTTGTTTGAAGAACTATTACAAGTAGTCTAATTAAAAAACGCTCCATAGAAAATAATACAAAATAATAACGCCGTACTTCGTAGTGGCCACCCAATGTGTATGGGAGCATGAACAAAATTAATTATATCTATGTATTTTATAAGTTTTTAAGCATGTATATATATAGCAACTAAAACTACAGTATATATATAAAGCAACTAAAACTACTGTGCTTTAAAACTATTTGTTTACTCACATTACACTTATTTTTTTAGAAAGAATTAAAATTTTAAATGTACATTTGATGTGCGTAAACGAATGGTATAAATAGTATAAATTTTAAAATATTTGTTAACCCTGTTAACCCATTTTTTGAAAATTGGCATGCCGCATAAGTTTTACATAATACAAAAAAAAAAAAATTTGCAAAGCATTTTTCATTTCTAATAATAACTCATATTTTCGAAATAGGTATAATATTAATGTTACCATTCCTATTAATGTTAGTTTTTTTTTATATTTCATCTAAAGAGTAGATCGAATTTCATGGAATAGAAAACATTTAATTCAGTGATGTGTTTCGACTCCTAGGTCTTTAGTTCATTTAAGTTTATTACAAGCTCTGTGCAAATGATCTTGACAGTGTTATTGGTACTGTGCGGTCCTCCAGATCATAGTTCCCTTGTTTATATCTGTGAGTTTGTTTACGTACCTACATACGAGGCTACACTTCACGAGAGCAGTTCGCGCTTGTGTAAACACAGAACGAATCATTACAGACATACGCTGGCCAGAACCACCACATGCACACTCTGTGCAACGTACGGAAACATAAGAACTCACATTAGCATTAGCGTGTGACCTACAGCACTCGTGTCGTGTCGACACGGTAGCAATGCGACGCCTCCACTATTTGCCCGTATTCGCGTACGTAGTACGCTATTAAAATTCTACATGACATTTAAAATTCGAGATATAAAAAATTTCAAGTTCAACCCCCGCCTTTAATAAAAGCCCGTCGTTGGTCGGAATGTGGTAATAATTTTGTGGAAAACATTTACAGCCGGCGCTTGAAATCGATGATGCGAGCAAGCGCTCATGTGGGAATCTAGTGGAGTATCAATTACGATCGTTGGCGTATGTCGGAATATCGCAACCTAAGATGCAATCGTGTGGACGAGACGCTTTCGAATAATTGTGAGGGTAAACGTGGCTGGGGACTGTAAGACCGGGCCGTGCTTGTGAGGACGGTGGACCCGTTTAGGGCGCGAGCATCTTAGACAACTCCTCATCCTGGAGGCAGCCCTTGAGAAACTCATCCTGCGTCAGCTGACCGTCATTATTCTCATCCATCTTAGCGAAGATGTTCTTGGCACGCTCTTCGGCAGAATCAGCCGGTCTGTTACTTGAGCACGCGCCAAGCATGTCGTAGATGGCCTGGAAATGCGAATAAAACAGTGTTGTACTAACACGACTAGTAAGGAAGAAATTAAAATAGTTGGGCATTAAAAACAAATGTAGCTAACTATCAATACAATTTGTCATTGAAACCGAAACCAACTTGCTAAGCTAGTGCGGTGTGAAACAAGAGCTAAAATCTGATCAAACTATTTGCGCAAAAACCGCTCACTTGAATTATGTACGACGCGCCCCAACAAACTTCATTAGGAGCTTAAAGATGTTAAGGGCAGGGTGCTTAAAGTGGCTCTTGCAGGTACTAGACAAGTATAGTACACATAGGTGGGAATATTCAACACCATCTACGTGAACACAGCTTTACCAGGAAATTAAATTTTAAGCTTCTTGCCAATATTAAAATTTAGGAAACCCAGTTAAATTTTAATCAGCTATTTTCTTTTATATATTTTTATATTTTATAAGGTTTAGTCTCCGTAAATAAATAAACAAAAATTTGTATTGCACCTAATAATAACCTAGATTTACTTGTGGATTAACGGACAACATTACCTGGACTATTTTAGTCATCTCTTGTATGTCTATAACACCATTGCCATCCACGTCATACATACGGAAAGCCCACTTGAGCTTCTCCTCTGGGGTACCACTTGATGTCACATGAATCGCCTGCAGAAATTCCTATAACAAACGCATTCTTCTCGATACAGGACAAAACTTACTATCGGATACATGAGGAACAAGACCAAACTTGTTCAAACTTACTAAGGTACTTAATTAGGTACTAAAAATTAAACTAAGTTATATTAGTAAAATTCGCTCATTTAGCAGAAAACCGTATTAGTGAAGTCGCAACGCTTAAATATTGTGCTTATTGCAAGATACTTCAATCGCCATTGCAAATACAAAAAAATATGTTTTACATTAAATGCTAGAGGTACCTTAAAATCTATGTATCCATTTTTATCCATGTCGAAGGTGCGAAAGACATGGTCGCAAAACTCAACTGCATTTCCCGATGGGAAAAACATCTTGTACATGTCAACAAACTTGGCAGGAGTTAATCTTCCATTAGGGCAGTCTTGCTGTAATTATAAGAAAAAAATCTTTGGTAATTGTAATCCCTTTGAGAATTTTCAAATTAAATGAGGTCTTATTAATAGAAATCAAGATGATGGCAATAAAATAAGGATCAAAATCTTGTAATTAGACATCGTTAGTGGCGAAGAGCAGAATGGGATGAATTTCGAGTGAGAAGTAAAGAATAGTTGCAGTTAAATATTCCGGAGCAACCAACTAACCTTGAATCCCTTATACCACTCTTTGATAGTTGTCTCATCGTATGACGTGTGAGTTTTGAGGAAATCCATATCCTCCTTGGTGAGTTTGTCTTTACTGACGAAACAGCCCATTTTGTCTTCTGTAACAAAAGAAAAGACTTATTTAAATAATTGAGTATTGAACAAATCCAACGCCTTTGATGAAGATTTGCTTCAATTAAAATTGTAAAGTGGGTAGTGAAATTTGTAAAAAAATAAGATATGGTTTATTTTTGGATCGGATGAAAAAGTTGTTTTGCATTTCAGGTCGATATCACACAAGAAGGTTTTGCGAGCTTTTCCGCTAGGAAAAAACACAGATTCTGATCTCTACTGCCAACAGATAATTCCTGATATTTAGTACTGCTACCGTATGGAATACAGACGAACCAGCGGGATTCGATTATCAGAGGGTTAGTCTTACATCATGATGACATCGTTAGCTTTGATGTTCTATTTTCATACTTACACTTGCTTCAGTCCCTTACAGAACTACTTATTAATGTTGGACATCATGAAAAGACTGTGAAAGTTAGTTGTCGCCATTTTTAGATTAAATACCCGAAATTTCAGCAACGGATTATGTCTTATAGTGTCACTACCTACAATTTGGCATTGGACACATATAAATTATAACTTTGCCTCACACCTTACAGTATTTAGGATACAACAAGCTATCTTGGAAATCACTAGATATGTATCCCCCAACAACTGGACAGAAAAATCAAAATTACGACGTTTATGATTTTCAAATGTTAATTACCTATACATATAAATAACAGCTACGGTAACTGCTTACATTACATCAGACGGCCCGCACAGTTATTTGCCTACTCTTTTATATCCTTTAGTTGCATAACAGCTCGATAATTTATTTCCATAAATAAGTAGGTGAGTACCTGAACCACGTAGATAGATGTTACATTAAAAGTTTAGTTCTTCGTAATAAATTGCTGTTATATTCAGATCGCGTGTAACAGCAAAATTTAAAGGAAATTTGCTCGATTTTGACGATCGACAACAGTTGTAAGGCGCTTACAGCTTTGCTTCACTTTTACTAACCGATCTGGTAAAAATCATGGTTACAGTCGAAGACGGAAGTAGATTAACACTCTAGGACCATGTCACACATATTGCACTCGTAAAATAATCATACTAAAGTGTTACTTTACTTCCGTTTTCGACAGTTCCAGTTATAGAAATAAAAAGATCGGCTATCGAATGTTCTCTAGAAATTAAAATGTTTTGATTGTTTTAGTATCTACAAGTATCATAAACTTGCTAAATACAATCATAAAAAAACAAGCTTTATCCGTACCACTGCTGGGCACAGGCCTTCCTACATGGCAGAGACTCATGAGCAGTTTGGGCCGTAAGACCACTACACTGGCCCAATGCGGGTTGATGGGTTAAGGCAGTTGCACTGACAAACAGGATCAACGGCTTAGCAACGCCGACGAAGGACCTTGAGATTACAAATTTGATTGCCCCATACCGGGATAGACCATGGTGAAAGTTTTATTGTTTTTGTAATCGAAACCAGAGCGCTCAAACCACTACGAAACCGAGCTCCTCTAAATATTATATTTGAATAAAAAAAAATAAAAAAAATTGCCTAAGTCAGTTTTATTCCGATAAGGAGGTAGTGGTAAGTGGGTATTAACTAATCATATTCCTAATTTGATACCTACTGAGTAGATATTTGTCAGACTGACTGGAAAATGTGTGGTAGGAGACATGCCTACCTAATTATTAACAAAACCATTTATCCTTCAATTTAGAATTCAGAAGAGTCCAATATAAGTAGGTTTTCAAAATAATTATAGATTCGTCGGCAAACTCTAGCCAATTAAATTTAGTATTAATTTGATAGATTCCTTTTATTGTTTTAATAATGTAATTATTATCCACTTCGACATTGTTAATGTCAAATAATATAGGTTGGTGCCGTAAATACGACTATAAATTAAAACGTGGGTTATATCAATTGATAGAAGTGGTTTGCCACTTCCAAAAACATCGTATTCATTTGATAATTAATGTCATTTATATGATATAATGTAGCCAATATTATATTATTTCATACAAATGTCATGAAATTATCAAATGAATAAGATGTTTTTCAAAGTTCCAAACCTTTTCTATGAACTTAACACGTTCGCGTGAGCAACCACATGTCCAAAATGTTGCACTTCCCTGTATAAGTCTGTAGAACTTACCATATTTCGTAGGCAAGGGTTTTCTGTCCCAATCGATTTCGACTGCACCTTATACATATTTGCTTTAACATTATTGCATCGGCTTTCAAATATAATCCCCTGGTTGAAGGTACTTGTGATTTAGTTGACTTTGAATTCAAAAATAGAAACTCACTCTCAGTAATAGAAGGTTGATCTAATAATAAACTTTGTATATTTTTATATTCCATCTGTTCTGCTAGGTATGAGTATGAGTTGTACCTATTTATTTTTAACTTATAATTCAATCATCGTCATACAATTGTCTACACTGCACGCAAATAAGCTAGCATGTTCCGTTTCGTTGTTCCAAGAAAAATAGAATGAGTTTTTATTTATTTTTGAGATGTGTGCGGCTTTTTTTAAAAAATGTGAATGTATAACTTTTCAATGAACCTTGATTAAATATAAAAAAATAATTGGGATTTTATTGAAATAAATTCACTTCGGAGACATTAGTGAAAACTTTCTTCGTTAGTTTTGAGTACAATGTAAGTACTTTAATTTTCACGATTTACACATAAAAGAAATCTTAAATCTAAATAATATACGTATTATACGATGTAATAAAAATTCCTCAAACATTGTTTCACAAACAACGTTTTGACTTAATCATTTGGTTTTATAATAATTATTTAAAATAAACCTCATTCTATCTGTAGGTAGGTATTTGTTATTAAATAGAGTAAGTATGGGAATTATTGGCGTTTAATTTATTTCTTAGATTTGAGGAACGGTAGTGATATTCCTGGATTAAAAGAAAACTAAATATAATATACTCTTTCTAATCATTTATTATAATAATATGCACTCTCACCTACCATCTATCCTAAAGTAAACATTTAAGAGATTGTGTTATGTATACATAGGTAATACTTAGATAACGGAGAAATATTGATAATATATTTTGTATATAAATATTAGAAAATATGATAAATACACACACCATCATCTATGACTTCTCAATTAATGTTCGTACTCATCTTACATACGTCTAGCCTAGGGGGATTCGAACCCGGGACCCCTGGCCGAGTAGCCTGTAGTAAGGGGTACCGACCACCGCCGTGTTACGGATATTCGTAAATATGCGAATGAATTCAGACCTTCTTTCTACGATCTGAGATTCAGACTATTCCAGACATCTTCATCCGCATTCACATCTGTATCAATTAAGACGGAGCTTTTACGAATGCGAATTCTGAAATATTCGGTACTGTTTATTAAATATAATTAACCATTTTTTAAGTTTAATTAGGTACCGATAATAATTACACAGTGTTTTTTTTAAAAAAAACTTATAAGACTTAAAATGCTAATAAGTAAAACTAAAAAATAGTTTGGACAATAAAACATATGAAAATTTTATCGATTGTCATTCATTTATGCAAATAATCCTGAGATCCGCATTTGTGGATGTGAACTTCTAATACTAATTGAATGAATATTTCATGTATAGGTATGCTGATAGATATAAGCATGACAATAGGAAAACGATATATGTATTTACTGTTTTAGGCGAACGTTTATTGTCATTGGACAAAGGACAGTTTGATACGACAACGATAGAAGGCTAGGGCGTGGAAATGTCATGGACACCAAGCCGATAAAGATAAAGTGTGCTGGGCACTGCTGGCTGGTAATACCCTCTCGCTCCCACTCATGAAGTCAGGATAGTCTTGGAAAGATTCGGCAAACCGGTAATTGAGGTGATTCATACTCAATCGATCGATCGATTTTAAATTTTAATACAACCACTTTAATACAAAATTAAAGCGGTTCTCATCTCTAAAAGATGTTCATTAATGTTTATACCTCATTCTAATTATTATTTTACTTATTGACATAATAAATATTAATATTTATAAAACCTGATATTATTATTGTATTACTTGACATTTTGAAAATTGAAGTTGATTTTTTTATTGCAATGATTTTAATACTTACATTTTTAATAATATATTTTTTTTTTATTGTCTTGTAAGTAAAGTATTGTATATCCTCTCCTCTCTTTTTGCTGCGTTTACTGTGCCCGACAGGGTCCATAATGATATCATGTTTATTATGTTGTAACATTATAGTGCAATAAAAGTTTGAGTTTATTTTAAATACTTCGTAGGTAAAATAAAATCTAGGTGAATTGTGGTGCCACGACTACAGACACAATTGGTTTTTAATTATCATAAGGCCCCCGAGGGTCTTTATCGTCTTGACCACTATCTACAAACCATTACAAATAATCCCTACCATTTACATTTACCTATCTATGCCTACCATCGTCATAATATTTTGAAATTCCCAGACGTGAGATAAGTTGGTAAATAAGTGCATTAAAATTTAGCAGCAAAAAATTGATTTTTTATTTTTTTATTTTTGTCACAGCTTGGTTGATTTTTTTGGTATTGAGCATGTAATTTGCGGGGAAACACCTTATCAACAACTCTTTTAACCCGTTAAGCATGAGATTCCAGACACTTGATTTTTCAATTGTCATAGCCCCTGTCATAGCCTGTCATATCGCGGCTTGACAGATTAATGTACTTAGTGGTCGAAATACATTAAATCTGAATATGACTACAGATTTATAGTTTTATCTTAATGTAATTGTTTATATATCTAAGATTATGGATATTAGATATTATTCAGAGAATTAAAGATTTTATATGGGACTAAGGCCAAGGGCCTTTATAATAGCTATAAGCCTTATAATAAATATGGTTACACTGTGTTCGCAAAAACACTGTGTAACTAATGTGTTTTTTTTTAAATACCTACCTATATAAAATGTTATTCAAACAAAAGCAACAAAATGTTGTATACATACAGGACTTATACAATGGTTATTAGTTATATTTAATTTTCACCATTATACCAATAGCAATAGCGTTACATTATACCATGGTATGGTGCACCTTATGATATTTTAAAATCCTTATCATCACTGGTCGTCTGTCCATCTAGTGGGAGGCCGTCCTACTTTGCGCTTTCCGGTACGCGGTCGCCACTCCAGAACCTTAACGCCCCACCGGCCGTCCGTTCTGCGTGCTAGGTGTCCTGCCCACTGCCACTTAAATTTGCTAATCCTAAGAGCTATGTCAGTGACTTTAGTTCTCTTACGGATGTCCTCATTTCTGATTCTATCTCGCAGAGAAACACCTAACATAGCTCGTTCCATTGTCGCGAACGCGATTCGGAGCGACTTGAAGTGGCGTATGGTCTGTGCCATTTGTGTTGGCAGTATGTAAAAAAGTAAGTTAGAGGCTGGTATTATTGGTGATTTCTTGGAAAGGTAGTGCGCGCCAAAAATGTGATTAATTCTTGATAACATGGAGGCTAGCATAAAAGATTTGGTGAGTCCTTATATGATTTCGTCAAGACATAATTATTGACTGTAACCGGTGGACAGGGAATGGCTATAGGGGTGGTTTGGAGACCATTTTAGGGACCGTATGGTCCCGCCATAATTATCATCGCTTAGAGACATGGTAATATGAGCAAAATAGTAAAATGAATGGTGAATTGGTTAGGACGAAAGTAATTTGTCGTACCTACTCAGATTCAATAGCATGATTATGGTGATTTGAACAAAAGAGTAAAATGTATGGTGAATTGGGTAATACGGACGTAAATTGTCATACCTACTCAAATTCAATAGCAAGATTATTTTCAACTAGGTAGGTAAGTGTTTGCACAGATTAATGATATAATATATTTAACTACGATAGTGTTTGATTCCATAAATTTATAAATGCGAAGCAGATTAAGTACCCGGCAATTCTCAGTTCGCAATGTCTAGATACCCCATTTGCGACATCCATAGCTTGTTGTGCGACTGCGAACTTGCACAGAAGGCCCTTAGTGAGCGACCACGTTTCACAGCCGTATGTCATCACTGGCAACCACTTTCGACTTCAAGCACAGAGGAATTTGGGACGAGAAGATCTTACGCAATTTCCCGAATGCTGCCCATCCGAGTTGGATTTGTCGATTGACCTCTTTCTCGAAGTTGGACCTACCTAGCTGGACCATTTGTCCGAGGTAAACGTAATCGTCAACAACTTTGAGAATAGAACTCCCAACTGTAACTGGTATAGGTGCGACATGGGTATTAGACATAACCTTTGTCTTGTCCGTGTTCATTTTCAGACCTACCTGTCGGGAGGTTCTGTCGAGATCGTCGAGCATTGTGCTCAATTCCTCCAGGGATTCTGCCATGACTACTATATCATCGGCAAACCGATGATGAGTGATGTACTCGCCGTTAATGTTGATGGTGATGCCGAGTCCTGTGCAGTCCAGTAGTTTGAAAACATCTTCCAACGCAGCGGTAAACAATTTCGGAGATATTACATCTTCCTGTCTTACCCCTCTCTGCAGTTGGATAGGTTTCGTATACTGATTCTGTACACGGACACAGACACGTACAAAGATCTCATCACCTCGATATACCGATAGTCAATGTGGCACCTCTGAAGAGACTGAATCACGGCCCATATTTCGATCGAATGAAAGGCCTTCTTGTAGTCTACAAACGCCAAGCAAAGTGGCCGGTTATACTCCTCGGTCTTCTGTATAACCTGCCGTAGCGTATGTATGTGGTCTACGGTACTAAAGCCTATACGGAAACCGGCTTGTTCGGGAGGCTGGATGTCGTCAAACCTGCGCGCGAGACGATTCGTGATAAGCCTCGAAAACAACTTACAAACGTGGCTCAAAAGCGTGATGGGTCTGTAGTTCCTCAGTAAGGTTTTTTCGCCTTTTTTGAAGAACAACACCACCAGGCCTCCACTCCACGCTTGTGGCGTTGTACCCTAGAGAATGACGGAATTGAATACCCTCTAAAGGACTTTAAGTACAGGTGTACCACCCGCTTTCAGAAGCTCTGCAGTAATTCCGTCCTCCCCCGGTGCCTTAGGGCTACCCTAATCTCGTTCAGGATGACGTCCGGGATATCATTGATATTAATACTCGTACTAAACTGTAATGTTGTACAATTTGAAACTGATATCTAGATGAACAAAATTAATCACCGTTAAATATTGTGTAATTTACATATTCAAATTGTGATCATATGTATAAATTAATTTATCAGGAAATAATTAATAAATCCGAACATGAATCAACAGGGCCGAAGTAATACTTTCCGACGCTACCCACGTCAGCCGGAAAACTGTCCCCAATATTCGACTGGCCGCACCCGGAATAATATCGGATATTTATTTATATAATTTCTGGAAGGATTTACGATGTCATGAATAGCAAAGTATTCACAAAAGAAAATTTCTTTTATTAACACAAATCCCTGTGGGGGCAATATAAGGTACTTCGACACTTTATATTTTACTATCTGACAAGCTGTGAAATGTTCATTGTAAATAATACATTCTTTAATTGTTCGTAATGTAATTAATACACTACGAACTCAAATTGATACTTGAGCCTTTTTTATTTCTAATTAATATTACCAGAATGAAATTAAAAGTATAATTTTTCGAGAGACGACTCTGAAGGAAGGCATATTCTATTCGGATTGAACAGGGAGATAGCCAAGTGTCGATAACGTGCTTAGAAACATAATACGTCCACATATTGTAACAAAGAACGTCACACACACACTGCTAATAAAATATTTACGCCAGTCGCTCGATAGCACTGTGGAGTCTATAATAACATGTAGGTTGTCGGAAATAGATATAGTATTCCAGAGGTTTTTTTTTTATACATAAATGCAAAACCGTTACCTATATTCACAAGTAGTAGACTTTTGTCTTGGTATTAGGGTAGAGTGGGTTAATTACGTACGTGGGGATAACTGTGGACGAGACCGTTCATCATGCTAAAAAAGAAAAGTACCTACATGGGTACTTTTCCTTTTTTTTTGCTTGGGAGGTAGACATGTGTCTACTAAGCAGCAGAGAGAGATATCAATTATACCACACGACTGTACCACTGTACTTCACGACCGCGACCTACTGGATCAACATTACCCTGCGTTCGGAATCAATCAATCAATCATTTATTGCCAAACCATAATGTGTACATAGGATGTTACATCGAATGTGATACCAGTATTATGGACCCTGTCGGGCACGCAATCTATGTAATTACATGAAGCAATCAACTGTTGTATATTCAAACTATATCTTAATAAATTATCATTACAATTAATTAAATATAATCCAATTGAAATTAAAATAAATATTATCAATAAAAAAAAAATCATATCAAAAAATAGCATTTAGTAGTCAGGATTGTTATAATAAAATTGTCTTAAATACCTAGTCTTGCCATAAATACTGAAACAAAGAAAAATTAAAATTTTCTACTGCAAGTAACATTTATTACTTTTACAGTGTGTTAGTTTAATACATAAATATAAAACAATTTAAAATATAAAAAGCTTATTCGAAGTGGTCTCCATTGGCTGCAATACAGTCCTTTAAACGTTGAGCCAGTTATCAATATAAGCACGCACTCTTTCCATGGGAAAATTCTTCACTGCCAATCGTACGGATTGTTTTAGGGACTCCAAATAATCATGGCGTTTAGAGCAAGCCGTACTCTCTAAAATTGGCCATAATTCAGCGGATTAAGATCGGGACTAGACGACGGCCAGTCTTCAGCTCTTATGAAGTCCGAAACGTTCGTTTCCAACCAAGACTGCGTAGACCGAGCTTTATGACCTGGCGCCGAGTCTTGCTGGAAGGACCATTCGTAGTTATTGAACATGGTGTTGTTAAGGGGCTTCACTACCTTCTCAATAATGGTATCTTGATACACTTGTGCCGATGTTTTGATACCTTTATCACAAAAGTATGGCTCAGTCACTCCTTCATAGCTAATACCCCACCAAACCATCACTGAAGTCGGATAGTGCCCACGTTGCACTCTGTCGACTAATTGGGAACCTTAGAGCTTTGAGCATAAATACGGTAATTTTGTAAGTTAAAATGTTGCTCAATTGTAAAAAAAATCTCATGCGTAAATAAAAATTTTCTGTGACGTCCCTTTGCGTACCGCTTCAATAGTTGTTTCGATTTTACGACCCTATTCTTTTTAAAATTATCAGTTAAGAAATGACCAGCACGTCTCTTATAGGCTGCAAGTCCTAAGTCATCTTTTAAAATACGCGACATGGTTCTAGGTGCTATCTTCATCTCCCGAGATAAAATCTGTTGCTTTCGGACAGGATTTCTTCGAATTCTTTCCCTTACTGCTTTTACCACCTTTTTCGTACGAACACTACGTGGACGGCCAGATGTTTTTCTGTCACAAACAGAGGAGGTCTCATTGTACCTATTAATAACCTATTATTAATAGCCAGGTACACAAACATTTTACTAATACCAAGCGTATGGAGTGTTTTCAAAATTGCATTTGGCTCTCTACCTACATTGTGTAATGCAATCACAGCGATTCGGTTCCCTATATCACCCCACTCTATTTTAATATCACAAATTCGCAAAATATTGTACAATGTATTGGCGCCAAAATGAGAAAACTGAATGAACAATCATATAAAAATGACAGATTTCAAATTGAAATGTAATATTTTGTTTATTTTTAACTGTAATAGTATTTCTGGCCAGACTAAATCTAAATCAAAAAATATATTTATTCAAGTAGGCTCCTAAGAAGCTCTTTCGAATCGTCAAAAATCACAAATTAAGTATGTATATCTATTTAAGAAAAGGTCTCACAATGTCATATTGTATATTTGTCTATTATGTCTAAATTTACACCTAACTAAGTATATTATTCTTAGGGCCGATTTTTCAATTCTCAGATATTTTTTATCTTAAGAATAAGTTTGACATTTTGACAGATTTTCTATAGATTAACTGTCAACTTTTCAAAGTTATTCCATTGATAAATCTTATCTGGGGATTGAAAAATCGGCCCTTAATAAATAAAATGAATATTAAATATAATTCACTATTTATATTTATTGTCAGTATCCTATGTTTGTATTATTAATAAAGAGAACATTTATTTGTCAGGAATTGTTTTAATTGTCTTAATAATATTTTGTCATCATTTTCAGCTTTTAAACTGTCGGGTAATTTATTAAATATTTTTATAGAAAAGCTACTTTGGTACTATTAAATTATTTTTTTATGCCGTATTGAGTAGGTATGTGCTTAGTCCGTCTTCACGTTTTGTATAACCCACTCTCTCCATTTGCGCTACACTTACTTGTTTTTCACGCTTGTTACACATGTAAAACATAAAATATGATATGTTAAGTATATACAAAAGTAACTTTCAGTCATTTTAAAATAACATTTTCGACAAGAAGAATTTTATTCTAATTTGAAATAAATAAAACCGCCTACTAATATTATTTGGTGATTTTGTGAACGTATTGGCGGATCTTAGCTTTCTAGCTAATATTAAAACATTAATTTACTAATTTATAAGTCATAAGAAATATATAAATTCAAAGAAAAACGAATGAAATAAAGAAAATTGTAAATAAGCCTACAAAAGTAATCATCGTGCATCCCTCTGTTCCGTCTTGCACCGCTCATCAAAGGTCTTGAAACCCCTTATTTATATAGCTGAAGTTACCTAAAAGCTGAAGTCGATATAGTCAGACCTAATGTGATTTTTAATACATTTTTACGCTACTATAGGACTGACATATTTTCAATTAGATAAAATTACATTAATAAATAGAAAAAAAAACATTCAGGTAGGGTACCATTTATTGTAAATTTGACCGCAACGTATTTTACTTATTAATAGTTATTTGACAAGAGTGCAAAGTTGCTTTTTAACCGCGTGCTAAATTTTGATGAAGCGAAGGATTCTAAACAGTGAGTGATTCAAAAATTAGAATCCTGGGCGTTAGCGAGGGAATCAAAAGAGCACGAGGTGAAAACTCTTTGCACTCGAGTGCAACACGTAACTTTTCATCCCACCTTAACGAGGAAATGACTAAATGCAAAAAAAAAACATTTGCGCATTATTAACAGTTTCAGTCAATTCTTATGGCTCAAATAAACTTCTTCGTCCCTAGAATCACTCATTTTAGGTTTTTTACTTGTTTTCAAATTTCTTGTTTTAAACCTATGGTTTTAAAAAATAATGTCGCGAAAAGAAAATGGCGCGCGCAAAGCAAATTAAACAAAAAAAAAATACACCAAGAAGATACCGAGTCTGAGTTTTTAACAAGTTCAAAAAGGTTGTATGATAAATCCGGCACCATGGAGGTAGAAGTAAAGAGATTTAATGATGTTTTGAATTCAGAAACTTAGTGCACACGATGTTCTAAATTCAATTTTACTGTATCCTCTAGCGGATAAAAACGGCTTTTGCATCTAGATATCTAAGGACAAAACTACTCTTTCCGATGAAAAGTGTATTTAATCCGCAGCCGGAGGAATACCAACAAATTTTTCTTTTCCTTTCACAATGATTTAAACGTAAACCTCAATGGTGCTACGTTTTCAGTAGACGTAATATTTTATTAGCTCCACTCGATAAGTATACAATAGTTGACCAGATTGTACAAACATAATTCAGAGCGGGTAGTAGGTATATTACCCGCTATAAATAAATAGAAACAAAAACAACTTTAACAAGTACCCACCTCACCAGCGGTCTTGCAAAGGGCTATATGTTAAAATACTATTTTTTTTTGCCTTATTTGTAAAATAAACTCTATATTCATAGCTTACTTGTTGTTTTTTCAGCTGAAACATATATATTTTATTGCATCTTTGTAACCATTTTGTAACATTACATACACTACAGTACAGGCACAATAATCGTTCTCCATTCGCTATAATATAATACGTTGACTTACAACCTTCTCGCCACAGAACATTATACAAAACTATAGCTATAAATGCGACGTATCACCGCTAAAAGCTCTTTCCCTTGTCAAGGTTATGCCCATAAAACACCGACATCTGATTATCATGAGATAAAAGTTACATGTGCTTTTTGATACATGATAACACTCGAATGAGCATAGCTCAAAAGGCTTTAGGTACATAATTCAAAATATGTGAAATTATGCGTTTTCTATTTTCCGTATTGGATTGGTGCAAGTTTCTAAGTTTTGTGACATCATACATATAGAAAGGTAAGTAAATTAGATGCTATTATACAATTCAAGCTCCAATGTTGTTTTCAATTTTGTAAATTTGATTATTTCGTACAAAAATTTTGTAGATTTTATTTTAACAAATAGAAAGTAAGCGAATGTCGAAATCTTATTAAAGTAAGAGCTTAGCCATATTATTTTTACACCGGCAGGACAACCGCTCGACTGGAGGTAAGATATTGCAACTTTAAAGAAAATAGCAACAAACTACTACTATTGTTGAACTGCAGCTTTCCTGCAAATAGAGTTCTTGAAGAAACGCTTAGACGGCAGTGGCAATTTCTATTTAGGTCATATTTTGAGAAGGCCACTTTCTCTTTCGTTACCCACGTTGGAAGGAACAACCAGTCGGGTCACGATTAATTTGTCTTGCCTTCCCCGTGTCTATCTGTGGGTCGATTCTGCTATTTATTTTCCTAAACGGGTCGGCTGAGGTTCGGTATCGTTACCAATACGATTGTAATACACAAAGGTATTCCACTAACATTGCTTATAAAGCCGAAACGCTAACGAAACGCTCTCGGTTGGTTCAACATCGCCTCGATAGTTGTTAGCAATATTGCAAGAAACAAATATATTTTGGCTTAGTGACTAGACAGTTGTTAATTTTGGACAGTTCGAACAAAGAACTATCGATGCGTTTCGGCTGCCACAAATGTTAAATATTTAGCAGAATACGAAACAATATTGAACCGAACGGTTCGCGTTACGTGTTTGTTAGCAGAATACCAAACTGATGCGTTTCGATTACGTTGAGTTAGCAGAATACAAAAACGTTGTAGCTTAAGCGTTTCCGATTCGTTTCAGATCAAAATACAATAGCAGAATTGGGGGGCTGATAATTAAAAATCTAGTCATCAATCACCAATTACTGCAACTGCACAACTCGATAGGAATTATTTATAAAACAAGAGCATTTTTAGTTTAAGTGAAAATACTTAATATTCTAATGCGCAGAACTTATTTATTTATTTATTTCAGACTTAAGTCCATAGTTGATTAGGTACTTAGTATTTTAGTAACAATATTGTCTTACGTAAGTAGGTTAGTAGTGATATTAATTATTGATAAATATGAAGGTTGTTCAACCAATAAAAAGGACTTGGTTTCGTGTTTGTAACACGTACTTAGTTCTAGTAGAATAGTTGGACCTCTTACAGAAAAATTACCTGCAGTTAAACTAGTGGCAACAGTTGGGATAACTTTTTTGTCCTGTTTATGTAAATTTCTATAAAACAACGCCCATCAATATTGATGGGCGTTGTTTATAAAATTTGCTTAATTGCTTGCAAAAAACAAACAATACTTTCAGTTGAGGCTAGGTAGGTATATTTAATGAAGATAACTCGGCTAAGCGGAAATTCGACGAAACGCGGCCTGCTGTCGATTATCCGATAAAATAGCAACATCACGGCAAAAAATCATCCTATCATAGGAAGTTATAAATTATGGCGCCTTTATTTATAGAGTTATGAAAGGCAAAAATGTTTATTAAGATAGCAAACAAGCAGACAATCTGCATGTTAGCAGTAACGTAGATAGTTATGGTAGCCACGCCACCGGCACTGATTAAGTCGACATGCCGGAGGTATAAGTAGTCATTCTTACAAGTTAGTGATCACTTTTGAAAACTTTTAGACCTTATAACCTTCGAAACAAGAGTCACGAGCTTTCAAAATGATCACTTACATACAGTTTTTGTTGATAACAACTATGAAAAGGCGGCGCAATGTTCCACTTCGTAAGTATCGCCTTACCCGCACTACGCTCTCAACGTCATGTTCATCCAACAAACAACCAACTTTATTGCTGACATTATGCAGTATTGAGGTGAGCCGAACGGCTGGCGTCCAGGAATTCCCGAAATTTATACGTTGTTCATTCTCGAAAGTCGCTGTTCAAAATCGAGAATATGGACCTCAAACGAGACCATCGTTTGAGGTTTTCATTTTCGAGATAGGATATTTTTTCTCTTGCCGAGTCTAATTCAGGCCTGAGTTTCGGAATAAGGGATATTTTATTCTCTATGGACCTCCAACTCGTTGAATTTTTTATTACTTATCCCCTGACTTATAGTTGGGCCGAATCCTAAACTCCCGTATGTCAGTTCAACAATAGATCGCCACAACTTTGTCACTGCATCATCATTTCAAATCGAAAAGCATTTATAGCTTATCTCCGTAAGCAATAACAAACAAAATAAATAGCTAATCGTAAACATAGAACAAAAAATTGTATTCCCAGTATTAAAATTGCTTTACATGCAAGAAATCATTTTATTACGATTTCTGTAATACGCTATTGCAAGGTTATGGCGTTCGGATATATTTTATCTTTATTTCTGGTGATGTTACCTCAGATATCACATGGCCATGGCCAGCAAACATGAAAAATAACAGTAGGCCTTTCTTATAATTTCATTTGAGATTTTTTATTTAAACACTTAATAAACAACAAAGAAAACTAAAAACTTAACTTAAACTTTAAATAGCAAAAGTCATGAGCTAGTTTGGTTGAAATAATTTTGCAAATTTGCAAAATTATTTTTGCGGACCCTTGTTAATCGTGTGCAAGATCGAGTTGCTGAAGCACTTGGGATTGCGCGATGAACTGTATACCAAATAAATAAATAAAAATTCGGGCCATCGGGCAATGAAGAAAATAAAATGCACTCGCCTCGAAAAAAGTGAAAAAAAAAAGTCAACAATGTTGGAAGTCGACAATTTTGATACTGGTGCCATTATGTTACGGTTACGGTACTATACTCGAAACGATTACCTACAAGAGCGAAATTACTTGTGTCTCTAAAAGTAGCTGGCCTGTTTAATGGTGCTAAAACCACCACCACCAAAAAATGATGACTCTTCTAACCGAGGCGTGTGAGAATGTGACCAAAGAAGATTGGAAGAAGGTGGTAGAAAACAACAAAAATCTTATCTTGTCCGGTTATGATCGTAACATCAAAGTAGATAATATAATTCACAGTGAAATATTTATCTATGTTAGTGAAAGTGTAGTTCAGAAGATGACGATTCTAAATAATGAAAATAAATATTTTATTTTGATTTGTTTTTTTTACTTTTTAATAACTATTTAAACAAAAAGTACTGTTATTACGTACTTAGTATCAAAAAATCGCAGCGATACGTGTAAAGGTTGTGCAAAGACACATCACTAGTATTGTCAAACTGACATAAGTCTTACGGGAGTTTATGATTCGGCCCGACTATAGGTACACTTTGAATGTCAGCCGTCATAATACTTAATACGCGAGTTCGGGGCCTACCTTATTATTTTTTAGCTTATAAGTAGTACATTATCTACATCAGAGTTATCTTTCTATTCAATTTAACCCTTATACTTATAAAGATTTACCTTTTAATGTTAACACTAAAAAACAAAACATGTAAAGTAAAATCGATATTCTTTGATTTCATTTTTTGTGTTTAAAATGAATCGCAATGATTTCATTTAATATTTGATATATTTTTACATAAAGATATAAAAATAAACAACTTTTTAGTTCCGGTTCTCGGCTCGTCGTCGGAACGCTAGTGTCGCGAAAAGTTGCCAAATGGTTGTCCAACAAACGCCAAAAATGCCAAAAGGTATGACAGCGCTGCCGACAGCTACGAATTCAAGGCTGAACTTTAGAGAATCACATATCTGATCACTCTGTCAGTCGGTCGTCAATTGTGTACTATATTTTCGTTCTTCGACGAAACTATAAAGATTCATTGTTCTTGCTCAGAATCCCAAAACTTGTAAAGGGAAATATTTTTTCTATTTTTTATTTACAGAGCGACGAAGTTCTTTTGCACATACCTAATGTTAACTTCGAGCTAAGGAGCTCTCTAGCACTCATCACAATATTTGGCTAATTAACGAAGTACTTTACCATTCAAGAAGCTCCAGCGGGTAAAATATGGTTTTCTTGAAATATAGATATGAAAATAAGAATTTTATTTATTCAATTTAGATTCGGATTCGTATTTTGTTTTAAATACTGGCTGAATAATGATGCCAGAACAATGGCATCCGTATTGCTGATAAAGACAGTGTAATAACTACCTATAACCAAATTTTGGAATTATAATCCGCTCCATGCTCATAGAGATCAGATGCAATAAATTAAACCCAAACATTAACATTCACATCTGGGATGACACAGTTTTTGTTACTGGAGCCACTTTTTCGCAACTTATAATAATTTCATAACCATTTATTTCATAATCATGAACGTGACATGCCAAATCACCATAATGTTAGTATCGGTGACAGAGATCTCCAAAGGTCTTTATCAAATCGGAAGCATATACTGGGCCAATTGACCCGTTGGGATACTCCTCAAGCAAACTAAATAAATCGTTATCTCACACCATACAAAACAAGTCAAAAGATTTTTAAATAGCGATATGTAGGTACATCTGAGTATATAATAATCAGGCGAGCGCAACTAAATTTAAGCAACCTTAATGATTGTATGTTATTTTCCCATCTAGGAAGGGCTTTTAAACTGCAAACTCGTTACTTACTCTCTTAAGCAAAACACACACCCACTATCCGCCGTCTTTGGGATTACCCGACGCAACTTTACTCCTTTATTGACTCTAGAACTACTATGGAATTTTTAGGTTGATTTGATGGATTATTAAGAGACCTTTCTGGCCATCCAATTGTAAAAAAATATCTGTAATTTTTAGTGCATAGAAGTTCATAAATTCCATTTAAAATAGAATTAAAAAAAATAGAAAATTACCATAAGTTTTACAATCTAGGTACTTTATTGAAAGTAATTCCTTTCAAGTGGCCCCCCTTTCGATAAACACAATTTAACTTTTGATCGTTTTTCTCTGAAATTTTTCACGAACCTTTGACATTGACATTCATTTCCACTTTGTTGAATCATGTCGGAATCTAACCAGAAACTTGCACTGCAGTATCGTGTTTCATTGAAGTTTACAATTTTATTCTACTTTTAGCAGTGTTATGACAATAACCTTTTAATGGAAACTATATTCTAGAAACTTAAAATTAAGTTTAGAGTTCAGGGTAAGTATTTAACTTTTGTACTTATAAAGTACATTTTAAAATATAATGATTAAGAATGATCCCTATTTTTAGCCCCCCACAAAAAAAGAAAGGGTGTTATAAGTTTGACGTGTCCGTCTGTGTTCTTGACTGTCTATCTAATGTCTATCGAAGGTTGTTAACGAATGGACGACTTTAGATTCAGATTGTTTTTCTTTTGAAAGCTGACGTGATCGAGATGATTCTTAGCTATAATTTATGAAGATCTGCTCAGGCGTTTGATGACATATCATCATTTCTCACTTGAAAAAAGGGTCTTACAAAATTTCACAGATCCGATTGATTTGTAATTGGTGAACTGTTTTCCTAGACATGCCAACCTTTAGCTGATGCTGTAGCATCACAAAGTCTGCGAGATGCTTTACTCTTCAGAACCTTACAGCACATTAGCGTTTCTGGCTCATAAGAATAGTCTCAATGAAAAGATGCCAGATAGATGATGATCGAGGCCGGGGGTTACTTAAAATTTTAATTTTATATTAGGTATCTACTTAAATTCAGTTTATTTCCTAAATTTATGTTCAAATCCTACCTACCTCACTGAAAATATACAGAGTGGTGCCGTCGATAAAAAATAAATTTAAACATGGGCTTTAGCCTTTCATAAAAATGGTTTGCCACTTTCAAAAACATCATAATTAATAATTTCATGACGTATCTATGAAATAATGCAGCCAATGTTATATTATTTCATACAAATGTCATTTAATTATCAAATGAATACCTAAGATGTTTTTGAAAGTGGCAAAACATTTCTATGAACTAGTACAGACCATGTTTCAATTTATTGTCGTATTGACGGCACCAGCCTGTATGTTGTGTTGTGTTTTATATTTACGATGATAACTCCTTACGTCACCAAGACCAATATCTACGTAAATCAGAAAAAATAGCCGAGTGATCGAACGAATATAGTTTTATGCTAAAACACCAAGGTGATACTTATTTAGATAGCCTCCGTTGACGAAACCAATAGAATTTCAGACATTACTCGAGCGTACAAAATCGTGATTTACTTAAGATATTTCATTTTGATGACTAACACAAACAATAGTATTATGTACCACGTAATGTCTGTAGGTAAGGTAGCACTATCGTGATATCCATATCAAGATTGTGGTGCTTATATTGTAGTAAGTAGGTACTTAATATTATACTTCAACTTGGGCGGATGAGTTTAGAACGACGGGCAGGGGCACAAGAAACTAAAAAATGGACTCTCTAGTTATTGTGTTCTATACTATCAATGAATGCAACGGCTCCCTGCGACCCTGTCCAGGTCTTCTATCCATCTAGTGGGAGGCCGTTCTACTTTGCGCTTTCCGGTACTATTAACGCTCCATCGGCCGTCCGTTCAGCGTGCTATGTGCCTTGCCTACTATAACCACTTCAACTTGCTAGTCCTATGAGCTATGTCAGTGACTTTTGTTCTCTCACGGATGTCTTCATTTCCGATTTTATCTCGTAGAAAAACACCTAACATAGCTCGCTCCATAGCTCGTTGGATGACTGTGAGCTTACACGGACGACTCCAAGTAAGCGACCACGATTCAAAACCGTATGTCGTCAATGTCAACACACATTGGTCAAAATACTTTCGACTTAGGGCTCTAAGGAATTTTAGACAACTACGTAATTTCCCGAACGCTGTCCATCTGTGTTGGATTCGTCGATTATCCTCTTTTTCGAAATAGGACTTACCTAGCTGGACTACTTATCAACAACTTCGAGAACAGAACTTAATACCGTAACTGGTTAGTATAGGACCGAAATGAATATTGGACATTATCTTTATTATGTCTATGTTCATTCTTAGACCGACCTGTCGGGAAGTTCTGTCTAGATCACAGAGCATTATGTTCAATTCCGCCAGGGATTCTGTCATGACTACTATTATAGATAGCAAATCGAAGATGAGTTATGAACTCGCCGTTGATGTTGATGCCGAGACCTGTCCGGTCTGGCAGTTTGGAAACATCTTCCAACGCAGTTGTAAACAGTTTCCGAGATATAACATCTCCCTATCTTACCCTCTCTGCAGTTGGATAGGTTAAAAGTGTAGTCCAAAGGGTAATTTTTATTAAAAAAATTAATTCTAGATACGATACTCAAAACTTCGTACATTGCAAGCATTGTTACTAAGATATCGACAACATGATAGGCATTAAAGTTACAAAATTTCTGGTTCGACTCGTGAGCGGTACCAATAACAATTAATGAGCTCAAGAAAAGTAATTTGCAGGCGATACGCAAGGTTAAAACCTCATTTATCAAGAGACAGAAGCCAAGTAACACGGAATTTCTGTCACGTCTGCCGCCTGCTTTGGCGCACAACACATAAGTTAGAAATATAATTGATGCAACCTACTATCTGTTATGTGGCAAGGCACATTGATGTCACTTTCCATGCTACGATTATACTTACCTACATTAAAAATTGAAACCCAGTTTTTCCTTCTTCAACGTATCATAGGGTTCGGTCACTTGATTTTTGGAACGGTTCTATAATAACGAGATATTTTCGATCAACACCAGTAAGTAGATCAATTGTAAAACAAGAACAAGTAAGATATTGTATCCATGTCTTAATTTAACATCTAGATATATATTGATTTGTAGCAAACATACAATTTCATCACCAATATTGCGAACTCCGAAGGCATTATTTTCTACCGAACGTCAGGTCGTCCGGGATGAAAGTACTGTTTTTTGTAAGACGCGTGCGTTTTAAAATTACCTTATATGTTTCACTTTCGGTCACCAATCGTTGGACGTAGGCGCGCCCAATACTTTCAAAATTTTGGGTAGTGAAATAAACGCAAATTAGAATTCATAATTTCATAAAATAGTTTAAAGTACAACTTTATTTTGTTAGCTACGACGAAGTAAGTCAAGTTTTATGGAAAAAGTGACACTTCAGGACAGTCAAATGGGTAAGCTGTACCAGTGTAGGACACTACGATTGTAAGGGAGTTTGTCCAGATACAATACTTTTTATGTCGTGGGTTGAAAACTTCCGAGGAATAAGAAATCATGAAAGCTTTTCACTTTTAAAAACTTTGACAGAAAATTAGCACAAAAGGGAAATATATGTTACAAACGATCTTCTAGTAGTATAACGTAGGTATTTATATAAATGATAAGTATAATTAGATGCCATCGGCGGACAGCGGAACAGCCGTTTCTTGAGTTTTCCTTGCAGGCGAGTCAATGTATTCCACCTAGCAGTGTCGGACGGAAGCCATCACTGACCGCATGCATCGCAACAACGCCTCTCCAAGCTTTGGTTGTAAGCCGACTGATCCCACAACGTGGGCATAAGTGGCCACTAGGCGGGTTTTACGCTATATGCGTACGGTGGTCACTACCAAATGGGTGTTCAGACCCCACCACCTACCAGTGGAGCAGTTATATATATATATATATATATATATATATATATAAGTATTTATAAAATAAAAAAAATTTAAAGAAATAAAAAAAGAAATAGAGAAATAAAGAATAAAGAAAGAAAATAAGAAAGATATAAAGAAGTTAGATATAAAGGAGTTAGATATAAAGAATATTTAATCATATTGTTTGAAATATAATATTTTCATAAATCGATAAAAACCAAAAGGTGGCGGTAGTTGGTTCAGTTTTTCACGCTAGGCCCAGTAATCGTCAGAATTGTGTTATTGTTGACGAGGATTGGGTCACATGGGGATTTTTTAAAATAAATTAAAAATACTAATTGAAGGTTATCAAACGTTAAATACTTCATTTGGCTCCATTATAATCACAATGATCGAATTGCCGACAGATTCTGCAAAATATTAGAACCCAATGTACTGTGCTACATTACACTTTCAGTACTTAAACTAGTAAAATAAATCAAAATTTGGGAGTAGAATAGAATAGAAAAAAGCTATCATGATTTAATATTGACAAATGCACCAAAAAGGCTTAATGTCCCGACAGGGGCTGCCACGACGCTGGTATTCTGCGGATGACTGATAATGGATTAAGAACGGGCGAACTGGCTTCGCGCAGACACATAAATTTTACAGAAACACTTTAAATAAAAATAAAAAAAAAGCTCGTCAAAAAAACGAAAACAAAACCTATTATTATAACTTATATTTTAATGCAAATTTTTCCCACGCTATTGCTTTTTTAAACTAAGTTTTGGCATTCTGATTATGCAGTACCTATATCACCAATAATTATGTTGCCTTAAAAAGTTCTTACTTAGCCAGTAGTGAAAAAAAAAACATTCTTTATTCCTTAAACAGGTCTATTTATATTGTGTATTTTTATTTAGGTACCAGCATTTACTTTACCCTGTGTCAATAAAAATTTACAACATTATAAGTATTGTTGTTGAGTAGCTAATGAAGGTATGAGGAACTAAATTGTCTAGTATCTTTTTATTCATAAGTTTCAGTTGTCATGTCAGTTACTTAACTTTATTTAAGGTAGTTGATAAAATTAACTGAGATGTTAAAGCAACAGTAACCAAGGAGTTTAGTAGATATTAGTAGTGTCACGGTAGTTGCTAAACTGTTGTTTGTATGACTAGCTAACTTAAAATTTAGTTTCTTAGTGTTGAATAGTTTTGTAAGAAAACACGCTTCTGACCCGCGGGTTTTACACTATGTTGATATTTATAAAAGAAATCAGTGTGTTGATAGAGTAAGAAACTAAAAAAACACAAAAAACATTATCTAATGTTTTTTTTATAATTTGGTTCATAAAAAACTATCCCTAAATAGATAACGGCTCACGCTGAAGCTCGCCCCAATTGTTGTTTCTTTGTCTCACAACAATGTTTTACAAATTTTAATATTACATTGCACTTAAATATTGATTAAAAAGTTGCGACATAGTATGTTTCATTTTATGTAGTAAATGTTTTAGTAGTTCTATAATTATTTAGAACCGTCGCGACTCAATGATACAGCCTTGTCGGTGGCCAGTCATGCATTTCATGCAACCGTAGTACTGACCTACTCGTTTAATATGTGGTGAATGCTATAAAATAAGGTGGTAATTTTAGAATTGTCCTCAACTTACAGACAGACAATAAACCATGGAGAAATAAGGGTTTGATTTTTGCCTTTCTTTACAGTTGGTCAAATTTTCAAAACGTCAGACTTTCAGATGGTTAGAATTATAAATCGCTACCTTTTCAAATGGTCAGTTCGATACAGTACGGTACAATACAATATACACACATTTACTGAAAATGTAGGAAAATGTGGACATACCTACTCGTAAGAAAAAAATGGATGATCAGAAACTCTTTGCTGCACAATATTCCGTAATCTCCTTTTAAGTTCATTAAATAGACCAAATGGCAGCTTTGAATAACGAAATAAGTTTTAATTTCAATTTATTTTGTGATGGAGTGTTTTTGTTTGGTTTTTAGTTATTAAATTTTGAATTAAAATAAATAACTGACTTTACTCTGACCATTTCAAAACGTGACGATTTGTAAGTCTGACAATCTGAATGTCTGACGTTTTGAAAGTCTGACCAAGTGAAAATAAAGGGATTTTTGCTTCGGTAGCCGGTGTTGTACACCCGCTTGGTTTTCGACTAGGTGGTCTCTCCAAATCGGCTACAATACAAACATGTTCTGGGCATTAGAGGGACAAGCGACTGACATGCATTAAATAAACAGATGTAGGTAGGTTGAAGCGCACATAAAGGCATGGGGAGCCACACTACATGAGTACCTAATTGTAAACGATCGCAAGTCATCGTTTAGGGTGGCGAAGGGTAGATGTAGTCCGAAAGTGTAATAACTTTATATTAAACGTAGCCCGGTAGGTAATTTACGTTGACGCGCAGCTTATGTTTATATTATTTATTGTGATGACAAATCTGGCTTTATTTTAACGCTAACTTTGTTTTATTCCAAAAGACTTGTTCAAATATTAACTATAAAATTTGGTTATTAAATAAATATCTGTATTTTTAAAATTAAGTATTATAGCAAACAACTATATTATATTTTTCTGCTGCTCTTTTGATCCAATACTTATTAAAGATTACTATTATTATTATTATTAATTTAAAAGTAAACTTGCCTAACTCTGCATGAAACCCTATTTTACACACTGTAGCTGTATGATTTGATTACGGATCAAAACCTAGTACCTATCTACATTATAAGCAGCTGTTACTGTGTCTTTCTCCTTTGTGTGGCACGTCGTTGATAGAGTCAGACTACGGACACAATGGCTGTCATCGAAGTCGGATACGCACGACGCTTTCACGCCGCTGTGGAAGCTTGGAAACGTAACGGCGAGGGAAATCTGAATTTTCCATATTTCGTTGCAACATTGGAAAACCTTTATACTCATTTCTACTTTTTACGGCAACGTCCAACTGTGATTATGAGTGAATTACGCTCTAAGTACTATAACAATAATTACCAAATAGCATGCTAAAGCGTAGGATAAGCTATTGAATACAAAAGTACCCACAAAAAATACATTCAGTCAATTTAAACTAGATTCAAAGAACTTACTAATAAATACAATGAAGCAAGATATAGATATTATAATATTATTTACAGTAACTCATTTGCCGCAATGATTCTCAATCATAAATCATAAGTAATCTTCATTTGCACCATTGTCATTTACATTAATAACGCATGAAATTACAATTTATTAGCTATAACTCTCATTCCCCATACCTAAATGCCATAAAGACGCCCGGTTCGGCAAACAACCAACCAACACCCTTACGTCAAAATAACGCCAGATCGGTCGAGAACATCGCCACTGTACGTGAGAGTGTCCAGGAAACTCCGAGGCAGTCAATTTCTCGCCGTGCACAAGAACTCGGCCTTTCGCAGACTTCAACTTGGAGAATTTTGCGTAGGGACCTGGGCCTGCATCCGTACAAGATCCACCTGACACAAGAGCTCAAAATTAATGACCATAGACAACGCCGTATGTTCGCTGATTGGGCTTCGGAACGCTTGGAAGAAGACCCCGATTTTGGCCGAAAAATAATCTTTAGAGACGAGGCACTTTTTCGAATGAATGGTTTTGTTAATAAGCAAAATTGCCGTATATGGGATCACCACAACCCACATGAGGTTCACCAGGTAGCAATGCATCCACAAAAAGTTACTGTTTGGTGCGGATTTTGGTCTGGCGGCGTCATTGGTCCGTACTTCTTCGAAAACGACGTTGGCGAGGCCATCACCGTCGACGGCAAGCGCTACAGACCAATGATTAATAATTTCTTTTGGCTTGAATTGAACAATATGGACGTGGACGACAAGTGGTTCCAGCAAGACGGCACTACGTGCCACACAGCGAACGACACAATGGACATTCTGCATGAACGGTTTGAGGCTAGGGTTATCTCTCGCAGAGGTGACGTGAATTGGCCACCAAGATCGTATGATTGGACACCGCTAGACTTTTTCTTGTAGGGTTTTCTGAAGTCGCAGGTCTATACTAATAAGCCACAATCGACCGTTGCCCTGAAAGCCAACATAACGCAGGCCATCGCTCAGATTCAGCCGGATCTATGCAGCAGAGTCATTGAAAATTAGACCTATCGGATTCGTGCCACCATTCGAAGCCGCGGCGGACATTTGAACCGTGTTATATTCTATTAATAATGGCATAAATGGGCCTTTCAAACAAAAAAAAAATATTTCGTTAATATCTCACACACATCTTGTTTTATTCAATTTTAACATCGACCCGTCCTTGTTGAAAGACCCTTTAGATGAGAAAATTCTCAAATATTTTTTGATTTGTGATCTACTTATTTACTTACACTAAAATTTAAGAGAAAGGTCTCCCTTTCTAGTGTAGAACGATAAGCGAACAATTAAGCACCTTTCTACTTAAGTGATGAAAATTGTTAGTAGGTACTCTTAGAATGATATAAAATTTTGGTGGTTACCTATTCATCATTACCAGCATGGCATACATCTTACTGCTGGGCACAGGCTTTTCTACATGGAAGAAACAGATGAGGAGTTTGTGCCATAACACCAATAAGCTGACCTAATGCAGGTTTGGTGGTTTAAAGCGCTTGCAGTTACAACCGGGATCGACGTCTTATCGTGCCTTCCGATTCCGAAGCACTTAGGAGCTCAGGATAACAAATTTTGATTGACCAATCCCTGGATCGAACATGGCAAAAGTTGCTTTGTTTTCGTGATCCAGAGTGCTCAATTCACTACACCAAAGAGCTCCTCGGTTACCTATTAATCGTCATAAATTTTTAAAATGCTGTTAAATAAAATTCAATAGATATAGTATGTTACTAAAAAAAATGGGTGGGTCTATTCACGTAAGCACCTATAGATAAGCAAAGACTGGAGTTCTATTAAAAAAGTAAAAAGAAAACGTTGCGAATCTACTAGTCACATTGTCATAATATCGTTCTTTTCACGATAGTCCACATGCGATGTGAATAGCAATGTCAAGCGGGAATTGTGAGATCTAGTGAATAGAAAGAAATTTTGACGCCTTGCCCGATTAAATCAAGTAAAAGGCAGGGGTTATTCGCCATCCCGCCCGACAAAAACTTGCCCGATAGGGCGACTTGGCACCTTTCGAATTTACCTAATATTTCTGTCGTTAAAAAAAAAATACGTACAGTGGAACATATAACCTCCTTCTTTTTTGAAGTCGGTTAAAAAGGAAAATGACTGACTGACATATCAACGCATAGCCCAAACCGTTGGGTCTAGCTAGAGGTTACAAATTTGGTAAACAGGATCCTTAAGAGGTCTAGGGGTGGACTGAAAAAGGATTTTAAAAAAATTACCCGTAAGGTGGGGAAACGGGGGTCCCGGGGAAACAAGATTAGTTAGTATTATTAATTTTATTCTAAATAGGATGATAAAGTCTGATTATCAACACAGGTATTTATGTTTGGTTTATCGGAGTGCCGATTACAAAAACATATGCGATTTTGAAATCCAACGTGGCGGATTCGAAATATCATCCACTCTAAAGGTTCTATCCTTTTAGTTTGAGGTATAGCACGAGACGCACATTATCCTAATAGGTTTTCAAAGGAGATAGTAAAAGTTTCTATGGGATTTGGGCCCTTTTCGTTCAGTTATTTTTATAAGAATCCATCTCACCTTATCATTTCCATAAATAAAAAGGCGGCAAATATTGTTTTAATTTGCAAAAAAATCAACACAGATGTCGCCATTTTCAAGAAAACAAAATGTCAATGTCATATGATAATACAATTTTGTGTTTACGAGTTTACGTTGAATACTGTAGTTTTATTTTTGAATAGCAAAACACTTCCAGTGTTATGCTATTCAAAAATACGCACCCCGATATTCACGGTTCAAAATACGAAATTATCATTTTGATAAATACAATACTTACCTACTTTTGGACACTTTTATGACTTCTATGCTATTTTATACAATAATTATTTATTTAGTTATTTTTTTTTGCAATAAAATAATAGAGTTCTGTGTTCATTATTGTCTACAATCTGAAATGGTGCTCATGAGCTGGCCCAAAAGTTTACCATCTCCTTTGTATTTGGTGCTATCTCGACATCGTCAATCGGTACCTACCTAGGCGAGCGCGGGCGACGAGCGACGCAGAGACAGGAAGGAATAGTCAACGGGAAACTTTCGCTGCATCCGTAATTAGCAGAAATAAAGGTGCTGCAGGAAGGTACCTAGTTGCCTGCTTGCTTTTTTATAAGTTATTTAATTATATATCTAAAATGCACAAAATTTAGCTTACAATTATCTCATCGGCACGTTCTCCTTGGGCCTATAAAAGTATGATGAATGTCTTCGATCCTTATTTGAACCAAAATAAAATGTAATTGAACAGTTTTTCCGGTTCTCAAAACGTATTCTGACTTTTGTTCGGCGATATCCACTAACTCCAAATAACTTTCCACTTTAACTCCAAGATACTTCTTAGTGAATATTTTATTGGCTTATTCCACTAAACTCCAAAAAACTTTTCATGATGTAATCATCGTTAAGTAATCTTTTTACCGGTCATAGTACTTTCATCCTAGACAATAATTTTAGACTTTACATAATAATCATCTGCAAAGCTCCTCTGTTCTTCTCTGAAACCTACCAATTTATGAGCAACGACTGAATATTTATATTAGCTTTAAAATTCAGTTGGATCTTGTTATACACATCGCTTTGGGCAAAGAAATTCGTAGGTTGTACTACAGCTCTGGTGGCGTAGTGGTAATCGCGTCTGGACGGTAATCAGGAGACGCGGGTTTGAATCCCGCCTGGAGTATATATTTTTTCATCGTTTTATTTCTTTATTTGTAATTGTTATAGTAAAGTACTACTTTTTAAAATTCTAAATTACCCCGAATTTGATGCGAGCGAAGCCGCAGTCAAAAGCTAGTTAGTAAGACATTGGGCCTAATTCTAGGAACACACTTTAATTCTAAATTTAAGTACAGTATATCTCTTTCTCGCAATAAGTCATAGGAAAAAGATAGCAAGAATCTGTTTAGAGCTGTCAATTAAATTTAGATAGATTTCATAGAAACCATAGACAATTTTAGACGGCATGTACGGAGGTGCCTCCTAAACACTGCATTTTAGCACGTTCAATAAGGTCGAAAATTGAGCGCACCTTTCTAAATGTCATGTTATATGATGGCCATCCCTTTCGTGTTCGCTTTGAAAGAAAGAAATAGACTGAACTTAAATTTAAACTTAGCATGTGTTTTCCAGAATTAGGGCCATTAAGAAAACAGGTAGTGAAGAAGATCCATTGTTAGGTACCTAACATATGTTATTTTTAAAATACTTGTTTTGCTTCAAATATAATGCACCACTTTGGCTTTGGTTTCAGTTAGTTGTGTTATTTATAACCTATTTTCAATCTGACAGTATTAATTACTCAGTATTATGCCACGTTGCTTTTGTCAGGTAGATAGTAGTCAACAAATAAGGATTCTGAAACGTGTCTCCGACAATCGTTTCTCCGCCAAATGGGTGTACGAATGAAATAATTATTCCTTTGGTTTCACGACAGAACTTTACGTGGACGCTTGTTTACCTTTCGAATAAAGAATGTTTAGTCGAATTTGCGTTAATTTAAATAATTTAAATCAAATTCTTCCAAAGAAGACAAAAAATGTAGATATAATGTAGGTACCTATAAGAAAAATATTAGATTAATAAAAATTTAGCTCTAACAACAACCACAGAAAAATGTATTAAGTCGTAGGTACCAAGAAAGTCATCCGTCATAATACAGTCCGAAAACGTAAATTAGGTATGTCATAGAAACCAACAAGGGTAAATTTTATGAATACCTACTCCTAAAAATTACATCCAAATCAGTTGAAAAAAAAGAATTAAATCTAAATTATCGATTCTAACAAAACTTGCCATGCTAATGGTTTGTTTGATTCCAATATTTTCGACTTGAATTAAGAGTTTGTATGAAAAGCCGTGCAAGGAGTACGGGGCGACCTCCTTAACCATATGGATTCCATAATAAAAAGAGTTCTACACAGCAGAGTTGCTGTTGTCATCTAGTATTCAGTTTTGACAGCTGAACTGAACAGTGTTAGTAAGTACCTATTTACGTAACGTTTAATGCAAAAACTGGCATTAAGGACTTTGTCGTGAAATCATTGGTAGTCTTGAAGTTTCTGTCGCTAAGTCACTCGCGAAATATTCTGTCATCGACTTATTTGGCAGAGAAAAAGTCGTCAGATATACGTTTCTATATCAGTTTCATTAGATTTTGTGGATAAGAAATAGAAAAATAAGCACGTATTTTTTAGTACAGCGACAGTCATAAGACTGATAAGTAAATACATTGTCTATGTAAGTCTACCGAGGTGGAGGCTCAAGACTTTATCTTAGATATATTTTGGCAATTTTATTGTTACTGGTACCATGAAATTTATGAAACATTAATGGCATTAAGTAAAGTAGTAGGTACACTACACTAACAGTTGTGTCATCTACAAATAACAATAAAGTTAGGTATAGGTAAGCACAAATAGTTGTGTTGAATGTTGAATTAAATATTGAAAGAACTGTAAATAAATAAATTTCACAGCAATTCCACATAGTTCATTTTCAGTTTCCGGTAGCCGGCGGGCGGCGGCGGTGCGCGTTAAAATTTCTTAGACATTCTTCAATTATTTAAGGTCTGTTAAATATTTCAATTCAGATTTCTAAGAACACCTCCTTTCAACAAATCGGATAAAAGTTTCCTATTGTTGTGGCTAGAGAAACGTGGCTCAACGCAAGACAAATACTATTAGCTCTCTCACTGAGATTGTTTCTTGGCAGTAAGTTGTATTACACAAAATCCTCTCGTGAAATCCCTCTTTTTAAAGGTAACTATCATGAATTAAATTCTTCAATATAAACCAGGGATGTTATGGGGCTCCGTAACCGAAACCGAAACTATCGGATATCCGAAATAAAAAGATATCCGTAACCATAACCGAAACCGATATTAAAGTTTCGGATAAAGGCGGAGTGTAAATGACAGGTCACGACAGGTATTTGATTGTTTTGCCCGGCCGAGCCGTCACTTGTCCACGAGCCGCAATTTTGTGATTGTGAGTGTACAAACATTAAAACTTATTATTTACGAGTACCTATTTACTTACGAAGATTACAACCTGCCATTATGCTTAGCGTTCGTGGACTATGAGAAAGCCTTCGATTCTGTCGTGTCCTGGGTCGTGCTTCAGTCACTCCATAGATGCCAAATTGACTATCGGTACATCCATGTACTACAGTCACTGTAAGAAAACGCCACTATGTCAGTCCGCCTCCAGGACCAAAACTCGAAACCAATACGTCTTTAGCGAGGTGTGAAACAGGGCGACGTTATATCGCCGACACTGTTCACTGCCGCGTTGGAGGATGTGTTTAAGCTTTTGGACTGGAGAGGACTTAGCATCAACATAAACGGCGAGTACATGACTCACCTTCGTTTTGCTGATGATATCGTAGTCATGGCTGGAAGACTTGGGCATAACTCTCGACGACCTCAGTAGAGTCTCCCAAAAAGTGGGTCTTAAAATTAACATGGATAACAAGAAAATTATATCGGATTCCCATGTTGTACCCACTCATGTAAAGGTTGGAAGCTCTACACTGGAAATTGTTGACGAATATATTTACCTTTTTTTGTCTGAAAAGCTTTTATAGCTACCCTACGCCGATTAGGGCCGAAGTAGAGTTATGTAAGACTCTCTGTGTACACAGGTAACGTAAGCCTGCGATTGCGGCCAAGTAGTCCAACTTCCAGAAAAAGGTCAATCGACGGATCTAACTCGGCTGGGCAGCGTTCAGAAAACTTTGCAGCATATTCTTGGCCCAACTATCGCAGTGTCTCAAGACGAAAGTCTTTAATTCGTGTGTGTTGCCCCAGTGATAACTCAAGGAACTGAGACGTGGCCGCTTACAATGGGCCTCATAAGAAGGCTCAATGTCACCCAAAGGGCAATGGAGAGGGCTATGCTCGGGGTTTCTCTGCGTGATCGAAACAAAAATGATGAGATCCGCAGGAGAATTAAGTTACCGACATAGCCCGAAGAATTGCGAACCTCAAGTGGCAGTGGGCAGGACTGACGGCCGTTGGGCCGCCCCAATGTCCTTGAGTGGCAGCCGCGTACCGGGAAACGCAGCGTTGGTAGGTCTCCCACAAGGTGGGCCGATGATCTGGTGAGGGTCGCGGGCAGCCGATGGATGCAGACAGCGCAGAACCGATCGGTATGGAGTTCTTTGGGGGAGGCCTATGCCCAGCAGTGGGCGTCTCTCGGCTGAAATGATGATGATGACCTATCTACTTAGTTTCAAAGTTTTGTGTAAATAAATAGTTCTGTCTTGGTAAAAGGCAAAATACATCCTAAAACTACTTTAATTTGGACATTTTTTGATGAAATTAATGTAGATTTTGTAAACACTGCGGTAAAAAAGAAGGTGGCATTACTTCTCTGAAACTTGATCTTAAATCAAACCACATTGTTAAATATGAGCTGGTGTTACTGGATACTCAACAAAAACAACAACAACGACCTCAACAGCTGACACCTTTGCAAGAGTGTAAAAAACCCTCTTCTATCAGTAATATTATTTTTGTTTATTATAATTTTGTTTTTCTATTTTTAAGTATATATACGTTCATAGCTATTTAGATAGTACTTAAAATGGCTATATTAATAGTTATTTATTCGGCTGATTGTAAAAACAAATGATAATATAATAAACTAGAAAAAATTGTCAAATAATGCTATTTGTATTTTACTTTTATAATTTTAAAATTATCCGTAACCGAAATTATCCGAAACTGGCGGATAATCCGAAATAATTTATATCCGAAACCGGTATAATAATATTCCTATATCCGTATCCCTAACCAGATCCGACTATAACATCCCTAATATAAACACATAAATAACATTAATTTTTATAAGAACTACTGTCTGCTGGCGATGCGATATTGAGATAGGCTTCGGTAGCTTTCTACTTAGTTTTTCTTTTATATTTACAAGACTGGTAACTGCTTACAGTGCACTCTAAAAGCACTTAACACTTCTACTACAACATTGTCCCTCTTTTTAATAAGATGTATAGGCACTTGCAACAGTTTAAATCAAAACATTAATTAGAATTGCAAAGAACACAGAAAATATTTTTAATAGTTTAATATTATATAGTAGTACTTTACAAAACATCTTATTCATTTGATTTGACATTTTATGAAATAATAAAACATTGGCTGCATTATTTCATAGAAATGTCATAAAATTATCATACGATTAAAATATTTTTGATGAACTAATATAGCCCATGTTTTACTTTATTGTCGTATCGATGGCACCAACCTGTATATCATAAAGAAATATTGCAGAAGAAATAACATGTTTAAAATCAGTTGTTCACATATTCAGTAGTATGTTTGATAGTTTGATGTGTTGCAGCGTCTAAAAACGCTCCATATAAAATCTGCGGAACAGATGACGTCACATGTTGCTATATTACTAAAAATGTATGGGCATATTGACAAAATTAAGGTCTCATAACAGTAACTACCTAGTCAAAATATAGTAGATATGTAATTAATTATGCATGTAGGTAGAAATATTACAGTACATATAGGTACTAATTACATTTTTAGTTATCTTTTAGGTATATACATAATTCGTAAAATTCCGGACGTCTCGTAGAATTTCCTCGCATACCGGACAGAGTTTTATGTTTATTAGAACATGTACGGGAAATTCCGAACGTATGGCAACACTAGCCCCAAAGGGGTGCCGTGCCGTCCGTACCTGGCATCGTACGCACTCACCATCATCGTCGCGATATTGTTTTATGGCGTACCCCTGTGTTGATGTTCTGGATGATGGTGACCGTTCATAGTTCCAAGTAGTACCTACCTACCACACATCTGAATAAAACGAAGTCTCCTATTGCACATATTCAATGTTTTGAATTTTATATCATGATAGAAAAAATTGAAACCCACTTCCCCAAGTGTAAGTTTCAGTAGAATTGAAAACGGTTTTTCGTCGTAATAACTGTCAAATCATGAAAACGACAGCAGTGCCTCTGTTGTAAATTATTGGAAACCACTTTTATATGGATTTGAGAGGTGAACACGACGTTGATTGTTATCGTTTTGATTCGATTGGAACTGAAGCACCCCAAGATCGGAATTAACCACCCTCCCATACCTGAATGAAGACACGACCTGAAAGAATGGGACACTGAACACCATCGATCATCTTTGCTATTTGCTGCTCGCCATCGATTATAATAATAATAATAATATTTATACACTCACATCTATTATCTAGCCCAAAGTAAGCATCATTAAGAGCTTGTATTATGGATACTAGATAACGGAGAAATAATGATAATAATATATATATAAATATTAGAAATATACTAAATAAACATATAAACATCCATGACTCGTAAACAAATGTTCGTACTCATCATACAAACATTTGTTCCTACCGGGATTCGAACCCGGGACCTCTTGACCGAGTAGCCTGGGGTACAGACCACTCAGCCAGGCGGTCGTCATCGATTATGATGTGACAGTCACAATACCTAAAAAAAACGGGACAAGTTGCTGATCATTCAAATTATATGGACTTCCACGGCCTTCCACGGCGCCCGCCGAGAAGGCTGCTGACCATCGGCAAGATAACCCAAGAGTCTTAGCTGCTTATTATTTAGTGAAATTTTCAATGGTTGATTCTTACTGATTTTGAAAAAGACGACCGGCTGGTCTGTGCCCCTTACTATACAGGCTACTTGGTCGGGAGGTCCCGGGTACGAATCCCGGTAGGAGCAAATGTTTGTATGATGAGTACGAGCATTTGTTTACGAGTCATGGATGTTTATATGTTTATTTAGTATATTTCTCGTATTTATATACATATTATTATCATTATTTCTCCGTTATCTAGTATCCATAACACAAGCTCTTAATGATGCTTACATTGGGCTAGATAATAGGTGTGAGTGTATGAATATTATTATAATTATTACTACAGTCTTGATGACAGTAACATAACATTTAAAAAGTTGTTGTGCATTATATATAACCATACCTACATAACTACCGTTTCACCATCATCTTAATAATTACAAAATTAAAAATTTTAAGTAACCCCCGGCGTTATTAATCATCTATCTAACACCATCTCATTATTAAGACCATTCATAAGAGCCCAAACACGCTATATCTGCTGTAAGTGTCTGAAGAATGAAGCATTTCACAGACTTTTTGATGATATAGGATCAGCTCAAAGTTAGTATGTCATGGGAATGTCACCGAAGTGACAGTACACCAAATTTCAAATCAATCGGATCTGTAAAAGTTTGTAAAATCCTATTATCAAGTAGAAAATGAGCTGATAGTCATCAAAGGCCTAAACTGATCTTCATAAATTATAGCTAAGAGCCATCGTAGTCACATCAGCTTTCAAACAAAAAAAAACCGAATCAAAATCGGTCCATTCGTTTAGGCGCTACGATGCCACAGACAGACACACAGATACACAGACAGACACGTCAAACTTATAACATCCCTCTTTTTTGTCGGAGGTTAAAAAGTTAATGTATTTTTTTAACCTTCAACGAAAAAAGAGGGTATTAGTTAGAGGGGAGAATTAGTTGTAAAAACCCATAAACGCATGGTAAACATTCAAAATATACAAATGTCAATTTATTCAATTGACAACACCGACTACCTATTTACGATATCTATAGTACTCAGCAATCTTTTAGGTAGTAAGTCTTAAAACATTATCTTTTGCTTTTTCTGCTTTTGCATTTGCGTGATCTCATTTCTTAGTCCCATCAACTAAATGGGCATTTTTGTGCCAATAGCTACCAAGTTTACGGCTACCTTTATGTGGTGAAATAATCGCACGTTGATATTTAACGTTTACATTCAGTACTTATAGGTAAATGAGTTTTATGACATGACTAAACGTACATAGGTCCATAGACACAAGTATTGAAGCGATAAAAAAGTAATATCGTAAGTAATACGATTAACTATAACGTCTTCGTCTCTACTTAATCCCTAATTCTGAAATATCACATCTGCGGGGATTTACTATGTTTAATTTTCTTGCACTGGTGCCTTCAATTAAATAGCGAACATACCAAGACATTCACTACTACATATTATAACAAATAGGTATGTAACTATTTTTATAATCATTGTAATAGAAATAAATGTATTGTATGAAGAGCACTGAAGTTCGTGTTTTTTCCTCAACTTATACATAATTGCGAGTCTGTGTTTATAAATCTGAGACAAGTAATAACAAACCATTATCAGAGCCTTACATACGAAACTGACGACTTTTATTTAATACTGGTTAGAGGAAGATCCTATTTTAAATTAGACTTGAAAAACTAAATTAAACTTAATGGTAACTACATTGAGGCTTTGTTTATCTTAAAAAAGCCCGCTTAATTATTTTTTTTCATTTTTGCAGCATAATTAATAATGGCTAATCAAACCTATTTTAATTAAAAGACTGTTGAACTGCCGCCTACTTTTTGTTTCTCTCACTCGTAATATGAGAAATGAAAAAAACAAATTATATTTAACGTGTTTTAACCAAAATAGGCCTATGACAGTTGAAAATCAATTATGTCAGGAATCTGATGCCTGACGGGTAAATGAGCCTTTTCAGTGAGACTATTTCCGTGACCGCCATAGAATCTAATCATATTGAATACAAAAATAAAACCTAAATATTAAAACTGTCAGATATACTTATATATGTATAGCAGCAGCCATCAACTTAGGTGACAAAATGGCTGATACCTAAAAGGCATCTAAATTCGGAAAGATGCAGAAACCCGGTGACGTGTGAACTTACTGAAAGACAAAAACCAAAATTTTATAAATCTAATCTTACTTTAACTTGTAACGTATCTGCTCATTATTTAATGAGGGGACTCTTATAACGGCAGTCTTGTAATTAAAACAATTTCATATAAAATAATCGAAATAGTCGCAAACGTTGGATTACAACTTTTGAAACCTAGTACGCCTCCCTCGGTTTTCATAGTGATGCCAAGCGATGGCCCAAGTGCCAATAAGTACTGTGAAAAGAAGTTGATGCTGATGTGGAACATGAACCGATATTTAAAAATAAGTTTAAACTTGGCAAACTAAAACTTAAAGGAAAGCACTCTCACCTAAAATTACTGTAAAAGCAACGTCATGTTTAAAAATAACACATTTCTTTAGTTTTTTAGTTGCGTTACTCGAAGTTTTTTAGTTGTTCTACTCGAAACTCCATAGATAAGGGATTTTTGCACATTTCTAATCGATAAAACTGTATTTTTTATGATTTCTTTAATACCTACTTAATAATGACACGTCGCGTGCTAAACCGTGTTGCATATTTTATTAAGTTCCGTTACTGGTTTTATATATATATATACCTATGTATATAGGTGTGTGCAAAGGACAGACTCATACCTATAATACATCATAGCATCTTTTCTTTGTTATTTATGTTTTATCAGTTATTCATTTATGTGACCAATACCTAAGGTATAAACTTATATCAACATAGAATAGTATTGTTACAATTATTAGATATCACTTATACTTCATTTACTTCGGACAAATGGTCCAGCTAGGTAGGTCCAACTTTCTGTGCAAGTTCGCAGTCGCACATCGAGCTATGTTAGGAGTTCTCTGCGAGATAGAATCAGAAATGAGGACATCCGTAAGAGAACCAAAATCACTGACATAGCTCTTAGGATTAGCAAATTGAAGTGGCAGTGGGCAGGGCACTTAGCACGCAGAACGGACGGCCGGTGGGGCCAAAGAGTACATTTTTTATACGGGTAGTGGGGCGTTAAGGTTCTGGCGTGGCGACCGCGTACCGGAAAGCGCAAAGTAGGACGGCCTCCCACTAGACTAGATGGGCAGGCGACCTGGTCAGGGTCGCGGGGAGCCGTTGGATGCAGGCTGCGCAGAACCGTTTTATTTGGAGATCGATGGGGGAGGCCCTTGTTCAGCAGTGGACATGGCTGGTATGATGATGATGATGACGATCACTTAAACTCTTTATATAGGGTATAAGGGGAACGCTCTCGAAAATGAAGGCAGACGGTGGTGATGGTCACCCTAAGCACGACTATAAATTTGAAATCGCGAAAAAACCAGCTGTTCCATACAGGTTGTGTAGATATTACAATTTGTATGTAACAGCTGATTTTATTCCGTGATTTCAAATTTATTTTATGACAAGTCGTGCTTAGGGTGGAGGGTTAGCTTCTTGATTTCTAATCTCAGACTGTTAGTCGCAGCCCGTTTATTTCGTCATCTCTACCCCGAATGACATGAAAGCACAATCATACCTAACTACTAAGGCAAAGAATTTGAGTAGACAATAATTAAATTAACTAAATAAGGAAAATTTATATTTTTTTATTTGCACCCTTTCGTTTTCGTGGTAAGCTACTTCTACGTGGGCTTTTAACCTGCCCTTTACCAGTTTTTGTTTCATTGGCTCCTGCATGTGGGCGTCCTTGTGATGTAATAAACGATTCAGTACTTTTATTATCTTTTATCAAAATCATACAATTAAAATGTGAAAATAACCTTTTCATTTTTTGGGGATCAAAGGAACTCTTTAAATATTTAATTTTAGGAGAAGGTAGATCCTTGTTAGGACTGCAAATCAGATGAAAAATTACAACATATTATAACATACCTACTCGTAGCTGCACCGAAACGGTTATCTGAACGTGAATAGTTATCGTAATTAAGTATAATAAAGTAAAGTATAATCCCATCAAAAACTAATGTGAAATAAGAGCCAAGTTTAATATCGAACAATGTGTCGTTTTCGTCTTCACCGACAAAGAATCGAAGAATCGAGATCTATTTGCGTGCCAAATTCTATGTTCACTCGGGATGTCAGTCTTGTAATGAATGTAATTCAAGCAATTCAAGTTTCAAGCTCTAGATTTGACTCGGACAACGTGAACTTTACAAGTGCTTGTTGATGTCCATAATTTTTGTTTATTATAAATTCCATACTAGGTAATATTATAAATGCGAATGTGATTCTGTCTGTCTGTTACATTTTCACGCTTAAATCGCCGAAAGAATTTTGACATGATACCAAAGTACGAAGGTACTTGAGACCCTGGGAAGGACATCATATATTCTTTAAGGGGCTACCTCGTGCACACTAGCGACACCAATTGATTGTTATTAATTATGGTGAATTTAGAACATAAAAAACAAAAACGCTTTAGAGAATTGCTAAAGAACGGTATTTGTAATTTTTAAAGATGTATCCTTGTATAAAGTGTCTACCTATAAGTAACCAAATTTTTTATTATTGTTAAAAGTGGCCACTTTCGGCAATAATGAAAAAATTGGTTACATTTAGAGGAATATCTAATACCGAGCACATCTCAAAAAATTACAAATACCATTTTTTAGTCATTCACTAAAAGCGTTTTTATTTATTAAGTTCTTTATTCACCACAATTAATATAAATCAAGTGGTGTCGCTAGTTCCGACGAGGTATCGCCTTAAAGCCAACATCTACGCGGGCGGAGTTGGGCAGCCACTAGTAGGTATAAATTAGTGTCTATGACAAAACCAAAATTTTAAACTAATGTAAGTAGTAGGTATAATTATTACTTACTTATATAGTATGGTATGTTATATGGTAGTAGTATTATTTTGGTTATTTATATTACATCTCGTCTTCTTCAACTGCTTAGATAGGTAGGTACCTACATACAGTCAGACTGTAACGGTTTACGGTACCCGATAAAAATTTTAAACAAAATGAATACCGACTTCAAAATACTGAAAAGGTAAAAATAATGAAATTTAAGTAGGTACTTATCACCTAGAAAGATATTTTTTGAAGTCGGTGCTTCACGTTCTATTATTTCTCGAGACAACTAAGCACCAACACCAAAAATATCGTTGTACTTAGGTGATAAGTACCTACTTAAATTTTATTATTTTTCCTTTTCAGTTTTTTGAAGTCGGTTTTAATTTGTGTTTATTTTTTTACAATTTTTAGTGATAAATTTCTAAGGTCAAAGCTAGATGGGTGACCGTAAGCTAACATTGTTTCCTACTTCCGCATTGAACAAAAAAAGAATCACGTAAGTCGGATCAGAAATCTCGGCGTAATCGGTGTACATACATAGAAAAAAAAACATACCCACCGAATTGAAAACCTCCTCGTTTTTGAAGTCGGTTAAAAAAGGTTTTAAAAAGGATATTGTTTCGGTACCCTGTTTTACCTGTTTGTACCCTGGTTTCGGTTTTTTGGGTACCCACAAGTTTATATATCAACTAATCCATCATTGCAATCATACCATAATTTAAAGGGTACCTACCCCTGGGTACAGTTGTTTACTACTAAACGATATTATCTGCAATAAGCTTCAAATATTAATACTAGATTTGTATATTTTTTGGATTTATTATCTGTAAGGGCTGGTTGGCTGGTGTCACTATCCCGTGTATTTTTAACGACTTCAAAAACAAGGAGGTTCTCAATTCAGCCGGTATTTTATTTTTGTACGTACACCAATTACGCCGAGACTACTGACCCGATTTACGTGATTCTTTTTTTGTTCGATGCGGAATAGCTGCCATTGGGTCCCATAAAAACTTTTTCAAAATCAATTGGATAGTTTGGTTTTATATAAAAAAAAAACTAAAATTATTAAGTCGTCTACGTATGCGAAATTGGCGGATTTTTGTTTTCTTATGACTTTTTACTGAAACGATACGATAGTAGGAAATAATATAAGTTGACGGGCACCCATCTAGCTTCGACCTTAGAAAGTTACTAAAAATTGTAAAAAAAAAATTTAAACAAAAATTAAAACCGACTTCAAAAAACTAAAATGGAAAAAAAAGTAGGCACTCATCCCCTAGAAACATATTTTTTGGAGTTGGTGTAAGTTGTTTCCAAAAACAATAGAAAGTGAAGCACCGACTCCAAAAAAATATGTTTCTAGGGGATGAGTACCTACTTAAATTTAATTATTTTAACCTTTTCAGTGTTTTGAAGTTGGTTTTAATTTTTGTTTAAAATTTTTTTATGCCATTATTTTTATTTTATCTATTTTTATTTCATGTATTTATTTTATGTATTTTTATCCCATGTATTTTTAATTGGCTAGTTGTACTGAGTCTGAACTGAAGCACTAGCTACAACCTACAACGTAAGTTTTATTTTTAATATAAATATAAAAATAAAATAAAATAGTTTATTTACCAGTAGGTACAGTATACATCAACAGTTATGTATATAGCTATTTTGATTTTTTTAATAAATGCGTAAACAATATCAGAAATTTATGCTTTCTAAACTAGGACAATCCTGTATCTTAGTCGGCAGCGATTCCTCCTACCATTATTAGCTACCAATCATCAGTAGCTAGCTTGCTGGGATATAATAACATATAACAAGCAATAAACTTATTCTAAACAACTAGTAAAATATATCTAACTTTAATCACATAAAATAGGTGGATAAAGTGTGCGCAAACATGTCTCCTTCTCTCATGCTAAATTTGTGTGTGTGTGTATGTGTGTGTTTGGTGTGTGTGTAGTGTGTGTGTGTATGAGAGAGAGTGTATATGAGTGTCTGCGTATGTGTGCTAAGTTATCTTGTTTACTTGCTTATTAAAAATCTTTATTGATTAAAATAATATTATTTAATGTATAATGTATCTACATTGTACTGTACATTAGCTTAGGTAATGCCTGTGACCTATAAATCGACCGCCCGAAGCACACAAAGTAGTCGTGCCCTTATCGAGACGAGTTCAATCAACAATACGCCAAAACCAAGCCTCCAAATTGTACGTCTGAAATAAACAGAAGCTACGTTTAAATAAGACCAGTCAATCAAATGGGTTGGTTCAGACAACCTGCCGGCAACCCAATCAACGGATGCAGCACTTCTCATCTCTCCTTTTTGGGGGTACTGTAGCCGTTGATTGGGTAAATGTCATCGTGCACAAGAGATCCTTCCCATTGTACAGGCCATGTCTGCCATTCATTCCAGACCTCTTTAAGTGTCGCAAAAAATATAAAGACGTCCACGACAGTAACGAGTACCTACTTGAATTATTTTACATTTTTTTCCTACTGAAATATTATCTAGAGAACAGAATACTACGAGTATTTTGGGATGGAAAACTAGTTATAAGGAATGTTCGGTTGAATAACTTTTATGACCTAAGTAAGTACTAGTATCATAACAATATATTCTTGTCAATTAGATTCTTCGTTACTTGTTCTTTATAAACCTATAAAGCATATTTGTAGCAAATCAAGCACATTAAATATTCTTGTTCTGATGCCTCAGGAACGACTATGAATATTCATGAAGGGTGTGTTGCGACCTAATTGATAGTAACAAGATTCTTTCCTTTCATAAGGGGCTGCAATGGCAGTGTTGTACAATTTAGCTCTTATATAATCGAATTAGTTATTTAGTCACGAATGGTGACAACTTATACCTAAATAAATTTACTTGTTGCACAATAAGTATGCAGCTATTTTCCTTGATAAGATCCTGATTGTAGAGAAATAATCAGATTATGTTTCAGGCATTAATAACATAGTTCATGGGGAAAGGGATAAAAATTACTAAAAATTATCTTGGTAGATTTAATTCACGATAAGAAGAGTTATATCGCAGAAAGGGCAATAGAGAGGGATTTCTCTGCATGATCGAATCAGAAATGGTAAGATCCGCAGGAAAACTAAGGTCACAAAACAAAGCCAAAAGAATTGCGAGCCTAAAGTGGCAGTGGGCAGGCCACATTTCAAGGAGCCCGGCGGCCATTATGACGGAAAGCGGCCACGACAAGATGGACCGACGATCTGGTGAGGGTCGCGGAAAGCCGATGGATGCGGGCAGCGCAGGACCGATCGGCCTGGAAATCCATTAGGGGAGGCCTATGCCCGGAAATGGACGTCTATCGGCCGAAATGATGATGATAAAGAAGCGTATTTATTTCAAGGACGTATTTTAAAATCAATGTACCCTCGTTACAAAGAAAGTATTAATGAAAACTTACTATCACTACTTACTGTTATTATTATACTATCACTACTGTTTTACTAGGTTGGTGTGGGTAACCAAAAACCTTTCATTCATAATTTTTTTTAAACACAATCCTCTTAATTAAATGTGATAGAGTTTCAGAGAAGGAAATATTGCCAACAAAACTAAAGTCCTAAATACTCACACGCTTCATAAACAGCGAAGTCAAAAAAACTATATTGTAAATGTCAAAAATTTTGCGTTCCTTGAATTAAAGCGAAACTTACAATTTAAGTGACGATTGATTATTTATTCAGCCGTTCCTCTGCCCCTAGGTATATGAAACCGTTATTTTTTCCAACTTATTAACTATGGTAAAAATTAAAAATTTAATACTCTCTTTTTTGACAGTCGTAACTTTTCCTTCTTCTCTGTTTTCTTCGTCTTCAGTATGTCATAGAACTAATTTTGTGCGTATCTAACGAACAAATTTTTCATTTTCCCATTTGTTAATAATCTCCTAATAGTCCTGAGTAATTCTTACTATATGACATGTAATACAAACCGAAGATGTATTCATCCTCCCGAAGGAAGTGAGGTCATTACTATAAACGATCACGAATCACCGCGCTATCAACACGTGTGCAATTCACTAGAGTGACATGATAAAGCTCTAACTAAATACTTCCGTTCTGGATAATAACTTACGAACGGGCTGTATGTAGGTACTGACGATGATGATCTACAACGAAGGTAAATACCCATTAGGATGCCCGTTACAACGTTACACTTTTTCAGGTCGTCCGTTAGCTAATTTTCTAACTTTCCTTAGCAACCATACGGGTCCACCATCTGTGTGGTTTAGTCTGCTTTTATGAAAGGCAAACCTTTTCAATAGGGTAGTTGACAACTTTTTTTTTATTTCATAAATAAAAAGTCATGAAGAAATATTGCAGAAGAAATAGTATGGTTAAGATCAATAGTTTCAGAGTTACAATGGTATGTTTGAGCTGTAGCGGCGCATCGTCCAAAAACGCTCCATAGAAAATCTACGGAACAGGTGACGTCACATGTTCCTTTATTACTACAAAATGTATGGGCATAATGACAAAATCAATTAAAACTATGTGTAATATATATTCAAAGTGATCATAATATTAGTTGTTTTGATGTGAGCAATCTAATATCTAATACCATCAAAATTTTTGATAAATATTGGAAAAAATAATTGACCAATTTTATAAATTTTGTAAACAGTATATCTTCAACAATATTTCATATCTTTTGAGTTTGAATTGTTTTTAAGGGTATTAGGAGCGTATATTTTCCGAATTTGTGAACAATAGCGCCATATTCAAACCTAGGCAACATCCCAATTGTTCTATTTTCCGGCAGCAGTCGGATCAGACAGGGTGAACCGACTTGTAGGAAGTGCACGTTTTGGTAATTGGAATAATTGGACTCTGTATTATATTTGAATATCGCAGACAAAAAAATTAGCCACCGATAGTAAGACGTGTGCGGAAACCTTTTATTTCTCCATTTTTTAACTTTTGTGAGGCTAGAGCCTAACCGCATGCAAACATTAAAACGACCTGTTTCAGAATTTTGGAAACAAACTTAACTTTCTATCTCGAAAACTACTGAACCGATTTTGATGAAACTTTCATAGTTCCCTAAGTTGAATCTAGTCTGGCTAAAAAATATTTTTTGCAATCAGACTTGTAGTTTTTGAAATATGCGGGGATGGACATACAAATTTTAATTTAATATACCTTTGTTATGAAATTTGGTACCCATGTTTAGAATCTGGCATGGTGATGATGATGATAGACTAACGTACAAATATGTACTTTGCAAAAAATGTTTTACAGAATTTCATTGACGGAAAACTTTTCGATTATTTTTGTTCCGATTTTTTTTACTTCGTCGCAATCACGTTTGCCACTGTATCGTTTTACCTATTACTATTTTTTTTTTACTCTGACGTTTTATTTAGTGGAAAAACATTTTACTGAACTTTGTTTGACCAAAGTAACGTATGTTCGAAGTATTTAGGTCCCGAACATTCATTACACCGCTGTTTTATTTGTCAAATCTTCATTTCACTTTTACAGAATTTACATGCAAGCATGCATGCGGCAAACATGGATGCAGCAAGCATGTATGCAGCAAGTAAGCATACATGCAGCAAGCAAGCATGCATGCAGCAAGCAAGCATGCAGCATGCATGGCTTCTGTCATGGCTCCGGCGCTGTGGGGCTCCGGCGGTCCCACGCGACCTTATCGTCGCAGATGGTTTTCGCCTACCACCTGGTGGTCGTCAAAACAACCTGCTCCTCAGCTCGCGGGCCGCCTCGCCCCTCCGCCCCTTCGCGGGCTTAAATTACACTCTAGGGTCTCCACGTAGTCTTGTCTAGTATTTATAGACAAGACTACGTGGAGTCGGTTTTGCAGCGATTCGTTTCTGTCACTGACACTGTATACCAACAGATGTCAGATTATGTACAGATTATTACGTCAATTGATTGTTATACCAAGTGAAGATTCTATCAATCAATCATTATTTAAAATGTAATTATCTTAAACAATAGTTATATAAAATGACGCGTATATCAAATAAAATTATATGAAATGAACTTATTTTAAATGGCATTCTTCGGCATGAATGTTATACTAAATAGTATTATATAAAATTAATATTATGTAAAGTAAACGTTATGATAAATAAAATTATATTAAGTGTTGGTATAACAAATGATTATTACGTAAAATGAACGTTATTAAAGTTCAAATGAAATGAAAATCGAACAAGTAAATTTCGGGAAAGTAATCGGTTCCCGTGTGCATGTAACATACATGCATATAATATACATGCATACAGGTCGAAATGATATTTTTTTTGAAATCGGTTAATAAATTATATGGACGATGTATGGTTAAAAATACGTCCAAATAAATAAGTTAATACAGAAACATATTTGATGTATTTCGTATCGCCACATCGAGTTATCGAGAATTTGCATCACATTTTCGGAGTGAATCTGTAGGTAGAGGCAGCTCCTAGCTCGCTGTAAGCTATTAGGTACGTGATAATTACATTTGCAAGGGTGAAACCTGACGCCCGCCCGAAGCGATTAGTCGTATTACTCGCACACGGTGGTTTATTGGACAAGACTTACATGCGGAAAAGTAAATTGTATAAAATTTTAGTAACTACTTGCTAGAAAATAATTCACCATTACACCACGACTTAATAGCCCTTAGAGTATATAATATTCAACCGGTAAGGTTACGCACAATTTGTCGGATCCAATTAATAAAGTAAACCCAGTAGAACTGAAACTGTTGGAAATATACCAAAAAACTTTTCACTACCCGCGCCGCAGCGACGCCGAACCAGCCGAACGCCTGGCAAATAGATTTAGTTCCGGACCTCGCGATAACCTTAATTTTATCGAAGTGTTTGTATTTTCTATATTTATTTTCTCAACTTCAGCTGAGCCTGGTTCGGGTTCCAACATTCCATAATAATATGCAATACGCAATATCTTCGGATACGTTTAGGAAAAAATATGATGTTTTAGTAACAATAATACCTTATTTATCACTTTAACTTTGTTAATTAATTTAAGTAATTCATTTTTTATTCGATGCGGAATAGTTGCCATTTGGTCCCTTATAAGTTATTTAAAATCGATTGGGTAGTTTGGTTTTTAAATCAAAATAACTGGAATACCTAATTAAGTAGTCTATGTATGCGAAATTGTGGATTTTTGCTTTCCCGTGACTTTTTAGTGAAACAATACGATAGTAGGAAACAATATACATTCATATACTGACGGTCACATCTAGCTTGGACCTTAGAAAGTTATCATTAATTATTGTAGAATAATATTTTCTAGCAAAAACAAAAACCGACTTCAAAACACTAAAAAGGTTAAAATAATTTAATTTAAATAGGTACCTACTTATCCTCTAGAAACTTATTTTTTGGAGTTGGGGCTAAGTTGTTTCTAGAAACAATAGAAAGTGAAGCACCTACTGAAGATTTGAATACACAATCCTACAGGAAGAGATAGATATAATTCTATAATCAAATCTAGGAGGGCAGAAATAAGTACTCTGTGATAACTGATGAATGTGAAACAGCTGAATAGTTGATCCGGGCTTAACTACGTAGAATCACGATTTACCTTATCTGGAACCTATCCATTTAATATGAATCTTCATCAGCGTATGCTACACATCACTCAGAACATTACATGGATAGGATTGCATTTTTAAAAGATTATTGTCAAAGTATGTGACTACTGACAAGCTGTGCAATGTACAAGCTATCTTTAAACCGAGATTAATGTGTTTTATGGTGATGTTATGCGTTCGGCAGGATTGTAAGGGGATTGTGATATCTACTGCCCAGAGCTGATAATCCTAAAAGAAAAATTATAAGTAACGGCAGAAGTTGAGATTTGATACGCCGCAAAGTGTATTATTTTATCATGAGAGACTACACCCATCTTAAGTTCTACTTTTTTTAAGCAAAAATTGAGAGCAGATATTTCAGCCGGTCATTCATAAGGCCTATTTTCGATCTTATTATGTAGGTAGTTTATTAAGAAAGTGTATCTTGCTTCACTGCGAGATAGAATCAGAAATGATGACATGCGTAAGAGAGCCAAAGTAACTGGCAGCTCATAGGATTAGTAAGTTTCGTGGCGTGGGCATGGCACATAGGACGCAGAACAGATGGCTGATGGGGCGTTAAAGCGGAAACTCCTCCCACAAGATGGACAGACGGCCTGGTCAGGATCGCGGGGAGCCGTTGGATGCCGACTGTGCAGAATCGTTCCATTTGGAAATCGACGGAGAAGGCCTTTGTTCAGCCATGGACATCGTAGCCTAGTATGATGATAATGATTGTCCCTTTGTTCTCAGTGCTATTGAAACGTTTAAATTAGGTATGTACACAATCTTTATACTAAATTTCTTCTCTTTTACAAATATTTATTAGGTACTGTATGTTGGCACTATCAACAAAACATTGAAATCTATTTTTAATTCTTTTAGTTGAGACTCGGCGCACCGCAAAATATCCGTTTAACGAGAAGACAGCCACTCTGTGGCGGTACCGATAAAATTGGAAAAAGATTGCGGTGTCACCCGGTGCATCAGGCGTTTGCTCAGCTGATAGCAAAAGGTCACGAAGCCATTGATGTTGACAGCTATGTAGAGATCAGCGTGTATTTCGCTACATAGAGGAATGGAATACGTGCGCAATACGAGATAGGTCCATTTTAGAAATTTTAACTACTGGCATATAATTTGATAGAGTAAAACTACTTTGTCACTGTGTAATCTGGATAGTTTCCTCGAAAACAGCGCAATATTTAGCTTCAGTGAGCTGTCAAAATTTAAAGTGTGTTTCTTGGTTATTAGTGCTCAATATTGGACATTCAATATTCAGCGCTGTACAATATTGGATATCCAATATTAGGAATACCTAGTATCTAATCAGAGGTACAGTCGACAGCAAATCAAGCGTAACAGTTTATTTCTGAGACCGCCCTTACGACGTTCGTAACAGAGGCGGTTTTCGTAGTTCAACGGTTCACTTGATGTGCTGTCGTCTGTACATAAAAATACAGTATTAATTTTAGACATTTTGAAAAAAAAATGTGGCGATTACGAGTGGAGTTACCTAATAGTTTATTGCTTTTGTAATGTTAAGACAATGAGATACTTATTACTACTGCAATATGAGTACGTAAGGTACACACACAATATAAGTGCCATAATAAAAAATTATTATTTATTATATTGTTTTAATTCCAGTTTTAAGAAAGTAGGTATCCAGTATTTGCTTCGTCTCTCCTATTATCTCTATTTGATTTTAGTTTGTTTCGAGAAGTCTGGTCGAGATCCTAAATAATATTATGAATGCGAAAGTGAGTTTGTTTGTTACTCTCACGACTAAACCACTGAACCGATTTAGATGCAATTTGATATGGAGACAGTTTTGAGACCCTGGGGAGAGAGAACATAGGATACTTTTTGGAGCGATAGCCAACATCTACGTAGGCAATAGCTAGTATTAAATAAGCGGTCATTCCCAATATAAATCGTAGCTTGAAAAAGAGCCTGGGCTTTAAACCGTACTAAGACCAACCTAACTAGCCTAACCGAGCTTTCGGCGATTGTTAGTGCCGTATACAGAAATCATTTGCCGAAAGGGCCGAAACTAAACGCACTTACAATTATATTTAGTTAATAATTGTGCATGCTTTGATTTTAAAGCGCTTATACAGGATGGTGCCGTCAATGCGACAATAAATTTAAACATGGGCTATATTAGTCCATATTATTATCAAATGAATACGATATTTTTGAAAGTGGCAAACCATTTTTGTGGACTAATGTAGCCCATGTTTAAATTTATTGTCGCATTGACGGCACCACCCTGTATATTTATTTATTTCTACATTTTAATTCTACACCAGGGCTGCGTGTTCTCTCCGATTTAGAATTAGAATCCTATTTAGGATCCTATCTAGTGTAGTGTGATCGCTGGCTTTCTACGTTTCTAGTTAGTAAATAGGAAATAGGATAATGTAATACTTAAGTCCTTAAGCATCCGAGAGCTTTTGCATTTGAACAATACTAATGGCTCAAAGCATGAGTCAAGATACTTTGATCGGTTACTCGACTTTCCATTGGTGTAGTCAATCCAATGTTTCTTACGAGTTATTTACAAAAGTTGTATAATTCCATATTGCTTTTCTGAAACCTACTCAGGCCTATAATTACACAAGTAGCTTATTAGATAATTATACACTCCTACCATTATTACCAATGTCGTAGATATTGGTCTGTACGGCAACATAAAAATTGGTGTTCTACAAAGTATCTGATTGAATCTAGTCTTAATGTACTTAGTGTTAAGCAGATTACTTTCTAAAAGAATAGAAAGTTATAACAAGCTATTGCTAAAAGCTTCTTTTATCTTGGTGCCATTAGTGTCTGTCAGTCAGTACTGCGTCAAACGTAACTACCGCGTTTACCAAGCTAGGGCCACTGAGGCGTATCGCATTCGCGCATGGCTACTTTACGAGAACATTGTTATAATAAAGTATCACTATCGCGCCACAGTTTAGTCGCATTGTAGTTAGTGCCTATCATCTCAAAAGAGAACACAACTTTTGTATACGGTGTCTTCTCTATTCACCTACCTACTATTTATCCCAATGCTATTATCGTGTTTAAAGGTGGTAGAAAACGTTAAATCGGGTGAAAACGGGCAGCTCCTCTATTGTGAAGATTTGGAAGCCATGTCTAGATGTGGAGTCTGTACGGTAAACGCGGTAGTCACGTATTCGTAGGAACTCACACTTCTTGAGACACAGTACTCATTTGGCGAATTTACAAACTCAAAAATACCTAATGTCAAAAATTTGTAAGGCATTAACAATCATGAAATTTCGACCCATATTTCAAAATATTCATAGTTTGTCCCAAATCAGTTAAAGTTGTGCTTCGTCCCAAATTGCTAGTTAGCCAACACATGAAAATTAAGTACGTATTTAAGATTTTCATGACATTTAATAAATAAATAAATTCTGTAATCAAACAATTCTTGACGTCTATATATAAAGGTGACTGACTGGCATAGTGATCTATCAACGCACAGCCCGCACAGCCCAAACCACTGGACGGATCGGGCTGAAATTTGGCATGCAGTTGGGTTGTTTGGTTTTTATATAAAAAAAACTGAAATTATTAAGTCGTCTACGTAAGCGAAATTGGCGGATTTTTGCTTTCTTATGACTTTTTAGTGAAAGTTTACGATAGTAGGAAATAATATAAGTTGACGGGCACCCATCTAGCTTCGACCTTAGAAAGTTATCACTAAAAATTTAAAAAAAAAATTAAACAAAAGTGAAAACCGACTTCAAAAAACTAAAAAGGTTAAAATAATTAAATTTAAGTAGGTACTCGTCCCCTAGAAACATATTTTTTGGAGTTGGTGCTAAGTTGTTGTTGTTGTTCCAAAAACAATTGATAGTGAAGCACCAACTCCAAAGAATATGTTTCGAGGGGATGAGTACCTACCTACTTAAATTTAATTATTTTAACGTTTTCAGTTTTTTGAAGTCGGTTTTAATTTTTTAAAATATTCTAAACAGTACAATTTCAATAATATTACGTAGATTTTAAGTTTGAATTATTTTTATGGGTAACAGTAGCGTATACTTTTCCGAATTAGTGAAAAATAGCGCCATACTGAAACTTAGGCTGTTGCCTAAGATTTAATATTTTTTCCTATTGAGTTCAAATTATGTCTCATTAGAAATTATCATACATATTCAATTAATAGTATTAGTGAATATATTTATCTAAGTATCCTACACAATTCTCTGCTTCTGCGGGATCTGTGTAAGCGCGCGATTGCATTATTTCTTTTTTCAACAACCAAATATTCTTTAACACTTTAAAGTAGGTAAGTACTATTTGAGTACCTACTCTATGAGCAAATAACAAATGTAGTGTATCTTTGTATTTTTAGTTGCGTGAGAATAAAGAGTTTTTTAATACAAAATAGGATGACGGTTCGTAGGTACTGGATGTAAAACCAAGGATATCTAACCATCATACAGTTATATAGGCCTTGCGGATTTAATTGTTGGTTAGAGTTAAAATGAAAGTGTTTGTATATTGAAACTGTAGTATTGATAAAATAGTTAAACCATTTCTGTGATTTTTGATGGATGATTTATACTTAGACTAGCTGTGCCCGCGACTTCCTCCGCGTGGAATATTGACTTTTTCCATACAAACTTTCATCCCCTATTTTATCCCCTTGGGGGTAGAATTAATCAAAATCATAACATAGTCATAACATCTACCTGCATGCCAAATTTCAGCCCGATCCGTCCAGTGGTTTGGGCTGTGCGTTGATAGATCACTATGTCAGTCAGTCACCTTTATATATAGATGTCAAGAATTGTTTGATTGCAGAATTTATTTATTTATTTATTAAATGTCATGAAAGTCTCAAATACGTACTTAATTTTCATGTGTTGGCTGTACTTTTAAAATAGGTACCTACTAACTAGCAATTTGGGACGAAGCACAACTTTAACTGATTTGGGACAAACTAAGAATATTTTGGAATATGGGACGAAATTTCATGACGAACGAAGAATAAATCGTCACTCCTACTTTTACGAATTATTCGAAAAAGCTTTTGTCTTAATAAGTATTTATTTAGGGAAAAGCTTTTACAAATTCCTTTTGCTAAGCGTAATTGGTCTAAAACCATCTGCGTAATGTGAAATAATTATCGCTACCCACTGTTAATGACTAACCCTTTCCTTCTTCCGTTGTTTACCTGTTTTATTTATTTAATTCATCTTTATTTGCTCAAAATAAGTTACAATTTGGCGGACGTAATGCCATGTTTTCCAAAGATGGTCGCACTGAGAAGTTTTGATAAGGCCTCGTTGCATTTACTTAATTGACCACAAGATTCTTAACTTGGCTGCAGCCTGTGTTGTTGATTTCAAATGTATCTCTACTTTGGTAGCCTAAAACACTTTATTGGATGTCTATATTCGTTGATTGCAAGGGAACTTTTTTAAATCGACAAATGCCTAGAAAAGCTTCTGTCTTCATCATTTACTTGAAAACATTGTGTTGCATCAGACCGTCGTTGCTCATAATGGAGATTAAATATTGCGAGTACCTAACTGATTTTCTTTTTATAGAAATACACTGAAAAAAATGACAACTGAACTTTCGACTAAACTACAGGCTTAAAAAAGTTCAGATACAGTTTTGTTAAAACAGTGATTACAACTCGCAAAATTTCGGTTACGACTAATGTAGCAACCGAAGTAGATTGGTCAAATATTATTTTTCAGTTTACTAGCTGCACCCGGCATGCTTTGCAATGCCCGTAAAGAGAAAACTGTTGGCTATATAATAAAAAAGTTTGTTTTTATAATCCAGGTACCATTGCAGGAGTCCCCAGAACACCCATCTAAAGTTTTATAGCAATCTGATCGATGATTTTTTTTTATTCATAGGTACTTATACAGTGCATTACAAAAGTCCGAAATAAAATTTAAGGCCGTCGTTGTGCTCCTTGTCTTGACAAGATACTTTTAAAATTTTCTTCCGATTAAATTATTAAAAACATTCGTCACACCTGATCGTGATGACCCTAAAAATGCCTACTGTTAGCTTATGGTACGACACACACAGTGCCTACAGTTGTACTACACACACAACCAGCGCACCTTCTACGATTTTGTACCCCCGCAACCCCAGAATTCCAAATTTTATTTCGAAAATCTGTAGCACCCGGTATAGAATTAGAGTCTATTCAAAATTTTAAGCAAACTTTGAGTACTTTTAATTACATTTTACGTACTTTAACAAACATATTTTGTATAAGTGCTAATTTATACCATGATCAAAATGTACACATGCTTTGCAATAAAGATTACGTTAAAATAAAATGTTTAAGAAGTTACCCTTTGATTATAAAAATATGCGTGCTTTCATTTTTAATTTAATACGCTCAATCAGTCCAACAGGGACGAAAGGTAAAAAAGCAACAGTCTTGTTTGTAGCGTTCATAACAAAGTCAATTGGAATACTGTCAGAAACACGTTTTGCATTCATTTAGTATAAACATTCAAACAACTATTAAAAAGTTAACTGAAAAAATCAAAGAGATTGAAATGTTTCTGAAGCATACATTCATACATCTCTTTTGTAGCGAGTTGTAAAATCTGTCTGTTACGAATAGCAATGTAAAATTTATGGCCTTTAAAAAGCTTTTATTTTTATCTAGCAGAGTATTCAAGAAATAAACGCGGTTTTAGTCAGTTTAATTGGGAAATGTTAAATATTGTTTCTGAAATTAAAGCGCTAGGTTATATTATTAACGAATTCAAATGTTTACATACACGTAGTAACTCTTTTAATCTGCGGTTGGCTATATACGTGTAGAGAAGGTACTTTACCGATCTGTTAACATTCCGACAGTAACAACAGATTAAAAATAATCAAAGTATCGCTATCGCATCGTGAACAAGTCAGCAGAGCCCAATCACGCTATATCATCAGCTGTAAATTTATGAAGAATTGAGCGCCCCGCAGACTATTTGATGTTACAAGATCAGCTCAAGGTTAGCACGCCTCGGATATACTACCGAAGTAACAGTAAACCAAATTAATTATAGCTAAGAACCATCCTGAACACGTCAGCTTTCAAACAAAAAAAAACTGAATCAAAATCGGTCCATGCGTTTAGGAGCTACGTTGTCACAGACACTATATAACACCCCGCTTTTTACGTAGGGAGTTAAAAATGAGATCACACGAAGTCTGTTACAGTAATTCCATCTCGTGAATCTTCTGTAGTCAAATAAATGAGCATCAACTGCAAATAGGTACGTACTATCAGTTCATTCTAGAATTTCTAAAATATTTTTCATACAGGTAAATTAAGATTCGTAAATATGTAAGCCATATGCAAATGCTGTTGTGAAGGTAACGAGGGCTTTACGTGCCTTCTGAAAGCGGTGGATTAATGGGTGGCATAAATTTAACATACAATTGGTTGGGACTTGGATTTTCAATTTCAACCAGAATGAGGACATATACCTACACAAAAGGAATTTACCAAATCATGTTTATGTGGGATTTTCTTTTCAATATTTCTATTCACACAAGTACTATGCGGAATAAAATTTATCATTAATTTCTGAGCGAATGATTCTAAATGACGTTTATACTGGAACAGAAAGAATAAGTTTTGTTTCAATTACAAGCGTTTTTTAAAAAAATGGTATTTGTCTGTTACTAAGATATTAATAATTTAAAATCTTAACAGGGAGTTAGTAAAAAAAAAACCGGTCAAGTGCCAGTCGGACTCACGCACGAAGGGTACCGTACCATTATCTATAAACAAGCGTCTAGTGTTGCCGTTATCAATATCGAGCAAAATCAACCAAATAAATCACGCTTGTTGTATGGGAGCCTCTTAAATATTTATTTTATTCTGTTTATAGGTATTAGTTGTTATAGCGGCAACAGAAATACATCATCTGTCAAACTTTCAACTGTCTAACTATCACGGTTCATGAGATACACTGCCTGGTGACAGACGGACAGACAGACGGACAGACGGACGGACAGACGGACGGACGGACGGACTGCGGAGTCTTAGTAATAGGGTCCCGTTTTACCCTTTGAGTAAGTACGGAACCTCAAAAATGGATTGGATTTTATATCACCACAAACAAATATTTTGGAGAATCGTAATCGAACTTAACATTTTCAATTCTAACCTTCAATTAAATTATGTCAAAATATAATGCTTTCAGCAGGAAAAATTAAAAATATGTTGGCTGTCTAATAAATTATTTAAGAAAAAAACTTTCAAATTGAATCGTATTTCCAAATTTTTTTATACCAGTAAGGTGGTAATCAAGCATAAGGTCGACTTGATAGTAAGCGGTTACCATAGCGGCTATGGTAGCGTGCATAGGCTATGCCATGGCATAGCCTATGGACGCTTGCAATAATATCAATAATAGCAATAATAGGGGTATCACTAGCGCACAGTAAAAACCTTTTCATGCCTTTTTGGAAGAACCCCATGCTGTACTCGTTCGAAAAAACCTCTGCAGGGAACTCATTCCACGACCTGAGCGTACGTGGCAGAAAGTTTCACTGAAACCGTACGGCACGCGACCACATAGGTTCCAATTTGTGAAGATAACTTGCCGGTAGCGAGCGGTGCGATGATAGAAAAAGGCTGTGGGCATCATGTCAGCAGATAATTCCTCAGAACATATTTCGTTCTACAAACGGTAGAACACACACAATTGACTCGTCATGTTTTTCATTGCTGAAGGGCAGGTATTAGGAATCAAGTGAGTATTAGTTACTATTGACATCTTGTCATATACCTACAAAATTATACTCTATCTGATCTGATCCAAACCGGCAATAATAAGAAGGGATTTATTTACTACGACTACCATAGGAAGATATCTAACAGTTACAAGTACCAAATTTTAAATAAATTTCGCAGTTAGGTCGCTTAGTTGTAGCTAACGCACTGTCAAAAATATGCAGTGCATTTAGCTACCCTATTTATATTCATCCCACTCACACTTTCTAAATCTACATTACTTGCATTTTGTGATAAACACACATAATTTTTTAATTCCCGCGGAAACGATAGACAAATTCATTACGTTAAATAAACAGGCCAATACTAAATATCTACCTAAACGAGGACTTAGCGGCCGATTGAGCCTCGTGAGGAATTGAACCATATTTTCTATACACAAAAGCTGACGAATCAACAGTTAACGAAATTGAACAATTCTGTTGTATAGCTATACGACAAAATAAGCTAGACTTCACGACATGCGCACTGAGAAAAGAAATATATCACGTCACGTGCGAAAAGCGGTTTCCATTTCGGTCTCTTAAGTTTAACAAGCTCGGTCATAGCTAGAAGTATTATTCAAATAACGCCTTATTAAAGTATATCACGAATAAATGCTAAAAACCTACTAAATCACGATGAACTTATAGCTATGTAAATACTCATCTTACCAATGAATCTCCGTGGTTTACGATTTTACAATCTAACTTTAGAAATATACCAGATGGCTAGCTAACACTCAATAGAATATTTAAATATAGGTATCCATATAGTATCTACACATTCTTAAAAGGTAGATTATATTTATGTATGGAAATTATGAAATACATTTTTAACCATTCACTAAGAGCTTATAAAAATAAATAATGAGAAAAATAATTAACCAGTGCATACAAACATTCGCTAGCTTTGCTTTCAACATATAATAATTTTTAAAACAATAAAAATGTTTTGAATGAATAAATAAGCAGACTTACCTAAGTTTTCGCTGCACGAGATCGATCAAATATAGCGGGTAAAGAGCCGAGCTTGGCTCTCAGATATGTGAACAGATGCGTGTGTCGCGTTAACAATTAGTATTGCTGGACATCGCGCGGATGAAATACTTAGGTATACACAGCGCGTAAACAGGGCAGCAAGGCCAGCGCCGACGGCGAACGCTGGACGAATATCCCGTGTGAGCGACGTGCACGAGCGGGCAAACGAAGCGTTCAGATCGATACCGACTGCCGCGCGCTCCCTTTCGAGTGCTCGACTAACTGGGACCAAACTAACGCCACGGACCGTAAGGGCGCACCGACACCTACAACACCGGTCGCATCGGCCAATATCCCGAGTGTGACGACGACGAGCTGAATGTCCGCTACTTCTCAAAGCGTATCATTTTAAATTGTGACGTAGTGGGGGACGCATGAGGATAGCGCGGAGCATGCGCGTAGAGAGTTAGGCGCGGCGGCGCGAAGCCTGCCGAGGCGGAGTAGGAGGTCCACGATGAAAGCGAGGGACAAAGCGGAGCCACGTCACGCGCCCTACGAGCCCTGCTGAACCACATCGGAGCCCCGAGCCACTCGTGCGACCTTACCACGCGCCTTAGACGCACGCAACACCATCGATCACCGACACGCACGGCTTACGACCTCCACAGTGCTTAACCAACCTACTTTGCATATTGATTCCTTTCTTTAAGACTTGTCACGATTTACAAATTAGCAGACGGTTTACGCGAAACTTTCACGGGAGATAGGAATATTAGTTAGGTATAAGACACCTGAAATACCATTTTAAGGAACTTAAACAGATGGATAATCTTAAAAGTTAGTGTCCAATAAGCACGGCTGCTGCGCGCCGCGCTGCAACAATTGAAATCAAATTAATTTGACATTTTCGATTTTGAATATCATCTAGAAAAATTATGGGTCACAAAAATAATAATGATCCAATCTCCATTTCATCAGTGTAGGTGTACACATATATCACGCACATTAGCATCTCCTGCACGACACGGCTTCAGACAATATACTTAATAGTTTACTAACACGCTAATTGATATGCACACGCGCTTGTAATTAGGAATCACGTTCGGTTTAACAGGAATTAGGTTCTAAGATAAATCTAACTAAAATCGACAAAACCAACTTTTGTGAAGAGGAACAAAAACCAAAATACAAATATACAGTAACAATTTTAAACCATCATAGTACTACATAATACCTATTCAGGTTTAAAGTACTTAAAGAGCTTAGGTGTCTAATGTACCTGCGAGAAAAAAAATGATGACATATACCTCTTTTCACAAGTCGTAGGTAATTGCTTCAATTTTCATTTCGCTAAATTAATATCCTCACAAGAGCTGGATGTATAAAAAACATTAAAATGGGAGAAATCCCCCATTTATTAATTCATAAAGATTTAAGACAGAATGTTTTATTTGCAAGTTAGTAGGTACCTAATAAAACATTATATAAATTTGAAAAAAAATTAAATCGCAACCCGTAGGGTGTTGGTTTGTAGGTACCTTCATGCATGTTTTATGACGGCCGTCATAATGAATTCTTAATAAAATTTTGTTACACATAACTTTACGTGTTTGCTTGCCATCAAAGTTACTACAGCTTTTCCAGGTTGATTTTATATAATTTTACAAGCCTTTCTACAGCAAGTGTAGGAAGGAAGGCTTGTAATTTCCAGGGAATTTCTCGTTCCAGAGAAAGAACTAGAACAAACTAAAAATAAAATAAAAGTATCTATTTGTTGTTTTTAGCTGAAGAGCAAAACTGTTAACTTTCTTTCAGGAACATTGCAATTTTCTTTTCAAACAATAGTGTTAAAAATCTTTGAATTGGGCCAGTGATGAAAGTGGCCGGGTGATTTGGTAGTTATAATTATTTTCCTCTATGTGATTCTATAGAGTACCTACTACAAAGAAAAGCAAAAAACACGTAACTAGTAACTTAATTATGCTGTTGGCGTTTCCTTAATTAATAATTTTTATTTTATTCGTAAGTACCTAACTATTTCTAATATGTGAAATATAAGGAGTATCAAATGTGAAGCATAAAAAAACAGAATTCAAAACACTAAAAAGACAAACATCAATTAAATTAAAGTAAGTACTTACCTACTTTTCTAATTAAATTAAATTAAATTAAAATTAAAATCACTTTATTTCAGGCACAGGAACCCATAAGAATGTCAATACATTGTATATTGTATACATTGTATATTGTATACTAATATAACGGTATTTTTTGAAGTCGGTGCTTGACTTCTGTTGTTTCCGGAAACAGCTCAGACAGCTCCATAAAATCATTTAAATAGATAAGTACCTAGGTACCAACTCTTTTTTCCGTTTTTAATAGTGTTTTGAAGTCAGTTTGAATCTTTAACCTTTTAAAGAGTAAATTTTATTATTGTTTGATAAACAATTTTTAGTGATATGTTTCCAAAGTCAAAGCAAGATGGGGGTGACCGTCAGCATTATTGTCTGTCTCTCAGTCTCTCGATGAAATAATAGGTACCTAGCAAAATGTTAAGTAATAGACTAATTTATTATACCATAGATCATAATAATGAGTTTTTTTTCTCCCTCTTTCTATAATGATCAAACGAACTTCATATCAATGACATGTTTCCATTAGGTATCATTCATTACTATCCGGATATAGAATACTGTTGATGGTGGATATTACGGTCGCCCAGGGGCTGAGCGAGTTGACACCGAGAGGGAGAGAAGGAATCTTAATATTGAGCTCAATAGAGTGTTGAACCTCATATCTTAATGGGGATCTAACAATCTTGTTGAGTTCATTGCAAAACACAGGTATGCGTGCTCGTTCACAGCCAAAATGTCACCGTTCCTTCCCCTTCCCTATCTTCAGGGCACTTCTCTTTTGGCACAGGGCTCCATCAACTTGTTCGGTATGAAGATATGTCGCGATCTCAATCAGAGGAATTATATCGAAACCGTGATCAAAGCAGTCTCGCTCAACTCGATGTCCTGGACAAGGTGTGTCGATCTTTCAGTCTGGCCAATTATACTTGCTTTACAAAACTCAGGTCCGGTCTTGCGTTGAATATTGCTTTCACCTGTGGGTTGGCTACGCTAAGTACCTCCTCGATGCACTGGACAGATTGCAGCGTCGTGCCGTCCGTATCATTGACTACGTGTAGGTCACGAACAGCCTAGAGCTTTTACAATTCCGTCGTGACAATTGCATCGTTTAGCGCCTTCTAGCAGCTTTCTCATGGAGAGTGTTCTGAGAAGCTTTTTGACCATATCGCACCTCCCCCCTTCCTACTCAGAAGCACGTGCCGCTCTTCAGAGTCATCAATTTACTGTCTCCTCCTCAACATCACTTACAAAGAAGTTAAGTAACTCGTTCTTTGTCGGACTTCCAAAACCTGGAATTCTTTGCAAGCACATGTTTTCCCTCCTTCCTGTAGCATGGATACCTTCAAAAGAGGCGTGAAAAAAAAACTATAGAGGAGTGGTGCGAAAAGGCACCTTATAGGCCGGCAAGGTGAAGTCGGCTAGAACAGTGTTTCAAGCTGCACTAGTTAGCTATCTTCACTTATGGACTCTTCTTACCGTTTTACATCAGGAGGTACACCTCCTACCTACAGGTAGTCATTTGGCGTGCTTTGTATAAAAAAAAGAACTTACCATGTGAAGTTCGATCAGTATTATATGAGCTGCTTCATTCGAAGATATGGACAAAAGTAGGTCGCCTCTCGCCTTCGGCTGCTGCCGCACTCGCTGCACGCCGAGATCGTGAGGGCGCATCAGACCATCAGTCTCACTTTGCATCAGTGCCGCTGCGCCGCGTGCCAGCGAGTGAATGTGAACCCGCGGGTACCGAGTGAAAAATATTGCAACATCAAGTGCCACCTAGTGCCTTTTGTCTTGAGTCTACCGTATTACTAGGTACTCTAGTGTACAGTACACTAGTCTACTGTAGTGTATTGCACTTTGCACTGCACACAACATACACAATAGATGTGTTTAAATATGAAACTGATGTGTATTTCATGCGACGCTGATGTTGTTCGTAGAGAACCATCAGTTACAAAAATTAATACTTAGTTTATACAAACTCATATGTAACAATTAATAATTATTAGAACCTTACTAGACACTTAAGGAAATGATTCACCCGTAGTTAATTACTGATGATTAAGTGTCACAAGGTAGCATAGAAAACATTTAGGTAGTAAGAAAATATAAAATTGAAAAAATATAAAATCAAACACGCTATATTTGCTGTAAGTTTCTGAAGAATTAAGGATCCCGCAGACTTTTTGATCTATATGATGAGCTCAAGGTTAGTATGTCATGGGAATGTCACCGAAGTGACAGTACACCAAATTTCAAATCAATCGGATCTGTGAAAGTTAGTAAAACCCTTTTATCATGTAGAAAAAAGCTAAAAGTCATCAAACGCCTGAACTGATCTTCATAAATTATAGCTTAGAACCATCCTAGTCACGTCAGCTTTCAAACAAAAAAAAACGGAATTAATATCGGTCCATTCGTGTAGGAGGTACGATGCCATAGACAGACACACAAATACACAGATACACAGCCAGACACGTCAAACTTATAACACCCATCTTTTTTCGTCGGGGGTTAAAAATATAAAAGTAATGAAATAAATAATGTAAAGAAACAGTTTTAATTTACATTATCAACTTTATATTATAACAAAAATAAAAAATTAGCAAACATAAGTAATAAGACTTTTTGACCAAACAATAGAATGTAGCAAAAACATAGGAAAATATACAAATTCATCAACAATATACATATATAAAATACTGTGTGCTAACCAGCCAGTCCACAACAATATGTACATTACTATGTTTGTATAGGTACCTTGAAAAAGGTGGAAATGTAGTGAGACTATAATGTCCTTTTGCAGTTTTTCACTAACCATTTCCTAAGCTTAGGTGACTCTTAACGACATTGATTTGGTTTAACACTGGCAACACCGCGAGGACATTCCCGATTCTTCGCTCGCCGCGCGCGTAACGTGTAAACGTTTTACATATACGCCTTTTAATATCTGTCCCTGGACGTTCCTGGAGACTGATGGTGTGAAGACATTGTGCCGTGCACTATTTGTTATTGTGAAATTCTAAAATGCACTAAGCATATAAGACCATATCGCCGATCAAGCCGTGCGCGCCTACAATCACTTGCCGTGCAAGCCTTCGCGAGGGTGCTGGTTAAAGTTGCTGGCTCTTATTATCCGCTATGCTCAGGATTCACTAAAATTTTATACAGTCCACATTCCAAATCGTTTATATCAAACACCGTGAGTTCCGTATGCGTAAATCGGACTGTTCAACATACAAGACAAAGTGATGCTAGTTAACTTAAAATTTATCAAAGACAATTGAAATTTCAGTTTTCCCGTGATCGCTGTAAAGTTAACGAAACGTCGGATGAATAATAATAATGTAATATCAACTAAACGCGAGTTAAATCCGGTAAATTGGTTTTATTTCATATGTGTAGTGCTCGAGAAAATATAAGACAATACTAATATAATAATAAAAGGTATCAAGTGGCACTAACATCTAAATAAGTGAAAATTACAACAATTAAAACCGACATAAAAAAACTGAAAAGGATAAAATAATTAAATTTAAGTAGGTATTCATCCCCTAGAAACATATTTTTGGAGTCGGTGCTTCACTTTCTATTGTTTTTGGAAACCACTTAGCACCAACTCCAAAAATATGTTTCTAGGGGATGAATACCTACTTAAATTTAATTATTTTATCCTTTTCAGTTTTTTGAAGTCGGTTTTAATTTTTTTTTCACAATTTTTAGTAATAACTTTCTACGGTCAAAGCTAGATAGGTGACCGTCAAATTATATTGTTTCCTACTATCGTATCGTTTCACTAAAAAGTCATTGGAAAAGCAAAAATTCGCAATTACGCATATGTAGACGACTACATAATTTCAGTTTTTTTTATATTTAAAACCAAAGTACCCAACTGTTTTTGAAAAAATTTTTATGGGACCAAATGGCAGCTATTCCGCATCGAACAAAAAAAGAATCACGTAAATCGGATCAGTAATCTCGGCGTAATCGGTGTACATACATAGAAAAAGAAAAACATACCGGCCGAATTGAGAACCTCCTCGTTTTTGAAGTCGGTTAAAAATAAAGACCTTCCAGTAAGGAAATACATACTTACCTACACTGAATGAAAATGATCACCTAAAATTTATCAGTACCCAGGTTCAAGAGCTATATCAGCCCAAATTGATGATGAGGCGACAAACTTCGATGCACCACCGAAACTTTCCTTCAAAGCGTCGTAAAAACTTGTTGGGCGTTGTAAGCAAAGTGAACGGTGGCTTTGGAGGTATTTCAAGAACTTTATCTACCTATTAGTAAGCTCTATGCATAGGTATGATCAGTTGCCAAGTTTATTTAGTGTTGAGGATACCTACGCAAGAAGGTATCCGAGGATCCCACTACCGCTGTTCCGGAGTCTGCACAATTTAGTTTTACCTAGTAGCTAAATCCAATAATCCCGAAGCTTTAATGCACCCGTGTAAGCGATCACAATCCATATTAATATTATAAATACCAAAGTGCGTCTGTCTGTCTGTTGCTACTTCCCTCTTAAGCCGTTAAACTGATTTAGTGGAAATTTAGACTTTTCTAAGCCAAATAAGTGGCTATTCACTAAATATTTCATTCTACTAATTAAAAATTTGTATAAACGTCCACCGTTTTGTGAAAGACATGTTGGTAAATCACAATCTGTGATTCCAGCTAATCATTAGCTACTGGGGGCCTGGGTTTGTGAAGAACGGGAAAGAAACTAAGCAGGAGCGATGCTACGAGGAGAGGTCCAAAAGTCCGCAGAATCCCTCTCAACTTCAATGCATTAAGCTGAAGGCAGGCGAAAAGTGTATGATTATCTTATCCAAACATGTACAACAATCTACATTATTATTATCTACGTTCCAAGTTTTAGACTTCACAAGACAAGTCGCTCATTCATGGGGAAATGTATACACATCTATAACAAAGTCCCACCAAATGGAACTGAACTGCCTTTTCACAAACTTAAGTTATATGTCGAACATAATTTAATGAAAAAAGGCTACTATAAGGTCCAAGAATACTTAGATGATAAGAATGCATGGACACATTAAAATTCCAAAATGTTTTATATGTTTATTTACGAGTATTATGACTATTAACCCTATATTGTGATTGTTCATTGTCAGATAGCTTGAAAATAACGATAATACTTTTGACATTGGATACCTACTTTGTTGGTACGTTGATATACATTCTCTTCTAATTTTATTTATTTTTTTCGCTGGGCGGCACTGCACTGCTAAAAGTTATATGTTTTTAACTACAAACATTGTAATTTATTTTTGTATTTGAAAAGAGTGACTACACGAGTTTGTTGCCGGAATCTTCTCGGTAGTTCTCGGACAGACAGACAGACACAATGACGTTGTTAGTTAATATATATTTTTTTATAGTTGTAAGAATGTGTTTTTTTGACGATTTAAAAGTGCTTCTTTGTGGGCTATTTAAATAAAATATTTTTTCTTTCTTTCTTTCTTTTACAACTAGGTAATTTAAGTTATAAAAAAGACATCCAATATAAATTAGATTCATCTAGTAATACCGCGTTACAGGTGAAAATTAAAGTCCAGAAAATTATATCTACTAATGGATAAAGTTTCACGTTAATGTTACGTTTATTTGGACTTCCAAGCCAGTACAAGCGAGCATTAATAGAGAGCCATGTCTAACTAAATGTCTGCATCACTATTCAATGAATGAACACAGTAATGCACTTTGAAACTAATATCCAAGACGAAGTAAACTTTGTATTAGGTATAATGCTTAAAGGTAGGTAACATATTGTTACGGCGGTGTACCTAGCGTGGTGACTTTACGCAACTTTTAAGTCCAGACTTAGAGACGTTTTCAGCAGAATGTAATGCGTTATCAGTCCGATCTAGAGGGAGCTCGAGCTCCATCACATACCGAAGAATAAAAATTTTAATAACCTCTGTTTTCAGGCGCTTGAAACATGTTTCCAGGCTGTTTTAGGATCCAACGAACTCGATGTCACTATTTTTTTATGTATAAAGCACGGCAAATGACTCAACATCATCTGATGTGAAGAGTTCATTTGCGAAGACAGCTAGTGCAGTTTGGACACTGCTCTAGCGGCCTCCACCTTGCTAGCCTAAAAGGTGCTTTTTCACTCCTCTTTTGAAGAACCGTTGACAACCGTTGCTCCATGATAAAGCAACGGTTGTCTGAAAACCCTTTGTCGGGCGTTTTCAGGACTCCTTATGGCATTTCACACCCATACGTCAAATTCCTTAAGAGTGAGTGAGATAGAGCTAATGCTAGGAAAAAGAAAGAAGATGAGCCTTCTGTAATGTTCGCGAAAAGACAGCGCGCTATACAAGAACTATCCCTTTCAGAAAGGAGTAAAAGGGGCAACTCGCTATACTAAACAAGGGCGGACAAAGAAAATCCGATTAACTAGTGAGGGAGATAGCATGTTATTCCATATAAGGAACATTCTCGCATTCTCGATTAAACGAAGTAATATTGTGGAGGCTTCGAGAATTGTCTAGTAGTATTCGGCGGCTATACAGGACGGTGCCGTCAAAACGACAATAAATTTGATAATTTCATGACATTTCTATGAAATAATGCAGACAATGTTATAATATTTCATACAAATGTCATAAAATTATCAAATGAATAAGAGGTTTTTCATACTGGCAAACCATTTCTATGAACAAATATAACCCTATGTTTCAATTTATTGTCGTATTGACGGCTCCGCCCGTTAAAAAAAGTATGTACTGAGATACTGAATTGAATTTTCTAAATCAGGCCATGTTACATTTTATTTAAATATCATCATTAGTCATTTAATAAAATAAGAAATTTAAGGCTTTGTAAGTGAAATCTATGTATTTAAATGAATTTAACAAAACAAAACCATTTACCACAAAAATCTTTACAATTTTAACTATAGCAAAAAAGTAAATATGGAATTTATGAACAATGCAACAATAGGTTCAATTGATATGTTTGACGACTTGAATAACGAGGCAGAAAAGGAAATGTGCGTGTTAGTGTCTGTTGGAACACTTTTACGGCCTGGCCACGCGAACGGGCGATGGCGACGGCCACGGTGTTATAACTTCATACTAAAATAACCATATCATATACGACCAATTGCAGTTAATATTGAATTATCGACTAGAACCATTCGTTTAACTAATATTTTATTTGGTCGGCTTATAATGGGTTAGAAATTCAGGCCCAAGTCGATAGATGACTCTGTAACCATAAAAAAATAGTGACTTCGAAAAATATTGACAAAAAATATTTAAAACTGAAATGACATTTATGATGTTATTGAATTAAACTGAGAAAAAATAATTACTTCAATTTTTAATCAATATTCTTAATATTCTTATTATAACTTGTATTATATAATATCTTTCCCAAATTATTAATTACTTAGTTAAAGTAGCGACCTATGTATTGGGATTCGAACCTAGGCCGTCATAGCAGTTCCTGTCAGTTTTGAATTTTTCATGACATTTTAATTTTCGGATGAGATTTTGGTGTTCATTATTTTAACGATATAATTTTTATTACAGTATTTTTCAATAAATTACCACTATAAATATTTTAGTTAAGAACATTACTGAAGTAGAAATGGTACCGCTAATTTATCATTGTAAATAATGATAGATTTGCGAGACATCCTGCGTTCTAAACCAAGAAAGCCATGTTCGAATCCCGATGTGGAAAAAATTTTTTCTTTGATATTTTATTTTGATAATAAAAATATATAAAAAACATTTTTTATGTAACTTTTGATTATTTAAATTAAGTTTTTAATAAAAAAAAGGTATTATTAAGAAATTTTTTTTTAATTGTCTACCGGTTCTGAACACCAGGTGTCGCTAAGCGCGATATATTTTGTAGTATGGAGTGATACCTCTATACCAGTATAAAAAATGTACTCTTTGGCGACGGCAACGTGACTGGCGATAGCGTGAAATTCGCGGCGGGCGAATATTTGTTCCACCAGTCGCGTCGCCGTCGCCGCCGCCCGTTCCCGTGGCCAGGCCGTTAGACAAACGGGCGCGGGCTAGGTGGCTATGAAAATCTGATTGCCTTAATATCGAGAGCTTATTTAATTAGCTTTGTAAAGAGGTATAGCACATTGCTGTTCAAAATGATTCGGTATAAAAGCCCAAAAATAACCGTCCCCTTAAGCCAATTTAATAAAAATCAATTTAATCAAAAAAGTAGATATCATGTAGGTATATCTCGGAATATATACGATTGCTTAGGTGGGGGATGTGTTTGGGGGATAGAAAACACTTCTATTTGTGCTACCGTGAACCGTTAGTGACTTTTAATTGGTAGTAATAGTTTAAACGTTACCGAAAAAATCATGTCATCATCATCATCATCAGCCATTATACGTCCCAAGGCTGGGCACAGGCCTTCCTACCACCACGCGGGCCCAATGCGGGTTGGTTGCAGTAACAACCGGGACCAACGACTTAACGTGCCTTCCGAAGCACGGACGTGCTCGAGATTATAAATTTGATTGACCCATCCCGGGACCGCCCATGGCGAAAGTTCCTTTGGTTTTCGTAATCGAAACCAGAGCGCTCAAACCACTACGCCACCGAGCTCCTCAATAATTCCTCAATTAACAATCCCATTGTATGCTTGTGTGCTACTTTAATTGGACATGATAAAATTACATAGTTTCTAAATTTATCTCATAATGTATAAGCTCTCTTTTCCCCGCAATAGGGGAAAAGTTTTTGAGCAATTAACTGACGTAGCGTCGACAATTTACACTTCGCTAAACAAATAATGTAATCCGCTTTGAAAGACTGACTATAAAATGAGCGTCTTTACATTTACCCTTTGAAAACCGTTTTCGCAGTAGAATTTGTTTATTGTATCTACCAATTTACCCAATGTTTTAGGATTTCATAGACAAAAACGTACACTAAATGAGGTGAAACTTTGCACAAAGATGTAAACCGGTATATATATATATATATACCTAAGCCAAATTGAAATAAGTATCTTTTTGAATTGGTTTTTAAATATTTGCCTTTGTCATAGTCATATACATTTATTATTCATTCATATACATTCATATCAATGTTTATGGACCTAGTGCAGTGTCTGTGAGAGTAGCACAAATTTGGTTTATGCGTTTTCAACTTGGAAATTTTGATGTCAAAGATGCACGTCGCTCTTGTCGCCCTGTTACGGATAAAATTGATGACATTTTTGAAAACTGGAGCAAGATCGGCATATCAGTAGTTACGACGTAGCTGAAGAACTGGGAATTGACCACAAAACAGTTTTGGCGCAATTAAAAAAAAATGGGTACACAAAAAAGCTCGATATTTAGGTACCCCACGAGCTCACTGAAAGAAACTTAATGAACCGTGTACTCATTTGTGATTCTTTATTACGACGTAATGAAACCGAACCGTTTTTGAAGAAGCTGATAACTGGTGATGATAAGTGGATCACGTACGACAATTACGTGCGAAAAAGGTCGTGGTCAAAGGCCGGTCAGGCTTCACAGACTGTGGCGAAACCCGGGTTAACTCGCAACAAGGTGATGCTGTGTGTGTAGTGGGATTGGAAGGGCATTATTCAGAATGAGCTGTTACCACCAGGCAGGACCATCGATTCTGAACTCTACTGCGAACAACTGATGAGATTAAAGCAAGAAGTTGAGAGAAAGCGGCCGGAATTAATCAACAGAAGGGGTGTGGTTTTTCATCATGATAACGCTAGACCTCACACATCTTTAGCCACTCAGCAAAAATTAAGAGAGTTTGGCTGGGAGGTGTTAATGCATCCGCCGTATAGTACTGACCTTGCACCTTCAGATTTTCACCTGTTTCGCTCTTAGCTTAAACACTAGATATTAGAATAAACTTGCTGTTCCAAGTTTTAGACTTCACAAGACAAGTCGCTCATTCGTGGGGAAATGTATACACATTTATAACAAAGTCCCACCAAATGTAACTGAAGTGCCTTTTCACAAACTTAAGTTATATGTCAAACAAACTTTAATGAAAAAAGGCTACCTACTATAAGGTCCAAGAATATTTAGATGATAAGAATCATCATCATCATCATCACCAGCCTATATACGTCCCACTGCTGGGCACAGGCCTTCCTACATGGGAGAAACACATGAGGAGTTTGGGCCATAACACCACCACGCTGGCCCAATGCGGGTTGGTGGGTTAAAGCGGTTGCAGGAACAACCGGGACCAATGGCTTAACGTGCACGGAGCTTTCGATGCACGGAGGAGTTTGAGATTACATAATTTGATTAACCAATCCCGGGATCGACCATGGTGAAAGTTGCTCTGTTTTCGTAATCGAGTATTGTGACTAATTAACCTCTGTAACCTATAGTGTGATTGTGCATTGTCAGATAGCTTGAAAATAACGATAATATTTTTGACATTGGGTACCTACTTTCGTGGTACGTTGACATGCCTTCTCTTCTAATTTTCATTTTTTTTTCGCTGGGCGGCATTGCACTGCTAAAAGTTATAATTTTTTAACTACAAACATTCTAATGTAATAATTGAAAAGAGTGACTACACGAGTTTGTTGCCGGAATCTTCTCGGTAGTTCAACTTTTGGAACCGGTATAAATTCAGACATGACAGACGGAGAGACTTAGACGTTGTTAGTTAATATATTTTTTGTAATAGTTATAAAAATGTTTTTTGACGATTAAAAAGTGCTTCTTTGTGGCCTATTTAAATAAAATATTTTTTCTTTCTTTCTTTCTATATTATAAGATGGTGCCGTCATTACGACAAAAAATTAAAACATGACATGAACCAGTTCATAGAAATGGTTTGCCAGTTTCAAGAACATCTTATTCATTTGATAATTTCATGACAGTTATATGAAATAACATAACATTGGCCGCATTATATTATACAAATGTCTTAAAATTATCAAATGAATAAGATGTTTTTGAAACTGGTAAACCATTTCTATGAACTAATATAGCCCATGTTTTAATTTATTGTCGTATTGCCGCGTATTGCCCTGTATAAGTATTTCCTGATAGCAGTATGTTAAATATTGAGCAATGAAATAAATTGCTATGGAATTCGTAAACTTTTGTCCATTACCAGCTTTCTGGCCGTCGTTCACACACAAACAACGGAAAATGTTGTATAAAAGTATGTGAGTGATTCTGCATTAGAGTTGCTGCATGGTCCTGATCGGTTGTTTTTATTTCATTCAGGCCAATTTTCGCAGTAACCGTGATATTGATAAAGATCTCAATACAAAATAAAATTAGAAAAAAATATATAAAATCAATAAAAAATATAATATTATTCAGAAAGCTCCTACGGTCCTAGCAACTGAACAAAACCTACTACTATCTGTGAGTAGTCTCATTTAGAGCGCGCCTTTCCAAACGTTATTTTCCGCGGTAAGTTGGTTCAGACATTATGTTCGCATTTTTTCTTATTTTTTACTAAAGTACCTACTTACCCTAATATCTGAAATACAAATTTCAGCGCCCAGGCTTCACATAGTCGCATACGTCGTTCAAGCAGCAAAAATACTCTATACTTTTCACAGGTTCGTGCCTATTCATGTTCAACTCTTTTCAACGTCATGCAAAATATGTCCCTAACGGGAGGTAGTAGGTACGTTGCAAGAAGCCTAAAATAAAATGTGTTTCAAGCGGTCAGTTCGTAGTCTCTTTCTAATTATAATTATTGAAAGTGATAACTTTACAGGCTGACTGTGTGAAATCCGTTTCATGTTATAAAATTCAGCTAACAATGATGTGATTATTAAGTGAAAGAAAATGTAAACTATTACTCTCCTAGAACAGTTAGAAACAATATTCAGAACTCTTTTTAATACATGTCTGGCCATCGACATGCAATCAGTACAGTACCAGCTACAATTGGTTGATTTGCTGCGAACTATTTCAGTGAGAGTCAGTTTAAGGGCACATCATAGTCCAAAATCGATAGCTTGTGAAACTTAGGACCATCCCGCTATTCAAGCTGGGCACAAAGCTTCTTTGTGTAGCTAGAAGCAAGCGTACGGAATTGACACCGATACTTGGTATTACATTTAAAAGCTTTCGGACATTTCAGTAAAAAACGAATTGTTTTACGATCAGCCGGTTATGGATTTTAGATTTTTGTTATGTAAAAATTTACCCTTGGTAGCGCTACAAATTAGCATAGCATTATTTCTTTTCCAGACGATTACTTTTAACGATTGGTTTTATTGCTCGTTATGAGCATAGCTCTAACTGTGCTTATACCTACTTAGTTTTGCAACCGTTGGTAACCGAAGGACATTTTGTAGTCTGATTCCATGGCGGAGGTCAATGCGGTCAACTCTTAACAAAAGAAAGCGAACACCACTCTCGGGATTATAGTGCTGTACGCTTGCGTTGAATTCTTACTAATTCTACAGTAAGTGGGTATAGGTACAAGATGTATCCCGGTATGTACCGGGTGTATATGGTGGAAGTGGGTACAGTCTACTTCAATAAAAACACTTTGCTCCCTTTAACTTCGCATACTAATAACGAATGCCTCTATAATGTTAAAAAATTGTAACTCCTAAATGCACTCTATGAAGGTATTAGGAAAATTCTAAATAACGTCCTTGTTTTGCTTCCCAGTGCAGTTTACTAATCATACAAAATTTATGCCTAGTTTGAATCGGAGGTTGAGTTTACAATACTTATCTGGCTATAATTTTATTCGGACCTAAGTTAATTTTTAATTGATTTCATGGCCTTTTTTTTTTTTTTTTTTTTTTTTTTTTATACTAAGCACGACAAATGACTCAACACCACCTGATGTGAAGCAGTAAGAAGAGTCCATATGCGAAGACAGCTAGTGCAGTTCAGACACTACTCTAGCTGCCTCCACCTTGCCGGCCCGAAAGGTGCTTTTTCACGCCTCTTTTGAAGGACCCCATGTTATAGGAAGGAGGGAACACATGTGCTGGCAAAGAATTCCAAGTTCTGGAAGTTCGACAAAGAAAAGAGCTACTAAATTTCTTTGTACGTGATGTTGAGGTGGAGACAGTGAATTGATGACTCCGAAGACCGGCACGCGTGCTCCTGAGTAGGAAGGGGGAAGGTGGGATAAGGTCAAATAGCTCTTCAGAACACTCTCCGTGATATAGCCGATAGAAGGCGCTAAGCGACGCAATGTCTCGACGCAATTGCAGAGGCTCAAGGTTGTTGGTGACCTCTACATCGCCAACGATACGGACAGCACGACGCTGCAATCTGTCCAGGGCATCGAGTAGGTACTTGGCGGAGCCATCCCACAAGTGCGAGCAATATTCCACGCAAGACCGGACCTGAGTTTTATACAGCAGGCATAATTGGTCAGGCGTGAAAAATCGACGCACCTTGTTCAGGACACCGAGCTTCCGTGAGGCTGTTTTTATCACGGTTTCGATATAGTTCCTGGAATTCAGATCGCAACATATCTCCATACCTAGCAAGTTTAGGGAGCCCTGTGCCGAAAGAGTCGTGCCCTGAAGAGACGGAAGGGGAAGGAACGGCGACATTTTGGCTGTAAACGCGCACACCTGTGTTTTCTTAGCATTGAACTCAACAAGATTGTTAGATCCCCATTCAGATACGAGGTTCAACACCCTGTCGAGCTCAATGGTAAGATTCTCTCTCTCTCTCTCGGTTTCAGCGCGCCCAGCCCCTGGGCGACCGTAATATCCCCCATGCACTGTACTGTCATCTGCATAGCAATGAATGTTTCCTAACGGAATCATGTCATTGATATGAAGAAGAAAGAGTGTGGGGGATAGAACAGAGCCTTGTGGTACACCAGCATTCACTGACATGAACCGCGAAGCGCATCCATCTGCGAGGACACGGATTCTTCGCTCATGCAGGAAGCCGGCGATCCAGTTACAGAGCTGAGCGGGCAGACCGTATGCCGGGAGCTTGGAGAGAAGAGCCTTGTGCCAGACCCGATCGAACGCTTTGGCAATGTCAAGGCTAACTGCCAGTGACTCACCACGTTTGTCAATAGCTTCACCCCAGACATGCATTAAGTACGCTAGAAGATCACCCGTTGACCGGTTCGGCCGAAACCCGTACTGTCGATCATTAATTAATGAGTGATCTTCTAGGTATCGGATCAGCTGGTGGTTTAAGATCCGTTCCATGACCTTGCAAAGAACTGAGGTGACAGCTATCGGGCGGTAGTTAGCTGGGTCTGATCGGTCTCCCTTTTTGGGGACCGGTTGCACATTGGCCTCTCTCCAAGATTCCGGCACACACCCAGAAGAGAGAGAAAGACGGTATAGCCGCGTTAAGACAGGAGACAACTCCGCTGCGCAGTTTTTCAGTACTATCGCTGGAATGCCATCAGGTCCACTAGCTTTCCGGACGTCGATTGACTGAAGCTCCGCACGTACATCACATTGCCTAATACGAATATCGGGCATTGTGTGGCCACAGTGGGAGAGTGTTGGTGGCTGTAAGTTGCAGTCATCGATTCGGGAGTGAGCAGCAAAGAGTTTTACCAAGAGATCGGCTTTCTCTTGCGGCTTGTGAGCTAGCGAGCCGTCAGAACATCTCAACGGGGGCAGCGAGGGTTGACAGAAGTTGGATTGCACGGCTTTGGCCAGACGCCAGTAGCTACGGCTTCCCGTAGGATGCGTAAGAAGTTCTTGGCCAACTCGTGCAACGCGCTGTGCATCCGCTCTGATGAAGGCCCTTTTGCAGGACTTGGTGGCGTTGTTATAGACTGCTTTCAGTGAGTCAATGTTGGGATCCCCGCAAGCTCGGCCCCTGATCCAAGCGCGGTATGCCGACTGTCTGTTTTCAACAGCTAAGGCACAATCGCGGTTGAACCAGAGGTTACGCCTACCCCTACTGATGAGATCGGAGTGAGGGATATAGTACTCCATCCCTAACATGATCTCATCAGCAACAGCAGTAGCGCTAGCGTTCGGGTCCAGCTCACTGAAACAGCGCTGCCTCCAAGGGACAGATGCGAAGTAATCCCGCATACCGTCCCAATCTGCCGACGCATAGTGCCAGATGCGGCGTTTGGCAACCATAGGTACCGGTGGCGACGCCCGTGGCACCCCAGCGGATACCAGGCAGTGATCCGATGTTCCTAAAGGAGCACGAACCTCTAGCCGATATCCATCCGGGCGAGTCGTCAGCAGAAGGTCCAACAATGAGGGCGCGTGACCGACAATGTCTGGAATCCTGGTGGGCTGGTTTACCAGTTGGGTCAGGTCGTGCGTGAGAGCGAAAGCGTGGGCAGTTCTACCAGCATGGTCAGTTTTAGAGGAACTTAACCACGACTCGTGGTGAGCATTGAAGTCCCCTAAAAACACCAATTCCGCGGTTGGAAACTGCTCCTGCGCAACATCTGCCACCCGACTAAGATGTTCGAAAAGTCGAGTTGTCTCCATGTCACCGCTGTGGGATCTATAGAGGCACACGTAGATTCGGCAATGTGTGCCCAGGTCCACATGCACCCCAAGAATAGAGTAGGAAGGGTCCTCCAAACAGCGCAGACGGCGACAGCAAACATCCGCCCGGACAAACAAGCATACCCCGGCCTTCGCTTTGAAGGACTCTTCAAGAGCGTAGCCGGGGTAATCCAAGTAGCTAGTGTCTGCCGGGCGGAGTATTTGCGTCTCCGTCAAAAACAGCATTTCGGGTCGAGCCGTCTCGAGATGTTGGTGGACGGCATTGAGGTTAGCATGGAGCCCACGGATGTTAGTGAGCCCGACCTCAAACAGCGTGGTTGTGGTGGGGGTGTGCACCGCTGAACGACCGGAACTGTTTTTGAGCGCTGCCATAGTTGAAGATAGAAGGAGGAGAGGCGTGAATTGGGGTGACGTTGCCGCGATATATACGGTCAAAGCGTGAGGCCTGTTTCCCCAGGTAATAGCCGACAGTAGAGACGCGCTGACCCGCCGAACGGAAGGGCCCCCGAACCCCCCCCGGGAATGGCCGCCGGGACCCCACCACCCGGTCACCAACCGGCACGACGGACCACCCCAAGATTATGCGTGGCATGATAGGGCAGCCTCACGAACTGGTTAGGTTCGCTTGGGCCCCTGTACTGTACCACGGGCGGCCAGCGGAACAGCCGTTTCTTCGGGTCTCCCTGGTCGGCGGGTCAATGCAGTCCACCTGGCTCTGGTTAGACGGAAGCCGTCACTGACCGCATCCATCGCCGCAACGTCTCCCCAAGCTCTGGTTGTACGCTGACTGATCCCGGAACGCGACCACAAGTGGTCACTTGGCGGGTTTTACGCCATGCGTACGGTGGTCACTAACCAGACGGGTGTTCAGACCCTACCACCAGTCGAGCAGTTGGCAGCCTTCAGTTTGTTACAGATTGCTACTTCAAATTCAAAAGATAACCTATAATCAAATAGCAAATAGTGGCGATATACTTGCCTTTGCTTTATTAATCACTAGTTTCTGCCCGCGACGTAGTACTTAAAATTCATTGTAGTTTCATTAAAATTCATTGTATGTCATGTGTAATAGGGTAGTTGACAACTTTTTTTTTATTTTATAAATAAGAAGTTTATAACTCATAAAGAAATATTGCAAAAGAAATAGTATGTCTAAGATCAATAGTTTCACAGATATAGTGGTATGTTTGATGTGTTGCGGCGCATCGTCCAAAAACGCTCCATAGAAAATCTGCGGAACAGGTGACGTCACATATTACTAAGAAATGTATGGGCATACTGACAAAATTGATAATAACTATGTATTAAGTAGGTTTTTATTGATAGTTGTGATAATAATAGTTGTTTTAATTGATGTCAGCAATCTAATATCATTAAAATTTTTGATAAATTTTGAAAAAAAAAAATCACCATTTTTTAATTTTCAAAACAGTACAACTTCAACAATATTCCATATCTTTTAAGTTTGAATTGTTTTTATGGATAACAGTAGCGTATAATTTCTGAATTTGTGAAAAATATCTCCAAATTAAAACTTAGGCAACATCCCAATTGTGTATGTTTGTCTGTCATGTCTGAATTTACACCGGTTCCAAAAGTTGAACTACCGAGACGTACCACCGCCTTTTTTATTTCAGCCGTGAAACAGTTTGCTGTGTTTCGGATTGAAGGGAAAGGTATCCAGTGTAATTACTGGCCATGGAAAGCATTTCATCTTAGGCCTCAGGATAACAACGCACCTACAATATCTAGTGATTTTTTTCTTGCTGTTGTATTAAAAAAAGTATAAATAATTGTTGTTGCATAAAAAAAGTTATACCACATACACAATCCGCGTACATACTACGATGTCATCCCTCACAGCCCCAGAATTCTAAATTTTATTTCGGAATTCTGTAACACTCGGATATAAAATCCGTCTGTCTGTCTGTATGAACACTTATAACTTGAGAGCCATTTAATTCAGACTAAAAACCATCTCAGTTTGACCTTCTTCTGTTTTTACGCAGACACCTTGAACCACCACAACAATCTGCATTTTATTATAATAGGGGTTAAAGTATGAAGTTGCCGTTTTATTGTAATAGGTACTTTGAATTGACATAGAACCTTCATGGTTTGAGATTTTTGTGTAAAACTTTTTTCAAATGGTACCATGAGGTTCTTCTTTTAAAAAACGTGCAACAATTGATTATCAACTTTCAGACGTTTTTTTATTCAGCTTAGACAAGACAGATGGATACTTCGAAAATTCGAGTAATTTTTGAACACGAGTTCCGACGCGGAACTAACGCGCCAGAAACAGCTCGCAACATCAATGTTGCGTTTGGAGAGGGGACTGCTAACGCTCGCACCGTGAGATTTTGGTTTTAACGCTTTCGTGATGGAAAATTTGATTTGAAGACCGAACCACGTGGAAGACCGCCCACACAGGTGAATAACAATGAATTGAAAGAGATAGTGGAAGCCGATCCGAGCCAAACTGCCCAGGAATCAGCGGCATGGTTTAACGTTACCTTACTATCAATATTGAGTCATTTGCGTCAAATCAATAAAATAAAAATATATGAAAAATGGGTGCCTCATGGTTTGACTGATTTGCAGATTGAAACTTGTGTTGCCTTGTTGAATTGATATAGAAATAAAGGAATATTGGATCTAATTGTAACATGTGATGAAAAGTGGATTGTTTACGATAACCGTAAGCGAAAAATGCAATGGCTGACCCCAGGTCAAACGCCGCAACTGTTGCGGCGTTTGACCTGGGTTCAGCCATTGCATTTTTTACCAATAAAAAGGTAATGGTAACTGTTTGGTGGTCTCAGCATGGTATTGTTCAGTAAAGCTTTCTCCGATCTGGTCAAGCAATAACGGCAGATGTCTACTGTGCCGAACTCCGAACAATGATAGCAAAACTTGCAGTGAAACAGCCCCGACTCATGAATCGATCTTCACCGTTATTACTCCATGATAACGCGAGACCTCATACAGTACAAGAAACCGTTTTAACTCCGTATTCGCCAGACCTTGCTCCAACGGACTACCATTTTTTCGTGATTTGGACAATTTTCTACGTGATAAAAAGTTTTCTTCCCAGTAAGCAGTACAAAATGCTTTCACCGAAGTTGTAGAGAATCTAGATCACCAGAGTTCTATCGCAAAGGCATAAACGACCTTCCTATTAGATAGCAGTTATGTATAGATAATAATTATAGATATTTTGATTAAATAAATATGTTAAATAAAAAAAAACGAATTTCAATTTTTAGTACAAATCGGCAATTTCATACTTTAACCCCTTAATTATAGTTATTTTTGGCAGTTTGGTGTTAACAAATTTTTTATGTGCGGTTTTTTTAAAAAAAGACTTGAAAATTTGAATAAGAGTTATATACGGGATATTTACCATGTAATTTCAACTCTATTCTAAATGTTAATAACCATTTTTTACAATTTTAAATTCCTATATATTTGTAAAATTATATTTATTTTTGATTCCACTTTTATTTTTTTAGACATGTAAAATATTGTAATGACGTTGTTATCAATGTATCGTAATTAATTTATAATGTTTAATATTTGTATGCCTACAGGCGGGCCATAGTCTTAAGGAGCTTGTAAAAATTTATAGATCTATATAATTGTATCTACCTATGTGCCACAAATAAAGTTATTATGAATTATAAATTATCATGAAAGTATAAAGTGCTATAAGACTTGAAGATATTTTAAACGTTACAAATTTCGACCATAAATAAATCTTATTATTGCTTGTGAATATTTCCGTTGATCATTTTTGTCCTTCCTCAACATGGCCGCTCCAGGCAGCGATTTCGGCAATAAGGTTATTTGGCATAGGTACTTTCGGAATTCAAAAATAACACGTTTATATAAAAATTTGCTTGAATTGGGCTTGCACAAAATTTCTCTACCTACTGGTAAAATATTATCTTCAAAGAAGAATGGCGAGCTCTCATAGAGTCAGTGCCTACGTTTTTCCAGGTCACGTTCACTTATGAAAGTTAGTAACATTTATAGAGGGTAAAAATACCGACAAAAAAGTCTCGTCACTTTATTTCCAAAAAGTTGAATGATATTCGACTTACTATATGTTGAGGTTAGATTTTCTTTGAATAGATTCCTATTTATAACTTTTAGTGAGAAAGGTTAAAATATTAAGAGAGCCTAGATACTTCAGCAGTGATAATCTAAGTACTTATATGTCGTAGCCCTCTGGTTAAATTAGCCGCTTAACTGGACGCCAAGCCCGTTGATTGAACGCCGGCTTCCAGTGAAACGGCTGAAGGACAACTAGCCAAGTCATTGAGTGCGACGTTTAACCAGAAGACTGAACTTCATATCAGCCGTCTGGTTATATTAGCCATTCAATTGGACGCCTAGGCAGGTCGTTTACATCGAAGAGATTTTGTGTGACTGTTTGAGTGATTGGTAGGTTCAAGGTTATTTTTTATGACTCCAATATCACCCAAACGATGTCGGGTATAAGTGATCATAAAAAAATAACGTTGAACTCACCAATTAAACCAAAACTCTTCGGTACAAGACGATCCTTTCAATACGCCAAGTCGTTAAACTTTAAGTGACTCCGTCTGGTTAAATTAGCCGCTTAAGTTGATGCCTAGGCCGTTGATTAAACGCCGGCATCCTATGAAACGGCTGAAGGAAAACTAGCCAAGGCATTGAGCGCAACGTTCAACTAGATGGGTGAAGATGCCAGCCATCATGTCAGCCGTCTCGTTAAATTAGCCATTCAATTGGACGCTTGGGCAGGTCGTTTAAATCGAAGTTTGAGTAATTGGCAGATTCATGAAGGTCAATTTTTTTCATCATTTTTCAGGTCATCAAGGTCATACTTGTGATAAATAATAACCATAACGATTTCGTTTATAAGTGGTCAACACTTATAAACGAAATCGTTATGGTTATTAGTGGTCACTAGTAACTTTCCGATACGATCTTATTTTTAACAAAGAGAACATACCGAAGTCAATAAGACCATTAAGTTAACTTGTAACATTTCAAAGTCAATCTACTTACACTGTAGTAAACGGATTGCTTTAATGGTAAAAATAAATTACATTTCGTATCCAGCTACTAAACGGGGCTATGAATTTCCATACGGTAGCTGGCTCCGCAAGTCAGCTACGAAATGGTAAAAATAAGTCTATTTTTATATCCAGCTACTTACTACCTATATTAACGTTGTTTTGAATACCAAAGGTATTCCCATACGGTAGCTGTCTCCGAAAACTGGCTACGAAACGATCCGAAGGGAATATAAGTCAGTTGTCTGGACATATTATATTATGACAGAAATATAATCAAGATTTTATAAATGTCTATGTTATCAACCCAATATTTCAACATAATGGCTTGTCGACGTAACAAATGAATAACATCTTATTAACAATAACAAGCTTTCAAGAAAAATAGGACCATTATAGGTATAGACACATTAACACAAGCTAATAATTAAGTAATCTAATGCTCTCCTCTCAATATCATTGAGAGGCAGCTGCAGGGGCAGCTAAGTTCTGTTAAAGGCTTTTGATGGGCAGCTCACGCATTATGTGATGGAAACCATTAAGGTATAAAATTATTACTAAAATTATTTAATGACGTTCAATAGCTTCAAAAAATGTGATGGTAACTCAGCAGCCTCATAATATAATAAGCACTCAAAAACAGAGAAATGACATGCATCAAGTGTCTTTCTTATCCATGAGGTGGTGGAGCAGAAGAACCTACGTTGTGCGCTGGGATTCTTTTTTTGTAGAACTATTATAATCGCAGTACATTCCAGATTTCTTCTAACTTAAATAATTTATGTCGTATTTGATACAATGAATAATCAAGAGGATAAACTGTAAATGAAACCAGTTGAAAAATGATTAGGAATATAGCCTCAATGTATTTAACTAAGTACCATATGGAGCACACAGTTGTCTGTCCAGATCATAGAAATGTCTGAAATTATAGTATTAAAAAGTCAACAACTTAAAAATGTATTGCATGTCTATATAAGTCTGTCTTTCTGTTGCAATTAAACAAGAAAATGGTAAGTTTTTCCTATGTTTTCATACGATAAAACTTTATGCTACCTAGCTTACGTCACTAATTAATATCATGAATTAACCCGAACTTTAGCTTAGAGCTTAGTAGGTTACTCTTCATGGCACAGAAGATGTAACAAATTGGAACAAAATGTTGTTTCGAACAAATCAATACCCGTCCGGAGTCTACGTTACAAAGAGTTATCGCTGAAAAAACGTTAAACCACTTCCGCGAACTGTAGGTACCTATTTTAGATTGTACAATTGATATACCTATCTATTATAAGTACATACTTATATAAAGTATAAAATAGAAAAATGGAGGTATCAGCTTGGCTTCAATGACTAATTCAACATTTTAGAATAATAAATTGCTAAATTCAATACTCAATTATCTTTTGAGAATCTATGATGTTAAAACAGATGTTACCTACATAATACCTCAAATTTAGATCATCGTAGAGCCATGTCAGCCACGACAACGACAAAGGAACGTTCAACCAAGCGTTTAACAAAATCTTAACGTACTAGGTTTGTAAAATTATGTGTGTTTTAAAGTTTTTATCTATAAATCACAAAAGATTTAAGTACTGAATAAAAAGTTATTTCATAAAAAATTCTAAAATGTGTAAATATGGAAACATTTGTGTAATCTTGTTCAGATTACACAAATGTTTCCCTTTGTAAAAAACCACACTCATTGCCAGGAAAATGATATTTTCAGGTATATACATCATACATACTAATTTAGTAATAATCCTATTATGCAAACCATTATGTTTTTGATTAGTTAAGATTCATGTATGTACGAGGCCGTAAGGAAAATTTTAATTTTTCGACGTATCTATCTATTTTTCTTTTTTCAGAGTACTTCTCCATCTGATATGGCTTCCAAATCTATTATATTTAATCTTTTTATAACGTATAATTGGCTGGAAATAAACCCACTTCACCGGATTTATCTTGTGTTGGAGTTATTTTGATTCAGAAGTAAGGTAATGAGGCCAACTTTTGTGAGAACTAAAAAGTTTTGTGGATCGGCTCCATAAAAACTCCAAACCATTCGCGTAAAATCATTTTCATTCAACTGACTCTTTTTAAAAATTCTTCAATTTACGGCCGAGAAATCGCTGCATCGTGTATGCTTAAGAGTAAAGCTGGAAAAGAATTTTCAAAAAAATAATTTGAAATGAAATACCACACAAGAGGATCGGTGGCGTAGTGAGGAGCTCGTTGGCATAGTATAGTGGTTTGAGCACTCTGGGTCGATTACGAAAACAAAGCAACTTTCCGATGGTCGACCCCGGAATGGATCAATCAAAATTTGTGATCTCGAGCTCCTCCATGCTTTGAAAGGCACGTGAAGCAGTTGGTCCCGGTTGTTACTGCAACCGCTTAAGCCCACCAAATGGCATAGACAGTGTTATAGCCCAAACTCCTCATGTGCTCTTCAAGTGTAGGAAGGCCTGTGCCCAGCAGTGAGACGTATATAAGCTGGTAATGATGATATACACGATGCAAGTTTCTTATCTGTAGCATACAGTTAAATTGAAGCCAGAAATTACTTGCATAGTAAACACAACAAAACAACACATTAGACTATGCACGTCATTTCTTGCTTCAAGTTAATTATGTTACTAGCTGTACCCTGCCACGCTTCGCAGTGGCGCATCGTTAAAAAAACTGTTTTCTCGCGGTCGCAGATATGTGACTTATGCAAAAAATAGATAAAAACAATCCTTGATGCGGATTTTATATCATGTTAAAATTTCAACTTAATCGGTGCAGAACTTTTTGAGTTTTTGAAGCGCAAGAAACTTGCATCGTGTAAATAGGCCGAGGAAAAAATATATTTTCATAAGCCATGGCCGAAGAAAAAGATTATGTAGATTACGGAATAAATCTAAGTTCTATAGTGTGGCATACTTACTTAGCAAACTTACTGTTCCCGTGATTTACGGTAAAAAGTAAGCGAAAGTACCAGTAGGTAGCTTTTCGATTCTTGTAACATATACTTGGGTACATACAATTTTTGGGTTATTAGGTAGGTTAGTAGGTAGCTTTTCTATTCTTGTAACATAATTTGGGTACATACAATTTTTGGGTTATTATTTTTAGCTTGGTCAGTGCTTTCAAAAAGTAGTTTTTCTGTTAAAAGCCTCGAATAATCAAGGCTAAATCTTAACGATTAATGCCGTAACAGTCCGCAAAAGCCAATAATTAATTCACAATCAATTGTTATTTCATTTACTCGGCTGATGGAAATTCGTAATGGACTTAACGATCTCATCCGCAATTCAACAAAGCCGTCTATAGCCTAGGTAATTAATTTCAGCGTTGAAATCTGGCCGTCATACATAAAACCCAATACAACTTTCAATACTTAACAAACACCCGCTTTAGGTATTTGTTGAAATAAAATATTGTTGACTTATGTTAAGGGTGATAAAGGTTTCACATAAACAACACAACTGGTGTGTAGTGGGTACCTCGGTGTATATATCGAGTTCATGTCGTGAATAAAATGACGGGCGCCAGCAAAAATATTTTGACTACAGTAGATTTTCCAACCTTCATGGGAAACAGCTGATTGTGTAACCTTTTTAGAAAATCATCTTATATTAAATGTAAATAAAAGAGTATAATTAAAACAAATTTTAAAGATCGATGTTATGATTAGTTAAAATAAGTTTATTTATATGTTGGGATCCTTAAGATTTTCCATTTACTATAATAGCGGACGGTAATGTCGCTGGGATCGTCGACGTTGTTAAGAACATAATCAACCAAACATAAAATTGGCCGTACACAAGATGATGGACAAGCCAATAAATTTTTATAATAAAGATTTATAAAAAAGGAGAATGAGAAAAAAGAAATCAGTACCAATAATAAAACATGTGATGGTGTTGCCAACACTGGAAAACTGGAAGTATAAAAGCTGTAGAGTATAAGTAATTTTGCTTTACTACTTTTATATTTCCAGTTTTATTATACGACGTTTATTATACGAACCTTTAACGCAATCTTACCCTACCTAATAAATACCTATATATTCTGAAAAGTAAATATTAAGAAGTACCTATATAGATATAAAAGAGAAATAAAAATTAGACTTTTTAAACATAATTTGACTCTAATTAAATGTTTTATTTTATTTTAACGTTGTATAGATCCAAGATAACCCACCAACCCGCATTGGGCCAGCGTGGTGGTGTTATGGCCCAAGCTCCTCATGTGTTTCTCCCATGTAGGAAGGCCTGTGCCCAGCAGTGGGACGTATATAGGCTGATGAGGATGAGATCCAAGATGATTGTTTATTTGGGAATGAAATCTGAAAAGAGTCGTAGTAATAACAAATGATAAGTTTTACACAGACTTTTCAAATGAAACTATTCTAAAGGACAAAGGAATGAGCTAGTATTAAAATTAGCCATTTAACAAATATAATGAACGAATTGACCGCACCCTTCTATAAGAACCGAAGGAAATTAAATGGACCCAGAAATGAAAGTCAATAGTACCTACATACTCATTATGTTTAGTCTAATTATTTTTAGTAAAGATTTAATTATCGTCTAGATTAAAATAAAAACGGATAATGTCACACCAATAATCGTACTTATACTAAAGGGGAGACCAGAGTAACACCAAAAACCAACAACAGATAGCGACTAAATTTAAATAATTTTACCATTTCAAGTTTTCTTGGACGTTTCATATAATAAGATCACATCTGTTTGCTCAATTAAACAAATAATTACAATAACAATTACATCGTCCGTCTTAGTATCTGTTTTATTTCAGCGTACAGTAATAGCTGATAGGTATGGGTAGTAATTTTAATGTATAGTGTTGTTTTAGTCTAATTTAACGTCAATATGCTTTATAACTGGATTTTATGTATTCTCATAAAGTTAAATGTGTACCTAAGAAGTGTATATTACCTTTATTCATTTAATCACTAAGCTGCTTAGGGTATCTGATCAGGCAATGTGAGTACCTACACTGATATTAGTTAGATAGGATCCTACGTTTTCCTTATTTGTGAAGTACCCACAATCCGGAAACAAAAATCTTGACGACCGACTGGCCGAGTGGTCAGTGCCCCTTGCTATACAGGCTACTCGGTCGGGGGTCCCGGGTTCGAATCCCGGTGGGAACACATGTTTGTATGATGAGTACGAGCATTTATGACGAGTCAATGGTGTTTATATGTTTATTTAGTATATTATCCTATGCAAATGGTATAATAAAGAGAAACCTGTAATTAGCTGTACACGTAGATATAAGTACCAGATAAGAAAATTTATGTATTGCGCAGTTGGTTTTCTCAATAAAATGAAATATTTCTAATATTCATGTACGAATTATTATCATTATTTCTCCGTTATTTAGTATCCATAAAACAAGCTCTTCATGATGCTTACTTTGGGCTAGATAATAGGTGTGAGTGTGATGAATATTATTATTATTGTTATTATTATTGAGCAGATCGTCAACGGACTGGTAAGAGATAAAATGTTTATATATTTCATAGATTGGCTCTAAATTACTCTTTCTATCAGTTTATAGCATCTAGCAAGCAACGAGCAATGTGTGCTTTGTTGATTCATCGTGGGAAACAAATCCATTTCTATAACTAAATAGGTCGACCGAGACAAAGGAAAGTCGGGAAACAAACGCGAGATATTAAACAATGAACGTCACGATCACACCTCGTAATCGTATGCTACTATGCTACCTGTTATACCTATCCTCATTTTTGAGAGAATACCTCTAGTTTTACAGAGCTATATCAGTTAAGCAATTGTTGTTAGACTCACATAGGTAATTAATTAATAAACTATTTCACTGACTGCTTACTTTTTAGCTACGTTTTTTATTTCTTCGTCCTCAGTGCATAATGCAGAAAAGCAAGTTACCTACGTAATAGATAATCCTAAAGTAGGTAACTCTTGTGTAAGAAGAAAAACAGTTTAACTAACCTTACAGGAGCTACTAAATATTAATATTACAATTTAACGAGTAAGCAGTTGTTAAACATTAAGTAATACCTTAAACCAGTGTTGCCAGATCCAATTTAAAAAAATCCGTAGGGTTACGCTCAAAAATACGTAGAAATCCGTAGATTGCCTCTACAAAAATCCGTAGATCTACGGACGTTTTTTAAAGTTAAATCTGACTATTTAGAGATGGTCTGACCTAAATCCTAATTCCTTGCCGGTAAAGAAATTTAAAAAATCTGTGGCAAAATCGTCGAGACCAAGAAAAGACAATTTTTAATAGTATTTTTTAATTCTTATTTATCAATCATTCTTACTGTCGGTGTCATTCTTACTACTACTATTTTTCATTTTAGTGCAATGATTTTATATTCGGTAACAAAAAAATAACGCAGTACCTACTCAGCAACATATCCCACCCAATGACTAAGAAATAATATCCAAAACAAAATATTTTACTCACAGATTAAGTATGTATCTATGATAATTTTACTAACCCAAAATAAGTTGTCAATGCCGCCAACCAAACCAAACCAACGAATCCAACGAATCACGAATAGTCCATTTCGTTTCATGTTAGTCGCTACTAATCAAAAAACTTATAAAGTCTTTGGACATAAGATAGGATGTATTGTATTTACAAAATTACAAAATAACAAGTTACGTTTGGTTTGACGCAAAATTTTATTTAATTTGAATATATACTATTGTTTGGGTCGGGTGGATGATCGAACAAAAATCCGTAGATTTGTAATTAAAGTCCGTATGTCAGTAGACAAGACCTAAAGTCCGTAGTTCTACGGACAAATCCGTAGGTCTGGCAACGCTGTTAAACGACTATAAGTTAACCGCCGCCTTTAGCAGTCAATGTGAAACAAATCATTCTTTCATAACATCTTCGTGACGCCTCCGTAGCAACTGGACAGATTCTCAGGTGGACAGATTAGCAGCTGGACAGAGTACAGTCGTGATATATAGCTAATAAATTCAAGTCATTGAAAATTTAAAAGCTACCTAATAAATAAGTTGAAGGAAAATAAAACTAAAATGAAAATGAAATGAAAGTATTATTTATTTAAATGGACTTTGCAAAGTAGGTACTTTAAAATCGTCAAAACCCTTCCACCGTTTCGGGACGAAATAATTATTTCACTTAAATAATTGATTTTAATATTTTGCTGAGACGGAGAAGAAACGATGAAAGAATCTTCGCAGCTTACAATGTATTATATTCAATTTATTAATTTATTATTTCTCATTCCGCTACAAAAAATTATAACGATGTCCGGCATTGAAAAAAAACAAAAGAAGTATATAAATTGCAACACAGACCCACCATACCCCTAGCCATATCCCTGGGGGTAGGGTGCGACTGAACCATACCACCGTAGTGCTGTGCACTATACCATATTAGGTTGGGGAAAAAGTCTTTTCGCATTATAGTATGTATGAACTTGTAATAAAATCTCTTTGGCTGTACTATATGTATCTGGCTGGTTTTGGTATCATTAAAAGTTTAGATTTAAAATAGATAATTCTAAATTCAAATTAGGAAAATGTATGGGTACACAAAAAAGCTCGATATTTGGGTACCCCACGAGCTCACTGAAAGAAACCTAATGAACCGTGTACTCATTTTTTATTCTTTATTACGACGTAATGAAACCGAACCATTTTTGAAGAAGCTGATAACTGGTGATGAAAAGTGGATCACGTACGACAAGAACGTGCGAAAAACGTCGTGGTCAAAGGCCGGTCAGGCTTCACAGACTGGCGAAACCCGGGTTAACTCGCAACAAGGTGATGCTGTGTGTGTGGTGGGATTGGAAGGGCATTATTCATTATGAGCTGTTACCACCAGGCAGGACCATCGATTCTGAACTCTACTGCGAACACCTGATGAGATTAAAGCAAGAAGTTGAGAGAAAGCGGCCGGAATTAATCAACAGAAGGGGTGTGGTTTTTCATCATGATAACGCTAGACCTCACACATCTTTAGCCACTCAGCAAAAATTAAGAGAGTTTGGCTGGGAGGTGTTGATACATCCGCCGTATAGTCCTGACCTTGCACCTTCAGTTTTCCACCTGTTTCGCTCTCTTCAGAATTATCTAGGCAGTGTCAGGTTAACATCACGAGAGGACTGCCAAAATCACTTGTCGCGGTATTTTGATCAGAAGCCTCAAAATTTCTATAGCAATGGGATCATGTCCCTACCTACAAGATACTTTAGTACTTACAAAGGCACAATTCGAGGTGCTGACACTGTTAAGCATAAATCAGCAAAAAAAACCTATGAATTTCGCTGTTCCTCTAGATTAATATAGTTTGGAGTATTTTTTAGTAGGTATCAGGTATCTACTCAAATTAAATTGAAATCGAAAAAAATTAAACAAAAATTTGATAAGACACCTTGTAAAATAGTTGATTCACCCGCTTGTCAGTGTCTGTGATCGAATTGGTCAAAGCCACATTAAATCTATCCGCGCGGACAAACACGTTAACCGCCTTACCGCGCAGATGACCGCTACAAAATCCGCTTCACCGCCACCGCCTACCGCGGCGGTGCGCGGTGCCGTGTGAGAATCGCCTTGCTTCTCCTTGACAAGCTCAAATTGTTAATTACAGTACATACATAGGTGCCTATATACAGGTGTCCGTGTCCAAGAAGTCATGGATAACCAAGGCTTCTTGGACACCTTTAAAGATACTTAATGAGTCTGAAAAAACTTTTTTGATGTCTCTAATTAAGTCTATGACAAAAGGTATTAAAATTTATTGAATTAATCTTAAATATTTAATAATAATAAAATTATCGCATACATTATGCAGACCAAATTAAGCATCTATATATAATCTATATAATAGTGAAATATCCACAAAGCAGACATAACTTTCGGCGCCCCCTCCACATGGCTCGTACGAGAAATACGAATTGACAAGATAAATGAATCATCATCATCATTTCAGTTGAAAGACGTCCACTTTTGGACAAAGCCCCCCCCCCCCCCCCCCCAGTGATATCCACGACGATCTGTGCTGTGCTACAAGCATCCAGTGGCTACCTGCAACCTTCACCAGATCGTCGAACCACCTTGTTGGAGGCCTGCCCACGCTACGTCTTCCGGTTAGTGATCGCCAATGCAGAACCTTTCCGCCCCGACGGTCATCGGTTCTGCGAGCAATGTGTCCAAGACAAGTGTATGCCAATAATATTTTATTATAAAACTGTACTAAAGGGTGGATCAACTTCTGTTGCTGCATGTAGGCTTCCACCGACTAGCCACTCAAACAGCCAGACCTTCGTCGGCCTAAATGAATTTTAAATTATTATCAGTCACTATTATAATGGGTTGGGGAAAAAGTTTATTCGCGTTTCTTAAGATAATTCAAAACCCTTTTTATGTAGTTTATTTACATTTAACTAAAGTATGTAGGTACAATTTTGTTCGATAATTTTTTGCCATCTTGTAGGTAGGGACATGATCACATTGCTATAGAAATTTTGGGGCTTCTGATCAAAATACCGCGACAAGTGGTTTTGGCAGTCCTATCGTGATGTTAACCTGACACTGCCTAGAGAATTCTGAAAAGAGCGAAACAGGTGGAAATCTGAAGGTGCAAGGTCAGGACTATACAGCGGATGCATTAACACCTCCCAGACAAACTCTTAATTTTTGCTGAGTGGCTAAAGATGTGTGAGGTCTAGCGTTATCATGATGAAAAACCACACCCCTTCTGTTGATTAATTCCGGCCGCTTTCTCTCAACTTCTTGCTTTAATCTCATCAGTTGTTCGCAGTAGAGTTCAGAATCGATGGTCCTGCCTGGTGGTAACAGCTCATAATGAATAATGCCCTTCCAATCCTACCACACACACACAGTATCACCTTATTGCGAGTTAACCCGGGTTTCGCCACAGTCTGTGAAGCCTGACCGGCCTTTGACCACGACATTTTTCGCACGTTCTTGTCGTACGTGATCCACTTTTCATCACCAGTTATCAACTTCTTCAAAAATGGTTCGGTTTCATTACGTCGTAATAAAGAATCACAAATGAGTACACGGTTCATTAGGTTTCTTTCAGTGAGCTCGTGGGGTACCCAAATATCGAGCTTTTTTGTGTACCCGTTTTTTTTAATGCGCCAAAACTGTTTTGTGGTCAATTCCCAGTTTTTCAGCTACGTCTTAACTACTGATATGCCGATCTTGCTCCAGTTTTTCAAAAATGGCATCAATTTTATCCGTAATAGGGCGACCAGAGCGACGTGCATCTTTTACATCAAAATTTCTGGATTGAAAATCTTAAACCAAATTTGTGCTACTCTCACAGACATTGCACTAGGTCCATAAACATATTTTTTTTCGCGGCTTGCGTTGCATTTTTACCTTTTTTGAAGTAAAATTTTAAAATGTATCGAATTTCGTCATTAGATTCACTCATCTTGACAGTACGAAAAACAAATGAAAAACATACATTTTCCTCATTTGAATTTGGAATTATCTTTTTTAAAATCTAAGCTTTTAATGATACCAAAACCAGCTAGATACAAATAGTACAGCCAAAGACATTTTATTACAAGTTCATACATACTATAATGCGAAATGCGAAAAGACTTTTCCCCCAACCTAATATTTTTTACGCTAAGTATTGTTATTTTTTTTCTCACGCTGTGAAGTCAGTAACTATAGCCCTGTCTATATCGGCCGAAGATAAGTTATACAATGTACTTATTATATTTTATTTTTATTTATATCATTTAAATAAAATAAAATAAATATTATATTATTCTATCCACCATAAATAAATACATCTAAATATCGCTGCTTGTATCGGGAAAATCATACCTATAGTACTTACTTATGTATTATTACAAATAATTTAAGTATTTACCTACGTAAAAATATTGGAAAATCACCTTTTGGGAAATTAATTAATTTCAAGTGTTCCGATCGTTCTTATTTTGTCTGAAGTAGGTATCTACCTTCCTACCTATAACAATACTTGTACCCAGAATCAACTTCTCGGAATTATATTGCTATAATTATCGTAATAAAAGGTATTTATTTGTTTAGACAAGGAATAAAATCCAACGGTATTAGGTCTTTAAGTGTGAAATTGCCGTTTTCTATAAAGTATTTTATGCAAACGGGATTACCAGCACTGTCATCTGCGTTCGATTACGAGAGCTTACAGCGTATATTATTATGTGTGAAGATGTAGAATTTCTTTAGCAACTATGAATCCTTGCTAGAGCATACTTTCACAATGTTTTCAGTAGTAGGTGCAAATCTGCCCCGTAGTTTTATTTTTGTATATTTATAAAAAAAAACTATTACTTACACAAAAATAAAACTAAAATTGAACAATTATAGGTATTATTATTTTATGTCCATAAGTTTCATGACAATATTGTATGCTCTGTCTGAGGCAAGATCGGGGCGTGTCATAATAATATGACCCATACTAATCATTATTATATTTATTTTCTTTACCTGTTTTTTTATTTATTCACTTGCAAATGCAATAAAAAAACCGGCCTCATTTTAAATGGAGTTATCACTAATGCATAAGTCATGGCGACATCTATCCAACAGATTTCGAATCACACTGAGATGTTGTATTATAGACTGTTCGCGGAATGCGTTAAATAGATAGCAAGTTGTATTTTTGCTACCTGTATGTAGTTGCCTCTTCAACGGACTTCCCTGTCCATCTTAATAAATATTTACACAGCTTACCGCTTAAGAAGCCTTATATAGTTGAAACACTGATAAAGCATTCATTTTGGTTTGTCTCTTTATTCGCCATATGAACTCACACACGTGTCGAATAAAAATAATGTTTCAAATAATAGTAGCCTGATTATGGCTGAAAATAATAATATTCAAAACATTTAGCTTACGCCTACGAATAAGATATACAAGTACCGACATCTATTAGCTCATCCTTGCACATCCCAACATGATAGTTTCAAGCTTTTTTACTAGATGGCGCTTTATCTTCACACGAATGATAGCACGACTTGCAAATGTAAAATAATATTTTTCATGCACTATAAGTATGTATAATCTACATATTTTGATTACCATATAAAAATACGAATGTAGGTCAACAAATGTAGGTGTAATCAAAGTTTTTTCAAAATATTTTACTAGATGGCACGAGAGCCGGATGGCACTTTACATTGACCGCCACTGTGAAATATGAGTTTTCGAGACAAGCAGCAAGTCTCATGAAATCTTTTTTCATGACAGGACATCAGATTCAAGATTTTTAGGTCATAGATCTAAAATGGTACACTTGAGTGGAAATGTGTAATAATAAAATAATAATGGTACGCTTAAGTTTACTTACTAAAGTTGTTAGTAGTAGTTTTAAGCATATTATCTAGCACGCATAATATGGCATAAGAAACATCTTTAATTTTTGACTACTAAAAAATATAAAACCTGTCCAAACTTACCTCTTTATAAACTACTAGTAAAATAATTGGTATTTCTTTACATATGAAATTACCATTTTAAATGAAAAAAGTTGAGAAAATGATATTTTAATACAATTATTTGAAAGTGTTATGTCAAAAAGACTGCGTAGGTATAACATATTATTTTATAGGTAAATAAGTAAGTATTTTTAAGCAACATATCGGGAATAGTCATAGTGAAAGTCATATCCATTTATTGCCACATGTTGGTATAACAGATGTTACATAAAAATAAATTTCCCATAAACATGACCCTGTAAGGGTATCGCAATAAAAACAAATTCACAATTTATATAATTAACTCTTAAAGAAAGTAAATGAAAAACAATATGCATTTGACATGTTGCTCGACATGATCAAGGCCTATGATAGAGTTTTATATACTTAGGGCCGATATTTCAATGCTCAGATAAACAGTCAGATAGGGTTTATTCGATAGATAGCAAAAAAGTGGGTTTTTCAAGCGTCAGATAGACTTTATTCGACGAATAATTCACTTAACTTAAGAATAAATCTATCTGCCCCTTCGACGGCCAGATAACCGCTTATTCTATAGATAAATTATGCTTGTGCTTTCTCAAAACATGTTAGAAAACACATGTAAAATGGTATACAGTAGAATTCCGTCGTAGATTCAGACTTACTAAAGAATCGGTGCAATATTTGCAAACTTTTGTAAAAGATAAATTATGTAAGTAATGAAATCACAAAAAATACATATTTCATTTTGTTTCTGAAACCACTGCATTCCTCCTACAGCTGCCAATCACTGATTCTTTGCCCTATGAGTTTCTATATCACTGCTCCTATATAGTTTGGCGGTATTAATAAATCCACTTCATGTCGTATTATAAAAAAAATTAGGTACTGTTGCAATTACATCTTTGAGGAAAAAATTGAATTCTGACAATTTTTTCATTTCCATGAGGAAGCATAAATGAGCTAAGGTTTCTTGATTGATATCAGCTATAGATTGCACTTACATCAATGATATTATATACTAACTTCTAATACTAACTTCTTGTTTATTATAATATCATTGCCTAATAATATATAAGTTTCAAATAAAATACCACAGAACTTGATGTATGTATGAATGTCGAATGAAATAAGATGCCAGATGCTTGCTTGTTTTTGACAATAGATGTGAAGTTAACAGCAAACAAAGAAATTATCTGTCCCGCTCTAACATTAGTGTCCTCTATACATTTGTCTCAACTACCTGAAGCTGGCGTTATTATGGAAGACCTAAACGGTCAGATAGTTATTCTTAGGATAAATTTTGATTGAAAAATTGACAGTCACTTATCGGACGAATAAACAGTGTAATAACTTTATTCCTTAGGTAGCTATCTGTAGTTTTATCAGGGGATTGAAAAATCGGCCCTTAGTATACTTTTCAAGAACTTATACGGAATAGGAATAAAAGGTTTAGCATGGTTTATCATTTAAAATAACTGATTTGTATCCTATCTTAAAAATAGTAACCAGAAACATCGAAGTAGAATACATGTCTAACACTAGCAAAATTACAAAATCAATACCGAGGGATAGCGATTTCGAATGCATTATTGTTCCTGGTCAACGATTTACCAAAAGTCATCAACAGTCCATGTAGTTTATTCGCTGATGACGTATCGGTTGTGATCCCCTGCAATAGGGAAATAAATTTAAAGAAGGATCTTGACAACATCCTATCGAAAATAGTAAATTGACTACTTAGTCCACACAGTGGTAGACCAATTGGTCATATAAGTCATAACCTTATTATGATAAACTTTAATAAAACAAAATTAATACAGTTCCATTTCCAGCATGATTTGGAACATTGGAACTGATTTTTTTTGATTGGTCTGTAAAATATTTTTCTTATTAATTAATTATTTATTATTATTTATTTTAACGGGGGTGACTCAGATGCTGTGTTCGAGATACTTACCTACGGGTGACGAAAACTGGATTTACTGTTGTGATCGGTTGTGATCCCGAAACCAAAAGACGGTCTGCTCAGTGTGTCGAGGAATTAGTACCTAAACAAAGTGAAGATAGGACAATTCGTGGGAAAAAAGATAGTGGCGTCGTTCTTCAGGAGAACAGGTCATAAGGCGACAAATGTTTTAGAGGATCTAAAAACAGTTACTGTAGAGTGGTAAACTAACTGTCTTGGAAACGACCTGGCAGTAGGATCCTCCTTCACCACAGCAACGCTTATTCACACACCGCCAGGCAAACGATCGACTATTTGGCGACGTCATACGTAGAATTACTGGGTCACCCGCCGTATAGCCCCCACCTTGCGATTTTTATTTATCCCCGAAAATAAAAGAAAAACTTTGAGAACAACGTTTTATGGACGCCGAGGAAGCAATGGCTGCGTTTCAAAAGGCTTTCGAAGAGACACTAAGTGAGCAAAGTGTTTTTCTTAGTGGTTTCATCGGAGATGCAGCGATTTATTAATGTGAAAGAACACTGTTTTTAAAAGATTTAATAAAACTAATAATTTGCTAGTTTACTTAGTTTTTGATTTTAAAAGAACTTTCAGTTTGACCAGTAAGACCCTCGTAACACCACCAAGCTGGCCCAACGCGGGTTGGTGGGTTAAAGCGGTTGCAGTAACAACCGGGACTAACGGCGTAACGCTTCTTCCAAAGCAAGGAGAAGATCGAGATAACAAATTTTGATCGACCATTGGATCGACCATGGCGAAAGTTGCTTTGTATCCGTAATTGATACCAGAACGCTCAAACCACTACTCCACCGAGCTCCTCCTTCCCATTACTATATTATTTTCTTACAATCTTCTATTCTACCAGATAGGTACCTACTAACCATTACGTTAAAGATCTTTATTTCAATATAGTCTATAATTTATCGTAAGTATGTCCTTAAAAAGCAATGTGTAAAACTTATTTTTACAAATGATCCTTGATCGTATAACGAAAATACAAACGATGAATTTGTAATTGTGCGTGGATCACGGAATATCCTGTCCTGTAGAGTGACTGGCGTGGACAACTAAAAATGTACTTATTTGAAATATTCATTTCCCTATTCAGACATAGAATAAATTGAGTTTGAAAAAACACACCAGTATTATTTACGGCATTGATTTCAGAATTTTATTTTTATTATTATGATATGACACTATTCGTTATTGTTGAACTAAAGACTTTTATAAAATGATTAATTTTTTCAAGTATTAGTATAATATTAATTATCCATACCCTAAATAATCTAAATAATGCGAGATCTTATTCATTATTTTATTAATAAATTGCATAAGTCGATAAACTGGTAATAGTGATTGCAATACAATACATAATTATTTATGACGTCGAATCCAGCTATGCATTAAAAACAATGCGCAATATGTTTATTTTAATAAAATTAAAGTAGTATTTCGTCAAAGATTTGCCCTTTCTTTTATTTTCCGTTTGACATTATTTCAAATAATAATTAGGTTTCTTAAAATTGACAACGACTAAGTATACATATAAGCTGTGTAATATTATCTACAGAATGTCCCTATATATTTTTCAACTATCCAGCTAAGAAAAAAGATATTTTTACCGCAGCGCCTCATGTCACCGCCCTTTTCGCATCGGAAAGGGCGGTGTACAGTGGTTTTGCCCTATAAGGATGAATCGCCAAGACAAGATCGGAGATAGCCGAACTAACAATCTAGACTGCACAAAACTAGTTCGTTTTATTAATCAATAAGGAAGGATCAAAGATACTAATGAAAATAACACACTTCTCTAAATGTAGATTTATGACAGTAGTGTCCTTTTTCCATCCACATTGAGATAAAGAGCCTGTTTCAGAAAGTCCAATCAAGAATCGGTGTACCATTTTTATATATTTTTATAGTCATTTTTATAAGCAGCATAATCAGAAACATTTTACTAATAGAATAATTTTGATTTTAAATAATAAAACAAAAACTAAAATTTAAAAAATCGCCAAATATTCATCCTTCTTCTGCCTTTTTCCTCCCGAAGATTAAGAAGTAGAAACCGTCGTTGACTCGCTCTACCTATATCTTTTTAAAGAGAATGTGGTGGACTTTAGTTTCTGATTTTTAAAAAGTAGATGATTGGCTCGAAGCCCACGCAACGAGATTAAAAACAACGTAGACATAATAAACATGCTGATGCGGTTTTTCCTCCCTTTGTTCTCTCGTTTTAATAAAAACAATGGGTTACCTACTCCACTACAAAAACTTTGTGGAAAATCAATGCAATTAAAGCAGATTGCATTGTAGGTTGAAAGGATTTATAACAACATAATTTATTGAAATCTTACAATTCATGTTTTGTTTCGTAACTTATTCAAAAATACTTAGGATCAATCCTGATTTCGATTGATTCCTGACCTCCATTAGTCCCTTCCAAAATTAGGTACTTTTTAATCTCCGACCCAAAAATAGGGGTGTTATAAGTTTGACGTGTCTGGCTGTATCTATGTGTCCCTCTGTGGCATATAAGATCCTAAACGAATGGACTGATTTTTTTGTTTGAAAGCTGACGTGACTCGGATGGTTCTTAGCTATAATTTATGGAGTTCTGTTCAGGCGTTTGATTTAGATCAGCTCATTTTCTACATGATAAAAGGGTTTTACTAACTTTCACAGATCCGATTGGTTTGAAATTTGGTGTACTGTAACTTCGGTGATCCCATGACATACTAACCTTGAGCTGATCCTATACCATCATAATTCTTCAGAAGCTTACAGCAGACATAGCGTATTTGGGCTATTAATAATATTCTCAATGAGATGGTGTTAGATAGATGATTAGTATGGCCGGGGGTTACTTAAAAAATTTTATATTTTGGATTTGATAGTAGGCGCCGCTCCCTAGAAACTACAGCTCCTTAAATCACAGCCTCAACCATCTGAAATAATATGGAAGTATACAAAAATAGGAACGTTTCACCATATCAGTGGGTTTACTTGTTTAGTCAAGTATTGTGAAGTGGAATTCTTACCGTATTGCATTATGGGAATTGAAAGTAATTTATTCTTAAGATTTATAGTTTTTGTCTTATACAGGGTGGTGCCGTCAATGCGACAATAAATTTAAACATGGGCTATGTTAGTCCATAGAAATGGTTTGCCACTTTCAAAAATATCGTATTAATTAAATAATTTCATGACATTTGTACATTGAAATAATGCTGCCAAAGTCACACTATTCCATACAAATGTTATGAAATTATCAAATGAATACGATATTTTTGAAAGTGGCAAACCATTTCTATGGACTAATATAGCCCATGTTTAAATTTATTGTCGCATTGACGGCACCACCCTGTATAATAGGCATCGTGATGGCTTATCTATCATACATTTTGACTACCTGCTACCGGGTACATAGAAGAAGCCTCTGAGTTCATTCAGTCTTTCAGTTTTTATTATTACAATTTAAGCTATGTGTACCTTCACAATGTTGAAATTCACAAGCAACTTCTTTTGACTCAAATTATTGCGTTTCGGACATTCTTTGGCTGCCCTAACTCTCCACAGTTGAGATTGCTCGTCAAAGATGGTGGCAAGTTAGGCCTGGGAGATGGTGCGGGCTCACGCTTCAGAGCGGAGGCTGACCGTCGACCAACGGGATGATGGGAGTTTGAGTCAGTGGCGATGCAGGTGCGGTCTCACGCTATAGAGCGGAGGCTGATCGTCGACCTTGTAGTGTGGTGCAGCTGATGCGGGCTTGTCCTTAGGGCAAGTCTTAACGTCGATCAGAGACTGTAACAGCGGCTCCGGGATTTGGATCTCTGGGTATCTACGGACACCTCTTACGAGATCCCACTTCTGACACCAATTAGTTTGGAGGCCTGCGCTGGTTGTCTTTTTAAAAAAAACTACACTTAACTACACACTATTTAATTTGGCAAAGAGCACAAATAACTTAACAATTTCACTCACTGACTTCCCTATTTACTCGGAGCGATATTATGACCGCTTTTCGCGAGTTCCAGAATTTAACTGAATATAATTCGAAATAATAAAATAATGTAGAAAAATAGAAGTTGGTAATTTAGTCGCAATGGAAAACAAACACAAATACGTAAATATATAAAATGTTTGATCAACAATTCTTACTTGGTAAGTAGGGTTATAACAGTTCGTTTAAGTATATTATCAGCTTTCAAACAAACAAAAACTGAATCAAAATCGGTCCATTCATTTAGGAGCTACGATGCCACAGACAGACACACAGATACACAGAGAGACACGTCAAACTTACAACACCCTCTTTATTCGTCGGGTTTTAAAAACAAAAGAAATCATCAACAGTCGGCCACATTAGGTTTAGCTAATCGTGACATAATAACATTGAAACGTAAAGCTTGCAGTTTACCTACTAAGTATTCAAAAATATTGTACGCTGGCTAAACCTTATTAGACACATCAAATCAATGTAGGTGCATGCTAGGAAAATATATGTCTTAAAAAGCCTACGGAAAAGTTGGCAATAGTTCGGATCTATGTCTCCACAGTAACCACCACCGGCAGTTTTCTTAATAAAAATACAAGGTCTGTTTCTCTCTTTTACTATTCGATTCCTAATTTTTCTACGACAAGGGCACAGCCCAAGCGTACGGCTCGCCTGAAGGTAAACGGCACTTACGCTGCAGAAGGTACGCCCCCATTACAGAGGTACTACCCCCGTAGAACTCATGCCCTACCTCTCATAAAACTTTATCTCTTTGAAAGTTAACCCAATCCCGAAGACATATTTATTTTGATAACTTTAAACAATAATTTTATAAAAAGCACTAGAAATAACTATAATAATTAAAAATCAATTTTAAACAAACAAACACACAAAATGTCTGACAAAATTAACACAATGCGGTCGATTTTGTAATTCCAAATGAAGTCATTGAATTTTAAAACAGAGTTATCTATGTCAGACTCTATTTCAATAAATCTTTAAAGTCACTTCTCTAAACATATGTAGATGATCCTACCACAAAAGAGTTGCAGTATTTAGCATGTATTTGAATAAAAAGCAAGCAGAATCGATAGGATGAAAGTTAGGTTTGTCATTTAAATACCTACATTTTTGCTTGTTGTCGTATGTACCATCTAGTGACAAGACCTAGTTATTTATTTATGATGATAAAAAAAAATATTAAAAAATATATCTTGGCATGATGTTATACGTGACATCCAAATTTTTATAGTAACCAATATACTATCAATGTAATGGTGAAAAAAAAAGATAATTTATAATGATAAAAATAATCATACACTTTGCCTATTATATAGCTAAAGTAAGCGTCATTAACAGCTTGTGTTATGGATACTAAATGCTACTTACAATTTATAAAAAAAAAAGAATATTTCACATATTCAGCTAAGTTACGTGAATTTAATAGTTTATAGTGTAAATTGCCAAAATTTTTAAAATTATTTATCATAATGATGGACCTCTTTTACAGTATAAAAACACTTTTCAATTGGCCACTTAGTTCGATTTTTTAAAGCTCTGTCAGAAAAATGTGAGTGTAAGCAAAGACGCTCAAAGTATTAATGTAAGTCGTAAATAAGGCTCCCATTTTTACGACTAAATAACTGTTCTTTGAACAGCGAATAATCAATTGCGCTATTTATTAAGGCCACTGTCCACGGGTAGAGTAATCGGTAGGGTAGAGTAAACGTTTGTATAGTCAGCCAAATTTGATCTTGAACTCATCGTTTGGCTCAACATAAGATGGTTGCTAAGATATTCTTATCGCTTTTAGAGGAAGCACAACAGCACATGCGAAGAAATTTTGCCAATTTGTCGGCGATTTAATCAGCTAAATATTGCTGATAATGAAACTAAGTAGGTATAGTGTATATATATTCCTATAAGTCCTATTTGATGTTCAGTCCTTGTTTACAAGTTACCAGTCCGGGAATGATTGAAATCACTTGGATAAAGCTAGTGGAAAGTGAAATACCTAATATCTGGCTCTATCAATGATGAATTATATAGACATTTATATAATCAAAGGTATCTACATAAAATTTGTCATTAAATACTGATTTTAGGCAGAAATTGTTGTAGCGTTGGATACTTCAGTTCTGTATCACCCGTAGTCGCATTTTCAGTTTTCACGGAAGACTTAGGAGCGAGTCCTTAGTACAGCAAAGAAAGGTAGTAACAAGTCTGACAACTTGACAGTTGAGCTTTCTGAAAGTCAAGCAATTATCGTCCTGGCCACGAGAACGCGCGGCGGCGGCGGCGGCGGCGGCGGCGACTCGGCAACCACTGCGCGGTCACGACGACGCGCTGCGAGGCAGACATCGAGACAGCGCGCAGTGATTGCCAATTCGCGAGTCGGAGGACGCGCGTGCGGTGAGTTCGTGGCCAGGCCCTATCGCGCAACAACAAACTGCAAATACCATGGTAACGTCGTCATAGAAACCAAGCGAAACCGTTGAGCGTGAACAGGCTTTTACCGGCAACTTAAGGTATCACTGACAAGATAAGAATGCATGCTTCAATAAAAACTTATTTCAAGCCGCCGAAAAAGATCAATCAATTTCTACCACCTTAACAAGATGCAGGCATTTACAAGTTAGATTGTGACTACAGTCTCTAAACCTCTCATACATAGGTCAAACAAAAAGAAGCATAAACATCCGGATAAAAGAATATAATTATAGCTGAAGTAAAAGACAAGTGCGAATCGAAGTTGGCCGTGCAGTGTGTGACAAATAGTGATCTGCCAAAGAAACCACTACATCGAATTCGATAAGCCCCAGAAATCCACGTCTAAGATCATGCATCATTTCTAGAATGTTACGTTATGCTTTTAAAATAAAAGAACTTCATAATTTCATAAATAAGATTGTACAGATCGTAAGCTGGTTGGCCCACCAGCTTACGATCTGTACAATCGAATTAAGGCTGAAACCCGTTTTCACAGTGAGAAGTCACCGTGAGGTTGGTATGCGCGGTCACCGTGAAGTTCGTATGCGTGAGTAGGAAGGAACACTGAAAATATAACAGAAAGTGACGGTAGTTATGTTATTTGTCATTGCTAAGTATAAACTTAACCATGACAAATAACATCTTCAGTATTCCCGTGACCACGATCGCATGCAGTAAGTGTAAAGTAATCGAAACGTTCGTGTAAAGTATTACACAATGTAACATCTATTTAAACGCGATTTAAATCTGGACAGTGGTTTTATCTTAAATGTGTAGTGTTCTTGAAAATATTAGAAAACTCAAGACTTCGCGCGTGGATGTCGGTTATCGCACTAAAAGGTAACCTATGTAATCTATCTCCAAGCCAAACGTCATGTAAATCGGTTTAGGATTGATAACGTATCATATAATATTATTCATATCACAAAACTGGCAGTGGGCAGGACATAACACGCAGAATGGACGGCCGGTGGGGCGTTAAAGTTCTAGCATGGTGAGCTCACTGAAAGAAACCTAATGAACCGTGTACTGAATTGTGATTCTTTATTACGACGTAATAAAACCGAACCATTTTTGAAGAAGCTCATAACTGGTGATGAAAAGTGGATCACGTACGACAAGAACGTGCGAAAAAGGTCGTGGTCAAAGGCCGGTCAGGCTTCACAGACTGTGGCGAAACCCGGTTTAACTCGCAACAAGGTGATGCTGTGTGTGTGGTGGGATTGGAAGGGCATTATTCATTATAAGCTGTTACCACCAGGCAGGGCCATCGATTCTGAACTTTACTGCGAACAACTGATGAGATTAAAGCAAGAAGTTGAGAGAAAGCGGCCGGAATTAATCAACAGAAAGAGGTGTGGTTTTTCATCATGATAACGCTAGACCTCACACATCTTTAGCCACTCAGCAAAAATTAAGAGAGTTTGGCTGGGAGGTGTTAATGCACGTATAGTCCTGACCTTGCACCTTCAGATTTCAACCTGTTTGGCTCTCTTCAGAATTCTCTAGGCAGTGTCAGGTTAACATCACGAGAGGACTGCGAAAACCATAATTGTCGCGGTATTTTGATCAGAAGCCCCAAAATTTCAATAGCAATGGGATCAAATAAAAAATGCGAAGAAACTTTTCCCCAACCTATTATTTACTGTGTAAACAATTTTATAATGAATTCTAAAATTATTAAATTGTTACTTATTTACTGTTGCGATTGTTACTTATTGTTCCGAAAATCCCCACTAAGATGAGTTTATTTTAATAGTGGAGGTTTCTGAAAAAAAAAACTAAAAATCCCTACTGGAATTGACGGTGGGGATTAATGGAATAGTTCAATTTATCGTAAACTGATGATAGTAAGTAATGATTAGCTGATTATTGAGTGAAATTAGGGCTAAGACGTAACAGTAATCATTAGTATACCCCAGTTCATACAAAAATATACCTAAGAGTAGGTTAGCCTAACGATTCACAGTGTGACTGGTTGGGAATTATTTTACAAAGTTCTCTAAACGAGTCACAGTGTGACAGGTTACACTGTGACTCGTTGGGAACAAAGGCGCTCAATAGAAGAACTTAATCTATGTGTGTGTGATCTTTATGCTTACAGCGTTGCATAAGTAGTGACACACATACTGCAAATTGGCGACACCGGTATGGGATTGATTCGGCAGCCACAGTCCTTATTTCTATGATCTGAGATATATACGTGCCTACAGCCTCGGTCTTGTGATATTAATTGAGCAAGGATGAAGTTTCGTGTCAGAAATGTTAGCAGTTTTTAACACATTATTTTGTTGGTTCCTCAAATAGGCCAAAGATTAATGGAAAGTGCTTTGTTTCAAAGATGACATATAATATTATCATAATTGTAGGTATATCAGAAATCCGAGCAGGTATAGCTCTTCGTTTTTTCTTAGGGCTCCTCTCCTACCCATAAACCAGACACATTGTTGAGACTATTCATCTTTAGCTATTTGCTTAATCGAAAAAATAAGCCTTATCCTGCATAGGCTACGGTAACCGATAACCATCAGGTGGGCCGTATGATTGATTGCCATTGCCACTTTGATGGTGTAAAAAATATAAGATCCCATACAAAAATATCAACATTAATGCCCACACAACCACATTGTCCACTTTTTTAAAAATTACATACTTACTAATCTATCTACACTATGTCATAATAATGCAAAAAGTAAAGAAAGTGATTCATTGGGCTTTCCCATGTACTCAGTAGCTCAGTGCTCAGAGTAGTCACCTGAATTGTGAAAGTTCGCGGTTTTGGTTCCTGCCCCAGGACTAAACTGTTTTAGTATATCTAGCTAGATATTTTTCTAAGTATTTTATTAATTCAGACATTCACTGTCACTCACAGACGTTGTTGATTGACGCATGAACTATTTTTTGCCCATCTGTATGTAGTGTCAGTGTCAAGCGACTCAGATTTCAATCAAGAATTCAAGACACAGTGAGACATATCGAATCAACTTGCAACGAGGGCGCTAACGTGTTCTACGATTATTCGCTCGCATACACACTTCACGTTAAGAGGGACTCTTGCCAAATCTATGTTAGTGAACTTTACATTTGGCACTAGAGAGTGTCTGCGATGTTTGTTACGTTAAAAATATGCGGCGTCACGAACGAGTCACAACGGATCGCTCTCGAACAGCCTGGCCCGAGTCCAGGGTAGAAGTGCAGCGCAATCCCCCGGTAGTTGTGATAACAGCAGCACAGAGGTGTACCTAATCATTGATACGCTTTGACATCACAATGAATGCCTGCACTACATCGCTAATCGCAAGTGCCCATATCGCCTAACTCACAAAAATACGCGATAGTGCCCTCTCGCCACTCTGTGCGAATGACGCGTTCAAGACGACGACATCGACACGTATGTAACGCTGCGATACCAAAAGCCAGATAAACGTTTGAAGTATCTAACACAATTAGGATGTCAGGCATGTAGTAGTTTTGAGATATAGTACCTATTATGATATTGGTTACATGCACACCTATATTTCGGCCAACGTCGGTCTGCGTAATCACTACCCAATAATACAGAATCACAAGCAATTATTGCTGGTAAAATGTCGAAACATTAATGTAGGTATTTTCTTTTAATACCTAAACGGACAAAAAATATTTGACCAAAATCATAGCTAATGTGAAATTAAAAAAGTGGCATCAGTATACTTAGAAGAAGGTGGCTATTCACTTTAGTTTTAAAGAGGCCCGGAATGTTCCCCACACCTTATAAGAGCAAGCATTCAACGTAGAGCAGAATCAGATCCTTGTTTACTGTAGCAAAACCCAATAAATAAAATACGGCCCTCTATAGACAAAAATATAATGAATCACGAGTCGTGGGAACAGTTGCAATAATTCAACGGGGTAACAGATGATCGTAGCTAGTGAACTGATGTCATACTCGGCCGCGTGTGCAGCATACGTAACGCTTAGTCCATGACATCACACTAACGTTTAATTTAGCATTTGCTCGAACCTTAAAATAATTATTTCGACTCGACACATTCAGAAGCGACGTTCAATTATTACAATCGCACCGTGCAAAATCGGACACAAGCAGATCTTTTGGATTGATTCCCGGTTACTTTTGGATGGAGATACTTATTACTTCAATGATATGAAAACGTTCGAACACTCTATATATAGCGGTTTTTTATGTACACAAAGCGTATTTTCATGCGATTACTTAAGTACAAGTTTATGTTGCACTTCTCTATTCTAGCTGAACCAATCTGGGAAACCTTTATCGTGTAAATTAAAACAAAGGTTAAATGTACCATACACACGCGAAGGCCAAATGCCAGAAGGAATAATTACCAACCACTGAAAAAAATACTGACGTCTACTAAGATATTATTTGAATTAGAAAGTATTTACTACAATTATTAATAAACATTGATTCAACTGTTTCAACTGCAGAAACCATTTATTGTTAGTCCAATCCAAAAGTTCTACTAGCAATAAGTTACGGAGCTCAACGGTATACCCAATTAAAATAACTTTCGGTCTCAACTAAAGGTTGGTTCGTTAACTGTTAGTTTCAACTTCAAACTGGAGAAAGTTAGAAGAACTCTGCGCACAAACACAGCAATTTGAATGAATAATTTTCAACGTATGATGTGATGGACGAAATGCATAAGGAAATACTTTCGAAAGATATCGAAACTTAAAAGGATCCGCTGGATAAATGCTTGAGACGAGAAAATCAATTCATGGCATGCCTGCATCGTATATATCTGGAGATAATTAAAAAGGTTATACTTGGGTGTCATTATTTTTTTAACTCGATAAAAAGTTAACACGAAAAAATACAAAGACCAAAAGAGCTCCGAAGAAGAACTTCCTTACTCGATACAGAAAATTGCAGCCATAATACATTTCTTTGTACTTAGTGTGTTGTCAGAAGTAGGGAGATATATTATGCGTAGAGTCAATTATCCTCTTTCTTTTTACAGAACGGGCAACGTGTCTATCTATACGGCAGCCGGTCACTTCTTTTTTATTTACAAAGCACGACTAATGACATGATGAGAAGAGTCCGTGTGCGAAGTCAGCTAGTGCAGTTTAGACACTGCTCTATACGCCGCTTTTGAAGGGGGGACTAGGTACTTGTGCAGTTCTTACGACAGAGAAACAAGTTACTAAATTTATTTTACGTGACGTTGAGCTGAAGGCAGAGAATTGATGACTCCGAAGACCGGCGCGCGTGTTCCTGAATAGAAAGGTGGGATAAGGTCAAAAAGTTCTACAGATCAGAGCACTCTCCGTGATATAGCCGATAAAAGGCGCTAATCGAGACAATGTATTGATGTCTATATCGGCAATGATATACGAACAACACGACGCTGCAATCTGTCCAGTGCATCGAGGAGGTACTTGGCGGAGCCTTCTCACAAGTGCGAGCAATATTTCCCGCAAGATAAATAATTCGTCGGGCGTGAAAATTCGACGCAACTTGTTCAGCCCCCTTATTCTCAACTGTCGGAAATAATTCGAATTTCGGAAACTCTATACCTGTCACTTTTTATCGCGCGGCGTCAAAGCGAGACGGCATGTGACTTTTCGAATCGAATCCGTGATCCGACAGTTGAGAATAAGGGGGCAGGACACCGAGCTCTCGTGAGGCTGTTTTGATTACGGTTTCTGTGTAGTAACTATCCTGGAATTCAGAACGCAACATATCTCTATACCGAGCAAGTTTAAGGAGTCCTGTGCTTAACGAGTTGTGCCCTGAAGAGAGTAAGTAAATGGAAAAGGAACTCTGGGGTTGCGGTGAATCGATATCGTAGTATGTGCGCGGTTGTGTGTGTGTCGTATGTTATACGATAGGACGCATTTTTCAGGGTTGTCACGAGCAGGTGTGACAATATTTTTATAATTAATCGGAAAATAAAAGTGGTTTGAAAAGCATCAACTTTTCAGAGGTAACAAGGAACACAACCACCCTTAAATTTTATTTCGAGCTATTGTAACACACTGTATAAGTCATGTAACTAAAGCGTATAAAATGTGCATGTTGTAGGTATTGTGTGTACATGAATAAATAAAAAAGAAATGTTCATTCCACAAAAGGCTTCACTGGTCTAATTTGATTGTACAGGCTGTATACAAAACGGAGTACAAAGGAGATGTTTCATTTTTGGCTATGAACCTGTACAGTACCTACATTAAAAAATTACAAAAAATTATTGAAACCACTACAAATTATTTTGCGTGATATTATCGGCCGTAAAGCCACGTACAAAAATATTTTAAAACATCCATAAAAAAAACAAATATGCCAATATAGGAGGCCATATTAAGACATAATCTCTATATTCTGTGGCCATATTTTTAACACGTTCGGAAAAACGTTCGTTTTAGTCTAGGTATATGGAATTATGATGGACTCAGTAGTCTGATAGACAGATCAATAAAGTTTTTTGCTTTCTTCTGTATATTTTGAGTAGTATTAGTATAGAAGTTTGATGTTATAGTGTTGCCATTATATTGATAATTAAAAAAACTCTTACTTATTATCAGAAAGCATTTTGTTAGGGAGAACAACAAAAAAATTAATTGAAAAATAATGTTTTATTTCCATTTCCCTAATTTAAAAACACTGTGCATAGTCATAGCCGGGACTCCATCTCCTGAAACATCTCCTTTGACAAATGTTTCTCAAACAAATAAATGCAAAACAAAAATCATAATTTAATAAGTAGTTAATTAAGAAAATAATTACTTTTGGAATTTATAATGTAAAGATATTTACTTAGGTTAGGTATTTGAATTTAATTATATTTTTTATTTAATACCCAGATATCGATTGTAACGCCAAAGACCAAAGTTTCATCCGCGATGGGATTAACAGTTTCATAGTGAATCGCATGTGGATTTGGCTTACTGGGGAAACCACGATAAAAAAAAGCACCGTTTACTCTACCTCAAGGTGGTGTGGAAATGAGGTTATTGGCCAAAAGGCGTATTGAACTGCTTTGCGTCAGTACTACGCCAAAAGTATTGAATTTACGGAAAAAAGGTTTTTACCTTAATTAGACGATTGAAAGACAATTTCTTACGTAGGTGTAGAATGTGTATTGCTGTTGGAGGTGGCCACTTCGAAAATTTTAAGAACAAATATTTTTTTCACATTATCATTTATGTTTTATTAACAATACCACTTCTTACTTAAAACTTTTCTTACCAAACCTCTGAAGCTATTTGTTGATTAGTTTTCAGTATTCTCTATCAATAATTAACCTTATAAATGATAAACTGGCCAAAAAAATTGTTTAAATCAAATTAGCCTTTCATAAGAATTTTCCACGTCGCTGTCTTTGAAGCCCGATTTTAGCAAAATTAGCCTTCTTAAGTACTAATCTTTTTTAATGATTATGAAAGCTGAGAGTATGGCGCACTATTAAGGGCTACGTATAGGAACCATGAAGTCACCTGTTTAGATTTTTAATTTAAAGTTGATTTATGTCATAATTCATCATCATCATCATCATATCAGCCGAGAGACGCCCACTGCTGGGCATAGGCCTCCCCCAAGGATCTCCAAACCGATCGGTCCTGCGCTGCCCTCATCCAACGGCTTCCCACGTCTCTTACCAGATCATCGGTCCACCTTGTGGGGGGCCTACCAACGCTGCGTCTTCCGGTACGCGGCCGCCATTCGAGGACCTTTCTGCCCCAACGGCCGTCAGTCCTCCTCGCAATGTGACCTGCCCACTGCCACTTGAGACTCGCAATTCTTTGGGCTATGCTTGGTGTTTTTGGGCTATGTCAGAAACACCAAGCATAGCCCTCTCCATTGCTCTTTGGTGACTTTGAGCCTTTGTATAAGGCCCATCGTAAGCGGCCACGTCTCGGTTCCGTATGTCATCACTGGCAACAGAATTAAACACATTCATCTTGAGACACTGCGGTAGTTGTGCCGAGAATATGCTGCATAGCTTCCCGATCGCTGCCCAGCCGAGTTGGATCCGTCGATTGACCTCTTTCTGGAAGTTGGACCTACCAAATTGGACTATTTGTCCCAGGTAAATGTATTTGTCAACAACTTCCAGTGTAGAGCTTCCAACCTTCACAGGAGTGGGTACGACATGGGAATTCGACATAATCTTCGTCTTATCCATGTTCATTTTAAGACCCACTTGTTGGGAGACTCTACAGAGGTCATCGAGCATTGTGCCCAAGTCTTCCAGGTTTTTAGCCATGACATGACTACGATATCATCAGCAAAACGAAGGTGAGTCATGTACTCGCCGTTTATGTTGATGCCAAGTCCCCTCCAGTCCAAAAGCTTAAAAACATCCTCCAACGCGGCAGTGAACAGTTTCAGAGATATAACATCGCCCTGTCTCACACCCCGCCGAAGTCGTATTGGTTGCGAGTTTTGGTCCTGGAGGCGGACTGACATAGTGGCGTTTTCGTACAGTGACTGCAGCACTTCGATGTACCGATAGTCTATTTGGCATCTCTGGAGCGACTGAAGCACGGCCCAGGTCTCGACAGAATCAAAGGCTTTCTCATAGTCCACAAACGCTAAGCATAATGGCAGGTTGTACTCTTCGGTCTTCTGTATAACCTGCCGCAGCGTATGTATGTGGTCTATGGTACTAAAGCCTTTTCGGAAACCGGCTTGTTCGGGAGGCTGGAAGTCGTCAAAGCTGCGTGCGAGACGATTCGTAATAACCCTCGAAAACAACTTGTAAACATGACTCAGGAGCGTGATGGGTCTGTAGTTCTTCAATAGAGTCTTGTCACCCTTTTTAAAGAAGAGTGCCACCGCGCCCCTGTGCCATGCCTTTGGCGTTTTACTCTTGAGCATTATGGAGTTAAATAGCCTCTGAAGAGCTTTTAAGGACAGGTCGTCCACCTGCTTTCAAAAGCTCGGCTGTAACTCCTTCGTCGCCCGGCGCCATGTCATTCTTAAGTTCTTTGAGAGCTACACAAATCTCATACAGGCTGACGTCCGGGATATCTTCCGTGTAATGTCGGGTTAATTTGGCTCTTAGATCGATGGCCTTACTGACAGGTGTGCGTGATGTCGCGTAAAGCTGTCCATAGAAGTTTTCAATCTCGGCCAAGAGTTCAGGTCGGGATGTAACGAATCTGCCATCCTCCGTTTTCAGCTTCGTCAGCAAACTCTGTCCTATCGACAGATCTCGGGCGAACACTTTGGAGCCTTTGTTCCGCTCGATTGCCTCTCTAACACATTCTGCATTAAAGAGGCGTATGTTGCGGGTCAATGACTTGGAGATCTGTTTGTTGAGCTGCCGACGAGCGTCTTCGGAAGACTGCAGTGCACGTCTTTCCTTCATGAGCTTTAAAGTTGGCGCAGAGATTTTTTTACCTCTTTTGTTACGGCTGGGTTTGAAGAGCCCTGAACCCGCCGTAAGAACAGATTCCACAAGCCTGTCGTTGTACGGGTCCACATCTGTGCAGTCCTCCAGGCAATTGAAGCGATTTTGCAGTTCGAGCTGAAAGAGTTCGGGGTTTTGGATCTGGATAGCTGCAGGGCGGAGCGTAGACTTCATCAGTCGATACCTATCGGATTTCACATTGAGAATCAATGTGCCTCGTACCATTCGGTGATCACTCCCCGTGTTAAACGAACTGATCACTGAGACATCATTGAATATCCGAGTCTTAGTCGACATGATGAAGTCGATCTCATTTTTCGTTGCGCCATCCGGACTTTTCCAGGTACATTTTCGATGCGGCCGTTTTTTGAAGAAGGAGTTCATCATAAAGAGTCTCTCCCTCTCCATATAATCGGCCAGCATTTGACCTCTAAAGTTCCGTTTTCCAGCTCCAAATTGCCCCACTTTCAACTCATCATCGCCACGTTTGCCTAGCCTTGCGTTGATGTCTCCCATGACAACGGTGTAGTGAGTTTTGGAAGTATGTATTGCCCGAGAGATATCCTCATAAATTACTTCTACTTCTTCGTCGTGGTGAGTCGAGGACGGGGCGTATACCTGTATGGGCGTATACCTTCAACGAATACCGTTTGGTGACCACCACCCTATTCGACACACTTCCGATTTGTACAACGTAGTTCACGAGAGACTTGTGGACAATAAACCCGACACCACCTTGGGACAGATCTTCGCCCTCCCGGAAATAGAGCATGTTGCCGGATTTCAGGACCATCGTGTCTTCGCCCTCTCGTCGGACTTCAGATAGTCCGACTATACTCCAGCGAATCCTGCTCAATTCTTCCTCTAGTTCCAGCAGCTTCTACTCGGTCCGCAATGTCCGTGTGTTATAAGTTGCCAGGGCCAAGGTCGTCTGACGGAATGTCTTCCCCACCCGGGGATTCTTGGCACCCCTGGTCCCGGCGCCAACGTCCGTCACCGCCGGCGCGGCCTCCGGTACCGCCGGGCACTTGGCGCCTTGTGTAGTTTTGTGAGTTCATAATTGGGGGGTTGTGGGCCGTCTCCCACAACGCTGGCCCAGTGTGGGTTGGTGGGGAGCGCCAGAGCCTCGTCTGTTGAACAGCAGGGTGCACCACGTGCAGATGGATGGTTGGCTTGGATCCCGTGAGGTGTTATCCGGGACCTCTTACACCCCAAGTCATAATTCACCGAACGTAAGTTTTTCACTTTGGATCAACATTTTCACAACTTTCATCAAAGTTACATAGCTAAATTATTGTATGCATAAAAGTACAACCCATTAGCATTCAGTAGCAAAAAAAATACGAAAAGTCTTTTACTTTTTTTAGAAAATTTTTAAGCTGTTTAGGTCGAAAATTCCCGAAAAATCAGAAAAAAATTCATAGCTCGAAAACTATCAAAAATCGCGAAACATACATGGGGGTGATTCGGATACCCTACGATACGAGGGACCTAAATTTTTTTTTTGGACGTCAATGTTCCGGCCATCCTGTATTATCGCTGAATAGATATTACCAATATTTTTACTTTGTTGAGGCAAAAAATTAACTGTCGACCGTTTATGTTTTTTAAATACCAAATATAATATTGTTCACTCCAAACAGAAGTTACTTGTTTATTGCTTTATGGATTTAATTAAAATATGATAAAGTATTAAATAAATATTTCATTCTCAATTACTGCAACTTTCACCGGCGTACGATTCGTCGACAGAACGTTTCTTCATCGGGCAGTTTACCGACAGAATCTTTCACCTAAGAACGATTCGCCGACAGACGTACGTAGGCGGAAGTCGGGTAAAAAAAAGAAAAAAAGTAACCACGAAATGTAAGGCGATCGCTGTGTGTTCCGCGGACAGCTCGTATGCGTCTGTCGGCGAATCGTTCTTAGGTGAAAGATTCTGTCGGTAAACTGGCCAATGGCGAAACGTTCTGGCCAGGAATTGTAATTGACGAATATTTATTTTGGAACTAGCTGTGCTCGCGACTTCGTTCGCGTGGATGTCGGAAAATAACAACAGTAGGGTAGGTTACATGATTTTACTTGAATTAAAATTTAAATCATGTTTATAAAACTCCTTCGCAAATAATGCATTAATCGCCCCGCCCGCGCCAGCCCGTCTTGGAAATCATAAATGCGTGCATTCTATTTGTGTCATTATTTTGTTGCGGAGTTATTTTAAAACAATGATATTTTTAAAAATATTCATTGAAATCAAATGTTGTCAAGAACAATTTTGTTTACAATTAAATACTTAAGGTCAATAATATATTTATTTTGATAAGGAATAATTTCACGTTTACAAAAACACCTTCGCAGAAAATGCATTATTTTAGAACAAATTTGATTACTAACAAATAGTTATAGTGAGTCAATTTCAAAAGATAGACATATGTTTTCGCGGATTTTTTTTAATACTTTTAAAGGAGAACAATTCCTGCATACATCATTTTTGCGTAACTTCAACCGTTTACGCAGCGCACGCAACGAAAGCTCTGAAAAGAAATATTTTTCCGCCGTTTTTGCAACTTTTTTCATTGATGCTCATCTGCTATTAGTCGTAGCATGATGTTATATTGCCTATATAATACCTCGATAAATGGACTATCCAACACAAAAAGATTTTTTCAATTTCAATCAGTAGTTCCTGAGATTAGCGCGTTCAACCAAACAAATAAACAAACTCTTCAGCTTTATAATATTAGTATAGATTTTAATATAGATTTAAAAGGTTTACTTTAGGGACCTCGGTATAAAATCGGTTTAATTTATATGGAGTTTCTTTATTTTACTTGTTAGTCTTAGGGTATATAAATTATTTTGGTGAGCACTTAAAATATACCCATTTGTTAATTGCATATCGTATATGCCTTTACTACGTAAAAAAAAAAAGAATAAATTCAAGATCCGGCTTATCAGAATAGCATAATTAAAAAATAATAATATGGGTACTAAAAAGCCCTACAAATAAATCAAATCCTTTTATTGCCTTTTTATTCTTGAGGTCTTTAGGTTCAAAGGTTTAATGTGATGTCATGAAAATAAAATAAAGAAGGTTAAATAATATTATTGCACACTATAATAAAAAGTAGGTATGTACTTATAAACATCTAACTAACGTATCAATTACAAAGTAAGTTATAATAGGTTGGGGAAACATATTCTTCGCATTTTTTAAGAAAATTCAAAACATTTTTTAATATAGTTTATTTACATTTAACTAAAGTATGTACGTACCAATTTTTTCGATAACTTTTTGCCATCTTGTAGGTAGGGACATGATCCCATTGCTATAGAAATTTTGGGGCTTCTGATCAAAATACCGCGACAAGTGGTTTTGGCAGCCCTCTCGTGATGTTAACCTGACACTGCCTAGAGAATTCTGAAGAGAGCGAAACAGGTAGAAATCTGAAGGTGCAAGGTCAGGACTATACGGCGGATGCATTAACACCTCCCAGCCAAACTCTCTTATTTTTGCTGAGTGGCTAAAAATATGTGAAGTCTAGCGTTATCATTTTGCCTCTACAATTGCGTCGAGACATTGCGTCGCTTAGCGCCTTTTATCGGCTTTATCACGGAAAGTGCTCTGAAGAGCTTTTCGACCTTATCCCTCCTTCCCCCTTTCTGCTCAGGAGCACGCGTGCTGGTCTTCGGAGTCATCCATTTACTGTCTCCACCTCAACATCACGCACAAAGAAATTAAGTTCTTCGTTTCTTTGTCGTACTTCCAGAACTTGGAATTCTTTGCCAGCGCATGTGTTTCCTCCTTCCTATAACATGGGGTCCTTCAAGAGAGGCGTGAAAAAGCACCTTTTGGGCCGGCAAGGTGGAGGCAGCTAGTGCATTGTCCGTTTCTGCACTAGCTGTCTTCGCATATGGACTCTCCTTACCGCTTCACATCAGGTGGTGCTGGGTCAATTGCCGTGCTTTGTATAAAAAAAAAATCATGATGAAAAACCACACCCCTTCTGTTGATTAATTCCGGCCGCTTTCTCTCAACTTCTTGCTTTAATCTCATCAGTTGTTCGCAGTAGAGTTCAGAATCGATGGTCCTGCCTGGTGGTAACAGCTCATAATGAACAGTGCCCTTCCAATCCCACCACACACACAGCATCACCTTGTTGCGAGTTAACCCGGGTTTCGCCACAGTCTGTGAAGCCTGACTGGCCTTTGACCACGACCTTTTTCGCACGTTCTTGTCGTACGTGATCCACTTTTCATCACCAGTTATCAGCTTCTTCAAAAATGGTTCGGTTTCATTACGTCGTAATAAAGAATCACAAATGAGTACACGGTTCATTAGGTTTCTTTCAGTGAGCTCGTGGGGTACCCAAATATCGAGCTTTTTTGTGTACCCGTTTTTTTTTAAATGCGCCATAGCTGTTTTGTGGTCAATTTCCAGTTTTTCAGCTACGTCATAACTACTGATATGCCGATCTTGCTCCAGTTTTTCAAAAATGGCATCAATTTTATCCGTAATAGGGCGACCAGAGCGACGTGCATCTTTTACATCAAAATTTCTGGATTGAAAACGCTTAAACCAAATTTGTGCTACTCTCACAGACACTGCACTAGGTCCATAAACATATTTTTTTTCGCGGCTTGCGTTGCATTTTTACCTTTTTTGAAGTAAAATTTTAAAATGTTTCGAATTTCTTCATTAGAATCACTCATCTTGACAGTACGAAAAACAAATGAAAAACACACATTTTCCTAATTTGAATTTAGAACTATCTTTTTTAAAATCTAAATTTTTAATGATACCAAAACCAGCCAGATACAAAAAGTACAGCCAAAGAGATTTTATCATAAGTTCATACATACTATAATGCGAAAAGACTTTTTCCCCAACCTAATATAATAAAGATGTAGATTCGTAGTTCCGAAGTGAGTGAATACAGCAATGCGCGTTTGTTTATAAACTTTATTGCGGTAACATGATGGCAAAATATGTGGTTAGACCACTACTACACATGTGTGCTGGCACTAGCCATGCCCTGCAGCGTACGCTCAGACATAACAATGTTTTCTTCACTTGTCCGTCTTTTATACTCGTTCTGCCTCTGACAAAGCGTGTATGACACATGTCCATCATGTATGTTATTCAGAAAATAAATTATAGTTGGTCAATCTATGATTGCAACAAGCCACATACACCAAGTCAACACATTAAAAAATACCGCTGTAGTTTCTTTCCCCTGCTAATATTTTGCCGTCAGGTTAAGTGGTTAATAACCCTGCCTGTCCACTAAACTAGAAGTCACGGGTTGGAATCCTGGTGTGGGCAGGTGTTTGTATGATGAGTAGGAGCAATTTGTTCATTAGCCATAGATGTTTGTGTCTTATTAAGATTTCTAAAATTTAGGTACACGTATTATTTTTTATCTTTATCTGTTATCTAGTCTACTTAGTATACACAAAACAAGCTCTCGATGATACTTAATTTGAGTTACGTGTGTGTAAAAAATACATTTAAACTACTATTGAATTATACTTATTATTAAAATTAATCATCTTGTAAAATATAATATTAATTATCTTAATAAGGAGTAGGTACCTAGATTAATATCTCTTAAAAGGAGTCAATAGTTAGTTATATGACTTTATGAATCATAAAATAAACGAAGAACATAAATGCGAGTGAGCACTCTTATTGACTTTATATCTTCAATAATTATCGATATTTTTTGATTTCGTTTTTCTTGTGTAAGTATAAAAATGTATAAATGTATTGAAATGAATTAATTCAATATTTGATTGATTTTTACATAAAGATATAAAAATCACTAACTTTTTAGTTTCGACTCACGTCGTGCTTGTTTTCGGAACGCGCTAATCTCGCGTCTGACAGGTATGAATCGCATAGCAGGGGCGCGTTCCGAGCCTACACTCCAAACACTCCGAGTTGTTTTTTGTCTTGCTATAAGGTGTGGAACGACTCAAGTTGTTTAATAACCTCAATTTTTGACAAGGACTTCCATTATTATCTAAAGGCTTCCATTCCGCATTAAATTATCTGTATTAAGTCTGTATTTAAACTTTTATTCACTTTTATTGAGAGTAAACTAAAAATAAAAAGTGCCTTTTCTGAGATTCGACATACCCCATCTCATTTGACGGATGTTATGACGTTTTAAACGTCAGAGTGTTTTTTAACCATCAAAATTGATCGCCAAAAAGTTGCAACTCTCCGAGGCTCTGAACGGGTTAGTTGTGACAGCCAAACGTCATGCCCAAAGGTACGGTAAAAAGTTGTAGGCTTGGAACGAGCCCCAGCTTTACGATTCCGGTATGTCAGCAGCCTTGAATTCGTGGCTGTCGGCAGCGCTGTCATACCTTTTGGCGTTTGTTTGACAACCATTTGACAACCGTTGGTGACACTAGCGTTCCGACGACGAGCACGACGTAAGCCGGTTGTTTATTTTTTATAATTGTGTAAAAGTCGAAAAATTTTGAATTAAGTCATTGTGATATATTGAAACACAAGAAAAACTAAATTGATAAATATCGATTATACTTCAAGTCGTATATCCTTTACAAAATTATTTTTTTTTACCCCCGCCGTAAATCATCTATCTAACACCATCTCATTAAGACTATTCATAAGAGCCCAAACACGCTATATCTGCTGTTTCTGAAGAATTAACTATTTCGCAGACTTTTTGATGGTATAAGATCAGCTCAAAGTTAGTATGTCATGGGAATGTCACCGAAGTGACAGTACACCAAATTTGAAATTAATCAGATATGTAAAAGTTAGTTAAATTCTATTATCATGTAGAAAATGAGCTGATAGTCATTAAACGCCTGAACTGATCTTCATAAATTATAGCTAAGAACCATCGTAGTCACACCAGCTTTCAAAAAAAGAAAAACCGAATCAAAATCGGTCCATTCGTTTAGGCGCTACGAATGCTGCAGACTAGTAACAAATCCTCGACCTATAATACCAGTGCTACTAAAACTAAAATACAATGTAATTACTGGGCATGGAAGGCATTTCATCTTATGCCTCAGGATAACAACGAATCTACAATATCAAGTGATTTTCCCTTGTTATTGCAGCGGCGGTAACCGCTTACCATCAGGTGGGCCGTCAGCTTGTTTGTCATCGAGTAGTATAAAAAAAAAACATTTTTTAAATAAGCGAGGCTATAACTGAATATAGGCTATATAAAAATAAAACTGGTTACTTATTGGTGCATCAAGAATCGATATTATAAAAATAGATGTCTTAAAAAAAACATAGTGTTAAATTCTCAGTAAAGAGGCGAGAAGCTATCACCAACAAAAATAGTTTGTAAATAAAACAACATTTAGGTAAGTATCATCGTTTAAAATTACACCTGGACATCAAAAGTAGGTAGTATAATAGTCAAAAAATTTAGAGATATGTGGAGTTAACTGAGAGGGCTAAATAAATTGCAACATTATATAAGCTACCTTTCACCATATAATAACTGAATCATAACTTTCCTTCTTCTATATAATTTATTTAATATAGGTATTTTAAATTATCACCAATCTTGATTAAGTAAATACAACGTAAAATGACTTTTTAATATTCTATAATAAATATAGCTATGACAGTCGGTCTTGTAGACAGTAACAGCGAAATTTAAAATATGTACTTCGAGAATAACTAACTAATAAGTGCCTACTTTATACTCGATTTTAACTTTGCAGTAAGTTAGTATCAGCACGGTAATGTTAAGCATTACTATGGTAATACATACCTACACTAACGGTACATACCAGATTCGTTTCTTTTTTGTTTTGTAGCTATTTACGGAGCCCGATGACATTAAAGACATGCTATCTACTTCCAATTATTTATAGGTAAGACATTTTCTATCACACAGAACTAAGAGTTCCACTTATACATTGATTTATTCATTTTGTATTTAATATTGACTTTGGTATTGTATTGAGCACTCTGGTTTTGAATACGAAAACAAAGCAACTTTAGTCATTACGATAAATGAATTGCTCTAATAGACAGTTCGGATTCAGTAAAGGAAAAATACTACAGACGCGGGATGTGTGCTTAGGAAACACATATTTGATGCTTGGGAAAATCGGCAGGATAATCTAGGAATATTCTGTGACTTTTTCAAGGCGTTCGACTGTGTTGATTGATCATCAAACATTATTGAGTCAATTAAAGCATCATGGTGTATCAATAAACTCATTAAAGGTTTTTGAAGCCTGCTTGACCAATGGAATTCAAAAAGTTATTGTAAATAAAACTGAGTCTTCAGATGCGCCTGTGCCTCAGGGATCGGTATTAAGGCCATTGCTTTTCTTAATTTATTTATATCCCTTACTTTTAAAAAAAAATGTATGAGACGGCCTTGTTTGCAGATGACAGCTCATGATTTTTTTAAGATCGAACTAAAACTGTAAATAATGCCGTTTCAAAAGTGCTACTCTGGTTTGAAAATATTGTTAAATTCAAAGAAAACTAAGTGTATTAAAGGAACTGTTTCATATCCGGCCAGGTATATGTACAGTACCTCAAAAAATCTGGAAAAATCTCCTGAATCCATGAAAATTACTAATAATTAGTTTTCATGTATAGTTTGTTTGTGATTCTGTCATGACTACTATTTTATCGGATAATCGAAATTGAGTAATGAATTTGCCGTTGATGTTGGTACCGACTCCAGTCCAGTAGTTTGAAAACGTATTCAAACGCAGCGGTAAATAGTTTCGGAGATATTAAATCTCCTTCTCTGCAGTGGTATAGGTTTCGTATACTGATTCTGTACATTGACCGACATGGTGGCGCTGTCATGTCATCTCATCACCTCGATATACCGATAGTCAATGTGGTGATCCCCTGGGTGGGTAAGGCCAAATATCTGGGTGTCACCCGCGGTGCAAATGATAATGTTTGATCTAGATCATTTGCACCTCACATCAAATCAGTCCGCCATCGAGCCTTTTTCGTGCTTGTGCGACTTCACCATCTCCTGGGGAAGCAAAGTAAAATGTGTTTTTTTGAAATAAGACGACAATTTATAAAGCTTTTGTCCGCCCCATTATGACATACGCTGGCATAGTGTTCGCCCATGCCCTAGTGAAATCTCTACATTAACATTAATCTTGTTTGATTAATTGGTTATACAAATCTGTTTCATGCGCATGGCCACCGGGTGCCCCTAGTACATGCGCAATGTTGATCTCCTTAAGGACTTCGAATTCCCAACTGTTACCTAGGTCATGAAAGACGACATCAGGCGATACTTACAAAAAACTGGAGGGGTTTTTTGTACTCTTAACTCGCTCATTAGCCTTCTACTACTCTCCTGATGTAAACGCCCCTACCCTTTTAAGTAGACCAAGAAATGTCCTTCATGACATGACCCCGACAGCCACACTTTTGTTATAACAAATACACGGCGGTGTATACACCGCAGTTGTCGAAAAAGGGTGCGAAGACCCGGTTTACACTCGGTCCAAGCCTTCAAAGGCCAGGTTTTTCGCTCCCTCGTGGCTCTAGCACCCTGGAGACTCTAAGCGTCAGCAATCATGCCTTCCCCGGAGGTGATGCCTGTCGATTAGAAATCCTCCAGAGGCGAATTCGCCCCTCAAGGCTTGATGACTCACCAAGGTTCTCGCCTCCTTGAGACCCCGGTTACGCTGTAAAGGCCATCTGCGGCCAACATCAATAGACAAGACAGTCCAAAAAAATCATTTTTAACTACAAACATTGTAACTTAATATTTGAAAAGAGTGACTATGTTGACGAAATCTTCTCGGTAATTCAACATTTGGAACCAGTGTAAATTCCGACACGACATACAGACAAATATTATGATATTGTTATTTAACATAAATTTTGGAAAAATTTACATTTAATGAAATATGTCAATAAGATTATATTTAACTATTGGTTTTCTTATGAATGTTTAATCATGCAGGTAGGACACAGTATTAGACTATACCTGCACTATCTAGGAAGAGATAACAGTCGTGTACATACTAACATGTAAAACAAACGCAAAGTACCTAGTCTACGAAATTAATGGCCACCAGTATCTACTGCCATAGTCACATTATGGTATAACGTGATTAGCAAAGTGGAAAAAAAATAGAATGCTTTGTTAATGACATAAACAGATGTAATTCTATTTTTAGATCAATCCCTATCTCAGGTTTATTACACCACAGATTTTATTTTGTGCAGTATTTTGGAAGAAATTTTGAATTTTTATAATTATAATATACAAAAGTTAAATTTATAAGACCCATTTTATTAATTAATTTATTAAATTTTCATTTCCTTCCTATTGTAATTTAAGAATTTTAAATAAATTTATATCCAAATATAATTGCAGTTAACTTTTAGGCATTTAAAAATTACCTTAACTTCTTTCTCAAATTTAATTTTCTGATTAACCTGTCAAGCCACAGATTCCAGGCACAATTGGTTTTAATTGTCATGAGCCCTCCGAGAGTATTCTGCGGCTTGACAGAGTACCTATGCCTCAAAACAAATATGTAGTTGACAGAATTCAGTCCATCTCTAGGTCAAAATTTTAATGTTAGACAACTAAAAACACATTTTTTCAAAAATACCTTTTGTATTTGGCCAAGGGAAGGTGATTTTTTTATCACATTGAAATTATTTTGAGGTTTGATTTCTGAATCCTCAGATAATGCTTATCCAAAGAACAATTTAGACTAATCTTCTATAGAATATTTCGTGAACCTGTCAAGGTTATCCCTGGTTAAATTTAAAAACTAGCTCTAAAACAAATTTTGAATAGTTTTAATATCCCTCATATTTAATGCATTGACAGTTAATATTGCATGTTTCTACTTTAGTTATTTGCTTTCATACCTTTTTATGTGAGAACTTCATTAAGTTTGTTGTTAATCTAATTTATGCAAACTTAGAAAATAATAATGAATTATTCAATCTTAGTTTATGATTAACTGAATTTCTGATTGGTGTTTATTCTTCACTTCTGATAATATCTGATACAATGAAAAAAGTAAATATACAGCTGGGTTCTATCCTGCTGATATTACTAAACCACATAGGTATGATAGTACTAAAACATAGTACAGATCTGAGCTTTTTTACCACATGTATTATTGTACTACGATGACCGGCTGGCCGAGTGGTCTGTGCCCCTTTCTATACAGGCTACTCGGTCTGGGGTCTCGGGTTCCAGTCACCGTGGGAGCAAATGTTTGTATGATGAGTACGAACATTTTTTCATGAGTCATGGATGTTAATATGTTTATTTAGTATATTTCTAATGTTTATATATATATACATATTTTTACTATTATTTCTTCATTATCTAGTATCCATAACACAAGCTCTTAATGATGCTTACTTTGGGCTAGATAATAGGTGTGAGTGTATGAATATCAATATCACATACTAATTAGATGACCTGCATTATCAAGGAAAAAATAACTTGGTATTGCAGTATTGTTGGTTTGCAGCTTCCTATTATACTGAGAAAAAGAATAATGATAAATCATAAAATAATAAATTATTCATCAATAATAATTATTATGTGATCAATGTTGTGGATCTTATGTTTTAGATAACTAACATAGCAAAAACTAAAATACATTGTAGGCCTATTTGTTAATCCAAATAAATAAAATAATGAGCTTTAATCTAGAAATTTACTTTAATTATTACAGGTGCCTGCCTACATAATAAATAAGTATTCATGTCATTATTTAATTTTCTTTGAATTCTATAGTTTCAGTGCAGAAATTTAGAAGAGACAATAATAAAAAAACGTTTGATGTGGAACAGTGCAAGGAAGTAAGATAATAAATAAATCTATTACTTACCATGATTACTGGCATCTGCGTTGATTCATATGCAGTCTTCAAAGTCATTTTCACATAAAGTCCATATTGTACACTTAAAAAACTACTTAAAAATTACTAATATTATAGGATTTAAATTTTACAGTGACACTAATAATAATTGCTAAAGCTAAACACCTAAGCCCTTAAAAATTATCACTTGGATACTTATTTTAACAATTTAAAATGTAAAAATTTATTATAAACTTTATTTAAATATCAAAACAGTGCCAATGCCTACTTTAAGGAACCATAGTCACATAAACCTGTCTTGACAAAACTGTTATAAAACGTCAAAATATCAAAATATCTCATACTTTATAATTAAAGTCGGGGAAAAACAAGCAAACGAAACAATCAGTTTAATAAAAACAAACGGCTAAACACTAAATCAGTGCTATATAATTTTTATAATACAAATTTTATTATTGTACCTACATTGCGTAAAATTCACATTTCACATTCGAAACTCGTCAAACTCACTAAAATGGATTTTAAAAGTCCTATCCTAGGTGCATGTCTTTTTAATAAAATTCAGAATTGACAAGTCTATCAAATTATGAGCCACTGCATTTTGTACAATTTTACGCCATATTTGCGGAGTAAATGTGTTGCCAATTTAAAATTATTAGACTTTTAGTAGTATTTCATACAACTTATTAAAAATAAAAATTTGAATATTATATACCTACTTTGCTGAAATAATAATAATAGGAGCAAATTTTAAGCATAAAATTAATAATAGTCCTAAACAAATGAAGTCGTGTGTAAAGAAAGAAAGAAAGAAATTTTGCACAAGCACAACACATCACAATCACATAGGTATGTACAGGCGACAGCACATCAAGCGTAACAGTTTGACCTTGAGACCACCCTTACTTTCTAGGTAATGGAGGCGGTCTTCATAGTGCAACTGTTACACTTGATGCGCTGTCGTCTGTACAATACATTACAATGTGAAACAGTCGGTGCAAGGTCAATAGCCCGACAGTGACCACAGATTAGAAAGAGTACAGTGACTACTGTGTATAGCAAGAAGGTAAACAAATATATAGTTATTTATCGTCTACTTTTCACATTGAAAAGCCGAAGATGCGTCCTGCAACACCTCCTGAACGCTTCCTTCGTGTTGAGGTCACGCATTGGCGGCGGTATGTCATTCTAACACCAAAAGGAAGCTAATCTGAAAGAGCCACGAAAGGCCGCAGTACAATGTTTAGGAATTGAGAATAATTATGTTAGTACAAACTCTTTTTGATGATTATGGAATTTCTGGGCCCAAGCAAGTTTGTCGAATAGCTACTGAGGCTTCCCTGTATGAATGTAGCCAAACAAAAGGGACGCAGGTTTAGTTTCCTTCGAGACTCTATTCTGAGTATATCCGCATTATTATGAAAAGGAGTAACGTATGACCGAGGTGGAATACGGATGTAGAAGCGGGCACAGGCTTTTTCACTCGTTGGACAAGTTTTATTATTCTTGATAATAGGCATGGACCATAAAGTGTATCACAGTAATGAAGTTTCTATTGGGTTAGTGACTCGCTTATTTTGATTCTTAGGTTTTCTGATAAGTAGGGTCGTATTTTGTTCAATAGCTTTAGCCAGTAGAGACAAAATTGCGCGCACATTCCACAATATTAGCTTCAAAATTAAGGTAGCTGCTGGCTCCCGATTTATAGAGACGTCAAATGAAGAGCCAGTGATTCTGGGCTTGGACTTAATGGGATTGAAGACAAGACAGTTCATGATGCACCAAGAAGATATAAGTGCTAGGTAAGCCTAATTCAGCCCGCGGGATTATTTTTAAGTGGAATTAGTTGACCATGAAGGGAATTAGTCTAGACTCTAGTGTGTACTCAGATCATTTTATTTCTATGATCTGATAGTGTGTACGATCGCGGTTGACATTGTGTGCAGTAAAGGCTAATTTGCTAAGTCTAGATTTATTGTTCTGAGGTCTAGATACTTATTACTTTTTAATATTTGTAAAGCATCTATTAACTATGACTTTTTTATTGATCAAACTCATTTCTTAATTCAAAAATTGACACATTAAAATGAAGTGTTTTCGTTTTTAAACCATATCATATTTTTTTGTCGTGCGTCTTTTGGCCAAGCGGAAAGACGCGCATCGGTATTGGGCAGATTGGGCTAAACTATAGGGATGCAGTACAGCTGTACACGGCAAGAGCAAACGTCAAAGTAGCACAGTAGATTGCCTAACCATACCAATGTACACAGCATCGGTAGATTAGATTACTAACTAAAACTGGTAAAGTACTCGAAAATGGTAGAGGACTAGCCAGTTCACTCAAGTGCTGCACACATAATAAGGGTGCTGTTCACGAGTGGAGTAAATAGCATAGTAGCATGGTAGAGTACTAACTATTCCAATGTAGAGAGAATTGGTAGAGAAGAGTACTAAATAAAACTGGTACATTGCTCAAAAATATTAAAGTAGTAGCTTGTCCACTTAATTAGTGGCTTGTGTCAAAAAAAATGGAGTGTTTGGCGGGATTTCCTAGTGTCAGTCAAGATTTTCAATACAATAATTAAAAATTGTGTCTGAGCGTAGTTTGTGTGATAAATTGGTGTAGTTTTATGAACCAATATATTATATTATCTATGTTATGAACTAAGTATTTGTGTTAAATTGACGCCAGTTGACGCAACTAAAATATTATAGGTAGACTCTGGCCAGTGAATCGTGTCACTGAGAAAGAGCGGCAATTTAAAAAAATCTTTAGCTGTAAACACTTATTTCGCAAGGAATAAATAGTCTTGATACTTCGTTTTTTAAGTATGTAATAGTTTATTTAAATGGATGCCTACCTTATTAAATACATAATATTCTAATTACTATAGTTTTGTTTTGATTGACCCATCCTGGGATAGGCCATGGCAACAGTTGCATTGTTTCCGTAATCGAAACCAGAGTGTTCAAACCACTAGGCCACCGAGCTCCCTCACGAGTATGATTTAAAGTTATTAGGGTTTTAAAAACCGTCGGGTATCAGATATTCTGCCACAATGACGCCGAGTAAAACCTATTTTAGCTTTAAACATTTTATACATGGTGAAACGCGCGTGCATTAGGAATGTTCTATTTTTAAAAAAAGAATTCAATAATAAAAACAACAAAACATTTATAATTTTAATACTCTTTTAGATGTTCTAATGGTTAGTAAAACACAAGGTAGAGAAAATTCTACATTTGGAGGAAATACGTCCGCTACAGGCTAGTTTATTGTTTTCAGGGCGTTATGGCTTGATACTTTTCTGTTTTCTGCCCACATCACCTACCTAATAAATCCAATATTTCACAATATTCATGTTTATATTGGTTATTTTCAGAAAGTGTATATGAGGAATTAAAACTCAAAATATTAATTCACTTAAAACTTAGAGATGCCCGAAATGTTGCATGCAAGATCTGAAGAAGGTTTTCTGCCTGGTGCTTTATTAGTTTTCAGTGCAAAATCCAAATCAGCTGATAACCATGGTGACATGAATGCATAAAACTTCTTGAAATGGATAAGGGAATATCTACCTATCCTAACAAAGCCATGTGTAATTTTTATGTATAATGCAATGCAAGTTACCATGTGAAACTAACAAACAAACCTCCCACAATGTCTAATAGCAAAGGTGATATTCGGAAATGGTTAGAAAATAATGTAACAAGAGTACCCATACAAATGTTATTGTGCTTTGTTCATGACAACAGATGTATTTAGAATCGGACTTTGATTATGATCATCCTGAACAACTTATTAAATACGCCTTTTTTCAAATTTTATTTTATACCCGCCCATTACTTTTTATCCTCTTTTTTTCCCTGTTTTGATAGTCAGCCTGTAAGCGTCTATAATGACTAGTAGTAAGCAAATAGCTGGTAATTCATTACAATTAGGTATGTTGTAAGTAGAGCCTTTAAGAAAGTGAAGTAAGTAAATAATGTTTACTTACTTCACTTTCTTAAAGGCTCTTAATCGCTCTCTTTTAATTTAAAAAATTGAGATTCAAAATTAAGATTTGTGTTAAGTAGTATAGATTTTAGTCTATTATTGATGTTAACAAATTAAAGTGAAAGATATTATTTTTATAATTTATTTATTTTTAAACTATCGTCGGCCTATACCCAGTAGTGGGCATCTGTCAGCTGATATGATGATGATAAAATTTACGTGAAGTTCAATATCACAATTTTTTTTTCTTTTTACATAGAGAATAGGCAAGTGGAATAGTATTTGAAGTTCTATTTAGCACTAAATCATACAACAATTCGAATATTTTAAGGCAAGCTAATTAATAAGCTGGTATAAAAACTGTTTAATGTAGTGATAGCTTGCCTACCTACAGCCATACTTGGTCTATCATATGGTGTAACTCATTAATGCTCATCAAATCTATTTTATCTATACCAAGGATGATATATCCATGAATTATACCCATGATATATTAAGTCTACTCAAGTTAATGAAACAGATTATTGCGTAAGCATATATCACCTTGTGTTTTAAGAACCATTCGAACATCTAAAAGAGTATTAAAATTATAAATATTTTGTTGTTTTTATTATTGAATTATTTAAAAAAAAATAGAACATTCCTAATGCACGCGCGTTTCACCATGTATAAAATGTTTAAAGCTAAAATAGGTTTTACTCGGCGTCATTGTGGCAGAGTATCTGATACCCGACAGTTTTTAAAACCCTAATAACTTTAAATTATACTCGTGGCCTAGTGGTTTGAAGTTGAACACTCTGGTTTCGATTCCGGAAACAATGCAACTATCCCCATGGCCTATCCCAGAATGGGTAAATCAAAACAAAACTATAGTAATTAGAATATTATGTATTTAATAAGGTTGGCATCCATTTAAATAAATTATTACATACTTAAAAAACGAAGTATCACGACTATTTATTCCTTGCGAAATAAGTGTTTACAGCTAAAGATTTTTTTAAATTGCCGCTCTTTCTCAGTGACACGATTCACTGGCCAGAGTCTAACACCAGCATTTCAATGCAATAAATGAAAAAATAAAGAAATACTAAAGACATGGCTGTATGGGCATTTATTAAGCAATAAAATAAGAAATACTGTAGACATGGCTGTATGGGCAATAGTTTCCTTTGCCTTCCCTTTAAAGGAAGAGTGAACCAAAAAAAAATGTCAGGAGTGTTTGGCGCGTTTTCGTGCTGTCAGTCAAGATTTTTATTACAATATTTAAAAATTGTGTCGGAGCGAACTCTGTGTTATAAAAGTGGCGTAGTTTTATAAAACAAGAGTTTGTGTTGACGTGCAACTTAAAGATTATTCGAATAAAAGTGATTATAGTGTGAAATACGATGAGATTTTTTTTGTGGTTATCCACCTCATCAAGTAGCACATAAAGTGACTGTCATCAATATTTCGTGTCAAATACTCCCAAGAAGCATTGAAATGTGTTACGCCAGCATTTTAATGCAATAAATAAAGAAATACTTAAGACATGGCTGTATAGGCATTAGCTCCCTTTGCCTTTCCTTTATAGGGCGAATTAACAAAAAAAAGTCATAGTGTTTGGTGGGTTTTAATCTCAGAACACTAACTAAAACAAATGATAAAATGAATAGACACTGAAGACATGGCGGTATAGTCATTATTAACCTTAGCCTTTCCAATACAGGCAGAACGATTAAAAAAAAAAAAGAAAAAAAGTCAGCTGTCAATCAAAAAAGCAAGCTTAATATCACGTCATGTCATTTTTTTTTATAAAACTACATTTTACAAATTAAACGAGACGTGTTTGCAGTTTTGCACATTATTTGAATTTAGTTATTTTCATTTATTACTAAATTAATGATTTAATTTTTATTTATTTATACATCATGAATTTGGGTAAGCTCTAAGAATATAAGTGAAATAATTTTTAGCTTGCATTTTTGCTTTGCACATACATCACTTTTAATGAAACGTTTGGTTTGTATTTCAGAATGTATAGTTGATGACAGAGAAAATTTAAATGAATTTCTGGAAGAAGCGGAACTTCAACAGTATTATGAACTTTTTAGGTAAGCAACAACATTTTAGTTGAAAATGCATATACTGTGCTCCATCGATTTATTAGTTTTTAGCTTATGCGAATAGCTTTTTCTTTATCTTGTTTTATTAGTTATCATGAATATTATCAATTATGTTCACCATGATTTTATAGTATAAATTGTTATTGTGCTATTAATAGCAAAGCATAGCGAAATTGTGATAATTTCTCTGACTTCTCATAAATTCCCTTCAAAAACTTGGGTACACAGCGATTCAAATTTTTACATAATGCTGTAGTAGTTACTAACTTGTTAAATGCTTGGGTACTTCCTGCTGGTGGTGAATATTTTTTATCTAGTGTTATTGGCTCTTACTTGTTTTTTTACTAATATTTACTTTCCTGTAATATTATTTAATCTAAATTAAAATTTAACACTTGTAACACTGTCATAAGACGCCGCCTTCATAAAAACATGCAATCATATACATTTAGGAAAAATATTAGACCCTACATATAAATCAAGGAACTTCATCGGAAAGTGAAAAACAATGATGATTATTTACCATTATTTTTTAAAATATGTTCACTATGAAATTTCAAAACTAAACAATAATGCTGTAATAATTCCAAAAAATATTGCTTGTTATGTACTCGCATTTTAAATGCAATGACCACACTTACCCAAAATGTATTGCATTTGTCACATTTCACCATGTCTCGTTGTGTCATAACCGTCATCTGTAGTACCGTCGACAACACTTCAAGCATAACAGTTTAAGTTATAATCATTGCTTTTGTTTCTTTTAAATAGTTTTCAATTGTATTAATAACACAGAAAAATTCAATTCAGACTTTTCTCTAAAAGATCATCATCCTTTGGACCGCCCTTGCTGCCTTCGTAATAGAGGTGACTTTCATAGCTACACTTGATGTGCTGTCGTCTGTACATTATGTGCTGTGCTCATGTGGTCATACAAAGTTATTGTTACATTTTTGTAATATGATTAATAGATTCATTAACATATTTTTATAATTGTACCAAATATTTCAATTTAAATGATTTTTACAATTTTTATATTGTTTGATATTGTTAAAAAAAAATTGAAAAAAATGACGCTGACTAAACGATTGTATCTTAAAGTAATCTTAAAACAAATATACTATAAAACCAGGAGCGATCCCAAGAAATAGAGTTTGTGTAGTATAATTTGTAGAAGAGCATTTGTACATTCATTAAAACCTAAACTTTATAGTTTTAGGCATTATCTTGTTAAATTTATTGATTAATACAAATAAGAAGCAAATTTTTGTTTAATCAATTTTCCACTAGCTTCTGCCTGCAACTTTGTGCAGAATTAGTACTTCGAGTAGACTTTTCCTTTCCCAAGTCCATTCTGTGTTTATACCAAAATTAATTCTGTGGTTAAAAATAACTCTGTCTGTTATGGCTTCATGCCTAGTGAAGGCGTAGTAAGTATTTGATTTAATTCTGAAAATATTGCATTGAAATGCTTGTGGTGTTACAAAAGCTTGGGAGAATTTGGCGCGAAATATATGATGATGCTACTTTGATGAGGTGAATAGCCAAGATAAAATACTCAACATTTTTCATATCAAATTCACTTACATTATAATGATCTTCCAATTGCACACCAACACAAACACTTTCTACGTAAAACAACACCAATCTTAGAACAAAAAGTTCGCTTAGACAATTATTGTAATAATAATCTTTACTGACACCAGCAAATTCCCATAATACATCTGATATTTAAGAAAATTATTAGGATTAAAATACTATACCAATTAAATTATTGTTAATTATCCATATATTTTTGTACACATAGTCATATATATAATAATAATAATAGCCTTTATTCAGATAATATAAATAATAATGTTACAACAATATCCCTTTTTTATAGTTTAAATATACATGGTGAGTTTTTTTTTCGGTTGAGTTTCAGTATGGGGAAATTCTAAACTATAAGAGATAGAGAAAAACTCTCTTAGGTACCGTGATCTTAATTTTAGATAAAATAAAAATGATATTAAAAAAAAAATTAAAATCTTAATAGATTTGAAGATATAGGATTCTTTTAAAAAAAAAATTTGTTTTGTTATTTCGATTGTATATCACTATACAAACCAAAAATTGTACGGAGACCATAGGTCTAAAGTTGCTAGAAGTTGTTAAAATTGCTTGAAATTAACATTTCATTAAAGATACATTTTACTATCTAATTGATATTGATGACTAAAACAAAACAAAACCAAAAATCTGCCACTTGCCTTAATCCCACAAAACAAACTCTATTTTATAAATTGTTCAAAATGTCCTCTACTTTCGCCTAAGTAAGATCACCCCAAGTTGCATTTCTCAATGAAATGTGAAGTATTGTGTTTAAGGTTTGACGGACTGAAATTTTTAAATCATCAACAGTGTCATAGTGACTTTTGTATATTTCATTGTTAATTTCAATTTTCAAGCAATTTTAACAACTTTAGACCTATGGTCTCCATACAATTTTTGGTTTGTATAGTGATATAAAATCGAAATAACAAAAAAAACTTTTTTTTTTAAAATCCGATATCTCCAAATTTATAAAAAATTTATATTTTTTTTCAATACCATTTTTATTTTATCTAAAATTAAGATCACGGCCCCTAAGAGAGTTTTTCTCTATCTCTTATAGTTTAGAACTTCCCCATACTGACCCGAAAAAAAACTCACCGTGTATAGTTATTCATCTGTTGGCCCCTTGTCAAAGGCCTCTCCCAACTGTCTCCACAACATACTCTTCTCAGCTTTCCTGGTCCACAAACTGCCTTATTAGAATACCAAACTGAAGCGTTTCGGTTACGTTTCGATTGCGTTGAGTTAGCAGAATACAAAAATGTTGTAACTTGGCTAACTACCGGGCGAACTACCTGGGCAACCCGGGTAGCCTTCGGGAGGTGCTCGGCAACGTTAAGGCGCTGGGTGACTTCCTGGAGGAGCTGGGATGGCTCGAGTAACCCAGCTCACCATCCTCCGACGCAAAACAGGCGCAACTGACGTCGATTTGCGGAAACCGCCCGCACGACGACGATGTTGTAACTTACAAAAACGTTGTGACTTGAGCGTTTCCGATTCGTTTCAGATCAAAATACATTAGCAGAATTGGGGGGCAGGTATTAAAAATTTTTCGTTTGACAGCCATACTCATTTCTGTGTTTTCATTATTTCCACGTGTGCCTTGCCCCACACATCTTTCTATTTCTTTTGTAGTTATATTGTAGGAAAGATTATAAGCCCAAGATACACGTATTCATTCACATAATCTATTATTTTGTTGTTGATGTAGAGAGGCGAGGCCACGAGGAGGAGTACCAGATAATAATAAAAATAATATAAAAATAATAAAATATAATAATTTTTTTGAATTATTGCAATAAAAAAAGGTTTTCTATTATCTTATCCATTTCATTGCGACAGACATTTATGTGTAAACAAATCTATGCTCTATTACAAAACTATAAACCGCGTATAAACATGGAAGAGCAAGATGCGCTCTTCCATGTTTATACGCGGTTTATAGTTTTGTAATAGAGCATAGATTTGTTTACACATAAATATACTTGCGGCGGCATGTTTACTTTTGTACGCTGGCCCGGTAAATGGACTTTTAAAAACAAAGCCATTTTCGCCATGGTCCATCCCGGGATGGGTCAACCAAAATTGCTAATCTCGAGCTCCTCCGTGCTTCGGACTGCACGTTAAGCCATTGGTCCTGGTTGTTAAAGAAAAATTACACTTTAATAGACTGATAAAGTATAAATATTCATTAGGTGTAAGTACCTAAAATAATTAATAGCATGGAGTATTACAGTTGAATTATTATATACAAAAAGTGAAATCACCTAAGGTTTATAATTGTATGCACAAATCTATGTCACTTGATCGATAGTATATTTGATGTGATTTTACTTTTTGAATTATTGTAACAAAACCAGTGTTTGTTCACATAAAAAATCACACATCATTGAATGAGATAAGCTCTTTGGTGAATATGAGAAAGTTAATCCCATTGCTTGTGGAAGTCTCGGCACTGGTTTCTCCTGTTAATATAGCATTCACCAGATTTGGACACGTTATTTCTATTCCTCTGCCTTTGAATTTCAGACTTATTATTGTATAATTTTTCTTTTTCTTACAATTATATCATCCTCTTGTTGGTGGACTTTTTAAATGTTACCAGGTCCATTAGTAGTGTTGGTCGTATCGCTGCTGGGGAATCAAAGCATCTCCTGCCCTACTGTTACTGTGACCACCCCCTGGCATGAAATAGCTGGTAGACGGAGACTTTGAAAAGGGGTTTTTGCCATACATATACTTAATCTGACCATAAATACTGTTACAATCAAAAATAAACAAAATGTTACATTTGAATTTGGTATCTGTCATTTTTATATGATTGTTCATTGGGTTTTCTCATTTTGGCGCCAATACATTGTACAATATTAAAATAGAGTGGGGTGATAAAGAGAACCGAATCGCTACACAAAGTAGGTATGGAGCCAAAGGCAATTTTTAAAACTCTCCATATGCTTGGTATTAGTAGAATGTTTGTGTACCGGGATATTAATAGGTACAATGAGACCTCCTCTGTTTATGACAAAAAAAGATCTGGCCGTCCACGTAGTGTTCGTACGAAAAAGGTGGTCAAAGCAGTAAGGGAAAGAATTCGAAGAAATTCTGTCCGAAAGCAAAAGATTTTATCTCGGGAGATGAAGATGCACCTAGAACCATGTCGCGTATTTTAAAAGATGATTTAGTACTTGCAGCCTATAAGAGACGTACTAGTCATTTCTTAACTGAAAATTTTAAAAAGAATAGGGTGGTAAAATCGAAACAACTACTGAATCGGTATGCATATGGAGGTCACAAAAAAAAATGTTTACGGATGAGATTTTTTTTACAATTGAGCAACATTTTAACAAACAAAATGACCGTATTTATGCTCAAAGCTCTAAGGAAGCTTCCCAATTAGTTGACAGAGTGCAACATGGGCACTATCCGACTTCAGTGGTGGTTTGGTGGGGTATTAGCAATGAAGGAGTGACTGAGCCATACTTTTGTAAAAAAGGTATCAAAACATCGGCACAAGTGTATCAAGATACCATTATTGAGAAGGTAGTGAAGCCCCTTAACAACACCATGTTCAATAACCAAGAATGGTCCTTCCAGCAAGACTCAGCGCCGGGTCATAAAGCTCGGTCTACGCAGTCTTGGTTGGATCGTACGTTTCGGACTTCATCAGAGCTGAAGACTGGCCGTCGTCTAGCCCCGATCTTAATCCGCTTGATTATGATTTATGGTCAGTTTTAGAGAGTACGGCTTGCTCTAAACGCCATGATAATTTGGAGTCCCTAAAACAATCCATACGATTGGCAGTAAAGAATTTTCCCGTGGAAAGAGTGCGTGCTTCTATTCATAACTGGCCTCAACATTTAAAGGAATGTATTGCAGCCAATGGAGACCACTTCGAATAAGCTTTTTATATTTTAAATGTTTTATATTTATATATTAAACTAACACACTTTAAAAGTAATAATGTTATTTACAATAGAATTTTTTTTTCTTTGTTTCAGTATTTATGGTAAGACTAGGTATATATATACGCTCACATGTGGGTTGGCGTTTCTAGTGGCTTGCCATGATATCTCGTTTCTTAATTCTTAAGACGTTCACAGTAGATGAAGATGCGTTTTCTTACACGACAAACAGAATAGGCTATTGCAAAGGAGAAAAAATATGTCTTCTTTTGTAATGGGCTGTAAATTAAGAAGTATTATTATTATTTAGGAACTGATTACGAAGCATGATTAAATACAATGGGCGTATACCAGCTAAGCATAGGTTCCCAGACTTTTTTTTCTCAAAATTTAGCTAGTTCCGTTGGACCCCCTGCAGCTACATTTCTACCATATTCCTAAAACTTGACAAAAATGAGTTTTTTTTTTGTCACGCCAACGTAGACCCCCTTCGAGTCTCTCGCGGACCCCTGGGGGTCCTTAAGTTATGAGATGACTTATGAACCCCGAAAGGACAAAAATTATGACAAATGGGGAACAAGAATCACCTATCTACATCAACAACAAAATAATAGAATAAGTAAATACATATGTGTATCTTGGGCTTATAATCTCTCCTATAGGTTTAACTATAAAAAAAATAGTAAGACGTATAGGGCACACAAAGATACTAGAGTCTGAAATAGATAATGAATACACAGAAATGAGTATGGCTATGAAACGAAAACTCTTTCATACTTGTATCTTACTAATACACACATATGGTTGCCAACCATGAGCCCTTGCTAAATATTTAACATTGACCCAATGTATCTTACCAATCTTTACATATGATTGTCAAACTAAAGCTCATATGATAAAATTGGAGTTACAAGCATGTTTTGGAAAAAGCAATCTGACAGAATAATAACAACTACTATAAAGAAACACACTAGATTGGAAGATCTCCATTCAACAGTCAAGAAATCAAATGAATAGCAGGCAGTTTGTGGACCAGGAAAGCTGGGAATAGGATATTGTGAAGACAGTTGGGAGAGGCCATTGCCAAGGGGCAAAGAGATTAATAACTACGTAAAAACGGATATTGGTGTATTATTATTATTTATTGCAATGGGAGAATATCTGAATCAAAGGTTATTTTACTTATTATTTCAACAAAAGGCTGCATGGTTATTATATTTTTTGTATTGTGGTAATATTTGGTTTGTATGCAATTTCTAGATAGTTTTGTTAATGATTAAGAGAATTTTCTTTATAATTGTTTTAGAGATATTCTGAAGGTCACAAAAGTATCACAACTCAAATTCGTTGTGACTGAAGATTTGGCTCAGATTGGACTGTCTAAACCAGAGCAGAGGCGATACAAAAAGATTTATTCAAAATACTTTCCAAATCCATATATATCAAAGATAAGGAAGCTTTTAAGTGCAAACAAAAGAAATGATCCAGTAAGTACTACCTAATTTAAATTTATGTTAAGGTAGTTCCCCCACCAAACCATTCTGGAACGGCGCGAAGCGACTGCTTTTACTTTATTCTACTATTCAAATAATTTGAATAAAAATTATAATCTTTGTGTTTATACTACGGCCGCTGTAACAGCCTAATTTTCACACATAGTGGTAGATATTACGTTTGATTCCTTTTTCGTCGTATTCCTGATTGGACAAATTGTTTCGGCACGTTCCTGTCTGGATGTATTCCGTTTTAGGCATATTCTTGTTTCGACACATTTTATTAAATAAATTATACTATGAAATATTTGTGACTTTGCTTGTGTAATAAGATAAAATAATGTTTCTTAGTAAAAAAATTTACAAAATCATCTACAACAGCCCGCTCTTGATAAAATTTTTCCTAAACGTGTTTTATCTGGGCAATGAATGCCTTTTCCGTTTTTAACACGCTTTTATTAGTTTCACCTGTATGTTTGTTTGTTTGTATGTATGTATGTAACTGACTCGTTGGGGCTCAATTTTGTCCCACTTTAAGCGATCAGATTTACTTCAAATGTTGTAGACTTATCAACGACCACCGACAATACAATATTTTAATAAGCTTTATTATCCTGATTAGGATTGCCAGGATTAGTGATTTTAATACAGGTCCTTTGCGTGAGAATTGATAATTTCATGACCTTTGTATGAAATAATGCTGCCAACGTTACACTGTTCCATACAAATGTCATGAAATTATCAAATGAATACGATATTTTTGAAAGTGGCAAACCATTTCTATGGACTAATATAGCCCATGTTTAAATTTGTCGCATTGACAGCACCTCCCTTTATAATTAGTAGTTATTTATAAGCATAGAGTTAGTATAGAAATATGATATAAAAAGCACCCCACGCTTTTTTACAATGAAATTAATTTTCTTTTAATAACTTTATTTTTATTTTAGAATTTTTGAAAATTATTGATGACATAGTATACTTTTTATAACCGTTGAATAGAATATAAATTAAAATTTATTTTCTGATTTTTAGTTCGATTTACTATTAAAGCGTGTTTTTTTAAACTATTTATTTTCTTTTGCAAAACGACAGAGCTAGATAACACGAACTTTTACATCAAAATACGAAAAACATTATTTACTACATCTGTAAAATATTACTTCAAGCAATATTTATTCGATGAGGTATTTGCGATATTAACCATTTAAAAATATTATTTTGTGTTTCTTTCCTGCATGCTATTTATTGTAAAGGCAACTACTATACAGTGTGTCTGGTCACCGTCACGTTATGGCGAAGCAATATGATCAATTTTAACGACAAGTCCACCATAATTGTTTTTTACTTTTTAATTGTTTTCCAAAAAACTAGTTAGATTTATAATATAATTATAATTAATAACTTGAACAATTAACTTTTGTTTATTATAAATGTAATAGAAATCTTTTCCGTTCAGATTATGTCAACTTGATTTAAATTTGTTTGAAAAAGCTATCAATAATCGATGTAAATTGTAAATCCGGTACTGCTTGACTACACAGTGTCATTGTGATAACTGACCATTCATTTAGTATAGTTAGGCTATCAAGATGAGTTATGGAATAAGCCTACGTATGCTCAGGATTTATTTGAGTTCTCAACTGGTCAGCACTGCGTAATTTATCAATTTTAATTTTTAGTTCACTCAAGCTCACACATCAATACCATTAGAGTTTCAACCATTCGCAGAAAATAATGTCAAAGTTCCTACAAAACACATAATTTCCATTGAAGACATTACTATAAATAAGGAATTGGGCATGGGCCAATTTGGAGTAGTTCAGCAAGGCACGTGGTCTACAGGGAATCAAAGGGTAAGATCTGTTTTGTTCATAAAGTAGAATTATGTATTTTTTTATTTATTTAATTATGCATTTATCTATTGGCATCCTTGCTGTCTTCAGTAAATTGGTAAAGTACTTGTAAAAGTAACGTAAGTCCTAAATAGAGTTCTTTTGACACGATTCGTTGTTTCCATCATATTCTATTTAGAAAAATTACTAGACTAGAAAATAGACATTTTCCTGGGGCGGGACGTGAATCCGCGACATTTCTCAATACGGATGACTCCTTGAACTTTATAATCATGTCTTAGTTTAGAGTACTTTAAATAACTTTTTTATGTCATAAATAATGGATGACAAGTGGATGTCACATAATAAGATATATGGAAAAGGTATTACATTTTACTAGCTAAGCTAGCTTTGGCAACATTGTTATCTTTCTGTGCTGATTACCTCTTAAGATCGCAAACAATATATACTTTTATTTTGGTTTTCATTCTAAAGATTACTACACATATTCTGGTGTTAGCCAGGATAGCACATTAGTGCCAACTTTTCAATCTTGGTTGAAGATCTCCTTAAGTTTGAGAATATGTCCATTCTAATTTAGGGAAATAATATTTAAATTGGGTGAATAGTTTCGGAGATTATCTCCTACATCCAAACTTATCAACTTTACCTCTTAATAATAAAAGTGTACATTGATAAAAATCAAAAGAAGTTTGCTCATTTAAACACAGTAAAATTAATTTTACAGCTGTTTTCCTGCGCCACAATGACTAATAGTGTTATACAGTATGGCAAATTTAGCTTTTTTCACTTTCAGATTATAATCTGACTTTTTTTTTTATAAATGCTCGAATAAAGTTTCTATAATAATAATCTAAATCTATGCTCATCGGAGAACCGATATGAACAAGGCGGCTTATCTCTGTTATGGCTTCGTATTGATTTTACACGGTGGGTAACATGTGGGTACCTACATCATGCTACCCTTGGTGTTACAGGCGCTAGACTATGGCGACCGCTTATAGCTGGGCGGGCCTCATGCTTGTTGTATAAAAATCTCTTTCACCCGGTAGAAATGGGGTTGGCGTTCAAAAAAAGAAATACTCAGGATGCAACCATTTAAACATGTATTATCAACGACACCACTGGACGGTTTATAGGTACCACTGGGGTTTTGTTTACATTTTTTTTTGTAATTACCGTATTGAAATTCTAATACTAAACTCATGAATTTATCTCATCATCATATTATGTCCACTGCTGAACAGAGGACTCTCCCATTAATTCCTAAACAAATTAAACAAAACTTGGATGCAGGCTGTGCATCCAAGTGCCATTGGATGCACAACCTGCATCCAACGGCTTCCCGCGACCTTGGCCAGGTCGTCAGTCCATCAAGTGGAAGGCCGTCCTACTTTGCGCTTTTCGGTACGTGGGCCGTTCGTCCGTTCTGCGTGCTATATGCGCTGCCCACTGCCACTTCAACTTCCAATGAATTTATCTATATCAGTTATTTATCATTCGTAAGATCACCACATGATATCACTTTACAGATGAACTCTCATATCTTCTTTTCCTCTCGGAAAGTGTCGTTTATGCATGTTTTAGAACAACAAAAATACAATTTTTTAAAAAGCTTTTATTTAACTTGCAATGTAATAGGTTGGAGAATACGTTGCTTCGCATTTTTTAAGAAAATTCAAAACATTTTTTAATATAGTTTATTTACATTTAACTAAAGTATGTAGGTACCATTTTGTTCGATAACTTTTTGCCATCTTGTAAGTAGGGACATGATACCATTGCTATAGAAATTTTGGGGCTTCTGATCAAAATACCGCGACAAGTGGTTTTGGCAGTCCTCTCGTGATGTTAACCTGACACTGCCTAGAGAATTATGAAGAGAGCGAAATAGATGGAAATCTGAAGGTGCAAGGTCAGGACTATACGGCGGATGCATTAACAACTCCCGGCCAAACTCTCTTAATTTTTGCTGAGTGGCTAAAGATCTGTGAGGTCTAGCGTTATCATGATGAAAAACCACACCCCTTCTGTTGATTAATTCCGGCCGCTTTCTCTCAACTTCTTGCTTTAATCTCATCAGTTGTTCGCAGTAGAGTTCAGAATCGATGGTCCTGCCTGGTGGTAACAGCTCATAATGAATAATGCCCTTCCAATCCCACCACACACACAGCATCACCTTGTTGCGAGTTAACCCGGGTTTCGCCACAGTCTGTGAAGCCTGACCGGCGTTTGACCACGACTTTTCTCGCACGTTCTTGTCGTACGTGATCCACTTTTCATCACCAGTTATCAGCTTCTTCAAAAATGGTTCGGTTTCATTACGTCGTAATAAAGAATCACAAATGAGTACACGGTTCATTAGGTTTCTTTCAGTGAGCTCGTGGGGTACCCAAATATCGAGCTTTTTTGTGTACCCATTCTTTTTTAAAGGCGTCAAAACTGTTTTGTGGTCAATTCCCAGTTCTTCAGCAACGTCGTAACTACTGATATGCCGATCTTGCTTCAGTTTTTCAAAAATGGCATCAATTTTATCCGTAATAGGGCGACCAGAGACCTGCAATAACAAGGAAAAATTATTTGATATTATTGCAGGTGCGTTGACATCCTGGGGCCTAAGATGAAATGCCGTCCATGCCTAGTAATAACACTGGCTACCTTTCCCTTCAATCCGAAACACAGCGAGCTGTTTCACGGCTGAAATAAGAAAGGCTTTGGTACCTACCTACCCAAACGACCTTACATACGGGCCTACCACCTAGTAATTTTTCTAAGAAGTTTTTTTAATAATTTTTGTATAAAGGCCTTTGTTATTTTAATTTTAAAAGCTATTATTGTTTTACGAATCCCTGTTCGATTTCAGCATGTTTGTCATAAAATTGAAATGGGTTTTATCGGTACAAATTAAAACAAAACTCAACGTTGTCGAGGTGATGAATTATTGATATTTATTTCATATTGCAGTTGCAAGTTGCAATCAAATGCTTGGGTCATGAGCGTATGACTTCAAATTCAACTGAGTTCCTAAAGGAGGCGGCGGTTATGCACAGCATAGAGCATCCTAACATAGTCCGACTATATGGAGTAGTACTGCACTTAGATTCCTTGATGCTGGTAATATATTCTTTTCTTAATTGTAAACTTTGATGACGTTTATGACGTCAGTGTTTTTATTTTCATATTTTATGATAATGATAATTAATGTTAAAGGTGACGGAGTTGGCACCACTTCGCTCCCTTTTGGAATGCCTGCGTGAGGTTGCACTGAGACCTAACTTTCCTGTGCCAAACTTATGTGAATTCGCTGAACAAATCTGTGATGGCATGACTTACCTCGAAAACAAAAGACTGATACATAGGTATGATCCAATGTTAAATCCCACTTACAAGATGCAAGTTTTATTGCATGTATTATATAATTAAATTAAATGCCCACCATTTTGAAAGAATCCCCTTTACGAGTATATACCTACACAGCAATGCGGGGATACACCGCATATTGATGTGGACAACTATAAAGGGGCTTTTGGTTCGATACGTACTGTAACGAATTAATCAATTTAGTTCACAATTTAACGTCTAATAATAAATAAGCACGATAGAGCTTAATATTTTGAACCCCAGCGTAGGGGAAACACCCGAATTTGTTGTTAAAGATTTTGGTTTCAAGATTTCGGTTTATTTATTCCTTTGTCGGCGTGGTTAATATTTACAAATTACAATTTTCTAGTTCTAACAGTAATTTCATTTCCCTAACTGTAATTTAAGCCGTGAACAAACAGACAGATGGACATGATGCAACTACAAGGGACCCCTTTTCACTACAGAGCCCAAATAATAATAAAAACTGGATAAATAGAAATCAATATAAGTAATTATATAATATATTTATTACAGAGACTTAGCAGCAAGAAATATCTTAGTGTTTAGTAAGGATAGGGTAAAAATCTCGGACTTCGGTCTATCACGGGCGCTAGGCGTCGGCAAGGATTACTATCAGACAAATTACAACGTGAATCTCAAATTGCCGGTTGCCTGGTAAGTATTTAAAGTGAAAGTTCTATTGACGATATGGTATGAAGCTCAGCCCGCCTAGCATGACCACCGAAACGCGATATGATAAAGCTATTTATCGCTTCGAACTGTCAAAAATCATTGGATATAACCGCTATCTTGAAATTTTATCGAAACTGCGAACATGTATATATACAATACAAGTTCGCAGTTTCGATAAAATTTCAAGATGGAGGTTATATCCAATGATTTTTGACAGTTCGAAGCGATAAATAGCTTTATCATATCGTATCATATCGCGTTTCGGTGGTCATGCTAGGCGGGCAGAGTCTAATTCACCCATGGCACTGACAAAATACCTATTTAAACGTACAATGTCGTTCAATTGTACTGTTATGTCTTTATTAGGTACTTATAGTCGGGCCGAATCCTAAACTCCCGTATGACAGTTCAACAATAGATCGCCACAACCTTGGCACAGCGTAAATAATTTCAAATTGAAATTCATTTATAGTTTATCTCCGCAATCAATTACGAACGAAACAAATAGCTAATCGTAAACATAGAACAAAAAATAGTATTCCCAGTAATAAATTTGTTTCATATGCAAGAAAACATTTAATTACGATTGCTGTAATACGCTCTTGCGAGGTTATGGCGTTCGGATATATTTTATCTTTATTTCAAGTGATGTTACCTTAGATATCACATGGCCATGGCCAGCGAACATGGAAAATAATAGTCGCCTATCTTATAATTTCATTTGCGTTTTTTATTTGAACGCTATATGAAAAAAGTGGTTATTGAAGTTTTTTTTACTGGTGCCGTCGCCATTTTGTTTTCTCGCAGTCGTCCGAAGAAGAAAGAAGACTACTAACCGAGGCATGTAAGAAAGTGACCAAAGAAGCTTAGGAGAAAGTGGTAGAAAAAACCAAAAATCTTATATTGTCCGATTATGATTGTAACATTAAGTAAATAATATAATCCACACTGAAATATTTATCTATGTTAGTGAAAGTGTAGCTCAGTAGATGATTATTCCGATTAAGAAAAATAATTATATGATTAGGATTTGTTTCTTTTACCTATGAATAACTATTTAAACAAAAAGTACTGTTATTACGTACTTAGTATCAAAAAATCGCAGCGATACGTGTATAGGTTGTGCAAAGATACATCACTAGAATTGTCGAACTGACATACGTCATACGGGAGTTTAAGATTCGGCCCTACTGTAGTGTTGTTAAATTTGTCTCTTGTGTGCAATAAATAATATTTATTTATTTTTACTATTAACTTATTTTAATGTTTTCCAGGTGTGCCCCTGAATGTATATTATATCTTCGATTCACATCCGCCAGCGATCTTTGGGCTTTCGGAGTATGTCTGTGGGAGATGTTCACATACGGTTTCCAGCCGTGGGCCGCGTTCTCTGGACAACAAATACTAGAAGCTATTGATGCTCCTAATTTCCAGGTTATTATGTTATTAATATACCTAATAATATACAGGGTGGATTTTGAGACAGCACAGTAAGGGCAGGTTACAGGAAAACGGTCCTAGGGGACCATTCATAACTTTTTAAGATAATAAAATCTGAACTGCATTCTCAGATTGTAGAAAAAAATTAGTCAGCGAAAAAAATGCTAAAATACCAAAAATATATAGCTAAAGCTATGGTTGGTAGCGCGACGTCCTGGAATCTAGTCGCCTCCTTCTGTGAGCATGTGATGCGCCAGAAGGAGCCCGCGGAGCGAACCCGGGAGCTGGACCCTCTCGCATCAGTAATCCGCAGAAGGCGCACGGGCGGAAGGGCACGGCTTTATGCCATGCTCAACCCTCCGTAATTGGGCCAGCGGGCGATGGAATGTGGCTCTATCGTCCGCAGTACACCCCAGTGTTGGAACGATATCCTGTATTTTCTCGGGATATCTTTCACCCCGTGCATAAGCCTAGGCGGCTGACCGTAGCGTGTCTATACGGACGACTACATAGTTCCTCGCGTAGACGCGCCGACATGCGGAGTATTGGGTAAATGGACAGTTTTTTAGATGGTATGCCAGAAACTCGGAGAGTCCAACATAACCCCGTTGTGGCCACTCATCGCCTCGGGGTAGATATAAAATCTTTTTCTGTCCCAAAAAAATAGGAGCTCGGTGAGGTAGTGGTTTTAGCGCTCTGGTTTGGACTAAGAAAAAAAAATTTAAACAAAAATTAAAACCGATTTCAAAAAACTGAAAAGGATAAAATAATTAAATTTCAGTAGGTAGGTAGTTGTTTTCAAAAACAATAGAAAGTGAAGCACTGACTCCAAAAAAATATGTTTCTAGGGGATGAGTACCTGCTTACTCAAATTTAATTATTTTATCCTTTTTCAGTTTTTTGAAGTCGGTTTTAATTTTTGTTTAAAATTTTTTTTCAAATTTTTTAGTGTTCACTTTCTAAGGTCGAAGCTAGATAGGTGACCGTCAACTTATATTGTTTCCCACTATCGTATCGTTTCACTAAAGAGTCATAGGAAAGCAAAAATCCGCTATTTTGCTTACGTGGACGTTTTATTTAAAAACCAAACTACCCAACTGATTTTGAAAAAAAATTTATTGGACCAAATGGCAACTATTCCGCATCGAAAAAAAGAATCACGTATATCGGATCAGTAATCTCGGCGTGATCGATGTACATACAAAGAATAAATAAAAAAACATACCGGCCGAATTGAGAACCTCCTCGTTTTTGAAGTCAGTCAACAAAGAAATGGTTGATTCCGGGGTGGGTCAATAAAAATTGGTTATCTAGAGTTCCTCCGTGCTTTGGAAGGCACTTGAAGCCGTTGGTCCCGGTTGCTATAGTTATATTATTATAATTAGATCATTATGGACCCTGTCGGGCACGGCAACTTAGGCGAGAGGAACACTTATTTGTATGATATTAGACATTTTTTTATGATTATTATTGCAAAATTATTATTATTAAATTGTTTATTAAAATTTTTAGAATAATAGAGTTATTTATTCAATTTTATTAATATGTAGGTACTTGTATATTTGAGTAAGTATAGAAGAAAATTAAAAATTAAAATGTAGCAAATTTATCATTTTTTAGTTTTTTTATTTTTATCACTTGTTTACTCATTTATCGATTTGAGTACTCCTGAACTCCGTCATGGTTACTAAGAGATTGCCGGCGATTGCCCAGGATGCTTCCAGAACTTTCATTCGCATGGGAGCAACAGTGAGATACTTCGGCACTGCGCCTCAATATATATATTACATTTTCTTGGAAATTCGCTATTTAGAGCCAAATATTTTCTTAACAACAACACAATTTGTTATAATTTTATTGAAGTTTTTAATTATTGTTTGTATTTTTATGATAATCATTTTTTTAATTTGCAGAGGCTAGAAAGGCCCGAATGTTGTCCAGAGGCATATTACGCAACAATGTTAGAATGTTGGTCACACGATCCAAACGATCGTCCTAAATTCAAAGATTTGAGTCTGAAACTAAGGGAAATTAGACCAGAACAGGTATTGTAACATTGTATTTAATACTGATGCTATAGAATTGTAGTGAACAATTACACATAGCAACAGTCGTTTATTTGAAGTAGGTAATTGACAAACATGAACAAAGAATTTATGTCACTTACGAGTTTATTAATATTTTACTTTAAAACATCGGAATAGCTATTCCGTGTTTTGTCTTGTTTTACATATGTCGAATGTCACATCTGAAAATATGACTAGCTATTAGAATAGAATAGTCCTAATGTATCACCAGCAAATGTTCCGAAATGCTTTTCAGTTATTTATTTGATATTTAATTTTAATAATTTGACACTTCTATTAAGGTACAAACAATATCTAATTACCAAAAACCTGAGGACGGAAGACGAAGCAATTTCCTAGAATTTAAGTCTGGGCAGATAATTACAGTGCTTGGAAAAGAGTGAGTATATAAAATCAATTAGTAATTTACAGCGTTCGGTATTGTACAGATAAATAATTGTATTATTTCTCTGTTAGAAAGGTTCAGAGAATGTCGTGGCAACAATGGCCACGGTTCTTACTACACACTCTTAATGTTACTGTATATCTCTTTCTATCAATATTAATTTGGAAAGGGTAGTTAAATTCGTTAAATTTGAACAGTCAATAAAGTAATCACAAATTTAGATTGCACGTGCTACCTAAAATCTTCATACATCACGTTCATCATGGCCGAAACTTGAATACACCTTTATAAATGTAAAGACGACAGCATATCAAGTGTGACATGTAACAGACGTCGGAATTAGGTAGAGTTATTTATGTTCTTCCATCGAAATGTTGAAATTAATATGGCTCTTCCGGGATTTCAAATATTGCAACTTCGGACATCCGATGTCGTTGATGTAAACTTGGCAACGTCGTGTTTTAAATTGTGTAAAAGTAAATAACTTTTTTATTTAATAAATCACGGGATTTTCTGCTCTTTAAAATCAATCTCGGGATTTGAGGTATATCCACTTTCATCTTTCGTTGTATGAAATCAGTGTAAGTACATAAATAACTCTACCTAATTCCGACCTCTGCTTATCAGTGTCTCTTATATTTATTTTGGTAAAATAAAGCCCTCTGAAATTAAATAATACATAAGTGTAAAACTGAACCTTTTAAAAACTATATTAAAAAAAAAGAATAATGTACTTACAATATGGGCCTTGAATATTATGATATTTAGGTACTTTCTTACCGCTTAGGGCCCTATCAGATTATGATTAATTAAATAAATTAGAAACATATTAAATATTTTTAAAGATATCTTTCTAATTCATATTTTCACGCTAGATTCGAGTTTTCATCCCAAGTAGGTATTCATTTTATTGTCGGCCATCATGGGAGACGATTCTTGCCCTGTATAATTTACCAGCATCTCGACGCCATCAAGCTTGGGCAATTGCCGTTCGTTGCGGCTAACACCCATCGTCATATTTCCATTTCACATCCAGGTGCGGCATACGCCCATGCGCGTTAAACGTGATATGCTCATAACATTGCCAACTAAAAAAAGGCGTTTCTAGAGATTATCAACTGAATTTGGAAAAGAGAAAAGAGTCTCTTTTCCAAATTTGAAAAAAAGAGCATAAAGAGCACTAGTACAGCCGCCTTTATTACAAAGCTTTTGCCCGCAGCTCCGCCTGCGTGGATGTCGGTTATTGCTTCAAAAAGTATCCTATGTTCTTCCCAGGATCTTAAACTATCTTCATGCCAAATTTCATCTAAATAGGTTCAGTGGTTTCGGCGTGAAAGAGTAACAAAAAAACTGACTTTCGCATTTATCGAATAGAGCTAGGGTGGTCTTAGCTCAAACTGTTAATTTAATGCATGTGCTGTTAACTGTATATAGTATTTTGATTGACAGCGTTTTTTTCATTATTTATATTGCAAGAATGCGATGCACTGCACTTCTATTTAGGTTCAGCGTACTTCCCCCGGCGTAATCACGCCCGGTAATTAGGTACACGACCAATTACAGGTAGTTCGGTAGTTAACAGTTTATTCTTTTCACATTTAAATGTTTGATTTTGTGCGTTTATGTCACCTACTTTATTTACGCTTAGTTTATTTTTTATTTTTAAGTTAAAACCATACCTATTTTCTTTTCCATAAATTAAATTATACCTTGAGAATATTAATTAGTCAAACCGCGCCAGACTCGCAGTAGTCTTAGGACAATGAAAACTAATTGTCTCTGGTATCTGTGGCTTAATATTCTATTTGTTTTATTAGTTTCCTTCGAGAATATTGTAACCAATAATCACTTTTAATCGATTAACAAACATTTTCATAGTGTCACAACACTACAGTAAATGATCGATGGTATTATTATTAAAATAATAGATACGCCGATTACGTCATATACTTACATATTCTTCTTCTTTTAGTTATTTATTAAAATAACTTCAGCCATTTCAGTAGTGCGCTTGCACTTTGATCTCTCGGTATGCAGGATTTAAGTTTTAACTCGACGAAAACTGTATTGCGAGTTACAATGTCGAAGTTTGTCGATCGATAGGTCGCAGGGCAGTTATCTTATAATTACGTTTTAGTAGCAGACGTGCAAAGGTATCTCGATATGATGAATAACCGGCTGTCGGAAACGGGCCTCTCATTTTGTGACGACTATAGTCTATACTATATTCTATAGTAACTTAATTGCAATTTTATTACAGAGCTGTTGGTTTCATAAAAATATAGGATGGTTCGTCACCGTGTGATTGGCCTGTACAGTGTACATTGGTTTCGACGCCCACTTGACTCGCGCAAACACAAACTAAAACATCGTCGATCAAAAAAATCTTTCCTCAGAACGGAACTAGCATGTGTTGTTTTTTGTTGTAATGGGACGTTTCGATGGGTATTACAGGGACATGACTAAAACATCGATGTGGTATGGGGTGTTGCCCGGGGGCGCATGCGGCATGTTCGACCCGAACCATACAAAACTTTACACGAAACCCGATGTGAGTAACCACATGTTGTTTGGACTTGTTTGGATGTTTCATTGACTTTATCATTATCTGTGGGCGTTTTCTTTATCTATTATGGAAATCTTTGCATATTATCTCATATATTTTATCATAATATATTTAAAAGTTATAACTGATTGATAAATTCATTTTCAATTCTTAGTGCATGTTGATAATATATACGAGACTTAATATGCAAAGTATCTTTTTATTTCATCGGGTATTTGTCATTCTGGAATCCAGCATCACTATTCTTATATTATTATTTAAAAATTTACCATTGGGTTTGGGCCATTAAGCTTTATCATCCATCTCCACACAGAGATTGCCGCCTTCCCTTTCACCGCACCCGTCTCGAAGTTCCACCAGATCCATACGATCGTCGCTGCTTCGATCTGATGTTAAGAGGCATACATACACTGGAAAACGAACAATTCAGCGGAGTATGATCTCGAGTCCTCAAGGCGATGTGAAACATACCGGTCATGTGGGACTTGATGGAGCATACTTTGGAGATATATCATTCTTAGACCCGGCGGGATGTGTGAGTATCGCGTTCTCAGGTATAGGTTATGCTTAACATAATGATATAGAAACAGACTGTTAGTGGGTAGTGCTGGCACATCAAATTTAACTGCAAAAACTTAATTAAGTTTACTAAGAAGTAATGAAATTACGCTAAATATTAGCAGCTGCGTAGTTTACAAATCTGTTGCACGGGTATCGCTTTGCGTTTGATAAATTATGACTCGTGCATGTCTCTGACCTAAAAATTTATGCCTGTAATCTGAAGCATAAACTTTCACACTCACTCCAGTGACTGTGTATACGAGCACACGTATATAAGGGTGAATTTATGCCTAGTTTTATAAATGATAGACACAGAAATTTAAATAGATTCATTATCTTCTTTATCATCAGTAGAAAAATGATCGAATCATAATCTTGCATTACATTGCAATAAATATAGACCTAATACCATATGCTTATTTTGTATTCCACTTCATAATGGAAAAATATTTTATTCTTTGTATTGTAAGTTACGTCTTTTCTATTTTCTATGCTATATTATTTCTACTCATTGCATTTTTGGGTGTGGTTGGTTAAAAGTTAAAGTTAAGAAAAATTCTGCGGAAACGAAATCAATCCGTCCGATTAATTGACAGAAACACTACAATTTCCAACATTCAGCAATTAAAATATATCTAAACTAGAAAAATTTCACGTCCTGAGGGAATCGAACCTACGACCAACTGAGCCACCCAGGACTTGGGATATCCCTGTGAAATTCTTCTAGTCTATCTGTATTTGCGTTATGAGCTAACGTCCACCCTACAATGTCAAAATGTTGAAACATTTATAATAATGTTGAAATCCAAAATTAAGAATATTCAGCAATTGCTTGCAGAAATTGATTTTAGAAATCTTCGGCAGATAGATCGCTTAGCAATGCAGCTTGCACGCTGGTCGTCAGATATAATTTTGTCAAATAACACCACATTTTAGGCAAGCGCTTATCGACAGCAGTCGATCTTGGAATAATTCGTAGTGTTTGGCGGAAATCGCTAGACAGTAGCGATTGCTAGACAATTCGAATCGCTAGACAATTGCACTAGATCAGATTTTATATATTTCGTTTGAGTTTCTCCATGTGAGTTTGTGCGCCATGATAATATCAATTAATTCCTACATGGGAGAAACACATGAGGAAAATGGGCCATAGCACCACCACGCTAGCCGAATGCAGTTTGGTGGGTTAATGCGGTTGCAGGAACAACCGGGACACACGCCTATATATGGGACATAACGTGCCCTCCGAAGCACGGAGGAGCTCGAGATAACAAACTTTGATTGACCCATCCCAGGATCGACTATAGCAAAAGTTGCTTTGTTTTTGGTATCGAAACCAGAGCGCTCTAACCAATATGCCACCGAGCTCCTCAATGATAATATAGCACGAATGTTTTTAAACAGGCCAGCCCAAAAAGTTTTAAAAAAATGTGTCGAAAGCAACTCTATATGTATATACCTACTCCTTTTTTCTGACACAAACGCAATCCTTTAAGAGTAATCCGAAGTGGCATTGAAAGAAATGATAGCTTTGGTAAATGATAGCACGTCAGCTAAACGATTTTCCATACTAAATTACTTTTTTTTAAGGTTTTCCCCATTGTTTTATGTTTTTCATATTATTTTTATTTTTCAACCACCCCTATATTAAAGTAAAAATTAAACATAATTCAATTTGAGTTTTAGCGAGACTCAAACACTTTTGCTACATAAAAAACACAGATGTCTGCCAAATTAACATTCATCAAAAAGGCGAACTGTCATACCCGTGAAGTAAAAATAATCGTTGAGTTTTCTGAAATTTTCCAATTTTCTGCACAGTTTAAATTATACATTCTCGTTCATAATTTAGTACTTATATTTTTATGCCTACTGATTTGAAATGAAAACCAAGTAAGTATATACTATTATTAAAAATACATTAGTAGAAAGTAATCAAATCTCATCTGCGTAATTTAAAGTGTTTATGTGAGTTTGATGTTAACAGATCAATCGTAATCATAACCTTGGCAATCGTAATCAAATCAATCTAGTTTTAGGGGTTTTAATAGATAAACACGTTACCTACAGATGATATATAAAAAAACGTAACGACCATATCATATGAGTTTTATTTCATCACAACATCTGCTCCTGTCGGGATTCGAACCCGGGGACCTCTGTCTAATAGACAGTGTCAGTGACTACTCCACCAGTCGGCTGTCGAGTAGGTAGGATAAGTTCATGAAAAAAATTAAAGCCTAATGAAGTGTATCTTGCAGCCTCCGCGTCAGGTCGTGACTCCTTACAAGCCATCCGAGGACCTGGAACAAGTGCCCCTCATCAACCCGAACTCACCGTCGCATTTGACAGGGGCTTCTTGCACGCCTCCTTACCCCCTGCTGTCGCCAAGAGATAACAAAGACTGTGACGAAGTGGACTTGCCTTGTACGTACTTTTGAATTCTCAAACTGACTTGTAAATTATGTTTAAACTCGTAATAACGATTAATTATTACCAACCGACCAACAAGATCGCAAAACTGTTTATGCAGTCTTCGACACTTTCGCAAAAACCTTCCCCATGGCGCAGCCGTGTAGTAGAACGTTGTTAGAATACTGAATATTCAAATGCAGTATTTAAGTAGTCAAATCAGTCGAGAGAGTATGCAATTGAGGTGATCACCGTCGCATGCGCTGCAGCCGAGTCCCCGTGGCGCGTGTCACGGACCTAATTTTTGTAGAGAAAAAAAAACATGTTTGATTTTTTGCGTTCATAACGCCAACGATATTGAAACAATTACAAATAAAGAAAGAATACGATGAAAACCAAAAATATGCTCCAGGCGGGAATTAAACCCGCGTCTCCTGGGATTAGCACTACGAGGCCTCTTAATTTTTCTATTTGACGGATGGAAGCGGATGACGCATGCTTTTCCGTTGCGTGGTCACATCTTCGTTTATATTCATACATGAGTATGAGCGGGGAAAATGTAAGCAAAAAATTTGATAGAATAATTAAGATTAATAAAAAATAAACTTACAGGTGTTGAAACGAAAACGAGGAGCTTAAGGAAAACAAGTCATAAAATATGCGAACCCACAACAAGCAAAAGCATATTAAATAAGGTTAGTTTTTCTTTGTTTATTACACTTAACGATAGACCTTTTAATCTGTAAAGCACCCATTATGAGACTACAGGATCTTTTTATGTGTAAGGGACGAAATGTTAAAAGGTTTAAAGTTATTGTGTACAATAATATAACAATAAGATAACCATTTATTTTTAATGATGTAATCGCTCACTAGATAAAATTTAAAACATAAGATACTCGTAGTTTCAGGTTTTAAACATTTTCCAGTTAAGAGCGTTATGCCGGACGGCTTTTTATTTTCAACTTTCAAGTCGAAAATGTTGGAAATGGACAAACCAATGATAATTAGAGTTTACTTGCAAAGTCAAGTCCGGCTAGTCTAGTCTATAGTTGTCAGAGGATTTTTTGAAAAACAGTATTATAGTTGAGTAAGATCAATTTTTAGCTTTAATACAAACCACAAAACGCCAATAATTCTGTATCTCTGACTCTGACTCTTCGAAAAATCCATAAAAAGTCTTCCAGACAATCCGGAGTCTTGAATGTTCCCTAAGTTTGAATATGGCGCTATTTTTCACAAATTCGGAAAACATACGCTACTGTTACCCTAAAAACAATCCAAACTTAAAAGAAATGGAATATTGTTGAAGTTGAACTGTTTTAAAATAAAAAAAAAGGTCAGATTTTTTTCCCAAAATTTATCAATAATGCTAATGATATTAGATTGCTGACATCAATTAAAATAACTATTATTATGACAACAGAACTATTCATAAAAACATATTATGACAACAATGCGTAGTTATTTTCAATTTTGTCAGTATGCCCATACATTTCTTAGTAATATGGGAACATGTGACGTCAACTGTGCCGTAGATTTTCTATGGAGCGTAATTGGACGACGCGCCGCAATACATCAAACATACCACTGTACCTGTGAAACTATTGATTTTAGACATACTGTTTCTTTTGCAATATTTCTTTATGAGTTATAAACTTCTTATTTATGTAATAAAAAAAAAGTTGTCAACTACCCTATTATTCCTGCTTTACACAACTCAAGTCCGGTCTTGCGTGGAATAGTGCTCGCCCCCTGTGAGAAGGCTCCGCCAAGTACCTCCTCGATACACTGGACAGATTGCAGCGTCGTCCGTATCATTGATGACGTAGAGGTCACATACAGCCTAGAGCCTCTGCAATTGCATCGTGACATTGCATCGCTTAGGTGTTCCCTCCTTTCCATAACATGGGTTCCTTCAAAAGATGCGTGAAAAGTCACTTTATGAATCGGCAAGGTGTAGGCGGCTAGAACGGTGTGTTTTAAGCTGCACTAGCTATCTTCGCATATTATGGACTCTTCTTACCGCTTCACATCAGGTGACCTTTGTATAAAAAATCTTTATTTTGTATAAAAAAATCCTCTGATAACTTTTTATACTAGCCTGAATTGCTTATGCCTGTCAAGTTTTGCTAGAATCGGTTTGTTTCCAATATTTTCGATTTGAAATTATATATGAACAGCTGTGCAATTTAAACGCTCTTAAATGAAATTTGGTATATATTTGAGATTAGTAAAATCCTTGCACCGCTTTTGCCTTTTTAATAACTATTTAATCAGCTTTCTTTATTTAGTTTTCGTTTTTTCTTACGGATTTTGTATTTTTGTATCATTAATGAAAAACATAAAATACGAAATCCTTGAAATCATTACACATTTGCAACTTGAAAATTTCCTCCGAAGGTGAAATCAGCGACGTTAGGTCGTTCAAGTAAATCTGAAGATGGCGCTGCAAAGACTGATGAAGTTCATGAATATCACGAAATATCTGATACAGATACGGTAAGAACATAATTATAACAACTGTTATTTTCTAACACCCCTATAATAATAAATTTTCTATTACATTTTAAGACTAGTTTCTCATATTCTTAAAATCTGAATTTATTTTGTGATTTAGCCTTAAAAAATTGTTTAAACGTTAATTATGGCGTACTCCCCTTTAATGCATAAATTTTGTAAAATGGAAATAAAGTATTAAAATGAATTAAACAAGAAATGTTAAAAATATTATCAATGAATTAGTTATTCTCGGCGACCGATAATAACATAGACGAGTAACTAGCCCATCCAAAATGACACCCCCAAAGAGACTCCAAAGTGGGCGGGGCTTAAATCGGACTCCGCGCCATGATTTAGTTTGTCATTGACTGCGTCACGGTGATGTAGTCGTAAAAAACAATAAAATCTCAGTAAATATGTCCAAAAGTGAAGTAAAATGGTGTGTCAGTCGCGTAGGTGAACATAATAAGAGCACTGGAATTAAATTTTACATGTCTCTCCTAAACAAAAATATTGGCCGCCATGTTGGGCCAATATTTGTGGACAATTTGAACAAATACACGAGTGGATGATGTTATGCAGTCATTTGTGTGTGACAGTATTTATTTATTTTTAACTCAACTTTTAACTCTGCAAACTTTTATGACGACTTATTGTTATTGTGTATGTTTAATAGTTAATTTACCTACTAATAATCAATTATGGCTTTATACATCGTTGCCTTATATAATTTTTGTAAGAATGATAAACAAACCTCCAATTTATGGATATTTTGCCACAGTTCCTTACAATATGATGCCATTTTCTACACCTTTCTCAATAAATTTAAGTGTTATTATTTAACATGTGTATGTTTAATTATTACTTTAATAATTTACATTTACAATATGATGTGGAAATAGTATAGGTATCTATTTTAAACTGTTAAGGATAAGTCGTAGTAAGTAAAGTTGTAGGCTGCAAAATAGTTTCGTGAGGTTATTGAAATAAAACAACATCATAATTTGAATAGAGAAGATAGTTGGACCACACCAGCTTGGGATCTTATCATCCAAATTACAAAGTCTCAAGCCCGTATTTACTCTTCCTTCGGACACTGTAAGCTCCATGGCGTGAATCGGAACACTCAAAATATAACTATAAAAAATATGACGGTAGTTAATATTAAACTTATCAAAGACAACTGACATCTTTACTTCAGTCTTCCCGAGACCTTGATCGCTATAAAGTAATCGAAACATTGGGTATAAAAATCATAATGTGACAGACATCTAATTAAACGCAAGTTAAATCCAGTAAAGTGGTTTTATTTCAAGAAATAATTTATTTCATTAAATTTATTTCAAGAAATAAAACCACTTGATGACATTTTTTTTTTCTTATATCCTTAATACAAATAAATAATGTCCTGACAGATATTTATATTTTTTTTATTTAAATGAATGAAGCGAACCCATTTCATTTCTGATGTTTAAAAATAGATAATTAAGACATTACGTTAAATTGACTGTTTAAATCAGTATTATTCGTCTCAACTCTAAAATTGAATAAGTGGGCCGATTTACAACATTGCTATATTTATTAAAAATGACGATATATAATTATGAAAGTCGTCATAAAATTTTGCATGGTTACATTGTGCATACATGACCCGTCCGGCGCGAGTAAATCAGAAGACCGAGAGGGCGCTATACAATTTCGATATTAGCCGATTTTATCCGACGTTCTCTTCTAGCCGCCGAGGGTACCCATTTTGCGACGAGTTTTGTATGAAGTTATGCTTCTAGGCTCTCTACGTTCGCCGGGTATTCTATAAATTTACTAACCACAAACATATCACTTGATGTCGTTTAAGCGTAATGTTTAGATTTGGAACACAATGGGTTCATTTTTCATATTATAGTTCGTGTTAGTTTATGTAATCTTTAGTATAGGTGCCATATTGTATTTGTGTACAGTCGACAGCAGATCAAGCGTAACAGATTGGCCTTGAGTCTTAAGTCTGAAGTCGAGGGTAAAGACTAGTGGATAGTTAATACAAAACATTCCAATTCAACTAGAAACGGCCGAAAATTTGAATTTACCTGTGGGTCTATCATAATATTACTTTTTTATCAGAATTAGAATGATAAGGACTCAACGAGAATTCATCACACAATGAAAGGATTATACAATAGCAATCAGTATCATCTATTTGAAATATTTGTATTAGATTTATGGACAACTCAGAATAGTTATAGTAGAATTCCGCAATATTTTTTTTAGGGTCAATCTTTATTAAATGTAATTTATTTATTGTTTTAAACGTAGGTGGATATTTGTTTGGCTGCCGAGCGTTGCCTACCATATCCAATTTCAAGTTATTTGATATCCAATTTCAAATAACTTACGTTTACCCTTTACAGCTTATTCTCATAGTAACCCGAATCACGATTTCGTGAGTTCCAAATTTCCAATGTATTTGATTAAATCTAAATCCTTGTATTGACTATAAAATATTCATTACTATGTTGCAGCTTGGTTTCTTAATTGCCAATAAAAAAATTCAGTTTTAGATAAATCATCATCATCTTTTACACGCAATGTGCACCTCAAGCCTCATTGAATCAGCTTCCTGTCTAGTATTTACTAGACAGGAATCTGATCGATAGGCTGTATAATAATAGGATAGCACCTATTATTATCGTATCAGTTATCAACCGTCGCACAGTGGTGTGTTGAGGTGTTCTCTTTGTGCCGATAATGCTGACCTTTGCTACTTTCATCTAAAATTCTCCAGAATTATAATAATTGATTATAATAATTTCGTTGTTTGGAACCCATCATACGTAATACATTCACAGAGACTCGAAGGTATTCAGCGTTCATTCACAAGGCACCTGGCTTTCGAGTCCCAAGGTATTTCTCACAGGTGTCCATATGACCAGAGGCTTAAATTTTTCGACATGCCATCTTTAAAGGTACGACGAACCGCCCATGATCTACTTCTCCTTCATAGAATAGTAAACGGTCAAACTGGTTGTAGTGATTTACTGGAACATCTTTCATTGTCTGTGCCATATAACATTCCTCGCCATCCAATAGCTAAACTTCTTCGTGGTCCCACGTCGCGAACCAATCTGGGCTCACATGCCCCTATTTCAAGAATGTGCAGCTTACTTGACGACATAGGTGGGGGGTGTGGCGAGGTGGACATTTTTTATGACTCATATCGGCTGTTTAGACGTAAAATATTGACATATTTGTACCGGTCAATGGCTCCAACGTAGGAATCGCCAATTTATATTCTAAGATTCTTTAATTCTTTCGTATATTTTACTAATTTTCATTGTTTTAGTTGATTGAAAAATATTTATGGTAAATGCTGTGTCACCTATAGAGGTGTATGCATCAGGTTACAGATTAAGTTATATTTTTTGTTTTGTAAATGTTTTAATGCATGTGCCCGCTGGTGTCCTTAAATAAATAAATAAATAAATAATATTGTTTCTGCTAGTATATTTTAACATGTACTATAATACGTTTGTTTTTCTTTTTTAGGAAAGTATTGCGACTGAAAATGCACGAAGCGAACATTTTGTGCTGCCTGAAAGTCCCGGAATACCTGTAAGTTGTTGTTACCTGTTACTATTTTTTGGCCTTATTAATATCATGTTTATTTCAAACTATAAGCAGTAGGTACGCTTAATTTTATAATATGCATTCTACATATAATACGATTTTGGTGGCGATACGTTCGACAAAGCGCGTCCAACGATTAACTTTATTGTAGGCAAGAAGCATTTAGGGTGTATGTCGATGGTCATTTGTAGAATGGGCAGCTCGTTATCTGCCTAGGCAGATCGTCTAGTACTGAACATTGTTTGGGAGATTGGTAGATTCAAGGTTATTTTTATGACTACTTATAATCAAAGTGATTTCGGTTTTAACTGGCTATAAACTATTTCTTTATTATTGTCGATTGACTTTTAAAGCGGCGCATATAGGAGCGTTTCATATAGGCTAGATGGCGGAAACGCTAAACTTCGTTTTTTATTGCTGATTTAGATATTTTAGTATGAAACTATGAAATTTTTATCATTATAACCATATTTAATGAGAGATTTAAAAATAAAATACTCTTACCAAACCATTTCTATGAACTACTATAACCCATGTTTCAATTTAGTTTCGTATTGACGCCACCACCCGCCCCCTTATTCTCAATTGTCGGATCACGGATTCGATTCGAAAAGTCACATGCCGTCTCGTTTTGACGCATAGCGATAAAAAGTGACAGGTATAGAGTTTCCGAAATTCGAATACTTTCCGACAGTTGAGAATAAGGGGGCTGGTCGGTATAAATGATATAAACACATTTAGGTTGTCTAATGTTTCTGAAGTTAAGAACTATTTTGGCGCCTATGATACCAGAGAATAGCGTTGGTTTTAAAATGAAAATATTATGCGCACCGGCATAAATAAAACAACAATACAATGTGCATACCTTGAACTTTAGTATACAATCATTTTTAAGCACTAAATCTCTTTCAAGTTTTAGAAAATATTAAAATTTAGGAGCGCAATCATTGCTAGCACCATTGCACGATCATAACAATGACACTGACCACACCGACTTGTCTTCACTCATTAATCGACTTATAGTAATCCTGTTGTCGGTATTTATACATTTATGAGGTCGCCGGTTACCTGTGAATCATTTAGAATATATCACGAGACAGTGACCTTTTTCCTTTTAGCCTGTATGAAATGGTCCTATCTGCGGCGTATCGACGATGCGCCCGTTTTTATTTGGGGTTCACTTTACTAAGCCGCTTTGACGAACGTAAAGCTTTGACGATCCAACTGAACGTAGGTCGCCGCATTACATAACGGAGACGTTTTTCATTCCGGAGCGCTTTTTTGTGATTCGGCGTGCTATACGACATGGGCGATATGGCTGTGACACAATAACCTCAATAGCTAATATCGAATATAATAATAATAATATTCATACACTCACACCTATTATCTAGCCCAAAGTAAGCATCATTAAGAGCTTGTGTTACGGATACTAGATAACGGATAAATATTGATAATAATATGTATAATTAGGAATATACTAAATAAACATATAAACATCCATGACTCGTAAACAAATGCTCGTACTCATCATACAAACATTTACTCCAACCGGGATTTGAATCCGGGACCTCTTGACCGAGTAGCCTGCATTGCATAGCAAGTGTACCCCTTGCTCGCTCGACCAGCCGGTCTTTGAATATACTAACTTACTATTTTTGATTTCCAGAAAAGTTATGGCGATTTTAGTCAAAGTTTACTAGATGAAATGGAATCCATGTTCCGAAGTCTCGACGGCAGGAAATATGAAACTGTAAGTTTGTTTTTTTTAAACGATTACATTAAACAAAAAGACACATGAAACGCTATAGGTAATATATTTATGTGAATGACGGGTTCGAATAGAATACATAATTATACATTTTTTTAATAAATTTATCTGGTAGAGTATTGATTTCGACACAATTTCTGCAATTAATAGACGACATTTAGAATAAAGAATAACACAGAATATTTTTTCTTCCAAAATATTGAAATATTTTATCGTTTTTTTAAAGAGTAATGAAAGAATTTTTTGTTATTTAAGTACTAGGACACTACCAGTGATACATAATATGGTAGTTAGGGCCTCTGGTATCGCTTATGATAATTTATAAATGCTTTTTCAGGATTACGAAGATAATTTCTCGTTAGACAACACTATGTCTTGTCGCTACCGTTTTTCTTACATTTAAATATAGACGTAATTCTCAAGATAAAATACCTAGGAATAATTATTATTAAAATACTTTCAATTTATTCAGGTCCTTTACTTGGATTATTTTTGGTAAGAATAGAACACGTGATTTGTGACGAGTAATTAATTTTTGTTCACGTAATGCTACCATAGCTTAAGATTTTTGATGTTAACATTCTCATATTATTATAAAGTAACGCTCTCTAAAACTACGGGATATATCTTGAATGTTTCAATAAGGTTTAAGCATGTCGTTCAGTCCCACCCTACCCCCAGGGGTATGGCTAGGGGTAGGGTGGGTCTGTGATGTCTTTTCTTTTTACAACCCAACGTCACTGAGAGAAGCCATCACCCATTGTGTGTGAGCGCTGCGCCTCGTCGTTAGCGTTAGACTATCCCTTGATAAACAATCTACTTGCAATCAATTTCTAAAATCTTGTCTGCTATATGCTTTTATGGAATGAAGTATCTATTTAAGATATTTTATGTAGCCTGTGACAACTAAAGTAAATAGTGTGAGTCTTTAAAAAACTACACCTACCAAAAGAATTTGATTGCCTATCCAAACCCACGAATATTTATTGACTGACTGATGTATCAACGAACAGCCCAAACCGCTGGGTCTAGAGATTCCAAATTATGCACACATAAGTTCCTTATGAGGTTTAGGGTTGCATTAAGAAAGGATTTTTCAAAATTACTCCCTAAGGTGTTAAAACGGGGCCCAAAGTTTGTATGGGGAAATAAGATTAATAAGACTATTTTATTCGAACAGGATCATTAATCGGGATTAATCTTCACGGAAGTACTTCTGTCGATAAATGAGTAAACAAGTATTTCAGGTTATTTTAGAATTCAATCCCTAAAAGGGGAAAGTGGGGTGACCAAAACTGAAAATCTGTCTGAAAATCAACACGGCTATTTTTTTAATGGTTTATCGGATTGGTAATTACAAAAACAACAACGATTTTGATATCCAACGCGGCAGGCGTGAAGTACAATTATCCCCTATAAGGGTTCCATCCCTTCATTTTGAGTTATATTACAATATTCGCGTTATCCTAACGGGTTTTTAAATTTATATTTGGTGCCATCTACTCGATCGTCGTCAATCGGTACTAAGAGAGCGCGGGCGGCGCGGGGAGACGGGAGGAGAAGTCATCGGGAAACTTTTGCTGCATTCGTAATTAGTAGAATTCAAGGTGCTGCAGTAAGGTGGTTTTCTGTTTGCTTTATGTTTAGCCTTGCATTTTATCTAAAATAAAAAATAAAACTTTTATCTCATGGGCACGTTCTCCTTGGGCCTATAAAAGTATGATGAAAGTCTCCGATCCTTATTTTTTCCCAAATCAAATGAAATGTATCAGTTTTACCGGTTGCCAAAATATATTCTGACTTTTAGAATAACCCTTTCGTTCGTCAATGAATCATAATAATTATAATACTGACCCACCTCTTTAGAGCTTACTTAATTACTTAACGATATGATCATTGGTAAGTAGCCTTTTTACCGGCCATACGGCGACCGATAATAACATAGACGAGTAACTAGCCCATCCAAAATGACACCCCGAAAGAGACTCCAAAGTGGGCGGGGCTTAAATCGGACTCCGCGCCATGATTTAGTTTGTCATTGACTGCGTCACGGTGATGTGTTCGTAAAAAAATAATAAAATCTCAGTAAATATGTCCAAAAGTGAAGTAAAATGGTGTGTCAGCCGCGTAGGTGAACATAATAAGAGCACTGGAATTAAATTTTACATGTAAGTCTCTCCTAAACCTTTATAATCGAGTCAAATATAAACAAAAATATTGGCCGCCATGTTGGGCCAATATTTGTGGACAATTTGAACAAATACACGAGTGGATGATGTTATGCAGTCATTTGTGTGTGACAGTATGTATTTATTTTTAACTCAACTTTTAACTCTGCAAACTTTTATGACGACTTATTGTTATTGTGTATTTTTAATTGTTAATTTACCTACTAATAAGCAATTATGGCTTTATACAGCGTTGCCTTATATGATTTTTGTAAGAATGATAAACAAACCTCCAATTTATGGATATTTTGCCACAGTTCCTTTCAATATGATGCCACTTTCAACACATTTCTCAATAAATTTAAGCATTATTATTTTAACATGTGTATGTTTGATTATTACTTTAATAATTTACTTATATACAAAATGATCTGGAAATAGTATAGGTATCTATTTTAAACTGTTAAGGATAAGTCGTAGTAAGTAAAGTTGTAAACTGCAAGATAGTTTCGTGAGGTTATTGAAATAAAATAATTTCAATAGAGAAGATAGTTGGACCACAACAGCTTGGGATCTTATCATCCAAATTACAAAGTCTCAAGCCTGTATTTACTCTTCCCGACCTTCGGACACTGTAAGCTCCATGGCGTGAATCGGAACACTCAAAATATAACTATAAAAAATATGACGGTAGTTAATATTAAACTTATCAAAGACAACTGACATCTTTACTTCAGTCTTCCCGAGACCTTGATCGCTATAAAGTAATCGAAACATTGGGTATAAAAAATCATAATGTGACATCTAATTAAATGCAAGTTAAATCCTTGATGACAATTTATTTTTTCTTATGTCCTTAATACAAATAAATAATGTCATGACAGATATTTAGATTTTTTTTATTTAAATGAATGAAGCGAACCCATATCATTTCTGATCCTTAAAAATAGATAATTAAGACATTACGTTAAATTGACTGTTTAAATCAGTATTATTCGTCTCAACTCTAAAATTGAATAAGTGGACCGATTTACACCGTTGCTATATTTATTAAAAATGACGATATATAATTATGAAAGTCGTTATAAAATTTTGCATGGTTACATCGTGCATATATGACCCGTCCGGCGCGTGTAAATCAGAAGACCGAGAGGGCGCTATACAATTTCGATATTAGCCGATTATATCCGACGTTCTCTTCTAGCCGCCGAGGGTACCCATTTTGCGACGAGTTTTGTATGAAGTTATGCTTCTAGGCTCTCTACGTTCGCCGTTCTAGGCTCTCTACGTTCGCCGCGGCCATAGTACTGCCATACTATTCCATACTATCATTTAAACAATATTTTATTAATATGAATTTTAAAATGTTAACATCAAAATACTTTTGGATGCGCTACATATCATATCATAATGAATGAATTCATGATCATTGTAGCGGAGTAATTTCACAAGTTTTCATAATATTTAATCTGTTCCTTAATAGCGTGATTACCAGTGGTTTGTGATTGTTTTTACCTTGTTATCCTGTGTTAGATTTCTATCATTGTAGATGAACTCTCTTAATTAATCAGTTAGTGGATATAAAGGACATGGCCAATTTCTGCCTAGGTAACTTTCCAGCATTTTAGCAAAGTATAATAATGCACACTGCTTGGATCATCATGCGTTTAAATAAACCTGTTTTCATTTGATATGGCTGTCCGTGAAGTTCTTTCGGATTTATTTAATTTTATTTTAATCTGTAGGTATACAGAAAAATAAAACGATACTAAATATTAGTGTAAATGGAAATTGATACCTAGGCAAAGTCACTATGGAATCTTGGTCATGTCTTTTAATTACTTGTATACAAGACATAATTTTAAAGACAAATACGAGTATCTTTGTTCGTGATGTTTTTTTATACAAAGCACGGCATATGTCTCAACACCACCTGATGTGAAGCGGTAAGAAGAGTCCAGATGCGAAGACAGCTGGAGCTGCTTGAAACACACTGTTCTAGCTGCTTCCACCTTGCCGGCCCATAAGGAGCCTTTTCACGCCTCTTTTGAAGGAACCCATCTTATTGGAAGGAGGAAATACATGTGCCGGCAAAGAATTCTAAGTTTTGGAAGTACGACAAAGAAAAAGCCAGAAGTTACTAAACTTCCTTGTGCGTGATGTTGAGGAGGAGACAGTGAATTGATGACTCCGAAGACTGGCACGCGTGCTTCTGAGTAGGAATGGGGTGGGGTAAGGTCGAAAAGCTGTTCAGAGCACTAAAGGAGAGTCTTCATTTAGCAGATAGAAGGCGCTAAACGACGCAATGCCTCGATGTAGAGGCTCAAGGTTGTTCGTGACCTCTACATCCTCCATAATACTGACGGCATGACGATGCAATCACCATGTCACCAGCCTATTGCGGTACACCTTGAACGTTGTACTATTTGCCCGATCAGCATACGATTTTTTTTAAATTTAATATTAAGGCGATGCGGTATTGCGGTGTACTTTGTTTTGGCCGAAACACTGAGGGATGAGATGACTTCTCCGTGCTAAAAAAAAGACTACAACAGCGCATGCGCATATGTCAGCAACAAATTCGGGATAATGTATATAAAGAAGCAATTGAGATATAATTGCAAAATTAAAAATTTTAAGTAACCCCCGGCGTCATTAATCATCTATCTAACACCATCTCATTAAGATTATTCATAAGAGCCCAAACACGCTATATCTGCTGTAAGTTTCTGAAGAATTATGCATTTCGCAGACTTTTTGATGGTATGTCATGATGGAATGTCATCGAAGTGACAGTATACGAAATTTGAAATCAATCGGATCTGTAAAAGTTAGTAAAATCCTAATATCTTGTAGAAAATGAGCTGATAGTCATCAAACGCCTGAACTGATCTTCATAAATTATAGCTAAGAACCATCGTAGTCACATCAGCTTTCAAACAAAAAAAACCGAATCAAAATCGGTCCATTCGTTTAGGCGCTACGATGCCACAGACAGACACACTGATACACCGATACACAGATACACAGACAGACACGTGAAACTTATAACTCCCCTCTTTTTTTTGTCGGGGGTTAAAAAGTATAGAGAGACACCCATCACTACTATGCTCTGATCAAGGATCATAAAACCGTGCTCATCGTCACACACACAGCGGTCGCCGGGCTTTCTTATTTGGCGCTCAGTCGTTACCTAGTGCTTATCGAGAGACATACTAGTACACTCATCATATATTCATCATCATCATCACCAGCTTACGCCGGTAGGTGTATGACGGGTAGTACATTTTGTATTGCATTCTTGCCTTCCGGTTTTATGATCGTTTCTAGGTGACTGTGCTAATAGGATTAATACCATAGTAAAAGTACTGAATATTCGTAAGGTAAAGATTTAACTCGATCTTCGTAGCTTCTTTTGTTTCAATATTGACGCGTTATTTTTGAACTGAAATTATGAGATTTGTCAGATAAACCGAGACTCATGGTCAAAGTGGCCTTCGGCTGAGAAGTCATGTCTCTAGCCCTCTCTGTCTTTGACAAGACATTGTTCGCCTTAACGGATGCGTTAACACTTTCTTTCTAAGCTAACCAAGTGTGCCGCAATAGGATTATAGGATAGTTGGATATTTTTATTAGTTAATTATTGTATTTATTGAAAGTAAAATAGCGTAGGTGCTAATTTAGTATTTTTAAAATCGCTTTTTATAACAATTTTTCTATTAACATTTTCTTATATTTTCAGGGAGTTACGTGTAAACATTTCGACCTCGACTCGGCTTTAAGGTAAACGCAAATTAATATCTAATATACAGGGTGTTAGAGGGACCAGCACTGCTATCTGCCTTCGTTTTCGAGAGCGTTCCCCTAACAACCTGTATATTAAATAAATAAAATATATATATTACTTTTCAAAAGAGTGGGTTTGTTTCTATTCAGATACTGCTGTCGTAGAAACAATACTTTTGTCAGTAGTAATATGCAAATGTCGTTGCGATTTTAATTAACATAAGTATTGCAGTTATAAGTTTCTGTTCATTGTTTTAAATCGTAATGCTTATAATCACGATTTTTTTGTATTATTATATTATATTAAACGGGTTGTTTGGTAAGTACATGGTGTAACAAGTGGACACCTATGTTAACCATGTTAACATAGTCATATAAATACTTCTAAAATTCAAAACTGTAAAATAAACTTCAACTTTCTCCATACAAATAGTTCGGTCAATAAAACAAAATGTATTGGAAATTAAAAACTATTTTACAATTATTCTTAATTTTTGATTTAAACATTATTATAAATGTTAATAATTGTTATAATTTTTCTAGTTTTATTATATTTTGTTTTACAATTTTTAATTTTTGATAACACCTTAGTTGATGATTGATGACTATCCTAATAACTATGTTTAAGTAGGTTCTCGCTTGTTATTCCATGTACCAAACATCCTATACAGTTATCAAACATGTAGCGTGAATAGTTCGATAAGTTTCATATACTTACATCGAAATGTATTTCTTCTCGGATGCACACTCAATTCCCTGCTTTAACTCGAGTTAAATGACAATTCGATGTAAACTAAGCAAACCTTTCTCATGTTCATCATACTACGCGTACAGGAACACTTCAGCGCTGACTTTCGTTAGTTACCCTACAATTATATAGGTACAGTCGCCAGAAGATCAAGTGTAGCAGTTGCACTATGGAAACCGCCTCTATTACGAATGGAATAAGAGTGGTCACAAGGTCAAACTGTTACGCTTGATGTGCTGTCGACTGCACAAATATTTATCATTATCTTCAGGTCTCATACTTTGAACAAACATGAAAAGAAAAAAGGCTTTCAAACTGGCACCATGAAGCCCATGTCTGCTCACGAGGAGAGAACCCTGGAGACTGCTGTTGCCTTGGCTAATGAATTGACTGCAAGGTACAGTACATTTACCTAAATTATATACGTATAGTGGAGCTTTTCTCTTTCTTGCTGCAACCGATTGTATACTTTTTGCAGAAACTAGGATTGTAAAGCTCAATTGTACTAATCTACTCAGCCCTAATCACGTTTGTTTGTCATTTAACTAAAGAAAGCATTTTAACTGTAGATAGTGTTCTTATTATCTTATGACTAAATTAACTTATATTTGCAGGTCCATGACAGACTTGGAAGGCGACAGCAAAGTGCCCAACTCTCCAAGCGACAAATCAAAGTTCCACTTCAAGTTCCCTTTGGTTTCATTGCACCATAATATGCCACATGAATCCGATAAAGATGCTTCAGGTGAGGGCAGAAAATGACTACACAATAATTCTTTAGTATTAGCAAGAATCTCTCGATAGACAATATTTGACGTTTCTTCAGCGAGACAAAAACCGTTTTGTAGTTATAATGTCAAAATTTAAATGATAGAAACCGTTATGTCGACCTTTAATGTCAAATTCTGTCGAGCGATAGATCCTGGGCGAACTGAGAATATAATGCTTAGTAAAAATACAAGAAGCTAATTAGTATAGTGTTGAAAACTGTTTCATTTTAGGCAAACAAGAGAGGCGGAACTTCAGCGATGAAGCTCACAGGGTGCCTGATATTCAGGTAATTAATAGATAAAGGCCTTACATATTATAATATCGCCATTTTTGATCGTTCCTGCACTTAAGTGAAAAAACAACACTTATTCGTTAAACTCAAATTGAAAAGATAAAGCAGCTCATAAATAAGGGGAATTTACCGAAAGGAAACAATAACTTGTGGAATAGGCACCGATGAAAATATTCTCAGTTGTATTGTCACTTGTGATGAAAAGTGGATCGTCGAAACCGCAAAATTAGTAAAAAGAAGTAGCTTGAGTTAGTTTCATGAGCTGTGCCGGTATTATCCATTACAGCTTCAGCTTGAGTTATTTGATAAATATGTGCCGGCATTATTACAGATTCTTGAGACCTGGTACAGTCAGCATCAGAATTATCAAAGCTCTCAGAGTGATAAAAAATTGCACTCGTTCTGAAAAGTAATATTTACTTTACAATGATAGAATCGCATGTTGTTTTTAGCATCACGAAAAACTGACCTAATAGCAGGCGATTATAATGCTGTAATGATACGGTCGCTTTCCAAAAACTTCTTAGTTATTTTTGAGCCCTCTGCAAGCTCAGACAATTTTGATGATGACTACAACAGCTACTACAGAGGTGTACCGTCAAGAGTTTCTTATATCATAGGCTCGCTATCAAAGAACCGAGACGTATCGATTGCTCTCACGACAACGCTAGACCACTCATCGCACGATTAACCCTCATTACGTCACTGCCACATAAGATCTAGATTTCATCATTTGATAATTTGATAATTTCATGACATTTGTATGAAATAATATAACATTGGCTGCATTACTTTAAGGAAATTTCCTGAAATCATCAAATGAATAAGATGTTTTTGAAAGTGGGAAACTATTTCTATAAACTAATATACCTCATGTTATAAATTATTCTCGTATTCACGACACCACCCTATATATTTTCATATATAGGGTGTTTTTTTTTTATATATAACTCATATTTTCGAAATATATGCAAAAAACATACTTTACATACATACTTAATACCCTATTACTACAGAGATCATGAAAATTTTACTTGGTCACAGACTGTTAAGTATCTATTAAAAATAGGTGCCTATAGTGCGTGCGTTGAGGACGTTTTGCTTTTATGACAATTTACGATAACAACGACTTTATTTAAGCACATTTTATTTGTGGAAGATTTGCTCCCTGGTCTTTGTTTTGTTCCATGCGGTCATTTGTGTTTAGCGGACATTACGGCTTATATTTGTGGAAGATTTGCTGCCTGGTCTTTGTTTTGTTCCATGCGGTCATTTGTGTTTAGCGGACATTACGGCTTAAGGCGATCTATCGAAACGTTGTTTCGGCCAGGACCGATAGGGATAAGGATATGGCTGACTCAGCGGGAGGAAAAAAGACAAAACAGCGATCGCGCGTGAAAAGTAAACGAAATACACAAATTATTTTATTTAAAAATAACCTTATGGACTACAGAAAAACGCTTCTACACAATTCTGAATATTAATGATATCTACTATTTAAAGTAATTTCCTATTGAATACAAATTATCGTTCACCAATAATCTTAAGTTTTCTTGTTTATAAGAGGTCTTTTCGTAAATAAAATGTATCGAGGCAAACTCCTTTAATCGTGTTTTTGTTCTACTCGTATCTAGATAAGGATATGAAGTAACGTATATTTGATTTTCAGATTCGTTAGATCTTTCAGCGACGTATGACATTACTTATAAAAGTGCGATTTTTTTCAATATATCGCCTTAAGAACTAACTGCCTAAGGAAGTTTCGCTTTAAGAACCGCCTGCTCGGGTTTGGTCAAATAATAATGACACCCATTCCTTTTGTACTTATATTGAGAGAAAGAGATGAACTGTAGTTAAATTTAGATTTAGCGAATGTTCTACATAATTATAGTGAAAGTAAAATTGTTTAAAATAAAGAAAGAATTACGTTGTACACTAAAATATTATTTTTTAATTTTAGTTAAGACTTCAAGTGATATCGGTTCATTAAATTATATTATGCCTTAGCGAGTCGTCGTTACAAACATTTTTATCTCTGCAGGCTACGATAACAGAAGAGAGTAAGTTGGCATACACAAGCTTGATAGAGCAACCAACGCCTTCTTCATCCCTGATCACGCAGATCGCCAAAGACGCGAGCGGCATGAAGCCTGGCACTGTACCGAAACCAGCGGCTAGATCTAACGCCAAGACCCAGTTTCATTCCTTGCAGAAGAGTTATCCTACCAAGTAAGAATTTTCCCGTCGATACATTAAAACGTATTCAACGAATGTAAGGAATTTCATCACTTGTAGTTATCTCATTATACCCAAAAAAAAAAATGCATTTGGAACTGAATACAGATCTCATCTCGCAAATCTTGGACATTATACAAAATTAACCTGCCACTGGTACTTAACAGGTTTGAAATAGTAGTTTGTATACCAATACCAAGTGATGAAAGCCACCCATTTCTGCCAAGATATTTTGGGATTAGTGAAAATAATTTAAACTATTCTTGCTTTCTCACGATTTTTTTCTATTGTTTTTAAATTCTCTTTATTAAAGAGAAGCCATGTCTTAAGTATTTTCTTTATTTCTAATTTTCTAATGATATTTGAATTGCACGTCAACACAAATACTTGCTTCACAAAACTAAACCAAATTTATAACAGAATGTTCGCTTAGACACAATTATGTAATTATAATATAATAAAATTTTTACATACCATTAATTTTTATGCGTAAAATTTTTAGTTACCTACCCACCTTTGGTTGTGTTTTTTTTTTCAAATTTTTGGCGCGGGTTCTTCGCGTGAGATGCAAATTCTTGTTATTTGTACTTAAGAATCTATATGTTAATTTTTAGTGTCGTTATTGATTTTTAAATATATAATATTATGTTCATTAAAAGTATAAAAATTCAAGAATTAAAATAATGTTTTCGAAGTGTGACTGTATGTGTAGATTTATTTCTTTGTCCAATGACAAAATGACCATTTACTTACTCAGTTTTTTTTAATACCTTTCCACCCTAGGGAAGAAATGTATCACTTTCTGCCCGCTTCTTAGATAAACAATGACCCACTTTCAGAGTATAAGAGATGAAAAATTAACGAATGAGGACTGTGAAGGTGTTATAGTATCGTGTCAATGTCAATAACCGATTTTCTAAAATTTTAAAGATTTCAACAGAGTCATTTAGTAACTTTTTGTACCAAATAAAGTATGAGAATAAAAATTTTTTCACAGACTAGGAAAGTCAAAACGTCAAATTTGATTTTGAAAGCGGACGCACTACATTAAATTTTTCGTGCTTAATAATGTCATTCATGACGTCACATTACTCTCGTTGGCACGAATACGTTCACTTTATTGTAAAAATACAAATAAAGAACGAACGAAACGAACAAACTTATTTCTTTATATCGTAAAACTATGCTATCATAATTATTGTCTATTTTCAGGCATCGATCTACAAGCGAAGTGGATGGTCGTCAATCATTATCAAATGAGGTAATTTTGTATTTTAAATAATTTACAAGGTACACGGTGACCGATAATAACATAGACGAGTAATTAGGCTATCCAAAATGACACCCTCATAGGCACTCCGAAGTAGGCGGGACTTAAATCGGACTACGCGCGATTAATTAGGCTGTCATTCATTGCTAACGTCTTGTTGATGTAGTTGTAAAATAGTAACAAAACCATAGTAAATATCTATGCCTAATTGTGGAGCGAAATAAAGTATCAGTCGCGTAGGTGATCATAATATGAACACCGAAATCATATTTTACAAATTATTATTTCCTAAACATTTTTAATCTTGTTAAATGTGAACAATAATAGGATATCCATACAACGATGTGTGGATGATGTTATGCAGTCTGTCGCGTATTAAAGTATTATATTTATTTGCAAGTCAACTAAAAATGAATTAACAAAATTATGTACTCTGAATCTATGATACATATAAAAGTTTAATCTAAAAAATCACTTTAAAGTAAATTTATTGTTGCCATTATAAATGTTTGCAACATTATCTGCTATCTGTAAATGACCTGTGCAATTTTCCGCAACACGAACAAACCAAAATCAATCATGAAACATTCAGGCATTGATATATAAAATTACCCGGAGTGATGAGAAGAGGTTTGGCAAAGAAACGCTCAGAAGATACATGGCAGCCTTTGAGCCTTTTACGCTCACAAAGATCCATAAACACACCCATTAGAAAACATATCAAAAAGAAGCAAAAGGTTCAATGGCAAACTTGCAAAAATACCGGGATTAAAACACTATAACCTTCCTAAAGGAGGAGGTAAAACTCTAAAACATAGGCGCGCTTCTGAAGGCGCTACATTGAAAAACTTCACACTTTTATATGTAATGCCATAGGAAATCAGTTATAAAAAATATACCGAAACAAAATAATTTTATTGTTCTATACAATAACATGTCATTGAAACATTTATTTTTTAGTTCAACCAAAATGAAATATATTTGTAAATGTAGGTATATCTGTTTCAGAAAAGAAACGAACTACCATTACCGCCACGAGCCAGCAAGCCAAAGCTCGTAGACAAACCGAGACATATTAGAAAACACCCTCTAAGACTGCCAAACAGCACTCAAACCTCGCAAGTGAATCATCCCAGCCCTCAACCTGTTATATACCAGAACGCAGTTACGTGTCCCAAACAGAGGGAAATGAGACATGATGTCAATATGAAAAATGGCGTTGATGTATTCGACGGTGTACCTAAAGTTGACACGAATCCTTTTACTAACTCAGGGGGTAATGTGAATCCTTTCAACTGCTACATGGATGCTGTTGGAGACGCCGGAAACGCTGAACAAGTAGAGGAAGAAGAAACACTAGTCAAGGGTAAGTTTGCAACAGATTATTATCAAAAACTTAAATATTAAGGCAGTTTTTGTACAGATTAATTAATTCCAGAAGAGACTCTAATTAACACAAAAAAATGTACTTTAGCGGTTTAAAAATGCTGTACAAAGTGGTAAATGAATCTCATAGGTTTAGGTCTCAAAATCTAATAAATGATTTTTAACACATTTGCTCACAAGAAATGCATTTTCTGAGCAATTAAAATGAAAATTATTTAAAAAGCCTGTCTAATTTTTTTCTATACTATTAAAATGATACAATCGTATTGAGCAAAATCGATTCCAAAGAGGTTCGATCATTCAGCATATTTATTCTCATAGTGTGAAACTCGTCCTTGGCGGATTTTTTAATATTTATTAAGAAAATATAAAAAAAAACAATAAAGAATACGGACGGCGCCATACAACGGACCGTGCGGTAAAATAGGTTCTTATGTGTGAGTACTTATTTTGCCGCACTACGTTGTATGTTGTTGTTATATTTAACTTTTTTTTAAATAAGTACTATTTCTTTGGACTCTTGGCCCGTGCCTTGTGAAATTTTAATTATTATTTATGTATTAATTTAATGCCCTCAGCGTTTGCGCTCTTTAAATATTTTATATTGTGTCGTCTTATACAGAGTGGTGCTGTCAGTACGACAATATATTAAAACATGGGCTATATAGTTCATAGAAATGTTTTGCCACTTTCGAAAACATCGTAGGCGTTTGATAATTTCATGACATTTGTATGAAATAATATAACATTGTCAGCATTATTTCATATTTTTTTTTTTTATATATATTTAACTAGATGACAAACAAGCTGACGGCCCACCTGGTGGTAAGCGGTTACCGCCGCCTATAGACACCTGCAATAACAAGGAAAAGCACTTGATATTGCAGGTGCGTTGTCATCCTGAGGCCTAAGATGAAATGAGAGATGAGATGTCATGAAATGACCAAACGAATAAGATGTTTTTGAAAGTGGATTTTTTGTAGATGTTTTTGTTTGTTTTATGATGAATATTAAAGTATAACTGAAGAGTTTTTGGGGTTCCTTACTAAGCATGTGTATTAAAATTAATTTTAAACTTTTTCTTTCAAGATTGCTATGATCACGTGTCAGTAGAAGATTTGTTGGAGTTCGCTGATCAGAAACCGTGCGGCAGACAGCGGGGCGTGGAGTCTGATGAAGTTAGGATCATGAGCAAAGTGCTCAAACAACAGGTTTGTTGAATTATATCTCTGTGTAATATTTATTGTGTGACAGAAGTCGAGAGATCGAATGAATTTTACTTATTTTTCTCAAATAAGTGTTTGTAAATAAAACTGCATCTTTCACCTCTTTTTCTCTTTCAATTTGTATTGAGCTAAAGCGCTACCAAAGAGGTTCGATCGTTTAGCCTATTTATTTTCATAATGTGAAACTCCTTGGTACAATTCTTATGGAAGTTTAAAAAAACCGTAAAACATACGCCCTGCGTCATAGCACGAAGCGTGCATTAAAACAGGTACTTAGGTGTGCGTACCTATTTTACCGCACGCTCCGTTGTATTGTGGGCAATATTTAATTTTCGAGCAATTTAATATACAGGCTTTGAATATGCAGTTTTGGAGCAAATGTGCTGAAAAAATATAAATAATGTATTTATACAAATCCCTTGGTATTTTCCGCCAGGTAACCCCAGAAGAATGCCTCGAAGCCTTAGAGCTGAGCGACTGGAACGTGCACCAGGCTATCAAGGTGATGCGGGTCAAGCTCTCGGTGGGCGGCGACGTGCCCCTCGCTAGCTGCGGCCTGGAACTGGATAAGGCTGTCGGGGATATAATGAAAGCTTCCGCGGCTCTTGTACTTGGAAAAAATAATAAATAAACGAATGAATGAATGAACTATGTATTTTCTTGTTTATTTAAAACACATCCCTAGCTTTTAATAAAAGCAGCATAAAACAGAGATACGTACATACAACAGAAATGATTGACTCATGTAAGTCATTAGTCTATATTTATTTTACGAAGTACCCATAAACAAGACACACAACTAACATTCTGTTGTTAGAGAGTCGATGATGATGATGATGGTAGGAGATATCGTCGGTGATCCGGTAAAGGGCAAAACCTTAAAAACTACAAAATGACGCCTTAATACTTTGGCAATAAGATTCATGGCGTAGTTTTGTTTAAGCTCTCTGGTTTCGATTACGGAACTAAAGCAGCTTTTGCTATTGTCGATCTCGAGATGAGTCAATCAAAAATCTGTTATCTCGAGCTCCTCCGTGCTTCGGAAGGCACGCTAAGAAACGGCTAAGCGTGCCTTCCGAAGCATGGAGGAGACGGGAGCAACGGGTCCCGGTTATTACACTACAGCCGCTTCTACCCAAACTTCTCATGTGTTGCCATGTAGGATGGCCTGTGCCCATCATCAGTGGGACATATATAGGCTGGTGATGATGATGATAATGAACCTGTATGGGATAGACGAGGGTTAAACTGAAAGTTCTTAGAAAATTATTTATTATATCTTTTCAATATAGTGTCCATTCACATCGCTACATCCGATGGAACCCCTGAGAAAAAAAAGCACTTTGCCCACTCGTCCTTACGGATAAAATTTTAATCTTTTTTTGTATTGTATTCTGGTTAAATTCGCTGCTTAATTAGGAATTAGGTGCCTCCACTCGCAAACGATTTAACCCGACATCATGCATTGGGCCAGCGTGGTGGTTTTATGGACCTAACTACTCGTGTGTTTCTGCCATGGTGGCCCAGCAGTGGGATGTAGGTATAGACTAGTGATGATGATAATGAGTTAAAATCTTGCAAGTGCCTAAGCGGATCGACTTGTAATGAACCTACCAATCACACAAATAAGCACTTCGATTTAAGCAACGCATGAGCGCCCAATTAAGTGGCTAATTTAACCAGGCGTCTCTATGACGTTGAGCCATCTGGTTAAACGTTGCGCTTTGCACTCAATGACTTGACTAGTTGCCCTTCAGCCGTTTCATTAGATCCCGGCGTTCAATCAAGGACTAGGCGTCTAGTTAAGTGACTAATTTAACCAAACGGCTAGGACATATACACCAATAGTTCGCGTTAAGGTCAGCGGCGGTAATAGGTAGGTGGCGTTGGTTCGTTGGTGGTATATTCTTTGCTAATGGTATTGTCACGTATTGTTTACAAGTAACCAGGTTCTGCAAACTTTCAGTGTCGCATTCGTAGATCCCCTGGCCTTTTTTCGAAGAAAGAATAGAAAAAAATCCATTGTTATTCAAGGATATTTCCATAAACTGCCCATTTAAGCAAAAAAAAAACCGTTTCGTCTTCAAAAGATTTTTATATGCATAATCGTAATTAAATAATGAAAATGTGTTTTTATTACATTCTAGGACGTTTTCTAAAATATTCAGGTATTTCTACGCGGTTTCGCGATGAACTTCATTGTGAAGTATATATAGGTAGTAGGTACTTACACGATCGAATGCCATAAGGGCTTACGATTTGGACAGGTGAATTAGCAAGACTTTGAAATACATAGGTACCTACTTACCTAATCTGCAAAAGAAGTGAGCATAAAATGCAAATAGTGCTTGTGTGGGGCTTGTGCTTTGTATTAGGATCCAGCTTGTCGCTGATACGATTATGGGAAGACCTACAACGCGTTAAAAAAGCCGCCTGCAATGTGTGCTGTAACGGACTAGGTATTATAATTTCAATTCATAATGTAACTATTGTTTAACACTATGACGGTGTAGTTAGGTACCTACTACACCGTTATATTTTTTTTTTTACACAACTAGGTAAATGACAAACAAGCTGGCGGCCCACCTGGTGGTAAGCGGTTACCGCTGCCTATAGACTCCTGCAATAACAATGAAAAGCACTTGATATTGCAGGTGCGTTGTCATCCTGAAGATGAAATGCCGTCCATGCCCAGTAATTACACTGGCTACCTTTCCCTTCAATCCAAAACACAGCGAACTGTTTCACGGCTGAAATAAGAAACGCGGTGGTACCTACCCAGGCGACCCTACATATGGGTCTACCACCTAGTACCTATAACAATAAATAAAAGTAGATAAAAGCTGCCCCATACCTTTAGCTGTCTTCGCATCAGTGGCGGACTAAGCCCGTCAGAGGCCCGGGGGGGCAAAGCTGAATGGGGCCTCTACTTTTCTTAATAGAGGCCTACATGGGAGAATTAATTTTCTCCCATGTAGGCCTATGCCCTGTGGGATGTAGGTATATGTATAGACTAGTGATGATGATGAGTTAAAATCTTGCAACTGAAATTTAAATTCGACATAGAAAACGAATTGGTTGGCAAAAATAACAAGCAGGAAAAATAAAGTAGAGCAGGGTTTTCAGGGTGTGTGGGGGCTCTCACCCACTAAACTTCAACACCTTTAAACACCTTATTTTGAAATGTATATCCTAAAGAGTGGTGACGACAATAAATTAAAATATGGGCTATAGGTAATAGTTCATAAAAATGTTTTGCAACTTTTAAATACGTCTCAATTAATCTAAAGTAATTTAAACATGTATTTTAAACATGTATACAGAGGTATAAATTTTGAGAACATCTGACAGTATGAATTTTGAAAACAGGGAAAGATCGAAAATTTTGTATGTTTATCTTACCCCGTCAAATATTGATGGGTAAAGATAGAAAATTGTTATGAATACCAAAATACGATATACAACCATATTTAAATGTAAAACCCACCATGGAATGTAAAATAATGTGTATCATTGAATAAAATAAGTACTCGTACTCGAATAAAGTTACAGATCACGGGGTAAGATAAAAACACTCGTGTTTCGCACGAAAAAGTCACATGTACAGTAGGTAATTGGGACTTTCTACAAAAGCAGTAGGTAACTCAAAGCGGCAAGCACTGACTGAGGAAAATGACTGTTTAAACAATGTTATCAGCGCTGAAAAAACAACATTAAATCTGTCGTTATAGACAGTTTTTGTCTTTCCCTGTTTTTTATCGTGCCCGCAGTCACACTTGTAATTTGATTTAAAAATTCTATATTACCGGTACAAGCTGTATTTATTTAAGTACCTATTCATACTTAATATAATACCTAATAATATTCATACATTCATCCGCTAAACTAGCCAGTCGTCCGCCATAATATGTATGGGATGACATTACTTTTAAAGCCTTGTTTAGGATTCGATATGAACATTGGAGTGACCGCCACTGCTTCGCCACACCTATGAACTCTTCGTACCGCTTCACATCAAGTGGCGTTGACTTGTTTGCAGTACTTTTTATAATAATAATAAGAATATTTCAGGTTTTAATTAATATTCTAAAATGAATTAGGTACCTTCTCCTGTAAAATTTATATTTTTTTTATATTAATTTAAACTTCATTTCATCTCTGCAGGTAAAGATGAATTATCTAGGTACTCTAATAAAAGATGATAGAGTAAGTGCGAGATTCGGAATCTGCAGAGGACTTGGTAGAACTCTAAGAATTTCATATAGCCTTCCTATTTATTCTATAATAAAAATAAAAATTTAATCTGGTTAAATTCGCCGCTTAATTGAATGCCTAGCCCATTGATTAAACGCCAGCATCCAATTAAATACCTAGGCCCATAGTTAATTAAACTAGACTCACTCAACGTTTAACAAAATGGTGTAATGTAAGTCCGCACAATTAGATGCCTAGGCGGTTTTGGTGTGATTGGTAGGTTTTAGGTTATTTTTTATGACCACTTTTAACATAACCGATTTCGGATACATTAAAAGAAGGTAACCTTGAACCTACCAATCACTCAAAAAGTCACATAAAAGGTCTTCGATTTATAAGACCTGCCTACGCGTCCAATTGAATGGCTAATTTAACCAGACGGCTGACATGACATTCAGCCATCTAGTTAAACGTTGCCCTCAATACTTGGCTAGTTGTTCTTCAGACGTTTCAATGGATGCCGGCATTCAATCAACGGCCTAGGCGTCTAGTTGAGTGGCTAATTTAACCAGACGGCTGCGTTATATCTACCTCCATTACTTGGTTTTCTCTCGAATGCAATAAAATTTAATTACTTCGGTCTGCTTTACCTACTCCATAAAAGTAAGACACTCCACCCTACACTCGAGAAAAAAGAACTCTTCATTTTGCCTGTGGTAGAGGGTGCTGCCGGGGAGCCGCAAACAATCTCATGACCCAGTTCGCGTTGTCGCATTCCGGGTCGAGTAAAAGCACAGACAGGTAATGTAATAAACTATATACTTACCTACCTAGCCTACTAATAAGGTTATACCTACTTAGTGCGACAAAACTATAAAAGCCTTGGTTTTCCCTTCAGCGCACACTTTCCACTATAGAAAAGAAAAATCTGTCAAACATCAGTATTATTGAGCGAGCACTAAGTACGCTACTTAAAAATTTCTGCATATTTATTTGTTTTAAGGGTTAAAAAAACATACAAAAAAGTGAGTCCCAATATCTCTTGAAAAAAAGTATCACAGAGCTTTTTCTGAAAATTTGGTACCTATTAAAGAAACCACGAAATATAATAATATTCTTTTTTAACTATTCTGTGAATATTGGGAATTCAAAAAAGAATTTATTCTAATTTACTGATACCTAAATTATACAGGATGGTGCCGTCAATACGACAATAAATTAAAACATGGGCCATATTACTTCATAGAAATGGTTTGCCACTTTCAAAAACATCTTATTCGTTTGATAATTTCATGACATTTGTATGAAATAATATAATATTGGCTGCATTATGTCATAGAAATGTCCAGAAATTATCAAATGAATAAGATGTTTTTGGAAGTAGCAAATCATTTCTGTAGAAAGAAGACGGTTTCTGCGGCGGGGAGCTGGAGGGGGCGTCGCGAGGTGATGCGACGAGCGACTGCGACGGACAGATGCCCACTAGCAGCGGCACTATTACCTACTGCCCAATATATAATATTTAATCATATATTTCAATATTAATGTTTTTGAATAGATAAATAAATCATCATAAACAATTTCTATGAACTAATATGGCCCATGTTTTAATTTATTATCGCATTGACCGCACCACCCTGTATAAAGGTATCACATTATTGTAGTGTCCTTTTGTATACAAGTATAGTTCCAACACCCAAACACCCAAGATGGCGGATTAGTTATTTTTAATGCACTTCTACACACACACACGGAGCATAGTGCACTCTTCCCATCCAAGCAGGTGCCAGTGAGTGAAAGTAATCCAAGGAGGTGCCAACGATGTTTAATAAGTGAGTGAAGGTCGGGGCTCGTGGTCCCTTCAGCGCTAAGGAAGAGCGTGTTCGCTTCAAAGGTACCAAACGTGTGTGCCCCTAATCAGCGTCGTGTAAGAGGGTGAGAAAAGGTGAAGTGTAGCTTCAGGTATGAGTTAAATGTGGGTGGAGTGTTTAAACAAGGAACAAGCTAGGGTAAAAATAAGCCAGGTTAAGGTTATCAAGTACTTAGGTAGAGTTATTTCTCTCGATCGTTAGTACGTACTAGGGTTGTTGCTAAAACATGTTTTATCAGCATCAGTATCAACTGATGCTGGTTTTATGAGATTGATATCCGCTGATGCTCATTTTAATTAATTACTTCAATGAAATATCAAAAATTAAAGTATTTTCAATATAAACCATTACATCGCAGTTAATTTAATTTTCATAATATGTCCTTTACTTATTCATTTTACCTTAAGCTAATATATTCATTATCATCATACCAGCCGAGAGACGCCTACTGCTGGTCATAGCTCTCTCCCAAGAATCTCCAAGCCGATAGGACCTGCGCTGCCCGCATCCCTCGGCTTCCTGCTACCCTCGCCAGCTCGTTGGTCCACCTTTTGGCGGGCCTAAGAACGCTGCGTGACTCAGCGGGATGGGTCTATAATTCTTCAGTTGGGTTCTATCACCTTTTTTGAAGAAAGGTGTCACCACGCTATCGTGTCATGCCTTTGACGTTTAACCCTCGAGTATGATGGAGTTAAATAGCGTTTGACGAGCTTTCAGGACCGGTCATCCACCTGCTTTCAAAAGATCCTCTGTAACTTCACATCGCCCGGTGCCTCGAAAAATACACTAATCTTGTACAGACTGACGTCCGGAATACCTTCTGTGTTAATTTGGCTATTGGATCGGTGGCCTGAGTGACAAGTGTGCGTGATATCGTGTAAAGCTGTCCATAGTAGTTTTGAATCTTGGCCAACAGCAGCTCAGGTCGGGATGTAACCAATCTGCCACCCTCCGTCTTTAACTTCTTCAGTCAATTCAGTCTAAGCGTTCTGTTCTCAGATGAACATTTTGGAGCCCCTGTTCCGCTCGATTGCCTCTATAATACGTTTAGAATTAAATCGGCGTACGTCGCGGGTCAACGACTTGGAGAATTGTTAATTGAGCTGCCGACGAGCGTCTTCGGAAGACTTCAGAGTCTTTCCACGTCATTCCTCCATGAGTTTCATTGTTGGCTTACAGATTTTTTACCTATTTTGTTACGGCTGGGCTTAAAGAGCCTTGATAACACCGTAAGAACTGCTTTCACGAATTTGTCGTATTGTGTGTCCACATCTGTGCAGTTCTCCAGGCGATCTAAGCGATGTTGTAGTTGGAGTTAAAGCGTTCGGGGTTTTGGATCTGGATATCACTAAGGCGGAGCGTATATTTCATCAGCCAATATCGTTCAGATTTTACATTCAGATTCAAAGTGCCTCTGACCTTTCGGTGGTCGCTCCCCGTGTTAAGCGAATTGATTAGTGAGACATTAATTGATAAAGTCGAACTCATTTTTTGGTCAAACCATCCGGACTTTTCCAGGTCCATTTTCGGTGCAGCCGTTTCCTAAAGAAGGAATTGGTCATGAACAGTCCCTGCCTCTCCATATTATTGGCTAGCATTTGACATTGGCATTTGTAGTGTAGTGAGACGTGAGACCCCGATCATTTACTATTATTATAATTAAATAATACTGGCATTGTATTAAAGGAATAGTTATTAATGATACTAGTGCAGTAAGTTGGTTTTTACAAAGTCGAGGGCTTGCGATAGTCAGCAGTTTGTGAAAGTCAATATCCGCACGTGTGCCATACAACGTTCTTCAACATAATTATTTGCGAGAAAAGAGTACAATAATAATATTTTTTTTGTGTTTAGTGTTATAGCAACCTTAATTCCATTTTAAGCAATAGATGGCGCTATACGTAAGCATGCCATTTCTAAATGGTGATGTTAAGTTATTTTTCCGGCAGTGTAAGTAGCTTTATGTAATTCATCAGACTTTTGCCTATGAATTATGACACAAGTACATACTACCTAGCTTTTTTATCATTTTCGTTTTTGATAATTCTGATAGTACTAAATCAAACTAATCAAACGATTTTCCAATTTGAAAACAACTTCTGAAGGTAAGGTTGATTATAAAGGTTTTTTTTTACTTCATCGCAACAATCTTTGACGTTCCTATTATGAAAATGGCGTACATTTGCAATTTGCATATGGCGCCACGTGCGCCTGTTGCAAATTAGAACTATATCTTTTGTGTTATTAAATTTTGTGTTTAGTATTAAAATGAGACTATCGTAGCCTATTGAGCTAAAGCGCGTCCAGGAGGTTCAATCTAGGCTGTTATTACAGTATCACTTACGTTACTAAATAACCATATCATATACGACCAAATGCAGTTAACATTGAAGTTTCAACTAAGACCATTCGTTTAACCTGATATTTAGTTTGAAGAGCTCCGATTACATAACTACCCGCCGCTGGCTAAGCTGCGGGCGTGTGTGGAGGTCGTCCAGCGCTAGCAGCACTGGAAATACCCACTAAAACTCCCCGGTAACTCCACTGCCCTTCGCGGGGGTAGCCTGGGCTCTGCCGAAGCAATTTAACCAGCCCACCCCCAGGCAAACTTACATTGTGGCCAGGTTTCGCGCCGATGGAGATTACCCAGAGTCACTTGGGTGGGGACAATGCAACCCTACAAATAAATTGTTCCCCGCTTCGCAGCGGACATGTGGCTACCTGCTGAATGTCAATTAGCATCAATCAATGCGGATGCTGATATTAAAAACAATGCTGACAATCAGTTGGTCTATTTTACTAATAAATGAGCTAGAAGTATGAACCTATGGTTATTAGAAAATTTGTGCTACTATGACTATAAGGTACTACACACACAAGTTTCCCTATTCGTTCGTAATAAAATTCGATAAAAAATATAAATAAGGACCTAAAGGTCAGTATAATACTTTTGTCCAAACACCTCTTCAAAGAAGTTGAAATAATATTCACCACTCGCAAACCTATTTATTATTAAATATCTGACCTTATAAGATTAGCTGACCTAGTTAGAAGATGATGTCAAAGTTTGAGCATAAGGTTATGAAACTATGTCGCTAGCAGCGAGTATCAGTGGGTACATTGGGTACCTTCAGTTCAATGGTGACCTACGAATTTGTTTAATAAAAATAAAAACTGCGTGTTACGTCCTGAATATGCTGAAACTTTGGTTCTATACTCAGATCATAGAATCTATAGCTATGACGTGCCAATGTAAAGAGAGGTGACTATCACTAAATAGATACCTAATGAAATGTGCTATAATTGGATATAACCAGGATAACTTTAAATACGACCTATTAACACCATATTAAAGTGCAATAGTATGCTGCACTACAATAAATTGGTACAAGTGAACGCCAATATAAACAATATTGAGATAAAGATACAAATTAAAACTGAGACTAGACTGGCTCAAAATTGTCTACAGCAGAAAATAGCACAGAATTTACTACAGCGTAAATAAATTTATACAAACCTCATTCGATGTGATAATTTAAGGTTTGTGACGGAAGTACCTACATCTAAAACATATTCGAAGTGGGTCAACCATTCTAATCTGACGGCGGCGGGCGCTTTGGTTAATAAGAGGTTAGGGATATAAAAGAACGGCTCAAAAATACACACATACACACACACAAACACACAGGGCCACATAAGTAGGTAAGTAAGTACCTACGTGGATTTTTTTATCGATATTTCTAGATTAATGTTAGATGTTTGTATAGATTGGTTGGTCTACTTAAATTGGTATTCGCAGTAATATAGCACAGATTTATCAAAAAGAAATTCATTCGGTATCGTAACTTTGCACTACGTAGTACCTTCTCTTATTTTTTACACACCGTGAAAAGATGTTTATCTGGTATAACACCCCTCTTTTTTCGTCGGGGGCTAAAAAGTAAATCCCATGGTATAATATTTTTTATTTTCTTTATTATCAGTTTGCACGGTTTCCATAATGATTCCACTAGGTAGGATACTCCGTTGAGTCTTGATCTAACCACACGTGTTGTCCGAGTCAAATAAGACCTATGACGTCACTTGCTTCCCGAGCTTGCGTCCGCCGACTAGTTTTAAAGCGGACGAGAAAACATCATAACTTCGTCATTTATGAAGATAATTTCAAAAAAACACTAGGCTTTACTGCAAGTTTCCTATGTTTTAAAAGTAAATATAAAAATTGAAAACATTCTTATTATCTCTCGATTATGATTATACTTAATTGTAATAGCTTGTCACTCATTATTAAAATAAAAATATTAACTTACATATTGAATTAATTTTTTTCTTATACTATTGTGATTGACACAATAGTGATTACTAAGAAAAGTACCTAAGTTCGTATTTGTGCCATAGGCATCTACATAATTTATATATCGAGTGATGGTCGGGCTTAATGAGCGGACTGCATTAGGGCTATTATCTATAGTGTGGGCTCGGCGACGCATGCGCGAGTTTTTCGGCCTAGATCTCAGGGGCCGCCGGTCCTGTGTGCGTGTTATGTCAATGTGTGCGTTTGGCAACGTTCACGACCCAGTTCGCGTTGTCTGTACGACATATGGACGTTGCAACCGGCAAACATATGATCTGAGTCTAATATCCTCTGTCATATCTCATAGGTCCATAACATTGACAAGAAAATATTTGTCGATTTTCTACTTTTTCTCAAAGTAGATTTCAGTACAGTATACTGAAAAATAGGTAAAAATATACAGAACAGTGTTCAATTATCCGTTTTCTTTTTATTTGCCTGGTTGCGTGGCACAAATCAAGAAAAAAACTGCAACACAGTCAAAAATTCATCATGGCGCGTATGTCACTTTGGTGACCTTTAGTTGACTTCTGTGTCGCCCGCCATATTGCCATATTGAATAACAGTAAAAACGACGAAAAACAAACCAACTATGAATGAAAACTAATTATTAGTACTTTTTCCAGATTCAGGAGATTTTTCTTGATTTTTTGAGATAATGTAGGTACATATATACTCCTTTAGCTGTTAGTTACGGCTGTTTTGTTTGTGTTGTAATTCCAATGTTCAAACCTATTCAACTCCAAATCAAGTACAAGTACCTAGGCTATTATAAGGATTGCAAATTATTCTTCGTCATTAATTTAATCATAGACCATCTTGCATCCAGCGGCTACCTGTGACTTTCTCCAGATGGTCGATCCACCTTGTTGGAGGCTTGCCCACGCTGCGTTTTCGTCCGTGATGGCCACGGTAGAGCTGTAATAAATAAATAAACCATAGGTAGGTATAAAACAAATAGATTTTGTACCATTACGCAATGCTGACAATGCACTGCGAACATGAAATGCGATCTTTATCAAGTCCAAAAAAAGATCTTAACTGGTATTCTGCGGATATTGTACACACGACAGCCCATCAAGTGTAACAGTTGCACTACGTAAGCCGCCACTACACCGAACGCAGTAAGGGCGGTCTCAAGGTCAAACTGTTACCCTTGATGTGCTGTCGACTATACAAGCACATCGCGTGTTCATACTGACATCGCTGACGTTGAAAACTCTGCAGGTCATGAATTTAATTTCGCAATTTATAGACATCAGCTCATTGAAGTGAAAATTCCGTGAGTTAGATCTATGTAGCTAATCTTCTTTAATATAAAAATGAATCGCTGAATGTGTTGCTAAGCGCAAATCTCGGAAGCAGCCGAATCGATTTCGCTAATTCTTTTTTTATAATATTCCTAGAAGCACGAGGATGGTTCTTGCAGAGAGAAAATTTTAAAAAATTGCCTGAGAACGTCTAAAAACAACACTTTTCTATACTCCCATACAAAAGATTCGTAATAATACTTAATAATAATAGTGTTAGTGGAGGGGTTCCGGGAAGGCAAAACAATTGAGTGATGTGAGTATCGTATAAATATTAAGTAATAATACTTAATAATAATAGTGTTAGTGGAGGGGTTCCGGGAAGGCAAAACAATTGAGTGATGTGAGTATCGTATAAATATTAATGTCAATATTTATACATCATTTTTATTTTTTGACATAATGTAATTGTTGACTTATTAACTTTCTTTTTTCTTTTTTTATCTTACCGGGTCAACTACCCGGTGTCCCGAATAGCAAAATAAGTATTTAAAAAAAAGGAATCGACTTTTAGGCGCTACGAAGTTCGCCGGGTCAGCTAGTTACGAATAAATACATTCCTACAGTGGAACATAGAACCTCCTCCTTTTTTGAAGAAGGTTAAAGAGATGATACTTTTTCATAGCAACCGGAAATCGATTCTTGGCGATTTAAAAGTTGTTTCAAAGTTAAAAATTCATTTAATTAGTACGAAATAGCGATAAAAATGCGATATGAAGTATGCGTTTCCTAATAATTACCATAGATTATTCTGTTTGCTAAGTTATCAGGGGGCAGTGTGTCCATTGTGGCAATCCAGTGCATCCGACCTAGATCAGGGCAACGTAATCCCGTTTACGTGGCTGACGAATAAGAGCCGTATCAAGTATGAAGAATGTTTAAAATTATTCGAACAGGCAAAACTCTTGTAAAATGAACTCTTTTTTATGAAAATGCAAGAAAATGGTTTCGGTTTGGTTTTGTATAATTTAATATAAGTATATTAATTATTTTATTTACTTCTATTATTTATTTCTATTACTTATTATTTTATTTTAGATATTAAGTAGGATATGTTTATCCATTTAGAATAATCATGTAAATTATCATTATTTAGATATATCAATAACGGAATAGTAAAAAATAGTTGATAAAATTATAAATTATATCACCCATACTAATATTATAAAACGCCATAGTCCAATGTCACCAATCTGGCTTTGACCTTAAAATTTTTCATTAAAATTTTTAAACAAAAATAAAAACCGCCTTCAAAACACCAAAATTTAATTATTTTTACCTGTTGAGAATTATTTTTAATGCCAAGAGTCGTTGTAACCAAAGGACAACATTAGTAAATAAATGCAAGCAAAATTTTCCTGAATTCGTACTCGTAGACTGCTTGTATGCTGAAACTGATGCATACATAAATAACTCTCCTGTAAAGAATTCAATTTGTGAATATAGATATTTTTCACATCTTCCCTATTAAAACTAACAATACTATTCTTAATCTGGCCATACATACTGTTACAATTAAAAATAAACAAAATATTACATTTGAATTTGGAATTGTCATTTTTATATGATTGTTCATTGCGTTTTATTTATTTATTTATTTATTTAATCTTTAATTGCACAAAATAAGTTACAATTTGGCGGACTCGTCGCGGCGTTTTCTCATTTTGGCGCCAATACATTGTACAATATTTTGCGATACTATTGGGGTGATAAAGACAACCAAATCGCTGTGATTGCATTACACAAAGTAGGTATGGAGCCAAATGCAATTTTTTTTAAACTCTCCATACGCTTGGCATTAGTAAAATGTTTGTGTACCGGGCTATTAATAGGTAAGTACAATGAGACCTCCTCTGTTTATGACAGAAAAAGAGCTGGCCGTCCACGTAGTGTTCGTACGAAAAAGTTGGTCAAAGCAGTAAGGGAAAGAATTATAAGAAATCCTGACCGAAAGCAAAAGATTTTATCTCGGGAGATGAAGATAGCACCTAGAACCATGTCGCGTATTTTAAAAGATGACTTAGGACTTGCAGCCTATAAGAGAGGTACCTACTGGTCATTTCTTAACTGATAATTTAAAAAGAATAGGGTGGTAAAATCGAAACAACTACTGAAGCGGGACGCAAAGGGAGGTCACAGAAAAAATTTGTAAAATGACCGTATTTATGCTCAAAGCTCTAAGGTAGCTTCCCAATTAGTCGACAGTGTGCAACGTGGGCACTATCCTACTTCAGTGATGGTTTGGTGGGGTATTAGCTATGAAGGAGTGACTGAGCCATACTTTTGTGAAAAAGGTATCAAAACATCGGCACAAGTGTATCAAGATACCATTCTTGAGAAGGTAGTGAAGCCCCTTAACAACATCATGTTCAATAACCAAGAATGGTCCTTCCAGCAAGACTCGGCGCCGGGTCATACTCGGTTTACGCAGTCTTGGTTGGAAACGAATGGCTCGGACGTCATCAGAGCTGAAGACTGGCCGTCGTCGTCTATTCCCGGTCTTAATCCGCTGGATTATGATTTATGGTCAGTTTTAGAGAGTATGGTTTGCTCTAAACGCCATGATAATTTGGCGTCCCTAAAACAATCCGTACGATTGGCAGTGGAGAATTTTCCCATGGAAAGAGTGCGTGCTTCTATTGAGGACTGTATTGCAGCCATTGGAGACTACTTAAAAATAAGCTTTTTCATATTTTAAATAGTTTTATATTTATGTATTAAACTAGCACACTGTAAAAGTAATAATTGTTATTTGCAATAGAATTTTTTTTTCTTTGTTTCAGTATTTATGGCAAGACTAGGTATGTTACACAAAATCAAAAAAAAGTGAATTCGTAAAATAGTAACAAGTACTCAAACTCGCACGATTTACACTAACACTATCGTAAAAGCTGTTCATCGAACAGAAGTAAATTCATATTTATCAGACAAATGCCAGGAAAATGGAAAATCGCCCACCCACTGCGCGTCGGTAGAACTGGATAGTAGTCAACCTCTAGTGCGACAGGATTAAGTGAAATAATTTATCAGTTTTCTGTCTCGTTGCTTCATTAAATACGCCGGCTTTAGTGTTCACGTTGATGGATTTCAATTTAATTTATTCATTCTCCAGTTTTTGCATCGCTTAACTTCTCATCTTTGATTGAACAACGTTAAATTACCAACGTTAATGGTAGGTACTTTGGAATTATAAAAAAACGACTATGACGCCTTGTATATTTCTACTTTATAAATATTACAATACAATACCTACATCTAATATTATAATAATAATAAAAAATAAAATATTATGTATGTACTTGAGAATTTTGTAATTGAGGAGCTTGGTTGCATAGTGGTTTGAGCTCTCTGATTTCGATTACAAAAACAAAGCAACTTCCGCCATGCTCGATCCCGGGATGGGTCAATTAAAATTTATAATCTCGAGTTCCTCTGTGCTTCGGAAGGCACGTTATGCCGTTGGTCCCGGTTGTTACTGCAACCGCTTTCACCAACCCGCATTGGGCCAGCGTGGCTGTATTGTGGCCTAAGCACCTCATGTGTTTCTCCAAGGTTTCTCCCATGTAGGAACGCCTGTGTCCAGCAGTGGGACGTACTCTACCGGGTGTCGAGATCAACTGTATAAAAAGAAAACTATTTTTAGAGTGATTTCAGAATGATTTTTAAGTTAGGGAGTTATGTTATGTTTTTATAGTATTTCATCATCCGCGAAAAAATATAAAATCGCTACTTTTTGCTATGGTGTAAATAGCTGGGCATGACATTGAGCAAAGAATAGTATGAACTCAAAGAAAGCTCGCAGATGTTCAATGGAAGAATTATTTACACCCATAATACCCTTTGTGCAAAAAGAAAGGCAGGACAATGGTCGCTGCGGAAGAAATCTATTTAGCATGCTAAACTGGATTACAGTACTGGTAATTCCTGAATCTATGAATTGATGAAGGTCTCAAAGGGCCTATAATTTATAAGTGATCGCGGGGTGCACGCCGGCTATTCACATTTACTTTTGACACGTATTTACATATGCATTGTCAGATCAGAAATAACTGAAAAACAATTACAGCGCAGACACATTCGTATCCATGACTCTGTGCCAGACATTTCAAATAGACACGTGTCGCGAATACACTTTATGGATAAAAAAAAAAAATTCAAATGAGTTTAAAAAAAGGATACGATGTTGAATTTGTGTTTGAGTCGTGTTTAAATTATCGTTGTAGATTTTTTTTTACGGTTTAATATTATTTTACGAAAGAACATTAGAGGTCTCACAAGTTTAGAGATGAGTTTGTTTTAACTTATTATAAACTTGTTCTCGAGGAGCTCGGTGGCGTATTGGTTATAGCGCTCTGGTTTCGATACCAAAAACAAAAGCAACTATCGCCATGGTCGATCCTGGGATGGGTCAATCAAAGTTTGTTATCTCGAGCTCCTCCGTGCTTCGGAAGGCACGTTAAGCCCCGGTTGCAACCGCTTTAACCCACCAACCCGCATTGGGCCGCGTGGTGGTGTTATGGCCCAAGCTCCTCATGTGTTTCTCCCATGTAGGAAGGCCTGTGCCTTGGACGTATATAGGCTGGTGATGATGATGAAACTTGTTCCTTAGTAGGTCTGTGTTATTGTATCAATATCGTATTAGGATTACGAAAGGTGGACGGAACAATATTAACTTCTCTGTACAATAGTTAGAATAAGACATCGAGTCTGTCTTTCTTTGTTTTCTATCCTACCTACTAGCTAGGGGATGAAGTACCTAAGTAATTTGACCTGATACGTTGAAATACGATGGAAAAAAAATATTCATACTATGTTCATTATTTTTAAAACTTTTTTTATGAGGAATTGTCTTTTACTATATAAATACAATTAAAGTATAATATAAAGTTCAATTATTTTTAGGCAAACGATTTCATTATAAAACATCGTATCCCCATGTGCTGCAAAAAAAATCTGCATGTCCATCCAATTATATAGCTACATGCGTAATATATTCCTTCCTACCTCTGTATTGTGTCCTATACTGAAATAAAAAAGAGAAATGTTTAAAATTATATGTAGCGTTTCTGTAATCCTACTTAACTAGGTATATAAATCTATCGAGTCCACTCGATGTCCCGTTTGACATAATACTGAAATTTAGAGAGCGATCACTGTTGGCCATTATGATAAGACGCTCCAAGCAATATCTCGTTCGGCACGACACATACTTAAAACAAAGCGAGAACTGGGGCTCAAATAATTCATTTACGGTGTTGTTGGTGGATGAAAAAGTGCCATGATGCGGGCCCGCTGAGCATATAGGGCACCTAGTTTACCCCGGCGCCCGAACCCCTCGGATCTCGTGACCCATTTACGGTCTTCTTTACTTAAGCCCGGCTTTTCGCGCCCCTACCCTATTTTACTCAATAGCACGACGTGCCGCTTTATACTGTTGCCTTTTGGATATTACTTATATTTGCGGAATACGGGTTGTGTCGTAAAGCTGCCATTTTTTTAAATATGCTTTAACGGTTACACCTCTTCAGTTTTCAGCTTGGGACAATTGGGGAGGGGCCATACATTTTATAGAATTGCATCGCTACAATGCTTTGCATTGCCGAGTAGCGTCAAAAATTTATGTACCTACTTTGATGAACTTACACATTTATGGTTGACTTTTTTATTGTTTTATGTATTCCCTTGCGCTGTTTTTACAACTTTATTTTTTGTTGTCTCAAATGAAACCAGAACGATATGTTCATCTGCGTATAAATTAATTAAGGAAAGAGTGAGGAAGTTTTACATAATTATTATCAATTAGATATTATTTTGAATTTGGAATTTCAAGTCAAATGACGTATACCAATCACTTAAAACTATATAGTCAGAACAGGGAAACGGAAATTGTATGTAGGTAAGGCCCACACTTTAAAGCATTAGTAGCTAAAATATGAATTGATTAAAAATAATAAGAAACCTACCAGAACAATAAGAAGATAAACTTCAAATTAACCGTACTTCAGCTGAATAACTTAAGAATACCAAACTTTCCAGTACGTTCCGCATAATAATATACCTACTACGTTTGATATTTTTTAAGGGCTAGCGGGCCCAAAATAGCTCTTTATATTAAAGCACGCCAGCAGTCAGCACAAGAGTAGAGAGGAGAGTAGAGGAGCATACTTTGGGAAACCCACAACATGTATGAGTTTATTTTATTATTTTAATTTTATCAACGTCGAAATAAAGTGTTAGAAATTTCAAATATTGCCAGGGATACGTTGCTGTAGTTTTTATGGAAAGTTACGATTTTTCAAAATCAGAGGTAAAAGGACAAAAGTTCATACAATGAGTCAAGTTGATGTGAGGTTTCTTTATTTTGAATTTATCTACTGTTGTACTTATAGCAAATTTATCAAGAAAAGAAAAAAAAAAAATTTTTTAATACTGCTACGTGAACTAAATTCGTCATTACTTAATTCATTAAATCTTAATTAAATCACAATTTACGTGCTGAAAAAATCTGCTGTTCTATGGTTGTTAGCAACGAATGAAACAGCTTATTTTTTCATAAGCTTTCAGAGCTGGAAATAGGGGTGGTATAATTTTTAAAATAAAGGGTGCTAATCGTAAAAAGCCATAAGGTACTGTGCCCGAGGAAGACCCACTTCCTATCATGGCCCACTTTAAAAATACATAACAAGTTATGTTGGCCAGATTTTTTTTCAATTTCATGGAAACTTTCTGAAAGTGTTTATAAACGAAAGGCAAACGCCGTGAAACCAATTGCGCGGGCCTATTTTGAACAATGCTATCAGTTACCAGTGACGCGTAAAGCAGTTCACTTTTTTTTCATAAGTAAAATACGACATATGTAAGTATATTTCTTTTTATAGCAAATACAGTAATATCGCGGTCCAGTTTGATGAATCTTATACTTACAGTGTTGACATTTCATTCAAGTTTAATTTTAATATTTTATTGAGTTATTACAATTTTTGCATGATTTTACTGCCTTAAGGTAAAGTTTCATAAGATCCCTATAGAAAGAAGGCCCGGGCTTTCTTTGGACTATCGAATATTTCATTGGTTAGGTAATAAATGCTTTAAAAATAATATTTAGAAGTTTTATACATCTCTATCAGTTATCCTTTTAATATATTAGCATAGGACAACAAAATTTCTTTAAAAACTTTTAAAATTCTAAATGTATTTTCCTTTGAATGTTGATAATACGAACACAGTTTTCAGATTATCATATCGAATAATATATTATTGTGGGTAAATGTATTAATTGCCAATTCTTCTTTTGTAGGTATCAACAAAATGGCACCCACTGGGAAAAAGGTACGTGGTCAGTGGTCAGAAACTCAATAATAGTTTTAAATACTCCTAACATGGCCTAAATTTGGAAATTTGTGGCTCTTTTAGAGGAAAATATGAGGATGTATTATTTAGTTACGAAAAAAAGAGATGGATCTCAAAATATATGCCATTAATACATTAAGCGTTGATTATTTGTTTTAGAGCCATTCCAAGTTTCTATAGACATATGAGGGAGGAGCTCGGTGGCGTAGAGGTTTGAGCGCTCTGATTTCGTTTACGAAAACAAAGTAATTTTCGCCATGGTCGGTCCCGGGATTGGTCAACCAAAATTTCTAATCTTGAACTCCTCCGTACTTCGGAAGGCACGTTAAGCCGTTGGTTCCGGTTGTTACTGCAAACGCTTTAACCCACCAACCCGTATCGGGCCTGCGTGGTGGTGTTATGGCCCAAGCTCCTCATGTGTTTCTTCCATGTAGGAAGGCCTGTGCCCAGGCAGTGGGACGTACAATAGGCTGGTGATGATGATAGACATATGAAAGTCAAAGGTCAAAATTTTGACTTATTAATCAATCTAAAAAACTAAATCATAGATAAAGCAACGTAAAATACGTATTTTGTAAAAGGTCTTGATTTTACTTAGATTCATTGAATCATAACGGGCTTTCGAGGCCTATTAAGATGACCCACTGCCAATGTTTAAAAAATTTGATTTTTCTATGTTTCAATCATACAAAAAAAAATTTGGTGTAAGTAAGTATCTTTAAAATGTTTCACTAATAAACACTTTACCTTCTTATAGTTATATTTAAAACCAGTTTTTTACGTAACCTCCTTTATTTATCAACCGACTTCTTTGATTTACAGTGATTTAAAATTAAGTGGGCCTTATGCGGCGTCTGTAGGTACCTTAGAGCGACTAAAAGAGTAGCATGTATAATAACTATTTCTTTGTGAATTTTGACTTAACAACGCATAGCTTGTTGACACATCTGGTTTACACTCCCAACAACGAATACGCAATGTGCGTAGGTACCTCTATTTATGCAATCATATTTTGTAAATGTCAAGCCAAGCTTAATGTTTCTGACCGCTTTCTCCGCTAGTAGGATTACAGAATCAAATATTGGCATAACTACATTTACCTACAAGCTTATTTTTTGGGTAGGAAGATTAAAGAAAATTTCACACAAACGATAAATAAATCAATGTTTACTCACCGCAAGCATAAATCATAGTATTATTTACATCATAGACGCGACCACAAAAAGAAAAGTTACGCAACTATTATTAAAGCGACTAATAGAGTTTTTCTTACTAGTAAGTAATTGCAATTTTGTAACGATTGTGTAATAAAGCTGGAGTGTGAAAAATGACACTATAAATCTACCTTATTAACTTATAGCTGAATGATTTGTACGTTTTCAGTCAATGTACTTTTAATTCGATTTCATTAGAGTCTGATTTTATTCCCACGGAAAAACTGTAAACAATGGTGCTTTTTTATACTACTGGATGACAAACAAGCTGACGGCCCACCTGATAGTAAGTGGTAACCACCGCCTATAGACACCTGCAACAACAAGGAAAAATTACTTGATATTGCAGGTGCGTTGTCATCCTGGGGCCTAAGATGAAATGCCGTCCATGCCCAGTAATTACACTGGCTACCTTTCCCTTCAATCCGAAACACAGTGAACTGTTTCACGGCTGAAATAAGAAAGGCGGTGGTACCTACCCAGACGACCCTGCATACGGGCCTACCACCTAGTGAACCGCGACTGAAAAAGGATCGTTCTGTATCCGTGGTCAGATTGCATTGTCAGATCAATCTGATCACGGCCACTCTTAAAAGGATTTGTTTACATACCTACCTACGAGAAGTAGAATAGTCGCCTCCTATAACCACTCTTCATCCATTTTGACTATGAAAGAAAGTTATCTTTAACAACCATCATTTTTATTTACGTAAAACGATTTCGTAAAACAGATTTCCCCTTATTATAAAACGCGGACTAAAGTTTAGTCCGCGTTATATAACAAGGGGGATTTATGTTTAAAAACGAAATTTTCTTACTATGTGAATTCACATTAAGTACGGTGAACACCATAAGGCTGGTCAAGATTTAGATTACTTTTAAAAAATACATTGTTTGTCAGGCCTGGAATAAATAAATAAATAAATAAAATTTATGAATAAAAAAATCAAAATCGTAAAAAATATTAAATTTTTCATTATTTATTGTAGTTCTTGTTGATCGCTACTGGCTATTTTCCTATTCTACTATCGATAGTAAAGGTTCTTGTTCTTTTGATTATCCAGCATTATTCTTACGTATCTATCTATCTTAATCACAACATTAATCGCATACATCAAATAAAGAATTTTGACAAAAAAATATATATTTCCTAACAAAAAAAAATAACATATATATTGGGCCTTTAGCTTAATAAAGGTCATGACCCTGAACTGTCATATAGATAGTGAAATAACTTTGCTTACAATTTTTTTGTAAGACTGAAAATCAGACTATAAATTAATTTATTATTGACAAACTATAAAAAAAAGGATTGGTACTACAACTACTTTTATGTAATCTTTAACACGGACTGTGTTGTTATAATAGGTTCGGGAAAAAGTCTTTTCGCATTATAGTATGTATGAAATTGTAATAAAATCTCTTTGGCTGTACTATTTGTATCTGGCTGGTTTTGGTATCATTAAAAGTTTAGATTTTAAAAAATATAATTCCAAATTCAAATTAGGAAAATGTGTGTTTTTCATTTGTTTTTCGTACTGTCAAGATGAGTGAATCTAATGAAGAAATTCGATACATTTTATAAATTTTACTACAATAAAGGTTAAATTGCATGCCACGCAAGCCGCGAAAAAAATTTGCGATGTTTATGGACCTAGTGCAGTGTCTGTGAGAGTAGCACAAATTTGGTTTAAGCGTTTTCAATCCGGAAATTTTGATGTCAAAGATACACGTCGCTCTGGTCGCCCTATTACGGATAAAGGTTTACTATTGTAATAAAAAAAAACATATGACAAACGATCATTTTACAAACAACGTTTAAAAAACTAATCGTTTGACAAACTTTCATTTCTCAAACACATTACTTTAAAAATAATCATTTGACAAAATACAGGTTTCGCAAATGTTTTACTTAGAAAATATTTCAATTGTTAAAATATTTTTTTAAACACTTTCATATGCCAAATTGGTGATTTTACAAAAAGTAAGTGGATAAATTATTAGTTTGACGAAAACACGGCTCCGTCATTAGGGGACTCCGGTGCGGTCCCTCGCGTGCTAATTCGCTCAGCACCCCAGCTTTGGCTTGTTGGCTGGCTTCGCCGGCCAGCCTCATGGCCACCTGCTCCTCAGCCCGCGGGCCGCCTCGCCCCTCCATGCCTACGCGCTTTTAAATTGCACTCTAGGGTTAGGGCAGACAAGTACCACGTGGTGTCAGGGTTAGCTGAGTCGGATTTGCCCGGAAGTAGAAATTAATAAAGAGAACGTTGCATGACAAAAACATTATTCAATTGCAAAGTGAAAGTTCTGTAAAACAAACGTTATAATAAATGTTGTTAGAGCAAACAATAATTAATGAAAAATCTATCATTTGAATGTTATTTCAATTGAAATTATATCATCTGTTATTAGGTATATTAAACATGACGCATTCATATTACCTATGCACTAACTACCTTAACGTAGATTTTGGTAAATAAAATATTTACCCAGCATTGCATTTTGTCAAATGTTATTTATGCTTTACGTTGTTTTGCCAACTAACATGTTTAAAAAATAATCAATTTGTGAAATAATGTTTTAGCATAATAATTTTTTTTTTAGTAAATATATTGTCTAATGAGTAATTTATTAAAAAATAGTTTGTAAAATGATAAATTTATCAAGTATAATTTTGTCAAATGTTGTTTTTTAAATGAAAATTTGTTATTGATTTTTTGTCAAATGATTGGACACCACGGTTAAAATTAATGCCATTTTTGAAAAACTGGAGCATGATCGACATATCAGTAGTTACGACGTAGCTGAAGAACTGGGAATTGACCACAAAACAGTTTTGGCGCATTAAAAAAAAAAAACTCGATATTTGGGTACCCCACGAGCTCACTGAAAGAAACCTAATGAACCGTGTACTCATTTGTGATTCTTTATTACGACGTAATGAAACCGAACCATTTTTGAAGAAGTTGATAACTGGTGATGAAAAGTGGATCACGTACGACAAGAACGTGCGAAAAAGGTCGTGGTCAAATGCCGGTCAGGCTTCACAGACTGTGGCGAAACCCGGGTTAACTCGCGACAAGGTGATGCTGTGTGTGTGTGGTGGGATTGGAAGGGCATTATTCATTATGAGTTGTTACCACCAGGCAGGACCATCGATTCTGAACTGTACTGCGAACAACTGATGAGATTAAAGCAAGAAGTTGAGAGAAAGCGGCTGGAATTAATCAACAGAAGGGGTGTGGTGTTTCATCATGATAACGCAGACCTCACACATCTTTAGCCACTCAGCAAAAATTAAGAGAGTTTGGCAAGGAGGTGTTAATGCATCCGCCATATAGTCCTGACCTTGCACCTTCAGATTTCCGCCTGTTTCGCTCTCTTCAGAATTCTCTAGGCAGTATCCGGTTAACATCACGAGAGGACTGCCAAAACCACTTGTCGCGGTATTTTGATCAGAAGCCCCAAAATTTCTATAGCAATAGGATCATGTCCCTGCCTACAACATGGCAATAAGCTATGGAACAAAATGGTACCTACATACTTTAGTTAAATGTAAATAAAATATATTAAAAAATAATTTGAATTTTCTTAAAAAATGCGAAGAAACTTTTTCCCCAACCTAATATATTTCTATGAAATTATATAACCTTGGGTGCCTTATTTCACAGAAATCTCATAAAATTATCAAATGAATGATATGTATTTGAAATTTGCAAAACATTTCTATTAAGTTTTATCGCATTGCCGTCACCACCCTGTATAGATACCTACTGACAATGGTAATGAAAGATGAAGGTGAATAAAGACTATCGATTTTGCTCAGACTAAGTTACGTTTGTAGTCCTCAGCCAATTTGTCATTTGTCATATGCAGGACTCCTTTACGTTGGATCATTAAAATGTTTTGAACAGACTTGTTATATCACGATTGTATTGACTACGGAGTCTTCTGAAGTAGCCTTTGCAAACATAACCTCAGATTACATCTCCGTTTCGTTTTCATACCGGATATAACCGAAATTGTTATCACGAACCTTTAGTACAGTCGACAGGACATCAAGTGTAACAGTTTGACTTCCCTTACCGCTCTTGCTCCGTTTGTTCATGCACCATTCGTAGTGCAACATTACATATGATTGATGTCATCTGTACATACGAAACTTTATCTTCGATATCATTAATTTTACTAACTGGAAAAGATCGTCCTAAAGATATTGTGATGCTAACCACGACCTGCCACTTTCTTGGTGATTGCTATAACCATCTTCTTCAATTCTCAATCTTTAATTTCTTCTTGTATTTCTCACGTCACCTAAACGACAAAGTCTATTAGAACGTGATTTAGGAGCGCATAGGATGTACCGACGTATTGGTGGTACACAGGTATTTTTTTACTGAGGTCCAACATCATTTACAGTATTAAAAATACGTCACCACCTTCATATTAACGCCGTTCGGTGCGTAGACAAACCTGCCAAAATACAAATATCCTTACAAAATTCAACAATACACTATCTATTAACAGCCGCGGTCTAGAGTATCTGGTAATAAATGAAAAAACTTTCATTCCAATTATCGCTCATGTCAATACAAAGATTTTACAATATTCATTTCGTTAGGTGCGTGAGACTTGTGAGTGCACTGTTATATTTTAATTATTTATTCATCGAAAAGTAACACTGACAATGTTTTGTCGACCGTTTTTTCGTGAAATTGGTTTAATCTGTTAAGCGGCGTTATACCCTTGGAGAACTATAACAATTGAAGAATCAATCTAATGCTTGACGGGATAATGCCTATGTAATGATTGACTTACATTCGTTTTTAGTAGATTTTATGCGGATGACAACTCTATTAAATATAAATTTCTTTTTAACAAAAATAAAACCGACTTCAAAACACTGAAAAGGAAAAAATAATTAAATTTCAGTACCTAAGTATTAACCTATTAAAATGTATTTTTTAGAGTTGGTGCTTCACTTTCTATTGTGTCTGGAAACAGCTTAGCACCAACTCAAAAAAAAATACATTTTAGGAGGTTAGTAATAAGAAACTGAAATTTAATTAATTATTTCATTTTAGTGTTTTGAAGTCGGTTTTTTTCACATTATTTAGGTCATTTCTAAGGTAGATGGGTGACCGTCAGCACTATCGACTTGTCTGTCTCTCAGTCTTTGGTTGAAATACATAATATTGTTTCATATTATCGTATTGTACCACTGATAAAGTATTATCTAACTCCACACACCGTTTCGGTAACCGTTACCTTCCATCATCAGTTCACCCGAATAACCCTATAGAATAACACTATTCTTTAAATACGTACCTATAATAGTGAAAGAATTATCTTCCAACTCTTGGTCGTTAAGGAGTTGTACCTTGCATCATCAGCTCACCAACATGAGATGGTGACTAACAGAAGCAAAAACTTGAATAACTTTGGGAAAAACTCAAATATGTCATACGTGCCTATAAAATTTGAGGTTTGCCCTCGATTTCCCTGGGATCCCATCGTCAGATCCTGATTTGGTGACAATGGGACCACCTCAGGAGTATACTCTATCGAATAAAAAAAAATTCGAAAATCGGTTCACAATTGACAGAGAAATCGGTGAACACACATACAAAAAAAATACATACAGTGGAACATAGAACAACCTCCTTTTTTGAAGTCGGTTAAAAATAATCCCTATCTTAGCATTCTTTAAACACGATCTCTTAAATTGGTACTAATTTTTTTTACTACTAGATGGCAAACAAGCTGACAGCCCACCTGATGGTAAGCGGTTACCGCTGCCTATAGACACCTGCAATAACAAGGAAAAATCACTTGATATTGCAGGTGCGTTGTCATCCTGAGGCCTAAGATGAAATGCCGTCCATGCCCAGTAATTACACTGGCTACCTTTCCCTTCAATCCGAAACACAGCGAACTGTTTCACGGCTGAAATAAGAAAGGCGATGGTACCTACCCAGACGATCCTACATACGGGCCTACCACCTAGTAATGCGGCATTTTTAGAATAAGTAGGTACATTACAGTCACAATTTTTCTTTAAAGTTTGTTGTCTCGGAACTAGATAACGGATGAAAATACGAAACTAATCACATAAAAACCTGCCCTTACTAAGATTCAAACCTGCCATAGGGTAGTTCTGCCAGTTCGCCGGCCACTGCTAGTTCTCGGCCATCAAGGATATTTTGTAAAGGAATAAGAAAAATACACGTGACCAACTTGAAAAGTCTATGTTATACTATTAAGACAGTAGTTACGCGTGTCCTTGCCAAATTGCAGGGTAATTAAATCTTGTTTGTAACGTCAGTGTGCCCTTGACGTTCATTCTCTTCTGAAGAAAGTTAAACGGTTGGTTAGATGAATTGTTGAGTCTGTTTGAATTTTTTGTATTATTAGATTGTTAAAGTTTTATTACAATACATTTTTTTTAAATAAATAAGGTTTACTTATAAATTTTACGTGGCTGGCTAACTCAATACATATTTAACAAGATTTTGAATTCTCGGCCAGGTGGCAGACAATCGGCAGTTCCCTAAAGGTTTTCATTAATTTATATCTTCAACAATATCGATAACTGATATAGATGACCGAAAACTGGCATATTTAGGTACTACTTTTTAATATTTTTATCAATAAAAAATAAATAGAAATATTTGGTTATTTAACTTCTAGACAATAGAAAACTATATTAAATTCCCGTTCATACGGATTTTTTTTTTATTTCTAGCGAATGTTTGGAAAGTTATACGAATCAGAACTCGAAATTTCGCTTAATTGGCCGAGAACTGGCAGAATTACCCTATAATGGTGTAATTGATGAGAGACAATATTCCCTCGACCAGCCTGGTAGTCTAATATAAATACTTAGGAAATTTCATTTCAACACTAACAGCAGTGCCGTCCTATTTGGGCCTCAAACGTCAACTGACCGCGAATAGGAGAAAGCAATGAGCATTCCGCGCATGCTGAGCTTGGCCTTTCACTTTCGCATAATATGCATATGTTACAAAATATTACTTGCTATTGACCTACCTATGAACAATGGGTACTGCTGCAACAATGACACGAGGTACCGTTGGCTGTAGGCAAATAAGAAATAACCAGTTTATAATATTATAATTTAATTGAAGTTTCCAAAATTTTTTTTATCTGTGACATTGGCGTAGTTACAAACGAAGCCGTGTACATCCTGAAAGAAAAGGATAGATGATACTCTTTATCTGATGGTCGTCTTACACGTCCATAGCATAAGTAAAGTGATAAAGTCCTGCCAAACCTATATGTACGCGAACGATACTTGCTTACTTTATAGTGATAGTGACCAAAAAAATATTCAAAAAATAATGCAGGAAGATTTTGACAACACCGTTAAGTGGGCAAATGATGACGAAATTATAATTAATATGAATAAAACAAAATGTATGTTGATAACTTCACCATATTTACATAACAAACCATCTAATATAACAATTAAGGGTCACACTTATGAATGTTTTCATAATAGCAACCAGTCATTATTAAACTGTACTTGTCTAAACTTAGAATATGTCAAATCTTTTAAATATTTAGGATTAAACATAGATAATCATTTTGTGGGGAGTCTTCATATCGAAAAAGTATGTATGAGATTGCGTAGTGTATTGAGTAAATTGTATCATTTAAAATTCAAAGTAAATAGAAGTATACTTTACATGATATATTACGCACTCGCAGAATCTACTATCGAGTACGGGTTGGGTAGCTATGGTCTCACGTTTCCGGTTCACGTTAATAAAAAACCATTGCAAATCAGACTATTAAAATTATTAGTAAATAAAAACGTAAAAAAAGAATGTAATAAGGAATATGAAAAGTTATATAGAATTTGCAAAATTGTACCAATTGATAAAAAGTAAAACTTAAATTAATGTTAGAGCCATTCAATAAACAGTATTACAAAAAGAAGCGGGAATATGGGTACCCAACCCGGCAATCGAAGAAGTGTAAATACGTGACACCTATAGTCCGAAATTACTTTGGCAAGCGTATGAGAAGGTGGCTTATACCGACATTACACAATGAGTTACTACAAAACCTTTTGAATACTGTAGAATCAAAAAATCATCTAAAAAGCACTCTGAAAAAACATTACTTGTCACAATGTCCATAGGGGAGTAGATCTGAAATATTATTGTAATTTTTTTTTAAATACTTTAAGGTGGCAATCAGGCTTGAGGCCCACCTGATGGCGAGCGGTTGCCGTAGCCTATGGACGCTTGCAACGCCAGGGGTATCACTTGCGCGTTATCGACTCTGGAAAAATTTTGTCGAACCTTTTTTTTTGAAGAACACCATGCTGTACTCATCTGAGAAAACCCTCTGCAGGGAGATCAATCCACAATCTGAACGAACATGGGAGAAAGTTACTTTTATTGTAATTATTTAAGTTACATTAAATTATATAACTTAGGTTATTAAACAAATGATTAGTACTACAGCGAGAACTACTGCTGACAAACTGTAATGCACTTTGGCAGATATATTTATAAGAAAACTTTGTATCTTTTGAATAAATTAATTAAAAAAATATATATATGGCCGAGACGGACAACCATGTTCAATGCCAGGTACTGAGCATGTTATCTTTATTTAGTCACCCCACGTCCGTAAATATTCTTCTCTCCCTAACCCACAAACCAGACACAATGTCGAGGAGACTACGGGGGCTGGTAAGGGTCAAAAAGTTTAGAAAAGAATAAATAACCCCAGACGTTGACATTTGAAATACGTAGGCCCATTTTTACCAAAATTCCCCTAGGCTTATGTTATATATATCGATATTGTTCTCTTTATATCTCCTTTATATAAGGTGTTTGGTACATGGTATAACAAGCGGGCACCTACCCATGTTAACATAGTCATATAAATACTATGGTGTTATCAAAAATACAAAATTGTAAAATTAATTTTGAAAATTTCCCATACATTTTGATTTACTGACCTAAGTTTTTGTATGAAAGAAATTTGAAATTAATTTCCATATTTTGACGCCATAGTATTTATGTGACTATGTTAACATGGGTAGGTTCCCGTTTGTTATACCATGTAGCAAACATTCTGTATAGACTGAAAGATAATAACGGTTACATGTTTGATCAAAAGAAACATTTAGTTTTGTTCACACATTATAATAGGTCTTAAGCTCTAAGCTTTGAAACATCAATATCGTCATAAATAACACGTTGATAGACACGTCCACGGGACGCAATGACCTGAAATGAAATATGTACAGTTCATAACAGGAGAGCACCCATGCATGATAATTATTATCATCTTTAGTAGATTTTCCGTCTTTGTATGTATAAGTAACTATATTAATTTTATACAGCGAGCGTGTAGGTGTTTCTTTAAATAAATAAAGGTTTATTAATATACTCTTTATTGCACTTGTAACAAAGTTTAACAATACATAAATACAATTAGTTAACAAGGGTGAACTTATCTCTATAAGAGATCTCTTCCAGTTAACCCATGATTGTGTTAGATATTTAACTGTGTTATTTAGGCTTAAGCGGTAAAAAATCTTATTACAAGTAAATAATCATTCATTTATTTTTTCTACTCATAAGGAGATTCTTTACAATTTCAAATTAAGCTTTAAGGTAAGAAATAGATTATTAACCAAGGGGGGTTGTTTCAAGAAACGAAGGACAAGTCCCATTTGGCAGAAGTCAAATAGTAGGATACTATTTTTATATAACTTCATGCTAGTACCAGTGCAGTTTCACTATAGTGGATCCCCAATGACTTCGATTATCGATTGCTATTAAAAACAAATTTAAATCGAGTTGACAGAATCTGAGCTGAAAAGAGTCATATTAGATTAAAATAATAAACAAAAGGTACTAATTTAAATTATACGGGGCTACTTAATAAGCATGGCCGAAATTTTTACAATGTGTTCTAAACATGAATATGAACAACTTTCACTATGAGGCCATCTGTGAAATCAGGAAAATAAAATCTGCTGCTTCAGACAATGGCTCAATACCTTCTCGACCAATATGTGTGAAACAGCTGATTTTTTTCATTACTTTGCAGTTGGGTCATAGTGAAAGTTGTTCAGCATTCATGGATAGTAAACATTGGGAAAATTTCGGGTATGCTCAAAAAGTAACCCGGTATAAGTCACAACCGTATGGTTCAATAAGCCTGATAATTGGACGCCTAGGCCGTTCATTAAACGCCGGGATCCAATTAAATGTCAAGGGGACCAAAAATTTTGAGGTAACGTTTAACATCTTGTTAAGTATATTGAAAGTCGGCTTAATTGGACTCCTAGGCGAATCGTCTTGTACTGTAGAGCTTTGGTGTGATTGGTAGGTTCAATGTTATTTTATGACCACTTATAACCAAAACGATTTCAGCAATAGGTGATCAATAATAATACCTTGAATCTACCAGTTACACAAAAGTTGTCTATTACCTTTCACGCCTAAGCCACTGACCAATTTCGACGAATTTTAGCATAGAGATAAAGATAGAACTTTGGAGAAGGCTACGAATGTTTTTACTTACTACACTTCCTTACTAAATGTTGTAAATAATACATACTGTTTTTTTTAAATTGTTTTTTTTTAAATATTTACTATTTACTTCTTAGTAAAAATCGACGAGAAGTGAGAAAGAGTGAGAATTACTATAATTTTTGTAAAGATGAATAAATTACTATAATAATATGACTGTGACTATGAGTCTGAGTGAGAAACTAAAAAAAATGATTTTGTCGAAAGTGGAATAGTCAAGTTTCTGAAAAGAACCTCTCCAATTTACTAGGTGGTAGACCAATACGTAGGGTCGCCTGGGTAGGTACCACTGCGTTTCTTATTTCAGCCGTGAAACAGTTTGCTGTGTTTCGGATTGAAGGGAAAGGTAGCCAGTGTAATTACTGGGCATGGACGGCATTTCATCTTAGGCCTCAGGATGACAACGCACCTGCAATATCAAGTGCTTTTCCTTGTTATTGCAGGTGTCTATTGGCGGCGGTAACCGCTTACCACCAGGTGGGCTGTCAGCTTGTTTGTCATCTAGTTGTATAAAAAAAAATCTAATTACTCTTATTGATTTCGTGTTGAGTTTTCCCAGTAAAGTCGACAAAGTGTCAAGCCCATACAGCCCATCTTTGATGTATTTTTTACATTTCTGTAGTTGTTGCTGAATTGAAATGCGTTCGATGTGAAAATGTGTTCTGTAGGTATACACCCGTACCTACCGCACACATTGTAATGCATCACCGGAGAGTGTCGCGCAAATATTATGATTACAGTCTCCGCGATGCTAATTCGATGACGTGGACAGCGACCAATTAAATTCTCAACGGCTTTCGCACCAAATTAACGTTCATTACAATGATTTTCCATCTAGCTCTTCAACACAAACAATTTTACTGAAAATTACACCAATATCATCAATAAACTCATTTTTTTTCTATTTTTACTTAATGTTAGCTCAGTTAACATTTTCATATGCGCTCAGATACAGACATAGTATCTGCGTTGTGTGTAACTCGGGAGAGTTTGGCGAAATATTATATAAGATTAGCGCCAAATGTAACTAGGTACTTGGAGAAATAAAATTATTATTATATATGATGACAGTTTCGATGATGCTACTTTGATGAATTGGAAAACCACGATACATTTATAGATATTTTAATCGTAGTTATACACATCTTTCACATAAAATTCACTTTCTAATTTAACTAAGTATTTTACGAAAAACTTCATAACTTTTTTTTTTTGTTAGATGTAAGATAGCCAGTTTCTCTGTGATTGAGGAATCCGGGTGTAGCTCGCTTCTATCGTCGGCCATATCTTCACTTACCATGAACTGAAATGAAGGTCAAGAGTTACCCCGTTAAGATAAAAAAAAACGTTCGCTTAGATACAGTTTAGTAATTATTGTAATAAAAATCTTCACTGACACCATCAAATCTCACCAAAAAAGCCCTTTTTCTTTTTTATAGCGTAAAAAGAGATGTTTCAAAAATGTATGGAGACCCGGCCAGGTCTATGTACACTATTCTAAAAATATGCTGAACAGTGTTTAATTGTTTATTTTTGTTTGCTTCATTTCGTGGTACTAAACAAGAATTTTCATAGAAAAAGCTGCGACACAGCCAAATATTCATCATGGCGCGTATGTCACTTTGGTGACGTTTAGTTCACTTCTACGTCGCCCGCCATATTGCCATAGTGAATAACAGTGAAACTGACAAAAAAAAAACAATTTTTGTACAAACAAACTATGCAAGAAAACGAATTATTAGTATTTTTTACGGATTCAGTAGATTTTTCCTGATTTTTTGAGATACTGTACATATACCTGGCCGGATATGAAACATCTCTTTTTTAGTACTAACGTTTGATGTGTCAGGTCACAGGTGTTAAAAAAAAAATTTAGTCGTGCGTCTTTGCGTGAGATGCAAATGCCTATTATATAATTGTATTTAATAGATAGATATAACACTATTTTCGGAGTTTTCGATGCATGACTTCGAGAACAGCGCTTTGTGCCCGTTGGAGGGGTAGTAAAGTATTTGCACCAATTCCTCCCTATGTACTTATTCAATATAGAAGCAACAACTGAGCAAGGGCGTAAAGATATATTTTTATCATACAAAGGGAGGCAAATGACTGAATACCTTATAATAATGTTTAAAAGTGCGTAGCGGACCGCATTTTTTTAAATACATATGGTAATCAGTTTTATAAGGCGAGAAATTAAGTTTTGAACATGAGTTGACCAATAAAGATTTTTTTTACCTTTATTAGTGTTACATATTTTAATATCGTTACAAGCTATTAAACTAGGACAGTTTCAGTTATAATGTGTGGTACATTTATGTGTTTTTATAGATAAGTTAGTTGAAGGTTAAGTTAGATAGAAGGAAAAGTTAGATTTTACCTGAGAGGGAAGGTAAGATATTTGTTTTATTTCTGAACCATTGCAGGACATCTCTCAACGCGGCTTCTGTATAATGTTTAACACTCTCCCGATTATAACCATGCATATACCGGGTGGAGCTGTCAATGCGACAATACATTCAAACATGGGCTATATTAGTTCATAGAAAATTGGTTTGCCACTTTCAAAAACATCTTAATCGTTTGATAATTTCATGACATTTGTATGCAATAATATAACATTGGCTGCATTATTTCATAGAAATGTCATGAAATTATTGTCGCATTGACGGCACCACTCTGTATAATGCGGTATCATCAGCATAAGTAGTAATATTGCAATTTGCAATAAATAATCCTCACAGATCATTGATATAAGGAAGAGTGTTCGGCCCAACCCACTTCCCTGTGGAACAAATGATACTTAAGAACTTCCACTTACAAATTTGCCTATCTTAACACATTAAGCACGGTAAATACGAAGAGTATCTAAGGCAACACCCCTAACACCAATCCTTTACATTTTCATCCAGCAGGCGAGGAATAGAGACAGTGTCAAAGGCTTTTGTTGAGTCCGAAATTACTCCTAATACTTATAGAGTAATTTATTTGACATGAGAAGTAATCAAATAAATTAACAAGGTTTCCCTGTTAACTGTATAATAATATGATCAAATATAATTTTAATAAAAACAATAATATATGACGTAGGCCTCCCATCGTGATGTGTTATTAAGTCATTCTAACGATGCCAAGAGATGTATTAGTCACTATTTACGTAGGTATTATAACTAATAGTTGTAACGTCATCTGGTGTTGTAGTAAACTACAACTTAAGTATTTTTTCACAGTCCCTTCAATAGTATAGTACCTACCTATCGATATTATACTTGTTTGTCTAATAATTTTAAGGTTTACACAAATTACAATAGTCGACTTATTGACCTAGTTTGATTAAGTACTTTGTTTGAGTTACAACTATGAGAGAACGGCCGTGTTGGACTTGAAACGATCATTAAAGAAAAAAATACAAAAAGAAATAGATAGTAAGAGAGATAGAGAGATATTGATAGATAGTGAGATAGATAGAAATAAATAATTTCTATCTATCTATCAATTTCTGGAATTAACGTAGATCTTTTAAACCATCATTCAGTAAAAACTATTATGTCACACTTAAAAGATATTTTCTCTAATAGAACTAAAAAGTAATTAAAGTTAAAATCGACTATATCTACAAACGAAGCCTTTATCTGGGGAGACACATTATCGATCCAAATGATATTTAAGCCCTTGAGGTTGGGAAAATCATAAAATTAAAATAAATCTTTCAGGTTGCAGTGACAAATCAGTCTAAACAGGACTGAAAAACCCCAACTACAAATAATACTAGAAAGGTCGAATATCATGCAGTAATTATACAATAGTGACTAACATACGCTAGTATTTAAGTCGGCAGTAAAACACTTACCTATCACTATTTTCATAGAACGTGTCAGGTTGGATGCTTGGAAAACCTTCATTCATAATTAATAAATCGATGTGCACATGGTTGAGTTCACATTGAAGAGGTGAACTGCCTTGTGAAGTTCTAGCGTAGGAACACCTGTATTTATAATATTATAATATGTCACACCCATAACGTATAACACGCCATATTACAAAAAGGCGCGGTGGATTGAATAACGTCGCTGTAATGTATGCGGCTAACTCACGTTTAGCTCGAGTGTGGTGGCGGTACGTTCTTTAACCCAGCATTCAACGTTTATCGTTATTGTCAGCAAGAAGCAATGTAGGGTGTATGTCGAAGGCCGATTGTGGAATCCGAAAGATCGTTATCTGTATAGGCAGATAGTCTAGTACTGAAGATTATTTGGGTGATTGATAGGTTCCAGGTTATTTTTTATGACTACTTATAACCAAAACGATTTCGGCTTTAAGTGGTTATCAACCCTTTACCCTTTTTTTCATGGTGAAAAATATTGTATAGGTTACTTGGTTAATGCAATTCAATAATTACCATCGTTTTGATAATTATTACACTCATGATAACATTTGAATGGTGGAACTTGGGAATGGTATTTACACCTGTAAATATCATTCCCATTCAAACTGTTAAAGCCTTGAATACGAAGGGATGTATGAAGTGTTATAGTTGAACATATGTTATCGCGGACTTTTTTGTAGATATGGGCATGATGTCCTTTACAAATAATTTGCTCTATTGTCAGCGTACGAGATATAAAGTTTTTTTTTCACGCTTTGGGTTACATTATCGAAGTTTTCATATGGATGCCTAGCTTTCTGAAAATATTCTATCGCCTATGTTCTCCGAGGTTAATGTAGGATTCTAAATATCATAGGGCTCCATATCATAGGTATCAGATGCTCGTCTGCATCATCACCCGGTGTGTTGGGATATCCGAAGTTCTTCCGGTATATCCTTAACCCATTTGCGGTGGCCTGATGAGGCCAGCTGCAAGCGGCCACGCGGACGACTACCAAGTTCCCCGTGTGGTTGCGTCGCTAGACACCGAGGGAGGAAGAACTGATGGTTTTTAGTGAGTATACCAGTCGGAGAGTCTCACATAAACCCAACTGTGGCCCTTTATCATGGATGAGCTATAAAAGCTTTTCCATCACAAAAAAAAGATTCTAAATATGAAAGATTTTTTTAATTCGGCGCTTCTGGACTGATTAAAGCCTATTCAATGTAAACAAAAAACAATCAAATATTTCCTCTTTATAATATGAGTATAGAAGTATAGATTCACAAAACACTGGACTCAAACAACCACGCCTGGTGATAAGTAGAAAAAATAGTCCATAATAATATATGTGCAGATTAAAACAATATAAACAGCTTACAGGAAGGAGGGAACTAATATGCCGGCGATGAATTCCTAAATGAAATATAATTGCTAACAGTAATTACATAGAAAGACTGACCGATAGTATTATAATTGATGGAGTTATAAATATGGATGTGCTCGTCTGATACCAACTAAATTTACGTGTGAATTATGAGTGCTTTAATCTTTAGGTATTATTGATACAATATGTTACATTTAATAAAGGCCTAAAATTATACTTCGCTATGCTCTTGTAAGCTTTTTCTGAGAACTCAATATGCATAAAATATTAGATTTAGAAAAATATGATTATGTATCTTGTAACAATATTCGCATTATGTCGAGACCATTACTAGTCACTCGTTTTATTAGGATGTGTTAACCAGGACTAACAGTATTGATGCTTATTTAGAGATCGATATTGAGTTGAAATGCAGCATCTACTACAGTGTACTTCATTTTAATATAATTGGTATCCCTACGTATACCAGTAACTGATTTGTTTCGCCGGTGAATTTTATGGATGAAAAAACTGAAGACTAATATAGCAGTATTATACAGCAAAGCCTTTGCAAAGTACCGAGTTTTCCCGTCACTTACAACCTTTTGAAGTAAAGTATCGCGTAAATTCTATAATACCTAATAATACGAACGAATTTTAAAATAACGGTTCCCTTTTAAAACGTATATAACTTACGTTATTTTCTATTATCCCAAAAATAATGATACCTACACTGTGCTGAGATTGTCTGGAACATATTCCTGTATACCTGTATAGCGATATGATAGCCGATTGCACGTGACATATTGTGTTGTATTCTGTTCTCTTTGTTTGATGTTAGTTGTACAATAAAGAATATTTTATTCTATTCTTCAAGATAATATAATGACATTCTCAACGATAATTTACATACCGATGTATCCTTTAAGTAGGTATTTAGTTGTAAGTATCTGAAACATTTAAAATAACCGTTTAATGTTGACGTAGGAAAAATATCCCAGAGATAAAAAACATCTAAGTATAACACATTTTGTAATTCAATACAGAACTAATAACATTTAATTAGTTTTGTAATAAATTACAAGCCACAATCTAGAGTATGCTAGGAATCACAGAAGTTCTGGAGATGAATTAAATAGGTACTGTACGTCGAATTAACAGTCTAGACTCTACCTAGGAAATTGCAGGGGCGATTTGGAGTCCCGTGCATCTTTTAACCAATGGAAAGACTCACTTATGGACATAATAACAATAACATACATAGGTAGTACACTAGTACATACCAGAATCCTTAGAAAATATTTCGATTATTCTCTACAAAATAAAATAGTTTTTTACAACAAGAATGTACTTTTCGAAATGTCTAATAGTTTTTACAGAGATTTCCAAACTATCGATTTTATACATAAATATATTTTTATAAACATCTTCTACTCTGTAAATTAATTCTCTCAAATAACAAGCCGCAATCTAAACTCAGTAAACCCCTGAAAACAAACAAGCATCTATGTAGAGAACTCAACATTAGCATTCGTATGAATCGTCAGCAATACCTAAGCTAAATCAATTACATGTAAAAAATTATTTCAGTAATATATGATGTCTTAACAAACCAATTTATAGCGAGTCGCAAGCTATTGGCATATTTTAAAAAAAATACGGTCGGACAAAACTGTACCAACAATTCCTAAGTATTAAGTACTATTCCGCGCTTGTGATAAAAAGAAAATGTACGACATACGCTGATGGATTGTGTCAAGAACGGAGCAGAAAGGGAATCACTATTTAAATAATTGCAATTAAATATTAAAGATGTAGGTCTATTACAAAACAGTCTGGCAGAACCAAAATCAGAAGCAGCTAAAAAAAATTATAAACAAAAATTAAAACCAACTACAAAAAACTGAAAAGGATAAAATAATTATATTTAAGTAGGTAGGTACTCATCCCCTAGAAACATTTTTTTTGGAGTCGGTGCTTCACTATCTATTGTACTGTTATTAATCTGTGCTAAAATGTAGTTGAGCTTTATGTATGTGGACTGTATAAATCAATATAAACCTAAAATATACGAAAAAGCGATGTACTTCATCAAATAATTATTTTTGCATGTGAATATGACAAATTCTGATATTAAAAGAAACTATTTTAAAAACTGACAATTTCACTATAATTTTGACGTGAAAACCGAAAGAGAACTTATAATACTAGACTGCAAGGAGGTTCGCGATATTCTGTTTCTGAAAACAACTTAGTACCAACTCCAAAAAATATGTTTCTATGGGATGAGTACCTACTTAAATTTAATTATTTTATCCTTTTCAGTTTTTTGAACGTGGTTTAAATTTTTGTTTAAATGTTTTTTTACAATTTTTAGTGATAACTTTCCAAGATCAAAGCGAGAAGGATAACCGTCAGCTTATATTGTTTCTTTCTACTATCATATCGTTTTACTAAAACGTCATAGGAAAGCAAAAATCCGCTATTTCGCATACATAGACAATTTACTCATTTCAGTTATTTTGATTTAATAACCAAACTACCCACTCGATTTACAAAAAAAAATTAATGGGACCAAATGGCAACTATTCCTCATCGAACAATAAAAGAATCATCGATATTGGTTCACCCAGTCAAAAGTTTTGAGGTAACAAACATAAAAAACAGTCGATTTGATAACGTCTTCCTTTTTTGAAGTCGGTTAAAAATTATGCACTCTAGTTCAATTTTCAAACAGTGATTCCTTTTCTTCAGTACCACTTAATTAGTAATAAAATAAGGCATTTAATTTTATATAATTTTTAAGAAACTAAGCCCCAAATTAAATGAAGAGAAAAAAAAGTACTATCCTGTTTTTGCTATACGTACCTACTGTTAGTTTTAAATGATTAACAAGCAGAGGCTCACTGGACGTTGTTGATGAATACATTTATCTTGGTCATACAGTCGAACTTGCGGTAGGTCCAACTTCCAGAAAGACGTCTAGGACTAGGTTTTGGCAGCGTTCGGGAAGCTCCGCAACTTATTTTCGGCCCACCGATCAATCGATTTGAAGATCCTTGTGAGAGGCGTATGCCCAGCAGTGAGCATCTCTGGGCTGATATTATGATGATATTTTTTTTTCTTTATAGAAAACACGACAAATGACTCAACACCACCCGATGTGAAATGGTAAGAGGAGTCCATATGCGAAGACAGCTAGTGCAAGTGATCATGATGATAACATTAATTACTGGGCAATACTGGGCATAGATGGCATCTTAGGCCCCAGCTTGACAACGCACCTGCAATATCAAGTAATTTTTCCTTGTTATTGGAGGTGTCTATAGGCGACGGTAACCGCTTACCATCAGTTGGGCCGTCATTAAAAAAAAAAAAAAGTAGATAAAACATTAGGTATCACTAAAAATTACGGTGTGATGACCTACTGGAAAGAACACTATATGAGATTATTCTTGCTTGAAGAAGTTTTCAGAAATTCCTGCTTATTTTATTTTAACGACGATGTAAACGCCTGTTGACTCTTAATAGTAACATCCTATATTATTATATAGTCTTTAGCGATCTCTTTTTTGTCGCTGATCAGCGATTCAGTCTGGTGTTATGCATTGTTACAGCACCTGTTTGAAGTGAAGAAAAATGACAGAAATTTTTGTTAATTTTTTTTTTATTGTGTTTGTATATAGTAATTAAAATATAAGAAAAATTTCACGTCCTGAGGCAGGAATCGAATATTATATTTTAATTACTAAGTAATTTTTTCAAACATTTATAATAATGTTAAAATCAAAAATATTTGAAAGCACTGCCACAACTTAACCGAATCGTAGGTATCTGTAAAAATACTCGTTTCGAATGTTGAAATAGAATATTTCGACATTGTAGGGTGGACGTTAGCTTATAAACGCAAAAATACAAATAGACTAGAAGAATTTCACAGGGATATCCCAAGTCCTGGGTGGCTCAGTGGTCAGAGCAGTCGCCCGGATTGCGAAAGGTCGCGGGTTCGATTCCTGCCTTAGGGCGTGAAATTTTTCTAGTTTTATTATATTTTAATTACTAATTAATTTTTTCAAACAATTAAAATAATGTTGAAATTAAAAATTAAGAATATGTGTTTGTATATTTAATAAAATTAACTAATTGTATAATTAAGTAACCACAAGAAGGCATACGGATATTTTTTCCGTATGTATAGCTTAAAGGCTGTAAACCTGGTTACGGAAAAACTCGTTAAATTAGAGTATTAATTACTAATGTTTTGATTTACCAGTTGTTGATTCATCTTAGCAGCCATTGTCCAGTGCTGAACAAAGGCCTCCCATATCGATTCCCAAAAGGATCGGTTCTGCGCAGTCTGTATCTAACGGCTCTCTGGGACTTGGGGCCCTGATCAGGTCGTTTGTCCATCTAGTGATACTCCGTACCTCCGTACTTTGCGGTATATATTTTTCGGTAGTTGGTAGCAAAGCTAGCATTTTAACGCCCCATCGGCCGTCCATTCGTTGTTCATCAGTGCCCAAAAAATAGAACATGACATAGACTTAATATAAACTTAGTCTGACGCTTATATTCGTATGAACTAATAAAAGCGTCAGACTTCAAATCTCATTTAATTTTAGTGTTTCTTTATCAGCGACTCGTGAAATCGATCTAAAAATAAACAAGCTTCATAATAATTAAAGTCATGTTGTTTTATATTACTTATTTTGAGGAAGAAATCTGATAAAAATGATAAATGCCTAGGGTTATTATCCCATTTCGTCTCTATGCACCAATACCTAGCCAAACATGCAACAAGGTTCATAGAGAGAGACGTACCATTTTGTTAAATCAAATAAACTGTAATTTTGCTCTTAGAACCACTAAAGTAACCGCGGACGGTGAATTATGTATGTTAGTTTTAAGATTAGATTTTAAGTTCTATTCTTTTACCGTGTCCTTTTGTTTATTATTTTACTTACTATTTTTTTTTCTTTTCTACAGGGATCGACGGTCCGTGTCTCCTAAAGCGAATACGCTTACAGAAAGTACCCTAAGTCACCTCATACTAGTTCTACAAATTTTTCTGCATAATTTAAACTTCTTGTAATTTTTAAAGATTTCTTTATCTGTGCATCGATTCTTATGCTATTTGTGTACCTAGTTACTCCACAATGTCTTCTAAATTTAATGTCTTGGGCTACTCTTTAAACAGTGTGAAGACAACGTTGATTACCGAATTTCAGCTGCCGTTCTATACTGTTCGCGGCGGCTATCGCCACTGCGCGTAGAGGGAAATTCGCGGCGGGCGAATATTTGACCCGCCAGTCGCGCTGCCGCGCCAAGCGACCGGCGGAATTAGCCGAGCGAATAGCGCGCACGAACTGGCGAATAAAAGAAATGTATGAAACAGTACAAAGCAAAACGCATGCCACGACGTCGGGCGGCAGACGCAGCGACTAGCGCAGGATACAAATTCATTATTACTACTTATTGAAGTTAACACCTTTAGTGATCCGAAATAATACTTTTACAAGCTTAAGCAAGCTTTATAATAGTTAACAGTACGTCAAGCTTACCGGCTGTTTTCATTTTAAATAGCAAGGGTTCAACAAATTTTTTTTCATCCCCCCATCTCGGAAAGAGTATTTTTGCTCTTCGATATCTGAGTGCAAAAGCTTTTATCCCCTAGAGATAAAGTAAAATTGAATTTAGAACATCGTGTGCAATAAGTTTGTGAATTCAAAACATCATTAAACCTTTACTTCTACCGCCATGGTGTCGAATTTATCATACAACCTTAACCTTTTTTAACTTGTTAAAAACTCAGACTCGGCACCTTCTTGGTGTACCTACTTTTTGTTTAATTTGCTTTGCGTTGCACCCGAGTGCAAAGATTTTTCACCTTGTGCTCTTTTGATTCCCTCGCTTGCTCGGTCATCAAAATTGAGCACGCGGTTAAAAAGCAATGTTGCACTCTTGTTTAACAAATAACTATTTCTGTGAGTTTAGAATTTTAATTTTCTCGTAATTTTTATAGAATTCTCAATCTGTACACTAGCACCCATTCTTATGCAATTTACTCCACATTCTTCCAAAATGTAACGTCTTGGGCTACTCTCCAAATAGTTATACAAAATTGTAAGAAAATGAAAATTTTACTTCGATACAATACAAATTCTCCTCTCTGTTATTTTGTAATTCTTGTTGTTGTAAAACTGTACAGCTCATAAACTTTACTTAGTTATTAATACTTTTATAAGGCAACAGCAAACAATTAAGAAACAGATTTTATAATACGACAACTTTGTACCATTGAAAATTTACAGTTTTGAATCGGAAGGCTTCGTGAATAATACAGCAGCCGTCGGAAAACTAGAACTGATACTTATTTCATGGAAAAAGACAGAGTAGGGTGCTTAGTATTTTTGTTTTCAGAGGAACGTACAAGTTTTAAGGACTCTGCTGTACCCATGCTATATAAGGTAGTGGTCTGTCATTGGTGACAGTGGAAAAATACTCAAAGAAGAGGCCCTGTGCATATTGGTCCATGGTCCAAAGCTTGGACACAACACTTCTAAAGACGTTGGGTTCATGGGGCTGGATGCAAAATATATTTTTTAATCATTGCGTTATTCGAGATGTCTGGTATAGCGAGGTCTGGCAGGTATTTCGGAACAAGTATGTTTTAGGAATAATTGTAATGGTGTATTGAGAATTCCAATTTTCATTATTATTATTTTTGTGACCTGACTAAATAAGAACGATAAACATGGCCAAGATAATAGACAGAGTTTGGAAGAGGATGTCATTTTCAATTCAAACATTTATTGCATACACGTTGTTTACAAGAGGTAGTACTTAAAAATTAATAAGTTCCAAACATGAACCCCGTTAGGGCACCGCAATATAATTATTAATAATAAAAAAATATTGTTAAAGAATAAAAATTGAATAATTGTAATAAAATGAGATTTCCAAACATAAAAATTGACATTAGTATTAACTTAATTATTCAACAATATAATAAAAAGTACAATACCTTAAAAAATTAATAATAGAATAATAATAGATGTCTATATCAAGTTTTGCCTGTAGCTAAGTATTTCTCAGTGCCGCATAATAAAAAGTAGAAACCTTCCTAATTATTTTATTTGTATCATTGCATTACTCCACTCGAGCGAATTTGAAAGAAAGCAGTCCCAATTTTCCTTCCCTAATGATAATTGTTTTACAAAGTTATTTATAAAAATACTCTTGTAATGAATTTTATAAATATTGAATTATATACTTATCTGATATTTCTAGGAAGACATAGTCCGAAAACACGTGTAAGCTTGGAGTGGGAGTAATTGTTAGAAAAATTTATTGTTCCAAATTAAAATACTTAAGTTACCAATATTCCCTATTTTTACTATTACGAAATTGTGTTTATTGTGAAAATTTAATCATAATACATAGTCATCATCATCACCAGTCTATATACGTCTCACTGCTGGGCACAGGCCTACCTACGTAAGGGAAACACATGACGAGTTTGGGCCATAACACTACCACGCTGGCCCAATGCAGGCTAGTGGGTTAAAGCGGTAGCAGTACCTACCGAGAATAATAACAAAAACAAACATAATATATCTCACTTTAAAATTTGTATGCTAATATAGGTAGTGGAAAGTTGAATAATGTAAGAATTATTGAATATATCCCTATGTTACAAATAAATCTATCTCACCACGTAGAACCATCAACTTTTCCTTGAACCACCAAGTGTCAGCAGTACAAGTAAAGGTTGACGTGTTATATGGGCAAATGATTAAAGAATTCTTCTGCATAAATTTGTTGCCAAACTTTTCTTGATAAAGAGAGTCGCCTCGTCTGCATAGCGGAAGCGCGAATTGAGATGTTGTTTCCGCCTACTTAAAGAAATCATCATGATAATAATATGAACGGTGGTAGCGCTAAGTTTTAAAGGTCGGGTTTACCGATACCTTTCTCGTAAAGGCTGCACAGAACGTGAATGAGAATGATTATGGACACTCATTTCCAGGACGGTTTTGGGCATTCGTAGAAACCTTATTTTAATTTTGCAATAGGTCTTGCGATAAGAAAGGAAGGAAAAGGAAAGGACAACTATATTTAGAGGACAACATTTCTCCGTTTTCTGAAGGAAAAATATAGAATTATCTAAAAAGAGCGAAGCTTGTGGCCACTTTACGAATATTACGTAAAAATTACTTAAACAGTTTTGTAGAGCATGGATTTTTGAATGTAAATAAACCATGTCGTTTTGATTTTATTTCAGTATTGATTTATTGGAAAATATAAGAAGCACAAACATATTTGTCATCATCACCTATATACGCCCCACTTCTGGGCACAGGCTTTCCTACATGGGAGAAACACATAAGGAGTTTGGGCCATAACACCACCACGCACTGGTTGGTGAGCTAAAGCGGTTGCAGTAACAACCAGGACCAAGGCTGTAATTGCCTTTCGAAGCACGGAGGAGCAAGAGATAAAAAAATTTGATTGACTCATCCCGGTATCGACCATGGCGAAAGTTGCTTAGTTTCCGTAATCCAAATCAGAGCGTTCAAACCACAAGCCACCGAGTTCCTTCCTTTATTAGTTAATAAAGCGACATAATTATCAGGATATAATTATCATGAAAACTCAATTTTCCTTCAGATTTTCATTTTATTTCATTGAAGATACACAAACTTTTCGCCCCTTATCATCCCGCCAACGCTCAGAACAGTAAAAATTGTGTTAGTGGTTACTTAAATTCTGCAAAATTCAACAAAAATATTAGGTTAGATTAAATAATAGTTTAAGTAATTTATTTTTATAATTATGATAATTTAGTAACATCCGTTGGTCCCTTACTAGATCCCCGCATCTTCTCTACATTATATGTAGTATATCTATTACATTTGGCATGTGGGTACCTGTGAAAGGGATTAAGATTCATTATGTTTGAGGTGAGAATCGCATATAACAACACACGGAGACAGTTCACGCGACTCCTCTCATTGGCTTCGTATGGCATCCAAATACCGGATTTTCTGTTCAATGCCTAGTTTTGCAACAACCATCTTACTATCAAGCTGATTCTGCTCCACTTTTTGATTAATCGCAATGACTTTATTTCATTATTTCTGCAGTTATTTCAAAGCAGAGGAAACACACATTTCAATGTATCGTAAAGTTTGGCGCAAGCTATATCACGGAGACTGAAATCGCACGGAGTTTCCATGATGCTGCTTGGTAGAGACAAAAATCTTTTATTTTCAAGACAGCGGCATACTACTTTCTTTTTATTAACTATAAAGTTTTATAAATCGTTTTGTAATCAGCCAAGTACACACAATACCTAAAGCCAAAGAAATTAGTTTCGTTTAATACATATAAAATACAAAGAATTACATACAAAGAATATTCTCATTTATTTATTTATTCTTAATTGCAAAAAAACAGTACAAAAGGCGGATTTAATGCTATGCAGCATTCTCTCCCAGTCGACCAGAAAGGGGGTAAAGATATTCAATATCGGTGCAATGATATCTTATGGTTAAGAAATTTAAAATAATAATAATTCGTTATTAAAAAAAAATAAACAGTGAATAAAAATAACATACAATACAATACAAAAATACACTAAGATAATAATATATACTTACAAACTTACATAAACGGTCACGCACCAGTCGCTTGAAAGCAAATTTATTAGGAGCCTTCCGTACGTTCAGCGGCAGGTCATTCCAAAGTCGAATAGCTGTCAGCGTGAAGGAGTTTGATACGAAGCCAGAGTGATGGAGAGTAACTTCGAGAATAAGGTTGCTAGAAGAGCGTAGGTAAAGAAGGTGAGAAGAACCCAGAAATCGAAACCTGGATTTATTAAGTATTTGATTGAGTTAATAGATTTATAGAAGTATCATTTATGTATTTATTTAATTATTTATTATTTTTTGCATAAAAAAGGTAAAAAGACTGACTTAATACGGTATTCTTTAGGTTTAAATTACACAACGTGAACAAATCTTTGTAAGCTTCCTAGGACCACTTTGAAGAGTAGTAAATAAGTAACAACTCAATGCTCTCGTGTTGCGTGTAATAATAATAAATTTCTTATTACACGCAAGACGTGGCTTTGTGGGCTAATCTTCTGATCTATGGTTTGAAGTCTTGTTAAAACAAGCTGAGTGCTGCTTTCATCCCTTTTAGTTAAAAGCTATGTAGAGTTTGTACAAAGTTTTATATTTATTTATTTACTTTTTTGTGGTACAGTCTGATTGTATCTAAAAGAAAGAGGAAAAAAGCAAAATAATAAAAAAAGATAGATATAAAAACAATAAAGAAACAACATCTAAAATTGAAAAAATCTGGTGATTTCCCGATATTTAAACGTATAATCATTAAGAAAAGTCTTCTGTGTCATTTTTTAGTAAAAACGACTAATAAATTATTAAAATTAGAACCAAATCATCACCAGCCTATATACATCCCACTGCTGGGCACAGGCATTCCTACATGGGAGAAACACATGAGGAGTTTGGGCCATAACACCACCACGCTGGCCCAATGCGGGTAGGTGGGTTAAAGCGGTTGCAGGAACAACCGGGACCAACGGCTTAACGTGCCTTCCGAAGCACGGAGGAGCTCGAGGTAACAAACTTTGATTGACCCATCCCAGGATCGACCATGGCGAAAGTTGCTTTGTTTCCGTAATCGAAACCAGAGCGTTCAAACCAATACGCTGCCGAGCTCCTCCAAGAAGTAGGCGGTGATCGTATGTGTTGATATCGTCATCGTTTTTGGCGGGTGTCTAGTGAACTTAAATCTTCGGTGAAATTTCGCAAGCACCTACAATCAACCAAAAAGCATGATAAATCATTTAAGTTTACCGAAATGACTCTCTTTAAAAAAGCAGTTTGTGTATATTTCTTTATCATTTTTTGAACTCACGGATACATTCTTAATTTTTGATTTGAAATTGTGAAATTCTTCTAGTCTATCTGTATTTGCGTTTATGAGCTAACGTCCACCCCACAATGTCGAAATGTTCTATTTCAACATCCGAAACGAGTATTTTTACAAATACCTACGATTCGGTTAAGTTGGGGCAGTGCTTTCAAATATTCTTAATTTTTGATTTTAACATTATTATAAATGTTTGAAAAATTACTTAGTAATTAAAATATAATAAAACTATAAAAATTTCACGTCCTGAGGCAGGAATAATTATATTTTTTTTGGTTTTAGAAATTTGTTAAACTAATTTATAATAGTGAAAAATGTAAACATATTTTTTTATACAACTAGTTGTTCCTCTCACTTAAGCAAATGAAAATTACAAGCCAATAAATACCGCTAATCTTTACGACAATTTTATATCAAATTTTGTATTTTAATTATTAACAATTCTAACCAAGTTTTGATCGAGAGTTTCATTACACCCTTATTATTATTTTTTGGTTGAGAAATAAATACTATTAATTTAGAATAGTGAAAAATGTTTCAAAGTTCGCTGCAATAGAATCCAGTCCAAAGTTCCTCATCAATTTTGACAATTACAAATTGAACCGCATAACCTGTGGTGTTGGTATAAAGATAATGTTAAACGTAAGGGTCTCCAGTTAAAGAGGCCAGGGGGGAGAAGGGGCAGCACGTTGATCATAGCAGTAGATATAGACGACAATGCGGCACGGCTCTGCGTCGACGTGAACCGCGCGCCAGCGTACTAGCTGCGGCACCTCTCATAAATATACACATACCGTGCTTCGGGCCACCACTCCAGCAGAGGCCGCGGCCACCTCCCGTACTCCAGGTAAGTCCCGCTCAGCGATTTGTAACTCGGCGATTGTGCTGGCGATATTATCATTTATCGCTCGTTATCAAACGGCCAACTGTGACATATTTCTTGTGAACCAATTTGGCGTTTAAAAATAATTAAGTACCTACAAGTTGAATTTTGACGCCACTGGGACTTTGAGATATGTCATAAGCCACCAACGTTATAGTATGTTTAACTGTCGTTATCACATCATGCATCTACTCCTTATCTGTGTTTGCTTTGCCTTTAACATTTTCAGCACTTATCGAGACAAGGGCGCTTTGTACTACTTAAGCTAGTGAACTGTTTAATAGTTCAAAGTACAAAAACACAATTTAAAAGGTGAATAAAGTTCGTCAGAATTGAATTGGCGCACTAATGACAGTACACATTCAAATTCTACAAATGAACTGAATTACAAAGAAAAATAGTCACTATTCTTTTCATTTCGTTATGTCATTATGCGCTGTACCTACAGTGATCATGTTGTTTTTAATTTATGCAGTAAATAACGTTCCTGCTTGTCTGTTATATGTGAACAATACGTTACATTGAAGTTGTGAAAACAAATTGCGATTTCATTGTTTGCAAACATTCAATCGCTGAAAACAAATTTAGTTCGTTGTTTGTTTTAAGTAGTTTATATTAATTCTTTTTGGAAACGTTAATACAAGGTATGCGTTATGCATTTCAACCATCTCACTACCGCGCTATTGTATCTGAAATACGAAGTCGACCTTTTCCTTTGTTCCGCTTTGACCTCTTTTCAATAAAGAAATTAAAATTTCTCTTAGACCTAAGCTATAATTGGTATTTTACTGAACAATCTTTACGATTGTACTCACTCAATAAATAAATTATAGTCGACTTAGTTTATTTGTAGAAATATCTATGCCTTGACACTTCAGTAGTGCAATTAACCTACTTATTTTTGATTGACAATTAAATAATTTACATAATAGAGTTGACTTAATGACTTTATTGTTTTTGTTTGTTTTTTATTAAAAAATAATAAAATTATTCTGCGGGAAAAGTAAAATTTATTAGACAAATGGTAGCAGTATATTCAGATTCTATTTTGCCGTTACTAAAAAATAACAACTTGTTAAAATTAGGAAACAAAGGTAGTGTTGGTCAATTTTAAAATTATTTATGGAAAACTTAATTTCTTTTACAGTAACGAAGTAACTTAGTAACAAAACTTGAGCAGTTTCCACCATAGAGCCAGTTATGGTATTGTCAAAGTTTCTCTACAAATAACCGTCAATGCCAATTGTGATGAACACACATAGAAATGCAAATTTGTAATTTGTCAAATAATACGTGACATTGGCCTAAATCGTGATTATTTGTTAGGATAACTAGTTGTAAAAACCAGTTTTGCGAGTAAAAAGACATTTGAGAGGTAGGTCAGAGGGCAAGCAATTTTTTGATGTAGCGTCTTATACGCTTTAGCGTAATAGTAAAATTATTAGTTTTCAAGTACCTACCTACTGTAATCAAATTAAATAAATTAAATTTCTAACGTTAGCTTAGTGAGAACGAGTCTTTAAAATATCATCGGCCTTCCCTACTTAATAATGAAGAGTTAATGCTTTAAATAGGTCAAGTAGTCAATGTTTGATTCAAGTTTCTGCCGAAAACTTTATGTAGGCGTAGGTATGTAGAGACGTTTGGAAGTACATTTTATTTAATTTTCTACGAGGATATTATTCTTTGAAAAATGCTACATAAATTATGCGCAGTCGTCATCTCGGGTAAAAGTGTTTCATCTATTTAGACAAGTAGATAAAACTTACAAGGCATATGAGACATACTTGCCTTTCTTTGTTATACTCTATGTATATTCTGCTCAATAATTACCATTCTAACAATAGTTCAATATGGTTTTGTTTATAATTTTAAAACATTTCATCGATAAACTCATAAGAGGTTCAGAACAAGAAATGCTACTAGTGTATGGTTGACAATAAAATTACTAACAAAGGCGCGGATATTAATCTACTACAGTCATGTAGAGTTATTAAGCTATTACAATAACAAGTAACCTCGTCTTTGTTTCACGATTTACGTCATTTTTTTTTATTTACCATAGAGTTACAGTTCAAAAACTGTTTTGGTACTAAAAATTAAATGCTGATAATATTATTAGACTATAATTTATTATCACCTGGGTCGATAGAGTAAGAGGAAATTCATTATTTCGTTACTTATTAGTAGATAAGTTTAAATAATTCCTCCCTCCTCTGCCTTCTTGGTTAGATATAACCGAGCGTATTCGAAGAGAATGCACGAAACTTCCGCAGAGAGGTCGATTTCGGCAACTTTTGAAGCCAACGTTTTTAGAGCTACTCTTCCCCCGCCTACTGGTAAATATTAGGGCCATAGAAGACGCTTCGCGTGTTAGGTCAGGGGTCCACTTACACCGGCCGTAGTAACGCAAGCTATGACTACAAATTGCGTTAGCGACTGCGCAGTAACGGTGCCCTAGTTATTTCGGGTGCTGTCCTAGATACGTACGAGGTCGTTGGAAACGCTGTTTTCATCATCAACAGTGAGTTTTATTCGATGGGGCCGCATTGGGCTGTCCGACCTCGTAGGTACGGCCGACTTAGATATGCAGTTAGTTAGTGGCGCCGCTCACTCCGCTCCACGCCGAACCTTGACTCGGTATGTTCCGTTCCGATTACACTTATTCCACTGTTTAGACATTCGAATATCTAGCATTGTTTAGTGTTCGATCCAATGGTTCGCGCCAGGTCACCGCTCTTGACTCGAGCGTGTCTCTACTGGGGATAGTGGCAGATGTTTTTTTAAGAAAGTTCCGTGCAGGCAAAGCCTAAAAAATTATTAATTTATTAACTCCGACCACGGCTTATTTTCTTTGCTATAGGTATATAAATTATTATGAAATAAATGATATAATTATATCCTTCATAAAATTATTGTATGGAGTTGTAGATAGCGAGTGTGGTTTTAACAACTTGAAACGTTCGTTGTGATCAAGTGGAGTACTATTTTTTATCCTGTAGTTAGTCACTAAGATAAATGGTACTTACAACTACAACAGTACCACGACGTGACTAAAACAGCTAGTAATATTATGTTTCACATACAAACATTATTACTCAGCAATTAATAACTAAAAAAAATATATTACTTCACTACCGCCTGATGCCAATTCTAAGCCGCTGTACAGTTGTAATACAAAATATAGTAATAACGGCTAACATTACAACACAAAGAGGATGTCAGTAGGGTAGGTAGGTACTAGGTACTAGTGTAGTAGGAGTAGAGAAGAACGGGAGCGGTGTGATAGAAAAGGGGAGGTACTATGCCTTTTGGCCTAAAGTAAGCCAAGGCCGACATGGTGGGGATAACGTTTACACGTGTGACCTAGATAGTGGCCGAGCGGCGACGGAGAACCGCGATGGGCGCCGAGTAGGGCACCGCTGACTTCAAGTCGCTGCTCTGATCAATACTGAACTCGTAATATCTCGGTAATGTTCCGTACTAGATCGTACACTACGATTTAGCCTGTCGCAGACTCCGGAGTGCGTCTACGCAGCCCTAACGGCTCGCAGTCACAACTTACTCTTTGTCACTCCACGTGGAGAGAGCCCTACACGTGTCACTGGAGGGGGTCACTGACCTGACTCGAGTTTCCAAATTTGCCACATAACTGCTACGAAAAACATTTTTTCAGCCGACTAGTAGTTGCGGGCCTAACTGTACTAGGGACACATAGTACTCGTTTCCACCTCGCTGAAAATAATTTTAAAGAGCTAGTGTGTGAAACTGTGAACGTCGCTCAGCGCGCAGTAGTAGTTGCGTCGCTTGGAGTTGAGTGCATCGATCGATCGCGATTACATCACCACTTGCGTCCTTTCTCTGCGCGCGCAGCACGCCCAGGCCCCTCCCCCGCGCCTACCGCGCCCCTCCTGCTCCCACCGCCACTACGCCATGGCTGTTCGCTTCGCTCCACCATTCGCATTTTGGTCTCCGTTCTCATCGGTTGTTCGCTTTGGTTGGACTAGTTCACTAGTGGAAGTTTAACTTTGTTAACAATTTTGAAACTTAGTTTTTTGACGCGGAACCTTGTGTAGTCTAACGCAAACCGGGAAGTAGTAGTGATAAATATTTTTTGAGGTGTTAGAATTAAATAAAAGTTAGTTTAATAATGTGAGGTGTTCGCGACCTAGTTTTGCAACTTCCGCAATGTGGTAGAGCAGCCATTTTGATTTTTTAATAATTATGTCAAAAGAAGTCATTGTATTAGAACACGCGGTCTACGTTCAGTTGCGCGCCGACACAAGGCAGTTTTATGTTCACATATTTTCCTTTTGCCTTATCATGTGACTCGCACTGTAGTTGCACCGATCGGTAGATCAACGGCGCGAACGTTCCGGTTTACTTCAATATTACAACAAGCCACCATGAAAATTTTGTTGAATAAAGAAGACTAGAAGAAAGAAGATAAAAATGTCAGTCGTGTCGGGGGGAGAAACTGACTTGACTTTGCTGAATATCAGTCAGTCTTTTTCTCTCTCCTATATGGTCGGCATGTAACCTTCTGATGCGGGATGCCGGATTATTGCTGGTGCGCCTCGCTCAACTGTGTTTGCAGTGGCGTCGGGGATTACGCAAGCTGTCATTTGATTTGGCTGCGCAATCTCTGAATTTTCTGCTTATGACACGGTGTAGAGCTCAGCAAACAGGCCGCCACGTCTTTATTCATTTTGTGTAATTAATCGTCGAAAAATGTCTGTGTCGTAATCGGTCGGTTTGAGTCATTGTACTACGTGACGAAATCGAAATAATGTTCGGGCACGCGGCGGGAATTGGGCAACCGCGCGCGGATGTCCCCGCCCGCGCCCGCGCAATCTCCACTCGTGCGCCGATCTAGCGCGAGCCCCACCGACCGATTACGAATCGGAACTTGTTATATCTATTATTATTTTCCTTTTTGTTACAGGCTCACTTTTCCGGGTTTTCTCTGTTCAATTACTTTTTTGTGCAAATTGCGATTCATACTTTACATTTTTTTTCTGTGATATTCGATGCTATGCGATTGTCTATTATTAAAAAAATATTAATGAAAGCTACATTTTAATTGTGAATTTGGTTTTATTTTCCGTTACTTTATTTTTAACCTCCTTTTGGTGTGTCATTTCCCTATAAATTACCTAAGTCCCGAAGGATGAGTGGGCCGCTACCCGGCTCCTCCCCGAAACGACGTTCCGACCAATAGTGCATCACGGCCGTGTCCTTGACGACTTTGGGCCTTCCACGAAATTCCCCACACATGCTCTATAAAAAACCCGCTCAGCGAATGGAGCGTTTGGTTATTTAGGCAAAATTCATTAATTGGCTTGCTTATTGGCGAATTTTTTTGTTATTCCTTTATTATTTATTTACTTGTACAAACAATCTCTATTTTAATCTTAAATGAATTATCAGCAAGATTTTTTTTTACAACTTGGACTATTTATGCAACTTTTTCCATTTTTCATGGTTTCAGTTTATTTTTTTTAATAGAAAGATGAATACAGTTAAAATTATTGTAGGTAGGCACCACTATGTCGGCAACTCGGCAATTAGAACAAAATCGTAAAGTAATAAGAATCATATAGGAAGGTATAATGGCCTACAGATCAAGCTGAATCTTTGGTGCCTTGCAAAAGTATTTTTTGTAGTAGTTTATGAGAGAAAATAAGAATTTCGCTTTATTCCTTGCCTACTCTACTTAGAACCATGAAATAAAATATACAAAACCTTGGAACCAACATATTTTTTTGCTGAACTTGGTAATAACTAACAACAGTTGGTTACCACATCGAAGTCGAAATATATCAAATTGAATAAATCAACAAGGAACGTAAAATAAAAAATAACTTAACGTCTAACTATAGGAAATCTTACAGTTAAATTGATCCGATTCTGTATGTTTCCGGCGTATGTAGGTAAATTGAACAAAATATCGTTAAAAAATAAGTACACCATACTTACCTTTAAACTATCAAAATAATATAGTATCGTATTATGAATGGAATATTTTATAAGTAGTTCAACTTTTCCATACTTTTCTTATTGTTTAGTACCTACTTGGGGTAGAGTAGATACCTCTACCTACAGTCTGCTGCAATTTGCTTAGAGAAATTTAAAAATAATCAAATAAAAAACAAATAAGTAATAATTAAAATAGAGATAAAAATAATTGATTATAAGAAAGTTCAAAAAAAATTACCAAATACGGTGTTTTTTTTATTCAATCGTTTGTAATGACTGGTTAGATTTACTGGGCCTGATTCTGAAAACTCACTCTAATTCTAAATTTAAGTACAGTATATCTCTTTCTCGCAATATGTAATAGGAAAAAGATAGCAAAAATTTGTTTAGAGCTGTCAATTAAATTTAGACAGATTACATAGAAACCATAGACAATTTTAGACGGCATGTACGGAGGTACTTCCTAAACACTGCATTTTATCACTTTCAATAAGGTCGAAAATTGAACGCACGTTTTTAAATGTCATATTTTATGACAGCCATCCTTTTCGTACTCCTTTTGTGAGAAAGAAATGCACTGAACTTAAATTTAGACATAGCATGTGTTCTCCAGAATTAGGGCCACTATCTACGCATCAATAAACTGGAGATTAGGATCATATTTGGGCGAACGAATTTATCGGAAGTTATTATTTCGCGTAACATATTAATAAAATCAGTTCATACCTACGATACAGCAATATTTTTTAACGGAATTTAATATCATTGACTCAACAGTAAAACTATACACCTACTGGGATACTACTATGTTATTTAATATCAAAGTAAGTACGTAGTTAAGTATTTTACGTAGGCACCCACCACATTGATAAAATTCTACAATCAGTATTTACTGTAGCCAATACTGAGATGATAAAACTTTTAAACAATAACAACATTCATAAAAGTTCATATTTTCAGTATTATACGAGTAGTTAATTTTTTTATACGTGTAACGACAATATACAGCAAAACCGTAAAAAAAATCTAAAACTGGTTTGAGCATCGAATCGAATGCTGAGATATTGAATTGGGTATTATGAATGGCAATAAACCGGTCTCCAGTCAAAGGACAATAATGGAAAGATTTGTTGAGATAGGCACGACACGTTCAAAGTATATTATCATACCTATCTCAGTCGCATTACGTCAATAAACACAGCTTCATTATCCACATCTCGGTAACCGTATTGATTGATGATCCTACAAGTACACAACGCCAGCCAAATTATAAAAATCTTGCATTTCAAATGGGTAACAGCAGCTACCCACCCGCAAGCGATAGAGAATCGGATTTTTAGTTAATAAATGACATAATAGTCATGAAAAAATCTAACCTTTCGTCACTTATCAGATCTCCAGCACTCACATACCTACAACAGTCTTTTGTGTATAATATTATGTGGGTACCGACTAGACGTACGGCTAAAATCTAACAGGCGCGGCGGCGGCGTGAATGGTGGCATCATCGGCATGAGCATTTGCCACTGATTGGTAGCCATTTTTATGTCACTTTGGTGCCTTGGATTCGGCGTGCCGAAGACACCGATTTTTTGACCAGCCAGCGGCTTGTTAACCTGATTTTTTTTCACAACATTTACTTAACAATGAATGTCTTAAATCATCCATTAAATTTCAAAAAAAATTTGTCAAGCCAATTTCTCATTAAATACAAAAAACATAGTATGGTAATTCCAGTTTGCACAAAATACTTCATACCAAACGGCAATTTCAAAACTAAAGACGTAATATCAACACCTAAGTATTTTTATTATTTACGTCTTTTAGTGGTGTGTTAGAGGTGTGTTTTAGCTGCAAGATCCTGATAAGACCCTTAAGATCATAGAAACAAGGTTTCTTTTATCTGAGTCAAATCCATACCAAATCTTTATGGGAATATCTTGATAGAGATTTTATAAACAGACCGAAGGCTACTCTTTAACAAATTCTGAAACATCAAACCCATTTTAGGATGAAGATCCTTATTAACACAATTGATTTTTCAATTGTCATAGACCTCCAGTAGTATTACATCGCAACAGATTAATTCTTAAGTCTAAAATTGTGGGGTAATTTCTTTGTTACGTTTTTACGCTCAAAAACCCATCATGGTAGTATTACACTTCTCAGAGAAGAAGGATCATCCGAAATAGAATCGTTAATTTCGGAATCAGTTTTTTAAGTGACATCTCAAAGCATTTTGTTTATTACTATTATTCTGTATATAATATATAATTTATTATTACAAAATACCAGTTCCAAAAGACCTACCGTCTTTTAAGCTTGGGTTAAAGAAAATACCTGAAGAGTGTAGTAGACATATCTGCATTTAAGATAAACTTAAATGCTTTTCTTAGGCTCTATTTAAATAAGTATTTTTTTATCTCGCACGATTGCTCATTAACAAAACCGACACAACTTTTATTTACATACTAATTAGTAGGTATACATACTAGGTGAAGCATCGTTTCGACCACCCATCGGTTTGCCATAAATAATCTTCTTCAAAAACACTTCAAGGTCCAATCGCTACATTAAAAATAATACTGTATAGTGCCCAATGGCCTTTGGTAATCGGAAATTTTCTAAGGTAGGTAACACCATATGAGAAAAGATACTTAATTGTATTTTTTATTTTTTTATTCAGACTGTTTTTCTTAATAAAATATAGTTTAAAAAAACTAAAAAATCACGCTTTAATAGCAAATCGAACTAAAAATCAGAAAATAAATTTTAATTTATATTTTATTCAACGGTTATAAAAAGTATACTAATCAATATGTTTCAATAAATTTCAAAAATTATAAAATAAAAATAAAGTTATGAAAAGAAAATTAATTTCATTGTAAAAAGCGTGGGGTGCTTTTTATATCATATTTCTATAGTAACTCTATGTTTACAAATAACTACTAATTATATATTTACAACTAACGATATCGAGCACCCCACGCTTTTTTACAATGAAATTAATTTTCTTTTCATTACTTTATTTTAATATTAGAATTTTTAAAAATTATGGAAACATATTGATGAGTTAGTATACTTTTTATAACCGTTGAATAAAATATAAATTAAAATTTATGTTCTGATTTTTAGTTCGATTTGCTATTAAAGCGTTTTTTTAGTTTTTTTTAACTATATTTTATTTTTCACTTTTAGTTCGATTTGCTAAAAAACCGTCTTTAATATGTACAGATGTATTAACAGTTGCATCTCGATAGAAAACATATTCAAGGATTTCTATGTTGCCAACATCGTTTGCTCTCACGCAAAGGACCTGTATTAAAATCACTAATCCTGGCAATCCCAATCAGGATAATGAGATAAGCTTATCAAAATATTGTATTATTGGTGGTCGTTGATAAGTCTACAACATTTGAAGTAAATCTGATCGCTTAAAGTGGGGCAAAACTGAGCCCCAACGAGTTAGTTACATACATACATACAAACAAACAAACATACAGGTGAAACTAATAAAAGCGTGTTTAAAAGAATCTTAGAATGTCGCAAATTACGTCACGTCGACGGAGCGGCTGCTTTCGTTTATGTCGTTTGAACCAATATTTCATTCATACCTATTCCTTCACGATTTCTACTACTAATGTCTGCAATAATTAATAATTATTATCAGTGTCATATTTATGTGTTACTTTTAGGGATCTTTAATGCTATACATATAAAAAAACACTTAGATATTTTGTCACATTAAATGTAGAAAATCGAGTATGGGTTAAACTTCGTAAAAACAGTCATAACCCACCTGGAGGTGCTCGAGTGTGAGTTCATGGAGAGTGCTCTGAAATTTTTTTTGGCCTTATGCCACCTTCCACATTCCTGGTCAGGAGCACGGATCCTGGGACTCGTTCTTCGTCCTTCGGAGTCGCCAGTTCACTGTCTTCACCTCAACGTCACGTAGAGAAATCTAGTTTCTCGTTTCTTTGTCGTACTTCCATTTTAATCTTCAGATACGGGTCGTAAGTTATTTTCATAGAAATCCCTGAAGTTCCCATTAGGAGAAAGCTTTGCTTGCATAGGTTTCTCTTTAAGGGGTTGCCTTGCTTCTAGGCTATAAAAATAAAGTATGGCCCATATATGAAAATGATATGAAAAATGAAAATTTTCTCTCTAAATATTTAAAGCGGAAAGCAAAATCCTCAAAATGACTTTGTAGTTCGCTTGGTCTTGAAAATATTTTATATGCCGTAAAAACCTCTATCTATCTATACCTATCAAATAAGTTATGAAGTACTTAATTTAAATACTATAAATTAAAATTTATGCTCATAAATTGAGAATGGGAAAGAGCAATAAATCGTACCTAGGACAAAGGTATTAAGTATTAAGAAAAAATTGCTATGAAGTATTTTAGGTAAGAATTACTAAAACACTCGAAAATATAATTACCCTCATGATTACAAATTAATATTTTTCAAACTCAATCTCCTCATCATTATTATCAGCCCACAACAGTCCACTGCTGGACATAGGCCTCTCCATATGAACGCCACTTGGCTCGATCCTTGGCTGGCTTCATAGAGTGACGATCTCCGCAGCGTGGCTGGCCAGTTAAGGCTAAGTTAAGGCCAGCCACGCTGCGGAGATCGTCACTCTACCGAGTCTGAGGACGTCCCACACCGCTCTTGCCATACCACGGTCTCCACTTAAGTAAGTAACCGCTTACTCCAACGGTCGTCAGTTGTGCGGATAACATGGCCGGCCCATTGCCACTTCAACTTACTAATTCGGTTGGCTATGTCGATGACTTTAGTTCTCTGTCAGATCACTTCATTCCGAATTCTGTCCTTCAGAGAAGCTCCGAGCATGGCTAGAGTGCCATATACGGAGAGTCTATAGATCGCTGAGCGCCTTTAAACGTAAGTACCAGCTGGACTATGAGTGGCCAAGTCTCAGCACTATATGTCTTTGGGCTTTGTGCGACGACAAAACTTGACGTAGTTTGCCGAAATTCTTCTATCAAAATGTTATGGTCATATTACAGATAAATTGTTTGCATAGCAAAAAAAACAGCTTTATGCTCTTATGCAAAAGCTTTTATTGTAACTTATTTTATAACATGAATGAATTATGACAGGCTTCTGAATTTCTTTTTGGTTTCCCTAATTTTTGAACCAGCGGTTGACACTTTTATTTGTATTCTATGTATATTTTACTTTTTAGATATATTTTTATTCAGATATGTACTAAATAATAGGTTAGGGAGTTTGCACTTACTACTGAGCCTACCAGGGACTTGGCAATACCCAAATTTTTTCGGTTCTTTTAAGTCCTCAGTTTGTGAAAGATTGAGGGTCTAAATCCTAGCGTAGAACATATCTCTTTTATGTTAGCCTAAAAAATCGGAATTTTCATCTGATCACTAAAACCCAAAAAGAGAAATAATAAGGATACAATAAACCTTTTACCCTATCGCCTAGTATCTACTTGTCACATCACGATAGGGCGAAAGGCCTGATGCTACGACTGCCCTCTTATATTCATCAGTATAATATAGGCTATGTAGTAGAAGCTATATCTCAAGGTCAAAATAATAATTATTATCGTTGTGCAACTGCTTGCTACCTGCGCAACTCTGTGCATTTAGGTTATTAATTCAAAGGAGAGGCATAAAATTAACTTGATTTGATTACGGCGGTAGTCAAAATCGAGTCAGAACACGACAGTATGTTTATTTTAGTGTTTTATTCTGGTACGCCTACCCTATGCTAGGGATTTGCGTTTAAAAAAACATCGATTGCACTGGACACTTATTAGGACACTTACGGTCACACCAGTCGACGCCACTTTGCCAATCTGCACTGTTACTCATTTCTCTATCATATAAACTACATCGTATAAATAGGCCCACAGAGATTTTAGGTGAGTAAATTCCATTTTCATAAACTTTTATTACTGAATGTCAAAAATAAAGAAAACTGCCGTAATAGTAGCTTTTGCTTTAACATAAAGAAAGACTACGGAGTAGGTAACAGCGTAGTAGAGATATGTGTCAGCCAAATAGTTCTCTATCCAAGGGCAATAATAGATCGCTCCGCGTGATTCTAAGTAGGTGCACTAGCGACCGATGCGATGGGATCACGATGTATCTACCTATTACGAAGTAACTACGAGTTACAGACAGACTACGTATTAGCGTTAGTGCGCGCTACGAGTGACTAATCTAGCCGCGACGTGAGTACGACGCACTTTAAATGCAACTTCAAAGTGTACATCTGCCTATACGAAGTTATGTGTAGTTTCAACCCTTATCCGGCCTCAATCAGCGTGAAGCTTACGGCTCATTTTTTGACTCCAAGAAAACTGGATTCATTTTCCGACAGGGTCTATTGAAATTGGAATTGGCATTGAGCGCTACCGCAAATCAAGCTGCAACCTGTACACTCGCGTCTCACTCGCGCACCTAGCTCCGTAGAACTCTGTATGTTTTTTTAATCACTTGACATTGCAGGTGCTTTGTCATCAATTGCGCAGAAATATTTATTTTTATTTGGTAACTACAAATGATGGAATTTCCGATATTTTTCTCAACTAGTGTTGCGAGATCATGATTATTGGCTAATTTCATTATTTATGGTCAATGACATATTTTTCATTGGGTTTGATTTTGTTTTGGGAAAAATCAAGCTCCTAAGCTAGCTTAATTTTTTTACAGCTCTCTTACACATTCATAGATCTAATATTTGATATCGTTTTCATCTTGGTACCTCAATGCGTTCTTGAGAAAAAAAGGTCTTGACAGACAGACATATGATCAAATAAACAATCCCATAAGTGTTTCTTCCTCCTTTAGGATACAGAAAACCTAAAAAAAGAAAAAAACTAAACTAACGAAGCAAGTTAGTTTACAACCTGAAAATACATAGGGGCGGGGAGTTAGTAAAATAGGAATAGTAAATACCTAAGTAATAGTGTATAGGGCACGGCGTGACCGTGCCGTAACACTATGACTTAGGTATATACATACACTTTTAACATCATAAAAGCCTTAGCCTCTGTCTAATAATTATTTGACGTATTGTTTTTTACATACATCACTTCATTCATAGTATAAAACAAAGTCGCTATCCGCCGTCTGTCTGTCCCTATGTATGCTTAGATATTTAAAACTACGCAACGGATTCTGATGCCCTTTTTTTTTTAATAGATAGAGTGATTCTTAAGGAAAGTTTATATGTATAATACATGTTTATATGTATAATACCCGTGCAAAGCCGGGGCGGGTCGCTAGTGATCTATAAAATAAATTTATTTTACAAGCCATCTTTTTAACTTACCAGCCATGGTTACTTTCATTTAAGTAACCAAATTATGGGCTGGTAAGTTAAATTATTAAGAAGAAAGTTATTGATAAATACTTAGAAATATACAAGAATTATATCAGTAGGTAGGTATTTATTTCACTGCTATGCCTATGCGGAATAGAATCAAGATGGTTTATCTGTGGATGCGTAGACAGTATATTATGTGCAGCTACGATCGCCTACGTTACTTATGTTTCTTATGTTTATGGGTTTGGTAAAAAATAATTATTTTGTGAATAAAAGAAAGCTTCATTCTTTCAGTACAAATCTTGCCATGCAACATCTCAATACCCTTCCTTACGTTAGAAGTTCTAAATTGATTACTCTACCAAAAGGGCGGGAAAGTATAGTCAGCCCTGACAACTGTATATAACAAAGAGTTTATTATTCCTACTTATTATTAAGTAATTTTAGTACCTACCTATCGATAATTTTTGTACTGAAGAACTGAAAATGCTTAATAGGAGGAGGTAGTATAGGCAATAGGTTAATATTTAATAAACTGTGTCACAGCTCTTACAAAGATTTTTAATTGATGTACCTGTTTAAAAAACTGTAACTTATGTCGAGAAGCAATTATTTGTACATTTGTAATTTCTTACAGCTTTCTGTTAAAAAAACATAAATGATTATTGAATAACATTAATAAAATAAACTCATGGCTATCTAAAATACTCAATTACATAAGTGAGGAACGGAAAATATTGTAGAGTAGGATAAAACTGTAGATGTTGGATACAACATGAGATAAAACTGAAGTTGTAGGTATGTAGTAACTTTGATATAAAGGAGGAACAAACTATCACAGAATTACTACATATCACCGATTAACCAAGTTTTGCTCTACATTCTATTACCTGTATAACCTGTATTACCTTATATTACGTGTGTTATTGTGATCAAATATTGCGTGAAATAAAGATTTTATAGAAGATATTTGTGTATTGTAGTAGTGATAAATATTTTTTAGTAAGAAATTTCTTGCCTAAAGGCTATACCTATTCTGATTTTAATCCACAGCCCAAAAATAGGTGTTTTTTTATCCCGAATTTTCTCTCATTACGGCAAAGACTACAAGACCTTATTCATGAAGTTGCATAATTATCTTATAATTATTAATTCTACTTATCTTGAAACAATAAAATACAATGTCTTAGATTTATTATTATACGTACGCAATTCAATAATTACCATGTGAGTACCAAGACCTTATTAACTTGAGTATCCTTATAATATGTATAAAAACATATCAGTAAAACACAGTACAGGCAGTTTCAAATGATCTAGACTTTTATTTTTGCATTTTAAACATTGTCCTTGTGGAGTCCTTAGCTTAATTCAGTGGACTGTACTTATGACATCATTTCTATTGATCTGTTTTTGTCGTGGGTTCAAGTTCTTGATAGGTAGCTATTTCTTAGAAAGTACCTATAATCGAGATATCTGCATGCTAGGCATATTAAAATTTTTGAAAATCACTCTTCAAGTTGTACGATAGTATTTATGTCTGTATGGTAAATAAATAATTAAACTATCACTTACATTTTTAAATACAAAGATGCTCATGTATTCCTACTAACATAATACCTTAATAAAATTCGTTATTACAAACGTATCTTGCTTCATTTAAATATCTAATTAAACTTCCATAATTATTTTGTTTTAGATTTATGTACTTTCACTTTTCTTTTGAGATTTATGTGCTTATAGATCACAACAATATTTTTTTATTAAAGATTTATATTAAAACAAACAGGAAAATGCATAATAAACATAGCGCTGAAGCTAACCCGGTGACGTCATCGCCTTTCTCAATAAATCATGCTCAAATAAGTTATCCGTTTATGAACCACTTCAGCGGGTTTACACTTCAGACCACAAATATACATTAGAAACCGTTAATTATTTATTTAAATTTCCAAAAGCGGTGTTTTTGAGAAATGGTCATTTCGAGAGATGTATTATTTATTTGTGGTCCAAACCCGCTGAATCCCGCTGAGTGGAAATTTGGCACAGCAAACTCAGCTAAACATACTTTAACTGGTAACTTAAAACATGAAACGATAATATACAATGATATTGGTCTCGTAAAGAAGGTCGCACATTAAGCGTAACCCGTCAGTAAGAAAATAACTCTTATTACAACGGATTAAGATGCCCACAAATGTCAAAGTATTAAGCTTCATCTGCCATCGTGTGTCCGAAACTGAGACAGGACCTTACACAATAATGCTTTAAAATTACAACTTATTACAAAGCTATCTACTAATTCATTTTACTAGAATGTTTTACACGGCCCTTTTTTAGTCCGAACAAATGCGTAAATAAAAAATGTATAAATTCATAAGTAAACAACTCATTGTTTTATCTCAATAAACAATTATAAAATTGGATGATAGTAGAGACCTCAAAAAGAGAATACAAACTAGTGCGTTCCAGAGACGTAATGCATTTCTTTGGAAGAATTTAGCCATAAAACCTGTGCGGTGAGTATCTACAATAAGTTAACTGCATGAACGAAGGCCGTGAATATGGGAAGCACCCAAATACTGAAATATTCATTTCAGATATTCAGGTGCTTGTGAATGTGTGGACATTTAGGCTTGTGAATTAAAATATATCAAACATGATCAATCGAACTGGTACTTTCATTTTTTATTTATTCATTTAACACTTGATTGTACAGACGACATCACATCGAGTGTAATAACAATTGCACTACGAGAGCCGCCTCTATTACGAACGCAGTAAGGGCGGACTCAAGGTTAAACTGTTACGGTTGATATGCTGTTGACTGTACAACAAACATTACACCAATAATAATTAAGCAACAGAAAGAAATAAGGAAATAATTATAATAATATGTAAGTACAACGGGCGGCCTTATCGCTAACAGCGACCTCTCTTCACCTAAATCTTTCTCTCTCTCTCTACCTCATTTGATTAAAAACACTAGAGTAAATGTAAATCTCAGATACAACTGATACAAGTGCCAACCGCAAAGTATTAAAATTTTATATTTTATTAATTTAGAAGTTAATAATAATAATAATAATTTATTCATTTCCACAACACATGTTACAAAACCCTTACTATACTAAATGGCTTAAACAACCATACTCTTATTTAAGAAATAGTGTTACTATTGAAACCCAAACTAGACTTACGCCTGTATCTTGGGTTCCATGATTGTGATTGGCAGATAGATTTAATATCACAAACTAAGTCTGGTTTACACTGTTACACTAATTGAATAATTTTAACACTAGTATTAATTTTAAAGTCTACAACTAAATAAAATAATATGTACTATGGACCAGTGTAAGTGTGTGTGTGTGTGTGTGTGTGTGTGTGTGTGTGTTTGTGTGTGTGTGTGTGTGTGTGTATAAGTAACGCTTTGGTGCGCCAGAAAAACAAACAAAATAAGTAGTTAAATAAGTAACCTCAAGATTTCTCAAAAGAAAGAGTCGTTTAAGCAATAAAGATTTTCTCACAAACAACTTCAATAAAAAATGTAACTAAGTATATTAAATTTTAACGTCAGTTAAAAATAGCACTGGTACTAGGTTGACGTTGCTTATATTCTCAAGAACATTTTCGTCGAATTACATAATGGATATAAAATATATACCCACCCATTGCATAATATGCTTGCCTTTGACGATATTGATCCGAACGAAGCAACTCAACGCATGAAAAGCATGACCAACGAGGAAACCGATTAATCGCATAGTAACTAACCGTTTCACTGAATTTCTTAAACAGTAGGTACCTATATTTTTTGGATTATGTGGTTTGTTGCATACGATAGCACATTAAGGGAAGAAGTTGCACTACGAAACCCGCCTTTATTACGAACGGAGTAAGGGCGGTCTTAAGGTCAAACTGTTACGGTTGATAAGCTGTCGACCGTACCATAACTGGTTATAAATTTAAATAGAACAGTACAATCTAAGTAAGTTAAGGTCGCTCCCGACCCGTGGTACAACTGCGATGTCCAACTGGTTGTACTACGGAGAAGAAATTTAGTAACTATCTCGGACACCCATTGATTTGCCAAGTAAGCTACTCGAATAAGTACGAGTAAATTCGACCACTGGGTGGTCGAGCGGTCTGTACCCCTTTGCTATGCAGGCTACTCGGTCAAGAGGTTCAAATCCCGGTAGGAGCAAATGTTTGTATGATGAGTACGAACATTTGTTTACGAGTCATGGATGTTTATTTATTAAGTATATTTCTAATACATATTTATATACATATTATTATCAAAATTTATCCGTTATCTAGTATCCATAACACAAGCTCTTAATGATGCTTACTTTGGGCTAGATAATAGGTGTGAGTGTATTAATATTATTTAAAAAAAAATATATACTTGTAATACATATCTAATTGTAACATTCACTTATTGTGTAAATTGAAGGTAAATTACCAACGAACCTAAATGACCATTCGATGAAAGAACGACTTGTAACATACAAAGTCTTAATCACCATACACTGTAACCATGACTATAAAGCTATACAATCGCTGTATGTCATAGTAGATACCTATCTACATATACGTTACTGCAATGTCTGTATTATTTTAACAAAGTATAGAACTAATCATACTATGTTGACATTGTATTTATAGTATATCTAATGCTCACAGATTTATATTTTTACAGGTTAAAGGCATACCAGTTTACTAATAAGCAGAGACAAAACTGCTAAATCGGCGTTGTATACAGAGATCGTTTCATACAGGATGTTTGGCACACGGCTTATCAAGCGGGCAACTACCCATGTTAACAAAGCCTTATAAATACTATTTTAAAATACTTCATACAAAATAGTTCGGTCGGTTATTCCAAATGTATGAATTTTACAACATTGAATTTTTGATAACACTTTAATATTTAGATTAGCCTTATCTTACCAATTACAAACAAAACGATGTCTTATATCAGCACGTGAATCATTTCCGCACCTGCCAGTGAAGCAATGGTTTACGAAACGGCCATATCACTGCTCAAGAATTAACGGTAACGAAATGGTTTTGTTCTCCAACCATAGATAACCCACTCAAAACGAAGAGGATCGATCCACGTAATGCTGCTGCACTGCGGATTTATTGAAAGCAGGTCATTCACAACGGAGGTGGATATTGCAGCAGTGAGGGGTGAATAGGATCTAGTGTCTAGCCAACGTGGATTAGGAGACCATGTTTAAACTTACAAATATGTGGAATTGCAAATAAAACTTAAAAAAAATTAAAAAAACTTAAAAAAGATTTATTTAAATGCTCTAAAAAGAAGAAAATAAAATTTTTCTTTCAAATTTTAACTTTATACTAATAACCTCATTATACACAATTTATATGATCATAAAAATAAAAGCTTGTCGCTCAATTAAATAGGTACTAGTTTATTCGCGACAAGCTTTTATGATCATATAAATTGTGTCTAATGAGGTTATTAGTTTATAGTTAAAAATTAAAGGAAAATTTTATTTTCTTTATTTTAGAGCATTTAAATAATAGCCTTTTTTTAAAAAAATTTTTTTTTTTAATTAATTTATTTTGTACTTTTTAGTTATCGCTGGCTAGGTTTCTGAGTCTCGGCAAGCCCTTTCATTTGATACCCATATTGCAGAAGTGCATAAAAAATAACTATTCCGCCATCTTGGATGTTCAGCCATATTAGATTTAGAATGACGTCACATTAATTTTTGAGTTACTCTAAACAAGTCCTTTCATTTGTTACCCATATTGTAGAAATGCATTAAAAATAGCTATTCCACCATCTTGTGTGGTTCGCCATATTAGATTTAGAATGACGTCACATTATTTTTCGAGGAACTTTCAACAAGCCCTTTCATTTGATACCCATATTGTAGAAATGTATTAAAAATAACTATTCCGCCATCATGGATGGTCCGCTATATTGGATTTAGAATGTTTTGTAGACACGTTTAGTTTGGACGATAATACACCATGTATTGTCATCCAAACTAAACGTGTATACAAAATTTCAGCTCAATCGGTTGAAGATATCTGCTTCAAAATCGAGTCGCAAGATTCCACCCGAACATAAGCAAGTTAAATAAAAGCTTTTAAAAATACTTTTATTGTAAATTATAATATTAGGAAGTATAATATTAATATATTTAACTAATATAAATATTATACTCCCTAATTATAATTTTGTGAATGTTGTGCCTGTGTGTCTGCATGCACAACATTTATTCAGCATTACATTTGCAGCTAGCCTGTTCAACTGTGGACATCATATTTGAAGTTATTGAAGCCCGATAAACCAGACACAATTGAATTTTAATTGTCATGTCAACTTAAGTTTCCGTCTGGGCATTAAAGGACTACAAACCAATCAAAAACTTTTACATTAGGTCCTACTCGAATTCCGAGAATTTAATGAATCCGCAAACCCCCCCGCATAGAAGTTACGAATTCAAGCAATCAGATCAAAGGTTCGGAAATAGCAATCAGGATATCAAAATTGGAACTCGAATTGGCAATTATTATAAATGATTGATAAATTCCTCCAAGTGACACATACATATCCATTATTATCCATACAGATAATGCGTCTAATAGATGATGATTAGATTACCTGCTTCTGAAATTGCTGGCGCCACGTTTCATTTAATTAAATGTGCTATTATGTTGATCACATTATCATGAACAAATTAATATTATTATTTACTAGGTGCTAGAACCGTATGTAGGGTCATCTGTGTAGGTACGATCGCATTTCCCATTTCTGCCGTACCTATAGCAGTCTGCCAGTGTAATTACTGGGCATGGAAGGCATTTCATCTTAGGCCTCAGGATAACAACGTACCTTCAATATCAATTGACTTTTTCCTTGTTATTTTCCTTGTAATTCAGTCTAAAATAACCTTGGAAAGAAATATTGTAATATTTTTCATTTATCTTTGCTACGATGCCCTCTATGAAATTTATGCTAACAGCTTTTGTTTTTCTACCTATTAAAATTTTAATTCCTCTCTATATTTGAAGATGTCATATCTCCCACACTTTTATAGTTTTAATAGACTTAAGAAAAAAAGACTGTGATACTATATTTTTTGCTAGGAAACCTTAAAAATCTGAGTGTTGCTCAGATTTTCAGCTTCACTTAATAATAGCCTGTATCCAAGAAAAAATTTATGCCATGGCATTTAAATAAAAAAATCTAAAAGTAAGCTAGGTTATTTATGTAGGATGGTTATCCTCAAAGATGAATTTAACAATGTTTTATAAAATAGGACTTTCACTATAATTTTTCAATGAGCTCTGATGAAGCAGCTGTGGCCGTGGTTGGTTGTGGTGTATGTTAGGGACAAATTTTAATATCCTACAAATCTCCAATGGCACAAATCCTTTTTTTATTTCTTTTTATTCCGGACGAAAAATGCTTAATGCATACACCGGTGCCTGTGGGTGACTCCGAGGTTATGTGGGACTCCTCCGCCGCAAAGGTAATGATGCGGCGGCCCTACCCACTAAAATCCGTCCTTCTCCCGTCAGGAGGCTGCTTATGAGGACCGGACCCAGGGAACTTGGTAGTCGTTCTAATTCGGCCCCGCAGATTGACCATTTCTGGTCGCTGCCACTCCCCGGAGGGATAGGGTACTTTTTCCCTACGAGGGGACGTACAGGGTAGCAAAGGTCCCACCCCTCACCGCAGTCCCCAAGCCTAGCAAGCCTAGGAGGCCTGCCATACCACAAACCTCCTTCTTGGAGGGGTGTCCGCTGGTCTTAAGCGAGGACCGCGACGTGTTAGGCACAGTTCGAAGAGTAAGTGGATTTATTATTTCAGCCGTGAAGCAGTTCGATGTGTTTCGGATTGAAGGGAAAGGTAGCCAGTGAAATTACTGGGCATAGACGGCATTTCATCTTAGGCCTCAGGATGACAACGCACCTGCAATATGAAGTGATTTTCCCTTGTTATCGCAGGTGTATATAGGCGGCGCTACCTGCTTACCAACAGGTGGACCGTCAGCTTGTTTGTCATCTAGTTGTATAAAAAAAAGTGGAGCTAGCGGCCCACTCTCAACGAACTGGCGTGTCCTACACGGCCGCATTAAGAGGCCCGCAGGACTTGGAGAGCAGCCATCCACCGAACGCAAAGGTTGTCCACCGCTGTCTCCCCTGCCTCCTCCATTGTACGGAGGAGTGTTGGAGCATCGCCACACGAGACATCAGACGTCAATTGTCGTCAGTGCCTCCGGGAGCAATAGCCCACCATTCACCGGGCCATAAAGCCATTTCCGACGTGCTTATCAAAAAAAGGTCTTAGGAGCTGGGGAAGATTGGGTCTTCCACCAGACGTTGCCCTTTCCGAGCTTTCCTCTACACCATCGCGCCGCCACATGTCCACGACCTTGAAGGTCGTCACACCCCGTCTATTAGGGAACACAACGAATAAGGAACGGTTGGGGTGTGAAATTGATGAAGATGGGTCCCAATACTCTTGCACCCCACCGTGAGTATAGTGAGAGGCGGATCCAAGGACTGAGAGCCCAGTGTCGCATGCAAATTCATACTGTGCTCGGCTCTTACGATGGTCCCTAACAGATATCTCGGACGAACAAACCACGCGACTTTACAGCCCATGGGGGATTCGGTGACGTTGATTGACATGGGGCAACTAACAAAGCAGGCGGTTTTTTCCAAAACACATACCCAGCACACCCAAAATACTGGTACACCAACCCATCCCAGCCTAGAGACTGGCTCGCCCATTACCCTCGAGACAGCATGATCAGCAGAGATGAAAAGGTTATTTTTGGAACAAATCCTAAAATAACCTTTTCCCAAAATTACTGATTTTCTAAAAGTTTTTGTTTGTAAATGGCGGAAATAAAACTGTCAAATTAGTGAACAGCTAACACTTTATTTAAAAATCTTTACCTGTCAATACGCAAAATACAGACACACTCACTTTTGGTTTTTAACCCCCGACGAAAAAAGAGGGGTGTAATAAGTTTGAGGTGTCTGTCTGTGTATCTGTGTGTCTGTCTGTGGCATCGTAGCGCCTAAACGAATGGACCGATTTTGATTCGGTTTTTTTTTTGAAAGCTGATGTGCCTACGATGGTTCTTAGCTATAATTAATGAAGATCAGTTCAGGCGTTTGATGACTATCAGCTCATTTTCTACATGATAATAGGGTTTTACTAACTTTTAAACATCTGATTGATTTGAAATTTGGTGTACTGTCACTTCGGTGACATTCCCATGACATACTATCCTTGAGATGATCCTATACCATCAAAAAGTCTGCAAAATGCTTAATTCTTCAGAAACTTACAGCAGATACAGCGAGTTTGGGCTCTTATGATAGTCTCAATGAGATGGTGTTACATAGTTGATTAATGACGCCGGGGGTTACTTAAAATTTTTAATTTAGTATTTTAAATAGGTAATATGTATGAAAAATACTTTTATAAAAAAAATACGTAATGCTTTACTGCTAGGCAATTAAACAAACAGGTAGTGCAAACAAAATTTAAGCCAAAATATACTCGAGATGATTAGAAATGAAACTGTCTCTTTCTGAAACAACTATCAAAGCTTTACGAAAGGGTTCCTTGCTGTGCTTGTGACAACCATTTTTTAACCCAAGGATCCGTATCAAAAATATTAAGCTTACAGTGCTAATTTATTAGCCATACATACATACTTATCAGCCTAATTGCAGTTCACTGCTGGACGTGGGCCAAGGCTCCACCACAATACACGTTCTCCGACTTCCTGATCCAGTCACCGCTTTCCACCTTATCTATGTGGTCCGTCCACCTAGCAGAGGCACGCCCTAAGCTACGTTTTCCGAGGCGTGCTCTCCATTCGAGAATCTTTTTACTCCACCTCTCATCAGTTCTGCGACAGATGTAATGGCCCACTGCCACTTCAGTTTGTTATACTTGGTATACCGCCTTATAACTTCGTTCCGGATTTATCCCTTCAATGGTAACAAACTTCATAATAAGAATCAAACCACAGGCCATCTAAGTCCGCATTGTAACGGTCAACTACAAAACCCCACATTGCGCATGGTCCGGCATGAACTTGTTTAAAGAAAATGTTTCTCTGAATCTTTGAAAAAAATATTTTTTACACAACCAAACACCTAAATAACTATTTGCCAATCTGGTCGTCAAAAGGCTTCAGCTTCCAGTAAAGCTATTCGCGGCTTTTTATGAATCCATTCCAATTCCAATATTTACAACTGTTAACAAAAGCAAAAAGGGAGAGTGTAATCAGAAAAATGTTCAACGGAGTGGCTATGACTCAATACGATAGGCTGAGTATTTAAATATTTGGGTACCTACATTATGTACTACTCTGTCAAGAAAGTACCGGGAAAAGATTAATAATACACAAAATGTTAGTTATTCATCCAAATTCACTTTATCACCTTCAGAGTATGCTCCTTCAGAAACGATACACTTACGTCAACGAATAATCAGATGATGAAATCATTTTTTAAACGCTGTTTCCGGAATTGAGTTCAGCACCCCTACCACCATCTTTATATCGCGATCCAATTTAGGTCCTAAACTGAGTAGAATCGTTTAATTCGTACTACGACTATGACAACGACGCAGTTTAGGAACCAATACTGAACCGAGCGGAATATGAATTAAGAAATATTTTTAAAGCTTTTATAAAGATGGTGGTAAGGCCCCAGTTCTCGCCGCGAATTTTTCTTTATGTCATCTACCAGTTGAAAACGGGTGCCACGAAGTGGTAATTTGAGTTTAGGAAAAAGAAAGAAGTCGGCTGCAGCCATATCTGGTGAATATGGTGGTTCTTCGATGGTATTTGTTGAGTGCTTGGTCAAAAATTCGTTCGCAATGATGACCTTGGGCGAAGGCGCATTATCGTGGTGTATAATCCAAGAATTTTGTTTCCATAAATCTGACCTTTATCGTCGAATTTGCTATCTTAAGCGCCGCATAACGCTGAAATAATGTTCTTTATTTACCGTTTGACCTCCCGGCAAGAATTCCGAGTGCATACCACCGCTTGAGTCAAAGAAAACAGTCAAATGACTTTGACTTTTGATCGACTTTGGCGTGGTTTTTTCCGGTTTCGGTTCAGTTGGAAGGCGCCACTCCGAAACTTGTTGACTAGTTTGCATGTCAAACTCGTAAACCCACGTCTCGTCACCAGTAACAATGCGTTTCATGAATGTTGGGTCGGAATTGACTCGTTCTAACATGTTCTCAGCGACTCTCATGCGATTAAGTTTTTGGAGAAAAGTCAGGTCTTTTGGGACTAATCCGAGTGATTATTTAAAATGGGACGGTTCGACTCGTGAGATACAGAAAGCTCGCCGGCTATCCCTTTTAAAGTTGAATGAGGATTTTCAGTCACTAAGTATTTTCCTCACTTTTGCGATGTTAACTTGTTGTTGTTGTTGTAACGATGTTGCAGACGTTGATGGCCTACCAGAGCGAGGCAAATCTTCCATCACATCTCGACCGCTTTTGAACGCCTTGTACCACTCATAAGTACGTGTTTTTGATAAAGTCGATTTACTGTAAGCCTTTTGTAACATTTTCAGTGACTCCGAACACAAAATTCCATTAGCGATACAAAATTTAAGACAAACTCTTTGCTCGATGTTTTTTTCCATTATGAAATTCGCAATACACGAAAGATACACTATAACTAAAAACAGCACTGTATATAATATAAATAACAGATGCAACTCAAACTCCGCGCCAAAATGGAAAACAGTTGTGTCAATCTAACAACAACAAAAAAAAATTTGGAACCTTACACAAATCATCCATTCCCGATACTTATTTGATTAAATGTATATTCCTTTTTAAAATGTTTTGAAATTGAACATTACTTTTATAATAATATCTGTTTCTTAGACGAATGGACCGATTTTCAGTCGGTGGTTTTGGTTTGAAAGCTGACTGACGCGATCGAGATAGCTTTTAGCTATAATTTATGAAGATCTGTTTATGGTTTTGATGACTCTTAGCTCAATTCCTACTTGAGAAATGGGTACTTAGTGGATGTGGCTTACTAACTTGATTTGAAATTTTATTTCCAAGGCATGCTAACTTTGACCTTATCTTATACCATTAAATAGTCTGCGGGATGCTCAATTCTTGAGAAACTTACAGCAGATTTAGCGTTTATGGGCTCATAAGAATAGTGTCAAAAAGATGGTGGTTTCTTAGACGAATGGACCGATTTTCAGTCGGTGGTTTTGGTTTGAAAGGTGTTAGGTGAAAGGTTAAAATTCATGAGGTCGGGTGTTAAATATTTTATGTTTATTTTATATTGTTACACCGTTGAGTTTCTAGGTTCAGACTAAGTTTTCACTCCACCAGTGGTCCACCCCGTCCCTACCCTTGCGATTTCCCTGAATCTTATAAGCTCAGAATACGTTTTAGCAAACTTTTTTTTCCGCATCTTTATGTCCGCTATAATATAAAGATTCTAAACGTGACAAAATTCCCAACAAACATTATGGCTGCCAATAGAGATTACTATAGAACCTAAAGTGTTATGAAGGTAGAGTAGTAGCTACAATTATGGTTTGTGACGACAAAAGAGTGCTAGTAATAAAATATAACGCTTATAGTGTCAAAGCAACTTTATAAGAGCATTGTATGGAGGCTAAACGCGTAAGCAGTGATTATTATTCCTACAATACAGACTAAAGCTTCTGTGTTATAGCTTTGAGCGAATCTTACGACTATAAGTTCCATATAACAAAATTAACATTTACTATTAACTTCTAAAGGTCTAAGCAAGCTACCACAAACTCTTTCGGGGCGCTAATAGTTGCACAAAAGGAGTAATCAGCGCTACTAGCTCTACAATGGTCTTAATTAAATCTTTTACAACACCGAACTCCTAAAGGGATACAAAAGTCCCTTGTATGATTTAGGGCCGAATAGTAGGGATATTTCTCCCTATTAATGGAACTTATAGTGTCAAGTATAGCCTCCATATTATTTAAGGTTGAATTATTGAGTTCGTTACCACTTTAGTACCCCTAAATGGAAAAAACTTATAACAAGATAACCTGAATAACAATGGCAGCATCACTAGGCGCGGTCAAGTGGGAGTCTTGCTTGAATATGAGGGTTCCGTATGTAATGGAAGTGATATCGCAAATGCAAGTTTTGATATATTCGAAGAGGACCGATGTTATTAGTCATTGAGTATTGATAATGAGGATAATCGGAGTGAATATATTAAGAAATTTCATTTTAGAAAATAATTGAGGGCATGGGCGATTGGGAAAAATATTACACAATCTGCTATGAAAGATTTGCCGTTAATCTTATAGGACATGTTTCTAGGGCATGACTACCTACTTGAATTTAATTATTTTATCCTTTTCAGTTTTTTAAAGTTGGTTTCAATTTTAGTTTATAAAAATTTATAATCATATAGATTAAGGAAAAATGTCAAGTTTTTTCAAAATCATCAAATTTTATTCAAATCGATAAGAAATTGTAATATTATCAGATGTCCAGTTGAAACTTGTCTGTATTGAGCTTGAAGTTTCTCTTTAACTTCTTTCCTTTGCTTCTCACTGTGTAACATTTTGAATTAAACGCAATTAATGTATGTCAATTTTATTTATTTCTCGTGTAATTGTGTCGTTTTTCTTGGCAAGTTATTTGTCGCCAATACGGGTCTTAAGTAATCATCACTTTTATAAAGTTTTGAAATGTTTATTTTAGGCCATTTTACAATTTTATTAGATTCCTATGTAGAAGGAACAATCCAGTGGTTGTGTTTTCATTTCTCCAATGTTCTTACTCTTTGAAATTTCAGTCTGAAATTGAAATATAATTGTCTAGTTAATAGAGTTAAATAAAAAAATAATACAGTAGCATCTATGTCATCTTACACTCCTATTTATTTTAACAACCCTATAACCACAATTTTTTGCGCCATAAAATAGTGCTAATATCTACTTAGTGACGTTAGGTATTTAAATTACAAAAAATACAATTCTTTTCGATTGGGCAAATCAATCAATAAAAACTATTTAGCACTCGTTCAGCTAGGAGATACGTGTACCTGCTAGTCGTGCGAAGGCAAGGTAGTGGTTTTGGGAAATGACTACTGACCCTCAAATTCTTGCGCCCACCATTTTCAGATTATAAAGAAAATTAAAAACGTAAAACGTTCTAAACGAAAACATAATACAAGGAAGGTATTTATTTTTCTAACGTTTTAGTATGACACTTTAATAGATGGTCGTTGCAATTTTAAGTCAATAGGCAAAGTTTTGTTACATATTTAGTAAAACATGTTTACTCAATGTGAAGCAACACATATTTTTTAGATAAATATACAACAAAGAGTGGGCCCTTCAATTATTTGTTAATAATATATACACATATTCACAGTTTACTTACCTTCGCAATGAAATTCCGCTTCAGCTTCCACGAATAATGAGTTAAAATTTCAGCACTCAACTTCGCCATTTATTTTCGTAAACACAATGTATGGTTTTTGATAAGGGAATATCATTCATAAATCATTTAACGTTTTAAAATAAACAAACCTAAGCCGACTATGAACAAAAGTAAAAAATGATATGCTTAGACGCTAAAATATCCTATTGTAAATCTATACTGCAACTCAAGGTGTTACAATTTACCTTATTGCCACCCTCTAACCGCTCAAACAGTAAGTAAGGCACATCATAGATCTACTATACCCCTTACAGAGCTTATATTCATACATTTGCTCCCTTTACAGCACTCAAAGTGTCAGCAAGCACGATATAGCTCTTCCATAACGCTTGAGGTGTCACTAGTCACTTAAATACTACTCTTACAGCGCTTTTAATCTAAGTTAGCGCCACTGTACCTCCACAATCGCTCTACTATATCTCTTAAATTCATTCTGTAACTCCACTACATCGCCACAGTGGAACCTAAGGCTATAAGAACTTGTGCCCATTCCAGGGGTATTGTAGAGTTATAGCTCGCATAACTCCCATGTGATAGCACTTATTGATGACCTTAGGATCTGTTTAGTTAGTTTAGGAGCTCTTTTATATATCTGTTCTAACTCTTATATTAGCGCCTAATGTTAGTTGGGTTGAGTAATCACATTTTAATGTTTTTAATGCGTTTATAACGCCTACTTTATTGTAAAAATTACAAGTAACGAAACAAAACGATGAAAAAATTGCACATAATTTTCATTCACAGGCGGGAAGCGAACCCGCGTCTCCTTGGGTCCCAGGAGACGCGGGAAAAGATTAACTTAATTGATTTTAAATTTTCAAAATGGTGGAGGCCTTAATTATGCTCTTGGAACTGAAAGGTCATGGACATTCATACGTAGTCCAGTGTTTATAGTTCACGAGGCTTAGCATAGTACAAAGGCAACCAGGCTTCTAAGCTGCCAACTGTCTTTATTTATTTTGTCCCTGTCTTTTCTTTTAAATTACTTTTTGTGAAAACATATTCATTTCCTATAATAATAGGAATCCTAGATTTTTACAAATACCTACTTCAAGAGGAAAATGATAATTCAAAACTATTTTGTGTTGGAAAATGCCAGATTTTTACAAATTCCTACTTCAAGAGGAAAAAGATAATTCAAAACTATTTTGTGTTGGAAAAGGGATTCAGTTGGAAAAGGGATTCAATATAGCGAATACGCAGAACGTTCTTCTAAGGTTGTTATGGATTAGTGCGGTATTTTTTAAAAAAATACCGATTGCAAGCGTAAAAAAAAGGTAAAGGTAATAGGGTAAGGAAACATTGGTTAATTATGTTTATTTTCAGTTTGACAAGAGTATTTTATGAAAATAAGTCAAGGAGTGACGTTAGTATTTACGCTCGAACTACGAACTTTGAAAACTAGTCATGCTATTGTTTTATTATCACATTATTTGGTTATGCTTTTCTGTAACCGTAATTACAAAGATAAGGATATATGGGCTCCGATTTGACATAAATGGTGTCTATAAACAGCATACCGTTTTAGTGGAATTTGCCGCTTGCAACCCGAATCAATATAACTTGTAACAAATATTAACTAAAAGAAATAATGTTTGGTCAGAACGTAATTAATGATGACAAAATTGCGGCTAAATGAGTAATTCGAGATCAATATAACGTCAACCTTATCCTGACAAGTATATACGGCAGATATTGGTATATCAAAATTCAATTTCAGTCAAGCGGCATTAAGCGTCCAATAGTGCAGGCGAGTGGCAACGTGATTAGGACACCTTGAATCCAATGCAAACAAAGTAGTATGTGGAGGCGTTAGGAGTAGAGCGGTGAGCTCGCCGAGCAGTGCATGCACAGGGCATTATTTTGTGACCAGTTGACTGCATTTCGACGCCACTTCGCCAATCTACAAAATTCCGTATCATATAAACTGAACTGCAGTATACTTATTGAATTACAGGATAGATTTAGGTATGATGGTGTGAATACTTATTCTGTTTGTCAATCATAGCCATAATCAATAGCCACACAATGTGTGTTTTACTATAACCCTTCTCAGACAGCATTTAGTACGAATCACGAATAGTACTCTTTCATTTTCATTGTACCTAATATTTATTTTTCTAATACAAAAAAGCTTTTTTTTGTAATTAATTAGATGCGTTGTAAACTTAGAAAAACCAAACATTATCCATCATTCAACAATCACTTCATCCTATAGATACAAAACAGAAACTTATCCCACACGCTTGTAAGTATAAGTTAGTCTTCCTTTGCTAGAGACCGGAACTTGCGTATGAATTTCATCAATGAAGAACTTGCATTTCCAACAACAAGAGAACTACACAACAACAAGTCAAAACCATACTGATTCTGTCACTTGCTGCCTCCCACACAGCGCTTCTACCTAGAAACAAAGTTTTGGCTGCATACCTATTTGTTAGTGTCGGTTCTAGCTTCACTATGAGGTTCTATGTACCTCTGTTGTTTATGACTCTCATCATCAGTAGCTAAATCCAAAAGGTGTAGTGTGGTGGAACTTTCGATTTTAATTTTGAATGTTCAGTTCCAAAACCTCACAGTGTATATGAACTAATTATTTTTTATTTTTAACCGACTTCAAAAAATGCATATTTTTTAAGACCAATTTGGAAAATTGATTTTGTTTATTAAAAGAGTATGTATACTTTCAGATTGGTCCCATAGAAATTTTATCAAAATCGATTTATATAGGCAGTCCGGAACAAAAGAATTTATTAACCTCAAATCAGAAAGGAAAATGTTAAAACGTGTGCTTCGATTGTGGACTTCAGAGGAATGTTTTTTCTTATAAGCGGGGAACGGAATTTGCGAATTAAAAAATGGTTTTTAAGCTATTCTCCAACACAGAATATAGAGCTAATATTGGCGGGCAGGAGAATTTCCCTAACATTTAATGTATACCTACTAAGTATCATAAAACTGTAAAAAAGCCGTATCTGTACATTGAAGATATTCCAGAAAAAATTGTTGGGATAGGGTACTGAGACGTCAACATGCCCAAAAAATATTTTTATTATATTTTTGTCTGTTTCTATCTGCCTGTGCGCGCATCACGCTGAATAGATTTTGTTTTGGGTTTCTTTGTTTAGTAGCTTTAATCCCGCTCGAAATCTAAGCCATGTTAGGTAGAACAAGAGAAATAGCTTGACCTCTCCGTAATAGGTAATAACTTTCATACAACGAGGAGGTCATTGAAACTGGTCATCATGGACATAGGCTAAACTGTCATAAAAACTATTTCCACGCGGACGAAGACACAGGCAAAAGCTAGTAACTCAAAAATTTAGTACAGTTGTAAAACAAGGCTCTGCTCAAAGGTATTCAGATGGCTTTACCAATATTTGTCTGCACACACAGCGAGCACGGAGTGGTGTATTCTATTTTACCACTAATTGGTTAGAATCAAAAGAGGAATTTATATTTTTTTTATTTGTGAGGATCAGCAGAGCGATGTTTCTTACGTACCTCGCTTGGTTAAACAAGTAAGTAAATTTAAATAAAGCCGTTTTTATTGTTCATAACTAAATTAGTTAAGTAAGATAAAAATTGTTACTAACATGCACTATCAATGTATAGACTGTGTACTGTAAATTAATGTTTGAAATAAATAAATATGATTATTATTATAACTTCAGATTTTTTTATATTCACTACCCTCTAGAGGAAAGTTTATTTCACCATCATAGTTCAAACTGTAGTATTGAAAATGAGTAGCAAATATTTCACCAAGTCGACTACTTACTAACAATTTGATATTGTAGTGTTATCTATCACATGTCATTACGTTCCCGACTCTATATTGCCCAACTTACAGATTTTTAGTCCAGTTCCTCTGTAATTATAACTACATAGAGTCAATTTTCTAACAAGCTAAACTAAATTTTCATTTTTTTTTTAATACAACTAGATGACAAACAAGCTGACGGCCCACCCTTCAGGGTGGCCGTCCGGAGGGCTTGAAGGGTGGGCCGTCAGCTTGTTTGTCATCTAGTCCTATAAAAAAAAAAAAATGAAAATTTAGTTTAGCCTGTTAGAAAATTCTTCATTAATATTATTTAGATATTTCACTTACTTTCCAGTACAGCTAACACGAACACTTTTAAATTTCGAATCGCCATCGTATAGAGTAGTAACGACTGCTTTTGTCTGGCTTTTGTTTGAAATTTAAAGCGTGCGTGAAAGATACGATTACTATTCGATATTTAAAATGTTTGTGCTATATATCGTCCGTAATAGGATTCCTGTCCGTAAAAAAAGGGGTACAGATATGTGTATAGTATACGTGTCTATTTTTAACCGACTTCAAAAACGAGGAGGTTCTCAAATCGGCCGGTATGTTTTTTTTTCTATGTATGTACACCGATTACGCCGAGATTACTGATCCGATTTATGTGATTCTTTTTTTGTTCGATGCGGAATAGCTGCCATTGGGTCCCATAAAATTTTTTTCAAAATCAGTTCGTTAGTTTGGTTTTTATAAATAAAAAAATCTGAAATTAGTAAGTCGTCTACATATTTTTTTTCTTCGTATGTACACCGATTACGCCGAGATTACTGATCCGATCTACGTGATTCTGTTTTTGTTCAATGTGGAATAGCTGATATTTGGTCCCATGAAAATTTTTTTCACAATCAGCTGGGTAGTTTGGTTTTAAATTTAAAAAAATCTGAAATCATTAAGTCGTCTACGTATGCGAAATTGCGAATTTTTGTTTTTCTATGACCTTTTAGTGAAACGATACGATAGTAGGAAACAATATAAGTCAACGGTCACCCATCTAGCTTCCACCTTAGAAAGTTATCACTAAAAATTGTGAAAAAAAAAATTTAAACAAAAATTAAAACCGACTTCAAAAAACTGAAAAGGATAAAATAAATAAAATTTAGGTAGGTAGGTACTCATCCCCTAGAAACATATTTTTGGAGTTGGTGCTAAGTGGTTTCCAAAAATAATAGAAAGTGAAGCACCGACTCCAAAAAATATGTTTCTAGGGGATGAGTACCTACCTCCTAAAATTTAATTATTTTATCCTTTTCAGTTTTTTGAAGTCGGTTTTAATTTTTCATTAAAAGCTACAAAGTCAATGTATGCTTAAATTAGTCGATTATAATTAGCATTTTGTAAGCGAGATTAAAACACTTCAGTCAGATATTAGAAATTCGAAATAAACCACTTTACCGGATTTAGTTCGCGTTTAATTAGATCGCGTGTTACATTCGGTAAAGTAGTTTTAATTCAAATGTAGTACTCACGAATGTATCGAACAATACTAGATATTGGAAAAATAACAACTAACCATAGCTAGTACACGAATCCTACCCGTAGCTAGCTAAGTTCCTAATAAATCAATAGCCAAGCATTCGTAATAACTTTTCATTTTTGTTTTCCTCTACTTACTTACGCATTCGGTATTACATAAATATTGTAGAATCTAATTGAACTTTCCTTTATCTCTATAACTGTAATAATACATTATATTTATTTGAATGAAAATCTTATTTAAACGTTGTTTAAAGCTAGACAGTTGCCTCTACCTGTCTTCATGAGGAGCTTGGGCCATAACACCACCGTGCTGGCGCAATGCGGGTTGGTTGGTTAAAGCGGTAGCAGTAACGACCGGGGCCGATGGCTTAATGTGCCTTCCAAAGCACGGAGGAACTCGATAGAACAAATTTTGATTGACCCATCCCGGGATCGACCATGGCAAAAGTTGATTTGTTTTCGTAATGGAAACCAATGCGTTTAAACCACTACGCCACCGGGCTCCCCCCTATATTAAATAATAATGCACAATAATTATTATGAATTACTTGTTAATTAAATTTTCTTCTGATTTTCATTCAATTGATTGAAGATAAACAATCTTTTCGCCCCTTGTTATCCCGCCAACGCTCACAACAGTAAAGAAATGTTTTTATTAGTGGTTACTTAGTGTAGTAATAAATAAATTTTAAATAAGCAGCTTATGTTTCAAATCTTACGTATTTACCATTCCTAAAGTTTGAGGAAGCCATACCGATGAGCATTTCATGTCGTAGACTCGTAACTCAGCTACACGACATTCTGGCATAGAAGCCAGCGAACATTCAAAGGTCGTGCTCTGTATCTTAGGTAGATATGCTTTACAAAGCAGGCCTACTATGAACCGCTGCCATTGGCCGTTTTGCCAAAGTAAAGTGTGGCTACGGGACAATGGACTTAGTCTGTTTTTAACCCCAGATGAAAAAAAGGGGTGTTATAAGTTTCACGTGTCTGTCTGTGTATCTGTGTATCGGTGTATCAGTGTGTCTGTCTGTGGCATCGTAGCGCCTAAACGAACGGACCGATTTTGATTCGGTTTTTTTTCTTTGAAAGCTGATGTGACTATGATGGTTGTTAGCTATAATTTATGAAGATCAGTTCAGGCGTTTGTTGACTATCAGCTCATTTTCTACATGATAATAGGATTTTACTAACTTTTACATATCCGATTGATTTTAAATTTGGTGTACTGTCATTGCGGTGACATTCCCATGACATACTAACTTTGAGCTGATCTTATACCTTCAAAAAGTCTATGAAATGGTTAATTCTTTAGAATCTTACAGCAGATATAGCGTGTTTGGGCTCTTATGAATAATCTTAATGAGATGGTGTTGGATAGATAAATAATGACGCCGGGGGTTACTTAAATTTTTTTATTTTGTAATTATTAACTGTTATTTCGGTTTCTGTGCCGGACCGGTGTCGTAAAATTATTTTAGCTAAAACCTTTATTTTACGGTAATAATCAGAGGTAGGAATTAGGTAGAGTTATTTATGTACTTGCATCGAAATGTGGATATGAATATGGCTCTTCCTGGGATTTCAAATTTTGCAACTTCGGATATCCGATGTTGTTGATGTAAATTTGCCAACGTCGCACGTGTTATGGCTTAAATTGTGTAAAAGGAGATAACTTCTTTATTTAATAAATCACGGTATTTTGCTGCTATTTAAAATTAATCTCGGGATTTGAGGCATATCCACTTTTATCTTTCGCTGTATGAAATCAGTGTAAGTACATACATAACTCTACTTAATTCCGACCTCTGGTAATAATAAATAGCGTCTTTTCTGCATAAATATAAAAGAAGTACCTACTAATTTAAATTAAGGTATTTTTTCTGTTGAATACTGTACTCCTAGCACAAACATTTTTAAGTTTCGAATCGCAATCGTATCGTTCACGCACGCTTTAAATTTCAAATAAAAGCCAGACTAAAGCTAACGTAACTACTCGATACGATGTCGATTCCAAATTTTAAAGTGTTAGTGCCAGAGGTACTGAAATCGACGACCTTTTTTAAATGTTATCTAACATTAAAAAACTGTTCCGTCAAGTAAACCACTCCGTAAAATAGATATACTCGTAAGTACCTAAGTAGTGTTTCATTATAATTTAATTATAATTAATTTATTTCATTATAATTAATCTACGTAATTTCCCTTGAGATGATAATTTTTTTTGTAAATTTATGTTTGATTAAGACTATAGGTCTAGATATAATATTTTGTATGTATGTAATAGTTATTGTATATTGACTGTTTGTTTCTGAAATAAATAAATATAAAATAAAATCATTCGAAGGATAAACGTTTGCTTCTACTAGAATTTCACAGAGCCAATTATACTATCTATGAAATGTGAGTTTTCCGTAACGCCGTGGCTCTGAAATTCGTCTAAGGAAAATCGTATCTGCACTTGCAATATCTTCAGCAAACACCTCAACATCACAGACAAAAAATATAATCCACTATAAAAAAAACTTGGGGCTCTGTACCAGCACAAAGATGATGTTGCCTTCCTGCAGCATGGGCTCTTTTAAAAGAGGTTATACTGCACTTCGCTGAATTAAATACTTCTTTTGTGTCTGTTTATCAGTCTTAACAATTTAAATTACTTTTCAAAAAAGTAAATAAAATTTATTAATAATCATATTTTTTTACAACATATTCATAAAAAAATACATCTACATACTTAAATAATATAGCAGCATCGTTGTTGGAAAAAGCTATCTGTTTTGATTAACAAAACGAACAAGTGAAAAGGTAATGAAATATGGATATGTATTAAAGTAGAGGTTAAAGTCTATCGTTTTAAGGAACTTCGTTAGAATTCGTTGAAGGAATAGGTATGTATTTTATTTTCAACAGAAGCTTACACGGTGAGTTGCATCTGAGTGCATCCTCTGTTGTCCCAAGCCGACCTATCTACTGCTTATTTACTGCCCTTCAAGTTAAAAGTCAGTATTAATACAAATGATAATTGTTCAAAACGGTTGACCTACTTACAATATCAAAGAACGGTGTATAGATAATTGTTATCTTATCAAATGCGTGAACTGGAGTATATATTAATGTATGACAAAACGACTATTTGACTCAATGTAATAATTCTTAGTTTCATGATAGTTGCTAAAGTCTACCTAATTTCTAGCAATCGAAGTTCTTATCTTACAAATAAGCGATATATAGTAAACCTCATGTACGGTACATGATAATTAAAATTAGTTATTACTTACTTATTAGTTCAAATACGATCGCATGACAATTAGGATGTCTGGTGGATAATTACGGACTAGAACAGACGTACGTAATTTTCAGCCAATTATAAAGCGTCTACAATTTATTTTGTTGCTGCGTATTACAATATATTACTATTTTGTAACAAGAGGTCAGCTTCATTAGCAATTAATAAATGACATAAATAATAAAGTATTGCATTGATATAAAACTCAGACAAAAATAGAGTAGCTTTATTTACATTAAATCTTTACTAACACCCGTATACGGAGCAGTTCGGAGCGGCGGAGTACTTCTGTGCATTCATTCTCTGTTTAACGGCAATCTGTCGTGTACAAAACAAGTAAGCAAATGCAACTAAAAATACAAAAGACAAAGCTAGTACTGAGTATTGAAGCATACCTTATCCTTCAGTACTCACTCCATGAAAAATATGTGAAATTCAACAAACGAAGCTATACCATAAAGTTTGTTTCGATTCTGAACCTTTCATTTGCATTAAGTAAACGAAAAAATAAGGTGTCCTAATAAATACCTATATGAAATGAACCATTGGAAAACATTTCACAGTAGGCCTGTTGAATGGTCTATTAGGTCGAAGCCCGACCGTAACACTAAGCACATTTTAACGCGCATCATGTCTTGTATAGCTAGTGTCAAAAGTACCGGATCGGCTCTTATTGGTTTTTTTATACAACTTGATAACAAACATGCTGAGGGCCCACCTGTTGGTTACCGTTGCCTATAGACACCTGCAATAACAAGGAGAAATCACTTGGTATTGCAGGAGTGTTGTCATCCTGAGGCTTAAGATGAAATGCCTTCTATGTCTAGTAATTACACGGGCTATGGTTAGCCCCAAGGCACCTAAGGCTGTTCTCAAAAAATTGCCAGCTCCTATTTTTAGAACCGGCCCAACGAGTTGTGCCCTGTCTGGTCAAATAGCGTTTGGAGGTGAAACGCGTAAGACTGAGATGAACAGTGGCCTCTAATAAGGAGAAATAGGATGGGCGATACATAAAATTCTTGCGTGTTAGCAGTCATCTTGCTCTGTTTGTGGCTCGACCAACAGTTACTCAGATCGCTTGTGCTGGCCGAATTCTATCGAATTAGTTATGTGCTTTGTGCAGACTGAATTTTCATACAAAGTTATAATCTCGTAGCTATGACGTGGACTAGGGGTCGTACAGCAGACGGGAGATAATTATTTTGAACAATGAAGATAATTCTGTCGGTTCTCTAAAACCAATGTTGAATAAAGTGTTCCCTTTCACTCCAATGCAAGGCACGTAACATTTGTTTATCACCATTAAAAATATCCATTGCGTAAAATGGCACGGGAGCAAAACGTCCTCTAGGGTAGTTTACAACTTTTTTTCTATTTCATAGAACGCTCCATAGAAAATCTACGGAACAGGTGACGTCACCTGTTTCATAGATTTTCTATGGAGCGTTTTTGTACGATGCGCCGCTACATATTAAACATACCACAGTATCTGTGAAACTTTTGATCTGTAACATACTATTTCTATATTATGAAATAAATAAGACGTTGTCAACTACCCTATTGGTTTAACAGTTGAATTAAATAACATCCATAGAACTTTGGTAAACGCTAAGTTATTAAATGTGCGACATTACAATTAAGCTTTTAAATATTATTTTAGGAACGCCACATAACGCCTTTCTTTTTATTCGATTGGAATGAAAAAAAAATACATTAATTAAAAAATATTAAAAAAAATATACAACATAATTTAAACTAATTTTTAACATTGACTCAACAGCTGTATTGTGTAGCTTTTTATTAAGCTTGATTAATAGAAAATAGAGACAGATCAATAGGATGGGTTAGGGCTGGCTGACTTGTTAATCGAGGTTCGTCTCATGAATTTACAAGAAGGCTATTTTAGTAGACGTACAAACCACAACTCACCTGTTTTGGGCGTTAAATTAACTATTCAGCATACTGAGTTAGCTGGACTGAAGCTATTTCAGAAATAACACTTGCCTTGTGTTACAGATGCGCTACCTAAATTTAATTATTAGATAAATATTTACTGTTAATCTTTCTTGTCCACGATAAACAGAAGATAGTCCGTCATAGGACGGGAACATAGAAAATAAATAAGTTCGTGAATAAAAACTCATAAATCTTATGAATAGAAGTATACTAGATATCAATTTTACTTTTTTTGAAATTTGATTACTCGAGGCAATTACTCCTTTTAATTTTATTCTCAGAATAATACCGTCCACCTAGGAGCAGAGCACGCGCACAGCATAACACTTCAAAATAGCCATTGTAATCAGAAATCTTTTCAATTACTTTTGAGAAATATCATTGAACTCAAAGAAAGACAACAATCTAAGTTTTTTTTTCATAAAAATCTGACCAAATACCTACGACGTTTTCCAACTAGAACTGAACATAACCTCTTATTACCGACTTCTAAATTAAAAATACACAGCTCAAGCCCAAATGTAATGGCAGTTAAAATTTATAATAAACTAGCTGTGCCCGCGACTTCGTCCGCGTGGAATATTGACTTTTTCCATACAAACTTTCATCCCCTATTCTATCCCCTTGGGGGTTGAATTAATCAAAATCCTTTCTTAGCGGATGCCTACGTCATAACATCTACCTGCATGCCAAATTTTAGCCCGATCCGTCCAGTGGTTTGGGCTGTGCGTTGATAGATCACTATGTCAGTCAGTCACCTTTGAGATATATATATTTAGATTACCTGACAAATTAAAATCAGAAAAGCAAGACAGAATTTTAATTAATCAATTAAAAATACAATTACTAAATAAATGTTACTACAATATTGACGAGTTTTTTAACGATAAAAAATGTAAGCAATGCATAAAATAAATTAAATACCTACTTATTTACTGATCGGCGATAAATTAATTGACATTATGAATTGACAATTTGAACTGACATTTTAACTCACTAGTGACCTAAATTCATGTTTCTCTTTATATTTGACTTAACAAATATTATTCTACTTATTATATTGACATGTTCTAGTAGATTATTTCAATTATTGTTTTTATTCTTATTAATTTTTAAGACATTTAAAATTTATTTAATGTATGAGATTTGGATGAATATTGCGGTACCCTTATAGGGTTCATGTTAGACACAATTCACTTTTACCATCATTGTATACAACATGAGAGCAATAAATGCTTGAATTGAATTGAAAAAAAAAGAATGGTTTGTATCTTATTCTAAACATGAATCGGCCATTTTCAACAGTAAATGGCCGATTCATGTTGAAACTGGCCGAATCTATATTACCACAAAGTATAGAATAATACTAGTGCAAATATCAGCTGAATCAAAACTAGATCTCCTTTGCGTTCAACTTTAAAATCGTATGAAAATGACAGCGCCTTTGTTGAGAAATATTGGAAACTGCTTTTTAGATATGGATTTGACAGCAAACGCAATCGAGATCGAGACTTATCGATTCGATTAAAACTTTCTTAGGGGTACTAAAATATAAAACTAATAATTCTCTCTCTCTATGATTCTGAGCATTATTTTTCTAAGATTTTCTCGTAATATTATTACAAAAATAATTCAGGCAAAATATTTTGATTACTTACTTATCTTATTACGTTATATACTGGAGTGAAAAGAAAATTACCAAACTATTTCGGTTACATTAGTAATAACCAAAATTTGGCGAGGTGGCATTACAGTTTATATGATTTAACAAAACGGTCCATCTCTGTCTATACCTACACCTTTATGTTTCGTTAGATTTTACCCTTGTTATGTACCTAGTCACTTTTTTAAGCTACACAGCACCATTCTATATACTTCCTACTGCTGGGCACAGGCCTACATGGAAGGAACACATGAAGAGTTTGGGCCAAAACACCATCATGCTGCCCCAATGCGGGTTTCAGTAACAACCGGAACCAATCGGACCAATCCCGGAATCGACCATTGCGAAAGTTGCTTTGTTTTCGTATTCGAAACCAGAGAGCTCAAACCAATACGCCACCGAGCTCCAGCAGCTACAGGCAGTCAAAAACTCAGCTATCATTCTTTTCTTCTTTTCAGTGCGTGCAAATTATCTAAGTTATATTTGAGTAATACACAGGTCAGCGCCACTGCCGCGCTGTCGTGTATGGTATTTTTAAGGTTAGGCGACATGTATTTATTTACTAGAAAGTGTCCACTGATACGTCCATACCTACACAGGTAGGTACTCGCGACTCCTTTGCAAAACATCTCCTCATTTATTTACGTTAATTTATAAAACATAAAACTTAATTTATATTCTCGGCCCAACTACCACAGTGTCTCAAGACGAAAGTCTTTAATTCGTGTGTGTTGTTGATGACTTACGGAACTGCGACGTGGCCGCTTACAATGGGCCTCTTAAGAAGGCTCAATGTCACCCAAAGGGCAATGGAGAGGGCTATGCTCGGGGTGTTTCTGCGTGATCGAATCAGAAATGATGAGATCCGCAGGAGAACTAAGGTCACCGACATAGCTCGAAGAATTGCGAGCCTCAAGTGGCAGTGGGCAGGCCACATTGCAAGGAGGACTGACGGCCGTTGGGGCAGAAAGGTCCTCGAGTGGCGGCCGCGTACCGGGAGACGCAGCGTTGGTAGGCCTCCCACAAGGTGGACCGACGATCTGGTGAGGGTCGCGGGAAGCCGATGGATGTGGACAGCGCAGAACCGATCGGTATGGAGATTTTTGGGGGAGGCCTATGCCCAGCAGTGGGCGTCTCTCGGCTGAAATCATGATGATGATGATGATACTCAATACTCAATACTCAATCGTTTATTGCAAATATCGTTTATTGATATTGCTGTATACAGTAGTAGTTCTGTCAAATGATAACAGCCAAAAAAAATTCTGTGATTTTGGCCAAGATCCGCAAGACAACACTTTTTAATGCGATCACCAAACGTAACTTAACTAACAAAACAATTAAAGGGGAATATATGTTACCCATTTCGTATTTTTGTACAGTGTTCTGAAAAAAATTCGCTATAATCTCAACTAAAATCGTAGCATGTTGCCTGAAGAAACTCAATATTGTATTTTTATTGCGACTTTAATTTTTTATTTATAAAAACAACGTTAGCTAAGACTCGGATGTTAAGTGTAGACTTGCATTGCTTATATATAACATTGCCTTAACAAGAGAATATTGATTGTGTGTATCTTCACAAATTAATATGGACTGTTTTGTTCGATAACTTGTCCAAAAATTACAGATCTGAAAGATGCTTATGTATTGTTTATTACGTTAATGCGTTATATATTACATGTGTATGTAGGTATAGGTAGGTGGCAAAGAATCAATAGAGTGTTAATACAACGTGATCAGCATAGTTCTTGATAACGCGTTGAATAAATTTACAACTACTTATTGTTTAGTTACGTACTTACTTGCTTATCCAATAACGATAATAGCCGCGATACAAAAGAAAATTGTTTAAAGGCAGTATTTTTTGAAACATTACAAAAACATCTGCCTATTTATCAAAAACGTAAGTACCTTCTTGAAGGTAAGGTATTGAATGGTGTTTGTTTAAGTCTACAAACCTCAGGTAGTGAGCAGAAAATGATTAATTGATAAGTAGCCACTTATCAGACACTACAGACTTTCTTTTTCGCGGCAGCGTTCTGTCAAGTGACGAAAAGCTATCCACAGGTTAGAAAGAAAATATCGTTATTAAAATAAATATTTAATATTTGGAGTATTTCAAGCAAAACATTCGTTGTACTAATATGTACTCCAAATACGCACTACACAATTGCGTAGAGGCAGGTTAGGCTTATGGTAGATAAAAATGGAATTCCCTAACCTAACCTCAACATTATTGCGTGCGTCACACAACTATTAACGTGCTATGAGTATGTAAACTCGTGACGAGCGAGGCTAACGCGCTGTCATATGTAGGTGCGTTCAAAGGCTTTCTATTTAGGTATTTCGCGTCTGTGTGAATCGATACAACACCTGTTACTAACCGCCCCACATTTCTAAGCCGTGTTGTTTGGCAATCCCAAAAAGTCCGCTCACCGTCGACTTTCACTCCATAGCCGCCGTTAAAAATGTACCAAGCAGCCTTTCTAACAAGTCGCCCGAACTATTGTGTTGCAACAGACGACTGATTTCTAATGATCTGAACCGCGGAGTCACCGTCATCGAGGCATGATTAAGGTCTGATCTCGAAGTACACAACGTTTGGTCACTTCAGTTTCCACCGTGGAAAACCGTTAAATAAACGAAATTAAGTGCTTCTGCAATGTCGGAAAAGGACATAAAACCAAACACGAATTCTCATGTAAATGAAAATAATGAAGTTCATAATTTAATTTTGTTTGGTTTGATTCACCAATAAGCCAAAAACTTAAAGTTCTTCGTAACTTTTACGTAACATATCTTAGTGTGCGCATACATTAGACATCGTGAAAAATGTACTTATATCTTTTCCAACTTTTTTGTAACAAGAACGACGTGACTCTATCTTATAAGTTTCTCAAGAATGAGATAGTGCAGCAGGATGTAGCTTTGCAGAGGACTTTCGACTATATTCATTTTAATGGCTATTAAAATGAATATAGTCGAAATATATTATGGTTAAAAGTTAAGCGACGAAAGGTACCTATCACTTTTCTTTTCACAAACCATCTTAGCTAATGTATGTAGGTATGTATGGCGACCGGCTGGCCGAGTGGTCTGTACCCCAGGCTACTCGGTCAAGAAGTCCCGGGCTCGAATCCCGGTAGGAACAAATGTTTGTATGATGAGTACGAACATTTGTTTACGAGTTATGGATGTTTGAATATTTATTTAGTATATTTCTAGTATTTATATACATATTATTATGACGTTATCTAGTATCCATAACACAAGCTCTTAATGATGCTTACTTTGGGCTAGATAATAGGTGTATAAATATTATTATTATTATGTACTACGAAAGAAGATAGAAAAATTTCTATAAAATTTTTTGAATGGCTAATAGCTGATTGATGAGTTGAAAATTTATATTTTAATAATAAGTTTTATATAATTTAAAATGAACACTGTTTTGTCCTTACGTACTTAATAATTACAGCTCAAGCGAAATAGATTGAAATGAAAATTCGCACTCCGTCCGTGCCCATATGGATCTACTTATTCCGCTGTTAGCCCGGACTCAGTATAACATTAGGTAGGTGTAAATCCGATTTGCCCACTAGCATGGTAGTGCATAAAATTAACCTGCATTGAATTTAGGACTCGCCGGCTATACAATTTAGTTTTAATATTGAATGGCAATATGCATTGTAATATTAGTGTCGCAGCAGTCTGGCGCTGGACTTCAGCCAATTGAAATAGAATTTGAAAATTCGTTTTATTTTCCGTATTGAATGAAAAGTGGGTATTTAAATTTTCATAGTATTGAGCAGGTTACTAAAATTGAGTTAGTATTGCAAATTCAAGTTATAATATGGACTGACGAGCATTACTAACACTTCTATCTATCTGAAATAAACATTGAATGTTTTTATTACATTTAATAACCGTTATCAACCCGCCGATGTCTCCCCAACAATAGAATATCTAGTATTGTCTAATATTTTACTATTATTTCTAGGTGGTAGGCCCGTATGTAGAGTCGTCTGGGTAGGTTTCATCGCCTTTCTTATTTCAGCCGTGAAACAGTTCGCTGTGTTTCGGATTGAAGGGAAAGGTAGCCAGTGTAATTACTGGGCATGGACGGCATTTTATCTTAGGCCCAGGATGACAACGCACCTGCAATATATATATCAAGTGATTTTTCCTTGTTATTGCAGGTCTATAGGCGGCGGTAACCACTTACCATCAGGTGGGCCGTCAGCTTGTTTGTCATCTAGTTGTATAAAAAAAAATTTGTGAGAACTATACAATTGAAATAAAGCCAATTTACCGGATTTAAAGGTTTTATTTCAAATAGAATATGTATTGTGTTTGATTTGTAGGTAGGTACTTCACAAATTATGAATAATATTACTCGGAATAGAACACAGTGAATAGTATGCCATTCCAAATTGACAGATATCGTAATATGGTTTTTAAGCTTCGTTCCCATCAGCAAAGACAATTTATTTTCAAATTCGGGGCGATATGATTCATTTTGTAGTCGCCGGTTTCTATTCTTCCTACTTTAACTCTACATATGTTTTGTTACATTGCTGTATAATTTGGAAGTAGCACTTTCAGGTTTGCTGTGTATTGTGCCAAAATAACATAAAACTTATTAAAATTAAAAATTCAATCATCATTAAATATGAGCCTATGATGTCGACTACTGAACTAAGGCAAAAGAAAACAAAAGTCTATCTACCTATGTCTGTGAATGAATAGGTACCTACCTATTGTTGAATTTATTTCAAAAGAACTCTAGATAGATAAGACTTTTGAATAATTTGGTTGTAGATAGAGGACGCACACAGAACTCGTCTCTATATTACTCATATTTGAAATTCGTTAGTAAAATGCAAGTCGTTTTCCAACAATCAAATTGTGTTAGCAAGCTCGTTATCGGGACGCTAGAGTCGCGAACGGCCGAAAATTGTCGGAGTCATCGCACGAAGGTGGCCTAGATACAGCGATATTTCGACAGCGCCCGAGCGGCCCCACGCTTTTGTCGTTCTTTTTAATATAATAAAGCCCCGTCCAGACGATAAACTGCGCGAGAAGTATTCGTATTTAATATTCAAATTGTGGCATGGTAATATGGTTGATTGCAAAAACTGGAGACATGGTATATCGGATGCAAATATGCTGCATGCGCTGCATGTGGCAACTGACAAACGCATATTTAATCAGTAGCAATATAATTACCAACAGGACTCGTAAACAAATGTTCATACTCTTCATACAAACATCTGTCCTCCCCCTCCTCTGGGAATCGAACCGGAACCTTGTTTAGTAGGCAGGAGTACTGAACACCCAATAAGCCGCTTATCCTGTATGACAATTGAAATCATTCATCACAATGATGCTTTGGGCTAGATAATAGGTGTAAGGGTATGAATATTATTGTTATTAATGTTTGGACCTTGGAAAAGCATCCAAGCCATACCATTGTGACAGTATGGTGGCCCCGTGCAATGCCTATATAGATTACAGCTTGATGCATGCTATAAAACAAGAGGCATAATAATTACTGTAGAGCTGTATAATCAATAATTGAAAATTTAGAAGGACAAGCGCTCAAACATTTCGATATTACCGATGTATGATTGTGTGTTCTGGCTTCAACTCATTCAATTTTTTTCGGAATTTCGATAAAATTCTACGGGAAAATGGGGTCTATACTACCTATTTGGCAAAAACAAACACTGTTCTTTGTACAAACACAGTTATAAAAACTTCAAAAAACATATAATGCGATAATGTAAAAGGTATTTATGGTATTCTTTTCATACTTTTGTTAGCAATTCATTTTAGATCTTCGTCTGTAGAGAGCCTAAAGCAGACTAAAACTTTATTTTTAAAAATATGACTTATTTTTGGTTTCGCTCGCTGTAACTTCGTTTTTACGAATGTGGTAGGTAAGGTAAGCGTGTGTGCCATTCGAAGGCAGCTTAGACTTTGTTTTTTTCATCGACTACTAATTAGCATTGAGCTTGTCGGAAGTCTTTTGAACTTCAATGTCCAATTTTTTTGTGAAAGGGACTCGAATTCCTGAATTGGATAGGGAGGACGATGTCGGCCTTTTTTGTTAGACCGTGTTTTGTACCTACTTAGACTATCAAAGATTATCAGAATTCACTTCAGATCTTCTCGAAGCATTGCCAAGTAATAAGTTAAAAATTGTAGGAATTGAGTCTTTAAAAATAATTATAGTATTCTTTCACTCGCACCTAAAAGTTTCCGTTTTCTGAAATTCTATGCCTAATATGATTTTATAGTCAAATATATAAATGCTGATAATTGTGTGTGAAAAATGTTTTCTTTGGTGCATCAACTCGATTTACGTCATCATTGTGTATACTGTCACTCAAGAGAGGGTTTAGAGACACTCGTTTGCGTCCGAAAAAGGGGGATAGACCGGCAGATGTTCTGCCCACCATAAAAAAAGAAAAAATAGGTACATTTGTGTGCTACTACTTTACTTTTTGAATATTGATTCTTACTTTTATGGGATTGAGTCCGCAGTACACTGAGAGTAAGGTTTGTTTTTTTCCAAAATGACGACCGGCTGGTCAAGCGGTCAGTAGTAGTACCCCTTGCTATGCAGGCTACTCGGTCAAGAGGTCCCGGGCACGAATCCCGGTAGGGGCAAATGTTTGTATGTTGAGTACGAGCATTTGTTTACGAGTCAAGTATGTATATATGTTTATTTAGTATATTTTCAATACTTATAAATACATATTATTATTAATATTTCTCCATTATCTAGTATCCATAACACAAGCTCTAACTGATGCTTACTTTGGGCTAGATAATAGGTGTGAGTGTATGAATATTATTGTTATTATTAAAATGTCTATACTTAAAAATCTTATGAAAATTGCATACCAATGGCAGATAGTATCAAAAACTATTTCATACCCAACTGCATCAAAACCCACAAGGACCGCAATATCTGATGACTCCACTCGATTCAAGTTTGACATAATCTCACACCTAGTTGCCTAGATCGTGTAAGAAAACGTCAGAATAATTAAGTGCGGACGTGATTTTGTGACAAAAACAGATTATGACTGGCGTGCATGCGACACGTGCATTCTCAAAACCGCAAGGCCCAATGGAGCAGCAAAACTGCTCACGAAGATAATTTAACTATACGTACTAGAAGAACTCTTTTATAAGTATCTTATTATTTAATAATAATTAATAATAATAAGATATACGGTAAGGGAAGGTATCTTATTATTTAATAATAATAGTTCGACGTCCAGTCTCGTCGCGGGCCTTTTGAAGAAACCCGCGACGACGTGGACAGTGCTATTATGCAACACTGAACCCGCGTCCATCTCGTCAAGGACACCAAAATAAATTATAATTCTGTGCTCATTATAAACATAATTTCAAGTTAGTTATAGTTACTAACACTATAGACTCAGATCTGAAATAAGCGCTTTTTATTTTATTTTTTTAGTGTGCTTAATTTTTAGAGAAATTGGAATAGATTTCCAGTTTTTAGTCAAAATCAAGTTGCTTTGATGCAACAAGCTTAACGATGATGATTGAACTATTGTGAAAATTATGCATTTTCTACATGATAAAAGGATTTTACAAACTTTCACAGATCCGATTGATTTGAAATTTGGTGTACTGTCACTCCGGTGACATTCCCATGACATACTGACCTTGAGCTGATCCTATACCATCAAAAAGTCTGCGGGATGCTTTATTCTTCAGAAACTTACAGCAGATATAGCGTGCTTGGGCTCAGTAGTCTTAATGAGATAGTGTTAGATAGACGATTAATAACGCTAGGGGTTACTTAAAATAAAATTTTTATAGTTATATAAACTTGTAACTCTTGAGATTAAACACAACAACCCCTTTGAAGACTTTTGTAACACACAGTATGGATATAGCTGCGAGTGATGTTATTTGCTGTCGATCTGACGCGGAGGTACTGGATCTAATCTTATATTTTCACCCCGAAAAAACTAAAAATAGCTATTCAAGTTCTGTGGTTCATTGTTGGTGTCCATAGGTACGGCTGGCCATCAGTATTAGTTTGGTTTAAGATATGTTATTTTTTTAAACTTTAATGTATTCGGTGTCTTAAACGATTATCAGAAAGCAATGAATCACAATCCCAGACTCAATAGTCTCTTTCTCTCTCTCTCTTAAGGTTGGTGCCCTTGACTGGAATAAAAGATTTCAAGCCTATTTCTTGCATTAGTTGCTGTAGATGTAGGATGAGCTATTGTCGACACTCTATTATTACTGCTCGACCTTGAATGTAAAACAACCCGTGACCATAATAATGAATTCTTAGACAAGAACAAGGAAAATATTTTTGCAGTTAAATAGGCGTTATATAATTACTATGCGGTCCTAAATATGCATTTACCATTGTTATTATTACTATTGCAAGAGATAAGTATAGTCTTTCCGTTAGAATATATAGTCAATTATATAGGTAAGTATTTAATTTATCAAATTCGTCGTAATCAAAAATGTCCCCTTATTAGCAGTCTTTAATTTTTGTGACACCAATTATTCTCATTACTACTAACATATAAATGAAAAAATTTGGATGATTGTTTTGAGTAGCAACTCAAACACGCAACAACGACTCAATGGAACTTAATGGAATTTGACACAAAGATAACATACAAGTATATTCGTCGGGAGTACCATAAAGAATTTTTTTATCCCGAAAAAAATAATGGTTCCTGTGGGATAGAACTGATTTTACGCGGACGAAGTAGCGGGAGAAAACTAGTAGAACATAAAGTAATAATCAAGAATAAATAAACATTTTCGAATTGAGATGAAATTTATAAAACATGTATTATTTCGATGCGTAAGTACTTGGACTTTACGCTATAATGGACAACATAACCAGCCACCTCCACCAGTGCTCAACCCTATTAAACATTTAAAAGGGTTGAGCCCTGTAAGCCATAAAACTGTTGGGCTTATTTCCGATACAAATAATACTACAATAAAGTGTCATAAAATTATCAAATGAGTAAGATGTTTTTAACCGACTTTAAAAACGAGGAAGTTCTCAATTCGGCCGGTATGTTTTTTTTCTATGTATGTACACCGATTACGCCGAGACTACTGATCCGATTTATGTGATTCTTTTTTTGTTCTATGCGGAATAGTTGCAGTCACAACCCGGGCGGGACCAACACCTCAACGTGTCTGCCGAAGCTGGAGGAGCCCGAGATTACAAATTTTGATTGACATGGGTCAATCAAAATTGATTGACCCATCCCGAGATCGACCGCGGCGACAATTGCTTTGTCTTCGTAATCGAAATCCGAGCCCTCGAACCACTACGTGTCCGAGCCCCTCACCACTACTCAACCGAACTCCTCATAGTTTAAACCAGATTCAAAAACAATAGCACAATGGCTGATTTCTGGAATTGAGACACTTCACGTCCTTCGTTAATAGTTCTGTATCAATTTGTTGGGGTGGAGTACTTGAAACTATTTCACAACCCTTAGAATGCACCCTGCATTTAACTGCCTTTAAAAGTTTCCCGCCCTTTTTCCTATCTAACATGTCTTCTATTTTAATATGCCATGATCTTCATAACATGGATCCAGAAACTTCGTGGTCACTATTTCAAACCATACCTTCATGTGCGCAAGGTCATATGATTTAAACAACACACTGTGCTTCTGTTTAGTGCTCCTAATAATAATCGGAGCGATATAGGTACTTATCCCTCAATATTTCGAAATATTATACATTTACTTTAAAAATTTATAAAGTAGAAAAATTTCACGTCCTGAGCCGGGGATCGAACCCGCGACCTTTCACAATCCGGGCGACTGCTCTAACCATTTAAGCTACCCAGGACTTGGGATAACCCTGTGAAATTCTTCTAGTCTATCTGTATTTGGATGTTGAAACAGAACATTTCGACATTGTAGGGTAGACGTTGCTCCTGGGGGTGGACTAGTGAAATTGCTTCGGCAGAGCCTAGGCTACCCCCGCGAAGGGCAGTGGAGTTACCGGGGAGTTTTAGTGGGTCTTCCCAGTGTCATTTAGCGCTGGGCGACCCCCACACACGCCCGTCGCTTCGCCAGCGACGGGTAGGTCTGTAAACAGATTTCTCCCCGAAAAAAATAAAATAAAAAATTTTAAACAAAAATTAAAACCGACTTCAAAAAACTGAAAAGGATAAAATAATTAAATTTAAGTAGGTATTCATCCCCTAGAAACATATTTTGGAGTTGGTGCTAAGTGCTTCACTTTCTATTGTTTTTGGAAACCACTTAGCACCAACTCCAAAAATATGTTTCAATGTGTGTTTCCAAAAACATACCAGCCGAATTGAGAAACTCCTCGTTTTTGAAGTCGGTTAAAAAGGGTAGACGTTGCTTTTAACGCAAATACATCCCCGCCTCAGGACGTGATTTTTTTCTACTTTAGGTATTTTTATAACTAAATAATTTTTCTAACATTTTTAATATCAAAATGAAAATTAAAAATATTATACATTTATCTACATTTTGCATACATGGACATTGCCTATGCCTATGTCCATGTATGTAGGTATAGTTTGAAATAGTGACCACGAAGTTTCTATATTTATTGAGTACTTACCTAATGTAAATGCACTAAATATTTATGATTTAAATTTGTTCAGCTGTAAAAAATATTGTGTAAGCATTTCGAAAGTCAGTCCTACGAACAGACCGAGGAGCTACTTAGTACGCAAGTAATTAATAAAAACATTGTTAGTGTGAGCTAATTTTGCAAATCTCTAATTTTTATTTATTTGAGTAGATTATTTAATTTGTTGTAATCAGGTCTTCTAGAACAGCTTGTCAGCACTAGTTTAGGCAATTATGATTTTCATGATTGTACCGAAGTGCTTTTTATATTGAATTGCATTCAATTTTTTTATTTCTCAGTGTTGAAGTATTGATTTATTTTATTTCTTTGCATTTTATTTCCAACTTCATCTCGCACAAAATATTATAGAAGAAGTCTAACGGTATTATTACATAACAGTCTTTCAACTTTCACGCAATCATTTTGCCATTGATTGCTGCTACCTATAGTGAAAGTTAAAATTCTTATTGGTTAAGCCTACTTTATGCTGTATAGAAATAATACTGAAATATTTGTTTGAATTAGATTCCAGCACACTATCGGTTGTTAATATTAAAAAAATCAAACGATTTGTTCCTGATTAGTCATATTCCAAATTGGTCATCTTCGAAACTTGTCATACCATGTACATTTGCCTGCACAAATTTATTATAGAAATCGTCTGTGGTAAATGTTATGATAAGAACCTCTTTAGATAATTATTAGATAGTATTACTTGTCTATAATGATGTTATTGTCATATACTTTATTATTTATATCGAGTCATACAATATCATTTTAATAAAATAAATTTTTTATCACAAGTGAAAGAAGAAAAAAGTTACTATTGAATTCCGGATACAAATACAGTTTTCACAAAAAAAAAATGGTTTTGTTAACTGGAGATGTTACAAAAAGAGAAGAGTGTTCTACTCCCATTATTTTAAATGATAATAATGTCGACATAATGCAGCCTAACCATGTATGCAATCCGGAGTTAATGAAGTTAGAGGTGAAAGCATTTGTCATGCTTTCATAATATAAAAATTGTCGTCACCAGTGATTTGGGACCTATACCAAAAATATTTGAAAAATTTAAGTGAAGTTGTGTCAAGTCATACAAAATTGTTGCCATTATTTGCCAATTCTTTTGGACTCCGCCTTTTAAGTAAATAATTGTTTAATAGCCGAAGTATAAAGTAGAACTAAAAAGTACAATCTGTCCTAAAGTCCTAAGTAATACTTATTATTTCTGTAAGCATGTGTTCGCAATTTAATTTGACTGTACAATGACGAGTTTGGAAGATGACGAATCTGGAATATGACCAATTAGGAATATGACTAGTTAGGAAAGTGTTGAGTTTGGAAGATGACCAATTTGGAATATGACGAATCAGGAACAAATGAATAATCCTCTTTAGTGACGTTTTATTTTTCATAAGTTGTCAATATAAAGTTTCTTCGTAATATTTACATGGTGGGAAATGCGACATTACACACTTAGTGTTGTTACAAGCTTCTACAAGTGATTTACCATCAGCAGATAGTACAGTCAGCAGCAAAATTATATACACATTCTGTCTCTTATATAAGCAATAGGGATCAAAATTGTTTGCATCTTTTTGATGATGACTGTAATCTTTGTTTGCCGTATTAATTTCATTAAACTAAATGATAGATGTCAGTATTCTTAGAAAAAGTAATAAATAATTATATTTAGTGTTGTTTTATTTACTTATTAACTTTATCTCTCTAATTGTTCCCAATTGAAAGGGCAATGGATTGAAGTGCCGGCCGGCGATATCTTCTCAGCTGTGAAGACAGAATAAGGTTTTCTATTATAATACTTACGAATATAATAGTAGGTACTAAAGTTAGATTAATTAGCCAATCAGGCCAGTTTTAATTACAGCTTTACAGCCTTGAAGCTCACTTGCTGATGCAATATGTCTGTTAGGTCAGTAATTATATTTACTGATGCACATGCTGAAATACTAAACTTAGTACTAACTTACAATCGTAAGTAATATAAAGAAAATTTTAGAGATTTTTTTTAACTTGTAGTCAGTTTTTTTTAAAGATAGTTTTAGAAAACACTACAAATGCAATTTTGAGACGTAAAAGATAATAAAAATTTTGCGAAATTAGAGCTAATTCAATTTTTACTTATATAATTAATACTTAACAATTTTTTTTTCAGAATATACTAATAATATACTAATATTTCACGTCTCGATTGAACCCGCGACCTTCCGCAATCCGGACGACAGCTCTAATAACCATCTGAGCTACCCAGGACTTGGGATATCCCTGTGAAATTCTTCTAGTCTATCTGTATTGGCGTTATGAGCTAACCTTCACCCTACATTGTCGAAATGTTCTATTTCAACATTGTTGTTTTTTAGAATATTTCATTTTATATATGCTTATTTTATAGTTATACAATATACAAAGCGAACTAATTTTGCTTTAATCTAATATTTTACTCGATGGGAGACGTGAAAAGTTGTATGTTTTACACGATACTTTGCAAGATTGTTTATTGCTTTTGCTTATGTGTCTTCAAATCACAGTACTCAGTGGTCTATTTTAGAATCACCCGCTACGCTCGTAGTTCAATTCTAGACTACTTCGCTAGTTTGTGATTCAAAGATAGCACTCGCAACAAAAAATGAAAAAATAAGTTCGCTCACGTGTAGAACAAATAATTATTATCTCTCTTGTTAAATCTTAAGATTTTCTACATATAACAGTGAGAAAAACGTATTAGGTGAATTTAAATTGAATACGAATATTCATAGTCTTTCTATTATTTTATTATAGATTCCATATTAGAGACGAAAAATTCGATCGATTAGTCTTCTTATTAAGTACTTAGGAGGATAAGACTCATCGTTCAAGGATAAATCATAAGGATGAATTTTTCTTCAATAATGTGCTTTTTTTATTCACCATTAGTATTTTATTTTATCTCGTTTTATTCTCAGTCAACTAAAATTTCTTATACACAATACTTAAAGTACTTTGTCATTAATTGATTACAAAATCCCAATTAGATTTGAAAAAAAAGTACATTTTGATATTTTGTTCTGATAGTAACGTTTGCAGATTTGAAAAGGTTTCAATACAAGCAAAAATAAAGTTTTCCTAAAACAAAACAAAAATTACATGAACGAAAAGCCGTCGACCCAAATAAAATTTTATTTCGATAACCCAAAAACCAAACGAAAAAGTGGATTCATTGAGGATAGAAAGTAGGTACAGTGAATTTTAAACAAAAGTTATTCCACTCTTTATTTGATTCCGTTTTTAACTGAAAATATAGACTTCCAGGTAAATATTACAGTGAATAACATTGTGTAAGCAGGACCGGATAAGATACAATTATATTTTGTCGACTGAATTTCCTGTAAGTCGTATTATCCCCTTCGTCTGCGTCAGTATAGATTCGTTTGAATTCCAATGACCTAATCACAATAGTAATTGAAAAAAATACTTACGCTAAAATTTATATTTCGATGCAATGCAAATAAAATGGAAAAGTTATGTTATGATTTATTTGTACATACGAGTACATGTCGTAAGACTGTAAGATGGGCTTATTTCCCCAGGATTTAGATATTTCAAATAGGTACAAATATATTTTGGAATATCTAAATAATTAGGAAAAGATGTGCTATTTAAGCAAAATACTATTATTACTATTAATATGGAACAAATAATACTACTTTACTCAAATTTTTTTTTGAATACTTATCTAATGTGTTATAATAGGTGGGCAGCATATTATCAATCGACACCTTTTATGCTATCGTTACTTTTGTGATAGTGTGTGTAACTTATTAGGTACCAACAGCATACAATGTATGGCGCGGCGATTTTCTAATGAATAAATCGTTTCGATTCTCCGAAACTAATCACTTCTGCCGCCCAATTACCGACTCAATGAATCTATTACTGTTTCATCGAGGGAAACAAATAAATATTGGTACTAATTCCTCAATAATATACTTATAGTAAATATCAAATGAATTCCATTTCAATGTGGATGGTTCCTAATTATAGAGCTGATAGTAAATCAAACAGATATAGTAAATCAAAAATTCTTTTAGTAAATTTCTATGAGATCATAATGATTTAAATATTTTCAAGTAGTAAAAAATTAAATTTTAACTACTTTACGTGTGCCTAAATGCTTATATATACAGGGTGGTGCTGTCAATGCGTCAATAAATTAAAACATGGGCTATATTAATTCATAGAAATGGTTTGCCACTTTCAAAAACTTCTTATTCATTTGATAATTTCTGGACCTTTTTAAGAAATAATGCATCCAATGATATATTATTCCATACAAATGTCATGAAATTTGGATGTTGCCTAAGTTTGCATATGGCGCTATTTTTCACAATCTCGTAAAATATACGCTACTGTTACCCATAAAAACAATTGAGACACAAAATATATGAAATATTGTTGAAGTTGTACTGTTTAGAAAATTAAAAAAATGTTAACATTTATTTTTAAAAAAATTATCAAATATGTTAATCGAATTAGATTGCTGACATCAATTAAAACAACTATTATTATGGCAACTATTAATAAAAACATAAGTAATACATTGTTATTGTTAATTTTGTCAGTATGGCCATACATTTTCTTGTAATATGGGAACACGTGACGTCACCTGTTCCGTAGATTTTCTATGGAGCGTTTTTGGACGTTGCGCCGCAACACATCAAACATACTACTATATCTGTGAAACCATTGATGTTAGACATACTAAATCTTTTGCAATATTTCTTTATGAGTTATAAACTTCTTATTTATGAAATATAAAAAAAGTTGTCAACTACCCTATTATCAAATGAATACGATATTTTTGCAAGGGGCAAACCATTTCTATGAACTAATATAGCCCATGTTTAAATATATTGTTGCATTGACAGCACCACCCTGTATATGTACAAAGATAATAATGATCCTGTCCATGCACACATACAATTTGGTTGCTACTTCCTAGAATATGATGTCACTATTGAATATTTTTCGTACTTAGTCCAAAACTGCGGACAACGTTTCAAGATAGGTACCTACGCCTGCGTCTATAACGTGTAAACATTTTTGATATTTGACTCCTTAAATAGGCGCCGGAAAAATTTAACTCGTGTTGCAGGAATTTCATATACGATTGTAAGACAACCTCGCGGTGCCATTTCGTTAGCATGTCTCTTTAGTAGCATTTCGCAGGCTTACACAGATCAAAATTAAATAGTTTCGTGCAGATGTCTCGTTTCGCTATAAACTTGGAATGCACCAACGTTTATCTACTTTTGGTACAACGTGGTATATTGAAGTTTGCTCCAGACATAATAAGATAGGGAATTTCTCACAGTATTTGGTTCATTTTGGTATTTGGTTCACAGTAACTATCTTTTAGAGTAAGATTTGTTTCTACTTTTTAGCGTGATGCTGAGACAGAGATATAAAAAGTAGGAACGAATCTTACTTTAAAAGCTAAAACTTTTAAAACATTAAAAATTATTTTGACGACCGGCTGGTCAAATGGCCTGTACCCCTTACTATACTGGCTGCTCAGTCTGAGGTCCCGGGTTCAAATCCCGGTAGAGAAAAATGCTTGTATGATGAGTCAGTAAGTATATTTCTAGTATTTATATACAATATTGTTAATAATATTTTTCCGGTGTCTGGTATCCATAACACAAGCTTTTAATGATGCTAACTTAGGGCTAGATAATAGGTGTGAGTGTAAAAAAAGTACACACAAAATGTTGTATTAATAGTTTAGAACTATTGAATGAATACTATAATAAGTGTGTAAAAATTATTCAAGATGTTATTCTTTTATTTAACGAAATCTAAAATTATGTACCTACTTTACGTTTTAGGTGATCTATATTCGTCTTTCTATTTTTGCGAACTGTGAAGGAAAGCATTATCAGAAAGACTGATATAAATTCATACAGGGTTATCCGAAGTCATCGGTAGCTCTGTAATCTGAGCGGATTGTATCACCCCGATGGTGAAAGGTCGCAATACGAGGTGAATTTTTCTTGCCTAGATATTTTTTATCGGTCGTCGGTCATCGCTCCAATAGTATCCTATACGTCATTTCCAGGGTCCCAAACTATCTCCATATTTCAACGAAAAAGTAACAGACAGACATATAATTATTATGTATGAACGAGTTTCCATTACAATTATTATTTTTAATGAACAGAAGACCAACGGTCATCATTAGTGGAGCTCATTAAGGTCCAGGAAATGTGAGATCAAGGAAAATAGGTCCTATAGCGAGTGTGGGGTAGGCCCGAGTTTTGAGTACGCTAGATTTTACTTTAAGGTCGATAACTCAAGGTTGAATTCTCTGTGAAACAATGATGATTTAGTCATTCAAATGAGCTTCATAGGGCTTTGAGTGAAGTTTTAATGAGTTAGCCGCTATTTGGCGAGTTCAGCTAAGTGGAGTCACTTATTATCGCATGCTTTGATTTGTAAACGCATTTTGGCTAAGTTATAAGTAGTAGAAAACCATCAAAGAAGAAATTGAATTGTAAACGCATTACATAAAAGCATCGATGAGTTTTACAAATCGTCTTGTACTGAAGAGTTTTGTGTGGTTGTAAGTTCAAGGTTATGTTTTACACATACTTAATTCAAACCACACAAACGGTATTCTGACCAATCACACAAATACTCGTACTAGACGATGTGCCTAGGCGTCCAGCACCAGCAATTAGCTGGCTAATTTAACTAGATGGCTTGGCCAAAGTAAATGTATATTTATAGTTAAGTAATAGTCCGGTACCGCTAGGTTTTGAGGTTCCAAAAATATTAAAGTTTATGATTTTTTGCATACAGTTAGTATACCATTTGACCAACCCAAATCATGATTTTGTGTCATTTTTGATGGTTGCTAAGGTCACAATTTAGGTATTTGTCTTTTTATGCATTATTTCGTTGAAAAGAAAATTAGAGTTGAAAATTTAACGTCCATGATGATAACAAAGTCATTACTGATATACATAAGCTTTTTGTGCCATCTCACTCCATGGGAATACTGGATTTACCCAAATACCATACCTATCGCTGTAATAGCTATAGAAAAATATTAAAGTTGGTGAAATAAGTGTTACCGGTTCTCTAACTCTAGTATCTATTGTTTAAATCATTTTGTGTCATATTCATCCATGGTATTCGGAACTATAATTTTTTTCCTATTTAACCCCCTGTAATAGCCATAAAAGAAAATTCAAGTTATTAGAGTTTATGTCTTTATTAATGTTATGGTAAAAGGAAGCTATATGCTTAATTTGTGTCATTTTAATCCATGGGATTTTGATTTATATTATTTTCAACGTTTTTGTGCGAAGAACACTAGCGCGGCCACAGCGCGGCAAAGGAGCGTAGCCGCGTAGGCATTCACGGGCTCCGGCGACCCGCTGCCGGCCGGGAGCGAGGCGCTATAATTTGTTTGATGTTGTACGAGTGGTGACTTGTGATAATTGCATAGAAAATGGAAACTAATACAACATGTCTTATTTGTGGGCTAATGTTGGGTGGTAAAGCTGTAAAATTAAAAGAAAGGATTTTATTAACGCATTAATTGCCTCCCGTAAATATACACACATTACCATTACCCCAATGCCGTTATAAATTGGAAGCGCGCCGCCCATCGGCGTCGGCGACATCTCGATAAAGTACACAGCCGCCCATGGGTTACCTCGGTATTTCGACATTCACTATTTTTTCTATGTTTTACGAGCAGAGTGATTTGTTCGATTGAAGAGCGCATTCATATTGTGAGTTAATTATTACAAAAAATACATTTTCTTTGGTGTATTACCGTTATAGCGATGGAGTGTGAAAGTGACTTCCGAATTAATTTATAGTAGTGCAAAATTGTGTCATTGTATTAAATAAATATTTTCCAAATAACATTTATGGTAAAATTTCCCCGTAAATACAAATTATTTATGTTAATTTTTCCAAAAAACCAAAATCATAATGTATTCATTTTAATTTAATTAAATTATACAGTGATTTGAGTATCTCGGTAGCGATAGCGTAGTGATTTGAACGCCATAGTTTCGATTACAAAAACAAAGCAACTTTCGCCATGCCCGAAATTTTTTTTTGTACAACTTGATGACAAACAAGCTGACGGCCCACCTGATGGTAAGCGGTTACCGCCGCCTATAGACACCTGCAATAACAAGGAAAAATCACTTGATATTGCAGGTGCGTTGTCATCCTGAGGCCTAAGCTGAAATGCCGTCCATGCCCAGTAATTACACTGGCTACTTTTCCCTTCAATCCGAAACACAGCGAACTGTTTCACGGCTGAAATAAGAAAGGCGGTGGTACCTACCCAGACGACCCTACATACGGGTCTACCATCGAGATGGGTCAATCATAATTTATAATCTCGAGCTTCTCCGTGCTTTGGAAGGCACGCTAAGCCGTTGGTCTCAGTCGTTACCACAACTGCTATAACTCACCGAACTGCTTTTTATATACAAAGCTCAGTAAATGAGTCATCACCATCTGATGTGAAGCGGTAAGAAAAGTCCATGTGCGGAGACAGCTAGAGCAGTTTGAAAACACACTGTTCTAGCCGCCCCCACCTTGCCGGTTTTTTTAACACCTCTTTTGAAGAAACCCATGTTATAGGAAGGAGGGAACACATGTGCTGGCGAAAAATTCCAAGTTTTGGAAGTCCGACAAAGAAACGAGTAACTATACTTCTTTGTGCGTGATGTTTAGGTGGAGACAGTAAATTGATGACTTCGAATACCGGCACGCGTGCTCCTGAGTAGGAAAGGGGAAGGTGGGATAAGGTCGAAAAGCTCCTCAGAACACTCTCCATGATAAAGCCGCTAAAAGGCGCTTAGTGATGCAATGTCACGACGGAGTTGTAGAGGTTCTAGGCTGTTCGTAACCTCTACGTCGTCAATAATACGGACGGCACGACGCTGCAATCTGTCCAGCGCATCGAGGAGGTACTTGGCGGAGCTTTCCCACAGATGCGAGCAATATTCAACGCAAGACCGGACCAGAGATTTGTACAGCGGGCATAATTGGTCAGGCGTGACAAATCTACGCACCTTGTTCAGGACACCTAGCTTCCGTGAGGCTGTTTTGACCACGGTTTCGATATAATTCCTCTGATTTAGATCGCAGCATATCTCCATACCGAGCAAGTTGATGTAGCCCTGTGCCGAAAGAGTAGAGCCCTGAAGAGAGGGAAGGGGAAGGAACGGCGACATTTTCGCTGTAAACGCGCACACCTGTGTTTTCTTAGCATTGTTAAATCCCCATTCAGATATGATGTTTAACACCCTGTTGAGCTCAATAGTAAGATTGATTCTCTCCCTCTCGGTTTCAATGCGCCCAGCCCCTGGGTGACCGTTATATCCACCATGCACTGTACTGTCATCCGCATTGCAATGATTGTTTCCTAATGTACGCATATGATTGATATGAAGAAGAAAGAGAGTGGGGGATAGAACAGAGCCTTCTGGTACACCAGCGTTCACTGACATGAACCACGAAGCGCATCCATCAACGAGGATACGGATTCTCCGCTCATGCACGAAGCTGGCGATCCAATTGCAGAGCTGAGTGGGCCGACCGTATGCCGGGAGCTTGGAGAGAAGAGCACTGAGCCAGACCCGATCAAAAAGCTTTGGCAATGTCAAGGCTAACAGCCACTGACTCACCACGATTGTCAATAGCTTCACCCCAGACATGCATTAAATACGCTCGAAGATCACCCGTTGACCGTGTCGACCGAAACCCACACTGACGATCATTAATTAATGAGTGATCTTCTAGGTATCGGACCAGCTGGTAATTTAAGATCCGTTCCATAACCTTGCAAAGAACAGAGGTGACAGCTATTGGGCGGTAGTTAGCTGGGTCTGATCGGTCTCCCTTTTTGGGGACCGGTTGCACATTAGCGTCGCTCCAACGCCACACACCCAGAAGAGAGAGGAAGGGGGTATAGTCGCGTTACGACGGAAGACAACTCCACTGCGCAGTTTTTCAGTACTATCGCTGGGATGCCATCAGGTCCACGAGCTTTTCGGACGTCGATTGACTGAAGCTCCGCACGTACATCACATTGCCTGATACGGATTTCAGGCATTGTGTGGCCACAATGGGTGAGTGTTGGTGGCTGAGAATTGCAGTCATCGATTCGGGAATGAGCAGCAAAGAGTTTTACCTGGAGATCGGCTATCTCTTGCGGCTTATGAGCAAGTGTTCCGAAGAAGGGTGACAGCACGGCTTTGGCCAGACGCCAGTAGCCTACGGCTTCCCGTAGGGTGCGTTAGTAATTCTTGGCCAACTCGTGCAACGCGCTGAGCATTCGCTCTGATGAGGGCCCTTTTGCAGGACTTGGTGGCATTGTTATAGGCTGCTTTTGAGTGAGTCAATATTTGGATCCCCATTGACTCGACCTCTGATCCAAGTGCCGACTGTTTGTTCTCAACAGCTAAGGCACACTCACGATTGAACTAGTGGTTACGCCTGCCCTTACTGACGAGATCGGAGTGAGGGATATAGTACTCCATCCTTAACATTATCTCACCAGCTCACTCAGCAGTAGCGCTAGCATTCGGCTCCGACTTACTGAAACAGCGCTGCCTCCAAGGAACAGATGCAAAGTAATCCCGCATACCGCCCCAATCTGCCGACGCATAGTGCCAGATGCGGCGTTTGGCCACCACAGATACCGGTGGCGACGCCCTTGGCACCCCAGCAGAAATCAGGCAGTGACCCGATGATCCCAAGGGAGCTCGAACCTCTAACCGATGGGGCAGTTCTACCAGCATGGTCAGTTTTGGGGAAACATAACCATATCTTGTTTACCAGTTTTACCAGTTTTGGGGAAACATAAGCATTGAAGTCTCCTAAAAACACCAAATCCGCGGTTGGAAACTGCTCCTGCGCAACATCTGCCACCCGACTAAGGTGTTCAAAAAGTCGAGTTGTCTCCATGTCACCTCTGTGGGATCTGTAGAGGCAAACGTAGACACGGCAATGAATGCCCAGGTCCACGTGCACCCCGAGGATGGAAAAGAAAAGGGTCTCCGTCAAAAAAAGCAGCGCTGGCCGAGCCGTCTCAAGATGTTGGTAGACGACATTGAGGTTAGCATGAAGCCCACGGAGGTTAGTGAGCCCTACCTCAAACAGCGTGGCTGTAGTGGAGATGTGCACCGCTGTACGACCATACACATTACTTGTCGCTGCCATGGATGGATATAGGCAGTCAAATCGTGAGGCCTGTTTCGCCAGGTAACAGCCGACAGCAGAGAAGCGCTGACCCGCCGGATGGAAGGGCCCCCGAACCCTCCCGGGTATGGCCGCTGAACCCCACCATCCGGTCACCAACCGGCACGACGGACCACCCCGAGATTATGCGAGGCATGATGGGGCAGCCTCATGATCTGGTTAGGATAGTGCCCCTGTACTGTGCCACGGGCGGCCAGCGGAACAGCCGTTACTTCAGGTCTCCCTGGCCGGCGGGTCAACGCAGTCGGCGACCGGCTGGCCAAGTGGTCTGTACCCCAGGCTACTTGATCAAGAGGTCCCGGGTTCGAATCCCGGTAGGAGCAAATGTTTGTATGATGGGTACGAGCATTTGTTTACGAGTCATGGATGTTTATATGTTTATTTAGTATATTTCTAATATTTATATGTCATATTATTATCATTATTTATCCGTTATCTAGTATCCATAACACAAGCTCTTAATGCTTAACTTTGGGCTAGATAATAGGTGTGAGTGTATAAATATTATTATTATTATGTTTACTTCTATTTATAATATCTCTCATTTCTGAGGTATTTTCTAATTCCACGCGGGTTGATACTAAGCGTGAGTAGAATAATGCTGTGTGTCACAGTGGTGTAATTGTGTGTGTGTGTGTACGTGTGTGTGTGTGTGTACGTGTGTGTGTGTGGTGTGTTTTGTAGCAAGTTAATTTAGACGGAAGCCATCATTGACCGCATCCATCGCGGCATCGTCTCCCCAAGCTCTGGTTGTATGCCCACTGATCCCGGAACGCGGCCACATGTGGTCACTTGGCGGGTTTTGTGCCTTGCGTACGGTGGTCAGTAACCAGGGTTTTCACACCCTACCACGAGTGGAGCAGTTGATAGCTCAGCGATCCCTTAGTCGCCTCTTACGACACCCACGGGAAGAAATGGGCCACCGCACGGTACAATTTTTTTAATAAGATTTTAGAGATATAATTGTTTTGTTACTACTATGTCTAATAATAAGTCTACTACCTATCTCTAAAATTGTTCAATCAGCTTCAGGGAGAAATGGGATGTCCATATTTCTGAGCACTAATCTTTGCCTCCCGCAAAAAAAAAGAAATTTCTCTCGCAACAATTTTTTGTTTATATCAATGACGGCACCCGCACTTGTTTTATTTATCAAATAAAGTATGCTCTTAAGTTTTTCATTATGTAGGGCTTTCTAACGGATATGAAACTATTTCGGATTAACCGCTCTAACCATTATTAATGTTCAAATGTTTATACGTAAAAAATATATCTACTTTTACTACGACATTGTTATGTTCTGTCCACTATATACTGTCACAAAGATTGATAAATTTATACTTATATGTACACACGACAGCACATGAAGTGTAACAGTTGGAATACGAAAGCCACCTCTATTACGAACGCAGTAAGGGCAAGCTCAAGGTCATACTGTTACGCTTGATGTGCTGTCAACTATACAAAACAACAGCAGGTCAGGTAACCGTAATATGAGAAAAAAAATCCAACCAGTTTTCAACCTAAACGCAATCCGATTAAAGTACAAAAACGTTTAGCTTAATTCGGGCGTTTGTGTTAACGTGACCTTCGGTTGACTGTTCCTACTTGCTACTCTTTGCAAACGTGTGTAAATGCTCCGTGCGGTACACAACGCGCGAGCGAACTAATATTTATATAGGAAATGAAATTATGTTTTTTAAGTATATCATGAATTAAAGTGACACAAATTTTTATAGTAGATATTTGATGCTTTGATGATATTAAATGTGCAAACTCTAATAACTTTAATATTTTTTTACAGCCGTTATGGCTTGGAAAAGTTTAATCATTAAATATCTTAATAACCCATGGCTTAGTTTGGCACAAAATCATGTCAGGGTCATATTTAGGTGCCCTGAGTTAGGTTGTATTTGTTTTATAAACTATAATATTTTTTTGAAACTTTTAACATATATTGGGCCCCCTGTCAATTTGCACTGGACGAAAACGACACACACTTAGTTTGCACACAGCCTAGGCTATTTTACACACAATATTAGTATCATTTGGCACATTAAATTATTTTTGGCAGTTTTATTTATATTTTAACATTTAAGTCACAAAATATTGAATTACTGAAAATGCAACAGCAATATTTGACACAAAAATTAAATATAAGCTTTTTAGGTGGAACTGTATCCCCTTGCAAAAATTCAGAAACTTTAGAATTTTTGTAACTTAGCACCTCAAAATCGCCTAGCCGTACCGGACTATAAGTATATGTATAGATATTTCAAAACTATATTGCTTCCTATGATGTTGCTTACATTATACAATCGGTCTTTTCATATTCGACTGATAACATCAATTGTTATTGATCAGCTTAAATGGCTGATCAATATTTTGTGAATTTTATTTTGACATTACAATAAACTTAATTTTTTAGATTCTTAGTACAACAAGATTCGTACACCGATGTTATTATTAGAATATGAAAAGACCTGATTGTATACTAAAATGTGACCAACATCATTTGTACCATATTCTAGCAAATAAATAATTTACTTACTTAATTACTTACTAACATTTGAAAGATACTTAGATTATACTATACGTTTTATTATTTATATTAATAAGGAATGGGTACTTATTCCATTCCATAAAGATCACTACTAAAAACAACCTCTGCCAGCGTGGGTGATTGTTTGCATAACTGTGGTTAAATATTAGGGGTTTTTGTCAGAATGACGTAGTTTTAGTAGGTATTACTCGATGTGACTTCATTCAATGATCCTCTTACACGCAGAGGCAATAATGATATATCATTTATTTTATACAAACTTCCATGCTATTTAGCGATGCATCCAATTACATCGCTTTTCTGACTTTAATAAGTTTAGGGTCTTTGACTATTCATCAAATTACTGGTCCCATTGGAGTATTTTACTTATTTTGTAAGAAAAATATTCGTACGGTATTGGGACGAAATTTTTAAGATGGGATTAAAACGTTTTGGAAGAGTTATATTTGTAAAAATAGTATTGCTGTTTTATAAAAAGAATAAAAGAAAGCATAGCTGTGCGGTTGACAATCAGAAAGTTGTAGGTGACAGAATAAGATAACAATTTTGAGTATTGTTCTTCTAGTATTGATTGAAGTTATTAGTACAAAAAATCACTTGTATTCTTTTTTAACCGCCGATGCAAAAAGAGGGGTGCTAAAGGTTTGACGTGTCTGTCTATGGCATCGTAGCTCCTAAACGGACGGACCGATTTTGATTCAGTTTTCTTTGTTTGGATAAGATCGAGATGATTCTTAGCTATAATTTATGATAATCTATCCAGGCCTTTAATGACTATTAGCTCAATTCTTACCTGACAATAGGGTCTTACTAACATTCGCAGATCCATTGATTTGAAATTTGGCTTACTATTACTTCGGTGGTATTTCCAAGACACGCTAACCTTGAGCTTCTTCAAAAACTTATAGCAGATAAAGCGTGTTTGCGCTCATAAGAATAGTCTCAATTGGAGATTATTCTTATGAGCGACCTAACAGGAGACCAAATTTCCAAGGGTATTTAATAGAAGAAAATGTTAAATAACTCATCCGGGGTGTATAGTATTAATGGCGCTTTCACACTAGTTCGTCGGACAATATTGGTAGATAAAAATCATTGGGCATACCTAGTAGCGTAGTGAAGTAACTATCATTCGGCATGATGTTACCTAGTTCATTAAAATCATAGGCAGAATATTATTTTACTAAAATATAACAATGCTTATCTTTAAAAAGCAAAAATTTTTAGTCATTTACTACTTACTTATTAACGCTCTAAGATAAGTTCCGACGCTTGATAATAACGAATGAAGCATAATTGGCTAGTATCAATATCTGTCAAGATAGCACGCGATACCAAATATAAGCATGCCTTTCGAAATATACCAAAATATCACAAAATTTCCTAATTATAATTTTACGGGAGCAGGCGGCGATGGCGTGAGCTTGGCCGGCCTCCAGCATTATATATAACTCGGTATCTCATCGGCTTCTATGAAAGACTGAAGGTTCGTAGCACCGCGCACGCATTCACCAATGAGAAACAATCATAGTAGTAATATGTTATTTACTCCCATCTTTTTAATTCGGGTAGTTTTAAAAGTTTCATGTAGATGTAAGGCAATACCAACTATAAATTATTATGTTTATTCTAATTAAAAGGATCATAATAATTCAATTTACATACAATTCGTCGTAATCACCAACACCACCAAAAGACCGGTACCGCCGCCTTTCTTATTTCAGCCGTGAAACAGTTCGCTGTGTTTCGGATTGTAGGGAAAGGTAGTCAGTGTAATTACTGGGCATGGACGGCATACCATCTGAGGCCTCAGGATGACAACGTACCTGCAATAAATATCAAGTGATTTTTCCTTGTTATTGCAGGTGTCTATAGGCGCCGGTAACCGCTTACCATCCGGTGGGCCGTCAGCTTGTTTGTCATCTAGTTGTATAAAAAAAACCGTAGGACAGCGACGGATGTGAAACTTACCAATTTTTTAAAAGTTTCTACTACCGATCCAACTACCAACCCGCATTGGGCCAGCGTGGTAGTGCCATGGCCCAAACTCCTCATGTGTTTCTTCCATGTAGGAAGGCCTGTGCCTAGCAGTGGGACGTATATGTATAGGCTGGTGATGATGTCTACTACCGCTACCACCGCCACCGCTACCGCTTACAATCAGGTGGGCTGTCAGCTTGTCATCTATTTGTATAAAAGAAAAAAAAATCTAACCAAGGGTCCTTTATCTGCGGGAGAAAAAAAATATTTCTTTGTTCTGAAAACGGCGAGATATTCAGTAAAACAATTACTTACGGGGTATTTATTTCCGTCAGTGTACTACGGTGACCTCCTCCCCCGCGACCCCTGCTCTTTAGTTGTTTAGTACAGTCGACCACAGAAGTAGCTGATCACTGTAGTACCATGTCACACCGATCTTGTGCCGTACTTTATAGTTGTTATCGTACTATATTGACGCTAGAGTCATTGTGACATGGTAATAAAGTGTTCAGCTACTTATGTGGTCGAGCGTACCATTCTTTTCCATTGGAGATGCACACCATACTATATACTTACTTCATAAAATATTTTTACTATCGACTATTAAGATTGTCTAATTATCCAATAAAAGACAATTAATAAATATAAACTAAGTAAAAGAATATATAAAACCACTAGAAAATACATAAATAACAAAACAAACATGGGTTCTAAAGATTAATTACAAAAATTGGTAATAGATGGCGGTGCACGAAGTTGCATCGCGCTAATGTTTTCTTCCGCGGATTTGTATAGGTTTTGCTTTGTAATTAATTAAATGGTCTTTCGTCTGAATGAAGTGGTGTTTTATTCAAAGATAGATGCGTGTTTTACGAAATTAAATTTCCCCGGGGGATAATGTAAGCCGTCACTGTTTTACGGATAATTAGTAAATATTATCTCATACGTAAGTATTCCATATAAAAAATAGGGATTTTTTTAACTTATCATTGGTTATGCGAGTGGTCACTAACTGCCTCCACAGTTTCACCGAGCGATTCACCAGCTGAACCAGCTACCAGTTGTACTAAATAGAGTGCTATGAGGATGTATTTAACGTTATCCCACTTTCTCGTTTCCTACTGAGGAGCCTACTTACATGCCGATTGTAGTTTGATAGTATAGTATGATGAATCGAACTTAAATCGTATTTTCAAATCATAGAATTATGATATAGCTTTTCATTAAACGACGTGGAGCATTCTAAGAGAAAAAAATACGAGTTTTTATTTTTATTTATTGTTTATGTACAGACGACGGCACATCAAGTGTAACAGTTTCACTACGAATGCCGCCTCTTTTACGAACGGAATAAGGCCGCTCTCAAGGTCAAGGTTATGCTTGTTGTTCTGGCGACTGTCCACATATTTTTTTAATATTATTAAATAATAAATTTTATAATAACTAACGTATGAGCGTTTGATTAGTTGTTTAAAAAAATATTTTTTAATTATAATATTATCAGGAGGAACCTGTAACAAAAAGAAAGGTTATATCAGACATTGCGAAGTTGTTCGACCCTATGGGATGGATTGCTCCAACCATCATAAAAGCGAAAATATTCATTCAAAGGTTATGGCTAGCAGGGATTAGTTGGGATGAACAGCTACCATCCAAGCTTTTAACCGATTGGATTACTTACCGAGGTGAACTTACAGCACTTACTAGATTTCGCCTCCCGCGCTGGGTTGGAGTCAACAAGAGTGATATCACATTGGAGATACACGGCTTCAGCGACGCTTCTACCGATGCATATGCCGCTGTAGTCTACGCGCGCGTGATAGATGAATCTGGTATTGTCAAGGTCACACTCATTACCAGCAAAACGAAAGTAGCTCCAATAAAACAAATTTCTGTTCCACGCCTTGAGCTATGCGGCGCTCTTCTGTTGGCGAAGTTGGTGAAGGAAGTCTCTCAAGTCATGAAGGTACCGAAAACAAACGTGCATGCATGGACAGACTCCACAATCGTGCTAGCTTGGTTGAGCAGTCATCCAAGCCGGTGGAAGACGTTCATCGCAAATCGAGTTTCGGAAATCTTGAACATTCTGGACAGAGAACAGTGGTCACACGTGTCGTCTGCTGATAACCCGGCGGATTGTGCATCTCGTGGAGTCAACCCATCGGAATGTGAAGAAGTTCTTCTCTGGAAAACCGGACCTGAATGGTTAAGAAATACAAAAATAGAATATGATAGAAATGAGGTGAAGGACACAAATTTGGAAGAGAAAGGAACGAAAGCTTGCCATGTTACCAGAGTAGCAGAATTTGAATTGTGGACCAAGTTTTCGTCATTGCAGAGATTAGTGAGAATTGTAGCTTATTGCAGGAGGTTTATAACAAGAACAAAGGCGAAAAAATCTAATGAAGCCACTGTTCCTAGTTGGTTAACTAGCAAGGAACTATGGGAAGCAATTCAAATAAGCATAAAAGCATGTCAATCTAGGTATTTTACACAAGAAATAAAAGATGTCGAATTAAAAGGTGAAGTAAATAGGAAAAGCAAACTTACCACTTTGACTCCTTTTATAGATCACGAAGGTATTTTGAGAGTTGGAGGACGTCTGGAGAGAGCTGACATTGGTAATAACAATAAACATCCGATTGTACTACCATCAAAATCTCATTTCACAGATCTTGTCGTTGCTGATGCCCACCAAAGAACCCTTCATGGAGGTCCTCAGTTGATGGTAAATTACATAAGGTCTAAATATTGGGTATTAAATGTAAAAAATCGTGCAAAATTATGCGTGCGGAAGTGTGTTACCTGTGTACGGCATGCTGGTCAGACGAGACACCAACTGATGGGACAACTACCTCCAGCTCGCGTCACACCAATTCGGCCATTCTATCAGAGTGGTGTGGATTACGCTGGACCTATCCAGATCAGAACTTCGAAAGGTAGAGGTCATCGATCGTATAAGGGCTACATATGTCTGTTCATATGTATGGCAACGAGAGCCGTACATCTGGAGGCTGTAACGGATCTTTCTTCGCAAGGATTCCTTGCAGCTTTTAAGCGGTTCGTTTCTAGGCGTGGTCGTTGTGCTGATCTTTACAGTGACAACGGAACGAATTTCGTGGGCGCTGCACGTGAGCTGAAAACTTTAGAAGCTCAAGAACGCTCATCTTTGACGAGAGAAATTGCAGAGAGTTTAGCCGCTGCTGGAACGACGTGGCATTTTATCCCACCAAGGGCTCCTCATTTTGGTGGGCTTTGGGAGAGTGGGATTAAGTCCACTAAACATCATCTGAGGCGTGTAATTGGCGCAGAGACACTGACGTATGAAGAGATATCCACCTTACTCTATCAAATTGAAGCGTGCCTCAATTCTAGGCCTTTATCTCAGGTAAGTACCAACTCACAAGATCCTGTACCGCTCACACTGGGGCATTTTATTATCGGTGAACCCTTGGTAACTGTTCCAGATGACAATTACGAGACCTCATCAATATCCTCTCTGAAACGCTGGCAACTAACGCAGAGAATGTTGCAAACATTTTGGCGTAGGTGGTCAAGCGAGTACTTGACTCAATTTCTACAACGGCACAAGTGGACAAACAAAACTCCGGAGCCTGAAATTGGAGATGTAGTTTTAGTTAAGGAAGACGATCTTCCTCCAGCTAGATGGCTAATGGGTATTATTGTAGAAAAACACAAGGGTTTGGACAGTATTACGAGGGTCGTTAGTCTCAAATGCAAGGATACAATAATTAAGAGGCCTATTGTGAAATTGTGTGTGCTACCAGTGACAGAGTAAATACTCGTTGATTTTTTATTATTTTAATGATGTTGATTGTTCTTAACTAATAGATTTTATTTTCTTTTTGTCACTTTGTGTTTTAGCATGGTGCAACTATGTTGCATTCGATTAGATGCTTAAATTAGATACCTATCTTTGAAGTGTATAAGTACTTCTATTGTTTAATTATAGTTTTTATACAAATATTGTATTGTTTAGTTCCTAGTTTTTCCTAGTCACCATGGATAATAATCAATTAATTTGAATTTTCCAGTATTCGATTTTAATTTTAACTTTTACAGTCCACTTTAGTTAGTCGTTAGTCGTTCATGGTGGGCGGGAAAGATGACCATTCTGGCCATGGTGGGCGGAATGTCTAATTATCCAATAAAAGACAATTAATAAATATAAACTAAGTAAAAGAATATATAAAACCACTAGAAAATACATAAATAACAAAACAAACATGGGTTCTAAAGATTAATTACAAAAATTGGTAATAGATGGCGGTGCACGAAGTTGCATCGCGCTAATGTTTTCTTCCGCGGATTTGTATAGGTTTTGCTTTGTAATTAATTAAATGGTCTTTCGTCTGAATGAAGTGGTGTTTTATTCAAAGATAGATGCGTGTTTTACGAAATTAAATTTCCCCGGGGGATAATGTAAGCCGTCACTGTTTTACGGATAATTAGTAAATATTATCTCATACGTAAGTATTCCATATAAAAAATAGGGATTTTTTTAACTTATCATTGGTTATGCGAGTGGTCACTAACTGCCTCCACAGTTTCACCGAGCGATTCACCAGCTGAACCAGCTACCAGTTGTACTAAATAGAGTGCTATGAGGATGTATTTAACGTTATCCCACTTTCTCGTTTCCTACTGAGGAGCCTACTTACATGCCGATTGTAGTTTGATAGTATAGTATGATGAATCGAACTTAAATCGTATTTTCAAATCATAGAATTATGATATAGCTTTTCATTAAACGACGTGGAGCATTCTAAGAGAAAAAAATACGAGTTTTTATTTTTATTTATTGTTTATGTACAGACGACGGCACATCAAGTGTAACAGTTTCACTACGAATGCCGCCTCTTTTACGAACGGAATAAGGCCGCTCTCAAGGTCAAGGTTATGCTTGTTGTTCTGGCGACTGTCCACATATTTTTTTAATATTATTAAATAATAAATTTTATAATAACTAACGTATGAGCGTTTGATTAGTTGTTTAAAAAAATATTTTTTAATTATAATATTATCAGAGACTAACTTACTATCCGTAGAATGATGTCGGATTGATACATTCCCTGCCTAAATATTCATAGAATATTGAAGTATCTGATTTTCCTCAAAATCAAATAATATAAGATAATTACTTCGTAAACCATACTCAAAAAATTGCCAAGCACTAACGCATTTCCGAGTTTCAAGTCTCAAGCTTTATCTGTGTGAAAACTTTAGGACGCTCTACTGAAAAATGCTAAATTGGAGATCCGTCATGTTCTATGATTACGACATTTACGATGAATTAATTGATACGACCTTTTGAATGTGACTTGTTTCACTTGTTATAAGATGAAAATAAGAGTTTGAATCGGAATTTAGTTTATGATGTGTGAATGTGAAAAAGGCAAGACCGTTTTAATTGACGACGATAGTTACCTATCTGTAAATATTTTAAATGAGAGATCAGTTTGATAAAGTAGAACCTGAATCTATCTACAGCTAAGCCAGTTAAAGTATTTACCTAATTAGACCAACTCTATATTCATAAATATTTTGGCATTCTCTTTGTTGTTTCATTTTATAATTAAATGACCAAAAAGAACTAGAAAAATCTTATTTATTTCAAAACATACTTTTGAAAACAACAAGTAATTTTTTCGTTTTAAGTTACCAACAGCATCTTTGAAAATACACAAAAAGTTTAATTCATTGCTTTAGAAGTTTCATCGACACGCTAGCACCGAGTTACAAAACTACTGCTAAAACACAACATTAATTTGACAAAACTCAAAGGCCTTGACCAACTTTTCACTCCTCCTCTAGTCGACTAACCTTGAGCAACTCCTAACCACTTATCTCTAGTATAGGACATCATACACGAACGTGTTTCCTATTACTGGGACATTAAAGTTCGATTTTCAATGTTGAGTAGTAATCATACGACATTACAAATGTATTCCTTCAGCGGCCCTATATGAACGATCGTGTACAGATACTTTGCGACATGTTGTTATAATAATAATTTCTTGATTATATTGATTTTTTAATTTAACACAGTGTAATTATATTACTATGTTAACTTGAAGTTAACACGCGGTTGTTCCAAGTACTGTTATTTTTATTTTGAGATCGCAAGTAGGGCCGTAGGTATAGCAAATAAGTACTTTGGTGTGACGAACCATTTACTCTCAATCATTATTGATTATCAATATACTTAAAACAGATGGTACCTCGATATTACTGACATACCATTCAAATAACACAACATTATTACGTACGTTTCAATAAAAATCTGTCATTTTAAGGAACTACTTCTTTTTTATTAAGTAGATTTTAAGCCTTTTCGCTAATATCTAAATTTAATACTCGAGTATTCTTGATTTTCTTAATGTCTGAAAATAAGACATTTATTTTATATATGAAATTTATATAGACTGATAATACTATACAGAATGGCACATTTAGATCGGTCAGTTTGGGAAAGTCTGAAACTATAAGACATACGAAAATCTCTTCTTAGGAACCATGTCATCGATTTTAGTAGAAAGAAAAACTGCATTCATACATTTTAAAAAAAGCTCGGGAATCTCCCGAACGTTTTGAAAAATAAAACTAACACTATATCTATTCAGATATCGTCATATCGATTGTGTAGGTCTTAATCATAAAACATGATCTCTAAAATGAATAAAATGCATTGTTTTCATATACTTTAATTTATTTTAGTAAGTGTTCGAAATTACCACCATTTTTCCAATACAACATTCAACTCGTTTAGGTACGTAAAATTGTCTCTATGGTTGTTTGTAGTTCTTTGCTGGTGTCGCAACTAGTTACATACACTGCTTTACATTTTGTTATCTGCGATAATATTATCTATCTATGATTGTAATTGCTTACTTATATTAATCATAAGCACTTACACAATTGAAAAACCCACTTAGAATAAGTATGTAGATACAAAGACGTGATAATCCTCATTTAAAAATGGAACGTTTTGATTTAAATAGAGACGTGATAAACCTCCTTTGAAAAATGGTGGTAATTTCTAACACTTACTAAAATAAAATAAAGGATATAAAAACATTGCATTTTATTCATTTAAGACATCACATTTCATAGTAACGTTTACTGCTTATGACCTACACAACACAATCGATATCTAAATAGAAATAGTGTTAGTTTCATTTTTCAAAACGTCCGGGTTCGATTTACGAGCGGAGTACACGTTTGTTTTAAATGTATGAATGCAGTTTTTCTTATTACTAAAATCGTTACATGGTTCCTAAGAAGAGAATTTGCGCATGTCTTATAGTTTCAGACTTTCCCATACTGACGGATCTAAATATGCCACCCTGTGTAACGCACGCGTAACGTAACCAAGGTAATAACAATGCAACTTAATTTTAAATAACAACATTAAACCTGTTAATGCTAGGCTGGTGCCTGTGGACTGTAGTATACTCTTGCTATGCGTATTGTGAACCTAGTAGAAACCTAGAGCTATATAATTTGTACCCAAATTATCATTAAAGTGGCTGTAGAAAGGTATATATAACTAATATAGAATCGAACGTATATGCAAAAACGATACATAAAAGCCGTAAGACGGCCATTATACAGCTTAACTGTGCTATTTGGCCAACGGCCTTTATTTTCCACTAAAATCTACCAAAAGTGAGAATTTCACGTCGGAACATCTTTGGCATAAAGGAAAATAATCTTTGGCCTATAATTACTTAGGTAGGATATTTCAATATTGTTTAATGCCTCTTTAGTCTAAAAATAGAATAAGATTTTTAAATATAACAAGCAGTTTTTTTCTTATCTGTTTTCCTTGTTCACATCTTCTTTGTTGTTTTGATTTTAAATCAATGAATATTTAGGAGCATTAACCAAATAAATTTTAAGAAATTTCTTAATAAATTTCTTTAAAAAAGAACTGAGCTCGTGGTTTTATGATTCATATAGTAGGTACAGTGTGTTACAAAAACACTCGTAAAGCAGAAATGGTGATTAAAAGTTCCTCATGTAGGGTTCACATTATAGTATGAGAACCGTAGTATAACATTATAACTCACCGAAAAATAATTTTTTGATAACAAAATAACTCTATTAAAAGTTCATTGCTCTTACCAGGCCAAATTACCTACTTAAATCACTGATAAAATTTGAATGACTTTTTAACAGCCGATCACTAGAGTTGTAACATTTTATTGAGAGTTTTATATATAGATTTTTTTGTAACACAGTGTTTATTCGAAGCATGATTTCTAAAACATGCTAAAATGCTGTTGGCACGTGCTGTCAGCAGCTGTTTTCTGCAGCCCGCTTCGGAATATAACCTTAGTTCTAAAAAAGATGCAGCGGCGATTTCACACAGGTTTTTAATCAATTTAAATTATGTAATTGTTAGTTCATCTGTACCTTTCTATATTTATTTCAACCTACAATCAAAATAATTCAATAGGTGCATTTTAACAGATGAGCTAGATACAAACATAAAACAATTATTATTTAAGTTAAATATTTTTTTATTTATGTAAAAATTTAATTTACTAAGTTGATCGAATCTGATGTGAAATATTTCAGTTTAATTTTCTAAAACTAATTTAAACTATGGCGTGATTTTTTACTTCTGCTAAACGTCCTAAAAATGTTATTATTTTATACGTTCTATCATTTTTCACCAATTTTTATTAGCTCCTTTACTTCTTTTTCTGATTTGCATACAGTTTAATATCATCCATATACAGCAAATGTGTTATTGATATGTCTTTTGATAATTTGTATCCACATTTAGTCTGTGTTAGGAGGGTAGACAGAGGATTTAAGGCTAAGCAGAACCATAGTGAACTGAGCGAATCGCCCTGGAAGATGCCATTACTGATTTTTATTTCATCTGTTCTAATTGTTGTGGTTCCGGTTGTAAGTAGCATATAATTTTGTATAATTGTAAGACTCTTATGAGCCAAGAGTGCGGTACACTGTCGAAAGCTTTTTTATAGTCTATCTATGTAACTATGTAAGTTATATGTATATTTCTATTATGACTATGCGCACGTTTTAGTATGTATAATTAATTGTTCTTTACAGCCCTTTTGATTCTGTGTGCATCCTTTTTGTCCTTCAGAGAGGATATATATTTTTTTCTTTCCTTATTAAGAAAACTACAGCTACATTACTTTTGAATTTAAAAACAATTTGTGATACATTAGCAAATAACAGTTTCCCCCTCTTAGTTAATACACAAAGATTAATGAGAAGACATCGTAAGCAAGCTAAATAAACATCAATTACATTTAACAATCTCAACGTTACATTTTCACAAAAGACTTAGATATTAAACAGTTACAACCGGACTGTTTATATTACTCTTGGACCATAAAAACAAGAGATATCACTACAAACGTTTTAAAAAAAAGGCTTATAATCTATGATATGCAGCCATCTATACCCAAGCTTTGCATACATTAAAAATACTTTTAAAACTAAGAGTAATTCATTAAAAGACTGCTAAACCGCTCAACGTTCACGTGAAATATGTCTATGCCATTAAAGTTGGTATTAAATTCGTTAACTTGTTTGATTCTTTGTGTTTATTGATTTTATTTGATGAAAGAAGTATTCAACTTGTAAAAAATGGTTAAACATGTAATAGGCCTATACTGTGAGGGGTCTGATGTATGTGAGTTTTTTGATAACATATAGGTCACACCTTTTGCTACAAAATTTGGCAAAATCGTATCTCCTCTGGTTAAGTTAGTACATATTGTGGCTAGAGTATCACGTAAGATATGAAACTTTTTATACCAAAAATTTTGTATTCCGTCTATACCAGGTGCCTTTAAATTTTTCATTTTACTCGTTATTGTGGTTATATTGTCTTTTGATATGTTACTAAATTCCATTTCTTCTAAATCTTTCTGTTTCAATTCTTCTTTTTTTATCCAACTTGCGCCATAGTTATAGCATCGTTCAATTTGCCATAGATTGGCCCAGTAGTTTTCGAGATCTTCTTCAGTAATTAGTTCAGGACTGTCTTTGGTCCACGCGCACATTATATTTTGTAAGCCACTTCCAGTGTGTGTGACGTCGCTATTCAGCATCATTTTCTATGGAGCGTTTATCGATGATTAGAAGCATATCTTTAAATACATCGCTATTTGTAAGTAACCATTGATTATAAGATGTATATCTATGGTAATAATCAATGGTTACAAAACATGAAATCAAAACTTACAAAATATGAAATCTGTAAATACATTTACCGTATGGTGAATGTCTTTACAGATTTCATATTTTACTATTAACAATGCTACCTTAGAATAATTATTCTAAGAATTCTACGTTAAAAGTTCATCAGACATATTTTGCGTCAGCATTAATTGTGTAGACTTCAAAAGGTCACAAGAGGGCTCGGATAAGCTATCTCCTTGATAAGTTGAATAAAATTAGAATTAAAGTGCAGCTTGCTATCGTGCAAAAACCTATAAGTTGTGTAAACTACTGCTAGATATTCGAACCAATTTATAATGTCCAAAAATGTTTATGCCATAAAACTACGGAGTGAATCTTAGTGACAATATTTATTTGTTAATTCTTTTTCCGGAGATTATAGACTTTAAATTCTCATGTTAGCTTCAGATGGATTATCTAATTAATGAACCTACAACTCCTTATACATATTGTAGGTCTAGGATGAAATCACTTATTATGTTATTTACATAAGGTCTGCATAGACCACCTTGATTTCGACAAAAAAAATCAAATAAGGAACAATAATGACTATAAAATGTCATCAAGACTTCGTAATACGTATTCATATAATTTCAAAATAATTTTCTTGTTTATTATTATTATATTCGAGTTGCATTCAAAGTAATTCTTAATTTAATATCATCACCATGTTCTTAACTTGAAATTTCATAACAATTATGTAAGAAACCTTTAAAAAAATCATCAAATGAACTTTAGCTAGGTGTGTGTGCTTGTAAGAACATGCTTAATTTAAACAATAGAAAGATAACATCAATAATATCTACCTATGTTTTACAACCAGTAGAGGGATATTTGCACATTTCGTCATTACAATAATAATATTAGAAATAATATTTTTTTTGCAAAGAACACAGTCTACAAGAGCTTGCTTAGAATTATAGTACATTTTGTGGTCAACCTGCATGCAGGTGTGCAAATATTTTACTCATAATTTTTATAACAATGTTGCATAATGTAATATTTTTGTGTTTGTTACAATACTAGCTGACCCGCCAAATTTTGTTTTATCAATGAAAAATGCCGGCAAATGTTGTTTTGTTTTGATGTTTTTTTTTTATAAAGTATATAAACAAATAAGACATAAATAAAATATATACGATCAAATACGGTATTATTAGTCAAATAGGCACAAATCATCAAACCGATGATGTAATCAGAGTTTTTATTAGGTGAGTGCCGAAAAAAAGTCTGAAAATATTTAGATTGTACTAGAACATCGACTGAAATTACTTCAATAAACAACATGACTTATGTACTATATACAGCTTACGAAAAAAAAGGTAGACAAGAAGCCAACACCGAACGATAATTTGAACATAGAATAACTGTAAGAAAAAATTGCAAAAACAACTTTGCACGCAGGCTTTTTAAAGTAGGTACAACATAATATATTCTTTCCTTTGTTCTAGTATTAAGACTCAACATCAATAATGTGTTGACCGAAGACAAATAAAGTAAATTTTGTAATTACTGACACAGCAAAAGAGGTCGCCAATGGAATAATGGTCAAAGCATGTTCTAGGTTCCTAATCAAGACCTACTTGTGTCTAGAAGTTGCATGCTATATTAGGATTATGGTACCAAAGTACTTTAAACTATTAGACGACCAGTTGGCCGAGTGGTCTGTACCCCTTGCTATACAGGCTACTCGGTCAAGGGTCCCGGGTTCGAATCCCGGTAAGAGCAAACGTTTGTATGATGAGTACGAGCATTTGTTTACGAGTCATGGATGTCTAAATGTTTATTTAGTATATTCTAATATTTATATACATATTATTAATTATATTTCTCCGTTATCTAGTAAGTCCATAACACAAGCTCATAATGATGCTTACTTTGGGCTAGATAATAGGTGTAAGTACAATAATAATAATAATTCAGTGTATACATACGTGTATATTATTGTGATTGTTATAGGACATTATAGAAATTCATTTAGGATCTTATATTTTCATGTCAACATAATATGCTTTACAAGCGTTGAATGGAGATAAATAATAGCATTATTTATGTAACTACTTACTACTTAAAACTTCTCAGAAGTAGGTACCTAAGTACAACGTCATCTACTTAAATTTTTACTTAGTCTGATAAAGATTTCTAAATAAATTATATTATTTAGAAAAGAATAATTCAGGATAGGTACCTATATCTGGGTCCCAATATTCGATCCTTCTGTGTGTGCTGGTTTAGTTTGACCTGGTTTGAGAAAATTGAGATCGTGACCTACTCATAAAATTAGGGCACGAGGGTTTCAAGAAAATTATGACATTTCATTTTAGTGGGCATATGCTGCTACCAGAATAAATAATGTGGGGAATAACAAATAAGTAACTACAAAAGAAGTTGTAAAATTAAGTCGGAAAAGAAGAGGGAAATACCCACTTACTAAAATCATAAAAACATCTCAAAGTTATAGGATTTATAGAATTCAGAGTAATTTTTAGCTTAATTGCCATTGCAAGTCTAAGTAATGCTTTTTCTCAAATTTCAACATTTATATATTAAATCATCCACACATACATTATTTACTTTTTTGTTATTTATTACCTACTTGTCATAGCTCTAACAAAACTAATAATAAAACGTTCTGTATTCTTCTATAAAAGCAATGGCGAATAAGTCATCATAAAAAATAGTTAAAACATAAAGCATCAAGTATAGGGTCCATGGTGTTAAGCCTAATATGCTATAGATTATACTAAGTAAAAAATAATATATCGACTACGTGCAAGAGCACGTCTACGCAGACACTATGGTTGAGCAACACGGCCAACAACTCGACCTCCCTTGATAGCGGACGTTTGTGTACAGACGCACATCAAGCGTGACTCGTCACTTGGAAAACCACTCTTATTACAAAGGTTTAAGGTACCCACAAATTGCAAAGTGTTTTGCATGATCTGCGGGCGTATGTACTTGCTTTAGCCTACAAAATACATATAATGTGAACTTGGCGAGCATGTATTTATTTAGTCACGCACTACTTTGCGGCTTTGAAATTACACACAGCGCAGTGTTGCTACCAAATGAAATAGATAATCATCAACTGTTGGGCACAGCCCTTTCCCAAAGATCTCCAAACCGATCGGTCCTGCGCTAAAATGATGTCCGCATCCATCGGCTTCCCGCCGATCCTCACCAGTTCGTTGGTCCACCTTGTGGGACCTACCAACGCTGCGTCTCCCGGTAAGCTATGTCGGTGATCTTGGTACTCCTGCGGATCTCATCGTTTCTGATTCGATCACGCAGAGAAATCCCGAGCATAGCACTCTCCATTGCCCTTTGGGTGACATTGAGCATCCTTATGAGGCCAATTGTAAGCGGCCACGTCTCAGTTCCGTAAGTCATCACTGGCAACACACACGAATTAAAGACTTTCCTCTTGAAACACTGCGGTAGTTGGGCCGTGAATATGCCACGAAGCTTCCCATAACGCCGCCGAGTTGGATCCGTCGATTGACCTCTTTCTGGAAGTTGGAGTTACCAAGTTAGGACTTACCAAACAGATAATAGGTACAGACAAACGAACAGCTCGTGTAACTTGATTTGAGATTCTAAGGTGCTGCGCCTCACATCCTCGGCTACACCTTCTGACCAATAAAATTCTTTACGACGAAGCACGACGATTCGCAGACGCAAAGATTTAATAACAACAAAGTCTATCCAAAAAGAGGAGAATACGTCTCCAGTGTGAGTTTCAGCAGCGATTTGCGACCGATCAACCGATAGGCCAAATATTTTTGATAATAATGATTTTTTGTGCATTTTTATTATTATTACTCAAAATAATATTATTGTGAAAAGTTTGAATATGAACTATTATTACCAACTGTTTCTGTTTCCACTATGCTCCCTAATTGTCCTATCATGACAAAATAGAATAACTTTAATCGACCTCTTATTTCTACACAAGTTGCTTGATAGCAATATTCATGCTTTGCATTACCTACAAGCAACGTTAAATCTCTCTATCCCTATTAATTACTAAACCGTTTAGTATTTTGCCATGTCGTAATGATTTAGGTTTTCTCTATATACTTTCTAGAATTTTACCCCAGTACAATTAAGTATTTTCTTTCAAAATATCCATTTTGAGCAGGGAATAAAAAACTTTCAAAAAATAATCCTAGGTTCTAGTCTTAGGTTCTAAGTTTCCGTAGTTCTTATTGACGGCACTTACCGACCTTGATGGCCGCGACTGCCTGATTCTATGTCGTTCTATTTCATCCTAGTAGCTACCTACATCATAAATTCAATGTCTTTGCAATATTGTCATGTAGGTTTATTCCCATAACCTATTTTGTGTCATACATTCTGTTATGGTAACTTCCAATCATTAATTTGTAAGATCCATGTGAACGAGATTCGATTTATGTTTGTCCGTCAACTAACCGCCAGAAAGGTTTCGGAACCAATTTTGTTGATTGAATGGTTTCCGATCTTAGTATGTGTTTGAAGCTTTAGATTAGAAAAAATTTTAGCCCACCTGGCTGCTGCCTTTTTTTAGCGCACAGGTGGCCGGAAAATCATGTTTCATATAAGCTAGATATAAGCAATTATGAAATCAAAGAAATAATAAATGCAGCATGACTAAATACAACTTATAAAGTAATATTTGATAGTGCCACCTTCAAATAGTCGTGCAAATTCATAAAAATAAGTTGTAAGAAATATTGTTGTGTCTATTTTTTTAATAGTGTTCTTTTTGGTGACCTGGTAAACTAAATGTATAATATACCAAGTACAATGGTGACCAGGGCCGCTTTGTCACTTAGGAGCCATGACGTGACGCCTATTTCATATTTTGCATTTTTGCATGCCGCCATTTTGTCCGCTCCACAACGCTCAACTTTTGGTCTACATTGAAAAAATTGTAACGAATATTGTTAAATATCTATTTGTTTTACTACTTTTCTTTTTGGTGACCTGGTGAGCTTAATGTATACGAAGTACAATGGCGACCAGGGCTTTTTTATCACTTAGGAGCCATGACGTGACATATTTTGCATGCCGCGTCTGGCCTCTTTGCCCGCTCGACAACGCTCAACTTTTGGACTTCATTTTTTTCAGATTTTTATAATTAGTCAAAGTATTAATTATTTATAATACTTTTTAATTATGCTCCTATCAACAAAACTTCATAGGCTACCGACTAAGGTAAGTTTGAGATCCGTTAAGATGAAAATAATAATTATTTAATAATAACCATAATCTCCATGAAAATGGTCTGTGCCATCTTCATGAACATTAAGTTATTAAACTTACAATACAAACAGTTAATGTGGTCTGCAAATTTAAATAAAACGGCTAAATAAATACAAAAAAGGAAGGCTTTTTCCTTTTGAGCTCTTAAGTTGATCGAGGGCCTACGTTGACCCATACTTTTTCCGGAGAATTTGCCACCGTTTAATGAAAAACGCTCAAGATTTTAATTATGATGATTATTGGCTGGTGAGTTATTGAAATTTTGTGAAAATAATGTTTGTATTGACGATCATATTGATCATCCTACAATTAAATGAGTTAAAAATGCACGTCCTGTGATAGAAGTTAAGAATTTTATCGCGATTATTTACCTCATCGAAGTAAAATAATTAAGACTGTCATGATGACAGTTCAATAATGCTAACTAACAATATCATAATGTTTGTCTGTCTGTCGTGTCTGAATTTACGTTAACTAACAACGTTATAATGTCCATCTGGTGTGGGTATGTCTGTCTGTCGGTCGGTCAGTTTTTTTATTAAGTCACAATGTTTGCAGTTACATAGTGATAGCATTTAGCAGTGGAGTGTCGCATAGAGCAAAAAATATAGAAAAAAAAGCTTTTATTTAATGCTCTAAAAAGAATAAAATAAAATTTTCCTTTAATATTTCAACTATAAACTAATAACCTCATCATTATACACAATTTATATGATCATAAAAGCTTGTCACTCAACTAAATAGGTATCTACTAGTTTATTTACACAAGTAAATCGCGCGACAAGCTTTTATGATCATATAAATTGTGTTTAATAAACTAATCTATTGAGACGACCGCCTGGCCGAGTGGTCTGTACCCCAGGCTACTCGGTCAAGAGGTCCCGGGTTCGAATCCCGGTAGGAACGAATGTTTGTATGATGAGTACGAACATTTGTTTACGAGTCATGGATGTTTATATGTTTATTTAGTATATTTCTAATATTTATATACATATTATTATCATTATTTCTCCGTTATCTAGTATCCATAACACAAGCTCTTAATGATGCTTACTTTGGGCTAGATAATAGGTGTGAGTGTATAAATATTATTATTATTATATTATTATAATGATTAAGACAGGTTCATCATTTGTGGCTTAGAACATCTTTCATTACAAAATTAAAAAATTACAAGTTAGCGAGCTCTGTTATTTTCGTGATACTTTTGATAAAACAAAGGTGGAATTAAATTACTTTTCGAATATAGAATTTAGTTACAGATACATTATTTTAAACACTAGTCCGACCACGTCATAATAAAGTATTTGTATTGAAATTCAATATAATTCCTATAATATCATTTAGCTAATTCCCTCAAAAACTATACTATTGGTGAATAGGTAAGTACATGATTATAAATCAAGCAAACTTAGAGATATCCATTTCCATTAAAGTGGCACCTGTTCACAGCTATGACGCAAGTGCCAGCCAACGCTCCGCTCTACAATATTATAGGGAACGGAGCGACCTGGCACACGACGCCACCACCGCAGAAACTTAAAGAGAGCATGACGTCTTCCAGCTACTACAAAAACAATGAAATATAATTGGTGGAAATAACTATATGACACTACGAGTTAAAATACTTAATCTTACAACAACCAAGCATTTTTGTCGTTTAAATAATCGGTAATACCTTTTTCTTTTTCTTTTTCTTTTTTTTTTGTCGGGGAGAAATCTGTTTACAGACCTACCCGCCGCTGGCTAGGCGACGGACGTGTGTGGGGTCACCCAGTGATAAAGACACTAGGAATACCCACTAAAACTCCCCGGTAACTCCACTGCCCTTCGCAGGGGTAGCCTAGGCTCTGCCGAAGCAATTTCACTAGCCTACCCCCAGGCAACCCAGCCTTACGGCCAGGTTTCGCGCCGATGGAGATTACCCAGAGTTACTTGGGCAATCCCAGACGTGGCGGCCTGTGCAATGCGTGCGTGGGGGCCACCCACGCATGCGGCCGCGACTAGGGCGCTCGGAGATGGGCGATCACCACCCGTCTCCTGGCGCCCACCCGTCTACGCCGGATAGGGGCGGCCAGAGGATTCTCTTCCCGCTCCCTCTCCGCTGCCTCCTTCTGCGTGAGCACAGTCTCGCAGAAGGAGGCAACCGCTTCCCATACCCTCTCGCTACCAACCATAGCTCTAACCATGGTTGGCAGCGAGAGGTGACCGCCACCGAGCGCCGCACGAAGTTCGCGACGCTCGTGTCGCCAGGCCGAACACTCCACAAGGGTGTGCTCAGCGGTATCGTCGGGGGAGTCACAGTGATGACACCGCGGCGTCTCCTCCCGACGGGCGATACGGTACAGGTAGTGGCCGAAACAACCATGTCCGGTCAGTACCTGCACCATGCGGTAGGTGAGGCTGCCTAGCCGGCGCCCAACCCACTCCTCCAACACCGGACGAATTGCTTCAATCGTCCGGTGGCCAGCCGCTGGGGTGGCGAGTGCCTCGCCCCATCGGCGCAGAGCCTCCCTCTGCGCCAGGGTGCGGACCCGCCTCACTTCGTCGAGGGCAGGTCGTTCCCCCCGCTCTCTTGCCGCGACCCGGTGCTGATGTACCCTGGCCAGAACCAGGGCATCTACCTCCCACGGGAGCGTGCCTGCTAGAACGCAAGCAGCCCCGTGACTGACCGTGCGGTAAGCCCGCACGGCCCGGATCGCAATGACCCTCTGCGGCTGCCGCAAGAGGGCCCGTGTGCGGGAGGAGAGGCACTCCGCCCATTCCGGGGCACCGTACAGTGCCATCGACCTTATTACCCCATGATAAAGCCGACGGCACGACGAGCTGGGCCCCCCCACATTTGGGAGGACTCGTCCGAGCGCGGCTGCGGCGCCACACAGCCTGGGAGCGAGGAGCTTAAAGTGCTCCTCGAAGCTCCACCGAGGGTCCAGTCAGAGGCCGACCAGGCCGAGGTACTAAAGGTGCACCTCGACGGGGATACGGACCCTCTCTACTCGGACCTCGAGCCCCGGTGGGGTTCTGCGTCTCGGGGCGTGGAAGGACATGGCTCTCGTTTTCGTGAGAGCCACCTCCAGCCCTAGGAGGCGAATGCGCTGGACGACCATGGTCGTGCCGACCGACGCAAGGTGGACTGCCTCTTCCCATTCACGCGCCCCTGCCGCGACCAGCGTGTCATCCGCGAAACAGACAACATCCGTCCGCGGCAAGAGCGCGCCGCGCAGAACCCAGTTGTACCCCAGGTTCCATAGCAAGGGGCCTAGTACGGAACCCTGGGGCACCCCTGCCGCCATTAGCCATGATTGAACGCGGCCTTCCTCGTCCTCATAGAGGACCCCTCTCCCGCGAAGGTAGTCTCTCACTAGGACGCGGAGGTACAGAGGCACTCGGTGGAACTTGAGTGCCTCCTCTATGCACTCGTGGGGTAGGCTGTTGAATGCGTTCGCGATGTCAAGAGACACCGCGATCACAACCTCCCCTTGTGCTGTGGCCGCCTCAGTCCACCTTTTGAGGCGAGCCACTGCGTCCATAGTGGACCGGCCGGTGCGGAATCCAAATTGGCAGTCTGCCAGGTCCGGCCCTCTGTCCTCGAGGTGCTCGGTGATCCGGGAAGCGAGAATTTTTTCAAAAAATTTCCCGGACTCATCGAGCAGCACCACCGGCCTGTAGCCCGACGGTGAGTCAGCGGGGCGGCCCTCCTTCCGGAGGAGGCATAGCTTTCCCACCTTCCATCTCCGGGGGAAGCGATCCGACGCGATACACTTATCAAGCAGGCCGCGGAACCGCTCCTCTAGGGGGCCCAGAGCTATCCCCACCACTTTCGACGGGGCACCGTCCGGCGCCGGTGCTTTATTTTTGCACCGGAGCCTGTCCCTCCCCATGTCAAACTCCATGTCCGACACGGGAGGACCACCAGCCCACAACTCCGATTCGGACTCAGGAGAGAGCATTCTGGGAGGCACGAATGGTCCGGGATTTGGGAACAAAGACCCCAGCACCCTTTGCATAAGCCCCGGCTCCAAAATAATCGGTAATACCTAGTATAGTAACTTTTGGGCATTTGATTCGAGTGTTCTTAATGTGAATATTAAATTTGTCAAATTGCAAGTCTACTAAGTTATTACGAATCTTGCTAAAGTAAAGTATACTTTGACCCCTAAAAGTATTAGAAACTTTATGCAGTCCCAGATAAGGTAAGAGCAACTTATTTTTCTTTCTTGTATTTATTGCATGTACATGGATAGCTGTGTCTTATGTAGGAATTTAAAATTTTGAAGCACAAAAATATGCAAGTATAACTATATTGAGAAGTAACTGTTAGCTTAACCTAACAATATCAAGGAAATCAAAGAAAAAAGGCTATATTAAAAAACTATCTCATAATTAAGTGCTATTATAATTTAAGGGAATTTTATACATACGGAAAGTTAAAAATTAAGGCGCTTCGACAAATCACAAACCATCTGCTATGTAAAAATATAAAATAAGTGATAGAATATATTGTAGAATAATAGATAAAAAATAAAATAAGTGGTGATATTAATGAGTGTTTATATTTAATTTAATGATAGATATATTTAATTTATAAATTTATATAATTATTGAAAATATAATGTAGTGGAATTATTATATATAAAGTAATTAATCAATGATATAAATGTAAATAATAAGTAATATGCATAAATTAATAATTAATAGTTTTGTATAGCCCTCTACTATTGCTATGCCCTTATAAGGCGCTACATTGTAAAATAAAATCTCATGTACCTTAATGTGGCATGCGATAAATGAATTAGAATTAGAATTTAACTCTTTCTTTAAATAAGTCTCAAATAGATGTTCGAGCAGCAAGGCAGTAGATTGTCCTAACTGCACGCTTTTGCAAGATAAATACTGTTTTAATGTCTGCTGCTATACCCTACAGAAGAATGCCATACAACGTATTACTATGAAGTATGAAAGTAACAAAAAAAAACCAAGCGCTTCGCATTCATCATACCCGCCTATGATGTCCACTGCTGAAAAAAGTATCAGTATATTACCTTATTTTTCTAATAGCGTAAGCCGCGGAGCTAAGCCGGCTACAAAGTGTCGTGATGTGAAGGTTCCACTCGAGTTTCGCATTGACTGTAAAATACCGCCGCCTAAATTGTGGTTGATTGAATTAAATTTAGCGATTGATTATTTAATTTAATCTTTATATCCACTTCTTTACCATCAGGTAAAATAAATTTAATACATTTAGTTTTCTTAGGATTAGCATCAATAAACCAATTCATTAGTCAAGATAGCGCATTGTTTATGTCATAATAGCGCCGCATAATAGAGGTTAATTAATTAATCAATCAATATAATTATCCCACACTGAACCTACTACATAATACTAAGTACGTATGTTTAAAGTTTGTATCTCAAATGATCAAATCGCTCTCAACAATTCATTATTGTAATAACAGCTAAGTGACTCTGATATTGGACTATTCATTAATTTTATACGTGTTCCAATTCTAATACCTTGGTTGAAGTAGTAAAGTAATTGTTGATTCAGGTCAAGGACTAAACAGACCGCTGATAAACTGCGGCACGCCATTTTACTCCATAATAATAGGGTTGTAGAGTATAGTTCTCAGTATTTTAAAATGTATAGATTTTTGTTGTGTGGTCGCGTGCACTAAGAGAAATACGAATTATTTTTTTATAGAAAACATTAAAAGACAAATATCTACAAATGAGACATAAAAATAGTCAAAGAATGTCTCATATTTTTTCTGTACTAATTTGATAGAGATTATTGTCTAGACCAGCGTTTCCTAAAAGGTGTTCCGCGGTACTCTGGGGTTCCGTAGAAGCATCACAAAGGTTCCGCGTTTCGTCCGGATTTAACGCGTAATCTTTGTAATGCTTTTTAATGTATGTAAAAACAATCTTATTTGTAAGTACTTTTAAGTAAAATTAATTTTTGCTGGCGCGTATTTATAGGTATACGGTGGTGCCGTCAATACGACAATAAATTATAATAACATGGGCTATATTTGTTCATAGAAATGAACTCTCTAGACACTTAATATAAGTATGCTGTATATATTTTTTTAAACAATATAAAAAGTTTCATTCGAGAACGAAAAAAAATGGTATTTTTTGTTCGTGATTTATTTTACCAGATGAAACTTTATTATAATTGGTCATTCATTCTTTTGTTTTTAACAAAACCAGAGTCAATATTATATTTATTTTCAATTTACATTGTTATTGAAATGTGTTGCAGCCTTTTCCCGAACAATTTATAAATAGGTTAATATACATAATTATTACGCCACCTAAGCCTTCAACCTTAAACAGTGTGACATGGTCACGAACTCTCAAAGTATATTTCAACGCGTTGCCCTAAATCGATGTGAATATGATTACGTCACTCGTGTTTCTTCACAAAAACAGTTACCTCATCTAGTCCTAACATATTATTATGCACATCGTGATGTATACCTTAGACATGATAACATAAGGGGCGTAAGAGACAGACACTTCCTAATTTTTATTTTATTGCATTGTTTTATTAGTATCAATCAAATGTCTCTAACTAATTGTATCTTATTCTAGTTAAATAAAGCTTACTTTAAATGAATCGATTCAATACTACCTTGTACAAATAAATTAACACGAATCTGATTCAATATACCTACATATATTCTTAAATCTAAAATTGAGAAGATCCCGGCGCCGGCGTTTTGGTAAAAGTAAAGACTGGATAAAAGCAAAGATTATTTTTTAAGAAACGTCCATTGACGTCACGCGTCAGCAATACTTTTCGTGTGAAATTAGAATGACAGAGTAGATATTATATTTTTTGGAACTAAGGCCCATTCACAAGTTGCATATATTAAGTACTTCAATTTCATGAAGCTAAAAATAACGTTCATACTTTAAACAACACAGTAGACTATGAAAGTCATTTCTTGCTTCAATTTAATTGTATGCTACAGACAATTACTTGCATCGTGTAATTAGGTATTTAGGCACCAACTTGCCGAATTCCTCGTTGGCTCACCGATTACATACCTACGCATGCACGTCGGTTGCCTAACAACTAAATAAGTAGGTACGTAAGTACTCGGAGGGCTGCCGATGGCCGCCCATGTATTATTTTAATAACAGCTCTGACCTCGATCGTTTAATAAAGAGCCTTGTAGCTTAACACGCTACTAAGACTAAACCAAGGTGTAATTAACCTAATCTTATTAACAGGTGTTGAGGATGTTCACATATTCTGTACTACAAGTCCTGATATAATGATAAGCTCTGCATCAACAGACAACAAATGGTAGACAAACGTAGATAGAACTACAGATTGAAGTCTCATTTATATTTTCTCCGTAAGTAATTAGTTATTTGTTCAACAAGTGACCAGCTATTTTTTGACGGTGCTTTTGGTATACATAGAAACTCACATCAAAATCGTTTTATTGAAATGAAATGAAACACACATCGTGCGTTTTATTGAAACAAAATGAAACACACATTAAAAAGGTGTGCACAATTAATTTAAATCCTAACACGGAATTTCAGTATACGCAGCGCAATATTTATAGCCCCCGAAGAAAAAAGAGGGGTGTTATAAGTTTGACGTATCTGTCTGTGACATCGTTGCTCCGAAACGAATTTACCGATTTTGATTTGTTTTTGATTGTTTGAAAGCTGACGTGATCAGGATAGCTCTTGCTATAATTTATGAAGATCAGTTCCGGCGTTTCAAGACTATCAGCTATGAGAAAATTTAAGTGGGGATCGACAATCTAGCAAGCTTACTTAGAAAGTGCCTATTTTATTCAGCTTTAAAGGAGTTCAGGTTATAAGTGGTAGGGAACACCAAATCCGGCAGATTCATCCACTACCTGGCCGTGCGCATTTCAAAAGATATGGATATGTTTGGCATATCAACCAGATGTGGGTGATAGCTCGCCGAACGTTTAGTAGTCCTCTGGTGAATTGGGCTTATCGGAATGGGCAGAATGAGCTTATGGCGCTCCTGAGCACACGACCTGTAGTAGACCGTGAAGCAAGTGATCTTACGGCGCTGGTCCAAGCTATGAAGCTCAGTCTCCAACCTTTCTTCGCCAATATGTCTTTTGGGTCTTTTGGCAAGTTACTAGGCGATAGGTCCGTATGTAGGATCGTCTGGGTAGGTACGGTCGATCACAGAACTAGCTGAACACTTTAGTACCATGTCACAATAACTATGGCGCACAAATATTACGGTAGTGACTAATAAGTACGAGCACAATAGTAGGTGTGATACTTAAGTGTTCAGCTACTTCTGTGGTCGACTGTACGTACCACCGCCTTTCTTATTGCAGCCGTAAAACAGTTCGCTATGGTTCGGATTAAAGGGAAAGGTAGCCAGTGTAATTACTGGGCATAGACGGCATTTCATCTTAGGACTCAGGACTGACTTAGTAGTAGTTTGTTCGTCATCTAGTTGTATAAAAAATAAAAAATGTAAGTTGGTATTTGGCTGAGCCGACCCATAGGTGAGAACTCTATGCACGATCGGACGTTAAGAAGCTGTCCAGCTGTGAAGTACTGATTTACCTTATTGAGAACGCCCAGTTACTTGGCCGCGAATTGAGCATATTTTTGAATTACTTGGTTGCTCGAAATTCAATCCTAGACACCTTCGCTCGTTCGTGATTTAAAGTTCTTGTCGACTAATATTTCGACAGCATCTTTGGTTATAAGATTGATTTTCACATTGAGCTGAACGGAAACACCTTATGCTCATTTTCACTAACATTGAATTTGCGGTAATTAAGAGTCTCTTAGCGAGTTTTATCTTAGTCTATCTAAAGGAGATAGAAAGAGAAAAATGTACAATGGGCAGTGGCGTATTTATTAATAAAACAATTATTTTCACAAGACCAAAAGGTAAAATTTGCTACAAACTTGATATCTTATCATAAAAATCAAGTACCTACCATAATTAATTGAGTCACACCTAAATATTACTGTTTGACCATGCAGTGATATACAAAAACAAGAAATAAGTAAGTACCAATTTTTTATGTGCAATCTGTAAAGTAGATACACTACCCTTAAAAGACACATAGGCTCTTTCACCGTGTAAAATTTTATGTTGTGTATAAGTATCTAATAAATAAAAAAATCAAACAGAAATTAAAACCGACGCCAAAAAGCTGAAAAGGATAAAATAATTAAATTTTAGTAGGTACTCATCCACTAGAAACATATTTTTGGATTCGGCGCTTCACTATCTATTGTTTCTGGAAACAACTTAGCACTAACTCCAAAAATATGTTTCTACCCGTAGAAACATATTTTTGGAGTTGGTGCCTTGGCTGGGGATGAGTACCTTCTAAAATTTCATTATTTTATCCTTTTTAGTTTTTCGAAGTCGGTTTTAATTTTTGTTTAGTATTTTTTTCACAATTTTTAGTGATAACTTCATAAGGTCAAAACTAGATGGGTGATCGTGAGCTTATATTGTTTTCTACTATCGTATCATTTCACTAAAAATTCACAGGAAAGCAAAAATCCGCAATTTTGCATACGTAGATGACTTACTTATTCCAGTTATTTTGATTTAAAAACCAAACTACCCAATGGATTTTCAAAAAAAAATATGGTACCTACCAAATGGGAACTATTTCGCAACAAACAAAAAAAGAATCATCAATATCGCTTCACCCAGTCAAAAGTTCTGAAGTAACAAACATGAAAAAAACATACGGTCGAATTGATAAACTCCTTCTTTATTGAAGTCGGAAAAAAGATGTTCTATTGTGGCCAGCACCGGCACCGGGTTTGGTCTGGTAAAGGACGAAAGTTTTTCTGTGTACAGGATGCATAACAAGTAGTAGCAGCACACTGGGTAATCTAGTGAACGTACAAAAAGCTACTTAGGCAGCGAGTGTTACATAAATAATCAGAGGGGCAAAGAACCATACGGCCTGCCTGGTGGTAAGTGCTTATATACCGTAGTTTTACGTAATGCTTGTAATACCCTGGCATGTCATATCATTTGGACAATGAACATTTCAGCTCGCATTTGTTTGGTAGATAGTGGAAGAGACCATCCTGTAACCTATTTCTGCTGCCAGTTTATATTTTCTGCGTCCAATAGATTTCTTTATGCTTGGTGATTCTTATTTCGTTCTAATACAGTGTAAATTACATTGTGATGTGTTAAGTGGGCAGTGCAGTACCTGGCCGGTTATCTCCAGTTGGACAATAAATTGCTCCTGATTGAAACGCTCCAGATTTGAACGTGTGTCCGTACGCCAGTGTACCAATTTGTGCCCCGTGGCAGAACTCAGCACGAACCCATTCACTATAATCGCTCTATGTTGTGTCATTCAATAATTGATATAATGAATCGCTGTTGCAAATCGAATTCCAGAATTAAAATGTTATTAGTTAGTAATACAGTCTATTCACCATTATCATAATTCGACCCGAATGATAGTAATCGGCTACTGAAATCGGTAGACGCTTGTGTACGTATACACTCGGTATACGTCCCACTGCTGGGCACAGGTCTTCCTACATGCAACATGCATGCATGAGGAGTTGTAGGAGGAGGTTGTTGGATACTTACCTCAGAAGAAGATAAGTACTTATTCACGAGTAGTACTTACTTACAGTAAAAACCAAGAGGAAACGTTTTGATAGGCTCCTCGTAAGGAAACAACCACTGAGCAGACTGTCTTTTGGTTCCGGGATCATAACCGTAATTCCAGCTTTCATCTCCAGTAAGTATGTCGAACACAGCATTTGAGTCACCTCCGAATACTGATGTTATCTTCGGTCGCCGCAGTAGAAGGCTGTCCCTTACTAAAATCATCGGTAAGGTTACAGCGACCACGTTTAAACTCATTAAACCAGTTGTAAACAGTGAAGCGATATGGGGCATCCAAATGACATCGAAAGTCGTAAAAATCATTGCACAAAAATTTTCTCGCGTTAAATTCATGCTGACGTAATTCAGAAAATTTTCAATTTGCCACCAAATTGTAAAACAAATGACAAATAAATGAAATTATTACTCAATAATATTTGCAACAGTTCCATTTACAAAACTTAAAGTTATGTTTTTTTGTTGTATTCTTTACAAGTAACCAGTTCTAAAAACTTTCAGTGTCGCTCTCGTATATCTTATATATAAAATTCTCGACTTACAAATTTAGTTACCATACTCCTCCGAAGCGGCTTGACCGATTTTCATGAAATTTTATTTTGTATATTCAGTACGTCTGAGAATCGGCTACTATCTATTTTTTTTTTGACAATATTTTTTTTATGGCAAAATAACGTTTATTTATAACTAGCTGACCCCAGCTAGTTATAGATAAAAAGATAATAAACAAAGGGATCGATTTTTTGATGCAACAAAAAATATTATAGAATTTGTTAATAGATTAAGAATGATATCATTCAATGAGGAAGAAAGAAGACACGAATAATGACAATAATAACAAATAATAACAATCGAAGAAGTACTACTTTTCAGGAGAGACAAAAAACTCAGGAAAAACTACCTCACTTTTTGTTTATATGCCGGATAGTAGGTACTAATATTTTTAGAAAAAGTTTAGTACATTAAGCTTTAGGTAAAAAAGTAATTTTTATTTGTTTATTACATCTCCTACCCCTATTTTTGTCCATATGCCTTCCTGGTTTGGTTTATTTTTTGCCACTGGTGACATATTACGTCATACAAAATGAGGCGTAAAAAATAAATAGCTGCTGTAGAGGATTTTATACCATACCATATTAAGATTCCTTGTGTATAGATACAAAAAAACTCAAAAGATATTATGAAAATTATGTAATACTCGTGAATATTAAATATTTCATAAAATATAAGTAGGTACGCCTGTACGGCAATACAGGCGTACCTACTGATTAAACTCTTAAAGGTGTATTGTACAGAGTAGAACTAATAAAAACTTCCATACAATAGTGTTTTTATAAAAATAGATAACAAGCAAGCTGACGGCCCACCTGGTGGTAAGTGGCTGCAGTAGCCTGTAGAAATCTGCAATAACAATGATAAAAACCTGCAATACTAGGTAGTATTTCAGGTTGTCAGCCTGAGGCCTGCAACCTAGTTTTTTTTATTATTCATTATTGTATAATAATAATAATAATAATATTTATACACTCACACCTATTATCTAGCCCAAAGTAAGCATCATTAAGAGCTTGTGTTATGGATACTAGATAACGGAGAAATAATGATAATAATATGTATATAAATATATCTTAAGTTGAATATTTATATCTTAAGTTGAATTTCAATATTTTGAGGTTTTAAGCTCATAATAAGTTACGTAATCATCATTATTATTTCTCTCCCCAATATCTAAACGGAAAGGTTTGCACAACCTGCTTCCAAAGGTTCCCGAAACCCTAACGCGAGCTCGTTACATGCGGTTCTGTTTACCGTAACCGGACTTAACCGATGACATTATTTTCGCCCCAGTTGGACGCCAGTGTAACGTTAGGTTGTGTTGGCTGGGAGTCCGATAAATAAGGAACCGAATAACATCACTAAATATTCAATAAGGCAGGAAAATAAGGCCCAAAGTGCCTTCACATTGCAATATTTTTATTATAATTCCCATTATGTAATAATTCCCTGCTTATGTTTCAGGACTGAATTTATTAAAATGATCATCGCCCAAGTAAAAGGCGGGCGTTGAGACGCTGGTATCTCCTCTCACAGTCTGCAATAGAATGAAGTCGATGAGAGGAAAACCCTAAACTAGCACCAAAATATGAATCCAAAATATGAATTTGAATTTATATGACTTTTAAATATTGCCAGTAAAATTGAGAAGAGAAATGAGGTGCTATAAAATCGCTATGTTACAGTACCACGTTACAAGGGTACTTAGATGTTTGTGTAGTTTTTAACCGACTTCAAAAAAAGGAGGTTATAAGTTCCACTGTATGTATTTTTTGTATGTATGTTCATTGATTTCTCGGTCAATTGTGAACCGATGTTCAATATTCCTTCTTTATTTGATAAAGTATACTCCTGAGGTTGTCCCATTTGTCACCAAGTCAGGATCAGATGATGGGATCCTAAAAAAATCGAGCGTAAACTTCAAATTTTATAGGTTCGTATGAGATCTTTTATTTTTTCCAAAGCTATTCAAGTATTTGAGGAGCTCGGTCGCGTAATGGTTTGAACGCTTGGTCGTGGGATGGGTCAGTCAAATTTATAATCTCGTGCTCTTCCGTGATTCGGAAGGCACTTTAAGCCGTTGGTTCTGGCCCGGTTGTTCTGCAATCGCTTTAACTCACCAGCCCGCATTGGGCCAGCGTGGTGGTGTTTGGGCCCAAGCTCCTCATGTATTTCTTACATGTAGAAATGCCTGTGCACTGCGCACAGGCCTTGTAGGACGTGTAAAGGCTGGTGATGATGATGATTCAAGTATTTGCTGCAGTTAGTCACCGCCAGTCAGTTGCCAACCTTTAGGTGGCAACCGGCTGGCCAAGTAGCCAGTACCCCTAGCTACAGGCTACTCGATCAGAGGCGAGAGTACCCCGGTAGGGACAGCTGATGTCGAAATTATGAGTACGAACTTTAGTTTACGAGTGTTGGATTTTTGTATATTTATTTAGTATAAGTTTCAGAATATATATGTTACTATTAATATTTCTCCGCTATCTAGTATCCACAACACAAGCTCTTAATGATACTTACTTTGGGCTAGATAATAGGTGTGAGTGTATAAATATTATTAATATATATTTATATTTTATTATATTACTCTCCGCTAAGTTTAGTTAGAAAAACATAACTATGATCGACTGTCAATCTTAACCCTAGTTAAGTGTCACACAGGTCAATTGGACGGTACTACCAAACCGAGTTCCCGGGCTCGAATCCCGGTTGGGGCAGAAGTTTGTAGATAGTACGAACATTTGTTAACGATTCTTTAATGTTTGTACCAATGTTTATCTAGTAAATTTCTAATATACACATACTTAGGTACCTACATAAGGTACACTACATATTATCAGATATACTGACACATGTCTCTGTTATCTAATACATATTTATAACAAAGCTATACTTAAAGATACTTAATTTAGTCACACTTAAATGTTTTTAATACTTTATTGTCACAATTATAAATAAAGAAAAGAAAACGATGAAAAAATATATGCGGAAATCAGGAGTTGCGGGTTCGATTCCCGCCTGGAGCATATATTTTTTCATCGGTTTCTTTTCTTTATTTGTAATTGTTACAATAAAGTACGCGTTTAAACGCATGAAAAACCTTAAAATGTGATTAAAATAGGTTTCCTTACCTTAACTGGAAGTTTAAAATACCTATTTGTAAAAATATTCTTTCGGGTCATTAGAGGTGTTAACTTCAATGATTGGTGAATTAAACGTTGCTATAAAAACGTTAGAAAAGGAAAGAAAGTGGTGAAGAAATTAGTAGGTTGTACCTAGTGCTCCGGTGGCGTAGTGGTGATCGAGTCTGGCCGGAAATCAGGAGACGCGGGTTCGTGTCCCGCCTGGAGCATATATTTTTTCATCGTTTTCTTTTCTTTATTTGTAATTGTTACTTAATTTAGGCTAGATAATAGGTAGGTAATAAAATTATTATAATTATTATACAATGTATATTATACTAAGTATTATCTTAGGCACTGCACTGGTTATCCAAGGAACGCTAGTCTAAATCGCACTTCGTGAACAGGCGCGTCGGTAACTAGGTCAAGATGATTTTAGAATCAATACACGTCGCACCCAGCGCTCTGTGGCATTGTCACAATTTCATACTGTATGTACTTTATTATACTTTGTAATTGGATATAATTAACATCAAATAAGAACTGATTTCATTCATACTGATAAGGTATCTCTATTCTTATCCTTTCGTGACTTATTCATTACGGCCGAATACTCAAGAGTCACGTTTTTTAAGTCGAATTAAGTACTTATCCACTGCTTAAAATTTAAACGTGTTATATTAAAAATTAGCGTGCGCGTTTAGTTTACCGTATTAAATTTTGAGTTTATATTTTTGTATAAATTGTTCCTTTTTAAAATATTGTGTTCATGAATTTACAAATAAATAAGTAAAACGAGTGCTAAATATGATGTTGGCCAATACTTCTGACTTCGATGATAATTAAAATATTGACTTGAAAAGATGGCCTCAGAAAGAAGAGTTTGGGTATTCACAAACGAAAACAAATCGATGAGTCTACAATTTTTTTTTATATTACAGATGATTATAGCAGACTGTGAATTGTTATCCTTATTGTTCACGTGCAACGCGACGGTTCCGAACTGACCAAAAATGAGACAATGCTGAGCGGCAAATAAACACTAGCATTTACAATTATAATGCTGAAAAATAGATTAGTTAATTGTAAATAAAATAATGCTAATAAATAAAATAGTTTAGAATAATAATGTAATACAAATAAACTCTCTTGTAACATGAACATGGGCGTTGTTACTCCGTCTGTAGACATACCTTCAATCCTTACCCTGCGACGACCTTTAGCCGTCAATCTGATGAGTCCTGTGAGCCTGCTTGATTGGCAGTGAGAAAATCCAACCTATACCAATATGGTACCACTTACCACTTTCCGTCTGTTAACTTAGATCACATGGTACAGGCATCCCTTACTATTTATGTACAGGGTGGTTCCGCCAATACGGCAACCAATTAAAACATGGGCTATAATAGTTCATAGAAATGGTTCGCCACTTTCAAAAACATCTTATTCATTTATTAATTTCATGACATTTCTATGAAATAATATAACATTGGCTGCATTATTTCATAGAAATGTCATAAAATTATCTTGACATAAGTCTTATTTCACAAAATGTCGACAACATAGCTACTATTTGTATGTACGTTACAGACGACTCCGGCACCCGAGCACTACAAAAGTGGGTCGAGATGACTTTAGAATCAATACGGTGCGCAGGCAGTGGCCACATCGCAGCTAGTAGGTGCGGGTTCATAATAATTTAGGTCATCTTCTTTGTCGTGCAAACAATACTATATTTTTTATTGATTTACCCACCGTACAATGACTTTTATAGTGGTTTACAAGATATTAAAATGAGCGTTTTTTTATTTATAACCGACTTCAAAAACGAGGAGGTTCTCAATTCGGCCGGTATGTTTTTTTTTCTATGTATGTACACCGATTACGCCGAGATTACTGATCCGATTTACGTGACTCTTTTTTTGTTCGATGCGGAATAGCTGCCATTTGGTCCCATAAAATTTTTTTCAAAAACAGTTGGGTACTGTGGTTTGCTAAGTGGTAGTGGTGGTGTGGTTGTGGTGGCTAAGTGGTTTCCAAAAACAATAGAAAGTAAAGCACCGACTCCAAAAATATGTTTTAGGGGATGAATACCTACTTGAATTTAATTATTTCATCCTTTTCAGTTTTTTGAAGTCGGTTTTAATTTTTTTCAGCTTTATTATTATGATCTAGTAGAAACATAACCTCATCAAAACTTTAATACACTTCGATTACTACTTGTTTTCTGTCGGTGGAGATAGACCAAGATTATGAATCTGTACGTAAGTATGAATGAACAGACTTAGTGTACCTAGTTACCTACCTGTTTATCTTAGACGTGTGATGTATTAGGAGGCTCGACACGACATGTTTTAACTGACTTCAAAAAGAGGAGGTCTTATGTACGTCGCGTCGGTACGGGTTTTTTTGTGTACTGTTCACCGATATCTTTGTCAATAGCGGACCCGTTTTGAAAAATCTTTTCATTTGAAGGTGGATAACACCGAATTGAGCCCATTTATAAAGATTTTCCATTTTCATCTCAGAGAACGGGACTAAGTTATTTATTGGTATAAAAATTGTTTTCTGTGTATCTATTTATTCTATTGTAACTGTATGTGTTTTTACTCCAATTAAAATAAAAACACTTAAAAGAAACAATTTAATAAATAATTTAACTAAATACATTTGAGTACCTACTTTATCTAGTATAAAGTTATTTTGGGGTTGATGTTACACTGTCACTAGTAATAGGAAATAGAAAGCAAAGGACACACTCAAAAAAATACCACAATTATAAGATGACGACCAGTCGAATGGTCTAAGCCCCTGTCTGAGTTGCTATTCTGGCTATTCGGTCAGGGGTTCCGGGTTCGAATCCTGGTAGGAGCAAATGTTTGTATGATGAGTACGAGCATTTATTTATGCGAGTCATGAGATGTTTATATGTTTATTTTGTATATTTTTAATATTTTTATACTCATTATTGTCATTATTTCTACGTTATCTAGTATCCATAACACAAGCTCTTAATGATGCTTACTTTGGGCTAGATAATAAATAGGTGTGACAGTATGAATATTAAAATTATGATTATAGATAATTATGTAGTAAGATTAAAAATATTAATGTCGATAGCAATAATCGTAAGTTAGGGTGTATCCTAAGCACGACTATCCTAAACGATCCCTCCTAAGCAATATCATATCATCACATCATAGTCCATATCATCACATAGCGGCAAATGTTGCCGATATAATCCATACTAATATTGTAAATGCGACATTGTGTCTGTATGTCTGTTGCCTCTTCACACTTAAACCGCTGAACCGATTTATATAATTTAGTAGAGAGATAGTTTGAGTCTCGGGAAAGGACATTGGATAGGTTTTATTCCAGATTTCTTCATTTAAGGGGGTAAAAAGGGGGGTGGAAGTTTGTATGGACAATCAATAACCGCTGAACTGATTTAGATTACATTTAGTATGGAGATAGTTTGAGTAGTGTGGAAGGATAAAGAATAGGTGGAAATTTGTAAACGAAATCAATAAAAAAGGAGAGAAATAAACGATGCTTCCGTATTTTGACCAATTTATTTGTCATCCCTTTAAAGGAGGGAAAAGAGGGGGGTGAATGTTTGTTTAGCATTCTCAAAAATCAATGATTTCTTAACCAAGGGTTGAAAACCACCCACCACAATTATTTTGTAACAGTTCGAGGCTGAAACTGGTGCTATCGCCCAAGGTAAGCACTCACTCTACTTTTCATCTCCAATACAGGAAAGTAAACATAGATAAATAATTTAATTAAATAAGTGAAAATAATTGTTTATTGAAAATAATTTGCTTCCGCCCACTTTTTTTCTATTTTATTGTTGTTTTGAATGAAGTGCTCTCTATTTTAGAGAAGGCTAGGAGAACCATACAGCCATGTCTTAATCTGTCAAGCGACGTTATACCTCTGGAGGTGTCTGGAATCTGATGCTTGGCGAGTTAAGTATTTTCTTTAATTCTTTTATTATTGCATTGAAATGCCGGTGCAACACATTTTTACGTATCTTGGGAATTTGGCGCGAAACACACAATGGCAGTCTCCATGATGTTACTTTCGTAAGGTGGATAGCCACGATAACACATTCTCAACGTCTTTCACATCAAATTCACTTAATAAAAACGATCTTCCAATACTTAGCACATCAACACAAACACTTGCTATAAAACTATACCAATTTTATAACATAACGTTCGCCAACATTTTTTTAATTATCGTAATAAAAATATTGAAATCCCGCCAAAAACCTCTTCTTTTACTGTAGAGTTTTTCCGTAAAAGTCGACAAAAAGCCTATACAGCCATGTCTGGTGTGTTTTTTATATTTCTTTAGTTTTTGCAATGAAAAGCAAACACACTAAGTAACACATTTCAATACATATTGGGAGAGTTTGGCGCTCTGGGGTGAATGGGTTATTTTCGAAGCAGCGCGCAAATTTTAAGAATATGAAGTTCTTTAAAAATAAAAAGAGACGTATTTTTTTGTTTCACCAAGTTTTAAACAAAAATATTAAACAAGCTTCACTCGAAAATATCCACAGGGCAATAGTAATCATAGTCACCCTGTTCGGTACTTACCTACTTTCTTGTTACAAAACTATTTTAGAATTTTGTTGATGGAAACAGAATTTTGTTTGAAATCAAATGTCAGTGGTCAGTTTTCGTGACAAAAATTAATGTCGTATTCAATTTTCTGTTCAATTATTTTTAACCGACTTCTAAAACGAGGAGGTTCTCATCGGCCGGTATTTTTTTTTATCTATGTATGTAAGTACTTACACCGATTACGCCGAGACTACTGATCCGATTTACGTGACTATTTTTTTATTCGATGCGGAATCGTTGCCATTTGATCCCATACATTTTTTTTCAAAATCAGCTAAGTAGTTTGGTCTTTATATAAAAAAAACTGAAATCATTAAGTCGTCTACGTATGCGAAATTGGCGGATTTTTGCTTTCCTGTGACTTTTTAGTGAAACGATACGATAGTAGGAAACAATATAAGTTGACGGTCGGGTCTAGCCGAAGCTAGACCCGACCGTCACTTATATTGTTACCTTAGAAAGTTATCACTAAAAATTGTGAAAAAAAAATTTTAAACAAAAATTAAAACTAAAAATTAAAAAAAAAACTGAAAAGGTTAAAATTACTAAAATTAAGTAGGTACTCATCCCCTAGAAACATAATTTGTGGAGTTGGTGCTAAGTTGTTTCCAAAAACAATAGAAAGTGAAGCACCGACTCCAAAAAATATGTTTCTAGGGGATGAGTACCTACTTAATTTTAATTATTTTAACCTTTTTATCTGATATTATTCTGTTGAGTTGCTCCGTGTGGCTTGTGGACTCCTGGATTTGATTTGCTCATCTGTTGACTCTTGCCACGGTTTCATGACTGTGATAGTGATTGCCAGCGCAGTTTTAAAAAAAGTGTTGTTTGTGATCCAAATTGTGAGAAATTTCTGTAAGTTGTAGTTGCTCTTTTTCATCTCATTTCTGTTGTGCACGATGAATTTACATGAATTATGTTATGATAGTTACCAATGTCAAAAAAAAATTAAGTATTTTATTTATTAGGCTAAAACTTAAATGATTTTCGTATCAAAAATAGTAGAGCGTAACAAATTAGCAATCAAATTGAAAATGTGCTGTGAAAAAATTTATAGTTTGCAAATACAGTATCAGATGACGCTTCATTCATAAACTGTTAAATTAATGCCACTAAACCCGGACCGAGTTTGTCACCCCCGCGCTTCCTGTAACCTACCCCTTTCACTACCAAACGTAGAGTGACAAGCTTGCTTGAATTTTGTAGTATAAAATAAAAAAATATAAAAAAATTACACGTTATTTTGTTCTTGAAGTATGTTATATTAACGATACTAATTATGGGAATTAAAAAAGCGCGCTGTCGATGTCGATTTCCACTGACTGGTTTAGTTCAAAGGTGACTGTATTGATATTATATTTTTATTTTTTCGTACATAGAATGAGTAGGCAATCGTACACAACTCTTAACTTGTACTCGTACTCCTACGTCCGTCTATGGCTCGCACTACATGTGATTAAAATTAGCACTTTGTTCAATTATCAAAATTTAAATAGCAGGCGAAAACATAGGCCGAGTCCGTGCGATGGAATTAAAACATCTAATATTGACACGGTCACTTTTGTAATTGACAAGTCGGTGGTCGGTACTGACTAATATAACCGACTTGGGTTAGCATTTCATCTCAAAACTTTTTTGTAGTAGGTATAAAACTGCGTTGTGAGGCTTGCAACATTTTTACATGTAAGGTTTTTGATGGGATATAATATTACTTTGTGTCAAAGTAATCCAACGCTATTGTTCAGAAATAACATCTCAAAGGAATACCCTGAAAACTTGTCGAGTAATTTTGCCTGAACAGAGATGTTATAGATCATATACATCAAGTATATTAAATAACCAACTTCGTCGCAGAGCTCATGAAATGACTAAGTACATTATGACACGTAATTCGCTGGTAAGAAGAATTATTTTGCAACTACATTGTGAAGCTTTGTCTATTACAGACGGTAATGTCTAAAGCTATTTTTAGTTGACGTATTCGGAGAACCTTTAATAATGAATGCTCTCCTTTTCGTGAGTATCACACAGGTCGGTGTCATGGGGCATAACATGACATAAAAGCACAATAGGAAGGAAAACCTACGAGAATATCCGTTTATTTGTTATGCGAACAGTTTACCTTTGAGACTCAAAATAACTCTTTCCTGCTATTCTCTTTCATTTCACCAAACATTTGGGTGTCGTGTTGAATGCTAACCTATCTTGGGTCCACCACGTCTAGGAAATACTTACATTATTCGTGTCATTCACTAAATTATGTCTCCAAAATAATCTACCCTTGGCAACAAAAAATACACTTGCACAGGTGTTAATTCAACCTATTTTTGACTTTGCTGGCGCCTGTTATCTCCATGCCAGTGAGGAACTGGTGAATAAGTTGGAGTGTTACCAGAACCTCTGCATCCTTTTTATCTTTCGACTTCTGAAATATGACGGATTACTCGTATCCTTTGTCTTCTTTTTAATTTCCTCCTTAATTCTGTCTTTTCTACTTACGTGAATGCTTCTCCTATACCTGGTCTCGGGAACTATTTCTTTTCCTATTCCTTCCCAAGTACATTACCTAACAAAGCATATTACCTATCTTTCAACTCTATAATCCTCTCTTTACTTAGCTTGTTTTATTTTTATTATTATTATGTGGTTTAAGTTTATAGTTCTATGTACTAGACCCCGCAAAGATTGTCTAATGCCATAAATAAAAAACTGACAAAAAAAAAAATTGTAGCCGATTCTCAGACCAACTGAATATAAAATTGCATGAAAATCGGTCAAGCCGTTTCGGAGGAGTATGGTAGCTAAATTTGTGACACGAGAATTTTTGGAAGAGATTTCTTTTAAGAATTACGCAGTTTCTTTGTAAGACAAATATAATGTATAGGTAATGTATATTTGGATTTTTAAGAAGACGACCGGCACCAGCTGTACCGATCACCCTCATCCAGCTGTTGACAGCTGGATGAGGGTGATCGGTACAGCGTCGAGCGATCGTAGCGATCGGTCGTTAAAATAAAAAAATAATTTTATTATTTAAGATCGCCGCTATTTGTCGAACAAAACTAGAGTGCTCTTTTGCATAATTATGTCGTGGTGTACCTATGTTACGCTGCGCTGCTCCCAATTTTCCCGGGACACCGGTATTTGGAGGATCATAGAAATCGCTAAGCTTAGTGCTTCATTTAAATAAGCTGATAGACTCGCGGGAGTAAAATTACAATTGAAAACCAATTTCTAGGACATTGTTAGTTAATTTATTTTTTAGTGATATTCATACAAATGACGAAATTTTTGACGTTTAAAAAGTGCTTATTGGTGACCTATTAACATAAAGGCATTTTCATTTCATTTCATAGTGTTTGGACTGTGATATATGTAAAAAATTAAAAGTTAAAATTGTTCAACAAATTAAATATTGCCTACGGTTCAGGCTACGGCGGTAATATGGACGACGTACTCCGGGTTGCCAGACCTCGGCAAACATCGCATTACATTTGCAACAACTAGTTACAAGAGTATGCACTCTTGTCGCAGCCGCCTGGTTAAATCAGCCGCTTAACTGGACGTCTAGCCCGTTGATTGAGCGCCGGCACCTAATCAAACAACTGAAGTACAACTAGCCAACTCATTGAGCTTAACGTTTAACCACAGAGCTGAACCTCATGTCAGCCGTCTGGTTTAAATTAGCCATTCAATTGGACGCCTAGGACGCTTAACTGGATACCTAGCCCTAATCACGGGCTAGGTATCCAGTTAAGCGGCTGATTTAACCAGACGGCGGCGACACATATACTGGCTTATACTGGGTGGTGACGACAACACGACGCTTAATTCGAACATTGACTGCATTTTTTCATAGAAATATTAAGAAATTATCAAATGAATAAGATGAATTTAAAAGTTGCAAAACATTTCTATGAAGTAATATAGCCCATGTTTTAATTTTCGTCACCACCTGTATTACAGTGGCTCACCGGTAAGTGTGTATTTAAATTGAAATTAACGTCACGTCAAACTTTGAATATGTAGGTATCTCGCACAACTATATTGCACGGAATCGCTGAAATAGTATGTAATTTCTGATGAGTAGCTACTTTACTAGTATTCGTATAATCGTATAGTTATGAAAATAAAGAGTAGCTTTTCCATATTACAGTCGACAGAACGTCAAGCACAACAGTTTGACCTTACTGCGTTCGTAATAGAGTCGGCTTTCGTATTACAACTCCTACACTTGATTTGCTATTATCTATACACAAAAATGACAAGTTTTCTTTCTGATTTATTTAATCCTAAAATTGAAAATCTAGATATGAAATAAAACAAGTAATTGCTCAGTAGTTTTTTTTAAGTAATGATTTGAGTTGATATTATTGCCAACTTTATAGGTGAATTGTCGAAGTAATATCGTAGTAATATGTGTTGGAGTAGTAAAATTGGTAGAGTGAATCGATCCACGGATGCCATAGACACATACATATTTTATTATTATTACAGAATAATTCCTCTGTGATAGTACCGAGCGGTGTATTCCAAAAATTACCTCTTTAAACTATATTATGTATTGTTGCTAATGGTAATGGTGCTGATTATATAGTAGATTATACGTACGATACATTAAAAAAAACTCTATGAACGGAATACAATGGTTTTCATAATCGTCAAGTAAATGACAGGGCAGCCCAGAAGAATATTTTTTTAAAATTTAGAAACGGCTTGTATCACTATATGTTTGATGGAGTCATCAGAGATGTATCGATCCTAAATTTATTTTGAGAATAGTAATTTCCTTGGAACGGAATATTACTATCCGCTTGGCGCATTACATTTCATTGCGTCGACGTAGTCTTTAAACGGTTACTCGATGTGACTGTGGAGTATAATCGTTTTCTGTTCAAACAGTAGCAAATGTGTTACGGCCTTTAGCTAATAATGCTAGTGGGCCGGCCTTCTGACATCATCCGCATTACGTCAGCGGACGCACATGTGCCTTGCACGCACCGTGTAATTAATACGCAGGGTTAAACACTAGTGTTTGAATTTACGAGCAAAGTAATGGGGCTAATTTTAAATGAAGCTTCAGAGATACATCTTCCTTGGTTATACTTGGGGATTGGTGACACTTTTAGTTACGACATAAAAAATGTTTACACATTTATTGCCGAAAATTTCCCTTTTTGGGAACTCTTTGACTACAAGCAATTGAAAAGCAACGTTTTTAACTTTTTTTATCGCTTGCCTTAATTTAATGATATCTCAGAATTGTTAATTATTTTCTTGTCTACTGGTGACTTTGATAATGTCGTGATTGGTTACATACAGCTGACAGCCCTATGTGCACTTAGTTCTTTGAAGGCCTCATACGTCGCCCGGAATTCTATGCTTCCTGTATCTGATACCAAAGTTAAGTCGTGTAAACTTTAACACAATAAACATAAAGTTTAAATTTAAATAGTCTTACGTAACAATATAACTTCTAGTACTGACCTTTGATAAGGGCATGTTGGCGTGTATTGTACCTACTTTTGTTTTATAGGTAGTTAAAAATGTGTGTGACGTGTTAGGAAATAACACTTTGTTTCCTATTAATGATACATACTATCACCAAAATGCTGTCAATCTATCTTTTAATAAACTAAAACTATATCATGTTAAAACATGATATGCATAACCTGTAGGATGTTGCTCTATCAGGAAACGGCCCAATATCGGCTGACTGTGGAGTTTGAATGATTACTTCCTCTACATAATGATATTTTGTTCATAATTTCAATTGAATTTTTGTTCAGCTAGTCTAAATTAAGCATCATTAAGAGCTTGTGTTATGGATTCTAGATAACAGAGAATATTGATAATAATATGTAGATAAATATTATATATATAGATAATAAATAAACGTATAAAAAAGTCCCCCCGCTCCCAAAACAACGCTTCCTCGATGAGCTGCGGACGCCCCAAGATCCGGTTTTTTTTTCGCCGGCGAAAGTAGTGCCATATCGCTGCGATTCTCTAACTAAAAGGTAAAGGCGCCTCTAGAGAAAACTAAAAAAAAATCATTTTATGAATTGATTGAGTAGGTTCAAATATTCCGATCAATAAAACTAACAGTAAAAAAATGTCATAATGAATTAATTTAGGGATAAACTCTATGTAATCTTTGACGAGGACCATCATGTACCATCATCATCACATAAATAAGGGTTTAATAAGGGTTTCCGATTGGTTAATCATTTATGGGTTGGGATCTGCTAAAGTAGCCAGTTTCAATTTTCAAGCGAAATTGTTTTGAAATTGACATGGCGGCTCGTTCTGTGATTACCTATCAGTGTTTCGATAATAGAAGTGTTTCGTTATACACATTTATAACATGTTTAAAATATGTGCAAATTATTACAACTGAAGCACGTTCGGAATTACCTATAACTTGTATACGATAATACTAAATAACAATGACGCAGTAGAGCCGAAGCGGGAAGCCTACCGATGAAGACTCGATCGATGACCCGGATAGCCCGGGTCACTGTTTTCAGAACCGACACTTCAGAGACAGTATTTAGGTTAACAAACATACGTACAATAAATATATACAGGGTGGTGCCGTCAATACGACAATAAATTAAAACATGGCATGTTGGATATTTGTATAAACTAATATGACATTGGCTGCATTATTTCATAGAAATGTCATGAAATTATTAAATGATATGATGTTTTTGAAAGTGGCAAACCATTCCTATGAACTAATATAGCCCATGTTTTAATTTATTGTCGTATTGACGGCACCGACATTATGTTATTAAATCATTTATTACTAAATAAATATAAAAATGTTCATGACACGTGGACAAAAGATCGCAGTCATCATACAAACATTTGTTCCTACTGGGAATAGAACTCTACCAAACGGCCGTCAAACTAATTCAATTTTTGGTCCGTGCGGTGACGGATTAAGAATACAATTCACCGCCCCATTTCTTCCCGTGGGTGTCGTAAGAGGCGACTAAGGGATTACCGAGCTATCAACTGCTCGACTGGTGGTAGGGTCTGAACACCCGTCTGGTTAGTGACCACCGTGCGCATGGCGTAAAACCCGCCAAGTGACCACTTGTGGTCGCGTTCCGGGATCAGTCAGCGTACAACCAGAGCTTGGGGAGACGTTGCGGCGATGGATTCGGTCAGTGACGGCTTCCGTCTAACCAGAGCCAGGTGGACTGCGTTGACCCGCCGACCAGGGAGACCCGAAGAAACGGCTGTTCCGCTGGCCGCCCGTGGTACAGTACAGGGGCCCAAGCGAACCTAACCAGTTCGTGAGGCTGCCCTATCATGCCACGCATAATCTTGGGGTGGTCCGTCGTGCCGGTTGGTGACCGGGTGGTGGGGTCCCGGGGGCCATTCCCGGGGGGGTTCGGGGGCCCTTCCGTTCGGCGGGTCAGCGCTTCTCTTCTGTCGGCTGTTAACTGGGGAAACAGGCCTCACGCTTTGACTGTCTATATCGCGGCAACGTTCCCTCAATTCACGCCTCTCCTCCTTACATCACCTTCTATGGCAGCGCTCAAGAACATGAACGGTCGATCAGCGGTGCACACCCCCACCACAACCACGCTGTTTGAGGTCGGGCTCACTAACATCCGTGGGCTCCATGCTAACCTCAATGCCGTCCACCAACATCTCGAGACGGCTCGACCGGCTATGCTGTTTTTGACGGAGACGCAAATTCTTCGCCCGGCTGACACTAGCTACTTGGATTACCCCGGCTACGCTCTTGAGGAGTCCTTCAAAGCGAAGGCTGGGGTATGCTTGTTTGTCCGGGCGGATGTTTGCTGTCGCCGTCTGCGCTGCTTGGAGGACCCTTCCTACTCGATTCTTGGGGTGCATGTGGACCTGGGCACACATAGCCGTGTCTACGTGTGCCTCTATAGATCTCACAGCGGTGACATGGAGACAACTCGACTTTTCGAACATCTTAGTCGGGTGGCAGATGTTGCGCTGGAGCAGTATCCAACCGCGGAATTGGTGTTTTTAGGGGACTTCAATGCTCACCACGAGTCGTGGTTAAGTTCCTCTAAAACTGACCATGCTGGTAGAACTGCCCACGCTTTTGCTCTCACGCACGACCTGACACAACTGGTAAACCAGCCCACCAGGATTCCAGACATTGTCGGTCACGCGCCCTCATTGTTGGACCTTCTGCTGACGTCTCGTCCGGACGGATATCGGCTAGAGGTTCGTGCTCCTTTGGGAACATCGGATCACTGCCTGATATCCGCTGGGGTGCCACGGGCGTCGCCACCGGTACCTATGGTTGCCAAACGCCGCATCTGGCACTATGCGTCGGCAGATTGGGATGGTATGCGGGATTACTTCGCATCTGTCCCTTGGAGGCAGCGCTGCTTCAGTGAGCTGGACCCGAGCGCTAGCGCTACTGCTGTTGCTGATGAGATCATGTTAGGGATGGAGTACTATATCCCTCACTCCGATCTCATCAGTAGGGGTAGGCGTAACCTCTGGTTCAACCGGGAGTGTGCCATAGCTGTTGAGAACAGACAGTCGGCATACCGCGCTTGGATCAGGGGTCGAGCTTGCGGAGATCCTAACATTGACTCGCTGAAAGCAGCTTATAACAACGCCACCAAGTCCTGCAAGAGGGCATTCATCAGAGCGGATGCACAGCGCGTTGCACGAGTTGGCCAAGAACTACTCACGCATCCTACGGGAAGCCGTAGCTATTGGCGTCTGGCCAAAGCCGTGCAGTCCAACTTCTGTCAACCCTCGCTGCCCCCGTTGAGATGTTCTGACGGCTCGCTAGCTCACAAGCCGCAAGAGAAAGCCGATCTTTTGGTAAAACTCTTTGCTGCTCATTCCCGAATCCATGACTGCAACTCACAGCCACCAACACTCTCCCACTGTGGCCACACAATGCCTGATATCCGTATCAGGCAATGTGATGTACGTGCGGAGCTGCAGTCAATCGACGTCCGGAAAGCTAGTGGACCTGATGGCATCCCAGCGATAGTACTAAATAAATGCGCAGCGGAGTTGTCTCCCATTTTAACCCGGCTATACCGCCTTTCTCTCTCTTCTGGGTGTGTGCCTGAATCTTGGAGAGAGGCCAATGTGCAACCGGTCCCCAAAAAGGGAGACCGATCAGACCCAGCAAACTACCGCCCAATAGCTGTCACCTCAGTTCTTTGCAAGGAGCTTTTCATGGAGCGGATCATAAATAACCAGCTGATCCGATACCTAGAAGGTCACTCATTAATTAATGATCGACAGTACGGGTTTCGGCCGAAACGGTCAACGGGTGATCTTCTAGCGTACTTGATGCATGTCTGGGGTGAAGCTATTGATAAACGTGGTGAGTCACTGGCTGTTAGCCTTGACATTGCCAAAGCTTTTGATCGGGTCTGGCACAAGGCTCTTCTCTCCAAGCTCCCGGCATACGGTCTGCCCGATCAGCTCTGCAACTGGATCGCCGGCTTCCTACATGAGCGGAGAATACGCGTCCTCGCAGATGGATGCGCTTCGCGGTTCATGTCTGTGAATGCTGGTGTACCACAAGGCTCTGTTTTATCCCCCACACTCTTTCTTCTTCATATCAATGATATGCTTCCATTAGGAAGCATTCATTGTTATGCGGATGACAGTACAGTGCATGGGGGATATTACGGTCGCCCAGGGGCTGGGCGCGCTGAAACCGAGAAAGAGAGGGAGAATCTTACTATTGAGCTCAACAGGGTGTTGAACCTCGTATCTGAATGGGGATCTAACAATCTTGTTGAGTTCAATGCTAAGAAAACACAGGTGTGTGCGTTTACAGCCAAAATGTCGCCGTTCCTTCCCCTTCCCTCTCTTCAGGGCACTACTCTTTCGGCACAGGCCTCCTTGAACTTGCTCGGTATGGAGATATGCTGCGATCTCAATTCTAGAAACTACATCGAAACCGTGATAAAAACAGCCTCACGGAAGCTCGGTGTCCTGAACAAGGTGCGTCGATTTTTCACGCCTGACCAGCTATGCCTGCTGTACAAAACTCAGGTCCGGTCTTGCGTGGAATATTGCTCGCACTTATGGGATGGCTCCGCCAAGTACCTCCTCGATGCACTGGACAGATTGCAGCGTCGTGCTGTCCGTATCATTGGCGATGTAGAGGTCACGAACAAACTTGAGCCTCTACAATTGCGTCGAGACATTGCGTCGCTTAGCGCCTTTTATCGGCTTTATCACGGAGAGTGCTCTGAAGAGCTTTTCGACCTTATCCCACCTTCCCCCTTTCTGCTCAGGAGCACGCGTGCTGGTCTTCGGAGTCATCCATTTACTGTCTCCACCTCAACATCACGCACAAAGAAATTTAGTTCTTCGTTTCTTTGTCGTACTTCCAGAACTTGGAATTCTTTGCCAGCGCATGTGTTTCCTCCTTCCTATAACATGGGGTCCTTCAAGAGAGGCGTGAAAAAGCACCTTTTGGGCCGGCAAGGTGGAGGCAGCTAGTGCATTGTCCGTTTCTGCACTAGCTGTCTTCGCATATGGACTCTCCTTACCGCTTCACATCAGGTGGTGTTGGGTCAATTGCCGTGCTTTGTATAAAAAAAAAAAAAAAAAAAAAATTTAACTGGAGTTTAATTGAGGAATTCGGTAGAATTATTCCTCAACTTCATGAATAATAATAACCTTTCGACCTCTCGACCAGCCCGCCGCCGACGTGGATACAGATTACTTGCCAAAATCCGCAAATCGAGATGATTTTAGATAATCTTGGCTCTACGCACTATAAAACTGCATAGGTAAGTGTATAATAAAAAATATTTTTTTTGTATAGCCCGAAATAAAATAAAGTATTACTACTATTTGTTGGTGTTTTAATTGCAAACACTGGGTTTAAAATGTCATAAAATATGCTTCCCGGAAACTAACGTGGCATAACGAATTAAATAATTAAAAGTGCTGTGCCCAAGCCCTAACAATACTGAGCCAAAACGCGGAATAATCCTGTAGCTATGTACGGATAGAATAAAACAGATGCCGCAATTGGAATATTGACTAGAATTCAGCGTCCTATGTCTCCGCCCGAGTTATTAGCCACACCCTGAGACATCCACCCTGGTACCACGTCGGAGTCGTAGATTACGTGATTTTAATACTAAAAATGTAAATGTCTCTCCGAAATCGATTCCATATCCGCCCATCTAAAAAGGGAGTAAAAGATATCGTCTGTTAAAGAAACCTAGAAACTGACTTCAAAATACTAAATATGTATTTTTAGGAGTCGGTGCTTCATTTCCTGTTGTTTCTGGAAATGGCCTAGCAGTAACTTTGGACGTAAAAAGGAAGCGAAACACATCTATCCAAAAAAAGGCCATTGAATTAGCTAAGTAGGTAAACAAGAGTTAAGTTTACCTACATTTAACTATCGTTGGCTTTTTAGTGTTTTCAAGTAGATTTTTAGTTTTATTAATTTATTTTACAACCTTCAGTGATAAACTTTCAAGAAGAAACCTTGAAAGTTTATTACTGAAAGTTGTAAAATAGCTAGATAGGTGACCTCAAATATTATTAAATTGTCTGGTATCAAATAAGACCAATCTGGTTGATATTGCCTTTCAAGCAAAATAAAGAATTAATCGAAATAGACTAAGATTTAACGGATATCTATTTAAAAAATATAGCAAATTCTTCCGTAAGCTTAATAATTATCCGATAAAATTGTGAGTGAGCTTTTTACACCAAGCATTTTAAGAAAGAAATTACATCAATATCGTTTCGTAACAGATAAGCATAACTGAATTGAATTGAATCTGTTGACTCTATTTTTAGGAATTAAGTTAGATTCAACACAATTTCATAACTATCACAAAAAATAATAAAGTTATAAAATTGTGTTTTTTGATGATTTGAAAGTGCTTCTTTGTTGCCTCTTTAAATAAAAATATTTTGACTTTGACTTTGAGTGTTTGCATTTTACTCATACGTAGTTCGATCAATCGAACCAGTACCAAGTACCCCCTTTTTTATCGCTGAGGGGAAGCTCTACCAGCCTACCCGCCCTCTCGGATCCACACACTAAACCCCTCAGCGATGCACCCCTTTCCTGCTTACTGTCGACCGTGCGGGTATAGACCGCAGACACTACGTCCGCTTGCCGACAGAGCAGTGTGACCTAAAACGGTCCCGTCTTGTGGGGAGGCCTCTGAGAAAGGCCCTCCTCAATCCAACTACGTTTTTTAAAGTCGGCAAGCCGGTGCATTGACCCGCCGACTGGGCTGTGCAATCCAGGCACGGTCCCCAACCGCGCCCAGAGCCCAAGAAAAGATGAACGCGCCAGCGGGCAGCTGGAGGCGCCCAAAATGCGCCCTCCAGCGCTCAGTGCGTCGGCGCCAGTGGCGGCAGCTTCCCGTTCACGTTCAGCTTCCTCTTTGCGATCCATCACTCTCTCACAGAATGCGAGAGTCGCCTGCCACGACCTCTCGCTTTCGACCATCTTTAAGACGACGGTCGAGAGGGAGAGGTCATCCCCGATCACGGCGGTCAGCACCCGCCGCTCTTCTGCCCACGCAGGGCACTCCAGCGCGTGTTGCGCTCCCTCATCGGGACAGTCGTTGCAGTGGTGGCAAGTGGCAGTCGGTTCCCTTCCGGCAATCCGACACAGGTATCCCCCGAAACATCCATGCCCCGAGAGCACCTACGTCGCGCGGAACGTCAGGACTCCGTGCTGCCTCTCCACCCACTGCTTCAATATCGGACCAACTGCCCCAATCGTGCGGACTCCAGCACCGGCTCGCGCGAGTCGACGCATCCATACCTCCAGCGCCTCTACGTGCAGCTCAGCCCGTCGGCCCTCTACCTCCCGTGGCGCTGGATCCTGTCCAAGGGATCGCGCCTCCTCGCGCCAGAAATACACGGATGCGAGGGCCGGACGATCCCCTTGTAAATTTTCCGGCACGCCATGTCCGGACCCGTCAAGTTTGCCAGCAGCCAACCAAGTGCTGCGGCCGCCCTCATTAGCTTTGGCACCAACTCTTCCAGGTGTGCGCGGAAGCCCCAACGCCCGTCGATTTTCAGTCCGAGGTACCGAAAAGAGGGCCTCACCCTAATCTCCACTCCTCCGACTACAATACTGGAGTCCCTTGGAGGCGCTCTACAGGGTCCGTGAAAGCAGATGGCCTCCGACTTCTCCAGCGCTACTGCTAGGACAAGTCGTTTGATCCTGGCATCAAGTGTAAGTTTACAACAAAGATTACTATACAATGTATACAGGTTGGCACATTTAAATCGGTAAGTTATGGGAATTTTTAGTTTATTTTAATATGTGTTCGAAATTACCACCATTACCACCATATGAGGTTTATCACGTCTCTGTTATATATAACCAAGACGTTCCATTTTCAAATGAGGTTTATCACGTCTTTGTATCTACATACTTATACTAAGTGGGCTTTTCAAGCTGAGAGCAAAGGCTCTAGGCTGATCGTGACCTCTACATCGCCAATGATACGGACAGCACGAAGCTGCGATCTGTCCAGTGCATCGAGGACCTACTTGGTGGAGTTTAAAGCAGACATTTTGGTCAGGCGTGAAAAATCGACGAACCTTGTTCAAGACACCAAGCTTCTGTGAGACAGTTTCGATAAATCCGTCTGATTCAGCATATCTCCATACCGAGCAAATTGATGGAGCTCTGTGTCGAAAAATTTTACGAGTCACACACAACGTGCCGCACCATTGCACGGAGGGACACGCTCCATACAAGGGCGGTCATAAATAGTTAAAGTCCTGTTACTATCAATACATTGTATTATTTTAGTGACTTATAGTTGTAAAAGTGTTTTAGGAACATTAAAATGAAAGAAGTACATGTATTTACGGAATAAAAAACGTTTACTTCAGTAAAAAACAAATATAAACAATAACATACTTTTACCTAAATTTATCATGAACAAACACTTAAAAATTGGAATGTAAAACATATATTTTAAATAAAATAAGAGTCAAAACATTGATAACATTATTTAATTATAATAAAATAATAGAAATAAATAAATTAAAATTAATTAAATACAAAAAAAACAAAACAACTAACAAAATACAAATAAATTATTCTTATTCTAACAATATTAAACATGTAACAATTCTATTACACTTTGTGACAGAGTATTTTTCTTTTTAGGGGGAAGTTTCCGAAGACTTGTAATATAAGGATCTGAATGTAATAATAGTCGTTGTATTAAATCTTGATTGGTAACTTCACGTGACATTTTTCGAGTGTGACTTCGTCTATAAATTTTGATATACTTATTTGTCGCTTCAGCAGCTTCTTCGGAAAGTTCTCCTATAGATAACAATGCATAACTTATAATATCTGATCCATGTACGAGCACCTTGTGGACAGAAGCAGGAAGACTATACCACGGATATTCCTCGACCAGGCTGTATGCTGTTTGTAATGCATAGTCTTTAAACTTGCATTCATTAATTTTATGTCCAGAAGATAACGTTTGTAATATTACACAACAACGATCTATGAGATCCTTATTCAAACCTGTAATTTCAGCAGATACAGCTGATTCCAAAAAAAACTTCCTGGCCGTGTTTCCGTCGTTAGACGTCCCGCTTCCACCACTACGCGGCTTGTCAACTATTAAACCTAATCGTTCCCTAAACTGGGACTGTACATATTGTTTTTTATTTGATAACAATTGTTTATCACTATCTAGCCTAACTTGCCATTTTTTTATGTCTAATCTATATGAAAGATGAATAAAATATTCGAAGAAACGTATCCAAGAATGTAGTGGTGATAATCCAAATTGGTATCTACTCTCTATTACAGGTTTTTGTAAACATTCGTCTATTTTATTCATCTCTTTAGGGGTAGCATTACATATATAACATCTACTTGTAGATGTTTCACTTAAAGCACTACAAATTTTACCATCTACCATTGAAAGCTGCAACTTATGAGAAACGACCAATTCACGATTGTCGATCTGAATAAAAGTAGGTTGCAAACTTTCAATTTTATCCTTAAAATAAGCTTCCTCTTGCAAAGACACTGCTGTGCTTTCTTTCAAAAATTGAAATCGAATAGGACGGCAGTACCTAGTGGAAGAGGGTCGAGGATTTTTCCATAAAATTTTACAATTATCTTCAGCTAATTTTACAATAATTTGAAGGGGTACATAAGATGTTACAAACAAACTACTATCTTCTAAAGTTGAATCTGAAAAAAATTGTTTGTATTCACTATGTCCAGTGCTGCCATCGAATCCCCATTTCCCAAGTAAAGAGATATTAGACAAACAATCATCAGGAATCTGATCTAAGACCTCTTTTTGAGATTCAAGGATTCGAGAAGCTGTGTGATCAAAAAGACTTTGTAATTCAACTTCAGCTGAAGACTCGGAAACAGTTATATTAGAAGGGTAACATCTCTGTTTCGCTTTAGTAATTTGTTGGTAACATGGTAATACATTAGGAGAAATCTTACTATTAACAAAGTTTTTAATTAATAAATACTGATGTTTTGTCAACTGAGCATCAGTCACAAGTGACAAGACATCATCAGTGCTAACTCTAGATATACACGAATCGAATGAACAGTCTGAAACATCAAGCAATGCACTCACAGTAGAATCATCAGACTTTGACAAATCAGCTACTCTCCGACGTTTAGTCCTTTTACTACATTGCGTAAAAGGTTTTCGAGGACGACCACGTGAATGACACGGCGACGTTTCAGACGGAGTACATTGCTTATTATTTTTCACAAGTTGAATTTTTTCAATAACATTAAACCAATCGGAATTCTTATATAAAAGCTTGGTTTTATCCCTATTACATTTTTTCCAGAATCGAGCAATAGCTTTACATAAATTATTAACAATTTTCTCTAAATAATGAATATCAATGTTCTCAGCATCGTTCAGAGTAGTCAACAAACTTTGTAGGACTTGACGACACTTTTCCGAGTCATTATCGGTATTGACAGTTAGCCATATTTCAAGAATATGCATTCTTGAAAACGAGCATATATATAAATTACCTAAAACAAAAAAAAAACGGTTAAAATTCAGTCACAAAACCTACACAAAGCACTAAGACTAAATAAACTAATTTCGTAGCAAATGCTACGAGATAATCTGGCAACCGTAGCACCCTTGTCATCGCCAAAAGGGCAGATAAGGGCAGCCAAGTTTTAATTTTCCTAAGATAAGAAAGTCTAAAGATTATGGTGCAATATACCTCCATAGTCGGAGCGAGTGGGAACATATTTAAAAGTTTATTCAAACTTTGAATATTAAAATATAATACTCCAAGAAAAGTCGCCTCGTAGCAATGACATACTAAAGAAAATATATACTAAGATACAATTAAAATAAAAATATTAATTATTACATACCCTGTTCTTGGATATCCATTTCAGAAAAAACTCACACAGCACTCACAGGTCCCGCAATGACAACAAATGACGTCACGCTTTTTAATGACTCACTGATAACAGTATTTACGATTGGCGATGCGCTCTCTTTGAATGCACAATAGATAATGAAGGCGCACTCTAATTACTGACCTATTTATAGTTTCAGAAGGTACCGCAACTATCCAATGTAACGACAAGGAATAAAATGTAAAACAAGAAAGCAGGTTTTTAAGATTTATGACCTATGGATGTCCCACTGTGCATTGGCGCGCAGGCTGAATGACGCTCGTGAATGCCCACCTTTAAATCCTAACAACCATTAGATACCCACCTCCATAGTATACTAGCTTTAATAAGTTTTATAAGTATTTTTTATCGTTTAGCTAAATTTATAGGTAGTTACTTAGCTTTATTTGTATTTCGTAAGAAGTCAATTACTTCACTTTATTAAGCCTTTTAATAAGTGCTAGCTTTAGAACATACCTACCTAACCTTGTTTTTATGGTCAAAGGTCTAGGTCCTAGCTCTTTTCATTTGTTGTTTAAAGATTGATAGTAAATAAGATTGCAAATTGCGAGCAAGTAAATCGGGACAGGCGGCATCTCCTTAGCAACACAATACCTATTATATCTATCATGTACAATAAGTAATACAATTTCGCCAAAGGGATAGTAATACATTATCACAAATAGGACGATGTGCCAGCAGCTCGTCCTGATGCTATCTTTGAGAATGCAGACATGCTTTGCTAACTGAGAAGAGCATTCAATTCAATTAAAGTAAGTGAACTTTAGTAGGCATTCGTAGCATACTTATCATACCTAGAGCATGGCGTAGGTAGGCTAATGTAATAAAAACAAACGCCGATATAGGTACTTACTAGAAAAACTTTTTATTCAATTTCTTCCTTTGATGGCTTTCTGCTGTGATTTAGCCAGTAGGCATCAAGTTTCTGCTTATTGTGTAGACAGGCGTGTTGCGCAGTACATACTCGTACAAGGGCGAGTTATGATTGGCGACGATAGATTTAAAAAACAAAATTACAATAAAACTATTTCCAGAGAACAACTAGGTATGACCATTGACAGTTAGGTACCTATATAATTTTCTGCGTTTGTACACCGATTCTCTTATTAATCTAATGGTAGGTAGTCTTTACCGTAAAACCGGATTTACATTGGTATGACGCCTTCTGACGTGACGCGTCAGAACAGTACCTATCGGTTTCATAATTATCATTACTATGGTGAGATTTACATTAATCTGTCGTGACGTTTTTTTTAAATACAACTAAATGACAAACGAGCTGACAGCCCTCCTGGTGATAAGCGGTTACCACCGCCTATGGGCAGATATTTAAATTTGGTGTTGGCACATCTTCTTAAAAAGAAAGAAGGCGAAACGGAAAGAATATTGTGTTGCTAACTGAACAGTATCTTCTTCTTTCCTTTTTTCCCCCCTTCTGTTACTTAAGCTGAAAAAGCGAATAAACTATTTACTTTAATAGGAAAAAATATTACAACCACGTTTTTCACACATTATGGAACAGCGAAGAGAAAAAAAACACAAACGTAAACAACTCTTAGCAACGAACCAAATACTTCTTCGTTTCATAGACGCGCGGAATAGAAAATAAGTAGCATTCGCCACACCTTCCTTGTTTTATTTATAAAAAAAGCTAAAGCGACATTCACTGTCTCATAAAAGAGCTTCAGAACTATCCCAGAAACTTCAATTAGTAATTTTAATCAGGTCGTCCATACTTTATAGGTCTGTTTCTGATGAGTCACAGCACAGCACTGACGCGTGCATACTTGTCTGACGCGACAGCTCCCCCGCCTCACATGCCTCCCCCATACCCCACGCTCTGAGGCCATCGGGATCGCTTCTGATGCGGCACAACAGATTGCATCACGTCACATCACGACAGAGAAATGTAAATCTCACCATAGTAATCGTATGAAACCGATACCTTTCTGATGCGTCACGTCAGAAGGCGACAGACAAATGTAAATCCGGCTTTAATCTGTCGTGACGTGTCGTGAAGCAATCTGTTGTGTCGCATCAGAGGCGATCCCGATCGCATCAGAGCGCTGGGTATGGGAGAGGCACAGGAGGCGGGGGAACTGTCGCGTCAGTCAAGTATGCACGTGTTGTCTCATTGTCTGTCAGTGTTGTGTTGTGACTGGTCAGATACACTTGTGTATTTTTCCTGCAATACATTATACTTAGTATTATTTTAAAGAATATGGACGACCTACTAGAAACAGAACGACGTCCGATGCCTACTGCCGTTACTGTTACTAAATTCGCTTTCATCAATCAAAATTTCTTCAGATTCCTGTGTCTTTTGGGATATAAGGTTATGGAGCAACAAGCAGCAAGTACAATCTTATCAGGCATGTTTGGTTGTACTTGTAAAGGTCCTTGAAATACTCTAAATCTAGCCCGTAATATTCCAAATGCATTTTCTACAGTGCGGCGAGCCTGTGATAAACGATCATTAAATATTTTATTTGTATCGTTGACTAATTTAGCTTTACTATTTAGGTAGATACTATATGTAATTAGTAAATATGTTCGGTGTCGGACGATTCGTAGATTTACGTTGTGAAAACATGTCAGCCCACTCTACGTGAGCTACGAGTGTATTAATTCAAAATATCGTCAGAAGACATCAGAATGCGACATACCGACATATAGATGTGAAGTAGCCGTAAGTCACGGTCACGTCAGACAGCATCACAACACGACACGTCAGACAAATGTAAATCACAGATGTAGATCCGGCTTTATAACACCGACCGGTCAAGTGCGAGTATTAGGTACTTAACTACGTATTTAAAAATTTATTTATTTATTCTATAATTAAAAAAACGCTTTCCATCACTCCGCAACTAATTTGTAACCGCGCTATTATTGTTTTATAAGATTTGTTAGAAGCCGTTCTTTAAATGCTTTTTACAGTCAGATATCCCCCTTGGGTTATGTGGGAGTCTCCAGCTCAAGAGCTGGCATATAACCCCCTTATAACTGCTTATGTAGGTAAGTCTAACTAGCCATGTCTCTCTATTCTTATTAAACAGTCGACAGCGTAACAAAACTCGCAACCATCTCACATAAAATGGCTCTGTTTGACAGTTGCTTTCGAAGTGAAGTGCGAGTTTCGTTTCAGAAGTAATTGTCGTCATGAAAACTATTTATAATAATAATATATGTAAATAGGTAGGTACAGATTTAGATCTGTTCCATGGGTGGTGCAGCGTTATAGGTATTATTTCGCTATTATTGACCTTTATATTATTTCGCTATAACAAGGTATTGCCCCTGTCTGTAAGTATTATAAATTTTCAAAACTAGTTACTATTTTATAGTTTAGACTTAGAGTTTATTGTAAATTGTAAAATTATTGTATTTCGATACCACTCACTGTATTATAGCGACATCTATAAAACCCCAACTAAACTACCACGTGAAGCCGCCTTTAATATAAATAGTGTGCTTTATTTCATATTTCTTTTATCTACGAAGAAAATGAAAATAAATATTAAATATGCTAATTTATTACTAATTAAGAGGTGGTGAATTTATTGAAACTAACAATTATTTAAAGTGAAAAACTTCATGCTGCTACTTTTATTCGTGCTGTTTAACTTCGATGTTTTTGGTAGATGGCGTTGATATAACAAACGAGCGGGCACCAAATAGTTTGTATACCGGCCGCGGTTGCAGCATTTTAGGCAGAGAGTTCATGCAACAATAATTTTTAACCGACTTCAAAAACGACCTCCTCGTTCTTGAAGTCGGTTAAAAATTATTGTTCTCAATTCGGCCGGTATGTTTTTTTTTCTATGTATGTAAACCGATCACGCCGATATTACTAATCCGATTTACGTGATTCTTTTTTTGTTCGATGCGGAATTGTTGCCATTTGGTCCCATAAAACTTTTTTTCAAAATCAGTTGGGTAGTTTGGTTTTGAAATAAAAAAAAATGAAATCAGTAAGTCGTCTACGTATGCGAAATTGCAGATTTTTGCTTTCCTATGACTTTTTAGTGAAACGATGCGATAGTGGGAAACAATATAAGTTAACGGTCACCTATCTAGCTTCGGCCTTAGAAAGTTAACACTAAAAATTGTGAAAAAAAAATTTAAAACAAAAATTAAAACCGACTTCAAAAAACTGAAAAGGATAAAATAATTGAGTAGGTAGGTACTCCTCCCTAGAAACATTTTTTTGGGTTGGTGCTTAGTTGTTTTCAAAAACAATAGAAAGTGAAGCTTAATTATTTTATCCTTTTCAGGTTTTTGAAGTCGGTTTTAATTTTTTTTTAATATCATACTTTTTTGATCATACCTATTACCATCCTTTCCTTCTCCACACTAATATTGGAAACAAGAATACCCTGTTTAGGCGATAGATAGGTAGGTGTCTACACATGAAGTTGCTATCGACATGTTCGCAATTGCATGCAACGCGTAGCATTTTTGTTCAATAATGTTTCCGACTTTTTACTTGTGGTTTCACTGTAGATTTCCTGTTACATATGTGCGTTTGTTGATGTACAACGAGAGGGATACCTAACAACTTTACACAGTTACACAGCAGGTACTCGAGTGGTTTCGTGACCTTTCTGCTTTTTGGCCCGAGTAAAATATTGAAGCGCTTTATATAGCGAATTTTATTAAAATGTGTTGTGGCAATGTGCGCAACATGAGATGAGAGGGACATGTTTGTAGTACGCTACCTAAATGTGTAAAAGTTCTAGTGATATGAATTTTCATTTCATCCTATACCTACCAATACTCGTATAAAATTAAGGCATATAGGTATGTACTCACTACCTATACAGGGTGTTAGGGGGACACTCTCGAAAACAAAGGCAGATGGCAGCACTGATGACCCTAAAAAAATTTAATGAAATGAAATTCGTAGCTAATAAAGAGGAAATGTATCTTATTTATTGATATTGGAAACTACCTAACACTAGGGGAACTAATTGCTTGTCCGAATTTCCTTTGAGCGAACGTCGTTATTGCTGTATTGGTAGTCCCTTTCTTCTCCGAATATCGATCGTCCGTAAATTATACATAAAAAACGCATTTCGTTTATTATTTGAGATTAGAAAATAAGTACATATATAAACGGAACTTTTTGTTAATTTGTTTTAGTATAGATCTCAGAACTATCTAAAAATACTGTTTAAAATATGCCTGATATAGATAGCTATATCAGGCATATTTTAAACAGTCTTTTTTTATTTAAAGTTTAACGTTTTTGGCAATAATTAAAATTATCAAATTATTTATTATTTCTTACTGTTACAAATTTCCCCAATCGCTGTTACAACCGCCCCTGCCCCCTTATTCTCAACTGTCAAAGCGAGACGGTAAGTGACTTTTCGAATCGAATCCGTGATCCGACAGTTGAGAATAAGGGGGCTGGTATGGGTACTATTGTAACAAACGCTCATGGTCATAAAATTGCATCAGTTCTGCTATATGAGTTTACGTGGGCTCTAGATTTAGGTTTTATTTTAAAGACAAATAACCATGCTTTCATTTCAATTGCTTAAAATGTTGCTTATAGCTATTGTGTCCCTGCTGGGAAAATTTATTACAAAAATTGTTACAACCGTACCCAGTCTACCGTATAATGATCACATTGCTTTTAAAGTGATCGTTATTATACCTAATTACCTACTATCCGCTGGCAATCAAAAAGGGACTAGAACTTGTTCTAAAGAAAAAAATAAACGTAATGGATGATACTTTTTATATAGGAAATATGTGCCTATTTATTTAATTATTTAAACTTTATTGCACAATAAAACAAAAGGCATTCTCTACCAGTCGGCTACCAGGGGCTAAGCAGAAAACTCAAAAAGCGGTGCACAGCAATAAAAAAGAAAATTTTAAACAAACTTAATTACAAAGTTAAAATAGCAATACATAGGTACATATAAAATAAACTAAATATATAAATATAAAATATAGTACATAAATTTTACACATCAGTAACATAACTACATGCAAATAAAAAATACATAAGAATAAGAAGATAAAATAACATACAAGTAGGTAGGTAACTACTTAAGAGAATTAAAAAAATAATCACGCAATTCTTGAAGAGTTCCAGAGCCGTATAGCAAAGACAACAAATGAGTCCGACATGAAGCCAGAGCGAAATGAAGGGAACAGCAGGGCAAGATGGTTGCTAGATCGAAGCGAGCGTTCATGGGAGGAATGCAAAAATTGGAAGCGTTCTTTTAAGTAGGAAGGGGAACTAGGAGCAAATAATACGCTATAAAGAGTGCACAAAATACGGATATATCTACGCTCACGAATGGGTAGCCATATCAATTGGGAACGAAATAAAGAAATATGGTCGTATTTGCGTAAACCATAAATAAACCTTATACAGTTATTAAGAAGACGATCCAATTTATTCAACAACTCTTGAGATAAATTAGTACAGCACACATCACCATAATCAATAATTGGCAAAACCAGTGATTGGATAAGGAGAATTTTAGTACCAACAGGAAGAAAGTGTTTAAATCTGTACAATGCTCTCAGTGTCGCAGTGACCTTACGACTGATCTCCTTAATATGCTGATTCCAACTTAAAGTACTATCTAGCATAAGGCCGAGATTCTTAACACTTGTCGTGCACTTAATATTGACATTGTCAAGTTTTAGAGGCAGGAGTGAAGAAACATCGAGTTTAGCAAGTTGTCTAAAGCTGTCCACAATGATTGCTTGACACTTAGCGGGGTTAACCTATGTGACTTATTATTACCTTCAAAACTGTTTTTTAAATTTGCATTTGAAAATTCTACGTGACAATATTAATCAATTCCCAATCCATTTTATATTAACTTGTTGTTGACGAGGTCCTGCTCTTCTGGCCCTTTATTCACAATTCACAACTGTCGGAAAAGATTTGAATATCGGAAACTCTATACCTACCTGTAATATTTAATCGCGGTGTCACAGAGCGAGACCACGCGTAACTTTTCGAATCGAACCTGTATAATATAATGCGACAGTTGAGAATACGGGCGCTGGTAGAGAACAAGGGCATTACATTGAGCTCTCATAGAAGTTTTAAGTCAAACTCATTACAGTTAGGTACTCCAATCCAAAATTAAGTTAATTGAAAAACCAAGGTAGTATACATACATAATTATGTTTTAATTTATGTAACCAATGTTGGAATAAAAAACTTGAATAAATGGTAAAAAAGTTATATATTAGAGGCATGTAATAGAAAGGCACCGTCTTTTCTGATAATGGTAAACATAAATAAACAATCATTAAAACCCCATTTTAAAAGGAGGTCTTTTCTGAGACACAAAGATTAATTAATGGTAATTTATTAAATTACCAGAGCGGTATAGTTATGATATGAATATTAGAAATGTGAGAAAGAATCCATATATGAAAATTTTTATTATTGGTATTGAAAATAAAGTAATGTAACATAAATTTCAGAATTATATTTAACTATGTACCATGCAAAAAAATAGAAATTTTCTAGTTTTGATATGAAAAATATACAGATTTATTACTGCTTAACTATCAATAATTCACCACACAGTGATATTATAATAAGCAAAAATAAATAATAAAATAAGTAAGTCATAATAACACTAATCTGTGAATCCATCTGTAAAAGCCTCCAGTAATATTTGCTCAAACCACTTCAATCCCTCACCATCATGTGCCTCGTCCAATTTCTCTATCATTAATTTAGTTCTTTTACCAAACATCCACCAAATCAGGTTCATCAAACACTGAATAGCTGGATTGGAATATTGCATTTCAACATCTTTTGAAGAAACTCTTTGCAACACATCTAATACTGTAGTATATAAAATTGACTGTCTAGTAGCAGGTTTACATATACATAAGTGATCCAGTGGTAATTTATAGAAAACACCCCTGCCTAAGTCTGCTGATACTGACTCAACAAAATGTATGGGGACTTTAAATGCAGTGACAAGTGTGGGCAAAGTTTCAGCAAAACTGATTGTTTCCCAACCAAACAAGTCAGCGAATTTAATAAATGTCTTATTTAAGTCTAGCAAGGTTGGAGAGTTTTCCTGAAGTTGTCTAACATCATTAGATGGCCAGAGGACTGCAGCAGCTGCTCGCGGCATTGTCGCCAGTGAGCTGCCTTTGTGTGGCGTGCTGTAGAAGACAACAGCTTTAGTGTTTTGAGATAGATTCTTAAGAACAGAATTTTCATTTTGTGATGCTTCAACAAGTATTTGTTTTACAATCAACCCCCCCATAGAATGTGCAAGCCAAACAACTGGTTTGTGGCCCACTCCAGCATCAACTAACATAGGTGCTAAGTCAGCAGCCCTACTTTCAATATCAGATGTCTGTAAAGGGCATCGCTCCACCCACTCTGATAATGTACTCCAATAGTTGATACCTAAAATTCTGAGATTATTACAATCTTTTGGTAACCAATCTTTGGGCCAGCAATAAGTGTAATTACAACGATCTTGATCTTCTTTATTCATTGCTACAAGTTTCTTTTGAGCTATGTAAGTATTATTACTTGGAGGCTCTCTCTTTGCCTCAATAGGTATATCATGGAGTACAACTTCCAAGCCGGCCAATAATGTCTCATCATCCATTTGCATTAAGTCTTCCATAACTTGTGTAAACTCTGGATCCAAATATTGGGTATTAACATTGGGTTTCTCAACACATGAGTCACACTCTACATCAGATATTGTGACATCTATTATACCTATTGGTTCTGCACATTTTCTATCACGCTGCCTCCATGTGACAAACACACCTCCTCTTAATCCATGGACAAGAAGGGTATCACATGAATGTGGTGTAGAGGTTCTGTACAGTGGATGTAAAAGATACAATCCAGGTCTGTAACAGTACTCTCCTGATAAATTTGCTAAGCAAACTGCAGCAGAACTGGAGAGGCGGATATCATCAGTCTTTATGAGACGTGCCAACTCTCTGATTAATCCATTTTGAAAGAATTCGTCTAATAAAATTGGATGGACACTGAGAACAGTCAATATTTTAAGTACAGCTAAATCAAGATCTGCATCATTATACCTTAACATTAATTCAGCAAGTCTGGGCAATAGCCCTATTGCTACCAGAGTTTTAATAGAACAATCTTCTTCAAAATCTTTACAGTGAAACAGACTTACATGGTGATGCAGAGCATCAAGACATAATATGCAAAGATCATGTTCACTAATACTGTCAGGTTTTGTTGGAATACTGTCAACTTCCATTGCTTGTTCTTGAACATTGGCAAAGTATTTAGCAAGGAAATGTTGAATGCAACTATGAGGGTGGATAGCTTGTATGGCCGCTATCATGTCCCTCAGTTTGAAGGAAAGCAGCTCGTGTGTGAGGGCCGCGCGGCGTACATGTATCGGCGGGGGTAGAAAGTAGCGGAGATCGGTACCTTGTGTTCGAGCCAAGAGAACAGCAGTGTTTTTGTCGAGTGCTTGAGCGAGTTTTAAGCAATCCCAGATTTTATTATTTTTAAATGCAGCTAGTTGTTCCAAAGCCACATTGCGCTGCTCTCTATTTCCATGTCTACATAGCCAAAGAAGACGCCACGCCAGTGAATGCTTTAAACTTTTCCAAATTCGAGCTAAGCCCACAGACTGCCTCATTTCTCGGTCATGTTCTATCATCATTGTGGCGCTGTACGCAGGGTCATCGATATAAATATATTCGGCTGTATATTTCTTCTCTCTATCAAGGACACTAGAATTTACAATGTTAGACACAGATTTATACGTCTGGCGAATGTGATAAGCAATGAATAATCCACTGCCACCCCATAATGATGCTATTTTTAAAATTTTCAATACTGGTTTTAGTCTATCTTGCAAACTCATCGTCTAAAGACTTTTGCAATTTGTTTCATCAACAGTGGGATATTATTGAAAACATTTTCAGACTTTGTTATTTGTTTGATTACAGATCACTGATTTTCATCAAGACGGTCAACACCACAGCACAGATTACTATAATATAAAGTTTTCATCACTGCACAAGTGCACAGTACAAAGTACTCTGTGGTGCAAAGGTTTTGATTAATATTTTTAATTTATTCTCCCTGTAAAGGGAAGGCAAAGGGAACTAATGCCCATACAGCCACGTCTTCAGTATTTCTTTTATTTCTTCTTTTATTGCATTGAAATGCTGGTCACGTTTTAATCCATCTTCCGAGTATTTGACGCTAAACATATGATGACAGTCTCCATACTATTATGATGCTACTTGATGAGGTGGATAACCACAAAAACGTTCTCATCATCTTTCACACCATAATCACTTTTATTCTAATAATCTTTTAGTTGCATACGTCAACACAAATACTTTGTTCTTAAAACTACACCACTTTTATAACACAAAGTTGGCTCCAACACAATTTTTAATTAATGTAATAAAAATCTTGACTGACACCACAAAATTCCGCCAAGAGGCCAAAACCTCATTATTATCTTTTTTTAAATTCTCCCTATAAAAGGAAGGCAAAGGGAACTAATGCCTATACAGCCATGTCTTCAGTAATGTATGTTTCTTATTTCATTGCATTGAAATGTTGGTGTTACACATTTCAATGCACGTTCCACGCAACCACAAAAAAGTTCTCATCATCTTTCACACCATAATCACTTTTATTATAATAATCTTTTAATTGCGCGTCAACACAAACACTTATTTTATAAAACTACGCCACTTTTATAACATAAAGTTCGCTCCGAAACATTTTTTTATTAATGTAACAAAAATCTTGAATGACACTACAAAATCCCGCCAAAATCTCCTTACCTTATTATTAAATTATCTTTTTTAATAGTCTTTTGGATAATTTCACTGTATAGGGAAGGCAAAGGGATTAAGCTCATACAGCAATGTCTTAAGCATTTTTTTTAATGCTGCAAATATTGCATTGAAATGTTGATGTAACCCATTTCAATGGATCTTGAGAGAGTTTGGCGCGAAAAATACGATAACACTATCCAATACCAAGGTTCTATGTTCCCCAGAACGCGCAGTAAAAATCTCCAATTTTGGGGAGGAGAAAACTTGGATTCCCCACAAAATCCCCACAGACTTTCTTCAAAAATTGATTATTTTATTTGTATAAAAATCAACATTGTTATAAGATTTCACACCTTCGATAAATAGAAAAAAAAAACATTTTAAAGTCACTTATTCATTTTCTCCAAACAGTCTTTGAAAACTTTTTGTTTGAAGGTTATCTTTAGAGTACTCCCTCGTTTCATAACCCTCCCTAGCCATTATAGCTATCACAGTAGTATATACACAGTATAGTATTATATTAGCACAGTCTATATAAATTTCATACAGTCAGCCAACGGGCACGTTTAGACAGAGCAATCGTGAGGGGTACGCGGGGCGAGAGGGGGGCGGTAGCGAGCCCGACATTTATAAACTCACTTGGGACATGCCGGTCAGGAGTGTCACTAGCACCCCCTTGGACTTATACCCGACTTCCTTGATCTGAGCGGGCGAGGAATCGCGCTGTTTGCCGAGGCATTGCTACCACCACCTCCACCACCTGCATCACCACCTGCAGGCGGCACCATAGACCCCCTTCCCCTACCTCAAAGCTCCCCTGGCAGAAGTGTAAGCCGCGGCCCGCTCGCAGGCGCTCAACGGGCCTTGACCAACGTCAAATCACCTGTGGGGCTGACCGCGCTGAGGGCTTCGCCTCCTAAGCCGGGGTCGTAGCATAGGGGCGAAGAGGGGGCCATCGCCGAAAGGCGATGTCCGATTACCGGTGAGTTAAAAGCTCACCGAGATGCTGCTCGGGCAGCTTTCGCTCGAAGCCCGCAACCCCGCCAATAGTCTAAAAGAAAACCAGACGACGAGGAGTGTCACATTTTTAAAAGCTTTTTTCCTTGTTATTGCAGGTAGGTGCCTATTAGGCGACGGCAACCACTTAACACCAGGTGTTCACCTAGTTGCATAAAAAATACTACCTATGCTGAGAGAGCCTGCATATGATCCTCTCAACTTGTCTCGTATCATTTTCATAGTTTTCGGGGGTCCCGATTTGGAATACAACATCAATTATGAAAACCAAGATAGCAGACGCGATTTAAAAAAAAAAACTCAATATGGGTATCATTTTCGTGGTTTATGGGGGTCCCGATTCTGAATACAACATCGATTTATCAATCCAAAATGGCGGACGCGATTTTTCTATAAAAAATCAATATGGGATTCAATTTCGTGGTTTTCGGGGATCCCGGATCTGAACACAACATTAATTTTGAAATTGGTGTTGTATTCAGAATCGGTATTCCCGAAAACCACGAAAATGATACCCGTATTGATTTTTTTATTTAAAGTTGCGTCCGCCATCTTGGATCTGGAAATTGGTGGATTTACTCAGAATCGGGACCCCCCGAAAACCACGAAAATGATACTCATATTTATTTAGTACTATAAAGTCACGTCCACCATTTTGGATCTCAAAATTGATGCTGTAATCAAAATCGAAACCCCTGAAAACCAAGAAAATGATACCCATATTGTTTTTTCATAAAAAAAGTTGCGTTCGCCATCTTGGATCTTGAAATTGGTGTTGTATTCAGGATTAGGATCCCTGAATACCACGAAAATGATATCCATATTATTTTTTCTAAAAAAGTCGGGTCCGCCATTTTGGATCCCGAAATAGTCGTATATTTTACATTACATTCTTAAAATTAATTTATAAGGCGTAAACTCCAAAAATAAAAAATGTGACAACCCTGCGGCAGCGAGAAATAAGCGGCATGGATCGCAAATTCAAAGGCGTTGATCCACTGGTTGTAGTTACACTGTGGTAACTACACTGTGGAAGTGTGGAGTATTTAGACTATTTCTGGTTTTAGTTTTCATTATTTTATAATTAATTTTTGAGAACGGTAGCATGTGCATAAGCTTAATATTTATACAACGGAATGTCGTATCGAGGGGCGGGCGGCCCGCGGACCTTCCTCGCTCGGCCATTATGTGACACACTTTGATATTGGCTACCGACTAGTTAACGTGATCTTCCCTCAAATTCTAAAATATTTTACTTAAAACTAATTTAATATAATAATCACCTATATATTTGTGTTTTCACCCCATATTGGGGTCCATCTAACTTGTTGCAATTAACGCCACAATCTGCACCCGGTTACCTAAAATTTCGGCCAAGTCCGCATCGCTTAAAAAGTAGTAGTGGAACCGTCATCTATCAATTTCAAGCGAAACTGTGACGAAGAACGACCGGTAACATTTTAAATAAAATATTAGGACGGTTAGTAACCTCCTTAGAAGAAAATCTAACATTAGTACCTAACCTAGGTATTCGAATAATACTAAAAAAGATAAAATATACTTACCTTCTTTAATTTCATTATTTTATCCTTTTTTGTATTTTGAAGTCGGTTTTATTTTTTTAATTATTTTTTTTAACAATTTAGTGATAACTTTCTAAGATCAAAGCTAGATGGGTCACAGTCAGCATATATTGTTTCCTACTATCGTATCGTTTTACTAAAAAGTCGTAGGAAAACAGAAATCCGTAATTTCGCATACATAGATGACTTACTCATTCCAGTTTTTTTTATTTAAAAACCGGCCAAGTGCGAGTCGGACTCACGCACAAAGGGGTCCATACAATTATCTATAAACAAGCGTCTTCCTGTTGCGGTTATCGTGTTATTTGGGATGGTGCATGTCCTCGGTATGCTTAGGCGACCCAGTCTCTAGGGTGGGTAAGGCGGGTCTTCCCTTAAGCCCTTTATCTTCCGAATCCGCCCGGACCAAAATATCGCGGTGGTTTGTTTGTCCTAAGTGTCCGGGTGTCATGTCCTGTCGAGGGCGAACCAGTCTCTAGACTGGGATGAATGGATTACCTATATAAATAAAATACGAGTATGCTAAACATCTCCTACATAGATATGGTAGCCTGGTACTTCAGGGAATGATCGAGCTACACATACGGGGAAAAAATAGTGGCATTGAGTTACAGTGTGACTCATCTGGAATATTTTTCCCAATGTGTAACAGTGTGACACAAAATGGTGTGACTTAACGGGAATAAAGGCTTTTGACTCGATAGAAAACCATGTCAGGAGACTCATTCGCGAACCAAAACTTTGCCATGACCAGTTACAAGACCTGACCATCGCCGGGGAGTTGCTCGTCCGTCAGTTTTTTATAGATTACTTTTTGGTGAGTGTGCAAACGAGCTGCACGTTTGATTCTACCTGCCCCTTTCCATCATCGAGGATCCAGGCGTCGATTGGCCTATCACCCGCACATTGTAGATATTCCACTCATCAGCACGAAACGCTTAGCCTGTGCTTTCATAATGCGTACAGCAAAGGAGTGGACTCCCTGCCTCCTGATGTTTTCTCCGAGCGATACAACTTGGAGCTCTTCAAGGCTAGTGTGAATAGGAAATTTCTAGCACGTAACACCTCCCCATGTCGGACATAAAGTTTGCCATGGGATAATGGGAAGAGACAAGCTCCGTATAAAAAATAAAGCACCGGGACCAGACGGCCCCACCTAAGGTAAAAACCCTCAGATTATATGATCTGAGTGAGAACCAAATGAAAAAATACTTTTTAATAAAGATCATTTATTAATAACTAAGATTAGGTATACTTAATAATAAATTGTATCTATGATATTAACTAAATAATAAATGTAATGTCCTAGTCAATAGGCAGGTGGTTGATAATGATAACATTTGGTCTGATTACTTAGGGAATATTTTATTTTATACAATTAACACAATATTTATATTAAAGTCACACCTTAAAACAAGTTTAGCAAAATCATCGTGCGATTTTAATTATTGAAGATCATATGCCATTTATTATTCTCAATTCCTACGACTTTGACGATTTGATTTTTGAGTATCTACTCACTTTGACGATTTGAATTTTGAGTATCTACTCAAAAATCAAATCGTCAAAGTCGTAGGAATTGAAGTAGTGACCTCTTTGTCCACCTAAGATGAGATGTCTCGGCATAAATTATAGTGAGGACAGGATAGTAGTTATCAAATAGCCGTATGGGTAACCATTGTTTCTGTTCTGTAAGTTAGTAAAAAGAACGAGCTTTTATAATCAATTTAGTAAAAGATATTCTGTAGTCTTGGGGGATATATTAAGATATATAAAAGGTATCAATCGGTCACAAGATGAGCTTTTAATCAAGTCAGATACTATTTCTGAGGTTGTTAGTAAAATTGGATCACTTTGCTTAAAAATCTTTTCTGTTTTCTTATGACAGATTTAATAGTAAGATTGACTACAAGTAGATAGGTATTTACTTAAACTGTCTAAATTGCATGTTCAAGTTTCAGAAACAACTAACTGTACTTGTGATGTGATGGTTGGTACTTAGAATTAATTTTATTTTGATGTGCCAAAATGGCATCGGCAGAGGAGGATCGAACCCCTAACCTGTAGATTGATCATGCCAGTTTATGTATTGATATAAACAAAATAACGGGATACGGTACGCCTTTAGACACGGGCACTAAAACACAGGGATCTCACTCGCACGCGTACATTTCTATCCCACTGAAAATAAAATAGCTGGTCTATTTACTTGTCTTTCAAATTTTAATTAATATAGTGTGTAAAGTGATCCGAATTGACTGTTCCTTTTCCTTTTCCTTTCCGGCGGGCAAGGCGGCATTTCAAGGAGTACTCAACAACGATTTAACTATTTCTAACTCGCATTACGAGTATGTGCAGCTTAACTGAAACTGAAGGATTCGTTGCGGCTTACGAACAAAACAATGGGTAGGTTACGTATCTAACCTACCCATTGTTTTGCTACTACAACGCTCACTTATAGCGTAGATATGCCGGTACGTAGGTACACGCGTTATGCACGTTATGATGCCGTATCTCCCTTTTTTTATTAATATCAATGGGCAAAATTAATATAACAAAATATGCTTAACTTAATACATTGATTTTTCTAGTACTTACCTACTAGTTAAATAATATAACATAAAATATTATAATATATAATTATGTATTTGTTGATTAGGATAAAGTAAACGAATACATAATCATAAATGCATTCCCTAACTATAATGTGAAACTTTTATGCATATTCAAATGAGACAATCAAAATTAACAACTTTCAACTCAAAACTCGTGAAAATATTTTTGTATATTCATAAACATCATCCGCTATGTAGCATGTCGATCGTTGAATTAGGTGCACACGACAGTAGGTATGTCGGACTAAGTTTATAAAAGAGGCAGGTCAAATGTAGTGGTATTACCACCTTACAGAAGATCGCAGTTAAATAAGTGTCGCGTTCCTCTGCTGAGGCTCCGGCTGCGAAATCAGCCTCCATCGCCAAATCGTCCCTCTAATTTTTCAGAGTACACTTATTGTTCTTAGGCGATTTACACAAGGCACCGCGCACCGCCGCGGTTGGCAGTGGGGCGGATCTCATGTCGCATTGGCCTTTTTTAATGCCTTACCGCGCGGGGAACCGCTCAAAATCCTCTTCACCGCCACAGCCTACCGCGGCGGGCGCGGCGGTGCCGTGTGTTAATCGCCTTATGGTCTAAAAAAGAGAATACAACATAAGGTTACTTTAGACCAAATTGGTGTGACATACAAGCGTCTATAGACAGCTTAATATTGGGCGGGGTGGCTTGATAGTTACTGTTTTTGTAAAAAGTATCTACCTACATCGTTTGGTAAAGACTGTGTGACTACAAATATCTAGGTTAAGGCCAGGATATACAAGTGTTCCTCTCTTTAGTACCTAGTGTGCAGAGATGCCGCGGACCTATTTCTTGTATAAATCTTAACAATGTCGGTGAGAATAATTATAAACAATTTTGATAATAAGAACCAAGAATATTATTTTACTATAATTGTCAATTTTTTGATATATTATATTTTTGCGAGAAAAAGTTTATCACAAACGATTAAAATTTTCTTTTCTTCATAATATTTTTTGATCCAGTACAGATTTAAATATAATGTTTTTACCCATAGTATAATCAAGAACTGATCAACATTAGTTCTTGATTCTACGTTTAATAACTTTTTTTCAGTTGACTACCTAACTACCTACAACTTATGTATGTTTTCCGTTTAATACCTTTAGGACCTTTAGAGAGTATTTTATAGTTTACCGTTGAATCAAATATTGTTTAATTTCGAATATCTTGGCCTTAAAGGAGATGTTTCATATCTGGCCAAGTATATGTACAGTATCACAAAAAATCAGGAAAAATCTCCTGATCCCCAAAAATACTAATAAGTACCTACCTAATTCGTTTTCATATTTTTACCTATTTTTCAGTATAGTGGACATAGACCTGGCCGGGCCTCCATACATTTTTGGAACATCTCTTTTAGCGCTTAAAAAACCGCTTCACGATTTGCCTAATTCTACGAAGGCCTGCGAAGTAAACAAAGAGTGAGTCAGACCAATGCCCCCCGGAGAAAAAGGACCTTATATTGAAGATAGCGAATGTACTCAAAGAAAACATTTCCTAGTTTTTATAAATAACAATATCTGCATTCAAAGATTTATTAAAAGTCATTTACGTGAGCCGGAAATCGCACCCTCCATATGTAGATGTATTATTATGTTGTGATGTGATCGATAGGAACTATCGTAGGTATTGAACAAATCTTTCTAACAAATATTGCTTCTAAAATCAAAAGGCGATATGGAAATAGTAAAAGTAAATACAAATAAAAGTACCTACCTACGCTTTAAAATACACTTACGCGCTAAGATAACAACTGCAATTTTCTAAACGGAGTAAGTAATTCCTTAAAATTTTCATTTTATGAAATCATATTAGAGCCAAATAAACTCGACTAGTTATTCGTCGCAAATCTAAAATAAGAGCTCTTTATTAATTCCAATAGTTAGTAGCAGTACAGACACGACGAAGCACCTATTTACCTAGTGCTAGTAGGTATTAAACCTACCTACATTGTGAAATTTTATAATCTTCCCAAAATTTTACAGATAATCTTTAGACAGATTTATTCCTTTAAGATGGACCCTGTCGATTAGTACCTATCTTAATAAATAATACAGGATTCTACAGAATCTACATAATTATAGTGAGTTTGATTCCTGGCCCAGGTGAGTGACTATTGGTAAATCATTGAATGCAGTTATTGTTATCTCTAAAAATAAAGGAATGTTTCCTAACTGAAATATTTAGGATGCTCTCCCTCCAGGAGGCATTGGTTTGACTTACCCTATATTCTACATATACCTAATATAATTTAAGTACTTTGGTTGATTTGTGGAGATTCGTTGGTTCATTTTTACTTTCGTACAACAGATTTAGATGCAATGGAATTGATATATTAATATGATTTAAATCTTATCAGACATTTTAAAAATTAGTGCTGTAATAAGGGTGTGTGGACGTAGTTGGCGTAGGTGCTGGAGTCGGAGTGGCCGAAGGTGGCGTGCCCAGCGCTGGAAGTGGCGTCGGAGGGGGAGAGGAGTATACCTTGCGGTCAGGGGGCAGGGTGGGAAGGGAGGAGGACAGGCCAAAGCTGCCGAGTCCAATGGCGGATCCTCCCAGGCTGCCGGTGGAGAGCATCTGGCTGTGCACTCCTCTCATACCCGAGAACATTGACGCCGTACCTGGAAATACAAACATATTTTATGTTAGTATTGGCATAATACCTATGTATTGGTGTCCGCCTATAGAGTAGGTTAAGGTAATACAAGTAAGTCAAGGAAGAATTTAACGTATGTTTATGACTGCTTATTTATTAATTCTAGAGAAGTCATTAATAAAAAATTGCGATCGCGAGAAGAGGCTTTAACTTTAATTCTGTTAAGCAATAAGCACCTAAAAATACTCTTGTACCTACCAAGGTACAGAATTTCAATATATTTAACATTGCCATCAAACTACGTTTAATTGGTGGAGTTGGTTGGGCCTTAGAATCCTCCTAGGCGTTAGTGGCCTTAGGCTTAAATCATTGATCTGAGATGCGTACCTAGCCTCAACATCTAGTGCGTTAGCCTTACCAACGGCCAAAGTAAGCACTAGGAGTAAAAAATATAGAATAAAAACTTCTTTTGAAATTCAATAAGTTCTTGGTACCTACACAATTCCAATTACAAATTATCAATATTTCAACAGCACAAAACGCAATATTTAAACGCCATCTATGGTAAATATTTGGAGGTGTTTAGCAGTATCATGCGTGTATGCGATTGAAATTGTGTAGTTATGCTTTCTTGGTGCTGTAGGGTTAATAATAGCGTAGGTAGATGTCGCTAGTGTATGCAAAATAAGATTCATATAATTTAGTATTACTGAATAGTTATCTGTAAAATAATGTAATATGTAACCTTTTATTTTAGTAAAGAATTTATCAAAAAAAGATACAATGGTTTTCTTTTAATTCGTGACTGAATATGCTGAATATACTCATTAATTTTTTAAGCTCCATCTATTGCTTCTGTATTGAAACTTATCTTAAGTCAAATTTTAAGTCAATATCACATGTAGTCGCTAGAGAGCGCATAAAACAGAAGAAAATGCTTAAATTTTACTTTGTTTCACTCCCTCTTAAATATCGTTTAAATAAATATTTTCGATAATTAATCCAACAAATTAATCCTAAAGCAAATATTTCATCAATTCATAATTATCGGAAATGTTCGAAACATAAAGTCCATAATAATTAAACACACACTTAGTACATTCGTTTACAATTCTCTTGAATTGGAGATTTCCATTTCAAGATTTTCTAGCACCCGAACGGGAAAACCAAATAACAAGCCATAACATAACTTTGCAGTGCTGTATTTCATAAGTGAGTAAGGTCGCCATAGCTCATTTTGGAAGCGTTGTATTGCGAGCAGTTGGACACATTAACGCTTCGTTTTAATACATATGGGATCTGCACAGTGTTCAACGCCTGCCTCCCCGCATGTGTTGTACCTCGTACGTGTTGAAGTATAATTGCACGAGTGGAGTTCTCAGCGGCGCGGGCGCCTGGCTCGCGTCTGTTGTCGGCCACATGCACGCGGTGGCTGAACAGTTACATAAACAAACCACACTTTTAGGAATAAAATCCAAGCGTACCATCTATTTTCTGGGAAACACGCGGCATGTTGATTAGTTAGTTACTCGAAAATGTATACATTTTTACTGGTCTCTATCATCTAGATAGTTATTATCAAAACTACCTAGATTGAAATAAATGTTTCAAATATATACATTACTATGCTTGGAGTAGGCAATACAAACACAATTTGTTTTTAATTGTAAATATTGGAATGTAAGAGTCGTAATGTCAACCTATATAATTCATAATTATTTACAAACAAGAAGACTAAAAATAGGAATTCGCTGATTGAGAAGTGATGTAGGTTAATGAAATATCTACTTAATTGTTATATTTGTTTTAACCGACTGCAAAATAGGAGGCGGTTCTATGTTCCACTGTATGTATTTTTTTCTATGTATGTTTACCGACTTCTCTGTCAATTGTGAACTGATTTACAAAATTCTTTATTTATTCGATTATGTTCTTGAGGTGGTCACCAAGTCAGGATCTATTTTGATGGGATGGAAATCGAGGGCAAACATCTAATTTTATAAGCACGTATTACATGTTTTTTTTTTCTAAAGCTATTCAAGTATTTGCTTCGGTTAGTCAGCATCTCACATTGATGGAAGGTACAACTTCTCACTAGGGTTAGGAGTTTGAAGATAATTCTTTAAATATTATAGGTATTTACGTAGGTAGACCGTTAGTTGTATTCTATCGGATTATTTGGGTGAACTGATGAATCATCAGTTCTGATGATGGAAGGTAAAACTCCGTAACGGGTTGGAGTTAGAAAACACTTAATCATTAGGTAGTACGATATGATATTAAGAAACAAGACAAGAGACAGACAAGTCAATAATGCTAACAGTGAAAATGTGAAAAAAAATTAAACAAAAATAAAACCGACTTCAAAACACTAAAAAGTACCACGGTACTTATCTCATAAAAAGTTAGTGCTTCACTTTCTATTGTTTAATTTTTTCCTTTTTAGTGTTATGAAGTCGGTATTATTTTTGTTTAAAAACATTTTACATAGGTAGGTAGATAGTGTGTGAGCGCCGGCGACAAAGAATCCGGATGGGTTGGTCTGGTAAGCTTTGAAAATTCAGCTACATAAATTCTTCATGGCTGCGTGAAAATAATTAAAATTTGTATGAGTAAACTTATATTAAAATGAAGTTGTAGTTTTTATTACGGTTGTTGTCTATAATTAGTTAAGGAAATAAAAACCTTCTTAATTTACCGGTAATTTGAAATGACGATAATAATTGAAAAGATGAATAGAATAATAGGTTGAAGACGGAAAAAACTAAGACCATCATAAATAATATTAATTATTTACCCTTTGGTCATCTCATTTAAAATAGCATTTAAACAATAATTACAAAATAAATAAAAATTAGTAACCCCCGGTGTCATTAATCATCTATCTAACACCATCTCACTAAGACTATTCATAAGAGCCCAAACACGCTATATCTGCTGTAAGTTTTTGAAGAATTAAGCATTTCGTAGTTGGTATAGGATCAGTTCAAGGTTAGTATGTCATGGGAATGTCACCGAAGTAACAGTACACCAAATTTGAAATCAAACGGATCTGTAAAAGTTAGTAAAATCCTATTATTATGTATAAAATGAGCTGATGCTTATCTAACGCCTGAACTGATCTTCATAAATTATAGCTAAGAACCATCGTAGACACATCAGCTTTCAAACAAAAAAAACTAATTAAAATCGGTTCATTCGTTTAGGCGCTACGATGCCACAGACAGAAACACAGCTACACCGATACACAGATACACAGGCAGGCACGTCAAACTAATAACACCCCCTTTTTTCGTCGAGGGTTAAAAATACTGCTTCTTTAGCGGTTTCACAATCGGAGGCCTGTCATCGCTGTACCGACACGTCGAGTGCCGCGCATGGAATAAATTGCTCTCAACCCGAACGCTTGCCGAGTGATATGTGCCGGCACAGTGTTACCAAATTACGCTCACTTTCCGCTCCTAACTATGGATTTATTGGGTTTTAAGTGGTGCAGGTATGAGAAACATCCATTATATTATGTGAGCTCTACGTCGTCGTGGGAGAGCTATTTCAGTAGCTAAACAAGTAGACAATTAAAATGACAGGTAAATGGTAGGTTAATGCGGGCATATTCTGGATACGGATTTATACTTGGAGGTGCAGCTATTTCTTGGAAGTCACAGAAGCAGAGGACGGTAGCGACATCTACAACAGAGGCTGAATATGTAAGTTTAACTGAGGCATTGAAAGAAGCTGTGTACCTGAATAGTTTAATGAATGAGATTGGTATGGTAGGGCTGTCCAAAATAGAAATGCATGTCGATAACAGAGGTGCGCTTTGTCTCGCCGAAGATCCGGTTTTCCATCGTAGGAGTAAGCACATTGACATAAAATATCATTTCATGCGCAATGTGTTGAAGGATAAGAATATTACTTTGAGACATTTGTCGACAGATTCAATGATAGCCGACATCTTTACCAAGTCCTTACCTAGTGCTAAACATTTAAAATGTGTTGATGGCTTAGGGTTAGTGCACTTACCTATGAAAACAATTTTACGTGTAAGCAAAGCATTATGTAGGTTATGTTGAAAAAAGACTTACGTAATTTTTATTTTATTTATTTATTTAATTTAATTACACGGGTATATACCCAATTACATAATTAAATCAAACTTAAAAAATTTAGCTATATTTCTTAAAACTACTACAACTCTCACAGAACGATAAGCACGTTGACGAGACATTGCTCCATTTATCAAAAAATACATCAATATCGGGGTGATGGTCTAGGAGTGCATTGAGTGCGGTATGCATGTGGCACACCAGGGACTGCGCGCGCGCCACGGTGCGGCTCGCGGACCGCGCGAACAACACGCGCCGGCGACACGCTCGTTGCCGTATATGATTTTCAGGCACGTGAAGCCGCATCAGCTTCTCAACTAGTTCGGTACATTGAATGTCACCGCGTAAAATCTTTAACGCCACATGAATTTGGTCATTCTGTCGTCTGACCTCCAAAGAATGCATTCCGAGCATTCCCAGCAAGAATTTCGTAGGATATAAGAACGGATAATAACCGTAACTTCTCTTATACAGATACCGTAAAAACGCTTTTTGGACCTTTTCGAGCATTAACTTGTAAGTTATTTCGTGTGGATTCCATACACATGCACTAGTCTCTAACTTGCTTCTAACTAACGCTGTATAAAGAAGTTTCATGATATGTGGATTATGAATGTCCTGTAAATTGCGTAGAACGAAACCTAAACGGCAAAATGATTCCTTCGCCAACTCAGAAATATGCCTATTAAATGTCAGAGCAGCATCAAAGGTAACACCAAGATCGGTCATTGTATCCGTACGCGAGATATGGGCATCGCCCATTTGGTAATCGTAGCAAATTGGCCGATGCAGCCTACCAAAAGTCATTACAAAACATTTCCCGAGATTGAGCTCCATCCCGTTACGATCGCTCCATTCAAGAAGGGCATCGATGTCCCGCTGGACTAGTTCACAATCCCTAACATGTTTAACTTCCATATAAATCTTCAGGTCATCAGCATAAAGGAGGCATTTGACATATTTAAATACCCTGACCACATCATTAATCATCAAGAGAAAAAGTAAGGGACCCAAAATTGATCCCTGGTTGACACCAGAAGGAGTACAATAAGAGCTGGAAACATAGCAGCCATACCGAACATACTGTCGTCTATCACAAAGATAATTTGAGAAAAGTTGCAACAAGTGTGGCGTGAAACCAAAAGCTTCAAGCTTTGTCAGCAAAATTTTGATGTTTACTCGATCAAATGCCTTGCAATAATCAAAGTACAAAACATCCACCTGCCTCCCCCTGTCCAGACTCGTTGAGACGTAATCAACCAGTGTGAGCAAATTAGTGCTCACCGATTTCTGAGATCTAAACCCATGTTGCTCTTCGCACAGATGACTCTGAACCTGACTGTAAACACTTTTGTACATGAGAATTTCAAAAATTTTTGCGAATCCCGAAAGGATTGCAATAGGACGGTATTCCTCGATGGAGGATTTAATTCGAGATTTAGGAATTGGTATAACCTTAGAAATTTTCCATTCGAGTGGATAGATGGTCGTAGAGATAATAAGGTTTATAATGTGACAAAGAGGCAGACACAGAAATTCTCCACAATGTTTGATAACTTTTGCAGGCACTCCGTCGGGACCAACAGACAAGGTTGGCTTTAGTTTTTTCATAGCTTGCTTGACATCTGCTTGAGAATAAGCAGTGATACACACATATGAACCCTGGTCTGAAGAGTGAGAGTTCGCAAATTGAGATTGGTCAGATTTATAAGCGCTTGCAAAATATTCAGCGAAAGCCTCAACGGATTCGACACCAGAACATTGAGTGCCTTGATATTTAAGAGTTGGTTCAAAGCCACCACAACTACGTAAACTTGACATATGCTGCCAGAACGCCCGGGGATTTAATTCAAGATCACTCTCCAATTTCCGCATATGATCCCTATAGGTAGAGTGGAAACGCTTTTTTAGAGATGCTCGCAGTTGAGAAAATTGAGCATATATAATTGGGCACAACGACTTTCTCCAAGTAATAATATACATAATACCTACTTATATTTCAAAAACTCTAACGTTCATAAACAAATTATTTTACAATTTAGAATTTTGATATAGCCTTAATTGGTGTTAAAAAATATCTCCAAAGCCCTACTACAGCTAAGTAAACCCCGGCTCCGATTAATAACAGGAGACCATAACCAGTCATAGCAACTTTAACAGACATCTTTTTAACATAGGTGTCACGGACACTATTCAGAGCTTGCATGGAGACAGAGAAAACAGCCGCTCACGTCTTGCTGGAATACAACGGAGTGGCCAATACCGGGCATTACAACTTGGATCTCCAGGTAGCCTCCGGGAAGTTTTCGGCAACGTGAAGGCGCTGGGCGACTTCCTAGAGAAGACGGGATGGCTAGAGTAAGCTAGGCCCCATCCTCAGACGAAACACAGGCGCAATGATGGCGATTTGCGGAGACCACCCGCACGAAGAAGAAGATGACTATAACATGGGTAAGTGCCCGGTTAATATACCATGTGCCAAAGACCCTGTATGTGAAAAACGCTTTACTGGCGCGAATGTACTAAACGGCAAAAATAATCTAAGGCAAGAGAAAACACATTCATACGCTCGGTGAATTTATTGACACTGACTTTTTACAAATCAAAAATATAAACGAAACAAAAACTACTTAAAAGAGGTTCTAACACTGTATATTATTAGGTATACTATCTCTTTTAAGTGATAAGATCTGAGCGTTGGGAACGCTAAGCTTCTTTAGATTTGCCTATGGCTTTATTAGGACGGGCATTATAGGGCTCATCTTATTGTAATACAACTATTATTATAATATTTATAATGAAGTAAAGAAGATAAAAATAATTTTAATGATTTAATTGTCACTAAATACTGTTATCGATTCAGTAATTCATTTAAGTTTACTTAAGTTGTAGCGAAAATTAAAAGATGCTCTCATGTACGCTCTAACACAAAAGTGGCGTAGGGCAGTACATGTAGCTAGATACATGGAAAAAAGGTAGACAGCAGTAATAACTACCTGGGAAGGACCATTGGGCAAAAGAAGAATAGGTCGTCCAATAAACAGATGGATAGACAAAATAATGGCAACAGCGGGGAAAAAATGGAGATGTAAAGCGAAGAATAGGGAAACTTGGAGTAAGCTGGAGGAGGCCTATAGCCAGAGTGGGGTTCCATTAACAATGTCACTTTAATATACATAGACATAAGAGAAACAAGTTTTGTAAGGTTTTTGGAAATAAAAAGGCTTATTATTATTATAAGTTGTAGCGAAAAATATTTCCAATATTTAAGTTTACTTTCAATATACTTAATATATGTAAATATTTTCAATATTCATAACTAATAAATACTAAACAATTTAATTAAATTTTTAAGCTCGTAAACCGGTACCTACTAGCTATTGATTTTTTGGAATTTAAAGATTTTTTATCGATCTTTCAAGCGATCGGTCATTCATTCAAGCGAACCATCATTATTTGAAGGGAGGAAGAAGATAACCTTACTTAGTTTGTTGTCCGTTCTTCTCGAGCAAGGCCTCCTGCTAACTATGTAAAATACAAAGACGAAAAAAAAAATCAATTCCAACTTACTTATGAATAAAAATAATGAGTCATTTCGTAAAGGATGATCACATAATACAAATATATTTAAGTAGATAAAATTATAAGTTTTACTGGTTACTATTTAAAGAAAAGATAGAAAGAAAGAAAGAAACAACAGCACATCAATCGTAACAGTTTGATCTTGAGACCGCCCTTACTGCGTTCGTATGGAGGAGGCTATTGTAGTGCAACTGTTAGCCTTTATTTATAATTTTCACTTCAGTGTCAATCAAAATAAAAGTCCTGAAAATCCTGATTCAAAAAACTATTTTTGTGTTATTGAAAGTCATATTTTAACCCTAGACGCAAAAAGAGGGGTGTTATAAGTTTGTCGTGTCTGTCAGTGTATTTATGTGTCTGTCTGTGGCATTATCCTAAATGGATAGACCGTTGTTGATACGGTTTTTTTGTTTGAAATTTGACGTGATCGATATGGTTCTTAACTATAATTTATGATGATCTGTTCAGGCGTTTCGTAACTGTCAGCTCATTTCCTACTTATATTGACACTTTTGTCAATATACTATCTTACTGACTGTCATATATCCGGTTGATTTGAAATTTGGTTTACTATTACTTCGGCGGTATTTCCAAGACATGCTAACCTTGAGCTGATCCTGTACCATCAAACAGTCTGCGGGATGCTCAATTCTTCAGAAACTTACAGGAGATATGGTGTTTAGTTATCTAGATGATTAATGAGGCCGGAGGCTACTTAAAATTTTCTATTTTATATTATATTGTTATAAGTTTTATTGTAAAGCAATGTCTACTACTTTTCCGCGATTTTCTCCATAAGATAGTTTTATTAAATTAAACTGTAAATTAATTGATTAATTATTACTACAATTCGATTAGATGACTTTCAAAACATAAAATAAGAAAAGAATTCGCATAGTCGCACAGCCATATGATTGAAATAAACTCGCCAGCGAATATGTGAATCCTGAATGCCGAGAATTTGTGGCAGACACCACCGACACATTAAATATTGTATCTGTTTATGTCAATTTAGCAATAAAACTATCGACCAGGTTACAGACATTCATATATTTAGGCAATTAAATGCGCGTTAAATTGAAATACTGTTTCCTTATTTCTTAATTATGGCTAGGTATTAAAGAAATAAAATTAAATAAACTTTGAATTAGTTAGGCATTGAGGATTCACGAGGACGCAATACAAAATGTCTTACAGTAATTTTTGTATTCTACAAACAAGATGCTTTTATGGTTGTATAACGAATGTTTTTAAATGCTTGCCTATTGTAAAACACGACTGTAAATCTTTGTGGTTATGTAAATATATATTTTTTCAATACAGATTTAGGGGTGTGTAGGTAGGTATTGAAGTAAGTATTCAATTCTTCACACTACATTATACCTTGTGCTTTTCATTTCATAAAAGCATCTTGTATTATTTTTATAATATGACATCTATGTTTTAAAATATTTCGCTATAGCTCCTTCAATATTATACCTGATTGTTTAACAACGACGACTAAGAATTCAGGTAACTGATGCTGAATAGTTTCGGTGGTATTCAGGTATTGCGCCATCGATCCTCCCTGGATTAATCAAAATTTAATTTTAAGTGAGCTATTTTAATTAGAATGTTTAAAATAAAGAAATCATAATGTAAAATACTATGAATGCAAAGTGTGAGTTCTTTAAGTATGATAGGTAATCGAAAACCTATAAATCAATTGAAGCATTTTGCTGATCCACCTAATAAATATTAGTTGCTTCATAATTTCTCCTATACAAATGCCACATGGAGGTAATGAGTGTTGATTAGTTATGGTCTATTTTAAAAGGAGAAATGTAGCCATAGCGCCTATATTATAAACAATATTGTGTTTTATTTAATGAGACTAATTAAAATAGTCGAAAAGATAATCCTTACTAGTTTAGATGATACGCTTAATCTATTATGGTATGTTACTAGTGCGCTTTTATGGAACCATTCCTTGAATTGAACACTTGTTTCGTGAAAGTATTAGAGTATGAAATCTGTGCATGTTATGTATGACACACTGCCATGGTAATGATACATACATTCATAACTGTGACAGTGCTGCCTCTGCGTTTAACGCGGACCAGCCGTTGCTTGTAAGATTACTGAGATTGTATGAAACTCGTCGCATCGAATTATATGAAACTGCGCAGCTGGGGACGCGTACGTCCGTGTAAATATCATACAATTTCACAAAGAGCGGCCGGCGGCAGGACCAGTCACTCGGAAGCACATATTTTGAGCTTAATACCACACAATAAATAATAGTATATAATTGCAGGTTGTAGCTTTAAAGCAGACAATGCCGTTAACATTTAGTTTTCTTAAAATTATCGCTTTAAAATTATCCATATTTTGTGTGCAGAGCTATTAATGTAAACAGTTAACTCGTTCTAAAACGGGTCAACTTTTTTGGCCGTTTCGATTTCAGCTCATTTGCATTAAGTTTTTTCCAGGCGTGTTAGCAAGCCCGAGGGATATTATTCTGTAAAAGGGGAACGAAGGGATATCGTCTATTTGTACAAGACCGCACACATCGCCTCAAATGCATCGATCTCAGTGTCAATTACTGATTCTATTTTTAAATAACTTTCAAATGGAACCGTTTCTGTACTTATTACTTATTTAAAGGAGATAGAATAGGTTGATCGATTATTGGAAATATAGTTGTAATAATGTAGATATCATTTTTAAACTAAAGAGTTGTAATAAAAATGATAGAGGAGCTCGGTGGCGTGAGGAGCTCGGTGGCGTATTGGTTTGAGCGCTCTGGTTTCGATACGAAAAACAAAGCAACTTTCGCTATGGCCGATCCCAGGATGGGTCAATCAAAGTTTGTTATATCGAGCTCCTCCGTGCTTCAAAAGGCACGTTAAGCCGTTGGTCCCGGTTGTTCCTGCAACCGCTTTAACCCACCAACCCGCATTGGGCCAGCGTGGTGGTGTTATGGCCCAAAATCCTCATGTGTTTCTCCCATGTAGGAAGGTCTGTGCCCAGCAGTGGGATGTTTAGAGGCTGGTGATGATGATGATGAATAATAATGATATTTATGAAACCTTATTAAAACGGACGCTTATTTTAACTTCCACTGGGAATTTAAAATCTACAGTAACTTGGTAGTACCTAAGTACTTAAGTTATCTTTACCTATATTTTAGGAGACTTATGAATTGTACTGCGGGTATGGATCTATTCTAATTCTATTCATCGATAAAATATGAAATTTGATATTAAAATTATACTGCAATTTCTATTCATTTGATAATTTCATGACATTGGTATGAAATTATATAACATTGACTGCGTTATTTCATAGAAACGTCATGTAATTTTCAAATGAATAAGATGTTTTTGAAAGTGGCAAACTAATGTAGCCCATATTTTAATTTATTGTCGTATTGACGGCACCACTCCGTATATGTGAAACGTTTAGTCGATTTACATCTGATTTCGCTATAAGATATTGTTATTCTATTGTATTATTAAAACCTTTATTAAGTTCTGCAAAGACTGTACTAATTACTCCGCGATAAACATCATTAGTGATTTTCACGAGCAATTCTAACAATCAATACTTGAGCACAGAAAATTATGCAGTACTGATCTGACCAATTGCAGCGATATAAAACAATAAGACAGGTGAAAATAGACCACATTAACGTACAAATGAAGATCGAGAACATTTTCTGTGCGTACTGTATTTAAAAATTCAAACACATGTCTGTTACGTTATATCAGAGAATGTTCATAAACGGAGCACCTATAGCCGTGAGTAAACACAGCATCAAGGTTGTCGTTCTCAAAAATCATTTCGAATTTTTTTATGAAAGTACGCGTTTGGGTCGCTGACGACGAGCGTTATTCTTGAAATACCTATTGCATTTATAAAGATCAAACGGATTCAACAAACGGGCGGGCGTTCGTGTAAACAGTCCGTACCTAGCTGGTGCTCGCGCGCCGACCGTACGCGATTGTCGATCACAAATTGAAAGTCTTCAGTACCTCGTGTTATAAAGGACAGATCAAGTAACATTTGATAGCAACTAAGTATAATCTCAAAGTAATAAGTATTGAATAAAAATCAATAAAATCATTAATAAAATCATAAATTTTTTTCAATAATTATGACGATGAAAGGCATTTAAGGATATTTCCACACAATACAAAGAATAAAAGGATACACCGTAACAATTCAGTATTTAAATTACATTCGTTAAAAACTGCATTTAATTAAGGATAGCTCATATTATAGATCTTTTTAGGGTTCCGTAACTCAAAAGGAAAAAAAACAGAACCCTTATAGGATAACTTTGTTGTCCGTCTGTCTGTTCGTCCGTCTATCTGTCTGTCAAGTCGGGAAAGCGTAGAGGTATCGAGTTTAAATTAAAACCATATAGGTACTCAGGTCTACAGTTCCTTCAAGTTGTTAAAATTTATAAGGTACTCGTAATTTCCCTTGACCTAGAACTATGAGATTTGACAAGTAATATCGTCTTATACATCATTATCATGTGGCCGTGAGTACGCCACGATGCACTTCGATCCTTCGGGATCTTTTGTGCCTTAAACAAGTACAGGGGAAAGTCTGACAACTATACAGTTGTGATCAATTATCGAGGACGCGCGGTCATAATGGTATGGGTCATTGAAAACTTATACTGATTTGTGCAGAAGAAATAAATCTGAGAGCCGCATATTTTTAATTAAATAAAGAACGGGGTCTAAGCAAGTAACGGGGGTCCAAATTTTGAAATGAGTTAAACGTGTCATGTGGGGTATCGTATGAAAGGGCTTCATCGGCACAAGCTTATATAGATTTTTAATATTTTTTATGATGTATAGTTTTTGATTTATAACTAAGAATAATAAAAAAAATAACCCAACTTACTTAGTCCTTTTTAAATGTTTGTAATTAAACAATTGTGTCTTGTATCTAGTAGTATTATACATATTATATTTTATTGAGACATTAAACAAACATATGTCACATTCAGTGTAGTTAAGTTTATTCTTTTTTAGCCTTTCAACCGTCGAATGTGTACCTACAAATTTGTACGGAACACTTAGTGGCAGTTGTCGGGTTTTTTTTCTGCTGTCTGCTTATTTTCTTCTTTTACTTTATTTTAGATATTTCATTTAATTTAAACTCCTATTATTTTATAAAGTGTTTTCAGGAATATTATAAATAAACATAACTTGAAATATAGCATAATACAATTTCCTTTGGCTCTCCTGTAAAGTTGAGATACTGCATGGTTTATCTTTAGATATCTAATTCTTCTACTCATCTCTCCACGCTTTGCTCATACCATTATCTTGCTTGTAAACTGAAATACATCAAGTCAATCTGAATTATATTTTTATGATTCTTTTAAGCAAAGGGTAAAATTTAGGTCGCTAATGAACAAATAGAACAGCGGGTAAAGATTAATCGATTCCATTTGCTTCATTATTCACAAATTGCTTTGCCAGTTTGAATAAAGTGTTAAAACGTTCCTTACTGTAAGCTTTATCTATTGATTTTAGCAAGCGCTGGGTATTACTGTTTACTGAACATATATGTCATTCCAGATTCGTAACGGGGTGCCTGTTTTGATAGTAACTAAGTAATTAAATATCAACACGATTATAATCATGTACAGCGGTAGCTTATTTTCTGATAGCTTTTAATCTTCTCCCGGCTTCGTAATCATAAACAGAATCGTTATTGACAGCGACGACGATTAAATCAATGCTTGTGTATTCGAAGAAATGTAGTAATAACTTATTTTAAAAGGGGATTTTGAATTTCTTACAATTGTCTTTACAAAGAGCTTAAATAAAAAATAAATATCGAAAATGTTCAGAAAGAACACCTCTTTCAGACTGAGAATGATCGGTAATTCAGTACAAATGATCAGCGAACAGGCATCCGATGCATGCACCGCGGCACATGTTACCGCAGCTTTTATTGCCTCGTAAGGGAACTGAATCTTCTTAGAAACAGTCCGACGCGCACATGGCCAATAAACGCCGCGCAGGCACAATACGCCAGCGCTAACGTTATTGATGCCCAATTAAAGGGTGGGTTGGTAAAAAAATCTTAGTTCCTTTTTAGTGTATTTATATCCAATTGAGTGGCGAATAAACCATAGTAGGTATTGTCAAGTCAAATAGAGCATCCTAGCAAGTAGAAATATTCCAAAAGCACCGTGTATTAAACTCTTAGTAAAGTCTGGGCTGCGTGAGTTTTTCCGTGCTGATGTGCAAAACTATCACAGCTAAAGCTACCACACAGGCTATGCTGCAATTTCCGCGTGGCCGAGGTAGAAATTTAGCTTGTGAAATTCTTTGCGCGAATACTTTGCTACGTTTGTTCTTCCGTTCATTCGCTTTGTCCCATTTTTATCCAGTGCGAAGGCAAGCAAAAAATACTTCAAATAAATAGTCCGAACACGAAGTTTGTAGATAAAAGCCAAGGTATAAAAAGGTTGCTAAATTAAAATTACACTACTGCATTCTTGAGGCTTACGGCCGAATACTCAAACCTCACATTAATTTTAATTTTAAGACCGGCTTAATATGTAGAGCTCAAGCTGACGTACAAATTAATTTGAAAAAATATTGGATTACTTCTCCATATTGGTTAATCAGTTTTGGGGCCTCTAAAACCGACCAACCAATTGGGGTTAGTTCTCCTTGACCGGTGTCTCTATAGGCCGCCATGTACTAGGACAGCATATGCGTGAAGAGGTTGCGGAAAGTATAAAGGCATTAATTCAAAACCGTAACCGTATTACCTGGAGATAAAAGCGACACTGAAATGTTAATAAAAATGGTGAGTTTTATACTCTCATTTAAGTATTCGACAGCGGAAGTAAAATGTTTGATTATTAGATAAGGCTATTAGATATTTACGAAATAGAAATTATTGGAACTTCTAATCTAAAATTATTGGAAGTGATAACCTGTCAAATAATTCAAAACATTAACTATTCTTTATTATGTACGAGAGGTATTTATACTGATTATTATTACTTTAATTAAGCACACTTCGTTGTGCAGTAGTTCAACTTTGCTTGAAATTTTCATCTCGACGTGATTCGTCGTCCGGTAGAAATAAAAATATATAATTCAATAACAGATGAACAAAAGTCAGAATATATATTGACAACCCACAAAACTGTTGAATTTCATTTGATTTTGGCAAAAATAAGGATCGCATATCTTCTTCATACTTTTCCAATAGGCCCAAGTGGAACGTGCATTTAAGATAAAAGCGTGATGTTTTGTTTTACATTTTGGACAGAATGTAAGTCTAAACCTATAAAAAACCGACCAAGTGCGAGTCGGGCTCGCGCACTAAGTATCTACAAACAAGCGTCTACCTGTTGCCGTTATCAATATCGAGCAAAAACATGCAAGAAATCACGTTTGTTGTATGGGAGCCCCCTTAAATATTTATTTTATTCTGTTTATTAGCACTTTTTGTTATAGCGGCAACAGAAATATATCATCTGTGAAAATTTCAACTGTCTAACTATCACATGATATACCTACAGCCTGGTGACAGATGGACGGACGGACAGATAGCGGAGTCTTAGTAATAGGGTCTCGTTTCTGCTAGGTACGGTCAACGACAGAAGTCAATTAACACTTTAGTACCGTGTCACACTACACCATTTGCAATGTTTTCATACAAATTGTCAAGATTATCTTAATGTTATATGAAAAGGCACTAAAGTGTTGACCGACTTCTATTGCAGACCATACCGTTGTTTTTGTAATCAGCGACCCGATAAAATTACCCGTGTTAATTTTCAGGCGTTGTCGTCCCAGTTTAGTACATTCTAAAAAAACCTGAAACATTTGTGTACTTATTTATCGAAAGGTGTACTCCTGTCAGGTTTCGAATGAAATAGTCTGACTAATCTTGTTTTCCCATACTAACTTTGGACCCCCGTTTCCCCACCTTAGGGGGTGAATTTTGAGAAATCCTTTCTCAGTGCAATCCTAGACCTCATAAGGAACTCATGTGCCAAATTTGAAATCTCTAGTCCAGTCAGTCAGTCAGCTAGTTTTCCTTTTTAGTACCTAAATTTAGATACCTAAATAATGTATTTCAGTTATTTTGGTACGTTACGTTATTTGTTAGTTTGAGTTTTGCACTTTGACGTCTTAATTATTTAATTAAGTAGCCAACCTAAGCGAAAAGGGAAAATGCATATTTTTTTTAGGTCTTAAAATATAAACAGCTAAATAATAATTTTAGAAAAATATTGACTTACAAGTAACCACAAAGGTGCGTGTCACAAGGAGATCCTATATGAAATTTGACGTCACATTACACACCCCCAAACTTATTTCTCAGAAAAAGTTGTTTTAGAAAGAGAGGATACTGCAATTTATAATTCAGGAAATCCCGGATATTTTTTAGCGAAAATCAATTCTATTTTCACGATTAGCGCTTTCTTGTGACTTTTAAGGACACAAATTGAATTTCCAAATTACAAATATAAAATTACAAATATTACGTACCTACCTCATCGAAGTTAGTAGCATGACGGGGACTGTCAACATACGTTTGGCGCCATTCTTTACCAAGATGTATAGAAATGTGTTACACACCATTTCCGTGCAATAAATGCAGAAACAATAAAATAAATCAAGCGCGCCTGTCCTTTGTCTTTCTTAACTGGGAGAATCGAACAAAACAATAGGATGTGGCCAGATTACAATAAATTCGATGGAAAGTCAAAATTAAGTTTTATTAGCAGCATATGAATTTACTTTCCAAGGACAATAATTTAACTATTCTGATTTGTACGAGCAACCTACGATAAATCCATACATGAAATTAAAACATGTGAGGTAGTGCTATTATTAAATATTTTTGTAATTATTTAAAACCTCCCGCTTTTTTTACTATTAAGAGAATAAGGTGACGAGAAAGTAACTATTAATAAAACTTTGAATGGTTGTTAGAAAGTTTTAACTAAGTAAAATGAGGGGAAGGAAACTGTTATCAGAAAAAAAACATACCGGCCGAATTGAGAACCTCCTCGTTTTTGAAGTCGGTTAAAAATAGTTCCTGATTACGCAAGGCATGAGGCGGTGGCGTAGTGGTTTAAGTCCTCTTGTTTCGATTACGAAAACAAAGCAACTTTTGCCATGGTTGGTCCCGGGATGGGTCAATCAATTTTTTAAACTCGAATTCCTCCGTGCTTCGGTAGGCACGTCATGCCGTTGGTCCCGGTTTTTACTGCAACCACTTTAACCCATCAACCCGCATTTGGCCAGTGTGGCGGTGTTATGGCCCAAGTTCCTCATGTATTGCACGTAGGAAGGCCTGTGCCCTGCAGTGGAAGTAGTATATAGAAGTATATTTATATAAAATTTGAAAACAAGTTAAAAGGAACTAGCTTATTATTTAAGTAAATTTTATAATATTGGGGGGTGTAAGGGGTCCCGGATAACACCTCACGGGATCCAAGCCAACCTCACCTGCACGTGGTGCACCCTGCTGTTCAACAGACGAGGCTCTGGCGCTCCCCACCAACCCGCACTGGGCCAGCGTGGTGGGAGACGGCCCACAACCCCCCAAACATGAACTCACAGAACGACACAAGGCCCCAAGTGCCCGGCGGTAACGGAGGCCGCGCCGGCGGTGACGGACGTTGGCGAGGCGCCGGTACCAGGGGTGCCAAGAATCCCCGGGTGGTGAAGATATCCCGTCAGACGACCTTGGCCCTGGCAACTTATAACACACGGACATTGCGGACCGAGGAGAAGCTGCTGGAACTAGAGGAAGAATTGAGCAGGATTCGCTGGAGTATAGTCGGACTATCTGAAGTCCGACGAGAGGGCGAGGACACGATGGTCCTGAAATCCGGCAACCTGCTCTATTTCCGGGAGGGCGAAGATCTGTCCCAAGGTGGTGTTGGGTTTATTGTCCACAAGTCTCTCGTGAACAACGTTGTACAAATCGGAAGTGTGTCGAATAGGGTGGCGTACCTTATACTCAGAATCACCAAACGGTATTCGTTGAAGGTCATACAGGTATACGCCCCGACCTCGACTCACCCCGACGAGGAAGTAGAAGTAATGTATGAGGATATCTCTCGGGCAATACATACTTCCAAAACTCACTACACCGTTGTCATGGGAGACTTCAACGCAAGGCTAGGCAAACGTGGCGATGATGAGTTGAAAGTGGGGCAATTTGGAGCTGGAATCCGGAACTTTAGAGGTCAAATGCTGGCCGACTATATGGAGAGGGAGGGACTCTTTATGATGAACTCCTTCTTCAAAAAACGGCCGCATCGAAAATGGACCTGGAAAAGTCCGGATGGCGCAACGAAGAATGAGATCGACTTCATCATGTCGACTAAGACTCGGATATTCAATGATGTCTCAGTGATCAATTCGTTTAACACGGGGAGTGATCACCGAATGGTACGAGGCACATTGAATCTCAACGTGAAATCCGAGAGGTATCGACTGATGAAGTCTACGCTCCGCCCTGCAGCTATCCAGATCCAAAACCCCGAACTCTTTCAGCTCGAACTGCGAAATCGCTTAAATTGCCTGGAGGACTGCACAGATGTGGACACGTACAACGACAGGTTCGTGGAAGCTGTTCTTACGGCGGGTTCAGGGCTCTTCAAACCCAGCCGTAACAAAAGAGGTAAAAAAATCTCTGCGCCAACTTTAAAGCTCATGAAGGAAAGACGTGCACTGCAGTCTTCCGAAGACGCTCGTCGGCAACTCAACAAACAGATCTCCAAGTCATTGACCCGCGACATACGCCACTTTAATACAGAATGTATTAGAGAGGCAATCGAGCGGAACAAAGGCTCCAAAGTGTTCGCCCGAGATCTGTCGATAGGACAGAGTTTGCTGACGAAGCTGAAAACGGAGGATGGCAGATTCGTTACATCCCGACCTGAGCTCTTGGCCGAGATTGAAAACTTCTATGGACAGCTTTACGCGACATCACGCACACCTGTCACTAAGGCCACCGATCCAAGAGCCAAATTAACCCGACATTACACGGAAGATATCCCGGACGTCAGCCTGTACGAGATTAGTGTAGCTCTCAAACAACTTAAGAACGACAAGGCGCCGGGCGACGATGGAGTTACAGCCGAGCTTCTGAAAGCAGGTGGACGACCGGTCCTGAAAGCTCTTCAGAGGCTATTTAACTCCATCATGCTCGAGGGTAAAACGCCAAAGGCATGGCACAGGGGCGTGGTGGCACTCTTCTTTAAAAAGGGTGACAAGACTCTATTGAAGAACTACAGACCCATCACGCTCCTGAGTCATGTCTACAAGTTGTTTTCGAGGGTTGTTACGAATCGTCTCGCACGCAGGTTTGACGACTTCCAGCCTCCCGAACAAGCCGGTTTCCGAAAAGGCTTTAGTACCATAGACCACATACATACGCTGCGGCAGGTTATACAGAAGACCGAAGAGTACAACCTGCCATTATGCTTAGCGTTTGTGGACTATGAGAAAGCCTTCGATTCTGTCGAGACCTGGGCCGTGCTTCAGTCGCTCCAGAGATGCCAAATAGACTATCGGTACATCCAAGTGCTGCAGTCACTGTACGAAAACGCCACTATGTCAGTCCGCCTCCAGGACCAAGACTCGAAACCAATACCACTTCAGCGGGGTGTGAGACAGGGCGATGTTATATCTCCGAAACTGTTTACTGCCGCGTTGGAGGATGTTTTTAAGCTTTTGGACTGGAGAGGACTTGGCATCAACATAAACGGCGAGTACATGACTCACCTTCGTTTTGCTGATGATATCGTAGTCATGGCTAAAAACCTGGAAGACTTGGGCACAATGCTCGACGACCTCTGTAGAGTCTCCCAACAAGTGGGTCTTAAAATGAACATGGATAAGACGAAGATTATGTCGAATTCTCATGTCGTACCCACTCCTGTGAAGGTTGGAAGCTCTACACTGGAAGTTGTTGACAAATACATTTACCTGGGACAAATAGTCCAACTTGGTAGGTCCAACTTCCAGAAAGAGGTCAATCGACGGATCCAACTCGGCTGGGCAGCGTTCGGGAAGCTACGCAGCATATTCTCGGCACAACTACCGCAGTGTCTCAAGACGAAAGTCTTTAATTCGTGTGTGTTGCCAGTGATGACGTACGGAACCGAGACATGGCCGCTTACAATGGGCCTTATACAAAGGCTCAAAGTCACCCAAAGAGCAATGGAGAGGGCTATGCTTGGTGTTTCTCTGCGTGATCGAATCAGAAATGATGAGATCCGCAGGAGAACTAAGGTCGCTGACATAGCCCAAAGAATTGCGAGTCTAAAGTGGCAGTGGGCAGGTCACATTGCGAGGAGGACTGACGGCCGTTGGGGCGGAAAGGTCCTCGAATGGCGGCCGCGCACCGGGAGACGCAACGTTGGTAGGCCCCCCACAAGGTGGACCGATGATCTGGTAAGGGTCGCGGGAAGCCGTTGGATGAGGGCAGCGCAGGACCGATCGGTTTGGAGATCCTTGGGGGAGGCCTATGCCCAGCAGTGGGCGTCTCTCGGCTGATATGATGATGATGATGATGATATAATATTGTAATTTAAATTATTTAAATGTGAGTCATTTAAAGTCACAAAATGCACCTTCGCTCGAGAAGCCGCCGTTCATCTATCTATCTCTACAGGATTTTATTGCGCGATGCAGGTTGCATTTCTGCAGTGTATCTACCAGGAGGACATAAAATAAAGAAGCTGAAAATTCAAACCACGTGCCACCCACCCCGGACGGGCTGGCTAGGGGGTAGGGCCGTTCAGCCCGAGAAAGTCTAGACTGCTAAAATCAATACTGCACTATATCCGTCATCATTTTCCGTCCTGCTCACCATTCATTGACTTTTGATGCGATTGCAATGTGTGTGTAGCCGAAGAATAAAACTGCCTGCATTTAAAGCCATCTCAAATTTTACGGTTTCGCCTAGTATATGCCTGAATATCGCAATTATTAATTTAATCCATCATTTCATATGTAAAATGTCCCTTCTCTTAACCAGGCTTAAACTTTAAATCACGTTCTCAACTGGTTACTAACATATCATGGTGTTACCCATGTAAATAAATATCATCTCTCATACAAGGGACCGAGATGTGATATTTTTTGGGTAGCACCTATTAAGGGAAACCCTTGTAATCTTTGACTCAATCTTAAAATTGAAATTAAATCAGAACGATAATGGTAGCAGAGGAAATGATAAGATTATAAAATTAATCAATGAAATTACTCTTTTCTAATAAATATTTAATTTGAATATAAGGGTGGCAACCAAGCTTATGGTCTGTCTGATGATGATCATGACCTAAGTGTATTCGTTTGCTGCCACCACAAATCAAGAAGAGTGAATTTATAGGACAATTCCTCCTGCTAACAATACAATTATAGGTACATTTTTATCTACGAGCTAGATAGTAACTTGATTTTTTTAATGATTGCGTTAACAATTTATACATGTTTTAATAACCACACGAACTTTCTAACAATGTAACGCTACGATGTTACATTGTTCGAAAGTTAAACATTACGTATCACACAACGTTGTAGCACCGTTATGCCACCGTTGTGGCACCATTGAGGTGCCATGCAAGTACAAAATTTTTAACGTAATGTGGTACTGTGATATTTCGTAATGTGGTACGTATTATAATTATTAACTTGAGTATCTATTATGGTTATTTTTTAATTTCGCTATGAAAATATCAGAATTTAACCAAGGAGTTTTACATTACGAGATCAACCTCTTGGAAGTGCTTTTGCTTAATGAGACGAAATATTATGTATTGGGTCTGATTTTCACCACGCGCCCGAGGCGCCATTTGCAATTGCGCGCCATTTTGGGTCCGGCCGTTATGGTCCCAGTCCGATTTGCCCCCGGCCGGTATGCACCCACATTGAAAAAGTTGTTATTCCGGTATGCACCCAGCCCCGTTGCCCCCATTTTAAAACCATAGTTTTTTTGACTACACTCTTGAACAAATACTGTTGAAAACAAAAGTGTTTTAACTAATATTACTGTTTAAATTTAACTTATATTTATTTTGTGCTGTGAGTATATTATCATTATTTGTGTTGCATTTTTATAGGTTTTTTTTATTTAATCCGTAATATTGCCGTAATTACTATTCATGAATAAAAATAATTATACAAATAAGAAAGTGACTTTTACTTACTAGTAATAAAAATAAACACCTACAATATTGTAGACAGATGTAATGCAATCTCTCATCACTATACGCCACAGGTATATACCTACCCGATCTACTGTTATCTATACACATCACTCATGATTATGGTCTTAATTTTCATTTTTTTAACAATTGTCTACTCAACCGTACTGCTTCGACTATTATGACCAAAAGAGAAATTATGGGGGGCAACGCGGCCGGGTGCATACCGGAATAACAACTTTTTCAATGTGGGTGCATACCGGCCGGGGGCAAACCGAACTGGGACCATAACGGCCGGACCCGCCATTTTCATATTAGTAACGTCAAAATTATTGTTGCATCTTTCCGACTGTTATCAACATGTGTTGAAATAGTAGTTTATGAAATTGGTACATAATGATGATAATAATTATACACGAGTGTGAGTTTAAAAAACGAGCGAAGCGAGTTTTTTTAAAAGCATCACACGAGTGTGTAATACCTAGTTATGTGCAGTTTCATACACTTCTTTATCTAACCTCATACATTGAATATATCAAATAAAAGATAGAGATTGATACAGTTTATTTATTGGTTATTGTAAGTGTTAACATTTTGTATATTACAATTATGAAATTGAATATAGAATTGTGTTGCGTTGGCGTTAAATTTCACTATATCAACTTCGTTATATATGTTTAAAGTAGGTACTCTTTAGCATTGAATACTTAGACCACAGCGACGAACATTTAAAATTTTCCGACAATTCTTGAAAATATGCCAATAGAATATTTTCTGAGAACAAGGTAGCATTCATTTTCCACGCTAAAAAGTCTTGATAACATTTATCGTATACTTTTCTTGACTTTACTGGTAGTAGATTAAGACTGACTGCTGCCGCAGTCTCTAAAATGTCGGGCGGCGTTAAATTTTTTTCACTTTCACTATCAGACATTTTAATAAACAATAATAATTATCCAGCGAAACACAACAACGAATTGCAAGGAAAAGTATTATGGCGCCAAAATTCCCGGTATCACCACGAATGTGCCAAAGCGCGCGCAGCCACAGATAAAAAATTAAATAGTGCTATACGAATTGGCGCAGTATTGTATCAATGGTCTGTAATCGAAACGTAATGAAAAAAAATTATTATAACATTATTTTGTTAGGGAAATAGTGTTATAATTAAATTTTTAATTTCATTCTGATATAGGTATTAATTGTAAAGTTCGTCAATATAAACTCGTTTTGAGTTTTATATTTTAAATTTTACGATGTGAGAGTCGATAAAGTGTTGTATGATACACATGCGGAAATTATTATTTACAAACTCGTGACTATACACGTACCACTAATAATACTTATTTGTTATACAAGAGTGCAAAGTTGCTTTTAACCGCGTTCTCAATTTTGATGACTGAGCAAGCGAAGGATTCTAAAATTGAATCACGAGCACAGCGAGTGATTCAATCATTATAATCCTGAGCGTTAGCGAGGGAATCAAAAGAACACGAGGTGAAAAATCTTTGCACTCGTAATTTTTCATCCCACCTAAGCGAGGAGATGACTAAATGCAAAAAAAAAATCATTTGCGCATTATTAAGTTTCAGCAATTTTGTTGGCGTCAAATAAACTTCTTCGTCGCTAGAATCACTCATTTTAGGTATTTCACTTGTTTTCAAGTTTCTTGTTTTTAACAAGGTTTTAACAATAATTATGTCGTGAAAAGAAAATGGCGAGCGAAAACCAAATTAACAAACAAATACACCAAGAAGGTGCCGAGTCTGTGTTTTAACAAATTAAAAAAGGTGGTAAAGTAAATAGGTAGGTATAATGATGTTTTGAATTCACAAACTTACTGCACACGGTGTTCTAAATTCAATTTTACTATATCCTCCAGCGGATAAAACCGGCTTTAGATATCGAAGAGCAAAAATACTTTTTCCGAGATGGGGGGATGAAAAGTATTATTTTACTCCAAAGCGTTGCTGAGTTTTACCTTCCATTATCAGTTCACCCGCATAACCCGATACATCCCTACAATGGAACATAGATCCTTCATCTTATTTGAAGTCGGTTAACAAACAACCTCGAACCTACCAATAATAACACCAAAAATCGTCACTACAAGACGATCCGCAAAATTAGATGCCCAAGTTTGCGGACTTGATTTAAACCATGTTGTAAACGTTGATTGAGTCTAGTTCAATTTACCATCTATCGGCCTGGGCATTTAATTCGATGCCGGCGTTTAATATTCGGGCTAGGCATCCAATTAAGCGGCGAATTCAACCAGCAGTGTGATTCACAAACAAAAATATTCGACATCGAGCTTGACGTCTGACAAGACGACGAGCCATTTATTTTGCGCGCTGCGCTGCGCGAAATCGTATTCACTAATCTCTAGTCGGTCTCTTGGGTGTACGTGTATGATTGTATCTGTTTTGGTTATACGACATGAAGAAGAATCAATATTTTTGATTTCGTTTTTGTTGTATTATAATTGTATCGCAATGACTTCATTCAATATTTGATTGATCTTTACATAAAGATATAAAAATCAACAACTTTTTAGTTACAGTTCACGCCGTGCTCGTCGTTGGAATGCTCGTGTCGCCAACTGTTGTCAAACAAACGCCAAAAGGTATGACAGCGCTGCCGACAGTCATTCATGGGTGCTGACTTTAGAGAAACGCATAGATAGCAGATGGCGGCGACATAATACAAATAGAAATCAACTAGCTACCTATTTGACTTTGATGTTGGTACTAGTATTGCATAAATCCACAGAAGGTCTAAATAACGCATCGCAAACTACAAGCTATGGCTAGATATTGAGTAATATATTATTATTAATTCATTCATACCCCTGACCCGATCGGCGTCAGGCTGCACAATTATGTCACTTTAAGATGGACTTAATTTCCGTTTCAATCCCAGAAGAAAAAAATAGTTTTTTAAATTAGTCAAAAACTAACTAGCACTTTTTTGCGCTCCATGCCACCATAATTCTGAAAAACGTTCGCTCTCGACGCATAACGACACATATTATGAAACAAAATAAATACGTGAAATGACTACTCGCAAAACGACATATTTATACGCATAACGACTTTGTGGAAATAAAAAAAAATACGTGAAATGGCAATCCACAATCACATCGAAATGAAGTTAATATTACCATAAATTGACAACTGTACTGTTACCATTTATTATAATAACTATGGTAACTGTACAATTGTTAATTTTCGACAGCTCTTAAGCATAAATCACATGATAAAAATATATTTACAGTATAATCTAATTAAATGTCCTTAAAATATTTTTGATACTCTCTTTGCCGGAAAGTAAACATCAAAATATATTAATTTTAAAAGTATTTTACAAGGTAAGAGACGCCATTGTATCCTGTGTTGCTATAGCTATAAATGCGCTATAAAAATATTTAATCGCTAACAAGTGATCGATATGTAATTACCTATTATAAAAATGAAATATACTTCCCTAAGACATATACAATTACTTAATTGTATATGTCTTATGGAAGTATATTTCATTTTAGATTACATTTCAGATTACTTAATCTTTTACTAATTCATTAATAATTTACCTTCAAATAGACTAAAACTTGCAAAACACTATCTTTTAGTGCATAACACTATGTTTTAGTAACAATTATAAAAAATCGATTATTCCTGTACTTATCGATTTTATTTCCTATTTTTTATGACAGACAACACCATTGCTGTCACGTTGATGTATTGTTTATATTTTTAAGATTATTTTAAGAAGTCAAATGCATGCGACTGAAGGACTTGTATCCAGGTCATGAATAAAGAATATTAAAATGTCGCGTTGATGACCCTTGTAAAAAAAAGTATTCACTTTTCCTTCGTGTACTATGAATGCTATTGTTGACTGTTCATTCATATACAGAAATAAGTAAGGTATATATTAAAAATTCATTAAATTGTTAATAATTTATTATGGTTTCATAATTACATATTTTTAGCAATAATAATTACGTTAATAATTAATAAACACATAAATTCAGCAATTTTGCAACTTTTTAAAGGAATATTATACTTGCCCATTTAGACACATCATTAACTTTCCGGGGATTATATTGCTATATTACTTTCTTATCTATACAAAGAATTAAAAATTCCATGTTTAGATAATATTGGTTAATGTTAATTTTTAGCCAAAGCGCCCTAGTAAACTGAACAATTCCCTTTGTCGTTATGCGTATAAATATGTCGTTTTGCTAGTAGTCATTACACGTATTTTTTTATTTCTTAATATGTGTACTGTGCACTAGCTGTCTTCGCATATGGACTCTCCTTACCGCTTCACATCAGGTGGTGTTAGGCCAATTGCCGTGCTTTGTATAAAAAAAAACATTGATTTAAAAAAATCTAAATACAAGGAATTGAAAGACGTAGCTGATAATAAAAATTGGCAAAATTGCATCTATTTCAATTTTCATAATAATAAATCTTTTTTACGTATTTTATATTACCTAGTCTTGCCATAAGTACTGAAAAAAAGATATTGCAAATAACATTTATTACTTTTACAGTGTGTTAGTTTAATACATAAATATAAAACAATCTAAAATATAAAAAGCGTATTCAAAGTCTCCATTGGCTGAAATATAGTCCTTTAAACGTTGAGGCCATCAATAGAAGCACGCACTCTTTCCATGGGTAAAATCTTCACTGCCAATCATACGGATTGTTATAGGGACTCCAAATTATCATGGCGCTAAGAGCAAGCCGTACTCTCTAAAACTGACCATAAGTCATTATCCAGCGGATTAAGATCGGGACTAGACGACGGCTAGTCTTCATCTCTGATGAAATCCGAAACGTTCGTTTCCAACCAAAACTGCGTAGACCGAGCTTTATGACCCGGCGCCGAGTCTTGCCGGAAGGACCATTCTTGGTTAGTGAACATGGTGTTGTTAAAAGGCTTCACTACCTTCTCAAGAATGGTATCTAAATACACTTGTGCCGATGTTTTGATACCTTTTTCACATAAGTATGGCTCAGTCACCCTTCCATAGCTAATACCCCATCAAATCATCACTGAAGGCGGATATTGCCCACGTTGCACTCTGTCAACTAATTGGGAAGCTTTCTTAGAGCTTTGAGCATAAATACGTCATTTTGTTTGTTAAAATGTTGCTTAATTGTAAAAAAATTCTCATCCGTAAACAATTTTTTTCTGTGGCCTCCCTTTGTGTACCGCTTCAGTAGTTGTTTCGATTTTACCACCCTATTTTTAAATTATCAGTTAAGAAATGACCAGTACGTGTCTTATAGGCTGCAAGTCCTAAGACATCCTTTAAAATATGCGACATGGTTCTAGGTGATATCTTCATCTCCCGATACAAAATCTTTTGCTTTCGGACAGGATTTCTTCGAATTCTTCCACGTAGTGTCCGTACGAAAAAGGTGGTCAAAGCAGTTTTGACCACCTTTTTCGTACGAACACTACGTGGACGGCCAGATCTTTTTCTGTCAAAAACAGAGGTCTCATTGTACCGTGTACAGTAGTGTAGTGCACACAAACATTTTACTAATACCAAGCGTATGGGGAGTTTTAAAAATTGTATTTGGCTCCATACCTACTTTGTGTAATGCAATCACAGCGATTCGGTTCTCTTTATCACCCCACTCCATTTTTATATCGCAAAATATTGTACAATGTATTGGCGCCAAAATGAGAAACTCAATAAATAGTCATATAAAAATGACAGATTCCAAATTCAAATGTAATATTTTGTATAATTTTAATTGTAACAGTATTTATGGCCGGACTAAAGTTTATCTATGCTTCATTTCGTACTCTTTTATATAACTAACCCCCCGAACTTCGTACCGCATGAGAATTGTCTCAACTTATGTGCTCATTAAATTCTGTTTTTCTATTATGAAAATAATAAGTTTAATGGGCCGTAGTTTCTGAAAAACGTTCCAATCCACAATCACATCGAAATGAATTTTAATATTAGCAAACATATCATGTGATTCATGATATAGGAAGGAGGGACACACACACACACATGTGCTGGCAAAGATTTCCAAGTTCTGGAAGTACGACAAAGAAACGAGGCACTAAATTTCTTTGTGCGTGATGTTAGGTGGAGACAGTGATTGGATGACTCCAAAGACCGGCACGTGTGCTCCTGAGCAAGAAGGGGGAAGGTGGGATAAGGTCGAAAAGCTCTTCAGAGCACTCTCCGTGATAAAGCCGATCAAAGGCGCTAAGCGACGCAATATCTCGACGCAATTGTAGAAGCTCAAGGTTGTTCGTGACCTCTACATCGCCAATGATACGGACAGCACGACGCTGCAATCTGTCCAGTGCATCGAGGAGGTAAATGGCAGAGCCATCCCACAAGTGCGAGCAATATTCCATACATGACCGGACCTGAGTTTTGTAAAGCAGGCATAGCTGGTCAGGCGTGAAAAATCGACGCACCGTGTTCAGGACACCGAGCTTCCATGAGGCTGTTTAGTAAATAATTGATTTTTTAAAAATTAGGATTGACTTTAAATTAGAAGTAGTCGGATTATTAAATGTTTTTGAGCATAGTTTAGAATTTTAAGCCTAAAGGACCTAAATTGCCTAAAGAACATGCATCCGGCTCAGGAAAATAGCAAAAAAGAAATTTATTTTTTGTTTACTTTGCCGCTTAATACCAAAATGGGGCATTGCTGGATTACTGCAATTTTTTAGGCAGCAAAAGCACCCTTTTCGTGCAGGAGAGGTGAAAAGGAACTTTAGGATCAGTAGTAACTAGCAATGCACTCAAGAGAGATATTTTATAAAGAAGAGAAAAGAGATTACGTACCAAACAACAATTTAACTGTTCTGTTCTAGGTATAACCAAACAGAATCGGTAGCTGTGGCCCAGCCTAAGAGACGCCTAATTCGGATGCCTGTTTCATTATGTAATTGCCTATTGTGTAAAAACGTTTCACCAAGCATAAGGTGACACCCAACGGAGACTTTTTCGTCAGTACTAAAAAGGTTTTTCATCCCCCCATCTCGGAAAGAGTATTTTTGTTCTTCGATATCTGAGTGCAAAAGCCCTTTTTATCCGATAGAGGATAAAGTAAAATTGAATTTAGAACATCGTGTGCATTAAGTTTGTGAATTCAAAACATCATTTTACTTGTACCACCATGGTGCCGATTTTATCATACAACCTTTTTTAACTTGTTAAAAACTCAGACTCGGCTCCTTCTTGGTGTACTTTTTATTTAATTTGCTTTGCGCGTGCCATTTTCTTTTAACGACGTATTTGTTAAAACCATACGTTTAAAACAAAAAACTTGAAAACAAGTAAAAAACCTAAAATGAGTGATTCTAAAGTCGAAGAAGTTTATTTGACGCCAACAGAATTGACTGAAACTGTTAATAATGCGGATATGTTTTTTATAGCATTGAGCCATTTCCTCGTTGAGGTCTATATATCCCTCGCTTGCTCGGTCATCAAAATTGAGCACGCGGTTAAAAAGCAACATTGCACTCTTGTATAACAAATAACTATTGTACGTTTTTCAGACATTTTACGATTGTGTTCCCAAAATTATACATTTTAGGATATAGAAACTGAATATAAGTTAACAATGGTAAATACGATAAAATCTAGCTAGGCTTTACAGTTTTCAGCCAACGGGAAGTAAAAACCTATAGATAATTTTTTTTCAGGCAGCTCATAGCATATGCGTCGCCTAGTAAAAAACTTTTGGTGATAGCAAAGCTATCACTGGGGCCTCTGCATAAGTTACGAATTGCCCAGCTAGGAATCGCTTAGTTAGTTAGATGTTAGTGAAAACGAGCTTTAAATAAAAATACTCTATGGCTGTTGTACACACATACAAATATTTTATCACTTTACTGGTGTTTAAGTGCGCTTCCCCGTGGCTATGTAAATGAAGCTAGCAAACTTCTGCATTTCCTGCATACCTGGTGCGGCAGGGCTAAATTTCACTAGAGTCCATAAAAAAGAGGAGGTATACTCAGTCTGCCTGAGTTTGTTATAGGATAGGATTAAAGTGTGCACCGCTTTCTTCTTTATTATTTAGTCATCAGGATAAACTTTAAATTAATGTGTGATCTGACAAACAGACGATAATTTTAAAAATAAAGTTCTGCCTCATTGTGGACTAAACTGCATTATGAATTATGTATGCAATCAAATACAAGCTAAATCACACGATGGAAGAAATGCGACTCAAAACTAACCAAAGTACCCTTGTTCGGCCTCGAGCATATTATTATGGTACACTTTGGACTGGTAATACCACGACCGCCCGGTCGTAGCATAGGTCCAATACCTATTTATACTAGTAGACGACTAACAAGCTGACGGTCTACCTGGTGGTAAGTTGTTACCGCACTGCAATAACAAGGAAAAATCACTTGGCATTATTGCTGTTGCGTTGTCTTCCTGAGGCGTAAGATGAAATGCCTTCCATGCCCAGTAACTACACTGGCAACCTTTTATTTCAATCCGCAAGACTTGTTTCCACAAGTGAAATGTTTCACGGCTTAAATAAGAAAGGTGGTGGTAGCTATCCAGGCGATCCTACATACGGGCCTACCACCTAGTGAGTAAGAAACAAGCTATAGTTAATAGTACTTTTAAATTCGAATAAGGGGTTGTAACGTCAAAGTTTCAATGTCGTCTACTTTAATGAGATTGCTGAATGTTTCTTGTGCCAGTTTTCACTAACCTTTAAGAGACGCCTAAATCAGATACCTATTTAGTATGGGATAGCCTAGTGTACAAAAACGTTTTAACATATATAATGCGACACCTAAATCCCTACATGTTACGACGTTTTTGCAAAACTTGGTTTTATGATAGCTACTTTCCAGGTTTTACTCATTAAGATTAATATTTGTTTTCGTTTATTTACCTAATATTATTTCCATAAAACAATAAGTACCGACGAATGACGGTAACATGACATAGATACACATAATGATACAACTATACAAGACAAATGCCGTTGTACGGCCCAGTGATAATTTTTAGTCCAGTGATAATATAAATAATTTTATATGAATAAATTATGAAAAAGTATGTGAAATTGTTATGTTTTATGTTTTTTGTAATTTTTAAAGTGCAATAAAGAGTATTATTATAATTTTTAATGTTACCTATATTAAAATGTCTGATGCAATTGCAAACTAAAGTTACGTGGAAAATGCTGCGCACTGCGTATTTCACTTACTTCAAACTGAGTATTGTGATAAAAATATACGTTGAAGTAGTTAAACCGACAACACATTGAAAGAGGTGTCTTAAATGACTTTTCTATATTGATATATGCACTAGTAATACGATTTTAAAATGTCCAGGCGTTTGATGATTGTCACATCAAGAGGGGTGATGTCTGTGTATCAGTCTGTGCGTTGGGGGTTAAACATACACCACTAATGAGTCATTAAAACCAGCCTTCCTTGGTGGCAAGTTTGGCTGCAGCCAAGGATGATAGATATATTATTTGGTACATGGTTGTAGCAAATCAATAAACTCACGCCGTGATGCATCCCCGTGGCTATGGGAGACAGTGCTCACAAACTTCTGCATTTCCTGCATGCCTGGTACGGCAGGGCTAAATTTCAGTAGAGTCCATCAAGAGTCAGAGATGATTTTTATATTCTTGTGTTCCTAATTTTTAGTTAGGTGATAAATAGCCTATTTTACTAGCCAGTGGATAGTTTTATTGGATCGGATTAATATATAGAGCTTTAATTAATTTTCCTTAGGAGAAACACTTAATTAACCCTGCACTAAAGGTAATTCCATTGGAATGGTGTGCAATCTGACAAAAAAACGAAAATTCAATAACAAAGTAAATATTACACGATGCAAATAACGCGAATTTCAGCTATATTTATAGTAGGTATGAACGAGGAGTTCTTTGTAATTATTACACCATCTTACTGGCCAAATTAAAACTCTTAAAATTTATGTGACTTTCAAATTTTAAGTTCCATAATAAAATGCCCGAAAATATGACCAATCTGATATAAATAAAAATCAATGTCCGTATAATTGCCCTCTATGCGTTGCGAAACCAGTATTCAAATTGTGATGAAACTTCGGTAGCGTATTCTGGGGACGTCCGCAAAGGTTCCTAGATTGTAAAATCTTTTTATTTTTATAAAGCTTGCCGGGTGCAGCTAGTTGACAATAACAAACTTAGGAATTATGTAAAACTCAAACTCAATCACTTAATGCATACATTAATGTTTTAAACGAGATCTTACAAGCTAAAATATTCAGACAGCATTATATAGGTGGTGCCGTCAATACGACAATAAATCAAAACATGGGCTGTTTAGTTCCTAGAAATGGTTTGCCATTTTCAAAAATATTTTATTCATTCGGTAATTTCATGACATTTGTATGAAATAATATAACATTGGCTGCATAATTTCATAAAAATTTCATGGAATTAGCAAATGTTTAAGATGTTTTTGAAAGTGGCAAAACATTTTTATTGTCGCATTGACGGCACCACGCTGTATATAGTGAGGTTAAAGCTAAATATTTATATGTAAGCTTATAAAACTTATTCTTATATCAAAAATTATATTTTATTACTTTGCTCACAATTGAATTGAAAACCAGGATATAAATAGCAAGGAATATCAAATGTGAACTCGGTTTAGTTCTCACTGGTCATTTTCAATTAGAATCAAAAAACTACCAAGACATGATCAAGACCAAGTGGTCTGTACTTATGTCTGTTAATATCGTTAGTGTCTGTACCATATTTATATGATCTGAGGTCTGTACAGTACACAATCTCATACCATTACTAAGTTTTTTTTCTTCGCAAGTCTGTTGAAAAACATCGTATGAAAGGCGTGTGCAATAATATCATCAGGTCCATACCCAGCTTTCTAATCGCGTTCGCCCACGCTTATTATGCCGCCTCGTATGTAATGACAACATAGCATACTTGTAGCATCATAAATCATAATGTGTATTTACTATTATTGAACATTTTGAACGATTGATTGTAACAAAACCGATCAAGTTCATTTACTATACAGCACTTTAAAGCACGCTAGTAGTCTGGTACGTGTATCATAGTCGAAAGAAAGTGAAATTTGTTTACCAAACAGACGCCATCCTATAACTATGGAAACCACGAAACTTACAGCTCTGCATTTTCATGTTTCTCTAGTGCGGCAGGGCTAAGCTTTCACGAGACGCAGCAACCGCAGGTAGTGCATGGAAAACTACATTTTGTGAACAGGTTGGTCTTACCAGTGGTACTACCGGTGGTATAACTGGTAGTACAGTCGACCACAGAAGTAGTCACACCGACTATTGCGCTCACAATTAATATTTGCTACCGTACTATAATACCGCACTGTTATTGTGACATGGTACTAAAGTGACAAATGAAAACAATTAACAGTTACAGCTTTAGCGGAAAACGTACCAACCGAATTGAGAACCTCTCGTTTTTGACGTGGGTTAAAAAATAAAGATATCGAGCGCATAAAGCCAAATTTTTTATGTATTTTTTTTTATATAGAAAAAGTCAAAATGTAAAGCTCTATTAATTCTTTATGAAATTAATATTATTTAGAATAATCATTCTTTAAAAAAAAATACATTCTTGTAAGTTTTTTCTTGTTTTCTCTTTCAGTTGATATTAAAAGCAGAGTATATTCGTCAGGAAAAGCAGTTTTATATCTTGGGAGCGCTTGAATCCCTCGCTGCAGTCAGGACTCTATCTCGCCCATCTCATTAAATCCACCAGGAGGTTAATATTCAAGCGATTGCCGGTTTTTTTTAATAAGGGCTCATAATGCAGAAGGAGCTGTTTTGAAATACTTACGAAGCTACAGTCTTGATTGATGAAAGTTTTTTCTTCCATAGGAAGTTAGCGCGACAGTCTTTATTTGAAGCGCAGTCAAAGTGAGTGAGGTGGGGTATGTGAACCCAAGAAGTTTTCAAACGCAAATTATTTAATATTACTGTTGTCGTGTACATCTGGTCGTCTAAGTAGCTGAAGGTGGTGGTGCGCTAGGTTCAGTGCAGTTTTTAGCGATGCGCCGACACTAGCAGGAAATCGACGTATGAAAAGGGGGCTCGGGTATGTCACACCCACTCGTAGTCTGTGTAAAATTTTTGAGTTGAAGGTAAATTTATGTTTTATTCGTGGTACTTCTTAACGATTTATTTTTATTAGTTAAAACTTAAGTCTGACAAATGGTAGTCTTCGTATTAGTCAAAATGATGTAAATTTTCCTCAGGAAACTCGGAAGAAGATTGCATATTTAAATAAAAGAAGCTTCTTCATCAATTTCGAAAAAAATGCCTGGTAAATATGTATATTTGATATATACAATAATAATAATATTCATACACTCACACCTATTATCTAGCGCAAAGTAAGCATCATTAAGAGCTTGTGTTGTAGATACTAGATAACGGATAAATATTGATAATAATATGTATATAAATATTAGAAATATACTAAATGAACATATAAACATCCATGACTCGTAAACAAATGCTCGTACTCATCATACAAAAATTTGCTCCCACCGGAATTCGAACCCGGGACCTCTTGACCGAGTAGCCTGAATAGCAAGGGGTACAGACCGCTCGACCAGCCGGTCGTCTGTATATATTATAGCTTAACTGGTACTTTATCTTTGTTAAAATGTAGTGACTTTGTATTTCCTAACAGATTCGGATATCTCACATCACAGCCACCTCACAGCTGATGTAACAATTTCTCACCTCATTCTCGTCGGGTTGAATACATATTATTATACTTATTGTCAGTGTTAAACTTTTTATTGTTTCTGGAAACAGCGTAGCACTAACTAAAGTTGACCTTGTGGTAATACTATCAATATAGATACATGGCAATACAAAAACAATATTGTGGCGCTAGAATTTTACTAAGGTTCCGAATTTTGAATCAATTTAAGTGAATAGGTACCGGTCGAGCGAGCTTAATTCGTATAAAAGCGATAACTACAATTAGTCTACATTCTTTCTTTGACTGAGTTACTTACCTATCCATTGCTACGTCACAAGGCATGATATTATAGAGACGATAATAGTAAAATAGTGTAGAGGAGCTCGGTAGCGTAGTGATTTGAGCGCTCTGGTTTTGATTTTCGATTAGGAAAACAAAGCAACTTTCGCCATGATCGATGGCGGGATGGGTCAACAAGATTTACTTATAATCTCGAGCACGATAAGCCGTTGCGCGTTGGTCTGATGATGATGATGATGAGTGAATCTGCAGATGACTCGGTGGTCTTTGACTGTCAAAATAAGTTAAGGAATAAGCCAGCTGTCTCTTTCTTTAAGCACAAAGCTATTTTTGGTGATTAAACCATTCTGCGCATGTCATGCCTAGGTAACGTCACATCCAAACATTCGGTGTATAGTTACTATTTGTTATAGGTATTGCAGGTATTGCAGCTGTATCCGATACGTTTGGACTCATGTGATTTATGTTAGCCTGGTGTTTGAGGCTCCGGAATGTGAGGACCTGTTGGCCTCCACCTTCATATGAAGTGGGTGCTTGAATAATATTATATATGGTGCATGCAAAATAATAAGAAATCAATCATTTATTCTCAACGTAATTTAACAAATTGTAACAAAAATTTTGATAAATCACATCACATTCATTAAGACCTGTCCAGTTTGATGTTACAAGTAACAAAGAGAAAAAAACACTATGCATTAAAAAAATTCTCGATATACTCGTAATACCGTATATTAGTTAAATATTTGTATCATTTTGACCATCGACATTGAATTTAATCATGTTAATGGTGTAGACTATTATTAATCATTCGTCCCCTACTTAGCCCGCCCCCGCTCAAACACACCTAAAATCTATAAGGTACTTCTTATTACTTCAGAAGATTAATCTGTGTATAATAATTCCACATTGATACCAATTGATACTACAGAACTTGTACTACTTGCACGTGCTCTGTTGCGTTCATGATAGGTATTTAAATATGAAATTGCAGTTTTTTTGGAATACTGTTTTTCAAATCATTTTAAATAACGACGGCGACTTAAAATATAACATTATTCAAAGTGCTATTAAGCAGGATTTTACTAACTTTTTTTAAAAAATATTAGTTGAAAATAAGGGTCTTTTAGAGCTTGTAGTATATGTAGCGGATTTCAATGTAAAGATTTGTTGTAGTTATTTTCTATTATTTAAAATTGTTTTTTTGCTGCATTTACTTAACAATTAAATGTCTTAAATTAACTACTAAATTAAAAAAAATCAAGCCCATTTTTAATTATGTACATAAAAATAGTACGGTAATACCAGTTTGCACAGAATACTTCAAATAAAACGGCAATTTCATACAACTTTATGAAGTGAAGTTGTTTACCAAATAGACGCTGCCTGTTTCTATGGAAACCATAAAAACTACCCTGCATTTATATTGCTCTGGTGCGGCAGGGCTAAATTTGCGTATGACGCGGCATACTTTAAATTCAAACTTTATTTACAACAATCAGGGACAAGTATATGTACATTCAACAGGACATCAAGCGTAACAGTTTCAGCTTGAGACTGCCCTTTTTGCGTTTGTAATACAGGCGGCTTTCGTATTGCAACTGTTACACTTCAAATGTTCCCATCTGTACATAAGGTCCTTTAAGTTTTTTTAATTATTTATTTTTTATAAAATAATCATTTATAAGTATGGCTAAAAAGTTATTTTAGTTTAAGTTCCAATTTGTTATTCCTGTAACTAGATTGGCTCGTAAGTTATATAATTATTAGTGGACAGTGCATTTTTAGCTAAGTTTAGTAATTTAATGCAAATATTGACTTATTTTATCTTTATGATTTTATGTGGGATGAAGCCGTGTCCACTACATTATTATAGTTTGCGTTGAATGCAAACCCTAATGAACCTCAAGGAAAGCACAGCGTCGATATAGTATTTACGCTGCGCTTTTCCAGTACGTGGTCGGCATGGTAGAACTTTAACACCCCTTCGGCCGTCCGTACTCCTTGCTATCTGCCGAGCCCATAAAACGATAAAGAAGTTTTAGCATAGTGTTCTCAGTGTGTTCTAGAACTAAGGTTCAATTTTGAACCTAAGTCACCAGGATCGCAGAAATCAGCAGAGCTCTTTGCTGACTTTACAGTGCATACAGGCTTGAATAGCCAGTTTCCCTCGCACTTGTGCAAGTGAAATAACAATATTCTGACTGCGATCGTCGATAGTTCAGGAAATATTGGTTAAATTTCCTACTTTCCTAACTGAACGTTCCACCTAATAGTAGTAAACGGGATGGTTGCATGACAAACCAAACTTTGTGACACCTGACACAAAACTGCATTTGGTGTGGAGTATGGAATACATTCGTCTTTACAACCTATACAAATGGACAGTGCTAGATGGCGGCTGAAATATCTTTCACACGTGTGAAGTAGTATTAGTTAGTAGTAATTTTAAATATTATCGATTCGTCAGCTGAATTATATTACAAAAGGAAGGCAAAGGATCAAACTTAAACAGCTATACATACCTGATGTAGTTTCTTATTAGTGGAGTTAATGCATTGAAATGCGTGTGTCAATTTTTTTATACATGCCTGAAGTTCACCATCTTCGGAGAGTTGAGAGCTAAATGTATGATGACAGTCTCTATAATGCTAAATCAATGAAGGGAATAACCACACTTCAATTATCAACGGCTTTCACACTTTCTGGGGTGTAAAACCATGAGTTCGCTATCTAAGTCACTCTGTACCAATTTTAGTGTAAAATATACACTCCGAGAAAAAACTGTAATAAAATTTTTGACTGTCGCCATTAAATAGTGAAAATAACTAAAACTATTGCTATATTATACGGTCAATAATATGATTGCAAGAAAACTACGGAAAGTAAATAAATAAAAAGAAAAGTGTTCGTGATGCGGTTGCTACGAGATTTCGTAGCCTCGTAGTCACTACGATCTACAATCTACGATATTCAAAGCTACGATATTCAAAGTATGTTCGTAGACTTTGCTACGAGTCTAACGTAAGTTGAATCCTAATACTCGTTTTCACTAACGTTTGCTTAGCGTTAAGTCTCTTAGCGATTTTTATCTCAGTCTATCTAAAAGGAGATAGAAAGAGACAAATGTCGCTAAGAGTCACCTAAGCTTAAGGCACGGTTAGTTAAAACGGACATTAGAATCATAGCAAAATAAATAATACCTAATCCAATTTTATGTTAAATTACATGCTATTTTAGCCTTCAAAAGTATATTTTTATTAAAAATTTCAGGTAGAACAAAACAATATTATGGAAAAGGTAGGCAAAGAGCTTCTTGTGCAGTGTTTTCAAGGATTTTGAAGATAACGCCTTAAGGCGATCTATCGAAACGTTGTTTCGGCCAAGACTGATAGGGATAGAGATATGGCTGACTCAGCGGGAGGAAAAAAGACAAAACAGCGATCGAAACAACGAAATACACAAATTATTTTATTTAAAAATAACCATAAGGACTACAAAAAAACGCTTCTACACGACTCTGAATATTAATGATATCTACTATTTAAAGTAATTTCCTATTGAATACAAATTATCGTTCACCAATAATCTTAAGTTTTCTTGTTTATAAGAGGTCTTTTCAGGAAAAAAATTTATCGAGGCAAATTCCTTTAATTGTATTTTCGGTCTACTTTTATCTAGATAAGGATATGAAGTAACGTATATTTGATTTTCAGATTCGTAAGATCTTTCAACAACGTATGACATTACTTATAAAAGTGCTACTTTTTTCAATATATCGCCTTAAAAATCGACTTTTTTATGTTTGTCCTCGAGGATAAACTGTTTTCTTTGTGTATGTAGGCACGGTTTTGTAAAAACCTGCTAATAAATTTTAGTTTAGACTTCACAGTGCGATATTTATTAATTTCACAAAGGTAAGCAACTGCTGTCTACACCCAATAGAGGCTACCCTGTGAAAATAACGATAAAGCGTCATACTGACATGGGAGACGAGTTCTTGTAGTTGTGTCTTTTGAAAATAACATAATCGAAAATACATGAAAATAATGAATATTGCTGACATTTACCAGCCAGCTTAGCGCTTGCTAACATTGTGTTTTAAAACAAGAAACTTCCCAACTAACATTAGGCGCTAATATAAGAGTTAGAACAGATATATAAAAGAGCTAAACAGATCCTAAGGTCATCAATAAGTGCTATCACATGGGAGTTATAGCTCGCTATAACTCTACAATACCCCTGGATTGGGCACAAATTCTTATAGCCTTAGGTTCCACTATAGCTATGTAGTGGAGTTACACAAAAATTTAAGAGATATAGTAGAGCGATTGTGGAGGTACAGTAGCGCTAACTTAGACTAAAAGCGCTGTAAGAGTAGTATTTAAGTGGCTAGTGACTCCTCAAGCGATATGGTAGAGCTACATTGTGCTTGCTGACACTTTGAGTGCTATAAAGGGAGCAAATGTATGAACATAAGCTCTGTAAGAGGTATAGTAGATCTATGATGTGCCTTACTTACTGTTTGAGCGGTTAAAGGGTGGCAATAAGGTAAATTGTGACACCTTAAGTTGCAGTATAGATCTACAATAGGAAATTTTAGCGTCTAAGCATATCATTTTTTACTTTTTTTTCATACTCAGCTTAGGTATTATGTTTATTTTAAAACGTCAAATGAATTATGAATGATATTCTCTTATCAAAAAACCATACATTGTGTTTACGAAAATAAATGGTGAAGTTGAGTGCTAAAATTTGAACTCATTATTCGTGGAAGCCGAAGCGGAATTTCATTGCGAAGGTAAGTAAACTGTGAATATGTGTATATATTATTAACAAATAATTGAAGGGCCCACTCTTTGTTGTATATTAATCTAAAAAAAATGTGTTGCTTCACATTGAGTAAACATTTTTTACTAAATATGTAACAAAACTTTGCCTATTGACTTAAAATTGTCACGACCATCTATTAAAGTGTAATATTAGAACGTTAGAAAAATATATACCTTCATTGTATAATGTTTTCGTTTCGAACGTTTTACGTTTTTAATTAACTTCTTAATCTAAAAATGGTGGGCGCAAGAATTTGGGGATCAGTAGTAATTCCCCAAAATCAATACCTTGCCTTCGCACGACTAGCAGGTACAGGTATCTCCTAGCTGAAGGAGTGTTAGATAGTTTTTATTGATTGATTTGCCCAATCGAAAAGATTTGTAATTTAAAAACCTAACGTCACTAGGTAGATATTAGCACTATTTTATAGCGCAAAAAATTGTGGTTATAGGGTTGTTAAAATAAATATGAGTGTAAGATGACGTAGATGCTACTGTATTATTTGTTATATTTAACTCTGTTAACTAGACAATTATATTTCAATTTCAGACTGCCATTCCAAAGAGTAAGAACATTGGAGAAATGAAAACACAACCACTGGATTGTTCCTTCTACATAGGAATCTAATAAAATTGTAAAAAGGCCTAAAAGAAACATTTCAAAACTTTATAAAAGTGATCATTACTTAAGACCCGGATTGGCGACCAGTAACTTGCCAAGCAAAACGACACAATTACACGAAAAATAAATAAAATTAGCATACATTAATTGCGTTTTCTTCAAAATGTTACACAGTGCGAAGTGAAGTAAAGAGAAACTTCAAGCTCAATACAGACAAGTTTAAACTGGACATCTGATAATATAACAATTTCTTCTCGATTTTCATCTTCCTTTGGAACTACAAATATACTGAAATTTGATGATTTAATAGGTTGATGAAAAATGACAAGTTTGTTCCTTAAATGATTATAAAAAATTTTTAACTAAAATTGAAACCAACTTCAAAAAACTGAAAAGGATAAAATAATTAGATTTAATTAGGTAGTCATCCCCTAGAAACATGTCATATAAGATTAACGGCAAATCTTTCATAGCAGTTTGTGTAATATTTTTCTCAATCGCCCATGCCCTCAATTTTTTTCTATAATGAAATTTCTTAATATAAGCACTCCGATTATCCTCATTATTACTACTCAATGAGTAATAACATCGGTGCTCTTATCGAAATATCAAAACTTGCATTTGCGATATCACTTCCATTACATACGGAACCCTTTATTCAAGCAAGACTCCCTTGACCGCGCCTAGTGATGCTGCCATTGTTATTAAGGGTATCTTGTAATAAGTTTTTTTCCATTTAGGGGTACTAAAGTGGTAACGAACTCTATAATTCAACCTTAAATAATATGGAGGCTATACTTGACACTATAAGTTCCATTCATAGGGAGAAATATACCTACTATTCGGCCCTAAACCATACAAGGGAGTTTTGTATCCCTTTAGGAGTTCGGTGTTGTAAAAGATTTAATTAAGACCATTGTAGAGCTAGTAGCGCTGATTACTCCTTTTGTGCTACTACTAGCGTCCCGAAAGAGTTTGTGGTAGCTTGCTTAGAACTTTAGAAGTTAATAGTAAATGTTAATTTCTTATATGGAACTTATAGTCGTAAGATTAGCTCAAAGCTATAACACAGAAGCTTTAGTCTGTATTGTAGGAATAATAATCGCTGCTCTACGCGTTTAGCCTCCATACATTGCTCTTATAAAGTTGCTTTGACACTTTAAGCGTTATATTTTATTACTAGCACTCTTTTGTTGTCTTAAACCATAACTGTAGCTACTACTCTACCTTCATAACACTTTAAGTTCTAAAGTAAGCTCTATTGGCAACCATAATGTTTGTTGGGTTAGAACATTCAAAGCTTATTATAATTATATTTTACAACCGCAATATGATATGGCGCCATGACAGAGGCCATTGAGAGAGAGCTTCGTTGATTTATGAAATCCCGGTGTCGCAGGGCAAAATGAAAGGCTGACTTGTATGGGCAGTTGACGACAGCACATCAACCGTAATAGCTACCTTCAGAACGCACTTACTACCTTCCTAATAAAGGCGGCTTTCGTAGTGCAAATATTACACTCAATGTGCTGTCGTCTGTACAAACCTGTTTATAACGACACTATGCTTTGACAGTTATGATCGGATTTTAAGTTATAGTTACTTAAGGGGAAAAATATAACTAACGCCAAGATATGTTCTGCCGATATAGCTATAGAGTGTGGAAAGATATAAAATTTAGAACAGTATGTCAAATAATGAAACTCCTTTTTTCCAGACGTGTTTAATTTTATGTTGGGCTATTTTATATGAGCTTTGAATGGACATTGTTATACTCTAATAAAATCTATATTCATTATTTAGTATTACTAAAAAAAATGTTTAATTTATTGTATCCTAATTTCCTATATTATCAACTCGAACTCCAACTGTTGTATTGAGCGACGTCTCAATACAACAGTTGGAGTTCGAGTCCTTCTGGTGGAGTGGATAATGGCCTAATCTACTAAATCAGCGGTATCGGCTACCAATCCTGGTAGAAGTGAATGCCAACATATTTTGTTTACGACTTTAGTTTAAAGTTGTTTTCTTACATAGACATATACGTCTCTTATCTAGTATCGTTGAAACATAACTCTTAAAACTTGGGTTAGATAAATGTAGCACATTTGTAATGTGTAAAAAAAGTGCTGTTTAGTGGCTAATAATAATAATTTATTATAAATACATTATATGATAACGTTTGATTACTATTTGTTATTGTTTACACTATGTGTTTGTTTTTGTTTTGTACTGCAGTTGCTGCTATATAGTATAGCCATAGTACAAGCCGAATATCTTCTTGTATATCTGCATTCCTAGTACGGCAGGGCAAAATTTCACTGGTTCTTATAGACTTACAGGAAATATATGAAAAACGCCAGTAGGTGTGTAACCATGGAGAAAGTGAAGTGAAATTGCACGGAAGTCGATTACGACGTACAACACTTATAACCTTTTAAAATATTGGAGTTTTGATTGAAAGCCGTAGGAGCGGTGACGTTTGCGCCTACACCGCTTTGTGTGCACGCACAAGAGAAAGCAAACATTTGTTATAGTTTACAATATTTATAGTATTGTATTGTACTGCAGTTGCTACTAATATGTTTATTAGTAGCGATAGTGTGATCTGAATATCTTCTTGTTTATCTGCGTGTGGCAGGTCAAAACTTCACTGGCTCTAATAGATATAACGGACATGTATTAAAACCGCCAATAGGTACAACAATGGAGATAGTAGTAATGTGAAATGGAAGGATTGGAAGGTAAATTGAATGACGAGTACAAGAAAGATATAATAATTCTGTAGCTTTAACTGTGATGACGTATGTGCTTGCCCTGCTTTGTGTGCAGGCTCAGGAGAACATAAAAATAACCCTAAACAAATTTATGTAATAAACACTTTAGTATATGACACAGAGAGGATTGACAATGATTTTTTCATTTTCAAGAATCTAGCATGACGTCCTACTAGTCCTACTAATAAAATCATTTTCCAACGCACCTCTCCGAATATATTTGAATAGTTCAAGAAGTTCATATTTTCTTCGCAACATCATCGGTCAATCTGATGTTTATGCTCACAGCTTCGGTTTAACTATTATCTAATCTGTGGCTTGGGACTGTTTAGTTTGGCTGCAGTAGGACCTTCTCATTTTCTACCGCAACCAAGTTTATGTGACCCCGCTTTCAGGCTACTGTAACGTTGCATACATTACACATTACTCTTGCAACTTATCGGTTCCTAGTGAAGCAAGATAAAATTTTCTCAGCTTTCTTAAAATTTAAGAAATTCTCATTGAAATAAAAAAAAATGGTAAAGGTGCTACCTTGCCGCACCTGCAATACCAAGTAAATTTTTTCTTGTTATTTGCAGGTCGTTTATAAGCGGCGGTTACCACTTACCACCAGGTGGGCTGTCAGCTTATTTGTCATTTATGTAGTTTTATAAAAAAATCCATAACTGCTTATTAATTGTAACAAACGGATATATCATAAAAAGTTATATAAAATTTAAGTAACTCCGGCCTCATTAATCATCTATCTGACACTATCTTATTGAGACTGTTCCTACGAGCCCAAATTCGCTATATCTGCTGAACTGATTTCAAAAAAGGAGGAGGTTTTCATCTCAGCATGTTTTTTTAGTTAAAATTAACACAGCCTTATATATAACATAAGTTCTATTGTGAATAGGATAAATGACATGTTTTAGAAACGATTTCAAATGTTTCAAAGATTAATATTTCAGAGAAATTGATATCTTTGTGGTTTATTTAGTATCTTTCATACCAAAAAACTTATGAAATCGTAACTAAATTACCTATATTCCAATTCGACTGCAAGATATTAAAACCCTTAAATGTGTATGAAAAAAAATGATTTTAAACTGAAAAAAAAACTAGGTTGTCAATAAAAAAATTCAAAATATATGAAACTTTTATTTAACGTTAAACATTGTAATTAAAATTATTAAATAATGAAGTACTTAACATTTATCAAGCTTTATGAGAAAAACAATTCTATTTTTTCAGGGTTTATTGGATAATAGTCTTTGATTGGATAGAAGCGGGTTGCACCAGATTGCACCTGCAAGACAGTTGCAAATCTGCCCCGCGTACACCAGGCGTCCATAACGCACTAAGATGTCCATCGGCTTTAACATAAAATCTATGATATCCATAGTCAATAATAATGGTCGATATAGGAACCAAAGAGAACTATCTTGATTGCAAATACATCCTACTCTTGCAAGAACTATTGAAATATGATAAAGTTGGCACAACAATCAGCAGGTCAATGTATTTTGTGACATCATCATCTCTGGTAGTTTGTTTTAGTGCCATTTTCAATTTTTCAGTGTAAAGTGAAACTTTTTAGTGAGTGAAGGTAACAGGTGAAGTCATAAAGTGGGCGGGACATAGACTCCGCCCAAATGAAATACCCTATATTTACGTGCGTGTGGAAGAGCGAGGGGTAAGCTACGAGAGTATCGTCATAATATAGTATTTTGATTCGGACACGCCCTCTGTAACAGTAGGTAACGACCTTCGTATATCTATCACTTTCTTACTAGTGAAACAATAAAAGTCACCATATAATAAGTAAAAACTGATTGCCTTTATTAAGACTTAATAAAATTATTAGACTTGGGAAATTTTTATCAACCAATCTTTCTATCTTTATTATAAAATACCACAGATGATAAAATCACCACGTTCTAATTTATGCAATATTTCTATTATCTCTAAAAATTTGTTTGTGATCAATTTGTAAATATTATGGTCTATTTTTAATAAGACTTATAGTAAGTCACATACTTATTAGTCTGTACCGTACCTACAACAGATAAATCTGGCACAATAGACTTTATATTGTGTTAGAGCACCACCGGATTGGTAAGGGACGAAAGGTTAGACATAAATACTGGCGAAGGTTGATCGTAAGACTTGATCCATCGTCCAGTGATGGAGACTGTTTGATTGAATAGGAGGTTAAATTGTTTGAGCCTTGATTGTTGAAAGTTTTTTTCTGCTACTAAATAAGTTTTTTATAATTACTATAGTTATGGTGTAAATGTTTTTTTCACATTTATTTTTTTATGATGACCAAAATGGAGAATCATTAAAATAAACCATTACTTAGTGTAAAAGACGTGAATTTTATGAAGACTGCAACGTTTCGCACCAAATATAAAAAAAATATGATATATTTGGCTCCAAACTGTCCCAAGGTGCATTGAAATGTGGTTTCACCTACGTTTCAATGCAATTACTGCAAGGTAGGGTAGGTTTTCCTCATGTGTTTCTCCCATGTAGGAAGGCCTGTGCCCAGCAGTGGGACGTATATAGGCTAGTGATGACGATGATGATGAGGGTAGGTTTTAAAGTTACAAAAGAATCGGCTGTATGGTATATACCTTGGCTGTCCCAATGGACGAACGAATATACCAAAAAATGCACTATGCGGGGTGATACCAAATAAAGGCACTGATTGGTTTCGATACCATAGGCACAACAAAATTGTAAACAAATTGTGCAATTTGTAATCTAGTGCTCCGGTTGGTTTAATTGTTGCACCGACACCAGGAAAGTATAACCATCAAAAAGCTAGCTTATGAATGCGATACGTTCATAGTATGTGTATGTACAAAAACATTCTTATGCACTGAAGACCCCTAGATTCCACATAGTGTAATCAGTATCAAAATAAAATTTAATGATTTCCAACATGTCTTTGAAATTAATAAATTTTGTACCAGCTACAAATAGTTAATAATTTACGAAAAGTTTAATAATTTTGGAAGTTATTTTTTGTTCTAAGTCTGAAATACACAGCGGTATCGATTATGTGGCAACCGATAATCCGCTTTTCTGCATTTTGTGTAGAGAGAGACTGTTAGAGCTAGCGTGTACTGGTGACTTTTGTCAGGGTGAGTGTTTCATCCCCCTCGTCAGGACCATGGATATGTATGGAGGTGTCACAAATGTCAACTAGTTCTCTTAGAATATTTTTTGTTTGGGACGTTATCACTTTAGGTATGCCTGTGTATTCTTTATTACGAGTAAAGTTTTGAAACTTATACAGATATTCTTTATATTTATGGGTCTGTTGCATCCCTAAAAATGCTTTCTAAATGCACTCTTTAAGCATTATAGCCTTGCATTACGTAGGTTGGTACAGATATTTTTCATTGAATAGTAAATTGACTTGAATACATTAAAAATTAATTTAAAGTAATTCCCTCAATGCATCATATGTATGTACGTAGCAGCAGACCACTGGCCTACAAATCCCGTAACGCCATTCTCGGACTGATGCGTTCTTCGCTTCGCACTCTCTCTCTTTCACTCACTCTCTCATGAACTCTACTAAAATGAAGAACAAGGCTCGCCTATAAGTCAGATACTAGAGCACTAGGACCACCTGGAAGTACATTTGAACATTTCCATTGCCTTACAATTTTGTGACACAGCTAGTAAACGATTATTATAGGATATTATTAAAGTAATGTCATTACTTTTTCCTTGAGAACGTAGTAAGATTACCTAGTTTACACACATTTAAATATAATTATGCCATTAGTTTAGCATTTCATCGCAATAACCTTATCACGTTCGTTGTGCATGATCAGGATAGAGCTATACCTAATAAGTGACTTTACCAGCGTGCAACGCTGAAAAATGTTATCCTCGCCCCTGTGCGGGATAGAACTTTATAAGTTATTCCATGAGTACGAAAGAAACAATATAGATATCTTATTGATTTTTGAAATGTGTTTTAAATACGTCAAAAACGAACATGAGTAAAATTTTCGTATATTAAATGAAATTGGGATTACTTCAGAAAAAAACTAAATAAAAATAAAATTTATTAGATACATACATACGAATACATATTCGAAATAATGACTATCTAGATCCAATTCTGCTGTTTTACCTTACTAATTAAACTACTGATATATTGAGAAAAAATTTAACCTAGATTTTCTTAAATAAAAAACTGCGGTTTTCTTAAATAAAAATCTTGTTTTTTAGTGACGCTATTTTATTTTATGTGTAATTATATTATTCCAATCACTATAGTTTCCGCGTTCCACAACTCTGGATGCAACTGAACTTCGTTTGTAAATTCCAATATTTTCTGTCGAAGTGTCATTTTAGATTTTATTTAAAATCAACACAACATCCAACTTTCAATCTGTAAACGCACAAGTGAATAACAAAACACCAAAAAATGCACAAATAATCAAATTAATTCCGATGCTTCGGACCAATGCGCGATACACAAAAAGGGATGCAGAATTGCACATATGCCGCAAAACGAGACAACAGTGGATAAAAATACAATAACAGAAAATCATTTTCTCTTTAGTTAGAATCGAACCGCGGTCCACAGTTTTAATCTGCTAAAGAACGATTATAAAATCTGTACATAAAACAAATGATAAGACCAATATAGATCATTAACGACCTATTGCAGTTTAGACCACTGACAGACCACTCACAGATTGGAAAATTTTTGAATAACCTATATATACGACCGTATTTATAAACTCTGCAAGAAATAAAATATTTTAGATGACGGCCAGAATGGTTTTAGGAAAAGGCATTCCACTGTCCTAGCTCGCAGTGTTCAAATCCGTGCTGGAAGATTATAATCTACTAAACAGCAAAACATTCGCAGGTGGAATACTGCTTAATATGTCAAAAGCGTATTGTTACCGGGCGGTGTACCAGAGTTATGGCCTTGCGCAACTTTCAAGTCGATTTTCTCGGACTTAGAGACGTTTTCAGCAGGCTGTAATGTGTTTTCAGTCCGATCTAGACTAGGAGCTCTATGACATACTAAATAATTAAAATTTTCACCTAGTTACCACCGTTATCAGGCACCTGAATCATGTTTTCAGGCTTATAACGAACATTCTAGTATTCTCGATTAAACGATCACTTTAAGGAGTTCGGTGGCGTATTGGTTTGAGCGCTCTGGTTTCGATACTAAAAACATAGCAACTTTCGCCATGGTCGATCCTGGGATGGGTCAATCAAACTTTTGTTATCTCGGGCTCCTCCACTCTTTGGAAGGCACGTTAAGCCGTTGGTCCCGGTTGTTTCTGCAACCGCTTTAACCCACCAACCCGCATTGGGCCAGCGTGATGGTGTTATGGCCCAAACTCCATATGTGTTTCTCCCATGTAGGAAAGCTTGTGCCCAGCAGTGGGACGTATATAGGCTAGTAAGACCTAGTAAGACCACCCTAGAAAGCTGTGGGCCCACCCTAGAAAAATACCCTTCTTCATACATAAAAAAACTTCATCCTCAATTACCGAAACCGAAAACCGTCTTCAAACAAAAAGCTTAAATAATCGCTAAAAAATCGCACCCCGCCGACATTTTAAGATGTGTTAGTGACCGAAATGCCAAGAATTTAAATGACGTGACATACGTATGACCCTCAGAATAATAGTTCTGAGGTATGACCTTCCTTCGTCACACAGAATATCAATACCAACATTCATCCATGTTAACAGAAGCGCAACATCGTATGCCATCTAGTAGCGAGTAGCTGAATTAAGATAACAGCAAGTATCCGCATTACGTAGAATTTTCTGGTTTGGTCAGGACACAGATAAAAGAAAAAGAATAGGATACTATTCTACTAATTGGTAGGCCCGTATGTAGGATTGCCTGGGTAAGAATGACAACGCACCTGCAATAACATGTAATTTTTTCCTTGTTATTGCAGGTGTCTACATATAGGCGGCGGTAACCGCTGACCACCAGGTGAGCCATCAGCTTGTTTGTCATCTAGTTGTATAAAAAAAGTATAACTGAAATCCATACTAGCTTGACACCTATAAAGTTGCGCATGCGCTGATAGTCAGTGACCACCTTGCCGTGGCCGGCCGATTTATGGCGGGGGGGATCATGGCCCCTCCTAGGAAAAATCCCTAGCTACGCCAATGGCCATGTCTTCAGTATTTCTTTATTTCTTTTTTATTGCATTAAAATGCTGGCGTAACACATTTCAATGCTTCTTGGGAGTATTTAACACGAAATATATGAAGACAGTCACTTTATGTGCTACTTGATGAGGTGTATAACCACAAAAAAGTTCTCATCGTATTTCACACCATAATCACTTTTATTCTAATAAACTTTTAGTTGTAAGTCAACACAAACACTGTGTATATAAAACAACACCACTTTTATAACACAAAGTTCGCTCTGACACATTTTTTAATCATTAAAATAAAAATCTTGACCGACGCCATGAAAACGTGCCAAACACTCCAAAAAAAAGCGTAACCTCTATAAACGATGTTGCCTGCCTAAATTATCAAAAGTTTAAATTCATACAGATCCCGAGAATTTCATGTGTCTATTTATTGATGTATCCAATAGAAATAAAGCCATAGCTGTACCAACACGAGTAATTCTAAAAAGTTTGGACAACGACTAATTGTTGACCAAACTTTTTACATTTACTCGTGTTACTAATACCCGGCGAACGATGTTATTATCGGTCGCCGACTAATACCAAACTAATATCAAAAACTAAAAAAATACACATTTTTGGCCAGCAAGATGGAGGCGGCTAGAGCAGTGTGTAAACTGCACTAGCTGTCTTTTTACCGCTTCACATCAGGTGGCGTTGAGTTGTTTGCCGTGCTTTGCATAGTATATATAATATATACAGGGTGCTTACGACAATACGAAATCAAATTAAAACATGGTTTTGTTGTTTGTCGTTACCACCATGTTTAGGTATATTAAAAAAGAAGAGTGATAAAAAGAGTTGAGGACTAGGCGGCTTCAAATCCTTCGTTCTTATCTAAACATTACTTAGACCATAAGAAAAACGTAACGTATTTGACCATGGAATCAAACCATGGTATATAAATGCGATGACTCTGTGCGCAGCAGTGCAATTATTGATTTCTTCCATAGGAGGTCAAGTCAATACCTAGTGCTAACTTTCATTTGCGCTCCTAAAAGTCTATGAGTTCCTGGTACCAGCCTTGCAGATTTGCATCGGTGCAAACTTGCCCGACTTATGTCACAATAAATGCACAGAGGCAACAACAATACTTAAGTCATGAGAGGTAGATTATTCTTTGACATGGTGAAGTGGAGAGAAACGGCTGAATACTTCAACATCACCGATAGATACCGCTCGAATTTTATGGAGTGCTTAATTTGAGATTTGCCAATACAAATTTTCGATTTTGACAGCCATGTCTTACGTATTTTCTTTAATTATGTAAATATTGCAATGAAATAGTTATTGTTCTGAGGAAATATCTGTGCAACACATTTCAATGCTACCCAAATTACATTTGGGTATTTTTCTATTACCACAAAAACTTCATTTTACTTTATTTTCTTTTATATTTTATTTTCTGTAACTTGTAGCAAGGATGAGTAGGAACCGACATTTTTTGTTGACATTGAATCAGCGGACTTGGTACATACCTACCACCATTATCTTTTAATTATTCTAAATAGCTGCAAGGACATGCTCTATAACTTTCCCATGTGTTATGCAAATATATTTAAGAAGTTTAGTTTCTTAGCAAAAAAAATCTTTACACAAGTAAATAAATACCTTACCACGAGAAAATAAGTAACTAAGTTTCAAGGTTTTTAGATTTCTGGTAATATCTTAGAATTTTGAAATAATTACAAAAACATTGATAAAATAATTAAATTTACCTACTTAGGTAGCTAACTATCCCCTAGAAATATATTTTTTGGAGTTGGTGCTAAGTTGTTTCCAGAAACAATAGCAAGTGAAGCACCGACTCCAAAAAATATGTTTCTATGGATAGTTAGCTACCTAAGTACGTAAATTTAATTATTGCAATACAAAAACTAAACACAGTAAATGAATATAAACCAAACATATCTATCGGTGTTATTTATAACCATAGCAACAGAGCACTGGACCGAGCTACGTGTTTTTTTCCATCTGACTCTGAGTTTATAAGAGTGTGACTTTTTAACAAAGGTAACTGTGTGTTGTCATCTTATGGCCTTTTTTTTACCAGGAGAAATCCATTGACGGACCCTACCCATTGCTGGCGAAGCAGTGGGCGTGTGCGGGACTCGCCCAGCGTCTAATTGACCCTGGGAATACCCGCTAAAACTCCTGGATAACTCCCGTGCCTTTCGCGGAGGCGGTTTGGGGTCTACGAAGCAAATTCACCAATGAAATGACTTCTATGCCTAGTAATTACACTGGCTACCCTTCCCTCTAATCGGAAACACAGCGAACTGTTTCACAACTGAATTAAGCGAGGCCATATCTTATATACAGATAAAATTCTCGACTCACAAATTTAGTTACCATACTCCTCCTATTTTTTCATTAAGCCAAAACAGCGTTTGCCGGGACAGCTATTTATATGTATATTCAGTAGGTCTGAGAATCGGCTACTGTCAATTTTTTTTAAGACAAATCAACGTTTGCGGGGTCAGCTAGTATTTATGTAAATTAGTATGTATTATTCTAATATATTGAATTATAAAAATTCAAATTCTGAATGTTTTATTTGATTTTTAAAGGAGTCGAAATAAGTGTTCGAAAGTAAAATCAAGGATCACAGATTCATGGTAAAATGTGACTTGGGAGGAACACACGAGCAGTTTGGGCCGGAACACCACCGGGCACCACAATATGTTGGCCTAATGCGGGATAGTAGTTTAAAGCGGTCGCAGTAACAACCGGGACAAATTGCTTTACCTGCCCTCCGAATCACAGAGTAGCTCGAGGAATCTATCCTTGCATGGACAATAATATCTGAACTCTTCCACGTTAGTTTTTTTATTGCATAAATAAAATTCAAGCCTTTCAGAATTCTAAATTATTAACTTTAGAATTTTGACAGTAATTAAGTGAGTGGGTATCACAAGTGTAATCTTGAAAAATGAGTATTAATTAGCATTAATGAATATTAATTTATAGAATCTTGTGGTGTTCCTGAGCTGAGGAAGGTCGTTCAGTGGGACTGAACACCTGCACTAGCTGCACACCGCTTTCACTTGAACTTGATAACCCTTGGTTTTACATGTGCCTTTAGGTCATCGTAACCGCTTATTATCATGGGAGGACCGGATGCAACGCATCCTATTTGGCGATACAGTAATCGAATTAATTGGTATCAACATCATTAACGATGAAATCTTCCAATTTGTAACTATATAACTATTTTTAACTGCTTTTTTAAGGTGTTATAATTTTTGTTTATGAATTCAGTTTTGGAGAAAAACATACAAAGATGCATTCACGAACTGTATAATTTTCGTTGCATTTGAACCAGGGATGCATAAGTTGTGAGGGGTGATTGTGTGTCACATCGGCATCTAGTATCCATTGCAGGAATCTATAGGTAACAACAACAGCACTTCCTACACTACAACGCACGTGAGAAGTTCTGGTTTCAAAGCATCAATTTATCTTGAGGTTCGTGCCTTTTAACCTACCTACCTACTTATAGGGCAGGGATGGCGAACCAATGGTACGCGTGCCTCTAATGGCACGCAACACAATATATTTTGGGTACGAGACACATTTAATTGTTTGAAGAAGCTGGCTCATGCTATTTTAACAATATTTTCGTCAACAGAGTAATTTTCAGAGAAGAATAACATTAAAGATTATGTTAGAAACCGTTTGACACATGATTCCAGTTCCAGCATGCATTCTGCTAAAAGTAACATCTTACAACCCTAACATTTGTTATTTGTCATCTAATCTGCAACAACAGAAGTCACAATAATTTTACATTAATTATAATTACTCGTACAATTGAAACATTGCAAAATGTTCCTATTTTTCCGAAGTATATTAAGAGTTTTGAGTTGATAGTATTTATATTACTATTATTTTCCCAATAACCACAAAGTCAAAATTATTTGATGGCACGTCTATGACCTCATTAAACATTTCTTTGGAAAAATGGCACGTTGATAAGTAAAGATTCGCCATCCGTGTTAAAGGGCATTAAATTATTTGTATAGGTTCAGTTCTATCTCTAATAAATAATTATATAAAATTTTCGTGTCACAGATTTAGTTACCATACTCCTCCGAAACGGCTGGACCGATTTTCATGAAATTTTATATGTATATTCAGTAGGTCTGAGAATCGGCTACTATCTATTTTTTTTTGGACAATTTTTTTCTATGGCAAAACAATGTTTGCGGAGTCTGCTAGTAATCTATAACTTTTTATCATTGCAGTTAGGAACTAAATTTTTCAGACATGTATACTATGAGGAATGAGTTTCCAGGGTCAGACACTAGGTGACGTGGACGTCCACATGCAAACATTATCTCCCTTAATGTTATGAGTCCCTAGTACAAGTGTTACGAAAATGCACTGGCGGAAGCAGTCTAGTTGCATCGCAGTGCAGGCAGTCCTTGCTTGCGATGCAACTTTGTAGCTGTTACAGTCACTACAGTAAATAAAAATATACAAATGTTAGTTTTATCGCCAGCAGCTGTGGGGCATAGTTATTAAAAGTATTATATGCAAGCAGGCATAACTTCCATTTTTCAATTAACAGAATAATGAGATTGAAAAATAAGCATTGCACATATTGTTGCCATTGAATAATTCTACAACCTAACAAAGGAAAGGAGTAGCTCATTGGCGTTGTGATTTAACGCTTAAGTTTTAATTACGAATTCTCACCACCACCCCGGGAAAAAAAATCAGTTCAAAAAAATGTTTCACTTCTCCAGCACAAAAAAGGTAATTTTGCTGCCCAAAAAATCGCAGCAAAGTTGCCGAATACGGTATTTTAATATTACGCGGCGCTGATTTTTTATTTTTTGTTATATTTATGGCCTGCTTGCATGTCCTTTAGGCAAGCACTGCTCTGAAAAATGTGAACTATTTTCAAAATTTTTTAATAATCCGCTTAGTTTCATTTATATTCATACAATTTTCAATAATTAATTGAATATCCATCTGATTTTACTTTTTGTAACCTAATATTTTTCTCGCTGCGAAAGGTGAAAAGTTGTAAGTATGTTTCATTTGAGAGCAAGTTTTTTACGTCATCACTCACAGTGCTCAGATATTCTAGACTACTTAGCTTGTTGGTGATTTAAAGTTCGAATTAACGTTTAGAATTTGTGAACCAGATAAATAAAAAAAGGCATAAAATAATCTTTTCGAACCATCTGCTCAAAAATGACAAATTTTTTGTCTAGTAAACTCAACTTAAAGTTAGTCATTCTAAGCATATAAACAAGACAGGGAGAGAATGTTGTAGTGGATTTTATATAATCTATCTCTGGAGATAGAACTTTTCATCATTTATGACAATTTGATTTAGAAACTCCTACAACAAATTGCTATTCAAGAACCACTTGGTGTGCTTTTAGCGCAAGAATTTTTACTGTCGGTTTCCTGACTCAGTACCTAGATGACAGCTCTATACGCTAACTACGAACTCCTCAGGACTTATAAATTCCTGGTGTGAATTTTCAGACATAGTGCAAAATTGTACAGCGACCACCACCAACTACGTGCACTACTTGTCGTTAAGCCAACCTTATCACCCTGTAATTAGAGTTGTTTATTCATTGTAACTGTAACTCTTGTGACTGCCCAACTTTACGTTTGTCCAGTGCCTGTTTCCGTAGCATTACGATATTTAATGATTTTACAATAAGATAATAATATACTAGATAGTGTATTGTTAAGGTTTTATTCCAAAGCATAAAAATAGCTTATTTCCACAACACTATTTTAAAATATTTATAAACTTATGAATCCAAAACACGGCCTAGTGCTACACAATAAGGATTTAATCCTATTTTTCCTACTACTGTTATATTGGTTTCCAAATATGTCAGAGTTGTTAATATATATAGATATTATGGTACTAGTACGGTAATTAGTTTTTACTAACGAATAGACGAATGTATAGGTCACCATAGTCACGAGATTGTAAATACCAAAATCTGCACTTGTATTAAACAAGCCTTTTCAACACATTTGCGAGAAAACAATAAATAAGGTATTATTTTGTTTATTTATTTATTTATTTTATACACAAAACAGATTACAATTCATTAAACACTTAACTTATAATTATACAGTTCACATCTAGATTGTAATCCACAAATATGTGTATTTTATAAAATTTACGAGTTCGACATAAAACTCAGGCTTACATAATACTGCCAAATACAAACGAGAGAAGAAAAAAAGGTAAAAGAGGAGGGAGGGGGGGGGGGAATTTTTGTTTATTTATATTAGTCGCAAAGTTGCAACAATTTTTGACGTTTCTAATATGAAAATGCCGCACTTTCGCAGTGATTCTAGTGTGCTAGCTAGTGATTCTTTATATTCTCTCTTCGAATCGAAACCCTCGCTGCGCTCAAGCTTCTAAATGGCGCCCTTATTGGACCGTAAAAACATTACATTGCTCTCTTGTGATACAATCTACTATTATTTATACGACTTAGCTAATTTTGGCCTTAAAGAATAATGCCCACCAGAACCGCATACTGTACTCGTTTGAGAAAGCACAGGAAGCTCATTCACAGCCTAAAGCTTACGTGGATGAATTTTTCTCTAAAACCTCCACGTAGGTATGCGTCCACTTTTGTTCCAATATGTAAAAATGAACTTGTGGTAAACCATGTTGTTTGTTGGTTAGATACTTCATAAAATAGTTAGACACCTATCATTATTTTCATAGTCATAAAACGTTCTTCATTTGATTATGGAATTAAATCCTGAATGTAGTACCGATATGTTTTTGTGCGCAGTAGTGCAATTATTGATTTTCTGTAGGATGCAAGTTAATTCCTAGTGTTCAAGTTTAAAACACTCTCCTAAGGGTTCATGCGTTCCTGGTGCATGACTAGCAGATTGTGCACTCGGTCTAAGCTTGCCCCTATAACTTGTTTTTTTTTTACTTTTTTACCTTTTTGTTCGCATAGACCCCTGGAGGCTTCTTAACTATTGTCTGGCACTAATTAATGAAATAGTTATATTCTTAATTTTTGATTTTAACATTATTATAAATGTTTGAAAAATTACTTAGTAATTAAAATATAATAAAACTAGAAAAATTTATTCACGTCCTGAGAAATTTATTCAGATTCCTGCAATCGAACCCGCGACCTTTCGCAATCCGGGCGACTGCTCTGACCACTGAACCACCTAGGACTTGGGATATCCCTGTGAAATTCTTCTAGTCTATCTGTATTTGCGTTTATGAGCTAACGTCCACCCTACAATGTCGAAATAAATATTATTTGAAGTAAATTAATAGCCATTTGTGCTATAGGAATTACAGAGCAAAGAAACACACACGATTAAATGGAAACTATACTGAATATATCATCTGCATCCGCAGCCATCTTGAGTACACTAGTTCAATTTGGAACCCGTGCTATGAGTTGTATGTAGCTAGAATTGAACAAATTCAGAAAAGATTTTCACGCTTTCTTAATTATAAATTCAAGATTCCTAAACTTACATATCAGGAACGCTGTTCTCGGTTTCATATATTGCCGCTTTTTGTTAGGCGTAATATTTCAGATATATTATTTTTAGTAAAAATTATTAAAGGAATGGTTGATTGTCCTGACCTGCTGAAGAAAATTCATTTTAGAGTACCATCACGCATACCTCGTAGTAGTAATTTTAAGCTTTTTAATGTCCCCTTTGCTCACACTAACTACAGACAAAACAGTTTTCTCATCAGGGCCAGCGTTGCGGCTGACAAAATCAGTAATAATGATATCGATATATTTCGAGATAGTCTGTATAGCATAAAGAGAGCATTACTTGAGCACCAGTAGTTTTTCGTTTTACCTGTTTATGAATTAAGTAACATTAGTATAAGTTTCCATGAAAGTTAATTGGCTTTATAAATGTGGTAGCTAGTTAATGGCTTATTGTTGCTATTTTGTTTGTGTGTTTGATGATAACGCTGTAAGCTATCCTAAAAAAATAAATAAATAGAATATATCCGTAAGTGTGTTATTATACTATACAAGTATATTGGATCTATTTATTTGTTGAAGTATACTATTTCGGCGCTATGAGGGTAGACGTTAGCTTACAACGCAAATACAGATAGACTAGAGGATATTCGTAAAGGTATTTCAAGTCCTTGGTAGATCAAATGGGTAGAGAGGGAATCCCAGAGACTGCAATCTCTGGGATTGTGAATGATCGCTGGTTTGGTCCCCGCACCAGGATATGATTTTTTTGTAGTTTAGATATTTTTCTAAGTATCTTTCAAACATATGTTTCAGAAATTTAAACAAATGAAAACCGACTTGAAATAAAAACACTAAAACCGCAAAAATAATAAAAAAAACAGGTAAGTCTCTTATCTCAAACTAAAAACGCAAGTAAGATTGACTGGAGGAATTTCATATGGCTATCCAAGTAATTATTAACTAAGCTAGTTTGAGTAGTAATTCCGATTGTGAAAGCTCGCGGGTCCAGTCCCTGCCCCAGGACATGAGTTTTTTTTTCTAAAAATAATTTTAAAAGATTATAATGTCACATTTATTTTCTTACAATTCAGCTACGGCACCATCTAGTGCCGTAATCATTCAAGGTGGTTTACTAAATTCTGCAAGATTTCATCTATGCGTAATACAGCATTCGCAACAAAATTATTATGTGCAAAAGCCACGTGGTGTGCTTTTACCGCATGAATTTTACTGCTGGTTTCCTGACTCAGAAACTAGATGTCAGCTGTGCACTAAACGAACTCCTCACTACTCATAAGCGCCTGGTGAAATATTTCAACGGTGGAGCAAAGTTGTACAGAGAACATGCCAATTTATATACTTTGAATGTCTTTGGACCTACCTTACTAGCTTGTAATTGAAGTGGATTTTGTATTATAACTGTAATTCTTCCGGGCTCTCGACTGTACGGCTGGTGCAGTGTTGGTTTCCATTGCATTACGATTTTATGACATATTAATATACTATGAAGTAACAAGATAAAATTTTTTTCATCCGCCCATCTCGGAAAGAGTTATTTTTTGCTCCTCGATATCTGAGTGCAAAAGCCGTTTTTATCCGCTAGCCCCGCTAGAGGATAAAGTAAAATTGAATTTAGAACATCGTGTGGACTGAGTTTGTGAATTCAAAACATCATTAAACCTATTTACTTCTACCTCAATGGTGGCCGAATTTATCATACAACCTTTTTTAACTTGTTAAAAACTCAGACTCGGCTCCTTCTTGGTGTATTTTTTGTTTTAAGGCGATCTATCGAAACGTTGTTTCGGCCAAGACCGATAGGGATAGAGATATGGCTGACTCAGCGGGAGGAAAAAAGACAAAACAGCGAACGCGCGTGAAAAGTAAACGAAATACACAAATTATTTTATTTAAAAATAACCTTATGGACTGCAAAAAAACGCTTCTACACGATTCTGAATATTCATGATGTCTACTATTTAAAGTAATTTCCTATTGAATACAAATTATCGTTCACCAATAATCTTAAGTTTTCTTTTTATAAGAGGTCTTTTCGGAAACAAAATGTATCGAGGCAAATTCTTTTAATCGTGTTTTCGTTCTACTCGTATCTAGATAAGGATATTAAGTAACGTATATTTGATTTTCAGATTCGTAAGATCTTTCAGCAACGTATGACATTACTTATAAAAGTGCGATTTTTTTCAATATATCGCCTTAATTTGCTTTGCGCGCGCCATTTTCTTTTCACGACATATTTGTTAAAACCATAGGTTTAAAACCAAAAACTTGAAAACAAGTAAAAAACCTAAAATAAGTGATTGAACTAGCCACGAAGAAGTTTATTTGAGGCCAACAGAATTGACTTAAACTGTTAATAATGCGCAAAAGTTTTTTTTTTTGCATTGAGTCATTTTTCCTCGTTGAGGTGGGATGAAAAGTTACGTGTTGCACTCGAGTGCAAAGATTTTTCACCTCGTGCTCTTTTGGTTCCCTCGCTAATGCTTAGGATTCTAATTATTTAATCACTCGCTGCGCTCGTGATTCAATTTTAGAATCCTTCGCTTGCTCAGTCATCAAAATTGAGCACGCACGTAAAAAAAACTCTGTGCCACAAATCTTCATTTGCGACGGGAGGTACGGCAAGAGTTGTTCTCTGGACATTCGTAAACTTGTTATTGTAACATTAAAATACTCTATGCCTATTGAAGTAAATTGTGAGAGACTTGTCTATATTTGATAGCTACGATGTAGAGGTCCGCGCCACGCCCGGCGTGTCGCCGCCGCCAAGTTAGCTAGCTCCGCGCGCCCGCCGCCACCGCCGGCCGCCGGGACATGGAAAAATTCGCGCCGTTTACAAAACTAAGATTCCCACAAGTGATGCGTCACGATATCTAGCAATTCTCCATTATCCAAAACCCGTCCCAAGTAGGTAAAAAGATGGCATCACCGACTCACAGCTGACGCACAGAGTGCTCGGGTCTGCCACTAGGGCTATTCTCCCCAAGCTCCCGGCATACCGTCTAAAACACAGCTATGTAACTTGATTTCTGACTTCCTGCATAAATACCCAGAGAATCCGTGTCCTCGTAGATGGATGCGCTTCGCGTCTATGTTAGTGAGCACTAGTGTACCACTATGCTCTGTTCTGTCTCTCACACTCTCTTCTACATATAAAATAAATGACATGCATCCATTAGAAATCATTCTTTGCTATACCGCCCAGGTCGAGGCTGGGCGCTTTGAAACAGAGGAGGCAATGAATCTTACCATTGAGCTCAACAGCGTTGTTGTGTTAATTCAACCTTATATCTAAATTGGGATTTAAATCACCTTGTTAAGTTCAATGCTAAGAAAACATAGAGTTGCCAACATTTCACAGTTCCTTCTCCTTCCCTCTCTTCGGAATACTACTCTATAGGCACAGGGCTCCACTAACTTCACTGTATGGAGATATGCTGCGATCTAAATCAAAGTAAATATTATATCAAAACCGTGATAAAAACTGCCTCACGGAAGCTCAGTGTTCTGAACGAGGTGCGTCGATTTTTCACTTCCTTTTTTTCATTTTCCTGCTCTACTTAATTCAGGTCCATTCCTGCGTGGAATATTGCTCGCACCTGTAGGATGGCTCTTAGTACCTCCTCTATGCAATGTGTAGATAGCACTGTCGTAGTATCATTGTCGATGTAGAGATCGCCGTCTATCAGCTATGGAGTGTGCTCTAAAGAGCTTTTTGACCTTATCCCTCCTTCCTTTTTTCTACTCAGGAGCTTGCGTGCATTTAATTGATGACTCCGAAGACTGCTTCGGAGTCATCAATTAAATGTCTCTACTTCAAGTTTTGGAAGAACTTGAAATACTTAGCTAGGACATGTGTTCCTTCTTATAACTTCAATTCCTTCAAAAGAGGCGTGAAAAGACACCTTTTGGGCCTTGTTTCAAGCTGCAGTAGCTGTCTTCGCTTATCGACCCTTCTTATCAGTTCAGATGAGGTGGGATTGAAACATTTGCTGTGAATTGTTTAAAAGAAGTGCTAAAAAGCTTGGCCCATTGATGTAAACGCACACCTATGAACTTTTTTTTGTTTGAAAGCTGACGTGATTAGGATGGTTTATAGTTATAATTTATGAAGATCAGTTCAGACGTTTGTTGACTATCAGCTCATTTTATACATGATAATAGGGTTTTATTAACTTTCACAAATCAGAATGATTTGAAATTTAGTGTATTGTCAATTGATCACTTCGGTGACATTCCTGTGACATACTAAGGTTGAGCTGATCCTATACCATTAAATAGTCTGCGGAATGTTTAATTCTTCAAAAACTTACAGCAGACATAGCGTATTTGGGCTCAAAGAATAGTCTCAATAAGATGTTGTTAGATAGATGATTAATGAGGCCTGGGTTATTTTTTATGGTTAGATAAACGTAGTTCGTTAGACTATGAAATCAAACCCTAAATGTGGAGCGCTGCCTCTGTGCGCAGTAGTTCAATTATTGATTTCTTACTATAGGATGCAAGTCAGTTCCTATTATTCAAGTTAAACCCAAATTCCTGAGATTTCATGCATTCCTGGTGCAAGCTGGGCAGATTTTGCGTCTAGGCTAGCCCGATACTTGTTTTTTTTTACCTATCTGTCCTCCCTAGCCCCTTGGAAAATTTTGTATACAGGGTGGATAAATCTATGGGCCCGGAGAGGAACTACTTTAAATCCTTTAGTTAGCTCATTTTACTGAAAGGAAAACATCCTTTATTTTTGAAAAGAAACAAAACGAAAAAAAGATTCAAAGATATTGTAAAAGTCGCTCGTCTCACCCGGGAATCGAACCAACTTAAAATTAAAAAAGTAAACCCTCGCTATTTTTTCATACGAATCGGTAGGACTATTGCGCAGGATAAAATTTGTCAAACAACTAACTATTCTGTTGTATGTACGTGATACCTACGAAATTGAATATTTATAGTACCTTGTACTGTAATGTTCATTTGTAACAAGTAAACCATACGTTAATTTAATTATCTCATACATTTTACTTCTTAGAATAATCTTAAAAATATAAACAATACATCAACGTGACAGGCAATGGTGTTGTCTGTCATAAAAAAAATAGGAAATAAAATCGATAAGTACAGGAATAATCGATTTTTTATAATTGTTACTTTAACAATTTGTACAAAACCACAGTATCATAGTGTTTTGCAAGTTTTAGTCTAATTGAAGGTAAATTATTAATGAATTTGTAAAAGATTACTTAATTGTATATGTCACAGGGAAGTATAGTTTATTTTTATAATCGGTAATTACATATCGATCACTTAATAGCGATTAAATATTTTTATAGCGCATTTATAGCTATAGCAACACAGGATACAATGGCGTCTCTTACCTTCTAAAACACTTTTAAAATTAATATCTTTTGATATTTACTTTCCGGCAAAGAGAGTATCAAAAATATTTTAAGGACATTTAATTAGATTATACTGTAAATATATTTTTTTGAAAATAGCTTGTTCACGAATAGCCGATACTGAACAATTCCCATAGTGCACAATTCGTTCTTACACTAGGCAATCTGAGAAAAAGTTAAAAATGGAACGCTTTTTTTATTGTAACGCGGGGCAACAATTTGAAATTAGAACGACAACTTTCAATATTTCTAAAATCGATAAACGCGTTGAAAGTTTCCGTTCGTTAATTAATAAGTTATCACTTTTTTTATTTCAAATACCACATGTATATTATAAACACATTTTATCCTGAACAATAATCCTGCCTATTCGTATAAGAAATAGGGAGTGTTTACTTTTTAACTTTTAGTTGGTTCGATTCCCGGGTGAGACAAGCGACCTTTAGAATATCTTTGAATGCAGTTTTGTTTCTTTTCAAACTTATAGGAATGTTTCCTTTCAGTAAAATGAGCTAAATAAAGGATTTAAAGTAGTTCCCCTCCAGGGCCCATAGATTTTTTCCACCCTGTATATCTATCTCACTCTCAAGTTTATAATGCGTAAATTGAAGATTCCACCAATCCATACAAATGGAACACTTTTTTTATTGCGTTTAAGTTAGGATAAACAAGATAGATAGGTACCTAATTAATTAAACATAAAAACTCTCCGTGTATAATATTTTAGGCCTTATATTTCTACTCTTAATATTATCCAGAGCATAACTTAAACGATTTGTCAGTTAATCTTTGGAAAATCTGTTAAAATATTAAATTTGTTCGCTAATAAAAATGATAGTTATATAAATAGATAAGTATAAGTTTCATCATCATCATCATCAGCCTATATACGTCCCATTGCTGTTCACAGGCTTTCCTAAATGAGAGAAACACATGAGGAGTTTTGGAATCTAGGAGTATATGGTTATATTAATTATTATTTAACAGTTACCTTTTCATGTTTTTATTTAATTATTTGAGAGATCCACAGATCTAACTACTAACAAAAAAAGGTTAAACATGTGCGAGTCCGACTCGCGCACGAAGGGTTCCGTACCATTATCTATAAACAATCGTCTACCCGTTGCCTTTATCAATATCTGGCAAAAACAAGCAAAAAAATCACGTTTGTTGTATGGGGGCTCCCATACAACAAACGTGATTTTTTTGCTTGTTTTTTATATTTATTTTATTCTGTTTATTAGTTTTTGTTGTTATAGCGGCAACAGAGATACATCATCTGTGAAAAATTCAATTGTCTAACTATGACGGTTATTGAGATACAGCCTGGTGAGATGGACGGACGGACGGACAGCGGAGTCTTAGTAATAGGGACCCTTTGGGTACGAAACCCTAAAATGTGTATTTGTGAAATACGTAAGTATTTGTGGGATTGTGGATTCTAAAAACTATTGTTGATATGATGAATTATTTCAATATTTATATTATACTATATATTTAGTTTTACTGTTTTACTTTCAAGGCTGAAGAGGTTGAAATAAAGAATTAAGACATTTTAATGCATCTTGGGAGAGTTTGGCGCTAAATTTATGAAAACAGCCATAATCACGTCTGTTATAATGATCTTCCAATTGCACGCCAACATAAACACTTGCTTCATAACTACACCAATTTTATAACACAACGTTCGCTCAGACATAATTTTAAATAATTATAATAATTAATATTAACTGACACCACCACATATCGCCAAACACGAAATTTTTTATAATGCCGTCGGCGGACTCGCTAAGGGACAAAAAGTAAGGGCAAAAGAAAAGGCGCAAACGTAAAACAAAATAATGGTTTTCGTTCGCTTGCTTTGCTACGATTAGTTCGTAGCTCTTCGTAGTGAATGTAGCACGAATAGCTACGAATAGTAACGTTCAAGTGCTGTGGTGGCAATAGGAAAAAATGATTTAAGCTGGAATTTATGTGCTGTGGCAATATTTTTAATACTAGCTGACGTGCCACCTGGTGTTAAGTGGTTACCGTCGCCTATAGATACCTGCAATAACTAGAAAAAAAACACTTGGCATTGTGCGCTGACAAAATGAGTCCTAAGATGAATACGCCTTTTATGCTCGGTATATTACCTAATAAGTTAATAGTCAACCACGGAAGTCATAGATTACAGGTCAAACTTTTTTTGTAAAATTTAAAGAAAAAGTACAAACTTTACAGCAAGGTACTTACAGACGACAGTAAGTAAATCAAGTGTAGTTGCACTACAAAAGTGGCCTCTATTGCGAACGCAGTAAGCGCGGTCTCAAGGTCAAACTGTTACGCTTGATCTGCTGTCGACTGAACTATTTTTTCATATGCACCAAGATTCAATCACCACCGCTGTTTTCTTGTTGCGCCTTGGTTAGGGACACATGTTTTGATAAATTATATCTATATATATAAAAATGTTATGTTGGTTTGTGTACGCTTCAAAAACTCAAAAAGTTCTGCACCGATTGAGTCGAAATTTTAACATGATATAAAATCCGCATCAAGGATTGCTTTTATCTATTTTTTGCATCAGTCACATATCTGCGACCGCGAGAAAACAGTTTTTTTAACGATGCGCCACTGCGAAGCGAGGCAGGGTACAGCTAGTATTTCTATAAAAACATCGGCATCTAGTGTATCTATTTATTTTACGCTTATAACAACCCCTGTGGGAAGTTCTGGCTTAAAAGCATTCATTCATTATTTTATGTAGTTAATACATACTAATAAATTACTTAAGGACCCAATTCTCTAACATGAAACTTACTTTAATAACCATAATAACTTATTATTAAATTTGCTAACTTTAATAGCGTTGGAGGTGCTCAATGTTTTAGTTACAAGTTTCATGAAATAAGCACGCGGGTACACATTTTAAAATCAATTTCCAGATGGGGACACTAGATGATGTCTGCATACTAAGTTTATCTCCTGGTAGGTTATGAGTTCCTGGTTCAGGTGTCACGGGAATAAAGCGCTGGAAACAAGCACTCTTCATTTTAATGAATCAAACACGAACAAGGCAAACTACATAAACATCATTTTAATAAGGATGGCGCTAAGTTTTAAAAAGTGAAGATTTTGTAACATTATTTTCTTAATTTTTATCTTAAAATTATAATAAATTATAGTAAATTTTGTTTTTTTATATGGTACTTACACAATAAATTTTAACCGACTTCAAAACGAGGAGGTTTTCAATTCGGGTGGTATTTTTATGTATGTACGCCACTAATAATATAGCAATATATAAGTCAATGATGTACACCGATTACGCCGAGATTTCTGATTTACGTGATTCTTTTTTTGTTCAAAGCGGAATAGTTGCTATTTGGCCCCGTAAAAATTTATTTAAAATCGGTTGGGTAGTTTGGTTTTAAATCGAAATAGCTAGATTAAGTAATTCGTCTATTTAAAATCAATTGCGGATTTTTGTTTTCCTATAGCATTTTAATGAAACGATACGATACGATACTTTAGAAAGTTATAATTAAATATTCGTAAAATAAAATTTTTATACAAAAATAAAAACTGACTTTAAAACACTAAACAGGATTAAATAATTACATTTAATTATTTTATCATCTTTAGTGTGTATTTTCGTTGGTTTTTTTTGTATATAAAAGGTAAGCTTAGCTGATTTTGTTAACGAAACGACGACGTGACAGTAACGTACATCAGTTATGTGCGTTTACTTGAAAGTTTATGTGAAATAAACTTTCAAGTCGCAAATACTGGAAAAGAGCGAACCGATTCTGTTTCGACTATAGTTTTTTTAACGGGTAAAACGGGACCAATAGGGTCCCGTTTTACCCGTTAAAAAAACTATAGTACTACAGAAGGGTAAAACAGGTCCCTATTACTAAGACTCCGCTGTCCGTCCGTCCGGACGTCGGACTAAACATTGAGATGGAACGGTCAAAATTTCCAGTCTAGGAATGTAATATACAAGTAACAATGTTACAAGTACATTCCTAGATTAGCATCAGATTGGCGATTAATCGGAGAAAAATATCTGTTTTGTTGGATTCTGGTATAATGCCAAAGCCACCATTTTAAAAATACAAATATGAAATGTTTTCTCCCTTTTTGGCATTGCCACTTATTGGTTTATTGGCAATGAAATGAAAATGAAATAAGCCAAAAAATATAAGTATACGGTGGGTCAGTCATGAATATTTTACCATATATCGCAGCGAGGATTTACCTTGCTTCTGTCTGAGAAGTTGCCTTCTCATGTAAACAGTTGCATCCGAGTTTATACAGAGTCCATAGAATTATTATAATAATAAAGGGTCCAATGTCACCTTAGTTAATCTATAAGTAAACATATCTACGATTATTCCTCGTTTTGCCAAAACTAAATGGGTGGATTGTGACGACATTTCATCTCTTCTTATATGGGACACTTTATATTATTCGATTCCCTTCACTAGAGGGTACTATAATATATTATGTAAGTTATGTATAATTTATGGATACCGCAACTTACTACGCACTGTTAACTGTAGCAAAATTGCATATAAAATTTGCTAAACAGTTTTTATTTAATTTTTGAATAGATGAAACTGTGTTTACCTAGTGTCTGTCAAAAGGTATAACAACATCAATACATACATGCACCAATAATCTAGAAATCAATCAAAATAAACATATGTATTATTATTATGAACACGCATGTCTAGAAAACAAAATTAATATTCGTTCTCATCTCATCAAACAAACTTGTATGCCTTTGTGGTTGTCCCATATCAACGGTTTCAAAAGTATCATTTTGTTGTTACCGGATTGTCGGCGTAGTAAAGCTACTATAGTTTATATTTTTTAATATATAATATATATAATATAGTTTATATTATATATTTTTTCTCGGTTCTTGTGTAACAAAAAAAGTCGAAATCACAAAGATTAAATAAAAAAGCTTGGCTTTAAAACAAAATTGTAGCTTCCGTGACAAACTAAGTACATATTTTCAGATTTCTAGTAATATCTCTGAATTCAGTTTTTGAAATCCTTGAACATTATAAATTTTGCATCTAAAGTACCTGTTTTGAATGTGAATTTAATTCTAAAACAATTTATGCTTCATACAGCGCTACTGCAGCTTGGACTGTCGTCCATCGGTACAGCAACCGCATGGTGTGCGTTTAGTGCTTGAATTTTAGTATTTATCTCCCAAGTCATAAACTAGATGACAAGTCTATACTACTAAACGCTCCTCGCTGCTTATACGTTCCTGGTGTGAAGTTCCAGCATTACTGCAATAGTGATTTGAGTTGTACAGCGGAGTCATCACATACACACAGCAACCTAATGCGCCTCACAATAGAAGCGGATTTTGCATTACAACTGTAACTCTTTTGTGCTGTCGACTGTATGTTTACTGCTGTACAAATATTAGAAAGCGGAAATCTTCCTGGCGTAGCAGTTTCAGCGCTTTGGTTATTTATCACGAAAACGATGGACGCTGGATGTGTTAATTCTTTAGTGCAGTCTCACTGTATTATGTACAGTCATACATAATTATTGCATCATCGATGAAATCGAAATATTAGATTAAAAAATAAAATAATAGTTTGCAATGTAATGGTTAACAACAATCCACGTGATTATGATGCGTTCAGCCTGCTCCGTTCCAGGGGTAAAATTGAATTTGATGCATGTTACAGGAATTACTTGGATAGAACAGAAGAAAGTGTTAACACCAATATCAAAGCTTTTTGGCGATATGCCAATTCAAAACGCCCGTCTAATGCATTACCTAATCAGGTGTTCTACAAGTCTGACTCTGCTAATACAGGCGTTGACATAGCTAATTTGTTTGCTAGACACTTTTCTTCTGTGTACAGTAAACCTACTACACATAATTACATTCCTAATTTTCCAGAGTCAAATAGAAGTATTTCTACTATCATTATAACAGAACGGGAGATTGCTGAGTCCCTTGATACCTTAGATATTACCAAAGGTGCAGGGCCTGACGGAGTGCCTCCCTCATTTATAAAGCAATGTTGCACGTCATTGTTGCGACCCCTACATTTAATATACAATAAAAGCCTAAGTACGGGTAGTTTCCCCGAGCTATGGAAAATAGCTAAAATTGTGCCTATACATAAATCAGGAAATAAGATGGATGTTAGTAATTTTAGGCCGATCAGTATACTTAGTTGTTTTGCAAAGATTCTAGAGAGTTTGGTGTTTAAATATTTGTCTTTCCATTTGCAGACGATTATTAGTAACAAGCAACATGGCTTTGTCAGTGGGCGGTCCACAACTACTAATCTGATGACTTACGTTCATGACCTAAATGTTGCTTTTGACAGGCGCGTCCAGGTGGATTCCCTTTATATTGATTTTGCCAAGGCTTTTGACAAGGTGGACCACAATATTCTGTGCTGCAAAGTATACCATCTTGGAATTCATGGAGTACTCCTGCGGTGGCTTACTTCTTATTTATCTTATCGTTCACAGCTGGTAGCAGTGCATGGTTATGATTCGGTGCCCTACTTGTCTACCTCGGGGATACCACAAGGCTCGAATTTGGGCCCTCTTTTATTTATAATGTACATTAATGACCTAGTGGAATCTATATCCTCAAATTGCATCGCATATGCAGATGATATTAAAATATATAGAGAAGTTGAGTCTACAAGCGATGCCGTTTTGCTGCAGAACGATATTCATAAGGTACATAAGTGGTGTAAGAATAATGGTATGTCCTTGAATATTTCAAAGTGTTGTCTAGTTACTTTTACAAAAAAGAAATCACCAGTCCATTATGCCTACAATATTGATAATACTCTACTTAATCGACAAAATTTGATCAAGGATCTCGGAGTATGGCTGGACTCTAAGCTAAGTTATACACACCACTATGATAACATCATAGCAAAGGTAAACAGGGTCATTGGTTTCATTTGGAGGACTGCAAAACCATTTCGTAGGCCGGCTAGTGTACTGATGCTGTACTATGTCCTTGCTAGAAGTGTTTTGGAGTATAACTCTGTTGTATGGTCTCCGCAATACAGTGTTCACGTGGATAGATTGGAGGCGGTCCAGAGGCGTTTTCTGCGTCATTTAAGTTCGAAGCTGGGTCTCAGACGAAAGTTATCAACATATGAAGCAAGACTGCAGTACTTTGGACTGAATACTTTGGAGTCTAGACGTTCCATTCAAGATCTTTGCATACTGTATAAAATCATTAATAATCGGTGGGATGCCGTGGATTTGTTGGGCCATCTGTCATTTAAAACTAGCGGTAGTCATAGAAAACGTAAGCTGTTCTCCCTGCCTTTTTGCAATAACAACGTCACATATAATAGTCCACTTTTTCGAATGTGTAGGTCATATGATAGTAATATCGATGGTTTGGATATATTCTCTCAGAGTTCATACTCATTTTGTAAAGCAATAAAACAGCTGTATGCTACACCTTCTGTTTGAAGCTAAAATAGACAAAAGTTCATATAATGTTTAACTATCAGATGATTAATAGAGGAATGATTATTATTGTTATTATTATTCTTGTTTCTTCTTCTTTTTATGTCAACGCTGTGTACAGCATTCATTGGAATGCAATTTAAACATGTTTAACCATTTCATATTATTTGTTATAAGAATGTATGGAATTGTATTCTGTAGTTGTACCTTTATGTAAATAAATAAATGGTTATACAAGAGTGCAAAGTTGCTTTTTAACAGCGTGCTCAATTTTGATGACTGACTGAGCAAGCGAAGGATTCTAAAATTAAATCACGAGCGCAGCGAGTGATTAAAAAATTAGAATCCTGAGCGTTAGCGAGGGAATCAAAAGAGCACGAGGTGAAAAATCTTTGCACTCGAGTGCAACTCGAGTGATAAATAAAAAGAATAATAGGTTTCTCTTTTATTATACCTACATCAAACATATTTTTTATATTATAACATATTTGCTCGTAAAGGGTCTCTTATTTCACCAATTTCAATATCGTAATGTATCTCATTATGCACTTGTGCGGTAATGTAATGTAAAACGCACGGTTTCTCAAGATGCACTGTTAGTAATCTGTGGCTCAGTCTAAAACCTAACGGTACTTTTTTAAATCTTAGCAAAGAGTTGCTATAGCAGGAAGTGGTCAACATTTTATAAATAAAATTAACTTTGGGAGACAGAATATAATAAATAAACATTTAATTCTTTAATTTAATTAATTTTATCAATAAATTACAACCATTTAACTGTAACAAAAACACAAAAATATTAATTTACTTTATTAGTAAAACTGGCTGTTTTTGTGCCTTTGCCTAAAAAAGCGCTGATGCGCGCGTATCGTTAATATGTGAATAAGTAAAAATTATTCCGCGCGCTTTTTCTTTTCGTTATATTATTTTTATTTGAAAACGTCGTCAAGGAGTGATAAATTTATTATTCGATACCGCCAGACGTCTCAGAGGTAGCGAAAAAGGCTACTCTAAGCCTCTTGCCCGAAAAATCGGCCGATTCATACTTACAAGCGTATCAAAATTTGGAAAACAAGCAATGATGCAAATTCATTTTCAGAAAGTGTGTTTTAGCCTATTTCATGGAACTTACTTTCTCAAAATGGCTACTTATTCAGTGATAAAAAGTCAATAAGTTTTACAAATTGTTCAAATTTTCATAACTGCTTTCTCGGCTGTAATTTTCAGCTTACCGCACTTATATCATATTGTACTATTACGTAACAGAAGACAGACAGACGCTGGTGCGTGATGCATTTATCAAATTGCAATCGAACTACTTCCCAGGGGAATGTCTTTTGCACCTACACCAGGCTGACATAAATGAGAAGAGCTTTCGCTTCATACAACAATAATATTGTGGTATCACCGGTAGCACTAACAAGTACTGTATGCCAGGTGCAACACAGTAACATAGGCACTAGCCCAGCCCACATTGGCGCGCATGTGTAGACCTCCCCATCCCCTTTTCCTAGGATAGTTGAAATTTAATTTTACTCTCGTGTTTTATAATTTCCTGGTAGATCGCAATCCGTTTGTTAAAACTAGTATGTACACCTAGCTATATATTTAACGCTGACATTCTCATTCATTCACTGCGAATAATTAGAAAGTTGACAATAATTCTGTTTTGAAAAGCTATATTGTGGTGACGACAGTACGACAATATTATCAAAACATGCTTTATCATCATCACGGGCTCAGCATCACTCGTACTTCAAATAAGAATTAGGATGCGTCATTCACTAACTTTACTCCACAGAGGAAGACTAACAAAAACATTGACAATGTTAAGTACACAAAATAAACAATAATAACGATTTCAAAAAATATTACCGAAACAAAAAAAATGATATGTATAAGAAACAAAAATCAAATGTTTATTACTGGATGCAAGTTTTTTATGTGCCGTAATTTTTGAGGTGTTAGATGTAATTTAAAATTACAATTATCTAAAAGGAGCAATTCTGAAAATTCGGAATTTTTTTTGTAACTCATAGTACTCATTACTGATTGTATTAATGATCATGTGGCAGTGCTGAATAAATAAATAAAATAATAAATAATTCTGGAATATCAACTGTTTGATTGAAAATACCATACGCAAAGTCACTGAAGTGAAGTTAGTTTCACACTTATGGCGATGACTCGATCTGATTTTTATTCGGACAGCATAATATCTAATTTATTTTTCAAATCTTCCTGTTTTTATCCATTATTTTTTATGCAAAGCATGGATTGTTTCTTTACTAATTTAAAAATTTTAAATTCCAATAAACATTATTGGCTCTGCTTTTATTTTTACAACAGACTAAATAAGGTCCTCTCGCTTATATTAATAACTTGGTAAAGGAGACAGGCTTGAATTTGCACACGCAATCTACTGACTATACTTACATTATTTTCTCGAAATAGGTATGGACGATTACTATTGGTTAACTCAACCCACGACTCCCTAAATTTGGGGACCTAAGTTTCTAACCCCGCCTTCTGTAGAAGTGCGTAGGCTCGCCAAATACATAAAATTAAATGTAGAACTAGCTACACATGACTGGAGCATAATAGTAGGTAGGTATTCTTCTTTCCTTGTGATAATAGTATAGCGCTCGGTATCTAAGTAAGTAGGTACATAACTACATCTTAGAGCAGAGTTTCGTTGTAACAGTATCGTTTTCTTATATTTAGCTTTAGTTGACGCTTGCTAATCATTAAATACTTAAAATGAGTTTCACAATTATCCCAAGAATCAGAAAGTATTGTAATTGATTCATGTCCCATCAGATATAATTACCTACAATCACTTGAAATAATATTAATGAATGAGAGTAAGAGTAAGTGTAAGTATTATCATAAGAGGTAAAAAGCTTTGTGAAATAGTTATATATATATTTTAATATTTTTTTAAATAAAATATAAACCAACTTCAAAACACTAAAATAATAAAATTATAGTAGGTACTATTTTTTGAACTTGGTACTCCACTTTCTATTGTTTCTGTAAACAACTTAGCACCGACTCCAAAAAATATGTTTGTATAAGTACTTGATTTAAATCCAAACTACCCAACCGATTTTTAATAAATTAGTACGGGACCAAATAGCAACTCTTCCGCATCGAACAAAAAAATAATCAGGTAAATCAGCATAATCGGCATAAAGAGTACATACATAAAAAACCAACCGAATTAATAACCCTCCGCCATTTTGAAGTCGGCTAAAAATAGTTATGTATGTATGAAGTAGGTAGTTTTTGTGTATGGTCCCATCTACAAATGCAGCCAGCATCACCAGCTGCGTTTCTGCTGCACCTAAACCAGGCATTTATAAGCGAGGAGATGTCAATTTCAACACACACATAGCCGCTGCACGTGTGCGAATACACAAAAGCATTAGTGTGCTCGCTGAAAGGGATAGTTTACTATTGGAACCAGCCTTGTATGATAACATTTCTAACATACCATTTCTTTCAGTTGTAGCTTAGGGATTGGGGTCTACAAATCGACGGTGAGAATAATCTATTCCGATAACAAATAATTTACGATAAAAAATGCTTAATCGTTTCAAAATAGAATTTGCTTGTAGCTATTAATTTAGCTTTTTTTTATGAATTATGTGCTGTAGGCATTAAAAATGTACTCTTTGGCTGTAGGAACTCCACAGATATAGCTAAGAATACAAACTCAAAATATATGGTTGAGCGGAGCGATGGCTGGCACATGCGTCATACTTGTGAACAGGTGCCACTAGTGGAAATGGTCATCTTTAAGCTTCCTTGATTTTGTAATAATTTACCTACATATTCATCAATAGTATCATTTTTGAGGTATATGGCATTATAGGATATTATATATAAAACAATACAATTATTATTGTAATGATGTGGTCAGACAAGTGTTTAAAATTAATGAAAGATGTTTGGCTTTAATATGTCTTTGTATATTAATTGTTGACCTTTGTGTATTGTAATACCTATATTGTGATGGTGCATTGTCGGACAGCCTTTAAATACAGTAAATATTCTTGTCATTAGGTACTTATTGGTACGTTACATTTTTTTATACTCTGTGCGACACTGCACTGCTAAATACTATTACTGTGTTATTAAACATTGTAACTTAATAATTGAAAAGAGTGACTACACGAATTTGTTGCCGGAATCTTCTCGGTAGTTCAGCTTTTGGAACCGGTGTAAATTCAGACAGACTGACAGACAGACAGACAGACTGACTGACAGACAGACAGACAGACTGACTGACGGACAGACGGACCGACAGACAGACCGACAGACAGACCGATAGACAGACCGATTGACAGACATTATAACATTCTTAGCTTACGTAGATCCAGATAAGACAGAGAGACAAACATTATGAAATTGTTAGTTAGTTAATATTATTTTTATGTGATAGACATAAGGGTTTTTTTGTTGACGATTCGAAAGTGCTTCTTGGGGGGCCTAATTGAATAAAGATATTTTCATTTTCATTTTTATGTTGAAAATTTACAAAAACCAATGTTTAAAACGAGGTTGAATTACGTTCAGTCTACATTTATCACATCGCGAGAATCTTCAATGAAGTAAACAACTAACTGTCATACCTGACAGAAACGTATTTTTTTAAAATAAATTCTCCTTGTATAGAGAAGGCAGTCCAGTATGTGCTCTGGACAGAATTGGCGACGTTAGAGGTCACGAACAGCCTAGCGTGACATTGCATCGCTTAGCGCCTTCTATCATGGAGAGCGTTCTGAGATTTTCGACCTAATCGCACCTTCGCCCTTCCTACTCAGGAGCACGCGTACCGGCCTTCGGAGTCATCAATTTACTGTCTCCACCTCAACATCACGCACAAAGAAGTTTAGTAACTCGTTTCTTTGTCGGACTTCCAACACTTGGAATTCTTTGCCAGCACATATTTCTATAACACGGATTCCTTCAAAAAAGGCGTGAAAAGGCACCTTATGGGCCGGCAAGGCGGAGGCGGCTAGAACAGTGTGTTTCAAACTGCACTGCACTAGCTGTCTCCGCATATTTAAGGACTCTTCTTACCGCTTCACATTAGGTGGTGTTTAGTCATTTGCCGTGCTTTGTATTAAAAAACAAGGCAAGGAGAACTAAAGCCCATACAGGGTCTTAAATATTTTCTTTAGTTCCGCAATTAGTTATTGCAATGAAATGCTGGTGTTACACATTTAAATGCATCTTGGGAGAGTTTCTTACGAAATATATGATGTCAGTCTTGGTACTACTTTGATGAGGTGGATAAACGCAGTAAAAAATCTCAACGTTTTTCACATCAATTCAGTTTATATTACAATGATCTTTCCAATTGCACGTCAACACGAACATTTGATTTACAAAACGATACCAATTATAAAACACAACGTTCGCTCAGACACAATTTTGTAATTATTGTAACAAAAATCTTGAATAACACCATCAAATCCCTCCAAAACTCCCCAATTTTTTATTATTTTACAGCTCTAGACCAGTCATAAATAATGCACTAGGGTTGGATAAGTGTAAATACGAGAATTAGTACGTGGAAACTTCATTCATTAATGTATTACTTTAACTATGTTTTCATACATGTTTTATAATTTAGTTGTTTGTTTCTCTCAAAAAACGAAGCTATCTGTAATCTTGATGTGAGCAATCATGTTTTTTTTCATAGTTTATTTAATTTTGTCACAATTTAGTCAAAAAAAAAACTGTAAAATAATCATTGTAAAAAAATAAACGATTTCATTAGAACTAAGTACGAGAACTAGAGGATTAAAATTTTCATTACTGTAAAGCATGTTGAAATGAAAGATTACGTTTTATTTTATTTGCCATAAACAGGCGTAAGTAATTTATTTCATAATTATTCTTAAAAATGACTATAAATTCATTTTTTAGTTCCCTTTTAATTATACGAAAAGCTTAAAATTCAACAGAACCAAACGTATCAATGACCTATTTAATTATATCAAAGACTACCTCAAATATTACCTCCGTAATGATTGTAATTCAACAACACAAAAAATAAAAAATAAAAATGATAGAACGTAAACTGTTCTAGGAGATCTCGCAGAAGTAAAAAATTACTTGCAGAAAATTAGACGAAAATAAGTCGCATTACATTATTACAACTTAGTAATATAAATTCTTACTTATTTAAAAAATATTTAATTTAAACTAGAATTGTATGTCTAGCTCATCTGTCAAAATGTACTTATTAAATTATTATGACTGAGAGCTGCACCCGGCATGCTTTGCAATACCCGTCAAGAGAAAACTGTTAGATTTATATAAACAGTTTTCATAAGGACCCAGGACACCCTACCAAAGTTTCATCACAATCTGAGTAATGGTTTCGGAGCGCATAGGGGACAAAATTGATTTTTATTTATTTAAATAACGTATTTTCTTTCTAAAGGTCTGCTATTTTCGGAAAATTCTAGCCTTCATACCAATTAAATTGTTAAAAGATCCTTTTGTTATGGTAAATTATTCAAAAGGCATCTCGGTCTACAGTGCGATAAAGAGCTAAAATCGAAAATATTACTTTCATCGTTTCAGGAACGTTTAAAGTTGCTTTATTAGTCAAAAGACGTGAATCTACATTTCACCAAAGACGAAAAATATTTCTTAGTTGTTTGTATTTTTAATGCAGCCCGCCTAGCATGACCACCGAAACGCGATATGATAAAGCTATTTATCGCTTTGAATTGTCAAAAATCATTGGATATGACCACTAATTTGAAATTTTATCGAAACTGCGAACATGTATATATACAATAAAAGTTCGCAGTTTCGATAAAATTTCAATATGGCGGTTATATTCAATGATTTTTGACAATTCAAAGCGATAAATGGCTTTATCATATCGCGTTTCGGTGGTCATGCTAGGCGGGCAGGTATTTATTTATTTGTGTACAAAGTAAGCAAAACACCATTGTGTGGTAATGTTAAACAAGGCCTTAATACATTACTGTTCCTTCGAGCACCTTTACAGTGTTTACATAGAAAAATATCTAAAGTAGATTCACAAAAAATGAGAGAAAAAGAAAGAGTGGGAAAAAAGATTAGGTGAAATGTTTCTAATAAAATTAAGAATATTTATAAGTAGTATTTTCTCAGCTGTTCTTTAAAATTAAAACTCACTAGCTGCTTTGCTTTCCTTCAGGCCTTTGGAAGAACCGTAACTCAAATTAGTAGAGATATTAAAATATCCACAATAATTGGGAGTTAGAAAATACGCTTCGGTCCCTACACTCTGACTGGCAAGCTAGATAGATAGATTTCCTACTGTGAAAGAGGACGGTATTTGAAACGGGACGGACGCGCGGACGTAGAATATTATGAGATTCACATAAAACTAACAGGGATACAAAACTAGTACCTGTAGTACGGCCGCCGTAATAGCCTAATTTTGGCACATAGTGGTATATATGACTTTGAAGGTGCGTACAAATTGCGATGTTTTTCATACCATTTGTGCATTAATAATCTTACTTTTTGAATGAAGTGGACTTTGGTAATCCGTAAAATCTTGTTTGAATTAATAACAACATTTGTTTTAACGCTTGTACAAGTTCACACCATCCGGAAGTAAGTAACAGAAATGTACCCATTGTCGACATTTTATCGATGTAAGTAACTGATGACATTAATATTTAATATAAATAGTAAATATGTAAATTAATTCCATAACTGACAATCATCGATAGTAATCATAGACAGATTAAAGACATGGATTTGATATTTCCATAGAACTACCTACTTAGTACCTAGCATGTGTTAGTAAAGAATGTTATCATTATCATCCATGTACCTACTTCATAATTTATACAAATAAAATTGAAATTTATTTCTTTGTAAGAAAATAATATACATTTTTATAAAAACTATAATACTTATTATGTAAAATCTCGGTATCTTAAATCTTTTGTATCGCAAGTAATTCCAACATGAATTGTGTTAAACTATCATAACTGTGTCAAAATTAGGCTAATAACGGGGCCTTGCGTGAAGTTGCGTGGCCGTACGTACTATACCTAGATTTCGAAATAAAATACAAGACAAATGAAGTAATAAATCTTTACAAACAAGCGTTAGTTAAATGATATTAAAGTTGTGCTAAAATATTTTTTGTATAAACTTGTGCTCAAGTGCTTAAACTAATTAAGCACGGACAAGTATCATGCAGTGGCTGTAATTAAAATAGCTCTATAACAGTTTTAGATAAGAGAGCCGACAGCAGCCACTCGAGGTAGGCGCGAGGCGAGACGTGCCGGGTCCCTGCCGTCATCGGAACGGCAGAGTGATAGATTTGTTCCTGATATGTCGTCAGCAGCGCTTTAACACTCTCGAGCCTGCCGTTTAAGCTATGGGCTATGGACTAGATTATGAAGCATTACGGATATCCATGTTACTTGTGAGAAAAAATATTATACCTACTTATTCTCTTAAACTCCGTTTACAATACAATAGAACAGTTTACAATCAGTTTATAATATAATGTTAAAAGTTACAAGATATATTATAGTTATAATAGTATAACTTTACTTTTAATTTACTTTGCTCCTTATGCGTTGTCTAGTAAATTAATGAAGATACCTACTTACTAACATGCGGAAGTAAAAAAGCTCCATCCTTGAATAGTCCGGTCAAATTAGATCAAAAAATAAGAGTAAAGGTACATAAATTCCCACCAAGCTGAAAATCAGTAAGATTGTTAAAAATATGATTAAAAATAAATTTTGAAAGTTCCCCATCTTTCCCCTGTATGCAAAATGCTTTTAATTTTTCAATCTCTGCTAATATCCATTATTTTGCAATAGTTTCAAATTAAACAGGATCACAACTGACCCGTGGTATAGGCCTATTGGGGTACATTTTTTGTAGATAATTTTATGATCTACAATTTTTGTCTGTAGTATTTTTGTGATAAAACTTACCGTTTTGCTGAAAATCACGAAATACTCATTTTGACCTATGACGTTGAATATTATTATTTTTTCCACACAGGGGAAAGATGGGGAACTTTAAAATTTTATTTTTAATCATATTTTAAGCAATCTTACTGATTTTCTGCTTAGTGGGAATTTATGTAGCTTCGAATGTCTAAATTGACCGGACTATGAATTAAACTTAGCTATGTTTAATATAAATAAGTACCTACCTCCCTTTCATAATATAGTTATTCTACATAGATAGTGTATGATTTACTGTCAAAGAAAATTAAAATTGACTCACCATGCTCGTTGGCGACGGCGTACTGGTAGTTAGGAATGAGATCGGGCATGTCGTGGTGGTGCGGCGGCGAAGCTGGCGACGGCCGGTAGCCGGCCTCTACTGCGCCGTACGGCAGCGACCACTCGCGATCGCCGATGCCGCCGTACGTGCAGTACTCCCCGCCGTAAGCCAGCTGCTGACCCGAAGACCCGTGCGGGTATGAACATGAGCTGTACTCTACAGAAGTAGCACCACTTGAGCCGGCGCCGCTCCCTCCGGCTAAGTCATATCCTGACGCCTGCGGCGGTGGCAGTGTTGGCACCCCGCCTCCGCAAAGATAGCCCCCGCTCCCAAATTGTGGTTTTAATGCCTGACACTTGCGTCGAAAACCACGCGGTCGCCGCCTGAACGATCCTTCTTCAAACATGAACTCGGACGAGGGGTCGATCGTCCAGTAGTGCCCCTTGCCGGGGCGTCCTAAGCCCTTCGGCAACTTCACGAAACATTCGTTCAGGCTCAAATTGTGTCGAACTGAATTTTTCCAGCCCTGGTATGAGCTACGAAAAAAAGGGAACTGCTGCTGAAGAAACGCATAGATCTCGCTGAGAGTGAGGCGCTTGTTGGGCGAATGACGTATGGCCATCACAATGAGGGCTATGTAAGAATATGGTGGCTTTTCTTGCCGACGCGTGGCAGGCGCCCGGCGCGCAGCCTCCTCAGTAGATTGCTCCTCGGTCTTCATGCGTGCGCGTGCGCTCCGGAGCGCGAGTCGAGGACCAGTGCGCCGCCCACATGCGCGCGCGCCTCCGCCCACGCCGCGCCCCGCGCTGCCCCGTGCCTTAGCCGCCGCCTGCCGCCCGCTCTTCCGCACCACACCCATGTTCGCTTTTACTTCCATTCTCAATTTCCCATACATTTGTTTATTGGCAAATGTAATAATAAGCTATTACCTACATCAGTTAAAGAAAGTTACTGATTATTGATTTGGTATCTAGCAAACCTGAAAAATTCGACCTACCTACAAATGTTAACTAACCATTGAGAATAATCGTAATATGTTGATTTGGTAGCCATTATAATTTGAATCATTATTTTACATTGAATCTTTAAGTACTATACTGTGAAATTTCGAGGTTCGTTGCACTCTCGTAGCCCCAGTCTGATACATCCGCAACTCACAAACATTGAACAACGGAATACCCGCTTAGACAATAATATTTATCCGTGGCAAGGACGCCTGTCGAACGCACGCTCTTGACCTAGCACAATTAAAGCAAACATTTTACTAGATCTATAAAACAGTTATACGACGTTACACCAAATATTTACCATAAAGCGTAAACCAAAAGTTTTGCATTAAACTTGCCCGATTTATTTACTCGTGATCGTAAACGAAAGGTCCTCGACGGTGGATAATGGTCTCTAGACTGGAGCAGTAAGATCACTTTTCGATAGATTGCTGCTTGTAACAAATGTTGTTACTGCAGTGGGCCAGACTATAAAGCAAACGTAACAGAAAATATAGTAAACGATAGTACACAAAGACAATTGAGAATTTTAAGTTAATTGATTTTGAGATCATTTGAAAATAGCTAGATAGGTTCCTTAAAGGCTACTTCATTTAGTTAGACCTTGTATTGTAACGTCATAAATTATCAGGGTACTTGCCTATTGGATTCTCTGATAGTGATACTGCTGGAAGAGATTTCTTTAGAAATAAGCAGTAGGTACCTACCTACCTACCTTTGTGCAATTTTTCCATAAATGTCTTTTCCATTGCCTATCTTATTGTTGTTTACATTTATTATTAAATTAATAAATAAAAAGCAGATAATTCTCTAGTTTTAATTTAAAAATATATGGAACCAGCATATAGATAAGGCATGATGTAACTTTGATGTCATTATTACGATAAATAAGCAAGCACGCGGCGCATGCGCTTCCCACCCGGGTTACTGATCTTTGTTATAAACAGTCGTTCCTTTTGTAGGTAATGAGCGATTTTAATATTATGTCTCCTACACTTCGAATTTCATAAAACCTTTGCTAAAAATATTTACCTATTAACTAAAGTGTAAAAATAAGAACGAAGATGGCAAACTAATTAATAATAAGCCACAAAAACTGTTCTTTCTTTAGACAGGGGATCATTTGGAACTCGGAGCTTAGCCCCGCCCACAAAATGGCGCGCGCTGTGCCTGCGCAGATCGTTTATCTGAACTTGAACCCTCCATTCATTACAATTTACGACGCGGTCATGTTTTCTTGGAGCATTTTACGGTTTTACCTTAATTTTTGATATCCAACTAAACGTTATGTAACATATAATACTTCTTTAAAAGTTTGCTAAAATCCATACCAATACTACCTCCTACTTGTTCTTTACCTACTCTGTATACTACTCATATTTTAAATGCAAAAGTAACTATCAATTTCTTAATTTTCTTTATTTTCTTATCATTTACTTAAAAAACTACTAATCCGCTGAACCGAGATGAAATTTGCCATGATTGAAGTATCATCCTGAAGAAGGATACATAAGAGGCTACCTTTTAGGTAACCGATACCTAAGCGGACAGGCACTAGTTTTGAATATATTTATTTCTGTCTTCAGTTTTTATGGTAGAGTCAACATCAGAATCATCTAAACTCTCAGAGTGATCACTGCATATCTGCACTGTTTCAGAAAAGCAATTCTAACACTACCATGATAGAGTCGTATGTTTTTTGTAGCTTTATGCTGTAGTACTACGGTTGCTTTTTTAAAACATTAAATTTTTCAAAAGTTTTTAAGCTCAGATAAGTCTGATGCTGTCTGTACCTGCAGAAGTAAGTGAGATGCAGATAAAGTTTTTTTTATTTAACTAATAATTGCAATTCTTGAAATTTTGCTTTAAAATTTTCGACACAACAACTGAAACCTGCAACGCCTGAAATGGTCTATCTCACTAAAATTGATTTGTCGGTTATTTTATAGGTAGTGTTATCTAGAATGGAATTAACTGTAGGTACGGTCAGCAACAGAAGTAGATTAGCACTTTAGTACTATGTCGCACCACGGCGCCATTCACAGTGTTTATACAAATGGCTGGGCGAATGGTCTATACCCCTTGCTATACAGGCTACTCGGGCGGGGGGCCCGGGGTCGAATCCCGGTGGTAGCGAATGTTTGTATGATGAGTACCTACTTACGAGCATTTGTTCACGAGTCATGGATGTTTATATGTGTATATAATATACATATTTCTAATATTTATACAATATTATTATCATTATAATTATCTCCGATATCTTCGTATCCATAACACAAGCTCTTAGTGATGCTTACTTTGAGCTAGATAATAGGTGTGAGTATATGAATATTATTATTATTACATTGTGAGGTTGGTATGCCAATTTCATGAAAAGGTACTAAAGTGTTAATCGACTTCTGGTGCTCACTATACCTTACCTACCTATTTTAAGCAGGTAGGTGGGTGGGTACCTACTTTATAAGTAGGTATATTTTAGATATAGATACTCTATAAGTGGTATATTTGGCACAGTCAAAAATAAGAGAAACATTTGCTGTTTCCGTCACCATAATATTGCCATATAATATTCTTCGTTTGCAAATGATAATACACTTACGGCGTGTATACCTACCTACTGCTTCTTAGCCAAAATAACTTGACAATGTAATTCGTATTTATGTTGCGTAGGTACCGAGTAACATCCTGTTACTCAAGCTTCAAGGAATTGAGAACGTCAAGTCAGGTGCTCTTTGTCGGTAAATTTTAGGTACCCACCCAATAAAAGTTACAATTTATAATATCTCCATCGAGAATAAAAGTAGTACTTAAACGATAAGACTCCAACTACAAAGGTCGTCTCCGAATGTAATGATGAGCGAGTAGAAAATACGTGTGTGTGTGTGTGTGCTTCATATTGGTAGATGTTTTATGTAGGCATGCTTTGTTTTGTATGTTATTTCAAAATATAATTAGCCTTTGTTTGATCTCAGTATATTATTACAAACATATTATTACACTTGACAGAACAGGCAAAACTGCTACCATTACAGGCTATAATATTGCACCAATTATCTAGAGAGGATACGAGAATCTTTTTTCGTATCCTCTCATTCATCATCATCATCACCAGCCTATATACGTCCAAGGCACAGGCCTTCCTACATGGGAGAAACACACGAGGAGCTTGGGCCATAACACCACCACGCTGGCCTAATGCGGGTTGGTAGGTTAAAGGGGTTGCAGACAGTTGCAGTAGCAACCGGGACCAACGGTTAACGTGCCTTCCGAAGCACGGAGGAGCTCGAGATCATATTTTTTTATCAAACCATCCCAGGATCGACCATCTTTGTTTTCATAATCGAAACCAGAGCGTTCAAATTCAAACTACTACGCCAACGAGCTCCTCTCATTAATGCATCGCTATTCGCTGGGCGGTAAGTGTAAAGCGCATGCGTGTATAACGGGCATCTTCAGCGTTTGCTGAAATCCTGGTGGTTTCACCGCTAAAACCGAGGTTATTCCTGAACAATTGAACTTGAACCTATCAAGCACTCAGCTGCTTGCTACATAGAATAATTATTAAAAATATCTTCAAGTATACCTTTGAAAGACACTTCATGCATCAATCATACATTTATATTTTTTTTGTTAAAGGAATGCATGTTGAGCTTGAGATGTAGGCAGAACAGAATTAAAAGCGAACAAACATGTTTTATTGAGCACAAACACAGTTAAAACAGGACAATGCAATGATGATACTTGGACTAAAAGTGTATTTTTTATTTAATCCATATTTTTTAATTCAAAAATTTTTAGAAATCTATTTTTTACAAGCTATAATTTGTCGGACTAACAAATTTGAAACCAATTAAAATACAATTATGAAAATAAATGTCATTTAGTCCGAGAACGCGCCAAAATTTGCCTGGCCTAAACGTGTTAATATTGTTTCAGACGTTGCCGGGTTGAATTTCAGATAAACTTTGATAAGTTTATCCAAAATTATAAATTATAACCCAGACTGATATGCCTAACGATTTGAATCTGCATGAGTAGGTAAACAAATATGAAGAAAAAAAACTGTTCGCTTTATCACAGTTTATTGTAAGAATACAAATAAAGATGGAAAACGATGAAAAAATTGTTCGCTCCAAGCGGGAATCAAACCCGCGTCTCCTCTTGGGGTTCGGCCAGACGCGATAACGGCTACGCCACCGGAGCACTAGCTGTACCCTACCAATTTCTTCACCGCTTTCCACCCTTTTTTAACGTTTAATTCACGTCATTATTTTGTGTTTCTCTAGTGACAAGTTCACGTTTCTTCAATAACCAAAAAAAAATAATGCGCAAAGGTCGCTGCTCGTTTAGGAAATACATCTTTAAAATATACGCAAAATCGTCCACTCTCTCGGCTAAAAAGTTGATTGACTAGTTGGTATATTTCATATTTAAAAAGCTTCATCGTACTTACCCACATTTTAAACTCGAAAGTTTGAATGGATGGATGAATGTCTGTTACTCTTTCACGAAAAAACTACCAAAGGGATTTTGATGAAACCTTTCAATAATATACCTCATAAATCAGATAAAGGCTATAATTTAGTTTGATAAAAATAGGCAACTTGAAGTAGGCACTTATCTTTCGCAGTGTAAGTCGCGAGCAGAAACTAGTATTAAATACAATAGTCGCTTAGTTAGTGGGATATTATTCGGTTTTAAAATTAATGTGGCCATAAAAATTTTAAAGACCCAGAAATATGAGGATAATGTTAATAAGTACATCACCGATAGCACTATTAGTGTAGCTTTCTGCAACAGTTATCTCGTATGATTTTTTTCATATCTTTTTGTCATACTATGCCTGGTTTTGGTTTACCTTCCTAATTTATAGGAAGTAGGTAACTGTCTATAAATTACCTTACTTTTTATTCTGTACGTATTAACTTATGGCACTGAATAACTAATACTTAGCACACTTATAGTGAGTGAGCTACAAGAAACTTCGACGATTTAGTAAATGTAATTTTAAAAAATATTTTTCGTTATTTATTTTATGTGATCTCGAGGAGAAGCAAGACCTGAAATTTTCAGAATTTACGGTTTCAATTTGATACTGATTCCGATGGAATTGTTTTATCCTGATAAAAAGTGGCAATATATTGATTGAAAGTTTACATAAATAGTTAAATTGATCATGCAGTTTAAAAGCAACGATGTAGATATTAAGTTCTGAATGTTGCCAAAACTTAGGTATTTGTTTCCCTTCAAGCAACTTATCAGAGAAAACGTAATACTGATTAGAATAATGCCGTATCATAATTAAAATTTGATGTTCTCTAAAAATTACACTGTGGCTTGGACTACTGCTAGCACTGCTGCTACCTATGCTAGGGTGCACATGTAGTGCACTGAACACAAATACTCCTGGCTGTTTCTAGCAGCCTAGTAACTTTGTACCCCGATTTATACTATTCGTAGTTGTATTTGATACGTTCCTAGAGTCCAAGGGCACATTGTATTAATCCCATCAAGGCACTTTTAGTGCCTTATTTTCCTACTTCACGGAAGTTACCTTTGGACCCTCCCTGACCGCCAAACGTCAACACAGTATAATATTTCATTATTCTGTGATCCAAATGTGCATCCCATGACTGATAAGTGTTTATGGCAAAAATTTTGCGGAAAAAGTACGATAAATTGTAGATTCGTCTGGGTAAGACTGGACATCAATTATTACTATACTTATACCTTTCGGATGAGCAATGGGCCAGCAGACCAAACCAAGTATGAGCGGAATCAGAAACACAATCAACCCAAATAATTTTTAACCGATCTATAAAAAAGGAAGAGGTTATCAATATGACCGTATGTTTTTTTTATCTCATTACCTCAGAACTTTCGACTGGGTGAACCGATATTGATGATTCTTTTTTGTTCGATGCGGAATAGTTCCCATTAGGTCCCATAAAATTTAAAAAAAAACCATTGGGTAGTTTGGTTTTTAAATATAAAAAAACTGGAAAAATTAAGTCATCTACGTATGCGAAATTGCGGATTTTTGCTTTCCTATGAATTTTTAGTGAAATTATATGATAGTAGAAAACAATATAAGCTCTCGGTCACCCATCTAGCTTCGACCTTAAAAAGTTATCACTAAAAATTGTAAAAAAAAAATTTAAACAAAAATTAAAACCGACTCCAAAAAACTGAAAAGGATAAAATAATTAAATTTTAGTAGGTAGTTATCCCCTAGGAACATATTTTTGGAGTTGGTGCTAAGTTGTTTCCAGAAACAATAGATAGTGAAGCACCGACTCCAAAAATATGTTCCTAAGGGATGAGTACCTTCTAAAATTTAATTATTGTTTCTGGAGTCGGTTTTAATTTTTGTTTAAACTTTTTGTGTTTCTGTTTGATAATGAATTTTTCAACACACTTGCTTGTGAAGTGACTCATACATAAGGTGTAGGTAACTGATATATTTTGTTGATCCATAGATGCCATTTGTTATTACTTTAAAATGGTAATTATGTCTAGTACAAGTAAAGAGGTAATGAAGTAGACTTAATTGTAGGTAGGTGGTAGGTACAGTCTTCACCGCCCGGCTAATGTAGCACAAAATGTAATTGACAATCAATTACATTTTGTGCTTCACTTATTACCATCATCAAGACATTCCATCGCAAGTGTGTTAAAAACAACGTAGGTATTTTCATTCATTCATTCCTAGTCCTCGGAATCAGTTTTTAATTTAATTTTATTATTCTTCCATTACCTATCCTATTTCGGCCGTAAAGTTAGTAGTAAGTTCGCCATCTGAATTAGGTACCATTCATGTAAAGTCATACAGTGCTTTAATTGAATATAGTTTCACCAACTACTAGAGTTATGAAACTATTCAGTCATACTGTATTATGAAATGTACAAAAACAGATTTCCGCATATACGTGACCGCGGAAAAACTCCAGCGTATCTGCATCCAGCAATAAAATCACGGAAACGCATCTTCCTCGAAGTCTGCTCATACCCACGGTCGCGAAACGCTGACGGACGGAACGCACATGGCCACACGTCATAAACTGCTGATTTACAATTTTACAGCCGCCTGCGTCTGTACCTACATAACTCGCGTAAAGGCAACAGTACATCAAACGAATCAGCTGCAATGCTAAAATATCTTATATTGGAATTGAGTAAGATCAATCGCAATTTACAAGCGTTACGCTTGTTCATAGTGGACTGTACAGTCAGTTGCATCTCGTTCGCTACGTTTAATCGGAATAAATTAAGACTTATTCCAACTTCCAACCGAATGGCAGCCAATAAAAATAATGTTATCTAAAAAAGATTCAGGAAGAAATTTGTGAAATGATTATAATTTAAATTTTACTTTATTATAAATTTTGAGTCGATATCTATTGTTGTTTAGAATAATACTGTGATTAAATAATTTTCATATACGATAAAAGTTTCAGGGCAAATGAATGATTCATCACCTGGGTTAATTTAACAAATCTATGCGCTATATGATAGTAATGGTCAACGTTTGCTAAATTGGTCATCACAGCCGGGAGGACGAGGGGTTTTTATAAAACTAGATGATATGCCTTCCATGCCCAGTAATTAGACTAGCTACCTTTCCCTTCAATCCTATTTCCTCATACAAACTTTAGACCCCCATCTTAAAGTGTCAATTTTGAAAACTCCTTTCTTAGTGCACCTCTCTAGGTACTGATTGACGACTGAGAGGGCACCAAATACAAATTAAAAGACCTATTGGCATAACGCGAGCCTCACGATTACCTCAAAATGAAAAATAGACCCCATAAAGAGGATAGTTGTATTTCACGTCCAGCACGTTGGATTTCAAAATCGTTGTTGTTTTTGTAATTAGCGATCTGATAAACCCGACAAAAAAATACAAATGTTGATTTTTAGACTTTATCACCCCATTTTCCACTTTTAGGGGTTATGAGTCCTAAAAATACCTGAAATACTTGTTTACTCAGATAAGGGTATTCCTGTGAAGTGTTGTACAAAATTGATATCTACTAATCTTGTTAACCATACAAACATTGGGCCCCCCTCTCCCCACCTTAGAGGCTGTATTTTGAAAAATTCTTTCTCAGTGCACCCCTCATAAGGAACCTGCGTGCCAAAGGAGATTCTAAAGTTTTGGGCCGGGTCATGAGCACCATTTCATATTGTAGACAATAATGTACTGAATAACATGGTTTTCATTAAATCACACAAACTTTTATTTTATTGCAAAAAAATAACGAAATAAAATAAGTATTGTATAAAACGGCAACATAGAAGTGTTAAAAATGCCCAAAAATGCATAGTCCATAGTCAACAGTAGTAACAATAACGTAAACGTAGTCACAATAACGCTGTTAAAATATTCGACTTTTTAAAATTGTTATAAATACAATTAATTTTATTTATAAAAATATTAATAAATAAATGTCTATTAAAATTGTCAGGAGGAGGTTATCAATATTTGTTACCTCAGATCTTTTGACTGGGTGAACCGATATTGATGATTCTTTTTTTGTTCGATGCGGAATAGTTCGCAATTGGTCCCATAAAAATGTTTTGAAAATCCATTGGGTAGTTTGGTTTTTAAATCTAAAAAACTGGAATAATTAAGTCGTCTACGGATGTGAAGTTGCGGATATTTGCTTTCCTATGAATTTTTAGTGAAATGATACGATAGTAGAAAACAATATAAGCTCATGGTCACCCATCACCCAGCTTTGACCTAAAAATCACTATCACTAAAAATTGGAAAAAAAAAATTAAACATAAATTAAAACTGACTCCAAAATACTGAAAAGGATAAAATAATTAAATTTTAGTTGGTACTCATCCCCTAGGAACATATTTTTGGAGTTGGTGCTCAGTTGTTTCCAGAAACCATAGATAGCCATTTTATCCATTTCAGTTTTTGGAGTCGGTTTTAATTTTTGTTTAAATTTTTCAACCTTTGCGTGCTCTTGAAGTGTTTTAGTTGTATTTAAAACTTGTTTGACTATAAAGATATAAAGCGACAATATTCGAAGTAAAATTGTAAAAAACAAAATTTTATTATGACTGACATTTTGTTATAGTCGAAATGGTAAATATTTTTTGACGTTTCTATGAAATTAAAGCTGGCAGACATGAGAATTGTGGGAGTTTTTTTATAAAAAATAATTATTAATCTGTAAAAAAACATTAATATTTATATCATTCCAACATCTTTTTAATAATTATTTTTATGTTTTCTCATCATCATCATTATCACCAGCCTATATACGTCCCACCTGTGCACAGACTTTCCTACATGGAAGAAACCCATGAGGAGTTTGGGCCATAACACCACCAGGTTGACCCAATGCGGGTTGGTGGGTTGAAGCTATAGAGAAACAACCGGGACCAACGGCTTAACGCGCCTTCCGAAGCACGGAGGAGCTCGAGATAACAAATGTTTGATTGACCCATTCCGTGATCGACCATGGCGAAAGTCGATCCCGGGATGGGTTGATAAATGGATCCCGAAATGGCTATAGTCTTTATAAGAATATAAAAAGGCAGCAGACATCGCAATTCTGATTTTAAATGTTCTATATCTATCATTTCCGGGCACCACCTTCCAGTTTTTGTTTTAAAACTAAATTTCATAAAAAATATAATAAGCTTACTTATTAACAAATAGGGAAAACTACACAAAAAAGGGGTAATATTAAAAATTTTAAATTACCTGTAAATACCGGTAAATGTCTGTGTCGGTATAATATGTGCTAAATAACAAAATATCAGATAATTAATCAATATCTGCCTGCGCTCTAATCTCGGCATTTTTCCAAAGAAAACAAGATATCGGTGCATTGTATCGATCAGTACTATAAATTGGCTGGAAAACGTGGATTCTATTTTTATCGGACGCGCTCTCTGCTCTGCTTACAATCATCGACTTCCACGTAACACGTTTCTTTGCTGAGAAACAGTTGTTCTATAAGTTTTGAGTTCTTGTTTTACATGTTCCATTTATCTGCTTTATAAAAAACTTTAGTATTCCTATTGTAATAAGGAAGTAAGTAATACTTATGATCTATTTTTGATAAATCGTTGGTTTTCTGTGTAAAACAGGCGGTTATCAAACATGGCCGTTTATATTCTTATTTTTAATTTTAAAATTGGTATAAATGTTTGAAAAATATATTAGAAAAATATATAAAGTAAAAAAAAGTTCACGTCAATTCAATGGCCTGCCCCAGGGCGTGGAATTTTGCTAGTACCTAAATGGCCATTTATCTCCTTTTTAACTGCCGACGAAATAGGAGGAGTGCCATAAGTTTGACGTGTCTGTCTATGTATCTGTGTGTCTGTCTGTAGCATTGTAGCTCCAAACAAACTGACGTGATCAGGATGGTTTTAGTCATATTTTATGATGATCAGTTCAGGCGTTTGATGACGATCAGCTCATTTCCTACTTGACCCAATGGTTTTACTAACTTTCACAGAATGGATTGATTTGAAATTTGGTTTATTGTTACTTCGGTGGTTAATCTTTTCAAGACATACTAACCTTAAACTGATCCTGTATTATCAAATAGTCAGCGGGATGCATCATCTGCGGGATGCTTAGTTCTTCAGAAACTGACAGCAGATATAGATGTTAGATTGATCAATGACGAAGGTGGTTTTAATTGGTGAATACATCAGTTGCCAAATTCTATTCATTTAACTCCCATTCCATGTTTTAATTTAATTATGACACAGCTTAAGTCACCCAGTTTTTTTAGAAAGATAAATCCGGTTCTTTATCCCAAAAAATGTTCTTTGTGTTATTCAAACTAACCAGTTTTAAATTTTAAATGGCCATAGTAACCAGTCAAAGTTACGTAATTATCAACATATTTATCACTTGTTATTTTGTTTAAAGTACATATCCTTTAAAACCCTTTTTGTTAACGGTACTTTAGGATATGTGCATACCTAGTGATATTTTTACCACTTGGGAATTCTAAAGAAGATCGAAGCTTTCTTTTTTTTGCGCGTACGCCGGATAGAGGCGACCAGAGGATGCTCTTCCCGCTCCCTCTCCTTTGCCTAATTCTGCGTGAGCACAGTCTCGCAGAAGGAGGCGACAGCCTCCCATACCCTCTCGCTACGAACAATGGCCCTTGCCATAGTTAGCAGCGAAAGATGACGGCCACCGAGCGCCGCACAAAGTTCGCGGCGTCTCCTTCCGACGGGCGACAATACGGTATAGGTAGTGACCGAAGCAACCGTGTCAGTTCAGTATCTGTACCATGCGGTAGACACCTGACGAATCGCTTCAATCGTCTGGTGGCCGGCTGTTGGAGTGGCGAGCGCCTCCCCCGGGGTGCAGATCCGCCTCACTTCGTCGAGTTCGGGGCGCTGCCCTCGCTCTCTTGCCGCAATCCGGTGTTCATGCACTCTGTTAAGAACCAGGGCATCAATCTCCCACGAGAGCGTTTTCATACAATTTGACAGTTATCACGACGACGAACGTTTTTGTTTCAGTTCAATAATAATAATAACTACAGAAAGCAGCCATCCTAAATACATGTCGCATAAGCAGTCCGAAAATTTCTGCAATTAGATTCCGACACCGATCATTCTGTCAGTCAATAAAGAAAACATTAAATCACACTTGGCAGTTGCCCGTGCGTTTTTATAATTACCAGGAAAGATCCTGAGAAATAAAATATATAAAAACATAATAATTTTAGTTAGTACCGAGTTAGTTTACTCATGTTGACATTTCAAAGGGGTATCAACTACTGAGTTATATAATTTCCTATCCATTGGTGTGTGACAAGAAAGGCAAGATGTCAAAATGACGATATATGTATAGTAAGTGTTAAATCACATTACAGCGGGGCGGGTGGCGTGTTGGCCCGTTGCCCCTTGAGCGGATTCTTGACTTTTGGGGAGCAACGAACTAATACTCGTTTAGGAAATAATAAGTATTATTCTTAATTTTTTGATTTTAACATTATTATAAATGTTTGAAAAATTAATATTTAAAATATAATAAAACTAGAAAAATTTCACGTCCTGAGACCTGATTTTTCTAGTTTTATTATAATTGAATTACTAAGTAATTTTTAAAACATTTATAATAAATAATGTTAAAATAAAAAAATTAAGAATACTTGAAAGCACTGCCCCAACTTAACCGAATCGTAGGTATTTGTAAAAATACTCTTTTCATATGTTTAAAAAGAATATTTCGACATTGTAGGGTGGACGTTAGCTCATAAACGCAAATACAGATAGACTAGAAGAATTTCACAGGGATATCCCATGTCCTGGGTGGCTCAGTGGTCAGAGCAGACGCCCGGATTGCGAAAGGTCGCGGGTTCGATTCCTGCCTCAGGACGTGAAAATTTTCTAGTTTTATTATATTTTAATTACTAATAAGTATTATTCATACGTACGCGGTCATGGGCTGATTAGATAAAATAGTTTGGTGATACTAACTACCCACATTTTATTACTGATACAGTTTCACATTTAGCTGTATCTTATTTACACCAGTTTCCGAATTAACAGCTACTCGTTCGGTTGCGTACCTACTTGCTGCTCTCAGTTTCTGTGTCTCATTACACAAACTAGTGTTGTACCATATTTAGTGCTTTATATAAGAAATAATACGGGTAAAGTGAAGCAGTGTCTGAATGATGCCGGTCGAGACACGAGACTGGCAAAGACGCACTGTCTTTGCCAAGGAATGCTGCCGAGTTTGCAGTAAAGCCCGGCGATACCTATTTGCTGCTGAAACAGCGAGGTGAGTAATTTCAAAAACGAAGGAGACATTATTAAAACTTCATACATTGTTAAATATGTTGTCAAAATTAAAACCGACTTCAAAATACAAAAATAATTTTAAAGCCGGTATTTTTTATTTTTCTTTCGCTATTTTAGTGACAACTTTCTTAGGTTGAGCTAGATGGGTGACCGCCAGCATATTTTGTTTCCTACTATCGTACGTATCGTTTCACTAAAAAGTCATAGGAAAGTAAAAATCCGCAATTTCGCGTACATAGACGACTTAATTATTCCAGTTATTTTGATTAACAACCAATCGTTTTTTTTTTAAATGATGGGACCAAAGGTAACTATTCCGCATCGAACAAAAAGAATGAAACAGAAACACGGAAGACACGTAAAAAATAGTAGCACCCCAAAAAAAACCTACTTACCTACCGAATTGAGAACCTCCTCGTCTTTGAAGTCGGCTAAAAATGGTTTGTTTTAAATTACACTACCTATAAAGAATAAGGATGTTTAAATTACTTATTTGATGCACTTTTCTATCGTTACCCCGTCAGGCCACACATTCTAGACACAATTATTGGTTTTAATCGTCCTAAAACTCACTGGAAATAACAAAATAAAACAGCAACGATGTATGAAACATTGAACTACATATATCTGCTAAAAAATCTCCAAATAAGCCGATGTTATACTTAGTATCTACCTATGTTGTATTTAAATGTAAGACAGAAGAATCGAAATCCTTTAGCGAGTTTTACGATTACAGAAAAACCTAACTATTTTCATAAGTGAATAAGTATACCAAAACCCTCTCAAAAATCAGCACTACAAAATGTAATTATTATAATACATATATCTAAACGAGTACGATAATTACATTCATACCACCAAATATATCAACACGGTGGTGCGATTAACTTGACACATCAATTTGTCAATTACTGAGAGGTTATGTTGACAATCATAGATAATAATTTAAACTATTTGGCGAGCATAAACAGGGTTATTTTTAAAACACCGACAACCTTAAAACCATTCGAAGATACCAATATAAACAACTTTTACCTACTATGGAAGCAACTCTAAATTCGCGAGAAAAAAATCAACTGTTTCATACATTACAGCAGAGTTTTTTTCGAAATTGTTTGAAACAGCTGATTTCTTCTTTGCTTCCCTGTGGAAGCAATTCTGAAATCGCGATCTTTACTACCCGTCAAGCCAATGAGATTCCAGACACAATTGATTTTTCAAATAACATAGCCCCCTGCTTGACAGATTACAAATTATTTGTATTGATGATATCTTCAAATGGTTTGAGGTTGTTGGTGGGTATATTGCTATTTGCTTTCTAGCATTACCTACTGTAAATCTGAAAAATAATTATACTCAGTAATTATACCTAATAATAATTATAGTTTGGGAGCATTCTTTTATTTTAATCAGTGTGCCTACAAGGATTAGTCACGTTGAAATGTTTTTGCTGACCTCTGTCTCTGTCTGTCTTGTCGGCATATAAAAAACACCATCACAACGATGTAACACTAGTTAAACCCGCTCAAACTAACATGCAACAGGATCCATTACCGCCCAGACAACGTAAACAAAATGTCCCGACAAACGGCGACTTAAAAAGCAACCATATCAAACGTGAGTTTGTGCCGACTATAGGCTAATTATAATTAAGACAATGGTCTACTCACATTGCATTTTACTAGCGGGTTTGCAGTCTGACGCAAGTTATTTTGTTTTCTAAATTAATTGCCATGTAAAGATATTTACATAACTCGTTTCTTTACTCACGGTATGGTCATCTTTAGGTACTTGATAAAAAATACAAAATTAAAAATTTTAAGTAACCCCCGGCGTCATTAATCATCTATCTAACACCATCTCATTGAGACTATTCATAAGAGCCCAAACACGCTATATCTGCTGTAAGTTTCTGAAGAATTAAGCATTTCGCAGACTTTTTGATGGTATAGGATCAGTTCAAGGATAGTATGTCATGGGAATGTCACCGAAGTGACAGTACACCAAATTTCAAATCAATCGGATCTGCAAAAGTTAGTAAAACCCTATTATCATGTAGAAAATGAGCTGATAGCCAAACGCCTGAACTGACCTTCATAAATAATAGCTAAGTACCATCGTAGTCACATCAGCAACCGAATCAAAATCGGTCCATTCATTTAGGTGCTACGATGCCACAGACAGACATACAGATACCTACACAGACAGACACGTCAAACTTACCAATGAGTGAATGATGATTCATATTTAGTTAAGTAGTTGCAATAGAAACTTACATCCAAAACTTTTAAATTAAATATTAGTTATTTACTAGACTTGTTACCTAAGAAAATAATTCTCTATTTTCAAGCATTTTTTTACATGATGCAAATTGCCAAATGACGTTTATTGTTTTTTTTTACCATTTATGGCTTTAACCCTTACAAAGCAGAAAGGTAATGGCTTAACCCTGCCCCGGGCGGATGTAAACAAATATTGAAATCACGCCTGGCAAAGACCACATGTGTGCTCCCCAAGTTTAAAAAAGTTACTGACGAAAAAATATACCGTATCGTAAAATGTCTGTTACAGATAAGAATGACAGCACCTATCTGCAAGATGACTAAATTATCACCATGCTCGCAGTAGCAGCCTTTGTAATTTATTTATTATTATTCTAATTATTATAGATATCCTCAATAAAGTAATTCGTAAAAAAAAATCTAAGAACAGATAATGACTATTACTCAAAAAGTAAAACAGTTTTTTTTATATACCAAACAAGCTGACGGCTGGCGGATGTGTAAGTGGTTACCGCCGCCTATAGACACCTGCAATAACAAGGAAAAATCACTTGATATTGCAGGTGCATTGTCATCCTGAGCCTAAGATCAAATGCCGTCATGCCCAGTAATTACACTGGCTACCTTTCCCTTCAATCCAAATATAATGTAAAAAAAACAAACTATCTTACCTATGTAAGTGACGTTCGATTATTATTAAACGATGTGATTCGCCCGAAAGATCACTTCTAATATAGTCATTGATATAAATTATATCAATGGTAGTAAGTAGCACGCGAGTGTGCTCCGTTGCCCACAATTTCAAAGCAATAAAAACAACAAAAAAATAATTAAACATTAAAACCGACTTCAAAACACTAAAAAGGAAAAAATAATTTAATTTAAGTAGGTACTTGTCCCCTATAAACATATTTTGGAGTCGGTGCTTCACTTTCTATTAGTGTTTCTGGAAACAACATTAAAACCAACTCCAAAAATATGTTTATAGCCCTACTTAAATTTAATTATTTTATTTATTTTATTCTTTTTAGTGTTCTGAAGTTGGTTTTATTTTTATTTAAATTTTTTTACATTTTCTTTAAATAGATTGCCGGTACTCAGACCTACTGAATATACGTAAAAAATTTCATGAAAATCGGTCAAGCCGTTTCGGAAGAGTATGTTAATGAAATTTGTGACACGAGAATTTTATATATAAGATTAAAATAAAAATGAAAGAGTTAAGGTCGGTTGTAATCGATATAATATCGCAGGTTTCAATTATACCCATCTGAAATTTTATGACAAATATTTTGATATTTGTCATAAAATTTAATACTTTTGGCTTAAATTAGCCATTCAATTGGACGCCTAAGCGGGTCGTTTAATTCAAAAACCTTTTGTGAGACTGTTTGAGTGATTGGTAGGTTCAAGGTTATTTTTATTATGACCACTAATAACATCTTTTTTTAGTTCTTAGTGGTCCTAAAACCTTGAACCTACTAATCACTTAAACAGTCACACAAAAGCTCTTCGAATTAAACGACCCGCCTAGGCGTCCAATTGAATGGCTAATTTAAACCAGACGGATGACATGACGTTCAGCCATCTAGTTAATGCGCTCAATGACTTAGCTAGTTGTACTCTAGCCATTTGATTGGATGCCGGCGTTCAAAATGAACGGGCTAGCCGTCCAGTTAAGTAGCTAAATAAATCGTGTGTCTATACCTAGCGATTGACCATGTCGTGTGGGTTAACGAATACGCTAAATAATTATTTCTATATTTGTTCTATCGAAATAGAAGCAGTATGTAATTTGTTCTGTTTTTGTTTTCTTAAAAAAAATGCATCAATTGTAGCCGTTAGACAGCGATGTACTTTTGTATTACGCCATATAGATATACACAATTAATCTCGTCAATTAGTTCTACATCAGCTCAAACTATATAATAGGTTGGGGAAAAAGTTTCTTCGCTTTTTTTAAGAAAATTCAAAACATCTTTTAATATAGTTTATTTACTTTTAACTAAAGTATGTAGGTACCATTTTGTTCAATAACTTTTTGCCATCTTGTAGGTAGGGGCATGATACCATTATGATGCTATAGAAATTTTGGGGCTTCTGATCAAAATACCGCGACAAGTGATATTGGCAGTCCTCTCGTGATGTTAACCTGACACTGCCTAGAGAATTCTGAAGAGAGCGAAACAGGTGGAAATCTGAAGGTGCAAGGTCAGGACTAAACGGCGGATGCATTAACACCTTCCAGTCAAACTCTCTTAATTTTTGCTGAGTGGCTAAAGATGTGTGAGGTCTAGCGTTATCATGATGAAAAAAGCACCCCTTCTGTTGATTAATTCCGGCCGCTTTCTCTCAACTTCTTGCTTTAATCTCATCAGTTGTTCGTAGTAGAGTTCAGAATCGATGGTCCTGCCTGGTGGTAACAGATTATAATGAATAATGCCCTTCCAATCCCACCACACACACAGCATCACCTTGTTGCGAGTTAACCTGGGTTTCGCCACAGTCTGTGAAGTCTGACCGGCCTTTGACGACGACCTTTTTCGCACGTTCTTGTCGTACGTGATCCACTTTTCATCACCAGTTATCGGCTTCTTCAAAAATGGTTCGGTTTCATTACGTCGTAATAAAGAATCACAAATGAGTACACGGTTCATTTGGTTTCTTTCAGTGAGCTCGTGGGGTACCCAAATATCGAGCTTTTTTGTGTTCCAATTTTTTTAAATGCGCCAAAACTGTTTTGTGATCAATTCCCAGTTCTTCAGCTACGTCGTAACTACTGATATGCCGACCTTGCTCCAGTTTTTTAAAAATGGCATCAATTTTATCCGTAATAGGGCGACCAGAGCTACGTGCATCTTTGACATCAAAATTTCCGGATTGAAAACGCTTTAACCAAATTTGTGCTACTCTCACAGACACTGCACTAGGTCCATAAACATCGCAATTTTTTTTCGCGGCTTGCGTTGCATTTTTACCTTTTTTGTGGAAAAATTTTAAAATGTATCGGATTTCTTCATTAGATCACTCATCTTGACAGTACGAAAAACAAATGAAAAACACACATTTACCTAATTTGAATTTGGAATTATCTTTTTTAAAATCTAAACTTTTAATGATACCAAAACCAGCCAGATACAAATAGTACAGCCAAAGAGATTTTATTACAAGTTCATACATACAATAACGCGAAAAGACTTTTTCCCCAACCTAATATGTTCTTTAAATTCATTGCGAAGATGACATAACTAATATATAAGTTCGAAAAAAAAGTTACTGAAATTTTATCGAAACTGCGAACTTGTATTGTATATATACATATTCGCAGTTTTGATAAAATTTCAAGATAGCGGTTATATCCAATGATTTTTGACAATTCAAAGCGATAAATAGCTTTATCATATCGCGTTTCGGTGGTCATGCTAGGCGGGCAGAGCGACGTGCATCTTTGACATCAAAATTTCCAGATTGAAAACGCTTAAACCAAATTTGTGCTACTCTCAAAGACACTGCACTAGGTCCATTAACATCGCAATTTTTTTTCGCGGCTTGCGTTGCATTTTTACCTTTTTTGTAGTAAAATTTTAAAGTGTCTCGAATTTCTTCATTTGATTCACTTATCTTGACAGTACGAAAAACAAATGAAAACCACACATTTTACTAATTTGAATTTGGAATTATCTTTTTTAAAATCTAAACTTTTAATGATACCAAAACCAGCCAGATACAAATAGTACAGCCAAAGAGATTTTATTACAAGCCATCTTTTTAGCCAATGAAAACATAAATATTTATAGGCGACCGGCTGGCCCAGTGGTCGTTTGTACCCCTTGCTATACGGGCTGCTCGGTCAGAGGTCCCGGGTTCGAATCCCGGTATGGGCAAATTGATGAGAGCATTTGTTCACGAGTTATGGATTTTTTAATGTTTATTTAGTATATTTCTAATATTTATATATTATCTATAAATATTTATCGGTTATCTACTATCCATAACACAAGCTGTTAATGATGCTTACTTTGGGCTAGACAACAGATGTGAGTGTATGAATATTATTATTATATTTTTTTAATCCTCATGAACCTGGGCCCCTGCAGTTTATGTTTGTTTAGACTGAGGAGCCACTTTTTGCATCTTATTAAGCTAAATACAGTTATTTAGTAGTTGCTTAAAAAATAAGTAGCCCTGATCCTGCATTTTGTTCTAAAGTTAAATGAATTTAAAGGTGGCACCTCAATCTTAACGTTTGAATTGAGGTGCCACCCTCAGAACTATAATTATTATTTATTTATTAATTTGGGAAACATACAAATTTGTTTACACATAAAATCAAACACAGTAAAATAAATCTTAAATCAGCGAAGTTTCCACAGAAAGTTAAAACAGACGTATAACTATACTAATTTAATTTAAATCCAATTTAATTTCAATAATATTACGAATTAAATTTAAATCATAATCCTAAAGAAATATATATTTCACACTTACAAAGACAATCAATTTCACACACCCACCCACACACACACACACACATACATACACAAAAAAAAATACATTTATACTTACTCCTAATTTTCGTATTGTTATGTTATATAAATATTATACTTTTTTGTGTTTTTGATCATGTCTTGAATAGCTATAATGAGGTGGGCGTTAATAACTGTGACACAGTCACTGACTACTACAGTTGTTAAAGCCAAAATGTATTTGTAAAATTGTCATGATTTGAAATAAAGTTTTATTATTATTATTATATCAATATTTTATGGATTAAAATTTATAAATATTTTAAAGGATTTTGTACTATTTGAGAATAATAAATACACAAAATCTGTGCTCGGTAGGGCTAATTAAAATTAAGCAATGATATTTTATATGTGGCTCCTCAGACCATACTTCGACGCGTATATTTTTATATTTTTCAATTCCAATTAAGTACTTCCATTTCGATATCTGTAAGTATCAGTTTACTTCCTTGGAAAAATCTAGTATTGTTCTAGTCTACTGGTACTTAGTAGTATTGCCGTTGCATAGGAAGCAGAAGTTTCTGATATTGTTTACGCATTTATGAAATCAAACTAACTATACCTAACTGTTGCTGAAAACTGCACTGGTCTTCAATAAACATTATTTAAAAAAAATGAACTATATCTAGTTATTAGGGATTCTAGTAAGATACCTATTCCGTAAAAACAGTGCTTATGCTGAGAAGAAAAATATTGCTACTCCTTTCTGAACATGTCGTGGAGTATTCAAATCAAAGGTCAAAATAACACGGACTTGATGACCAGGATGCAGCCGTCATACAAGCCCTTTGTTTTATCTGGCGTCGTAAGCAGCACAAAGAAAATATACAGCGCGCCGAAATGTAACCACATGCGGCCACACGCTTGGCTCTGCTCACACTCGGACCGGCAACAACCGTACATTCATATCACTCTTGTTTCATACGTGTTATGGTCTAATTTTAACCTATATTAGCTTAATAGCACAACTGTGCATGATGTTTCACAGTACATTGTTAAATCACCACGTCTAAATACATTCTATTTCGATGTTTCACAAGAATAATTGAAGCCAATATTTTAGCGAAAAATATTTTCATAAATAGGAAAGACTCCGATGACACAATGTGATAAAAAACGTAAACCCTTAGTTCTATCGCAATATGAAATGGGCTAAGCTAACTTTTCTTAAAATCGGATACAAAAACTCAAAGGAAATTCCAAAAAATAACATCTTTAGGTAATTTAAATGGTATAAACAAAACTAATTTTCTGTGTCCAAAATAATATTACAATATCGATACATTGTCATGACCAAATAAAAGTGCAACTAATTATTGTGACAGCGCATCCGGCTACTTTTAAGTATTTTTTTTTCACGTTCAGTTGTGTAACATAATGTGTCGAGTAAAGTAGCTACACAACACTTTAAAATACCATAAACTTGAGCAAACTGTTCTCAATCACCATTATTTTGATTTATAGAAAATACGAAAACCATAATCGTCGTTAACATTCCCTCTCCAGAGTCCAGACTGACGCACGTCACGCGCGGAATTTGGTCAATTTCAGTCACACTTTTTGATTGAAAATAGCGCTATCTCTGTCATATCTGGTACTTTGACCTTTGTCTAGTTTCAGCCTAGGTTGAAACGTAGGGCATCTAGCTACCGCAGTGTGAGCGGGACGTGGGTTAGAGTGCAGCACTATGAGTGAGGAGTACCAAATGATTGCATTTCAGACTTTTCTCCTCAACCTTTATAAACTCCTAGTAGCTTGCGTGCGCTTACATGCAATTATTGGGCTAGATAGAACTTACTGCATGAAAGTAGTCTGAAAAATAGATTTCGATGGGAAATGTGGTGCAATTAGATACTTTTTGTCTTAAGCAGTTAAAGTTTATTGTTTTTTTTTAAATGAGAAATGAATAATGAGGTTACGATATTATATTAGCCTGTCTTAAAGGGGCATCTGGTTAGGTATGTTGCGGATGTAAAGCAGTTCGCTGTGTTCCTGTGTATTCACAAATTACGAAACGGGTTGAATAAAAATGCAAGAGTAAATCACACTTTTTAATCGTAAATTAATATTTATTTAGGTCAATCCCTACCGTGCCTTACAACTACTTACATCATCATAACTGCAGTATTAATATAGTAGAAATAAAAAGTACCTCAGAAAATTTCTTAATCTGGGACATAATATTACTTGAGTTTCGTTTTTACAGAGAAAGCACATTTTCAGGCAACATGACTGGTGGTTGATAGGAAAATGGATTTTGATGGCTCTGAGGGCCCGGGGCTAACTCCGCTGCATAGTAAAGCGTCTCTCCATCTTGTACGGGCTGGAGATTCGACAAATTGAGAAAATCCATTTGACTTTGCTGCTGCATAGCTTGAGCATATTGATCCATAATAAAAGAGTTTGTTGTACCAACGTGAGATCTCATATGGAAATTCAAATGACTACTCTGCTTGAACCGCCGACCACATACCGCGCACTCAAAAGGTTGGATGTTTGTATGAGTGCGCATATGCTGTCTGAGGTGTACCGATTGAGAAAAACTTTTGCTGCAAATGACGCATTTAAATGGCTTTATTTTAGTATGCGTACGGAGGTGCTGGTCTAACCCCGCTTTTTGAGTGAACGCTTTAGGGCAAAAAGTACAAACAAAAGGTCTGATTCCTGTGTGCATTCTCATATGTTGCTGCAGTCCTCCTTGCTGAGTAAAGCGTTTGGTACATATCGTACACTGGTGAGGTTTCATCTTTGCATGCATAATACGATTATGGTCATCAAATTGCGAACTATCTAAGAACGACTGACCACAAATACGACACGAAAACGTGAATGTATTCATTACTTTAAGCTGAGCTGCTAAAGTGTTCTGGGAATATACATCGCGGTCCAGTCGCTTCTCGCATACTTGACAGCGAAGGGCAGCTTTACGCCTTTTCGTGTGTTCTTCTCTATAGTGCAAAGAATAATCGCAACAGTTGAAAAATATTTGTCGACATTGTAAGTCAGGGCGTAGAGTTGATGGAAAGGTGCAAGTGAATGGGCCCCTGTAATAAATGTTAGGCAAGTCACAACTTGGGTTCACTGTTCTCTATATCACAGATATGTGTCTATAGCGTACATTACTTGTACCTTAGGGACAAAAAAAGTTTGAAAATAGTGAATGTTTTTTTGAGGAACATGGTATGGGCCACTCGTATTTAGAGCGCCGCCTGCGGGAAGCTCCTCCGCCTCCTATGTTGAGAAAAGGGAAGATTTGTCTCCTATGCTATCAATATTTGCTTCCTCTTGATTTTCACACGGTAAGTATAGGCAACGTGTCAATAGTACGCACCTTTGGTGATGAAGCGCTACAGGCTACGGTAGCCGCTTACCTTATAATAACGCTAGAGTGACTACACGAGTTTGTTGCCGGAATCTTCTCGGTAGTTCAACTTTTGGAACCGGTGTAAATTCAGACATGACAGACAGACAAACCGACAGACAAATAGACGGACACATACACATACACACAGAGAGACAGACCGACAAACTGACAGACGGACAGACAGAGAGACAGACAGACACACGGACATTATGACATTGTTAGTTAACGTAAATTGAGACATGATAGATAGACAAACTTATGACATTGTTAGTTAGTATTATTTTTTGTGAGCTAAAATAATACTAACTAATTTACAATGATTCGAAAGAGCTTTTTGGGGGTTCTTATTGTATAGACATTTTCATTTTACCATTAGACGGGTCGTATGCTAGTTTGCCACCGCATTTAATATCAATAACAAGAACTCTACAATAATATAGCCCTTATGAGAAGAGCAAATCTATTATAGACTTGTCCTTCTCATCATTTGCCCTCTTCACAAAAAGTTCGCACACTTAAAGCGTTTAATAAAGTTATCTTTAAACGCTTTAGGTGTGCGAACTTTTTGTTTAGTTTATTATAATTTATATATGATTTTAGTAAGTAAATAAATTAAATGTAGACATTAAGTTAAATCTCGAGTAAAAAACAATTGTAAGTGCCGTATGCCTATTTTTTACGTATTCTGTGCTGTATCTGTATCTTCGTCGCACTACTATGTAAATATATTCTCGATAAATGATACGGTAAGATAACTTAGACCAAATCGTGCAAGAGGTTACCTATTATTATACAGGGTGGATTTTTGAGACGGTTCAGTAAGGGCAGGTATCTTAACCGTTATAGTTACAGGAAAACGTTCATAGGAGACCATCCATTAATTTTTAAGATATTCTGAACTACCTACATTCACAGATTTTTGAGAAAATGTACGGTCAGCGATAAAAGTGCTAAATCCAAAAAAAATATTTTTATGCTTACCCTATAACTATAACAGTTAACTTGCCCTTACTGACCCGTGTCAAAAATCCAATCTGTATATATAAACAAAACCTGAGATCCACCGGGGGTTTCCCGGGCTTGGCATGAGTTCTCTTGACACTGCCGATGTGGTTGGACCTCTTGATGACTTCCATACCCACGTCAGTACCTTCCACCTTCACTATCAAGTATGTCGTATCTTCGCTGAACACGCGAGACGTAAGTCCGCCGTGCACAGATGTATCATTCGCGTTATTGTTATTCTTTAGTGAAATAAACTTGAAACCGCATAGGTCATTGAAATTCTGTAAAACGTAACATCATAGTCATATTAAATAATTGAATAATAATATTTAAATAAAAAATCGAACAGTAGGTGTTCGCATGGATAATTACTGTAATTACCAACCCGCAAAGGTGGTGATTGTGGCCAACCAATAAACGTAAAATAGGACAAAAAGTAACGTCCCTCAAGGAGATTTTCCACCAGAGGGGTGAGACGAAACAAGGCGAGAAGAGAATTGAAATCGCAGTGACCCTTTTCCATTAAAAATTGCCGTTAATAACTATCGCGAGCTCGCGCGAGGTGATTTTCCAACAGAGTGGCGAGACGAGACGAGGCGAGAAGAGAATTGAAATCGCACTAACTCTTTTCCTACTATCATGACGGTATTCTCAGGTAATAACACGGTAATAAGTAGCAACGAACAACAATAAACCTATCGCATCGTATTTTTGTTGCAGAGTTAATTTATACTCTATATCACAAGCAATACGGTTAATTTTTACACAAACAAATATTTCAATTCACGCCTCGCATATCCTTGTCAATCCTCACTATTTCCACCAAAGATGCGCTAGGAGAGGATTGAAAATTTGCCATACATATTTCAATTCTCGTCTCGTCTCGTCTCGCCCCTCTGCTGAAAAATCACCTAGGGTTCAATATCAAATATCACATTAAAATTTATACTCTATGCCGGAAGCAATACGGTTCATTTTTACACAAATAAATATTTCAATTCACGCCTCGTATATTCTTGTTAATTCACACTGTTTCCACCAAAGATGCACTAGGAGAGGATTGAAAATTTGCCATACAAATTTCAATTCTCGTCTCGTCTCGTCTCGCCCCTTTGGTGGAAAATTACCTTCAGTCCCCAGCGGAACGGCTCCGCTATTCGGCCCACGTTAATTATCACGGTAGCAAGAGAATCCTTAGCACAGCATGTAATGTAAGGCGCATTACATTGCAGTTCCTCAGTTCAACATTCTTATACTTACTTATTCATCATGTTTCAAACTTTAGTTTTACGAAAAACGGACTTTAAAAAACTGAAAAGAATAAAATAATTAAATTTAAGTAGGTATCTCATCCCCTAGAAACATATTTTTTGGAGTCGGTGCTTCACTATCTATTGTTTCTGGAAACCACTAAGCACAAACTCAAAAAATATGTTTCTAGGGGATGAGACTTAAATTTTATTATTTTATTCTTTTTATTGTTTTGAAGACCGTTTTTATTTTTATTTATAAAAAATATTTCACAAACATACCTAGTCTTGCCATAAATACTGAAACAAAGAAAAACAAAATCTATTGCAAATAGCATTTATTACTTATACAGTGTGTTAGTGTAATACATAAATATAAAACAATTTAAAATATAAAAAGCTTATTCAAGGCGGTATTGGCTGCAATAGTCCTTTAAACGTTGAGGCCAGTTATCAATAGAAGCACGCACTCTTTCCATGGGAAAATTCGTCACTGCCAATCGTACGGATTGTTTTAGGGACTCCAAATTATCATGGCGTTTAGAGCAAGCCGTACTCTCTAAAACTGACCATAAATCATAATCCAGCGGATTAGATCGGGACTAGACGACGACCATTCTTCAGCTCTGATGAAGTCCGAAACGTTCGTTTCCAACCAAGTCTGCGTAGACCGAGCTTTATGACCCGGCGCCGAGTCTTGCTGGAAGGACCATTCTTGGTTATTGGAACATGGTGTTGTAAAGGGGCTTCACTACCTTTTCAAGAATGATATCTTGATACACTTGTGCCGATGTTTTGATACCTTTTTCACAAAAGTATGGCTCAGTTACTCCTTCATAGCTAATACTCCACCAAACCATCACTGAAGTCGGATAGTGCCCACGTCGCACTCTGTCGACTAATTGGGAAGCTTCCTTAGAGCGTTGAGCATAAATACGGTCATTTTGCTTGTTAAAATGTTGCTTAATTGTAAAAAAAAGTTCATCCGTAAACAAAACTTTTCTGTGACCTCCCTTTGGGTAGCGCTTCAGTAGTTGTTTCGATTTTACCACCCTATTCTTTTTTAAATTATCAGTTGAGAAATGACCAGTACGTCTCTTATAGGCCGCAAGTCCTAAGGCATCTTTTAAAATACGCGACATGGTTCTAGGTGCTAGGTCCTGTACATGTACCGTCATTACGTAAATTGGATCAGATATCTCGGCCGATAAATAAGCCGTATAACTGGACGCCTAGCCCGTTGATTGAACGCCGGCTTCCAATCAAAAGGGCTGAAGTAGTACAACTAGCCAACTCATTGAGCGCAACGTTAAACCAGATAGCTTAACGTCATGTCAGCCGTCTGGTTTAAATTAGCCGCTATTTTTCACAAATTCGGAAAATAATAGGTTGGGGGAAAAGTTTCATCGCATTTAAAAAAAAATTAAAACCTTTTTTTTATATTGTTTATTTACATTTAACTAAAGTATGTAGGTACCATTTTGTTTGATTACTTTTTGCCATCTTGTAGGTAGGGCAAGATCCCATTACTATAGAAATTTTGGGGCTTCTGATCAAAATACCGCGACAAGTGGTTTTGGCAGTCCTCTCGTGATGTTAACCTGACACTGCCTGGAGAATTCTGAAGAGAGCGAAACAGGTGGAAATATGAAGGTGCAAGGTCAGGACTATACGGCGGATGCATTAACACCTCCCAGCCAAACTCTCTTAATTTTTGCTGAGTGGCTAAAGATGTGTGAGGTCTAGCGTTATCATGATGAAAAACCACACCCCTTCTGTTGATTAATTCCGGCCCCTTTTTCTCAACTTCTTGCTTTAATCTCATCAGTTGTTCGCAGTAGAGTTCAGAATCGATGGTCCTGCCTGGTGGTAACAGCTCATAATGAATAATGCCCTTCCAATCCCACCACTCACACAGCATCACCTTGTTGCGAGTTAACGCGGGCTTCGCCACAGTCTGTAAAGACTGACCGGCCTTTGACCACGACCTTTTTCGCACGTTTTTGTCGTACGTGATTCACTTTTCATCACCAGTTATCAGCTTCTTCAAAAATGGTTCGGTTTTATAACGTCGTAACAAAGAATCACAAATGAGTACACGGTTCATTAGGTTTCCTTCAGTGAGCTCGTGGGGTACCCAAATATCGAGTTTTTTTTTTAAATGCGCCAAAACTGTTTTGTGGTTAATTCCCAGTTCTTCAGCTACGTCGTAACTACTGATATGCCGATATTGCTCCAGATTTTCAAAAATACGGCGACCAGAGCGACGTGCATATTTGACATCAAAATTTCCGGATTGAAAACGCTTAAACCAAATTTGTGCTACTCTCACAGACACTGCACTAGGTCCATAAACATCGCAAATGTTTTTCGCGGCTTGCGTTGCATTTTTACCTTTTATGTAGTAAAATTTTAAAATGTATCGAATTTCTTCATTAGATTCACTCATCTTTACAGTACGAAAAACAAATGAAAAACACACATTTTCCTAATTTGAATTTGGAATTATCTTTTTTAAAATGTAAACTTTTAATGATACCAAAACCAGCCAGATACAAATAGTACAGCCAAAGAGATTTTATTACAAGTTCATACATACTATAATGCGAAAAGACTTTTTCCCCAACCTAATATACACATCAAACATACCACTATATCTGTGAAAAAATTGATCTTAGACATATTATTTCGTTTGCAATATTTCTTTAAGGGGTATAAACTTCTTATTTATGAAATAAAAAAAAGTTGTCAACTACCCTATTATCCATTCAATTGGACGCCTAGGCGGGTCGTTTAAATCGATAAGCTTTTGTGTGACTATTTGAGTGATTGGTAGGTTCAAGGTTGATTTTTATGACCACTTAGATCCAAAACGATGTCGATTATAAGTAATAAAAAAAATATCCTTGAACCTACCAATAAAACCAAAACTTTGCAGTACAAGACGATAAATTCATTAAGCCAAGTCGTTATGTGAGTCTAGTTCAATTAACTATCAGGCTAGGCCAATCAAGCGGCGAATTTAACCAGATGGCGGCGACATACATACATAGAAAAAAAACATACCAATCGAATTGAGAACCACCTCGTTTTTGAAGTCGGTTACAAACAAACTTGGGCAGCTGCACTAACGGAACTTATTTTCTTTAAAATGCAGTTTGTTTCATTTAGTTATCAGTGGTGTGTACATTTACGCGCTATTTTACAGGACAGGACAATAAAATGTATGAAGCCTGGGCCTAAAATACTTGTAATATTGGACATAAATCCTTCCTTTATAGGGTCATCATCATCATCAGCCTATAATACGTCCCACTGTTAGGCACAGGCCTTCCTACATGGGAGTATCACATGAGATTGGGCCATAACACCACCACACTGGCCCAATGCGGGTTGGTGGGTGGAGGCCTATGTTTCTCCGTTATCTAGTATCCATAACACAAGCTCCTAATGATGCTTACTTTGGACTTGGGTTAGATAATAGGTGTGAGTATACACTTATACCTATTATCTAACCTACGCATATTATAATTATTATTACTGTCCAATCTCAACAGTCGTCTGTCTCGAGCTCGACGGCTGTTTCAAACACTTTTTGTTGCCAGGGGGCAAGAACAATTATTTGAAAACAATGCTACTTTTATCAGTTTGATAACTACACGTCTATATTTAGCTTAGTACCCTCGCCTGATCAATAAACCGCTTGGTCGGCGGATCCTCGTGCTTGGTGTCGTCTGAATCATGCTGCATTTTCACATGATTCTGAAGAGCTATTTCATTGTAAAAGGTTTTCCTGCATACTCGGCACATAAATTTGGCGACAGTTTCCTCTTCCCAGTATAAATTGCACTGAAACAAAAATGGCGAAGCTCATTTTATTTGATTATAGGTAGGTAGGTATAGGCACCTCGGTACCTCATTAAGTAATATTTCTATCACACTTCTATCAAAGAGCTAGAAACAACCATAGAGACAATTTTACGCACCTAAACGAGTTGAAAGTTGTATTGAAAAAATGGTGGTCATTTCGAACACTTACTAAATAAATAAAAGGATATGAAACCAATGCATTTCATTCATTTTAGACATCATGTTTCATAGTAACGGTAACGTTTACTGCTTAAGACCTACACAATCGATATCTAAATAGAAATAGTGTTAGTTTTATTTTTCAAGACGTTCGGGTTCGATTCCCGAGCTGAGTACACATTTTTTTTAAATGTATTAACTGCCTCTGTGGTCTAGTCGTTGAGACCACCTACCACAGATCAAGAGGTTCTGCTCGGTTTGGTTGGTGGTAGGGTTTTTCTTAGTCCGCCTGGCTAGCTACCACCATCTGACCTAAGTCCGCCGCCATAACAATAATGTTAACAGCATTGTTGTGTTCCGGCAGTTAGAGGAACCAGTTCCTCTGTGGTTGAGGAATCCGGGTGTAACTCGCTTCCATCGTCGGCATTATCTTTACTTACCATCAGGTGAGATGAAGGCCAAGAGTTACCCCGTTAAGGTAAAAAAAAAAAGGAATGCAGTTTTTCATATTACTAAGAAGAGATTTTCGTATGTCTTATAATAGTTTCAGACTTTCCTATACTGACCGATCTAAATGTGCCACCCTGTATATGTGAAACTATTGATTTTAGATATACTATTTCTTTTGCAATATTTCTTTATGAGTTATAAACTTCTTATTTCTGAAATAAATAAAAAGTTGTCAAGTACCCTATTAGGACATTTTTTTTAAGTGTCTTTATTTCTGCCAAGCTAGGCCTAACTACCAAGCCGGATGCTATCAAGCTTGGTCTAATCTCATACGGTGCTAGGGGCGTGGGGTCAGCTGTAGCCTACCATCCCAGCCCAGTAAAGGTGGTAGACTGGCTGGTGGAGGCTGAATGTCTCTGTGTGAGGTGGAGCTCGTGCTCCATCAGCAGCCCATGCGTTATCACGTCAAGGGTCGACATGTCATTTGCTACCCCATCGCTCGCGGTCAGAATAATAGATTGGCGGTTGATAGGGGAAGTGGAGACCCTATCGGGCAATCTCTACATCCGATACGCGGTCTCCGCGGCATCTCCAGTGGCCGCTGTCCACCTGGACCCGTTATTCCGCGGTGGGCCATCAAAAAAATAGCGGAGGAGGCAGCAATGGTGCGGGCCTGGTGTTAAGGAGCCCGGAGCATTTTCAGTCGACTTAAAGACCGTCTGCACCACCACCATGCCGAAGACATGACAGACGATACTGGTGGACTCAGAAAATGGACGGGGGTTCGAGCTTACTTTTCATCTGTTCCTTGGAGGCAGCGCTGTTTCAGTGAGTCGGAATGCTAGCGCTACTGCCAGCTGATGAGATTATGTTAGAGACGGAGTACTATATCTATCACTCCGATCTCATCAGTAGGGGTAGGCGTAACCATTAGTTTAATCGCGAATGTGCCTCAGCTGTTTAGAACCCCTTTGTGGTTATAACAAACAGTCGGCATACCGCTCTTGCATCAGGGGTCGAGCTACTGGGCATCCCAATATTGTCTCTCTGAAAGCAGCCTATAACAATGCCACCAAGGCTCTGTTCTATCGAACACTCTCTTTATTCTTCATATCAATGACATGCTTTCATTAGATAACATTCATTGCTATGCGGATGACAGTACAGTGCATAGAGGATATTACGGTCACCCAGGGGCTGGGTGCGTTGAAACCGAGAGGGAGAGAATGAATCTTACCTTAATGGTGGCTCAACAGGGTGTTTAACCTTATATCTGAATGGGGATATAGCAATCTCGTTGAGTTCAATGCCTGCCCTCTCTTCAGAGCACTACCCTGTCGGCACAGGGCTTCATCAACTTGCTCCGTATGGAGCTATATGCTGCGATCTGAATCAGAGGAATTACATCGAAACTGTGATCAAAACAGCCTCACGGAAGCTCGGTGTTCCGAACAAGGTGAGGCGTTTTTTCACGCCTGTCCAATTATGCCTGCTTTACAAAACTCAGGTCCGGTCTTGCGTGGAATATTGCTCGCGCCTGTGGGATACTTCTGCCAAGTACCTTCTCGATATACTGGAAAGATTGCAATGCCTCGTGCTGTCCATATCGTTAGAGATATAGAGGTCACGAACAGCCAAGAGCCTTTACAATTGCGTCATGACATTGCGTCGCTTAGCGCCTGCTATCGGCTTTGCCATTGAGTATTCTGTCGAGCTTTTCGACCTTATCCCACCTTCCTCCTTCCTACTCGGAGCACACGTGCCGGTGTTTGGAGTTATCAATTCTATGTCTCCACTTCAACATCACGCACAAAAAAGTTTGGTAAGTAACTCGTTTTTTGTCGTACTTCTAAAACATGAAATTTTTTGCCAGCACATCTTCCCTCCTTCCTTTAACAAGGGTTTTTTTTAAAAGATACGTGAAAAGGTACCTTATGGGCCGGCAAGGTGGCGGGAGCTGGAACAGTGAGTTTCAAGCTTTACTAGCTGTCTTCGCATATGGACTCTTCTTACGGTTTCACATCAAGTAGTGTTGAGTCATTTGCCGTGCTTTGTATTTAAAAAAAAGTCCCCTGCTCTTTCCAACAGGTTGCCTCCTCGATGAGTTCTAGCGACCTTACTCAACAAAGGAAGACAACAGAACAAAACAAACGTTATTTGGCTGCGATCTCCTTTATGGTGGAGGTGCTTTTCTAGTCGGGCGCTCTGTATTCGAGTGGGTGGACAAATAGGTACCGCTATGCCTTTCCTGCCTCTCTTATTTTTAGTAATAGTAGCCTGCAAACCAGACTCGAAAGATTTTCTAAAGCGGACTGTTAAGGTACGAAAGGAATAAAAGACAAAAAGTGTAATATAATTGACAAACACCTACCCTAAATACAGCCGCTAAATACCTACCAATAGTGGAATACCTAGTTATGGTATGATTCCCTTTTTTCGACCCTCTACCGTAGGTATACCTATCCAAGGATGATGGAAGTATCACACACAGCGAATAGTAGGAAGGTATTATCCATTTATAATTTACTATTACCTGAACCGGAGTGTGGCTTGATAAACTTGTACAAGGTAGAGGTGCAGCAGTACTTGCGTTTTGATTTTCTTGAGGCAAAATTCCGTTTGATTGATCCATAGTCATTTTTAAATTAAAAATAAAACCTTTTTTTGCGCCAGTTTATTTTGCAAAATCACCTTTCGGTCAATAAAACATTATTTGCTAGATATATTAATAATAGATAATTTCACACCGGTCCTTTTCATTTTAATAGAAACAAAATTTTCTGTACTTTTTAAAATATTTGTGTCAGAAATTTATATAATCTATTAATCAAAGCACGCTTGAAAAAAGGAAGAACATGTTTTCAAGTTTTTAAATAATTCGCTCGCAATCCGCCATTGAATCACAATCAAACATGTTTCTTTTTTGTTTCTTTTTTTTGTTCATTCTTACTACAATGGGAATGCAACGGAAACGAATGTCCATACAGCCATGTCTTCAGTATCTGTCTTCAGTATTTTTTATTTCTTCATATATTGCATTGAAATGCTGGTGTTATACATTTCAATGCATCTTGGGAGTATTTGACGCGAAATATATGATGACAGTCTCCATATGTGCTACTTGATGAGGTAGAAAACCACAAAAAAGTTCTCATCGTATTTCACACCTTAATCACTTTTATTCTAATAACCTTTTAGTTGTACGTCAACACAAACACTTTGTATATAAAACAACACCACTTTTATAACACAAAGTTCGCTCCGACACAATTTTTAATCATTAAAATAAAAATCTTAACCGACGCCATTAAAACCCGCTAAATTCTCCCTATAAAGGGAAGGGAGAGGGTACTAATGCCCATACAACCATGACGTCAGAATTTCTTTTTTTTATTCATTTATTGCTGGCTTAACACATTTCAATGCAGCATGGGAGTACTTGACGCAAAATATATGATGACAGTCTCCATATGATGTCTGCTACTTGATGAGGTGGATAACTACAAAAAAAACTCATCGTATTTCACACCATAATCACTTTTATTCTAATATTCTTTTAGTTGTAATACGTCAACACAAACTGATTTATAAAACTACACCAATTTTATAGCACATAGTTCGCTTCCATCCGACATAATTTTTAATTATTGTAATAAAAATCTTGACTGACACCACAAAATCCCGCCAAACACTCGTTTTTTTTGTTCATTCTCACTGTAATGGGACGGCAAAGGGAACTAATACCTATACAGCCATGTGTTAAGTATTTCTTCATTTATTGCATTGAAATGCTGGAATTACACATTTCAATGCACCTTGGGAAAATATGACGCGAAATATATGATAACAGTCTATATGATGCTGTATGATGAGGTGGATAACCACAAATAATTTCTCAACGTCTTTTACCCTATGATCATTTTTATTATAATAATCTTTTAGTTACAAGTTAACACAAACACTTAGTTTATAAAACTACACCAATTTTAAAATACAAAGTTCGCTAAGACAGAATTTTTAATTATTAAAGTTTTACCTACACCCGAAAAGGGATGAAATGACATTACATCCGTCACGTGGCGGTGACGTCAGGGTCTACATGTATCTTCGGAGCGTTTCGTTGTCTAGCTCATATCTTTTCATTGCCCATCACCCCACATGGCCAGGTAGTTTCATATATGACTGCCTGAACATTTCGTGATTGATTTTGATTTTTTCGTGTTGCGTAAAATTGCGCATGTCATTTACTCTTAATGTTCCACTAGGTCGATTGACTAAAGCTCCGCACGTACATCACATTACCTAATACGAATATCGGGCATTGTGTGGCCACAGTGTGAGAATGTTGGTGGCTGTAAGTTGCAGTCATCGATTCGGGAGTGAGCAGCAAAGAGTTTTACCAAGAGATCGGCTTTCTCTTGCGGCTTGTGAGCTAGCGAGCAGTCAGAACATCTCAACGGGGGCAGCGAGGGTTGATAGAAGTTGGACTGCACGGCTTTGGCTAGACGCCACTAGCTACGGCTTCCCGTAGGATGCGTAAGAAGTTCTTGGCCAACTCATGCAACGCGCTGTGCATCCACTTTGATGAAGGCGCTTTTGCAGGACTTGGTGGCGTTATTATAGACTGCTTTCAGTGAGTCAATGTTGGGATCCCCGCAAGCTCGGCCCCTGATTCAAGCGCGGTATGCCGACTGTCTGTTTTCAACAGCTAAGGCACAATCGCGGTTGAACCAGAGGTTACGCCTATCCCTACTGATGAGATCGGAGTGAGGGATATAGTACTCCATCCCTAACATGATCTCATCAGCAACAGCAGTAGCGCTAGCGTTTGGGTCCAGCTCACTGAAACAGCGCTGCCTCCAAGGGACAGATGCGAAATAATCCCGCATACCGTCCCAATCTGCCGACGCATAGTGCCAGATGCGGCGTTTGGCAACCATAGGTACCGGTGGCGACGCCCGTGGCACCCCAGCGGATATCAGGCAGTGATCCGATGTTCCCAAAGGAGCACGAACCTCTAGCCGATATCCATCCGGACGAGTCGTTAGCAGAATGTCCAACAATGAGGGCGCGTGACCGACAATGTCTGGAATCCTGGTGGGCTGGTTTACCAGTTGGGTCAGGTCGTGCGTGAGAGCGAAAGCGTGGGCAGTTCTATCAGCATGGTCAGTTTTAGAGGAACTTAACCACGACTCGTGGTGAGCATTGAAGTCCCCTAAAAACACCAATCCCGCGGTTGGAAACTGCTCCTGCGCAACATCTGCCACCCGACTAAGATGTTCGAAAAGTCGAGTTGTCTCCATGTCACCCCTGTGGGATCTTTAGAGGCACACGTAGATTCGGCAATGTGTGCCCGGGTCCACATGCACCCCAAGAATAGAGTAGGAAGGGTCCTACAAACAGCGCAGACGGCGACAGCGAACATCCGCCCGGACAAACAAGCATACCCCGGCCTTCGCTTTGAAGGACTCTTCAAGAGCGTAGCCGGGGTAATCCAAGTAGCTAGTGTCTGCCGGGCGGAGTATTTGCGTCTCCGTCAAAACAGCATTTCGGGTCGAGCCGTCTCGAGATGTTGGTGGACGGCATTGAGGTTAGCATGGAGCCCACGGATGAATTAACTCAACAATGTTTCAAAAATAAAATTAAAACTTAGGTATATATTATTAGTCAGATAAAAAGTGTAAATTTGCCTACACTTGACCGGACACAGAACGGTGAGCCAGTGCCCTAGCCGACAAGAAGCCTGGACTTGACTCCGTTGGACAGTAGCCACGTTTTCAGTTTAATTTTCAGAACGAAAAATAGACCACACACTCTCGACTTTGGTTGGCGAAACCAACCAACTCATCTGGAAAGACCCAAATAGTCATGTAGCTCAGGCTGTCTGGACAAATCTTCAAAATAGCTTACATTTAAGTAGGTCAATAAGGCATTTTATGTGACGGCTAAACACCCTTATTTCAGAATAGGTGACGCTACAGAATCTTAGATAATCGATCGAAAACGTGTCCAGGCAGCTTGAAAAACCACTTTTCGCTGGTCTCTCAATCTCGGTAACGGAAGTGATTTTGACGACTTTTTTCATATCAACGGGCGTCACATAAATTTGTGACGGTTTGGGTGTGTAATGTATAATATAACAACATATCGTATAATGATCAAAACATATAAATCAATTGATATAGTTTTGTTTAATATAACACTTATTTAATATAATGATGGAATGATATAATTTTAAAACACATAATTTTGAAACGTATAACAAACGATTGAGCTAAACTTATTTAATATAACAGCCGTTTAATATAACATTTACATGATATAATAATTAGAATACATAACATTTATCTAGTATAAGAACATTCTGTATACCATTCATTTACGATAATACTATTTTGTATAATATTTAAAACATATAATGATTACTTAATATAAAATCCAATTCATATAATATCATTTAATATAAAGTATAAAATCTCATTTAATGTAAAAAATATAATATTATACGTATAAAATCATTATTTTATTGCTATCAAGTGATCACCTAATTTAAATTAACTTATCAATAATAACATATCTAAGTAGCAACAACTCAAGTAGATAATGCATTATGCAAGAAGACATGCAGCAAGTAAGCATGCGGCATGCAGGCAAGCATGCACCATGCACGCAACATGCATAAAGTAAGCAAGCATGCAGCATGCATGGCTTCTGTCGCGGCTCCGGCGCTACGGGGCTCCGGAGGTCCCACGCGTCCCCGACGTCGCAGATGGTTTTGACGACCACCGCCGCGGCTGAGGCCGGCACAGCCGGCCAGCAAGCCGAAGCTGCTCCTCAGCTGGCGAGCCGCCTCGCCCCTCCACGCCTTCGGGGGCTTAAATTACACTCTAGGGGTAGGGCAGACAAGACTACGTGGAGTCGGTTTTGCAGCGATTCGTTTCTGTCAGTAACACTGTATACCAACAGATTATTATGTCAATTGATTATTATACCAAGTGAAGTTTATATCAATCAATCATTATTTGAAATGTTATTATCTTAAATAGTTAATAGTTATATAAAATGACGCGTATATCAAATAAAATTATATGAAATGAACGATATATTAAATGAGTTTTATTTTAAATGGCATTATTCGTTAAGAACGATATACTAAATGATATTATACAGGATGGTGCCGTCAATGCGACAATAAATTTAAACATGGGCTATATTAGTTCAGAAATGGTTTATATGAAATAATGCTGCCAACGTTACACTATTCCATACAAATGTCATGAAATTATCAAATGAATACGATATTTTTGAAAGTGGCAAACCATTTCTATGGACTAATATAGCCCATGTTTAAATTTATTGTCGCATTGACGGCACCATCCTGTATAAGTTTTGTAATATATGTTTAATTCGTGTCTTCTCCAAACTCGACACTGGCGGAATTGTCAAGCTATATAGACATTAATAGCCATAAACAAAAAATAGAATAGAATTTAAGTTTAATTATGCACAATAAATACCTATGTTTATTCCTGAACTCAACTGCTTGGCAAAGTAAAACTAACTTGAGTGACTATATTTTACGAAGTAAGCAGCAATTGAAACGAATTTTAGTGCGCTGACAGCGCTGGGACGCGTTCCGAGCCTACACTCCAAACACTCCGAGTTGTTTTTTGTCTTGCTCTAAAGTGTGGAACGACTCAAGTTGTTTTTATAACCTCAAAGACAAGGACTTACATCAGTATCTAAAGGCTTCCGTTCCGCATAAAATTTTCTGTATTAAGTCTGTATTTAAAGTTTTATTCACTTTTATTGAAAGTAAACTAAAAATAAGAAGTGCCTTTTTTGAGATTTTACATACCCCATCTCATTTGACGGATGTTATGACGTTTTAAACGTCAGAGTGTTTTTTAACCATCAAAATTTATCGCCAAAAAGTTGCAACTTTCGAGGCTCGGAACGGGTTATTTGTGACAGCCAAACGTCATGCCCAAAGGTACGGAACGGCCTTAGAGTATAAAGTTGTAGGCTTGGAACCATAGAATAATATTACTCCAAGGAGAAGAATGACAACTCCATAGTACAAAAATATATTTCCGGTTTTACCGGAAGTACAATACTCTAGTGCCACCTATAGTTGACCCACCGTCAACTATTTCAGCGGCAAAATATAAATTTCATGCAAAAATATTTATTTAAGTTTGAATGGAGGGATGAGCAATTTCACTTGTAAGAAAACTAAAAAAAAATAGTTTTCTTACAAGTGAAATTGCCCATCCCTCCATTCAAAAATAGTTTGCCTATAAAAGGTAAAATAAAACAATAATTTTATGTTATGGAGGTATTTATTTTTTATTTAGTACTTTCACATAACATACATAACATATATTAATCCAAGTTTCAGATAAAACTAATTCTGATGCATGTCATATTACGGCGTAAATAGCACACAAGTACGTACCGCAATAGGTTAGGTTTTAGAAAAAGAAAATGTTTGATTTCGTCTAAGGCAGGTGATTTGCCACAGTTAGAACATTTTCTACTGCTTTCCTTTGTAATAGATATATTGCACCGGTTTAGAGTCACTGTCTCATAAATAAATAATCAAAGTCACTTGATTGTCTTGTAGGAATCATATCACTGATCGATCACTGAGGAGAATTTAGGAACAAAAACATAGACGGAGGTACTCAATCAATTCGACGTCGTATGCATGTAAAATTATGCGAGTACTCTGAAAACTAATAACTGTAAACCACATGAAATTGAGAGATCACGAAATACAAAAGAAGACAGGCCGGAAAACAAAAGTAAAATCCGCCATGATTGTTTACGTCCGTCCCACTTGTAAGATCGGTCTTGCCAGCGTACGTGGTAATTTATCTACCATCATTTTATCAACATACGAAAAGTAAATTGTTTTTCTTTAATCAAATTAATTTTTTTATCACATTTTGCTTTTAGCAATAGCAACGCATAGAGAGGTATTGGTCTAAAATTGTTTTGTTGCCGATAAATTGAATGATAAAGCAATATTTTCTTCACAAAAATCTACTTACAGTATTCAGGATATAAAAAAGGGTATCCCCAAGGGATACCATAATTAAAAAAACGACATTTTTGAAACTAGCAATGAGAAAAGTTTGCCCCCGTAGGTATAAATATTTGTATAAGGAAAGTTGACACCCCCTGCTTGGAACGAGCCCCTGTGAATGCCAATGAGTGTAATTCGGAATGTACCCCTACACAAAAAATGTTGTTGACATTGACAGCTAACACATCACAAATTTTCAGATTTGTGTTTGTATCTTTTTAAAATGTGTTGTTTTTAGTTAGGGTACTTTATATTAAACTGTTTTGTAAATAATAAATATGGCTGGTTCTGCGTTGAGACGATTGATGGCAGAATATAAACGTAAGTACCTACCAAACATAGAGCTAACGATTGTTCAATAAATTAAGTTTTGGTTGGAAACTTGCCAGTCGCAATTATCACACTCATTAGAGCAAATAGTAATAGTTATATAGTAAATTCAAGTTAAAAAAACTAACTAGGCAATCATTTGTCTACTCTAGACCTAAGAATATTTGATAATTCACTGTTGATTGAAAGATACCACATTATTTAATGATGCATATCTCTTTCAGAACTGACCCTTAACCCACCCGAAGGCATAATTGCAGGTCCAGTAAATGAAGAAAATTTCTTTGAATGGGAGGCTTTAATTACGTAAGTCTTCAGTAAAGAATTTTATTAATTTCAATAAAGTCATCTATGTGATGGATGACTGTTGGAAAAATGGAAAGAGACAGAGTAGCCCACAGAGGTGTGTGGATCTCTCCCTATGAAAAATAAATTACAAAATTTATTTTGTTGTGTTGTAATCTCAAAATTTGTTTATAAGAAACTACCACAAGTTGAAATTTCATGTCAAATTTTTGTTACAATTATTTTTGTAAAAAAACCATGAATCCATAAAATTTATAGAATAAAATTTAGGAGATATATCCATAAAACTTGACTGATTAAAGTAGCAAAAAAAATTTTTTTATTCAATTAAAAACATTGTAATGGTAGCCATTTTGAAATGAAAAAAGTCAAAATGAAAATATAGTTTCCAAATGTAGTATTACTTACTATTCAAACCAATCTATCTCAGTGAGAAATATCCAGTTCCCTTAACAACGGACACAGCACATGAACATCTGATATTTAAAGCTATGACAAACAAGATTTTGAGCTAAATAGACAAATCTCACTAATTACTGTTGGTTTTGTAAATCAAGAGGGTTTTACAAACCACAAAAGGAAAAGTTCATTTTTCCATAATTTTCAATAAACATAATAAATTCAAGTTCCGTAAATGTATTGAGATTATTATGAAAGTCTCCAATCAAATATTTTAATACAGATTTAGTTACACTATAAACATATACATTTATTGTAAACAAAAGTTAGCTTAAGTTTTATTACTGAATAGAAAAATTAGCCAAACACACGTTAACCAATTAGCCAATAACATGTGTTTGGCTAATTTTTCTATTCAGTAATAATTTTCTAAATCTGTATTAAAATATTTGGTTGGAGACTTTCTTCTTAAGTATCTTAATTCATTTACAGAACTTGAATTTATTGTTACTTGAAAGTGGTACTTATTACAAGAATTAAGTTTAGTATATATTTTTAACACAGATATTGGATTAACAGGTCCAATTTAACAAAAATCAGCTAAATTAAATAAAAACAAATTGTTACACAGTGTAATTAAATATTCATGTTTAGTGATATGGTGTAATAAAGAAATAAATATAATCAGGTCATTACAATTTGGAAGGTACTGAAAGTTCTAAAGCCTATATTGAATAAACAATTTTTAAGTATTCTTATTACAGTGAACCATTTCCCCCGACACACATTTCCCCCGCCCCTCATCTGGTACCCTACCCATGATCTGATATTTTGTCATTAAAATTATTTAAGTAACAAGAATAAAGTAATATATTTTTCTTAATATTACAGGGGCCCTGAAGGTACATGTTTTGAAGGTGGTATTTTCCCTGCAAAGCTCATATTCCCACCAGATTACCCACTGAGTCCACCAAAGATGCAATTTATTTGCGAAATGTTTCATCCAAATAGTAAGTTTTGTTTAAACAAGAGAACTATTTAATCTAATAAACTAGAATAATTCATAATCTATTAAAATGAAGCTCTCTCTCTCTCTAATTACTTACACAACGTTTCACTGGTTTTTACATAATTTAACTTGTTACTTAAAACTATGACATCCCGTCTTTTTATCTTGGGCAAAATAAATAAGTGTGCCAATAATCATATCACTAGGTTATTTGCCGTTTCATGTTCAGTTCAATTCTTACAGTCTATGCTGATGGTCGAGTTTGCATATCTATTCTGCATGCACCAGGTGATGACCCAATGGGATATGAGAGCAGTGCGGAGAGATGGTCACCCGTTCAAAGTGTTGAGAAAATACTGCTATCAGTTGTCAGTATGTTAGCAGGTGGGTAATGCTATTGTACTTTTATATGTATAGTATAATAACGTTTTCCCACAGCTTTGCTCGCATCAAATTCGGAACTATTTAAAATTTAAAAAAGCGGGACGTTATTTGCGCAAAGCATTAAGTACAATTTTTTTTTTTTTATATATACAACTAGATGACAAACAAGCTGACGGCCCACCTGGTGGTAAGCGGTTACCGCCGCCTATAGACACCTGCAATAACAAGGAAAAGCACTTGATATTGCAGGTGCATTGTCATCCTGAGGCCTAAGATGAAATGCCGTCCATGCCCAGTAATTACACTCAATTATAATAAATAAAATAAAAAAGCCTTTTATTTCTTGCTAGATAAACTTATACTAGTATACAATATAAATCAATATCTTTGTAATTATTTTTACCTTACTCTTTCTAATCTACTTATCTATTGAACTATTACTAGACACTTATTTATGATTACTATTGAATAAAATATTGGTACAATTATTCTGCAAGAACCCCTCCGCGGGTGAAGGCCTCCTCCAAAGAAGTCCACTTCTTTCTGTCTTGGGCAACTCTTATCCAGCTGGAACCTGCCGTTTTGGCTATCTCATCCTCCCATCTCATAAGCGGTCTTCCTCTATGTCGTTTTCCCTGTGGGCCTGACCATGACGTTACCCTAAAAGTCCAGCGGTCGTCTGATAATCTCGCTATGTGGCCTGCCCATTTCCACTTCAGTTTTGGGGCATAGTTTAGAGCATCAGTAGCTTTTGATATGTCTCTTATTTTACTGTGTCTTATTTTTTGTATTTTCTTTATGTTAAGCATACTACGCTCCAAACCCCTATGACATGTCGTAATTTTTTTCTTTATTTTTGATGTGTATTTCCAGGTTTGGCAAGCATATGTTAGGCATGGTAAGAGACAGGATGTCATTACTTTAGTTTTAATATTTACTGGCATGTTGCTTTTAAAAATTTCCTTCATGCTCCAATATTTGTTCCATGTATGTTGAATACGACGCTCAATTTCTAAATAATTGTTTTCTTTATTAAAGCTGATTTGTTTCCCCAAGTAAACGTATTTATTTGTGTAGTTTATTATTTCATTATCGACTTTAATTGTTCTTTCCATGCTGTTGGTCATTATCATTGTTTTTGTAATGTTCATCTCTAATCCTACTTCTTTACTAACCGAATTTAGTGATTGAATCATGTGTTGTAATTGTAAGCTATTTTCTGATAGAAGCACCAAGTCGTCTGCGAAGCGTAAGTGGCTCAGGTGTTTTCCATTAATGTTCAGGCCAGAATACTTCCAATCAAGCTTTCTTATTATAGATTCTAGGAGTGCAATGAATAATTTCGGGGAGGTAGGGTCGCCCTGCCTCACTCCTCTTTTTATGGGAAAGCTAGGGCCGACACTTTCCATTTTCACTCTACCCTTGCTGTTTTTGTAGATGTTTTTTATTACTTTGATATATTCATCTTCTACCCCCTGTGCTTTTAATGTTTCCCAAATAGCAGAGTGTGATACAGAGTCAAAGGCTTTTTTGTAGTCTATGTAGGCGATGTATAGAGGCCTCTGTCTTTCTTGGTATTTTTCTATTAGGAGTTCTAAAGTGTGAACATGGTCTATTGTCGAGAAACTCTTCCTAAATCCCGCTTGTTCTACTGGTTGTTCAGCATCTAATGTAACACTTAATCTTTGGTTTATGAGAGTGGAAAATAATTTATAGAGGCATGGCAGTAGGCTGATTGGTCTTTAATTTGCAATATCACTAGGATCTCCTTTTTTGTAAATTAGTATTATATCTGTCTCTGACCATTGTGTCGGTGTTTGAGAAGTTTCTAATATGTTGTTGAACAGATGAGTTAACGGTAGAGCTAGAAGAGAGTTAGCAGCCTTAATAGCATCATTCGTAATGTTGTCTGAACCGGGGCTTTTATTTGACTTTAGACTCTTTATGGCTTCAGCTACTTCTGTTTCTGAGAATGACAATCTACTTTCCTTTGCATTTATATCGGTGGGGCACTCGTTGTAATTTTCTATGTATTGGCATTCTTGGGCGCTATATAGTGATGTATAAAAATCTGTTGCAATCTTCATAACATCAATCCGACTGTTTAATGTTTTACCGGCGCTATGTAGTCCCTCGATCCATGTCTTGTTTGTTTGTAACTCCTTGAATGCTCTTTTAGAACTGCCTGTTTGTACTAGATGTTTCTCAATAGTCACTGATCTATATTTATTATAATCGTATTTTATGCGCTTGCTTATTAACTTATATAATGCTGATAGTTCATTTTTCATAGACCTTGTTTTATTTCTGGTATTTTGCAGAATGTGTCTTCTCTTCAGTAGTGATATAATGTTCTCTGATAATATTTTGTGACTTTTATTTTTATTTGATGACCAAGCTTCTTGAAGGCTCTGTGTGATAATTTTTAATATTTTATCATGATAGGTTTGTATTGAGCTATTTTCTTGAGTTTCTAATAGATTTGGTAAACGAGTGTTAATGCCCTCATAGTATTTCTGTAATTCTTCATCCGTGTTCAATATAGGATTTTGTAAATTTTTGAACCCAGTTCTATTCTTTTTTAGGTTCGTCAGCATTATTTTTGCTCTTACTGGTCTGTGATCTGAAGAGAAGTTGAGATTTAATATATCAATGTTTTGTACCATATTTGGTCTATTAGACATAACATAGTCAATTTTGTTTTTATATTCTCCGTTCGGTGAACGCCATGTCCACCTACGGTTTGGTTTTCTTTTAAAGTAAGTATTCAAAATTGCTATTTTGTTTTCGAGCGCGAAGTCGATCAGCCTTTTTCCTCTTTCGTTTCTTTCGCCATATCCGTTTGGTTTCATTATCAAATATTCGTCTCTGTTAGGTTGTCCAATTTTGGCATTTAGATCACCCATAATTATATAAAATGTGTGAGCAAGATTCATGGCTCTATACAAGTTTGTGTAAAAAAGATCTATTTCTTCATCGCTTGCTGCTTCTGTGGGCGCATATACTTGTATAAGCGAGATTTTATTTCCCTGTATGTTGAGGTTTAGTAAAGCAATTCTGTCGGAGATGCCTGTAAAGCTTTCTATGTTATCTTTCTGTTTTAAATTTACTAAGAATCCCACACCATATTTGCCTTGTGTGAGCCCTATATAGCAAAAAATACAGTTTTCATATTCTTCTATTTTTGTTCTTGCGCGTCGTGTTTCTGACAGCCCAATTATATCATAGTTTATGTTTTTTACTGCTTCTATCAATTCTAGTAAACGCCCATACGATGATAATGTTCTCACGTTGTAAGTAAGTACATATAACGCGGTTTTGGATGATTTTCCACTTGTTATTTTCTTTGGAGGGTTGTGGTCAAAATTCTCCACGGTGACCAGCCGGGTTGGAGAATGTATTTGTTGTTGTATTTGTGTATTTTGTTTATCTTTCCGGCTATGCAAGGGTAGTCATTGTTTTTCTGTTTCAGGAGTTGAGTTAGATCTTGCTCGGTGTGTAAGAGGAGCTTCTAGGTTAGATCCTTCATTATTTTCAAGTTGTGTGGGTGAGCCTGTTGGAATTCGTTTCCTCTTTTCCTGACCCTTATTCCTGTTGGATAATTCCTTTATAATAAGTTTGTCATATTTAATGAATGCAAGCTTCCCCTTTTTTAGCTCTTCCTGTTGTTTCATTTTTAATTCTTTTCTTATCATAAGCACATCTTTGGGGAAGTCTTCCGTAACGTAGATGTTTGGAGGGAACATTTTGTTGTTACGCAGCAGTTCTTGTTTGCGCCAAGCCAGGGTGAGTGTAATGAGTATGGGTCTTTTTTTGTCTTCTTCTTTCTTTCCTAATCTTCGTACCTTGCTTATTTCCCATTTGTCCCAGTTGTCTAATTTTGCATCTTTGTTGACATTGTTTAGGATATTCAGGACAAATTCTAAGAGTTCATAATCTTTTTTTTTTTTCTTCAACTCCATGAAGAATAATGTTATTTTTCCTTACCTCTCGTTCTAAATCATGGACTTTTTTATTCAAAACTACTATTTCATTTCTTAATTTCAAGTTTTCTTCTACTAATGGTTGTAATTTTTCTTCCATAGTTGCTGATAGATTTTCCGTTAAAGTTATGGTTTGTTTCTTGAACTCCATTTTCATTTCGTTCATTTTTTCCAGAAGTAATTTTATTTGACTATCCATTTTTTAAAATCTGTATTTATAGCTTCTTTGTGTGAAACGGAGCGTATTTGTCAAATTCCGAACGTATTCACTCTATGGCCAACTTTATCTGTAGTCAAACTGTCAGATTTTTATTTTTCTTAACAATTCTGTATGCGGGTAGTTAAAAAAATATATATCTAACCTTATCGATTTTGTGGTGATAAAATCGCTTAATCTATCGTAAATCTGTGAACTATTTACTTTTTTAGCAGATCTTGATGTTGTTTCTTGTTTTTTCGTGTTTTCAAACTGTTTGCACTAGTTTAATATCGTGTTTAGTAATTATATTGCGAGAGCACTTAGGACGTAGTGTTCCTGTCACTAGCCGGAAAACGGAAGTCCAATTACACTCAATTAACTAATTCAAAATCTAACTGAAATAAAACTTTAAATATACACATATTTAGATATTGCTCATAACTTGGTAGGTTTTGTCTCAGATGGAAGTACTATGGGCGTCTGAAAATAAGCTTCAGAAAGGTTGGTTTTGAAAACCAGCAAAACTGTTAGATTTCATTTGATTTTGGTTACCTCATAATGAACCAGTGTACCTTAGGAATCTCGACACAGCGGCTTGGGATATGTGTTGGTATGTCAGTCAGTTGTCCTTTTTATATATTTGGTGGGGGTGAAACAAGATTTTTATTAAAATAATAAAACATTGTGTCTGAGTGAACTTTGTGTTATAAAATTGATGTAGCATTATGAAGCAAGTGTTTGTGTTGACGTGCAATTAAAAGATCATTAGAATTAAAGTGATAATGATGTGAAACACGTAGAGGATCTTATCGTGGTTATCCACCTCATCAAAGTAGCATCATGGGAACTGTCATTAGTCATCATATATTTCGTGTCAAACTCTTCCAAGATACATTGAAATATGTAAGGGCCCATTTATACGTTGCAACTTTCTTGCCTGAAACATACAATTAAATTGGAGCAATAACGACACATTAAACTAAGTAAGTCATTTCTTGCTTCAATTTAATTATATGCTACAGGCAAGAAAGTTGCATCGTGTAAATAAATATTAATATCATATTCATAAACACACACCTATTATCTAGCCCAAAGTAAGCATCAGGGTTAAATGGGCGTATATTATATTTCATATATTATGTAAAAGAGGAGGAGGAGCTCGGTGGAGCATTGGTTTATGAGCGCTTCTGTTTCGATACGAAAAACAAGAGCAACTTTCGCTATGGTCGATCCTGGGATGGGTCAATCAAATATAATGGGAATATGAATATGAATCAAAGTTTGTTATTGCGAGCTCATCTGTGCTTCGGAAGGCACGTTGGTCCCGGTTGTTCCTGGAACTGCTTTAACCCATCGTGGGCATCGCATTGGGCCAGTATGGTGGTGTTATGGTTTCAACTCCTTCATGTGTTTCTCCTATATAGGAAGGCCTCTGCCCAGCTGTGGGATGTATATAGGCTGGTGATGATAAAGATGATGATGAAGCATAAATGGGCCTTAACACCAGCGTTTCAATGCAATAAATTAAGAGATAAAATACATTTATATCTCTCATATATTCAACTAAATATATGAGAGAAACTAAAAAATATATGTATTTAAAACACCATTGATTAGAACTCTTTTTTCTTTCAGAACCAAATGATGAAAGTGGTGCAAATGTTGATGCAGCCAAAATGTGGAGAGAGGATAGAGACCAATTCAATAGAATTGCTGAGAAACTGGTCAGGAAAACATTAGGTCTGCCTCCACCATAGTTGCAATGCAGTGTTAAATTATCATATTAAATGGTTGATGTTTATTATATTCTGATACACAGATTATGTTACTTTATTAAGAATCAAGATATATATTTTTAAAAATATTAGAACCTTAATCACAATTATGGTAAAAATACACAAATTAAATTTAAACAAAAAACACAGTAACGGCCTGGCCACCGGTACGGGCGACGGCGATGCGACTGGCAATAGCCTGAAATTCGCGGCGGGCGAAGATTTGTTCCACCAGTCGCGTCGCCGCCGCCCATTTCCGTGGCTAGGCCGTAATTATAGTACTTTTATCGCACGAAACGACGCGCAGTGATAAGCGCTTTACTTGTGGTAACCAAGTGTAACACGCTGCGAATGTGTGCGTGAATGAAAAAATTGTTTATATTATCTCAATGAGACCGCACAAATTAATGCCCTTATAATTAGTCAATGCCATTGGGTCCATTGGGTCGCTTAATAGGTATCTGGCATCCATTCATGACACTGATAATCAAAAGAGTAGGTACCTACGTAGCTACTTTCAAATTGAATGGAATAATAACATTTACGTCTTAAAGACGGCGGGCGACAGCAGCAACACTTCAGGTAAAAAAATAAAACAAAGGAGATATCCCAAAAATGTATGGAGAATATGAACTATGTATTTTTCATATATTAAATATTTCTATGAACGCCGATGAAAACTTTTCTAAATTTCATTTTGTCAGCGGTTGTAATTAATGAAGATACTATTTTCAAATAAAAAGTAAATCTCATAAAATTGAAAATTTTGTTTATTTTTCGTCTATATTCCCTTTGCGTTATATGTGTTAACCCGTGAATTGGGTGTGCTACCCGCTCATGTGAAAAAAATTTCATTAGTTACCTCATCCGTGCAAAAACTTGTTAACGCGTATTATTTTCGTTCGACTGTACTACTGAATTTCGAAACTCGAAATATCGAATTACTGTATTCATAAAGTTTATAAGTACGATCTACGTAGACTAGAAAGTATGCAATTACGAATCAGCTTATCGCGGATGTTTATCATACCGATGTACAGTCGACAGCACATCAAGCGTAACAGTTTGACTTTTAGACCGCCCTTACGCCGTTCGTAATAGAGGCGGCTTTCGTAGTGCAACTGTTTCACTTGATGTGCTGTCGTGTGTACCTACGGAATCTCGAAAATTTGCTATGCCGAATTACTATATACCGATTGTTTGCGATCGCGATGTACGTCTCAACTATGTCTCATGTCACAACGACTATGGCGTCAATATAGTACGGTAACAACTATGAAGTACGTGCACAAGGTCAGTGTGACATGGTACTAAAGTGTTAAGCTACTTCTGTGGTCGACTGTACAACTAAAAGATTATTATTATAGACGATGAGAACTTTTTTGTGGTTGCCTCATCAAGTAGCATCATATGGAGACTGTCATCATATATTTCACGTCAAATACTCCTAAAATGCATTAAAATATGTTACGCCAGCATTTTAATGTAAAAAATGAAGAAATAAACAAATACTTAAGACATGGCTGTTTGGGCATTAGTACCCTTTGCTTTCCCATTACAGGTAGAATGACTCAGAACAATATATTGTTCTGAGGAGAATGAAGCAAAAAAAAACACCAACCAATAAGCATTGAGTTGAATCTATGACGAAGAAATACTATGGACTGGCCCCAACTACCTACTTCGCGTGCCTACCTAAAGTTCTTGGACCACTAAAGATGGCTGCCTCTTAAGTGTTGTAACTCTCTATGTGCATATTATGTTGTCGATATAAAATTTAAAAACTTGTGGATAGAGGAAAGATAGGTTTATTATTAATGAATATATATATATATATATATATGTATAAGAATCTTCTTTAGTAAGTCAGTTTACGTGGCTAATTTCAAAAGAACTTATAAATTACAACGCGACAACAACAAAATAACGTTTGAAAAAAAAATATTTTAGCTCCGACTAGCTAAAACTAGATTTTGAATTACCTTGTACATTACAGTGTTAAGTGATATTTTACCTGTAAATTATTCCGGGAGTTTTAAAGTAATTTTATAGATTTTGATATGTTTTTTCCGAATTTCAACTTTACCACTAATTATTTTTACTCATGCCATCATACTGGAAAAATTGCGGCTAAAAGTAAGTATTTGACAGTATCTTGTTTCTGAATAATTTCACGATAAAAATATTTATTTGCAAAATGAAATATGACAAAGAATACTAAAAATTTTGGCATTACCTTTTTTCCGTAAAATCTATAGCTCTGGGGTACGGGCGCCGCAAAGTGTAGTTCAACGTGCATTTTGGGCAAAAAAACTTCGTTCCATACTACCTTGAGGTAAAAAAAGCGCCACGATTTTTTTTGTAGGCATACTGGGGATATCACGATAAAAAAATACGCCGTTTACCATTTCTAAAGGTGGTAAGGAAATTAGGTTTTTGTCCAAACGTACGTTGGATGGACTACACTTCCAGGCATTCGTACACCAAAACTGTTGATTTTACGGAAAAGATGGTTATAAATATAATTTCTCTAGTATTTTCTTTTTTAAAGGTAATTCAAAACTCCGAAATAACGTTCCAGGCAATCTATTTTTTTAGAACCAAATGACTGTATTATTAGTAACAAAATTAAACTACAGAGGCAGATCATTACTTTGAAAGAAAATGTTTTGATTTAATTTATAGTATTGGCCTTATCTACCTTTTACAATTATTCTAAATTTGAGTAACTTAGGGTGAAAAAAAATATTTTAGTACAAAATATTTTTATGCGTTTCTGAACAAAATTAATTAATTAATATACATACGACACTGTTTCAGTGGCCTTTTTTCCGTAATGTCGGAACCTTAAGTCTATATCATTTTTTATCATCAATTTTATGAGCAGCAACCGATGATCGACGTTATGCTATGCGAGAAATCTTCTCATCACATCTGCGGACGTTCGTGTTCAATGATCTAATTTTTTTCTTTAACACACAAAATTTTAACACTCTAAATCACACTTTCTCGATAGACATTTAATTTTGTCTTCCAATCAATAAAAATAAATGCCGATTAGTTACCACTCATTTCGTTATGACATGCAAAACGCCAGTAAATCTAAGGCTCCGCGCAAACGAACCACCGGTGGCTGTTACGCTCCACTTAGTTTGGTGATTAAATAGCGCAAGTGGCTATCATTTACCTAAAAGGTAGTGGCTCGTTTGCACGGAGCCTTAAATATGACAAAGTTCAAATAACAACCAATCCTATTATACGAAGTTAATGAAACTAATTAGGTGGTAGGCCTGTACGTAGAGTCCTCTGGGTAGGTAAAGAAGCCTTCAATACAATGGTATTATGGGCTTACTTACTTATTTATTATAAATGGCTTATTGTGCATCTTACGCCTAACCAACATTATTTTGTACACCATTATATTGGTGAAATATATTCGATACACACAAAATATATTATTTAACTCCATCTTAAGTACCTTCACATTCATTTATTATATTTTAGCAAATAAAAAAATATTTATTCTATCGATACTTCAAGATCGTAAAGTCCGCACTATGTTATTGTGTGTGACAGCAAATGTACCACATGACTTGGCGCAGACTGGCTTCAAAGGTACATGCAAATGACGTCACAGCAAAAGAATTGCCAAAAGAAGTACTCAACAAGAAATATTTATCCCTCTTTCCAAATGCAATATTTGCTTGGTTAAAAAGAGACAACATGACGTTTGACGTTATTATGTCGTTAGGATAGATATTTCTATACTCACGATATGTATAGAACATTAGACATCTCCATAACAGAGGTCCGTAATCCTTCCTCATTGAGTTGAATGGAGTTATCTGTGGCATTGAGTATTTGAGTTTGAGCTACTCTACCGTAGACAGAGAATTTCCTCTGTCTACTACGTACTCTACTCTACACTATACTTTATAGTGATCTGTGGTTTGATTGGGCCTTGAAAATAATGAAAAAAAAACTAACCTTTTACGTTGGCGATTCCGAAATCCGCGTGATCGTATTTGGATTTGATTCAGTTGTAAAATATTGAATAAGACAATGTAGCTATCTTTATGATATCCAAGTAATCTTGAATTAGATTGTGGATACTTATTTCATCAGTCGCATTGATTATTATAGCTCTAGGTGATGTATCAGTTTCACTGCGCAATTGGATAAATTCAGTGTTTTTATTAAACATATTTACAAAAAAAACTTTTACAATGGCTACTACGACGCCGGATTCGCAGGATATACTGAAACTGTATAAGTTCACAAAGATTTTGACTTTAAAAGTAGCCCAGATAGTTGTCCAAAGTAGGCAGGGGAAAAAAATAACTCAGGATGGTAATAATACAAAGGGCTTAGACACAATGCCATCGTCGTCACCGACTAATCTGCAGTGGGTAAGTGCTTGAACATTATCATACTTTTTATGACAAGGCTGGTAAACAAACTTAGGGCCCACCATAATATGGTAATTGATTACTGTAGCCTACAGATGCTTGTAGCACTTTGGACACTACTCACTCGTTGTACAGGGTAGGCCTGTAGGTACAAATCAAAAGAAACTATTATGTTGACAGCATACCCTGTTCCAAACATAGTGCTTTCTCAATGAGCTTAGGCAACCTTACTTGCAGGAACTGAAACTAAAATAACTAATGCTAACTACATAATTATATTTAGCTACAATAAAGCTATGGAAAATGTGTGGATATTATTAAAAGTATAAATAAGTTAGTAAAGGATCATTCTCTTCGTGACCATAGCATTGCGAAAGTATAATATTGCTGTGCTTTAGCAAAAATATTCTCATTATGACATTTGCAGTGCGAAAGTACAATATTTCTGTGAGAAATATTAAGTTTCTCTTAAAAATTAAGTTCAAATTTAGTATCTTTATAAACATGAAAAGCTAAACAAAGTTTTCTTTATAGTTCAATTTGTCAATTCCCGATGAGCCTGAAGTAACATATGACACCAAAAAGGTTCTGAATGGAGAAGTTATTGATGCTTTAGCCAAAGTACTATGCATTGAAATATCATTACGGACTAATGATGGTGACAGAATGGTACTTGAAATATGGACTATGAGAATTATACCTGAAGGTGACCCAAGCATGAATTCTATATCTACAATATATTACCGGATGAGTATAATGTTAAAATCAACATTGAGCATATCCAGAATAACACCGGCTTACAAAATGTCTAGAATACAGCATAAGGAATCCTATACCATTTCACATAAAATTTATGGTGGTGAACCAAATCTGGATTTATTAGGTAAATAAATTCAATTTAAATTAGGTTAATTGTGCAGCTAATAATAAGAAAAAGTTGATTACACATTAATGGGGTTGTTGGGTTAAAGCAAAGGGACCACAGTTAAATGTGAAATGACCACTGGGAGGTACAGTTTTGTTCCTTTTTAATAAGATTGCCCAATCCATTGTTTTCCATTTTGTTGTGTTACTTTATCTGTTACAATGTGCCCTTTTGTTATAAAATGTAATAGAATTATTGATTGATCAGTATAATTTTGTTTAACTGGGCATGTTAAACAAAATTATACTGCACATATACCATTCACTGTGTAGTGTAACGGCCAAAAAATATACTCAATAATTTTTTTACTTTTTTTTTCATATTTCATAACTGTATTTTTAATGTTTATTACAGGTGAAAAACACAAAACTATCAAAGTGAGTGACTTGAGGACTTCAATTGGGACTATCCTGATAGAGGTAGCATACCGAACCAAAATGACTATTCTACCCGAGGATAAAATAAAACCTCTTGATGGTGTAACTTCAACATCAGCTAGTGATATTATGGTTAAAAGTGATCATTTCTATGACAGTCCTAGGTGCGTTTTTATAAGAGAAACTAAGTGTCTTGGGTAGAGAATAAGATATTAGTTAAGTTATAAAATTGTATGGTAATTATTTATATGTTACAAAATTGCAGAAAAAACAATGAAAAGAAAGAAATAGACCTATCTAAGCCTTTGACAGAAGGGGCGTTTGTAGATACAATTAAAATGAAAGAACTGCATGATGCATTAAGTCAACAAATACCTCCAGAGCCGCCTATGCTGTGGCTTTTAGCTGAGAAAGACAAATTAGAAAAAGTGAGTAGATAATTTCAGTTTGTTTCATATTAAATAAGTAATAAACATACATAAACACATATATATATATATTATTATTCATATTTCTCTGTTATCTTGTATACATAACACAAGCTCTTAATGATACTTACTTTGAGCTACATAATAGATGTGAATTTTATTAAAACAAAGTTTTGTATGTTCAGTGGCTTAGCTAGGTTGCTAATATTTTTCAGAAATTAAAACGTCTACCAACAACAGAAAAAATTGCTAAACCAGGACCTAGCAACGAAGCCAACACATCTTCCCATGCAATTAGTAAAGCAATAGAGGTGCCCAAAGCGAAAAACGGTGATAAATACTCTGGCCTGATGGTAAATATATTATATTTATTGGGTTCCTTCAAAAGAGGTGTGAAAAAACACCTTTTGGGCCGGCAAGGTGTAGGTGGCTGGAGCAGGTCTGAACTGCACTAGCTGTCTTCGCCGCAAGTGGTGTTAAGTCATTTGTCTAAAAAAATTTAATAAAATCTAAATTGCTGTTACATCAAATAATTTGTAAGAAAATTTATCTACATAATAAGCCTCAAAATGGTTTCAGGGAAGTTACCTGAGAGGATAGATTTCAATCACAATACTTTCACATAGGACTTTTTAAGACATAAACTTTATAGTATGTTGCTTTGATGTAGGTGTCATAAAAGTTTTTGCCAGTGTAAGCCATGTAAAGTCGAGTACTTTAATTTGTATCCATTTCAAAGCTACAAAATAATGTATCCATTATGAAGTAGCCACTTTGAGTTTCATAACTTTGTATTCAGTCACCACAATAATTTTATGTCAACACTCAATGTGTCATAATAATGTACACTACTATATCTAGAGTGGCACATTTATATTGGTCAGTATGGGAAAGTCTGAAACTATATGACATACGAAAATCTCTTCTTATGAACCATGTCATCGATTATAGTAATAAGAAAAACTGCATTCATACATTTAAAAAAAACGTGTACTCAGCTCGGGAACCGAACCTGGACGTTTTGAAAAAATAAAACTATCACTATTTTGATTTAGATATCGATTGTATATGTCTTATCAGTAATCGTTACTATAAAACATGATGTCTAAAATGAATAAAATGCATTGTTTTCATATCCTTTCATTTATTTTTGTAAGTGTTTGAAATTACCACCATTTTTTAACACAAGATTCACTTCGTTTAGGTGCGTAAAATTGTCTCTGTGGTTGTATGTAACTCTTTGCTGGTGTCGCAAATTGGTACATACAGTGCTTTACATATTGTTATCTGCGATAATATTATCTATCTATGATTGTAATTGCTTACTTCTATTAATCATACTTACACTAATAATCAATTGAAAAGCCCACTTAGAATAAGTATGTATATACAAAGACGTGATAAACCTCATTTGAAAATGGAATGTCTTGGTCTGAACAGAGACGTGATGAAATAGTGGCAATTTCGAACACTTACTAAAAGAAATTAAAGGATATGAAAAGAATGCATTTTATTCATTTTAGACATCATGTTTCATAGTAACGTTTACTGCTAAAACCTACAAAATCTATTTGAATTGTTAAACCAAAGGTCACTTTTTTATTGAGCATTAAAAGATAAATGTCATTGTAACCGTGTGTGTTAACATGTAAATGTATCAAAATCAGTATATAGTAGAGCGGCAACCGATTCGTTCGCCGTAGTAGTCTTTATTGCTGTGTACATAAATATGACACATTAAGTTTTGACATAAAATTACCGTGGTGATTGAAAACATCAAAATTCTCGTGTCACAAATTTAGTTACCATACTCCTCCGAAACGCCTTGACCGATTATTATGTAATTTTATTTGTATATGCATGCAGTAGGTCTGAGAATCGGCTACTATCTATTTTATTTTTATTTTTGGACTTTTTTATGGCAAAACAATGTTTGTGGGGTCAGCTAGTATTTATATAACCTAAAGTTGATACTTCAAAATGGATACATTATTTTTTAACTTTGAAATCGATACATATTACAGTACTCAGGTATATTTCTGTGTGTGTGTGTGCTTTGTTGTGGTTCTGTTTGTATGAGTGCGCCTTGCATGGCTGCATGGGAAGGGGAGATGTTTACATGTTGAACGAACACCAACATTGATAATGATATGTTTTATAATGTGTATTATACGCAATTATTTCAGTACAGAACTCCACTTTTTCATGTGCTTATTGATTTTAGCAAGAACACTATTAAAGGCCGAATTATCAATCTTCAATAAATTTTTATCAAAGGAATATATAAAATAGAAAATTTGACAATTAATTTAAAGAAAATATATAAAATAATGCACTGGATAAAAAAAACAATTGACAATTGAAAAATCTGCCCATTATTATTTAGAACAATAATAATATAATCGCCTGCAATTTTCTTTTTCTAGGAATTTCCATTCGCGGACGGGAGCCCGCTGACGGAACTAGCGACTTTCTACCAAGAATGTTTGCAGGCCAGATCAACGAGCGATGAATGGACCGACATTATCGGCGAGTCTGTCTCCAATGACTCTGAATCACTTTCACAGCAACTTAAGATGTTCGAGGAAGCAGTGCCAGAGTTTGACAACATGGTTGCTTCTATGTTCAGCAACTCAGAGAACAGTTCTCATCATTCTTAAATAAATCGTTAACATAATGTTAGTATCTATTCGCAGACTGTCTACTATAAAGAATAGGTTTAAGTGTATTTAAGTGGATGGGTGATGATTGTGTAGTTGTTCAATATAATTTTGGTTTGGCATACAGCGGCTGAAAGGTTGATAGCATAGCTAGATAGGCAAGATGATGCGAAGTATAAAATATAGTCCCAGCTAGCTTAAAACAGCTGCATTTGCGGGCCAGTTTTCAGCTCAATCCATCCGTTTCTCCTAGTGCGCTTACACTTTGTATTTTAGTAGAGACGCCACTGTTGATAATAATTATTGAATTTCAGAGTGTTAATTCTATTTGTGTTGTAGTATTATCTTTAAATCAATCATTTTTATCCGTATTTATTATTATCGTTCATTTGTTATAATGTGCAAAAGCGAATCGGCAATAATTTTATTAATTTCACTGTTTTTAATGTTTGATTGAGTTTAAACATATTTATCTGCACATCTATTTCATGATTACTGACTGATGCACGCACAGCAACTTTTTACTATTTTAAATAGTTTCTATTATAGTCAACCTTTTAATGATTGTCAATAATGTTCTTTACAGTATTTTGTTTGTACGGCTTAACGAATTTGGTACCTTGTGTATATAGATGTATATTTGAACAGTTGATAAAATCAACTAAGCTAATGTGTAAAATAAAAGTGTTAATGTTTTTAATGCCGACTAGGCAACATTATACGAAGATGTTAGATTACTCAAAAACTATAAAATATACTGATGTGACAAAATATAAATTTAGTTATACTCGTAAAGTCCACTGTGTGTTACTGGTATAGGGACACTTACTTTTGGCCAAATGAATACTAGTCTTTCAGGTAACATAAAAAATAAACGACCAGGTGAAACAATATTTATTGAATCTTTGAAACTTCAATTAAAATGAAGCCAAAAATATGATTACTAAATTATATTTCAATGATAAACTCCTTATTCAATTGTTAACACAACTAGGACGCCACTCCAACGTCGCGGAGTCCATTGAGCGTGAACCCCCACCGTGTGTATAAGCTTGTAATTTTCCGTTTTATAACATATTTTTTTTTGTTACTATTGTAAAGTCAATAAATTGTTATTTCAAAGACAAGCTTACTTAATTCAATCCTGAATAATAATGGTCCTCTGGTACTTTAGATTTTATATATTTATATATAATTATCTTCATGGTACTAAGAGGACTTAGTTAATTTTTCCGAACCAATGCACGTTTTGTAAAATTTTGTATTCAGATGACAAACAAGCTGACGGCCCACCTGTGGGTAAGCGGTTACCGCCGCCTATATACACTTGCAACAAGGAAAATCACTTGATATTGCAGGTGCGTTGTCATCCTGGGGGCTAAGATGAAATGCCGTCCATGCCCAGTAATTAAACTGGCTACCTTTCCCTTCAATCCGAAACGCAGCGAAATATTTCACGGCTGAAATAAGAAAGGCGGTGGTACCTACCCAGACGACCCTACATACGGGCCTACCACTTAGTAAAATTTTATATGCTTTTGCTGCGGATCAAGAAGTTTTTCTCTTTTAAAACATCATTTTTATATACTGTTACTTTATTAAAAAAAAACAAGTACCTACCTACATTTATTTGTCGGTAATAAATACTCTTTAATGTTGTTGCCATTATAAAATTCGCTGATTGGAGGAAATGGTGTATTAAAATAATGAGAATATTTAATTGAGATTTGTTATGGCAACGCAACAGTGCATCTACGCAATTTTATCTCCCATAAGAATGAATGGCCTAGTATTATCGTCAAGCCCCGGCCACAGGCCAGCAATATAAAAGCCATCATGGCTCGATAATGTCTCACTGATACCGTACAGAACATGAGCTTCGAGTATTCAGCCAGTTGACAGGCTTCGTCCGCTTAGTCGGCCATTCTTATCTAACAAAGGTTGGTAGCGATTGACATACAACTGGCATCTTTTACTTCACGCTCGTCACACTAGTCAACACGAACATGTAAAACCTTATTCACCCGACGTTTTAACCGAACAGCCAACGTGCGTGTTTGTATTGATCTAACGCGCGTCGGCTGCTAGTTCAAAAACGTCGTATGAATAGACTCAGGCTACACTGCCGTCTTATAGAGTAACCGTAAATCATTGCGGGGCCATAGTTGTGGGTGATATACGCGGAATTTGTAGGCAGACTGCTGACAGATAACTGTTAGAAACGCCTAACGAGCAACGATATCACCGTTTAAATTTCCTCTACAGGACTAATGTTATTCAGGCTGGTGCACGTAGGGGGCAATACTGTCCCTTAGAGAGATTCGAATTAGGTCAATTTAAAACTCGCGCTGGTAGGTTGAAATAGTGTATAATGTCGTTATGCGTGAAATTGATTGAAATATTATGAATTTTAATCCATATATGAATCGATAAGGCGAGACGTGACGGCATAGAGAAAGGAGAATGCCCAAACATGCCCACGATGCGCAATAATCAAACGTATCTCAAAAAAAAAACTCGAATTATGGTTACCTGTAAAAGCACAATGTTGTTAAAAAGTTAAATAAATATTAAAATGTTGCACTGACTTCCTGCTTTCTAGACTACAAATACTACAATATACCTATTTACCCTTTACTTGAAAGGCAAAGAATTTAAGTATACAGAAGCATCTTAAGTTTCATTAATAAATCGAACTAGTTTTTAATAATTGACTGCATGTCTATTTAATTTATAAATCTGCTTTAAAATGTTTGGTACGCTTCAAGTATTAGTAAATAATACAACTCTTAGATCCACCGGCCTACCGCGCCGCCTAATATCATGTTAAACTAAAAATGATAAAGGTGTCTGATGAACTACAAATCAAATCTTTTTACTTAATTTCAATGGAATTCAAATGTTGTTTTAGTTTCTTATTATTATTATGACTGCTTAGGTGTTTAAAGGCGACGAAGAGAAAACGACATCTACATTTAAATACAAACTCAAAGACAAACATACATAAGATGTGGATGTGATACGTTTGCCTTTCCTTTGTAGGGAGAGTACTAGTTTTTGCCGCCATTTACTGACGTCTGCTGAAGATTTTCAAGATTGTGTCGGAAGCGAAAGTGTAGTTTAGTGCAGCAAGTGACTAACAGTTTCAATTTTTTATTACTTGTAGATTGCTGTGACTGCAGAAATTATTATATTGTTAATTTCTGCTTAAACTCCCAAGATGATTATTGAAATGGGTTTGCAGAAAAACCTAACAAAATAATTGGCTGTATGTTTACACTTTTGCCTGTCCCTGTGGACGAATGAAAACTACTAATATTTGAATAATTATAGGTGTTTGCCGGGATTTTGCAGATTTTTATTGCAATAATTTTAAATTGTGATATATGATTGGTGTAGTTTTATAAACCAAGTGTTTGTGTCATTATGAGAATAAAAGTGATTATGGTGTGAAAGACGATGAGAACTTTTTCGTGGTTCCAAATATAAATTAATAAATAAGTCGTTTATTTTCTCACCACAATATACAGTTACATACTCACAGCTTACACTACATTATGGCATACAATTTGTTATTGTGGGAGACTGATGCCTAATCTAAGCTTATAAAAGCTTGTATTTCAGGTCATCAGGCCACCCCCCAAAGAATACATTTTTGTTAGTAGATTTTGGACGGAAACAAACATTTCATTACGGCATGGTACTTTCACCACCGACGCTACGAATATAGCAGGTATAACATTTTCCGCATCAGAAGTAGGAGCCACTGACATAGGTCATAGGCGATACCTTGGTGGTACCAACAAAATATCCAATACTTACATACTATTATGATGCGAGCTGTCCGCATTTTTTATTATTATTATTATTAATTGCGCCAAGCACTCATAAGTAAAGTTAACAGGAACCAAACATTGATGTTTAATAAAATAAAATAACTTACTAATAGTAACCACATCAATATCGATTACAATATTAAGAACGTACAGTTAATTACTTTTCAGTCTCAGTATAATTAAGTGTTTGGAGCCATTCGGAAGTTTTCATTTTACATTTCTTTTTAGTTAAGGGGTATATTGTTAGTAGCCTATTTACTTTATTATAAAGAAAACCACCAAGAAAACAGAAGTACCTCTGCGATAATTTAGTTGAGAACCTGTGTAGACTTCGGTCTACTGGAACTTGACGCCTACGTATAGGGGTCTCAGAGGGTTTTTTGTAAGTTAGTACATTATGCTGTTTGAAAACAATAGATAATATAAATAATAGACGCACTGTTAGAACTTTAGCCTGACTGTATAATAGAAAAGTGGGAAATCTATAAGAACGAAAGGAGGAGACCTTGAGTATAGCTCTCTGTGTTCTTTCTAGATCTATGATGTTTGATTTAGGTGCACCTCCCCAGGAAGTGATGCAGTATGTAATTAAGGACTGAACAAGTGCAGATCTACGTACATCCTCATCAGCAATATGCCTCAGTGTCCTAAACACATATATCATCTTACGCAGCCTACTATTGAGAATGTTTATGTGTTCTTAGAATCTAAGATGACCGTCAATACATACTCCTAAATACTTTATACTATCGCAGCGCTCAATATGCGTCCATGCGCAGGTATTATCGTGTGGCTTTAAGCAGGAGTGTGTAATTAAAGCAGGTAAGGATGATGACTCAGTTTGCTTCTTTAAGGTAAATGCGATATATTTGGTTTTACTAGCATTTAAGGTTAGGACATTGTTTTGTAACCATTGAGTTACAAGGTTCAATCCCCGTTGAGCATGCCTGTATGCCTCTTCCCATGTTCTTGCTTTAAATAAGAGGGCTGTGTCATCTGCGAAGATTACTAGCATTATTATTATTATTAAATAGCATCATAATTGAAGACTGTCATCATATATTCCGCGTTAAATTCCCCCAAGATGCATTAATATGTGTAACACCAGCATTTCAATGCAATAAATAAAGAAATACTTAATATATGGCTGTATGGGCATTAGTTCCCTTTGCCTTCCCATTACAGAAAGAATGAACAAAAATTGAATAATTATAACCCCAAAATGACTACCAATAAACAAAAATTAAAACCGACTTCAAAAAACTGAAAAGGATGAAATAATTAAATTTAAGTAGGTATTCATCCCCTAAAACATATTTTTGGAGTCGGTGCTTTACTTTCTATTGTTTTTGGAAACCACTTAGCACCAACTCCAAAAATATGTTTTAGGGGATGAATACCTACTTAAATTTAATTATTTCATCCTTTTCAGTTTTTTGAAGTCGGTTTTAATTTTTGTTTAAAATTTTTTTTTACAATTTTTAGTGATAACTTTCTACGGTCGAAGCTAGATGGGTGACCGTCAACTTATATTGTTTCCCACTATCGTATCGTTTCACTAAAAAGTCATTGGAAAAGCAAAAATTCGCAATTTCGCTTATGTAGACGATTTCATAATTTCAGTTTTTTTAAATTTAAAACCAAAGTACCCAACTGTTTTTGAAAAAATTTTTATGGGACCAAATGGCAGCTATTCCGCATCGAACAAAAAAAGAATCACGTAAATCGGATCAGTAATCTCGGCGTAATCGGTGTACATACATAGAAAAAAAAAAAAAAAAAAAACATACCGGCCGAATTGAGAACCTCCTCGTTTTTGAAGTCGGTTAAAAATTATGATTTCTCTAAACTCCCACAACATAATTTCGTGATATGTTCTCTACATAATTTATAGATTTTTCCCATTTTTTGGCACTCATTTCATAAAACCGCAATGATAGCCCAAATCCCATAGTAAATTGGGCATTGTCCTTTAATGTGACAGAGAACTCAAAGCTGCAGTTAGTATTGCCGAACTATCAATAGTTTTCATCTGAATAAGGCTACCCTATCGATAGGACTATCGATAGTATCGATACTACTGATAGTATCGATACTATTGATAGTATCGATACTATTGATAGTATCGATACTATTGATAGTATCGATACTATCGACAGTTCAGAACCAGGCAATACTATCGCATGAAAGAAATACTATCGATGGTATTGTTGTTCACGGAGAATAAACTATTGATAGTATCGATAGTATTGTTGCTCGTAAATAAAAAACTCTCGTTAGTTTCGATAGTATCGATTGTTATAGACTATCGATAGTATTTAGTATACAACTTGGTCTTTACAATAGTATTGGCTATTGACTATTATACCTGAATATTGTAAACAATACTATTGTAAATTGGTAAATAATCGATAGTCTAAAACTATCGATAGTATCGATTGATTTTTATTTATGAGCTACAATACTATCGATAGTATCGATAGTTTATTGTTCGTGACCAACAATACTATCGATAGTTTATTCTTCGTGACCAACAATACTATCGATAGTCTCGATAGTATTTCTTTCATGCGATAATATTGCTTGGTTCTGAGCTATCGATACTATTGATATGATGTTCAACTATCGATAGTTTATCGATAGTTGACCGGCAACACTAGCTGCAGTAGCGTTTGACATAAAATAATTTTGTATCAATGGCCCTAATTCTGGCGAACACATGCTAAGTTTAAATTTAATTTCAGTCTATTTATTTCTCTCAAAATGAAAAAGAAAAGGATAGCAGTCATATTATTTGACATTTAGAAAGGTGCGTTCAATTTTCGACCTTATTGAACGTGCTAAAATCACAGAACATAGAGCACCTCCGTACGTGCCGTACAAGTGCCGTCTAAAATTGTCTATGGTTTCTTTGAAATCTATCTAAATTTAAGTGACAGCTCTAAACAGATTCTTGCTATCTTTTTCCTATTACTTATTGCGCGAAAGAGATATACTGTACTTAAATTTAGAATTAAAGTGTGTTCCCAGAATTAGGCCCAATAATAATGCTGATTTCTTGATACATTCTTGTAAATAATCTTTTTGTGATTGTGTTACTTCTTTTTTTTTTGTTGTTCTATAAAATAATAAATATTTTACGTAACCCGAAACAAAAACAGTGTATTTTATTGCATTTTTTTTTGTTTTCTTCTGTTTTGAGGCTATAAAATAATAATAAAGTTTCATACCAAAAAAAGTTAAAATTGTTATAGTTACTTTTGTTATTCGGTTCACTTGTCAGTTGTTTGATAAGGTCTTGACGGACCTCCTCTTGTTCGGGTCCCCATTCAAACCTGACGTCCTTCTTATTAAGACGTGATATACTTGCCGTTTTTGTTGCGTAGCCTTTGATATAACGTCTGAAATTGCCAGCCAGGCCCAAGAATTGACGGACCTGCTTACCGTTCCCCGGGATAGGTGTATTTACCAAAGCCTCAATTTTCCGGGGGCTCGGCCTAACCTGCCCATGACTAATGACTCTACCTAGATATTCTACCTTGGTGGTAAGGAACGTACACTTTCTGAGATTCATCGAAAATCTGGCTTCAGTAACCGTCATCAAAACTTCTCGTAGTAAACTGATACCTTCGTCAATTGACATACTTAGATTAATACGTCACCGATATAGACCAAAACCTTTCCGGATTCGATATGTCTTCGAAGTGTATTATTGATTATTCTTTGATACACAGTGGGAGTGTTACACAGTCCGAACGGTATTTCCAGATATTCATAATGTCCCTCGGGCGTCACAAACCCCGATTTTGTGTATTGTGGCCTCAACGATAGGAATTTGATGGAATCCTGAGGCCATATCTAAACTTGTAAAGAATTTTTAGAACACCCCAGAGGGTCTATGTGATCTTCTATTAACGGAAGTGGGTATTCATCTTTTATTGATTCGATTGAGTGCTCTAAAATCGACACACATCCTATCTGCGCCATCTTTATTTTTGACTAGAATGATGGGACTCGCATACTCCGAATTGGATTCCCTAACTATCCCTTATTCTAATATAACTGTTTTGCATTACAACAAAACAATTATTATGTGTTGGATAAAACACAGTGTTGGGTGAAGAAGCAATCTATGATCCTTTGCCTAATTTGTCTATGGAATTAAAAACTTACCAAATTCTCTCAGATTTGATGAAGTTTTTCCTCTTTCTTGACACCAGACGGCGCCACCTTCTATGAAATCTGCGTGTCGAAACCTGTTTGACTTCATATCATAGTCTTCCATCACCAGCGAGGCCTTGCTGCAACACTGTGTTTTATCCAACACATAATAGGTAACTGCTTTGTTGTAATGCAAAACAGTTATATTATGTGTCTTTATAAAACACAGTGTTGGGTGAAAACCTGTTTGTTATCTGCTGGTGTCAAGCACAAACGCTATTATGATATATGTCAGTTGTATGTTAATTAATATAGGTCAGTTACTGAAAACACAAACTTTTAGTTTCATTGTTTAATGACTCATAAGATAGCTTACATCTTAACTTTAAATTAAAGAAAAAAAATCAGGAAACATCTTGAGATCAAAAGTACTGTTATAATTTGGTAGTAGTGTAATTAAACTCTCAATATTAATTAACAAAATTAAATCATTATTTCTTTGATAACAAGAAAAATATAAATTAATCTTATCCTAATCAAAATATAACTTAACCGATTTAACACTTGCAAAATTATCAAATACACAAGAATGATTAAAATCAGGTTTTTGAACTTGGCGGCAGTAATATTTTCTAAATGTTTGGGCACTTTTCCAATTACGTCTCATAAGAATCTCACCCACTGGTCTGTTCTCTGACCAACCTCGTGATGCTACAGCAGACCGAATATTTCCTGGAGGAGCATGGATATTAACTTCTCTAAAAATTGTTTTTATCCAATTAGAAATATTTGTTCTGGATGAGATGAAGATAGCACCTAGAACCATGTCGCGTATTTTAAAAGATGACCTAGGACTTACAGCCTATAAGAGACATGTCATTTCTTAACTGATAATTTAAAAAAGAATGGGTGGTAAAATCGAAACAACTACTGAAACGGTACGGATGAGAATTTTTTTACAATTGAGCAACATTTTAACAAACAAAATGACCGTATTTATGCTCAAAGGTTTAGGGAAGTTTCACAATTAGTCGACAGAGTGCAACGTTGGCACTATCCGACTTCTGTGGTGGGGTATTAGCTATAAAGGAGTGACTGAGCCATACTTTTGTGAAAAAGGTATCAAAACATCGGCACAAGTGTATTAAAATACCATTCTTGAGAAGGTAGTGAAGCCCCTTAACAACACCATGTTTAATAACCAAGAATGGTCCTTCCAGCAAGACTCGGCGCCGGGTCATAAAGCTCGGTGTACGCAGTCTTGGTTGGAAACGAAATTTTTGGACTTCAACATGAAACGAAATGAAACTAAATTCTCAACCGTTCGATTAGCATTTGCGGCTGCAGCCCGCACCTGTGCATCATTCCGCGAATCACTATTTAAACCATCAACTCTTCGCTGTATCCTTTGACTGTGCGAAGACGTAATAAAAAGCGACGGGCGTATTCAGCATAAGTAGGATATTTACTAGAAGTAGTGTTCATAACTTCAAAAAGTAATTTTGCATAGTCAAGCATACGTGGACATAGTGAAGTGAATTATTTCTTAAAGTTAGACCAAGAACGATCGTTCGTTATCCAATCGTTAAGCCAGGTCTTACTTAGCATCACCTTTGAGACAATTGGATACACGTGATAAACATTCTAATTCGTCCCAACGATTTGTTGATTTAGCGCGTTCCACTTCATTACACCACACCTCATAATCTTCAAAGTTACACACCTTAATAATTATGAGGCGTTGGTTGGTTAATTGAAGATGAAACATTCGCAAGTGCCTGTATCGTAGGATCGGTAGGTGGGTTATCATAAAATAACGATGAGGTGTGCTGGCATGAGTAAAAAAAAATTAAATAATAATTAAAACCGACTTCCTAAAACTGAAAAGGATAAAATAATTAAATCTGAGTAACTAGGTACCTAATCATCCCATAGAAACATATTTTTTGGAGTCGGTGCTTCACTTTCTATTATTTTTGGAAACAACTTAGCACCAACTCCAAAACATATGTTTCTAGGGGATGAGTACCTACTCAAATTTAATTATTTTATCGTTTTCAGTTTTTTGAAGTCGGTTTTAATTTTTGTTTAATTTTTTTTTACAATTTTTAGTGGTAACTTTTTAAGGCCTAAGCTAGATGGGTGACTGTCAACTTATATTGTTTCCCACACTCTTATCGTTTCACTAAAAAGTCATAGGAAAGCAAAAATCCGCAATTTCGCATACGTAGACGACTTAATGATTTCATTTTATTTTATTATAAACCAAATTGAAAAAAAAATTATGGGACCAAATGGCTATTATTCCGCATCGAACAAAAAAAGAAGCAGGTAAATCGGATCAGTAATCTCGGCGTAATCGGTGTACATAATATACATAGAAAAAAACATACCGGCCGAATTGAGAACCTCCTCGTTTTTGAAGTCGGTTAAAAATTTGAAGTAGGTACTTTCTTCTATGGCGTCTAAGCGGGTCATTATCGTGCTTAGCGCGTGCTTGATTTAATTGTATACAACAAAGGTATCCCAAATTACACTCTATCTAAGAAGCGGATAATCTAATTTTATGAATATTGTGCAAAAATTTTTTTTTTTTGTTACTAAACCATTATCGTGCATGCGAACAGAAAATCAACAAATAAAAAAACAAACCACATTTCAAAGAAAAATCAATGCTTGCATAAATGCAAAAAACCGAAAATCAAAAGCTTCTGAATCAGAATCAGAAAATGTCAGCAATGTTTTATTCGAAACTTAACCGACTTCAAAAACGAGGAGGTTCTCAATTTGGTTGTTTTTTAATCGACTTCTATGTAGGTACGTACACCGATACAGTAATTACAGTGATTAGTGACAAGGTACCTACCGCTTTTGTCACTCGACCTACCTATAGAGAAAAATATGTATTTTTTCTGGTTTTGTTTTCTTTTGTTTATTTGCTCTTTTTAGTGCTACTACAAGTAAAAATAGTAATCTCTTGGGCGAATCACTCGATTATTAATAATCAAACGTCACTTACACTGTTGTAAGTGACGTTTGATTATTAATAATCTTATGTAGGTTCTTTTTATTTTCCATTGTGTTAAACAAATAAAATTATAATCTAGTAACTAGTATGTTTTGTCCGTGCGGTGACGGATTAAGAATACAATTCACCGCCCCATTTCTTCCCGTGGGTGTCGTAAGAGGCTACTAAGGGATTACCGAGCTACCAACTGCTCGACTGGTGGTAGGGTCTGAACACCCGTCTGGTTAGTGACCACCGTACGCATGGCGTAAAACCCGCCAAGTGACCACTTGTGGTCGCGTTCCGGGATCAGTCAGCGTACAACCAGAGCTTGGGGAGACGTTGCGGCGATGGATTCGGTCAGTGACGGCTTCCGTCTAACCAGAGCCAGGTGGACTGCGTTGACCCGCCGACCAGGGAGACCCGAAGAAACGGCTGTTCCGCTGGCCGCCCGTGGTACAGTACAGGGGCCCAAGCGAACCTAACCAGTTCGTGAGGCTGCCCTATCATGCCACGCATAATCTTGGGGTGGTCCGTCGAGCCGGTTAGTGACTGGGTGGTGGGGTCCCGGCGGCCATTCCCGGGGGGGTTCGGGGGCCCTTCCGTTCGGCGGGTCAGCGCTTCTCTTCTGTCGGCTGTTAACTGGGGAAACAGGCCTCACGCTTTGACCGTCTATATCGCGGCAACGTTCCCTCAATTCACGCCTCTCCTCCTTACATCATATTCTATGGCAGCGCTCAAGAACATGAACGGTCGATCAGCGGTGCACACCCCCACCACAACCACGCTGTTTGAGGTCGGGCTCACTAACATCCGTGGGCTCCATGCTAACCTCAATGCCGTCCACCAACATCTCGAGACGGCTCGACCGGCTATGCTGTTTTTGACGGAGACGCAAATACTTCGCCCGGCTGACACTAGCTACTTGGATTACCCCGGCTACGCTCTTGAGGAGTCCTTCAAAGCGAAGGCCGAGGTATGCTTGTTTGTCCGGGCGGATGTTTGCTGTCGCCGTCTGCGCTGCTTGGAGGACCCTTCCTACTCGATTCTTGGGGTGCATGTGGACCTGGGCACACATAGCCGTGTCTACGTGTGCCTGTATAGATCTCACAGCGGTGACATGGAGACAACTCGACTTTTCGAACATCTTAGTCGGGTGGCAGATGTTGCGCTGGAGCAGTATCCAACCGCGGAATTGGTGTTTTTAGGGGACTTTAATGCTCACCACAAGTCGTGGTTAAGTTCCTCTAAAACTGACCATGCTGGTAAAACTGCCCATGCTTTCGCTCTCACGCACGACCTGACACAACTGGTAAACCAGCCCACCAGGATTCCAGACATTGTCGGTCACGCGCCCTCATTGTTGGACCTTCTGCTGACGTCTCGTCCGGACGGATATCGGCTAGAGGTTCGTGCTCCTTTGGGAACATCGGATCACTGCCTGATATCCGCTAGGGTGCCACGGGCGTCGCCACCGGTACCTATGGTTGCCAAACGCCGCATCTGGCACTATGCGTCGGCAGATTGGGATGGTATGCGGGATTACTTCGCATCTGTCCCTTGGAGGCAGCGCTGCTTCAGTGAGCTGGACCCGAGCGCTAGCGCTACTGCTGTTGCTGATGAGATCATGTTAGGGATGGAGTACTATACCCCTCACTCCGATCTCATCAGTAGGGGTAGGCGTAACCTCTGGTTCAACCGGGAGTGTGCCATAGCTGTTGAGAACAGACAGTCGGCATACCGCGCTTGGATCAGGGGTCGAGCTTGCGGAGATCCTAACATTGACTCGATGAAAGCAGCTTATAACAACGCCACCAAGTCCTGCAAGAGGGCATTCATCAGAGCGGATGCACAGCGCGTTGCACGAGTTGGCCAAGAACTACTCACGCATCCTACGGGAAGCCGTAGCTACTGGCGTCTGGCCAAAGCCGTGCAGTCCAACTACTGTCAACCCTCGCTGCCCCCGTTGAGATGTTCTGACGGCTCGCTAGCTCACAAGCCGCAAGAGAAAGCCGATCTTTTGGTAAAACTCTTTGCTGCTCATTCCCGAATCGATGACTGCAACTCACAGCCACCAACACTCTCCCACTGTGGCCACACAATGCCTAATATCTGTATCAGGCAATGTGATGTACGTGCGGAGCTGCAGTCAATCGACGTCCGGAAAGCTAGTGGACCTGATGGCATCCCAGCGATAGTACTAAATAAATGCGCAGCGGAGTTGTCTCCCATCTTAACCCGGCTATACCGCCTTTCTCTCTCTTCTGGGTGTGTGCCTGAATCTTGGAGAGAGGCCAATGTGCAACCGGTCCCCAAAAAGGGAGACCGATCAGACCCAGCAAACTACCGCCCAATAGCTGTCACCTCAGTTCTTTGCAAGGTCATGGAGCGGATCATAAATAACCAGCTGATCCGATACCTAGAAGGTCACTCATTAATTAATGATCGACAGTACGGGTTTCGGCCGAAACGGTCAACGGGTGATCTTCTAGCGTACTTAATGCATGTCTGGGGTGAAGCTATTGATAAACGTGGTGAGTCACTGGCTGTTAGCCTTGACATTGCCAAAGCTTTTGATCGGGTCTGGCACAAGGCTCTTCTCTCCAAGCTCCCGGCATACGGTCTGCCCGATCAGCTCTGCAACTGGATCGCCGGCTTCCTACATGAGCGGAGAATGCGCGTCCTCGCAGATGGATGCGCTTCGCGGTTCATGTCTGTGAATGATGGTGTACCACAAGGCTCTGTTTTATCCCCCACACTCTTTCTTCTTCATATCAATGATATGCTTCCATTAGGAAACATTCATTGTTATGCGGATGACAGTACAGTGCATGGGGGATATTACGGTCGCCCAGGGGCTGGGCGCGCTGAAACCGAGAAAGAGAGGGAGAATCTTACTATTGAGCTCAACAGGGTGTTGAACCTCGTATCTGAATGGGGATCTAACAATCTTGTTGAGTTCAATGCTAAGAAAACACAGGTGTGTGCGTTTACAGCCAAAATGTCGCCGTTCCTTCCCCTTCCCTCTCTTCAGGTTCTTGATACATTCTTGTAAATAATCTTTTTGTGATTGTGTTACTTCTTTTTTTTTTGTTGTTCTATAAAATAATAAATATTTTACGTAACCCGAAACAAAAACAGTGTATTTTATTGCATTTTTTTTTGTTTTCTTCTGTTTTGAGGCTATAAAATAATAATAAAGTTTCATACCAAAAAAAGTTAAAATTGTTATAGTTACTTTTGTTATTCGGTTCACTTGTCAGTTGTTTGATAAGGTCTTGACGGACCTCCTCTTGTTCGGGTCCCCATTCAAACCTGACGTCCTTCTTATTAAGACGTGATATACTTGCCGTTTTTGTTGCGTAGCCTTTGATATAACGTCTGAAATTGCCAGCCAGGCCCAAGAATTGACGGACCTGCTTACCGTTCCCCGGGATAGGTGTATTTACCAAAGCCTCAATTTTCCGGGGGCTCGGCCTAACCTGCCCATGACTAATGACTCTACCTAGATATTCTACCTTGGTGGTAAGGAACGTACACTTTCTGAGATTCATCGAAAATCTGGCTTCAGTAACCGTCATCAAAACTTCTCGTAGTAAACTGATACCTTCGTCAATTGACATACTTAGATTAATACGTCACCGATATAGACCAAAACCTTTCCGGATTCGATATGTCTTCGAAGTGTATTATTGATTATTCTTTGATACACAGTGGGAGTGTTACACAGTCCGAACGGTATTTCCAGATATTCATAATGTCCCTCGGGCGTCACAAACCCCGATTTTGTGTATTGTGGCCTCAACGATAGGAATTTGATGGAATCCTGAGGCCATATCTAAACTTGTAAAGAATTTTTAGAACACCCCAGAGGGTCTATGTGATCTTCTATTAACGGAAGTGGGTATTCATCTTTTATTGATTCGATTGAGTGCTCTAAAATCGACACACATCCTATCTGCGCCATCTTTATTTTTGACTAGAATGATGGGACTCGCATACTCCGAATTGGATTCCCTAACTATCCCTTATTCTAATATAACTGTTTTGCATTACAACAAAACAATTATTATGTGTTGGATAAAACACAGTGTTGGGTGAAGAAGCAATCTATGATCCTTTGCCTAATTTGTCTATGGAATTAAAAACTTACCAAATTCTCTCAGATTTGATGAAGTTTTTCCTCTTTCTTGACACCAGACGGCGCCACCTTCTATGAAATCTGCGTGTCGAAACCTGTTTGACTTCATATCATAGTCTTCCATCACCAGCGAGGCCTTGCTGCAACACTGTGTTTTATCCAACACATAATAGGTAACTGCTTTGTTGTAATGCAAAACAGTTATATTATGTGTCTTTATAAAACACAGTGTTGGGTGAAAACCTGTTTGTTATCTGCTGGTGTCAAGCACAAACGCTATTATGATATATGTCAGTTGTATGTTAATTAATATAGGTCAGTTACTGAAAACACAAACTTTTAGTTTCATTGTTTAATGACTCATAAGATAGCTTACATCTTAACTTTAAATTAAAGAAAAAAAATCAGGAAACATCTTGAGATCAAAAGTACTGTTATAATTTGGTAGTAGTGTAATTAAACTCTCAATATTAATTAACAAAATTAAATCATTATTTCTTTGATAACAAGAAAAATATAAATTAATCTTATCCTAATCAAAATATAACTTAACCGATTTAACACTTGCAAAATTATCAAATACACAAGAATGATTAAAATCAGGTTTTTGAACTTGGCGGCAGTAATATTTTCTAAATGTTTGGGCACTTTTCCAATTACGTCTCATAAGAATCTCACCCACTGGTCTGTTCTCTGACCAACCTCGTGATGCTACAGCAGACCGAATATTTCCTGGAGGAGCATGGATATTAACTTCTCTAAAAATTGTTTTTATCCAATTAGAAATATTTGTTCTGGATGAGATGAAGATAGCACCTAGAACCATGTCGCGTATTTTAAAAGATGACCTAGGACTTACAGCCTATAAGAGACATGTCATTTCTTAACTGATAATTTAAAAAAGAATGGGTGGTAAAATCGAAACAACTACTGAAACGGTACGGATGAGAATTTTTTTACAATTGAGCAACATTTTAACAAACAAAATGACCGTATTTATGCTCAAAGGTTTAGGGAAGTTTCACAATTAGTCGACAGAGTGCAACGTTGGCACTATCCGACTTCTGTGGTGGGGTATTAGCTATAAAGGAGTGACTGAGCCATACTTTTGTGAAAAAGGTATCAAAACATCGGCACAAGTGTATTAAAATACCATTCTTGAGAAGGTAGTGAAGCCCCTTAACAACACCATGTTTAATAACCAAGAATGGTCCTTCCAGCAAGACTCGGCGCCGGGTCATAAAGCTCGGTGTACGCAGTCTTGGTTGGAAACGAAATTTTTGGACTTCAACATGAAACGAAATGAAACTAAATTCTCAACCGTTCGATTAGCATTTGCGGCTGCAGCCCGCACCTGTGCATCATTCCGCGAATCACTATTTAAACCATCAACTCTTCGCTGTATCCTTTGACTGTGCGAAGACGTAATAAAAAGCGACGGGCGTATTCAGCATAAGTAGGATATTTACTAGAAGTAGTGTTCATAACTTCAAAAAGTAATTTTGCATAGTCAAGCATACGTGGACATAGTGAAGTGAATTATTTCTTAAAGTTAGACCAAGAACGATCGTTCGTTATCCAATCGTTAAGCCAGGTCTTACTTAGCATCACCTTTGAGACAATTGGATACACGTGATAAACATTCTAATTCGTCCCAACGATTTGTTGATTTAGCGCGTTCCACTTCATTACACCACACCTCATAATCTTCAAAGTTACACACCTTAATAATTATGAGGCGTTGGTTGGTTAATTGAAGATGAAACATTCGCAAGTGCCTGTATCGTAGGATCGGTAGGTGGGTTATCATAAAATAACGATGAGGTGTGCTGGCATGAGTAAAAAAAAATTAAATAATAATTAAAACCGACTTCCTAAAACTGAAAAGGATAAAATAATTAAATCTGAGTAACTAGGTACCTAATCATCCCATAGAAACATATTTTTTGGAGTCGGTGCTTCACTTTCTATTATTTTTGGAAACAACTTAGCACCAACTCCAAAACATATGTTTCTAGGGGATGAGTACCTACTCAAATTTAATTATTTTATCGTTTTCAGTTTTTTGAAGTCGGTTTTAATTTTTGTTTAATTTTTTTTTACAATTTTTAGTGGTAACTTTTTAAGGCCTAAGCTAGATGGGTGACTGTCAACTTATATTGTTTCCCACACTCTTATCGTTTCACTAAAAAGTCATAGGAAAGCAAAAATCCGCAATTTCGCATACGTAGACGACTTAATGATTTCATTTTATTTTATTATAAACCAAATTGAAAAAAAAATTATGGGACCAAATGGCTATTATTCCGCATCGAACAAAAAAAGAAGCAGGTAAATCGGATCAGTAATCTCGGCGTAATCGGTGTACATAATATACATAGAAAAAAACATACCGGCCGAATTGAGAACCTCCTCGTTTTTGAAGTCGGTTAAAAATTTGAAGTAGGTACTTTCTTCTATGGCGTCTAAGCGGGTCATTATCGTGCTTAGCGCGTGCTTGATTTAATTGTATACAACAAAGGTATCCCAAATTACACTCTATCTAAGAAGCGGATAATCTAATTTTATGAATATTGTGCAAAAATTTTTTTTTTTTGTTACTAAACCATTATCGTGCATGCGAACAGAAAATCAACAAATAAAAAAACAAACCACATTTCAAAGAAAAATCAATGCTTGCATAAATGCAAAAAACCGAAAATCAAAAGCTTCTGAATCAGAATCAGAAAATGTCAGCAATGTTTTATTCGAAACTTAACCGACTTCAAAAACGAGGAGGTTCTCAATTTGGTTGTTTTTTAATCGACTTCTATGTAGGTACGTACACCGATACAGTAATTACAGTGATTAGTGACAAGGTACCTACCGCTTTTGTCACTCGACCTACCTATAGAGAAAAATATGTATTTTTTCTGGTTTTGTTTTCTTTTGTTTATTTGCTCTTTTTAGTGCTACTACAAGTAAAAATAGTAATCTCTTGGGCGAATCACTCGATTATTAATAATCAAACGTCACTTACACTGTTGTAAGTGACGTTTGATTATTAATAATCTTATGTAGGTTCTTTTTATTTTCCATTGTGTTAAACAAATAAAATTATAATCTAGTAACTAGTATGTTTTGTCCGTGCGGTGACGGATTAAGAATACAATTCACCGCCCCATTTCTTCCCGTGGGTGTCGTAAGAGGCTACTAAGGGATTACCGAGCTACCAACTGCTCGACTGGTGGTAGGGTCTGAACACCCGTCTGGTTAGTGACCACCGTACGCATGGCGTAAAACCCGCCAAGTGACCACTTGTGGTCGCGTTCCGGGATCAGTCAGCGTACAACCAGAGCTTGGGGAGACGTTGCGGCGATGGATTCGGTCAGTGACGGCTTCCGTCTAACCAGAGCCAGGTGGACTGCGTTGACCCGCCGACCAGGGAGACCCGAAGAAACGGCTGTTCCGCTGGCCGCCCGTGGTACAGTACAGGGGCCCAAGCGAACCTAACCAGTTCGTGAGGCTGCCCTATCATGCCACGCATAATCTTGGGGTGGTCCGTCGAGCCGGTTAGTGACTGGGTGGTGGGGTCCCGGCGGCCATTCCCGGGGGGGTTCGGGGGCCCTTCCGTTCGGCGGGTCAGCGCTTCTCTTCTGTCGGCTGTTAACTGGGGAAACAGGCCTCACGCTTTGACCGTCTATATCGCGGCAACGTTCCCTCAATTCACGCCTCTCCTCCTTACATCATATTCTATGGCAGCGCTCAAGAACATGAACGGTCGATCAGCGGTGCACACCCCCACCACAACCACGCTGTTTGAGGTCGGGCTCACTAACATCCGTGGGCTCCATGCTAACCTCAATGCCGTCCACCAACATCTCGAGACGGCTCGACCGGCTATGCTGTTTTTGACGGAGACGCAAATACTTCGCCCGGCTGACACTAGCTACTTGGATTACCCCGGCTACGCTCTTGAGGAGTCCTTCAAAGCGAAGGCCGAGGTATGCTTGTTTGTCCGGGCGGATGTTTGCTGTCGCCGTCTGCGCTGCTTGGAGGACCCTTCCTACTCGATTCTTGGGGTGCATGTGGACCTGGGCACACATAGCCGTGTCTACGTGTGCCTGTATAGATCTCACAGCGGTGACATGGAGACAACTCGACTTTTCGAACATCTTAGTCGGGTGGCAGATGTTGCGCTGGAGCAGTATCCAACCGCGGAATTGGTGTTTTTAGGGGACTTTAATGCTCACCACAAGTCGTGGTTAAGTTCCTCTAAAACTGACCATGCTGGTAAAACTGCCCATGCTTTCGCTCTCACGCACGACCTGACACAACTGGTAAACCAGCCCACCAGGATTCCAGACATTGTCGGTCACGCGCCCTCATTGTTGGACCTTCTGCTGACGTCTCGTCCGGACGGATATCGGCTAGAGGTTCGTGCTCCTTTGGGAACATCGGATCACTGCCTGATATCCGCTAGGGTGCCACGGGCGTCGCCACCGGTACCTATGGTTGCCAAACGCCGCATCTGGCACTATGCGTCGGCAGATTGGGATGGTATGCGGGATTACTTCGCATCTGTCCCTTGGAGGCAGCGCTGCTTCAGTGAGCTGGACCCGAGCGCTAGCGCTACTGCTGTTGCTGATGAGATCATGTTAGGGATGGAGTACTATACCCCTCACTCCGATCTCATCAGTAGGGGTAGGCGTAACCTCTGGTTCAACCGGGAGTGTGCCATAGCTGTTGAGAACAGACAGTCGGCATACCGCGCTTGGATCAGGGGTCGAGCTTGCGGAGATCCTAACATTGACTCGATGAAAGCAGCTTATAACAACGCCACCAAGTCCTGCAAGAGGGCATTCATCAGAGCGGATGCACAGCGCGTTGCACGAGTTGGCCAAGAACTACTCACGCATCCTACGGGAAGCCGTAGCTACTGGCGTCTGGCCAAAGCCGTGCAGTCCAACTACTGTCAACCCTCGCTGCCCCCGTTGAGATGTTCTGACGGCTCGCTAGCTCACAAGCCGCAAGAGAAAGCCGATCTTTTGGTAAAACTCTTTGCTGCTCATTCCCGAATCGATGACTGCAACTCACAGCCACCAACACTCTCCCACTGTGGCCACACAATGCCTAATATCTGTATCAGGCAATGTGATGTACGTGCGGAGCTGCAGTCAATCGACGTCCGGAAAGCTAGTGGACCTGATGGCATCCCAGCGATAGTACTAAATAAATGCGCAGCGGAGTTGTCTCCCATCTTAACCCGGCTATACCGCCTTTCTCTCTCTTCTGGGTGTGTGCCTGAATCTTGGAGAGAGGCCAATGTGCAACCGGTCCCCAAAAAGGGAGACCGATCAGACCCAGCAAACTACCGCCCAATAGCTGTCACCTCAGTTCTTTGCAAGGTCATGGAGCGGATCATAAATAACCAGCTGATCCGATACCTAGAAGGTCACTCATTAATTAATGATCGACAGTACGGGTTTCGGCCGAAACGGTCAACGGGTGATCTTCTAGCGTACTTAATGCATGTCTGGGGTGAAGCTATTGATAAACGTGGTGAGTCACTGGCTGTTAGCCTTGACATTGCCAAAGCTTTTGATCGGGTCTGGCACAAGGCTCTTCTCTCCAAGCTCCCGGCATACGGTCTGCCCGATCAGCTCTGCAACTGGATCGCCGGCTTCCTACATGAGCGGAGAATGCGCGTCCTCGCAGATGGATGCGCTTCGCGGTTCATGTCTGTGAATGATGGTGTACCACAAGGCTCTGTTTTATCCCCCACACTCTTTCTTCTTCATATCAATGATATGCTTCCATTAGGAAACATTCATTGTTATGCGGATGACAGTACAGTGCATGGGGGATATTACGGTCGCCCAGGGGCTGGGCGCGCTGAAACCGAGAAAGAGAGGGAGAATCTTACTATTGAGCTCAACAGGGTGTTGAACCTCGTATCTGAATGGGGATCTAACAATCTTGTTGAGTTCAATGCTAAGAAAACACAGGTGTGTGCGTTTACAGCCAAAATGTCGCCGTTCCTTCCCCTTCCCTCTCTTCAGGTTACTACTCTTTCGGCACAGGCCTCCTTGAACTTACTCGGTATGGAGATATGCTGCGATCTCAATTCTAGAAACTACATCGAAACCGTGATAAAAACAGCCTCACGGAAGCTCGGTGTCCTGAACAAGGTGCGTCGATTTTTCACGCCTGACCAGCTATGCCTGCTGTACAAAACTCAGGTCCGGTCTTGCGTGGAATATTGCTCGCACTTATGGGATGGCTCCGCCAAGTACCTCCTCGATGCACTGGACAGATTGCAGCGTCGTGCTGTCCGTATCATTGGCGATGTAGAGGTCACGAACAAACTTGAGCCTCTACAATTGCGTCGGGACATTGCGTCGCTTAGCGCCTTTTATCGGCTTTATCACGGAGAGTGCTCTGAAGAGCTTTTCGACCTTATCCCACCTTCCCCCTTTCTGCTCAGGAGCACGCGTGCTGGTCTTCGGAGTCATCCATTTACTGTCTCCACCTCAACATCACGCACAAAGAAATTTAGTTCTTCGTTTCTTTGTCGTACTTCCAGAACTTGGAATTCTTTGCCAGCGCATGTGTTTCCTCCTTCCTATAACATGGGGTCCTTCAAGAGAGGCGTGAAAAAGCACCTTTTGGGCCGGCAAGGTGGAGGCAGCTAGTGCATTGTCCGTTTCTGCACTAGCTGTCTTCGCATATGGACTCTCCTTACCGCTTCACATCAGGTGGTGTTGGGTCAATTGCCGTGCTTTGTATAAATAAAAAAAATAAAAATAAAAATATTCTTAATTTTTGGTTTTAACATTATTATAAATGTTTGAAAAATTACTTAGTAATTAAAATAGAATAAAACTAGAAAAATTTCACGTCCTGAGGCAGGAATCGAACCCGCGACCTTTCGCAATCCGGGCGACTGCTCTGACCACAGAGCCACCCAGGACTTGGGATATCCCTGTGAAATTCTTCTAGTCTATCTTGTATTTGCGTTTATGAGCTAACGTCTACCCTACAATGTCGAAATATTCTATTTCATTTGGGGCAGTGCTTTCAAATATTCTTAATTTTATGTTAAAATCAAAAATTAAGAATATTTGAAAGCACTGCCCCAACTTAACCGAATCGTCGGTATTTGTAATTTTATGTTAAAATCAAAAATTAAGAATATTTGAAAGCACTGCCCCAACTTAACCGAATCGTCGGTATTTGTAAAAATACTCGTTTCGGATGTTGAAATAGAATTTAGAATTTACATTGTAGGGTAGACGTTAGCTCATAAACGCAAATACAAGATAGACTAGAAGAATTTCACAGGGATATCCCAAGTCCTGGGTGGCTCAGTGGTCAGAGCAGTCGCCCGGATTGCGAAAGGTCGCGGGTTCGATTCCTGCCTCAGGACGTGAAATTTTTCTAGTTTTATTCTATTTTAATTACTAAAAATAAAAATGTGAGGATGTATGTAGTGTACTTAGCACAAACTTGTTACATTCGTGAAGTAAAGTCTAGCTAGGTGCTTGCGGGGCTTGCTTATATTTTGAACAATATCTATTAGTTGATGAAGCTTCGGCTAAATAAAACAACAATTTACTTAAATCTGATCTATTTAATACTGTAACAAAACAACCATCTTTATTTGAAATAGTTCAGTTATTTATTACCAATAGACTTTAATAGGAATGATCTTCATATAAATATCTATTAGGCAATTAGGTATGTGACACAAATCACAGGTGGTGGTGGTGCAGTAGATAATAAAATATTATTTTTATGTCCAAAGTTTATAAATTCACCCAAAATACATTTTAATTCTTTAAAAATTGACATTTAACGGTATCTATTTAATAAAATATCAAAAATAACAGGATTCGACTGAATATTTAGTCTCTTCTCTAGTCGATTCCAATAAAATAAATATAACAGATTTCATTCTAAACATGCCATTTTTATACTTACAGTTTTTTTCAAGTTCGCATACCTACAATAACTAAATTAGGTACCTACTCGTAATCGCACCACACGCAACGATATTTTAACAATTTTTAAAAAGCAACTTGGCCTATTGCCCAAACAAGAACTTACATCTAGAAGAGAATGACTTACAATTCCTGGCAAAAGGGCCTGGACTATGCAGCAAACATTCTATGTAGGTATATATCGTTACGTTTTAGTCTTACTTACACAATAAATCCACTTACGCGTACCCACTGAGTTTCACATCACATCTGTACAGACGGATAATAATAAATATCAGAATCTGATTCACATAAGGAACATTACCTGAACTTGAACTACAATATATTGTTCAATTACATCTTTAAAATAACACATTTATCTATAACTGAGATGACATAACTATTTTGTGAATATATAGGTACCAAAAAATACAAAATGCCAGTCTTTTTTCTAAACCTACGCAAAAAATTCCATTTAAATTTTTTAGTTGTGTCTGGGAATATTTTGTTACGTTTAGTATGATGTCACATCAATATTACCTAAGTATTCACTATAGAAATAGCGATATATTTTCAAACATTTTCTAATTCTAATAAAGATTCTTTACTTTTGTACATTACCTTGAAGTAATATACCTACTTTCTCACTAAAAAGTTTATGATACCGACAATAAATCTTACACATTATGTAGGTACCTTTAGGCACTACAAGTTAAATTAAATGCGTCATATTTCACAAATCCCAAAAAAGCTCGATATGAATATCTATAAACTACCTAAGCAGATAATCTTTTTTGGTAATACAAATGCCTTAATATTACCAGAAACAATGTTTCTAATATTAAACCCCAAAAATTGATACATGATCATGTGAAATAAACGTTATAATTATGGTCCATTTCCTACCTAATCTATTGTTTCATTATTGTCTCTTTTTCGTCTCGAAATTAAAATTAACAAATTTTATATATACCTATTTCTTAATCATAGTAGGTAGTTAATGCCTTCTTATTAAACCTAAAATTGTATCACATTTCAATAATGCACTAGAAATATTCTCACACATTTTTAAAATTATGTAGTACCTATTCTACAATCTCTTTTATATCTAAATGGCTATAGACTTTCGGGGCTAAATAAAAATAAGGAAACACAACCTACCAACTTTAAACTGTACGACATATTACGTTAATTAGTGTGTTATTATTTATTAATCTCAAACAATAATATTTGAGCATTACTGAAACTCGCTATGATATAACATAAACACAGAAATACTAAGTAGTAAAAGTAATAATTCATAAAGAGCTAAAAACAGTGTTAATTAATCGTATGTAGGTAGGTACTTAATTTCGCGTTTGAGCCGCAGTTAGGTATACAAAAGGTCATGCGTTGCTATCATTATTCTTCGCCATGGATAATATCGAGAATACTAACATAGGAACCAGTTAAGAAACCGAGTATTCCAAAAGAAATTAAGCAGATATTTTTCCATAGCATCCAGTTATAGCGACCAAGTCCGTTCGGGCGATCCCAGTAGGTAACAGTTTCGATAACGGCAGGGAAGATTAGCCCAAGGAAAGACAGACAGACAGCGCCCACGAGGGATATAAAAGGTCCAAGGTTTGGTATAGCGATAGCAATGCCTACCGTAACTGTAATAATAGCAATTCTAATACTATACTCAGCGAGATTCTTCTTAGCGCCGAACCAGTGACGTACGTTTTTCCAGATGATTTCCATGGGCACATAAAATTGAAGACTGTATGTAAAGAAAATTGCAACAGCAATCATCAGCTTCACAGACTGGCCCAATCTGAAAAAAGTAAATAAATAAAATTACAAAGGTAGGTACTTACATACAAACAAATACTAAACCACTTTTTTCTGTCAACGATAAGTTTGGTTTGATAATAATAATAATTTATTGGCTTTAAATGTGGTATTACATCGATGTTGACAAGATTACTGATTGCACAAAAGCTCTCACATTTAGCTATCTAATATTAACATACAAATATTAATTCAAATAAAATTTACCATTGCCATTATTAATAGATTCTATACATTGACTCAAATAAAAATAGTAAAATAATTAAATAATCATAGAAAGGATGCTATAGCGTTATTGTCATTATATTTTAAATATTGATCAATTAAATATTGAATGTCTCATGCAGCAACCAACTCCGTAGTACTTGCTTAAATCTAGTCAATGGTAACTCTTTGATGAAATAAGGCATAATTTTTATACACGTAGCAATTTTTCAAGTAACAGACCGTTTTGGGCGTTTTCTCTAAAACCAGCCTACGGGGATTCCTAGAATTAGTCCTATAGGAGTCCTTCGCTTCAGTGAAAATGTTAGGATTTATTTTCACAAATCTACAAATCTCTAATATTTAAATGGATGGCACTGTTAGTATTCCAAGCGATCTAAAGTATGTTTAACATGTAATATCTGATGGTAGGTATACCGTATATTACTCTTATACCTACATATTTTTTGGTCGATGAATAGATTATTGATATCTACACTGTTTCCCCATATAGCAATGTTATACTTAATTAAAGACTCGACATATGCGAAGTAAGCAACTATCTAAGAACTATATCTTTGTTCGCTTAAGTCGTTAATTTGTAGGTATTAAGCAAAAAAATGAGAAACTGTTGACCCTTCCAATTGAATTCTTCTTTTTTTGTTCGATGCGGAAAAGCTGCCATTTGGTATTGTAAATTTTTTTTCTAAATCAGTTGGGAAGTTTGGTTTTAAAAAAAACCGAAATTATTAAATCGTCTACGTATGCGACATTGCGAATTTTTGCTTTCCTATGACTTTTTAGTGAAATGATACGATAGTAGGAAACAATATAAGTTGACGGTCACCCATCTAGCTTCGACCTTAGAAAGTTATCACAAAAAATTATGAAAAAAAATTTTTAAACAAAAATTAAAACCGACTTCAAAAAACAAAAAACTTTTTTTTTTACTTTTGATTACTTCTCCGTTAAATTTAATGCTTACATGTCTTTCTTTAAAATTATTGAAGTTTACTAATTTTGTTTTATTTATATTAATTTTAAAATTATTCTCCTTTAGCCAATTTACTGTTGTTGTCAGAGTTTTAAGAATATCATTATTATGTCTGTCAATAGTAACATTTGCGTCAGAGGTAATTATTACCGATGCATCGTCGGCAAATATGTAGTATTTATTATCTTATGTGTTATAATATTCGGGGAGATCATTTATATACAATAGAAATAAAAGAGGACCCAAAATGATTCCCTGTGGAACACCACACTTTTTGTATACAGGATGGTGCCGTCAATACGACAATAAATGAAAGCCCATATAGCCCATGTTTCAATTTATTGTCGTTTTGACCATATCCGACTTGAACCTTTGAATATTTCTACACATTGTTGACGATGTTGAACATAAGAATGAAGCCACTTTAAAGCCGGTCTCCTTATACCTTTGTGTTCTACTTATGCTAGTAGAAGGTTATGTGATACCAGGTGGAATGCACTACTCATATCCAGAAATAATACAGTCGTATTTATGATATATATCACTTACATCTCATCCTTCGGTAGGTTCAAAGTAATGCTGCTCTTGGTGTCATCTCCGTATTTCAAGTAACCAGTGAATCCAACAAAAGCATACAATGATACGACGAATGCCATGCCGGCATTAAGCACTCCAGGGCATCCAATAAAATGGGTGGGGGTTTTCATGTTGTTTTCGAGGGGCATAACAACGCCAATGCCTTCCAAAGCAAAAATAGCAGTTCCGAAAAAAGTTGGTAGACGTGCTAAGCCGGCAAACGGAGAACGCTCGCTGACACTAGGCATGTCTTGGAAAAGATAGTATACAGTGATACCCATTCCAGTTCCAACAAGAACATTAGCAATCATCGAAAACGGGGCCAAATATTTCAGGTTTCTAATCAAGTTAATTAAAATTAGAAGAGGAAGAAGTGCGGCCATGTAGACTCGGATATCAACGTCATGAAAATCACTTCCCTCGGCATAATGATCCACCACTTGCTTAACGTTCTTGGAAACGAATACAATATAGACGCAGCAGCAGCCCAACAAGTCTATAACCAGAAACCAGTTGACCACGGCCCTAAAACAAAAAAATATTACATAATTAATGAAAATTAAATATCTAGTCAATAATACATTCAGTCAAAAAAGTATCGGGAATAGATGATTTGTTTATGGTTCCAAATTCAATATTTTGTATTTTTTATTGTTGTTAGATTGGCACAACTGTTTTTCATTTTGACGCGGAGTTTGAGTTGCATGTTATTTATATTAAATACAGTGCTGTTGTAAGTTACATCATAGATAGTGTGTATTGCGAATTTCATAATGCACAAAAACGTCGAACAAAGAGTTTGTCTTAAATTTTGCATCGCCAATGGAGTTTTGTGTTCGGAGTCACTGAAAATGTTACAGAAGACTTACGGTGACTTATGGTCATCATTGTGAACGAATTTTTGACCAAACACTCAATAAATACCATCGAGCAACCACTATATTCACCAGATATGGCTCCAGCCGACTTCATTCTTTTTCCTAAACTCAAATTACCCTTCGTGGCACCCGTTTTCAATCGGTAGAAGACATAAAGGAGTTTCAGAAGGAGCATACTTTGAAGGTGATAAAATAAATTTGGACAAATAACTAACATTTTGTGTATTATTGATCTTTTCCCGGTACTTTCTTGACAGAGTAGTATATCCAATTGGCATTACTATTGATACTTACTTTGCAAGCCTCGAAAATTTATGCATAGCAGGAGGTCCAGAAAGAAATGCAGCTTCTGCAGTTTCGGCGAATCCGAGTGATGGTTTTTGAATTCTCCTGCACAGCTCATGCGCAGTTTTCACAAGTATATGGACACAATAAGTGCAAATGCTTCCAATGACAAACGTAGCCACTAACCCGAAGAACAAACCAGCATTAAGAAATGCCATGGGCATGGCTAAAATTCCACTGCCAAGGGATCCTTTCAGAAGATGGATTAAGGTATCCATATCGCTGTAACAAAAAAAAACAATTTTATATTTTGTTTTATATGTATATTACTAGCTGCACCCGGTACCTGTAGTTTGCAGTGTCCATAAAGAGAAAACTGTTCACAATAATAATAATAAAGTTGTCACCGGTCTTAATAGAGGCCTATTCCCTATTTCCCTAAAATGCATACGAATAATGTTTGTAATCTAGACCTTTAGGCTGAGGAAAATGGCTTTTCTCAATGTTCGGTGTTGCCAGCTTATTCAGCTTGCGCTTCCTACTAAAGAGAACCTTTTATTGAAAAAAAAAAACCATCTTTGGGCTTATTTTCTATCGAGAATAATATCTCCATCCATATTTTGGCTTTTGTAATATACTTTACTGATAGTCAATTCTATTATATTTGAAAGCAAGTACCTAGACTACAAGTAGTGGTTAAAAATAAATTAAACCCATAGTAAAAATGCTGTCTTTGCTCGCGAGCTATTATCATTATCACCTTAATTTGAAATGTCGGACGGAACTCGCTATTAAATTCGTTTTTTTATTAGTTTCGCCTTTACATCTATAGAAAACAAAGCACAATATGAAAATAAATCAGCACTTACGATGTGGGATGAGCAAGTTTCCTGTGCTCAAAAGGATTATAATCTTCATCCGCCTCAACATCCCGTCCTGGTATCTCCATGAGAGGTAAGGTTGAACCCGCCTGTTGTTCCACAGGGATCTCATTCGGGTCAACTTTATACCTGCAAAACATTTCCCAAATACTGTTATAGTCACATTCACATAGATTTTACTAATAAGAAACTAAAAAGATATGTTGATAGGTTAGAAGTGAGTCGGTATAAGAGTGTAATATAAATCATTCCCAAAATCAAATTTAAGCAGAACCGATGTAATGGTAGCGGAAACATAGAAAGCGCCACATTTCAAGCTTGAAAGTGATTCAATCGGGGTGTGATCGAGGTGGTGTCGCGGTCGCGGTCGCTGCAAAATGACGGCACGCGCGGTAACTATGTTGTGGCAAATTATTGGCAACAAACTAGTTGTGAATTTAATGGTGATATAAGTTACTGTTAGCTGAATACTATTTATGTGTAAGTGTTCATGTGAGAAGTGTAGATACATTCATTATGGTCTCCAAAACAATGTAGGTACATAATTATTTTCTTTTGCGTGCGCTTCACTCTGTTAAGACTCGGCATTTACAAACTGTTGGCTCAACCTTAAATTCAATACAGCTTTACGTGGAAACTTAATGCTAATTTTAGTAGCTTACGAGGAAATTGTACAACACATTTTTTTAATTTACAGCTAAATAGATATTATTGGCGTATAGTAATATTGCACAAAGAGACATAAAGCTAAATCAAATTTGTACAAATCTCCAGTTCTAGAGCCAATCCCGAGCCTGAACAGAGATGGCGCACGGGCACCCTCTTGTGTCCCCGCGTAAACGCTGCGACACGGAGCACCGAATACATTTTTTTTACAGAACCAAAGAAAACAAATTAAATAAACAAAATTGAAACCATAAAATGGAATGATGTACCGGTGTATGAGTCCATTGCAAGATGATCAAGGTCGACGAATGACTTTAATCTCGTGGAAGCAGCACACGTCTTCCCGGATCGTCTCCGAACTGCGTCGAGCATTATTAGCTCGTAAAAGGAGCGAGTACTTAACAGTCAACATACAATATAAAATACCACTACAATTTTATATTTGTCAACGAAAATAAAACATCTTTACAACCCAAGCCTGTTAAGCTGGCGTTGCACTCCGAAGAGTGTTTTAAAATGATACCGAATTTAAAATCACAAAACAATTTAACTAAGTCTTAAATTTTCTTTTCGATTTCCTGTTGAACAAAAATGTCAATATAATTAGTTTTAGGCCTTATTGGATATTTTACAAGAAATTAACATTTGCTGAACAAAAAATGAAGTTAAGCTGTGAGGCATGCTTCAGTTTGATCTTGTATCTAATTTCTATAATTACTAAGCAGTAGGTAGGTACATAAAATTTCTATTTAGTGTTATATCTGATCAAATCAATTAAATTATTGACAACACAGATGCAGTCAAAGCTAAGTCGATGATTTTTCGTGTAATTTTCCCAGAATTTTAAATCGGAACAAATTTCACTTACTTGACCATAACAACATCAGATAAGTCATTTCTGACTCCTTTTTTCTTGGGGTCATATTCGGCAATCATCGGCCGCATTTGGGGTTTCTGTAACAAAAGAATGAACAATAATTATCAAGAGGTTACTGACTCAAATAAGTATTATTTGATCGTTTTATTTTTGAATCAAAATACATATTATAAGATTTTATATTAGATATGTAATATGTAGGTAAGTGTTGATATGAGTATCAGAGACAGAGAGATTCAAAATATCTGTATCGTTTCAGAAAAGCAACTCTAACACGACAGTCATAGAATCGTAAGTTGCTTAAAGCACTTAGATCTTTAACAAGTGGAAAAGGTGGTAGGTTTAATTAATGCTGTAGGAATGCGGTTGCTTTTCTAAAACATTAAAGTTATTTTTTAAAGTAGGTACTCGGAAAGCTTAGATAATTCTGATGCTGTCTGTACCAAGATACCAATAAAATCGTAAAGGATTTATCTAAGGGTAAAGTGATCAAGGATTGCATATAAAAGAAAATTTGTACTCGTTAGATTGTCAAAGATTAATATTACCTATCTACGTTTTGATCAATTATATCTTAAATAAGTAGGTACCTAATATCTTTCTGGTTCTGTTAAAGGTGGGTAATATATTTTAAATCAAGATTACCAAAGCTTTTGACTTTGATTGTAAGCTTTATAAGTTTATAAGACGAATTTTCCATTAAATACGCGATGTTACTGTTCGCTTACGTGTAGCATTCAACGAGCCACTTGCTGCTCATGTTTACCTCCACGTGACTATCGTTATTTTGGGAGGCTATAAATAGACTGCTCCCGCGCACGGCGTGCAAATTGCGATCCTTCAGACGTAGGTATTATGGTTATAATGAAGACAAAATGCCGCAACAACAACTAGCAAATTGAGGTGTTATATAATTTATCGTCAGTATGATGTGATGTCACGTCTTCCTGTGTTTGCAGTCTAAAGTTTGGGAAGTAGAGCTTTCTCATAAACTTATTTAAAAATAGTACTTAGTATCTATTAAATGCTTAATTAATACCTGCGAAATCGGTAACTATGTCCTATAGCAAACAGTTTGATTGGCTAACGAAACAGACATAAAATCAACACGGATAAAATTTGAAGTAAAGTCCACATCTTGTGGCCGACGCCCAACCGCGGCTCCGAAATAAATAGAAAATTAACATTAACATTTTTAAATGTCAAGTTTTGTTTTTCAGTGTTGCTTTAACGGCCAGTACGGAAACGACACGAATAAAGTTAAGTTTCGAATGAAAAGTTGTGTTAGCATAATCATCATAAACCTTGGAGCCTAAATATGTACCAATGTTAGCAACAGGTTGTCAGGTTTTCTACAAGAGATACACATAACCAGTTGGACCTAAACGTTGGTCCAATATTGGTAGGTATCGGTACCAATGTTTCTTGGACCCTGGAGGTGATGCCTGCCGATTAGAAATTCCTCTCACTCTCCAAGGTTCTCGCCTCTTTAAAACACTAGTTACGCTGTAAAGGCCATCTGCAGCAAACAGTAACAGTCCTTCTCACTTCACTTTTTCTCAATCTTTAGTCCCGTGCAGCAAGATTCGCGATTTAGACTCGATATATATTAAATTACTTATTTGGAAAGATTTTGAATTCTAAAAATTTTTAGAACTGCGTTTCTTTTGGATAAAAGATACCTAAATTTTATTTTCAAGCAGCATTTTTATGTTCAAATTAAGTACTTTAACACTTTACTTACTACAACTTGTACAAACGACCATGCTGTGATATATTATATTACCTATAGGTAGGTAATTATAAAAAAATTAGAAATGTCACCTTTAAGATATATTTTAGTACCTATGTATAAAACACGACGACGGACGTGTGATTAGGCGAGCTACACCTAGGTAAGTATTGTCTTAGAATAGTAGTCTTTCAAATTATTTTCTTGTTTTTTTTTTATTGTCAATTAAGTCGCTATTCCTTACACACAAACTAGGTCATCTTCTCAGCTACTGGCTATTTATCAATAAATTTATAATGCCTCTATATTTTATTTTTTATGCAATTAAGTGCTTTATGTATTTATGCATGGCCTTTAACACACTAAAACGCGATCTACTATTTTTCTACGAGCATGTTTGCATAAACTCCTGCAAGGTAATTTCCATATCAATATGTAAGTAGGTACTTACAAACTCAAAATATAACTTGTTTTTACAAAGAAAAAAAAACAATATTTAGTCATCTAGGCATTAAAAAGGGTTCGCACTCCCCTCCGTTGAGTTATATATACCTATGCTCAAACGACTGTTTTGTGCACAATATTCCATTCCCCTAATTTTTATTCAACTAACTGGAAAGGTTAATAACCAAATGTTCAAACATTACAATGATATTGAACTCTAACCCCTCGAGTTAAAATAAATTTCCTGTAATAACAACCGTTGCTAAGTAGAGTTGCCAACCCGCAAACTGGATGGATGAAAAGCGGTCGCGAATAATAAAATGGGCAGGAACTGGTTGGTGTACACAAGCTTCTTATTGTTACAAAGTAACGCTTTTCACGTCGTCGGTCGCTTTAAAATTGGCTCTTATTCGGTACCTTATTTTATTAATTTGTTAAGCCATGTAAGACTCCCGGGAGCAAAGGACAATGATTAAAAACTCATTATGATTAGAATGTGTGGCTTGATCGGTTAATCTAAGCTTATTACAAAGAAGTGCTTGATGTAGCCCACCAATTTTAGAATTCGATAGACAGATGACCATCTCTACCTACACACCACGAGTTGATATACAAACAGTACCTACATTATGAAACAAGCGGTATTTTCCAAGTCGTCTCGAATATTGTCTTGTGTTGTTTCATCATACAAATTAAAAGTCCTATGGTAGATTCCAGGCAATAAATATTAGTAATTGGATAGAGTGAACAAAGGCCAGATAGTACACAATTAGCTACAGTTAAATTATATTTATTAAAAATATGTATTTTCTTTGTTTCAAAAAATTATAATGAAAAAAGAGTAAAAATCTACAAAAATAAGAGATCAATAATAGCTAAAATCCATTTTTCGTAAACGTAAACCAAGAAATGCATTGGGCTTAAAGCCCAATGCATTTCTTGGTCAATTTTGGATAAGGGTGTATCTCTCAAATGACTACTTTTATAATTTTTCGGATGAAACCGAGTATACCGAAGAGAGGCGTAATAATAATATCCCTAACATATAGGTATCTATCGAAAATAAGAAAGGACATGTTCTGAAAATGTATGGGGGCTGGTACTTAGCTACCCCCCAAGACAAAAGTTGTATGAGAAGAAAGAGTATATTTTTAAGAATATTATACGATTATTATTATTATTATTTGAGACGAAAACTATAATTTTTAATGCCTGCATATAAATAAAAAATAACATTTTATTCTGGTCAAAAAACTGTTATCCAGAGATGTAAAATTCCATTTTTAAAAATGTGACACGTCACAGACATAGTATAAAAAACGTCAATGGCGTCTATTGTCTTGTCAAATATTTTTTATTAACTAGGCATGGGGTTGATTTGGGTCAGCCTACGACTATTTTGCAATTATATTTTATTTTAAATGCTAGAAGAACATGGCAAATTGGTTTCTGCACTTGTTTCTGACTAATAATAATGATTTTAATTTATTTTTTACTATATTTTGTCAGAGAAACTTTGATAAGAAGCTTAGAATTCTTGCATACACTTTTCAAAATTACTCAAAAATGCCGGGGTATCAAAATGAAAAAATGGTATATTCAAGATCCTCGGAGCATAAGCTTTCGCATAATATATAATTTATCGTGGGGGGCTTTCGAGTACCAATATCGAACATCTCCTTTATGCATATCTAGAGTATAGCTTTCCTCTGTGGTATAAGCACAGATTAAAAAATCGGTATTAGCACTCATTAAATACGCCACACCTCAGGCTAATTTATCGAATAGAGTTGTTCCGTCTTGTTATTGAATTTTAATTACGTGTTTTATTTTAAAAAAATATTTTCTAAATTTATTTTATGAAGAATAGAATAGGTCCAGTAATCGTAAATTGTACAAAAACTAATATACTTCTATAAGTATAATTTATTTTCTGTAATTAAAATAAACATTGCAATAAACAAATTAAATAATAGCTAAAGTTTAATATTGATTTCAATGAATATCTTAAGAGATATCATAGTTTCAAAATATCATGCACGCATTTATGATTTTCAAGGCGGGCGGGCGGAGCGATCAATGCTTTGATTGCAAAGGTGTTTTATAAACATAAGTTAAATCCTTAGCCTAGCTACTAGCCTACCGTTGTTATTTTCCGACATCCACGCGAACGAAGTCGCGGGCACAGCTAGTTTAATAATAAAATGTTTACAATAATTGACTAGAGTTTTAGCAATTCAAACTTCTAAGAAACCTAGGTATCTAAGAATTGAAAACAAGGTGTCAATTATTGTTCGGTCTTTACTAGAGAACTTCGCCATATTTGCAACCTTTGTGACGAATGATGATAATACCACAAATTGGACGACGTCGACCGCAGCTACGTTCTGTAAATATTTGTTACAAATACATTCAATGTCAACAATGGCGATCACGACACTATAACAAGTCTAGCTTCATAAATATCTGCCGATGTATTGTGTGGTGGTCACGAAGCTCTAATGAGGAGTACACTTGTGATTTATGACGATAAAAGGTACGTACATTATATATATGTACGCACTTCCATTTATATCCGACCAAGGTCACCGATTTTCAACGAAATGACATATCCAATCCAACTCTTCGAGCCACACCTCCTGCTGATGTGACGACACGAAAATTAGGTACTTGTTACCTTTAAGTTTTGTTTCACTACCTCAACTTTTGAAGTGCCCACAATCCAGAGACAATAGATTTACTGCTGTGGACTTAAAATTTATCTTTTTAACCCTCGACGAAAAAAGAGGGGCTTTATAAGGTTGTCTGTCCGTGTATCTGTGTCTGTCTGTGGCATGGTAGCTCCTAAAACGAATAGACCAATTTACATACGTTTTTTTTGTTTGAAATGTGACGTGATCAGGATGGTTCTTAGCTATCATTTCATGAAGATTAGTTCAGGTGTTTGATGACTATCAGCTCATTTCCTACATGCCAAATGGGTTTTACTAACTTTCACAGATCCTATTGATTTGAAATTTGGTTTACTGTTACTTCAGTGGTTTTTCAAGACATGCTAGCTTTGAGCAGATCCAGATGCTCAATTCTTCATAAACTTCCAGCAGATAATAATATAGCCTATTTGGGCTCATAAGAATAGTCTCAACCAGATTATGTTAGATAGATGATTATACGCCGGAGGGTTCTTATACTTTTCAATTTTATTTTATTTATTAACACCTGTATACTTACGTGACTAAAGAAGCAGTTGAATGGAATAACAAACAACTAAACAATTCATTAGGATGATGTTAACAGTAGAGACGCCATGTAGGTATTTATTGAGTTATCTATAGTGAACAAAAATAGATTGCATCACCAGGAGAGCATAAGCTCATAGGGTTTTGAGAGAATCAATAACATGGTTTGTGAAATGAATAGATAATATATTTTATAGATGTGCAAAGAGCGAATGCAATTCAAATGAAATGGAAAGTTACATGCGCATTGCGAGCTTGACGGGAGAAGGTAAACGCCCACCAATGCTAGCGATCACAGTCGTTTACAATGCAGAACGAATGCTGCCGAAAGAGCTGGATAGTTAGACCACAGATTACTGAAAAGTTATATGTGTTGAACTAATACTGGACGAGTGCTTTTCATTTGATACAGCTGCAGTACTTTCACATCTTTTTCTTTATGGTGCCTTTGTAACTGAACTGCTTTATTGGCCAAGTTCTCCTTCGAATTCCCTTCTCTCTATTAATTAGTAGAAGAACACAACTTTTTTTGGAATCTCCATTATAAATTCGCTGCATTTGGCAGCCTCACTGTCCTCAACCTCAGCTCGGTAAATGGACTGCTGCGGCACAGTAAAAAATGTTAATCAACGGCGTAGATTTGGGAAATATTTGGATATCCTCAAAATCACAAATTCTTGATTTACTGATCATTTCATAAAGTTATTGATATTTTTGTGACATTTGAATTACAGATATTGAAACTACGCCTCTTAGGTAGGCATTTATATACAGGATCGTGCCGTCAATACGACAATAAATCAAAACATGGATTATATTAGTTCATAGAAATGGTTTGCCACTATCAAAAACATCTTATTCATTTGATAATTTATGACATTTCTATTTTTCCATTAAATCTCAGCATCCAGCACTACTAACGGTGGTATGGTTCAGTCCCACCCTACCCCCAGGGGTAGGGCTAGGGGTATGGTGGGTCTGATATGGTTAGTATTTTACAAATTACGAGGCATATCCTCTTTTCTCCCCATACCGGGGACGATGGCACTTGATTTGTGTCATCTGGCCCGGTAAATATATCACCGGGCCAGTTAAAACTTTTTCTTCCCATGTGGCCCGGCGCCGTGCCAAGTCACCGGGCTAGATGGGATACACTCAATGTTATATTGTTTCATAACTTTCATACTGTCATAAATGTCATGAAATTATCAAACGAATAAGAAGTTTTTAAAGTGGCAAATAATTTCTGTGAACTAATAAAGTCCATGTTTTTATTTATTGTCGTAATTTATCGGCATCGCCCTATACAATATAGTGGATAAGTACCTAATGGAATGTACTTACTACGTTACCCCTTATGTACTCATGTAACCCTTGAAAACCATTAGAAAAAAATATGATAGGTTTTTAGGGTTGAACACTTTTTAATTTCATGTTTATTTATCAACATTATATCTTTGCACATGCAACTGAGCCGGGAAACATCGGGAGGGAACTTATTACAAACAAATCACATGGTAATTATCCCGAACATAGTAGGTACAATTTAGAATTGTACCTACAACTTCCAGTCTATAAATATTTGTTATAAAGTTATTTTATTATATTTTTTTACGAGTATTGAGTTTAATAATAATTAATATCTTATCTTCACTATTTTCTATGGCAAGACGCATTCGCAATCGTTGTACTCGAATAGGATTAGACACGTTTTAACGGTTCCGATACAAATAGCGATTACGGTTAGTGAAATAGTATCGAATGGTGTATCTATGATGTGTCCCGTACGTCAATAGTCAAATCTGTGTCCACCCAATAATATACCTGGGTGACTGAATGTATTCAGAGGTTAAGGTAAAACTATGCTAAAATAAAATTTTCGCTATTACTTATTAACAGCATGATATTAAAGCCTTTGCGAACAACGTTTTGAAACTATTCTTCCTACATTTTAGTTTTATGGATGTTTAGGTAAAATGTTCTCCTTTTATCATTTTAACTTTTTCAAAACAATCTAAAAATATACTAATTGTTTTAATGATGATCATCTTTGATGAGCTAGTTGCATTGACGTTCTAAGCGTTCTCTGATCTCATTTCTTTCGTAATCCTATGCATGAAATAAATATGTATTATACGCGCTCACTGACACTGGTATTTAAAAATATTTACAAAATTTTGGAATACGTTCAGAAGACACACCTCCGTGTTTTTGCACGAAGCAGCGGTGTTACTAATATGACAATTGGCGATACTTCAAATGGCGTCAAGATTTTTTTGCAGTCGGTGCTAGAATATTATTTTCATACCTACATTCAATGTCGTTGTTTATAGATAATGACAAAGAGTAAACTATTAAGAAAAAACTGAGGTGGGAAAATTTAAAAAAGTCGACTTAAAACTGTTATTGTGTAATCTCTTATGTTCTTAATGTTAATTTTAAAATTTTCTCAATTTTTGGCTTTTTCGTGTTCAATAAGTAATGTTTTTAGGTAAATAGATATTAGAAGTTCCTATCATGATAAGGTTTCGTCTCCTTGTGACTTGAACGGGTAATAGTTTTTTTTAGTTATTAATCTATTTACGATTCAATTTGCTTTAATTTTATCAATAAGGCTATCTTTGTGTAAATAATTTGATTTTTGCTACTTTGATTTGCGAAGAGAATTTGCAATTAGGTATAATGCGCTATGTTTTGCTCGATAACGCATCGATTGTGTAAAATTTGTCCATTAAGCTGTATTGTATTGTATGGTATGTGATTGTTTGTGACGTTACATTGCCATTCTGCGAGTCTGAAACCAAATAAGCAAAGTTTCAAATAATGATGTTTATCTTTTACTTTAGAAGTGATATCATCGCTGAAATAAAATGTACCTGTAATCACTGCCTGTTGGTAGGTAGTGTACCTTCCTATAAAATAAGACATCAGCTTTTCGGCCTGGATTTCTAGATTATTAATGAACATGAATAAATCACATTAATTTGTGCCTCTTTTTTGTGTTGTATATTTCATAATGTTACCAATATATTATTTTTCTTTCTTTCTTCTTTCTAATTTAGCGTCTTTCTTACTGTTATTCTTGCTCATTCTGTCTTTTTGCTATAAGTATATAATCCTACTCTAAAATATATAATCCTAATCTATATATATAATATATAATCCTACTCTTCTTTTGCTGCTCCACCGTCTATTGTCCAAATCCTAATTAATCCAACTGTAGAATACAGCTTATTAATTTTATTGGTAGCTTTAGTTATGCTCTTATTCATCCAGATCACTCTATGGTTCACCAAGTTTCATTATTTTGAATTATTCAAAAATACTCTGGTAAGTGGTAAATAGATTGATAGATACTCAATACTTCTATGAATCTTTGGCTTAAGTTTATTATCAGTTATCTTTTCATTTGAATAGCTTTACAAGGCAGAACAGTTGTTTCAGGCTAGCGATGGAAAGTTAATATGCACCCACTGTTCTTTCAAAGGATAGTACTTACTCAAATATGTAACCGGATAGTATACAAGCACGTGCGTCTTATTCTTAACATGATAGAAATAAGAAGGTACCATGTCAGGAACAGAAAATGCCCGTGATAATACCTACAGTGATCTACTAACACCCTTCCTTCCAGTCCCTAGGATACCATTCAGTAATGTTCAATTGAATAGCGAAATTGATTCATTTAATCCGGTCATGACCCGGATCACAGTGATTTAGCACTTAAGGTAACAGCCTGCCTGCCGGGAGTGGTGTCATGGCGGTCACGACCTTGAACATCACTGAGTCGACAAGCTTCCTATTGATCTAAATTCGTTAGGTAATTGCTTCTGTCTGAACTCCACCTGTAGATTCTCTGAAGTTTAGACAGTACAGGCAGCAACAGAAGTCGATAAACACTATGGTACAGTCGACAGCATAACAAGCGTAACAGTTTGATACCGCCCTTACTACGTTCGTAATAGAAGCGGGTTTCGTAGTGCAACTGTTACACTTAATGTGCTGTCGTCTGTACCATGTCACATTACGTCTTTTACAGTTTCATAGAAATTGTCAAGCGTTTAAGTATATGCCAATATGTTACTATGAAAAGGTACTAAAGTGTTAAGCGACTTCAGACGCTACCCGTACGTAATCTTGCTTACTAGATTTTATTTCTCTTATTGAAATATAAACTGAGCTGCAGAAAACTTTCTGATGAGCTTTCTCTATGTTTTTCTATTTCAAATAGCAGGTGGTAGTAGATATCTATTCTCGTAAGATGTATACAAATCTACATATTCAATGACCTTTTTAACACGTTGTTTTTACCATAACAAGCAACAATAAAATCAAAATTCTATAAGTTAACATGAAAATAGACTTGCATATCTTTGTCAGTCCCACCAAAAATGCTATTCTAAACGGTAAATATAAGATGAACGGGACTTTGGATAAGCACCAAGATTCCATAGGTCTATGTTTATTTATACTAGCAGTTTGTACACAGCTCCAGTGCTCGTGTCATGACAGTCATGAGACCACAGGCAGACGTCTTTGGTATGAATGTAAATCATGCCAAAAATAAATATAACACTTCAAATTATTTTATTGGCACCTACCTTTTCGAAAGATGGAATGGTCACCATGTTTTTACGTAGCAACGTTTCATTACTCTACATTAAAAATATATATAGGTAGGTCTCATAATCATTCATAGAACAAATAATATTGTCACACTAATTGTCTAGCTAGCCATATGTTAGAGTTGGCTATATAAATGGATATCAGATTCTATAACGGACAGCATACATAAATGTATAGTATATATAAATATTATAAATACAAAACATACAGACAAACATGATTCAATTCTTCACTAAGTACCATCTAATTCTGCGTCGACCGGGAACTAAATTACGTATGAGCCAAGATGATAAATATCCAGCTACTTTTTAGTAACTTTAATGAATGAATGACAAATTTTTTTGTCGTCTACACATGAGTAAGGGAGGGTAGAAGAACTGGCTTGGATGCTCTGAATATGTAACGAAGCTAATTCAAAAATCAATATTGGACAGTGACCAATTTTAGCCTTCATTATTCGTAGCCTGGACCTCAATTGTAATTTCAAAGTCTGGTGAGTTATTCGCTTGTTATACTTGAGTAAGGGCATCGGTTGTTCGTGGGCTGAAGGAACAATGCGTCACGGCGACTGAACACGGCCTTGCTTCTCCGGAAGCTCTGTTATAGTTGCCACTGGTTTTCAGGGTTCTGCATTGAGATATTAGAAACCGATAAGGTGTTGGATATGACATTAAATTTAATTGACAAAAATCAATCTTAACATACAATAAACGGAAAGTAACATGACTAGAAAATGCCAAAGGAAACTTGTCATTCCCTACTCGAGGTTATTTCATTCGTTAAATCTAGTCTCATTCAAATCACTGTCATTGCTCTCTCTCTCTTCTTTCCTTTTTGCTATTATAGGAGTCAGTCCGGCGAACGCGTCAGTCATAATAACTTCCTAGTGAAAATAATTAAACTGAATATAATTATCATTCGCTTCTCGTGGTTCCGTATTTCATTCATCTCCTCAAACCTTTTTATAGGTTTGAGGAGATGAATGAATCAATATAAAGGTTGGAAATTCACTAATAAATTACTTCATCTGTGTGTGTCATCATAATGCTACTATAATTGTTTTTAAATCTTAACAAGTGAAATCAGACTTTAAAATGATAATAATACGGTTGGGTTTTTAACGAGCAGGGGAACTCGTCTCCTATGATAATGCTTTCTTTTGATTTTAACTGGCTATAGGCAACGCGTGCGTAGTGTCTAGGTGCTACAAGTATCTATAGGCTACGGAAAAGGCTTATTATCATCAGGCCGACCGTACAACCTTGTCGTATAAAAAATATTCTGCGAATTTTCATTGATTTGTTATTATCGTGTAGCGAATACGTACAAAGATAATATAATATAGAGCTTTCTCTTGATATCTTTTGATACATAAGCATGAAATAAATTAAGCAATTTTCAAATACTGCACATTTATTTAGAGTAAACTGCTTTGTAGGCGAAAACCGATTCACACCGATACGTAGTTTGTCTGTCTATTGTAGTGGAAAACAACCAACAAAAACTTTACGAATTAAATGTAACAATAGATGTCACATTTAGTTCGTAAAGTTTTTGTTTGATCGCCTAGAATCTAGATTTTATTATCTGTTTTTAAGATGCACTTGAAAGCCCATCAAGCGTACCTAACTATTCACTCACTTAAACTAATCCTAATAGGAAAGACTGTTGATGTGCTCCAGTTTTTTAAAGTGTAATAATTCTGTTTGGGATAAATATGCACTGAAATAAACATGATTGATTTAGTTACTCTTACTTTTAATTTGAATGTAAATAATCAAAACACAAAACTTATGCTCTACTATTATTGTTGTAGAGTCACGTTACACGTTCCAACTAATTTTGTTCCACGAAATTGAGACGTATGCAAAACTTTTGCATACGTCTCAACAAAAGTAAGTTTTGTAAGTAATCGCAGATTTGTTTTTTTCCCTTCGTTTTTCAAGTCGTAAAACATGTCTTATGCACCTATTGTTGTAAATATTTTAAGTTTTTACTATAGTTTTAGCTCCAGCTCTATATTTTATAAGTAGTGGTTGTTATATTAATGCAATAACAATACGCAAAAAGTAACTATAGTAAGTATGGCATTTTCATGTTTCTCTTAAAAATAAACGGGGGGCTATAAAATATTTTTAATTGCACTAAAAATTCAAAATATTTATAACTACTCACCCTACGTAAGTAGGGTTGCTGTTCAAAATTAAAATAATTTTAAGCCCAGGCTTTATAAATTTGTGGTCCTTTCCTCTAAACTCTTGAGTGACATGATATGTTTTCTCTTTCCCAATCCACCCTAATACAAATTAATAATGGTCTAAAGTTGTATGACTAGGCTTGCGTTTAAGTTGCACTGCTTTTCATGCTTTTCATACAATCATTCAATTACAAATAAAGAAAGAAAACGATGATAGAAAAAACGTAAAACGATAAAATAAAAACGTTCAAAAAAAGGTTAGAGAGCGGTGAAGAAATTAGTAGGTTACACCTAGGCTCCGGTGGCGTAGTGGTGATCGCGTCTGGCTAGCCGGAACCCAGAAGACGCGGGTTCGATTCCCGCTTGGAGCATATAATTTTTTCATCGTCTTCTACCTTTATTTGTAATTGTTACAATAAAGTAGGCGTTATAAACGCACAATCACATTCAAGTCGAAAATATTGGAAATGAACAAACCGATTCTAATAGGACTTTACAAGCATAAGAATGTTATTGCTTAGTCTCAAAAGTATAATAGTAGAGTAAGAGCAATTTTCAGTTTTTCGTACAAACTATAAATCACCAGCAATTTCTTCATTTTTAGACTTTGCGAAAAATCCTCTGATAACTTTTTAGACTAGCCTGAGCTGCTTATGAAATGGTTAGTTTTGTGGGAATTGGTTTGTTTGTTTTTTAAAATATTTCCGACATTAGACTACTTTAGAGTTTGAATGCTACGTAAACGCACTTAAACTTCTTATCCGTTTTATCGCCGCTAGCTATAAAAGCTTTCCCATTGTAAATAAAGTTTCAACTTTAGGCTCAAGCCCTTTTTTTCAGATTTAATTCAAGTCTATCTTTAAACCACTATAAACAACGTACCAAATTACGAAGCATTGGTAATTTGGTAAGTAGGTAACTAAACAATAAGGCTTCTATTTGATGACTACTAACATAAATTCATGACTCAATTTCTTGAAATAATAATGATCTGAGAAAAAATATTGCTGCCTGATATGCCGATTGTAAAAAAAAACAATTTTAATGGCTCAATTGATGTGTAATTGAAAGCATGCCTCAAACAGCTACTCATGTCATGATTGGAGTTTTTATTAAGTTGTCCTTCGTCAATAAAATTGTAATGGCTTTTCAATCTTTATTTTCTATAAGATAGCGCGTATCATCTGCGTATTAATTTATTTGTAAAGTACCCTCAAACCAGATATATCCGTTCTCTTGCTGAGGAGGCAACGCCAGAATGGTAAGGGACGAAAAGTTAAACTGTCGTTATACATGTTTATATCTTTACTTATGTCAGTAAATTATATATAGTTGCATCGCGTGTGAAACTTTTAGCCGACAAATCCAAAGACGAATGCATTTTGGATTTGTCGGCAAAACGTTTCACACACTAGGTATGCAAAATAATATCTGACAAAATATCCGACTCCGCTTGATCGTAATAAAAATAGCCAACCTACTAGTAAAGATATTATTTCAAGTGTTATATGTAGAATGTACATTGGATTTGTCAAAGATATGTGAACTGGCAAGGGATGAAAAGTTAAATGATTCTTTAAGAAATATAATCTAAGTTTTCTGAGACATCAGAATGTCAGTTCCTCGATTCTTGCGACCAGTGTCTCGAACAAGGTCGATTCAATCATTGCGCAGCTCGTGCGATGTTTCCTGCCGCGCATCAATGTGGAAGAATTGATTTGACATGCGTCGAAGTTATTCGAGTTAGCCGATACTTGGCTGATTCACAAATAAAATCAGCTCTTTACAACTATAAAAACGTAATTATATAAATCTATTTTAAAATGCTTTAGTTTTCCTTGGCGATTGGCACAAGTATTATAATCTTTTTAATTACTTATAGCTAAGCAGTATAATACTAATTTTTCACCGTGTCGCTCGCAGTATTTATTACCGTGTAGACAGGCTAAATTTTGAAAACAGTGCATTTAGATTTTAGGCGGTAGACCCGCGGGACTAGGTTATGCATCAACAAAACCACAGACAAAACGAAATGTTCAATAACGTTACTATCCCCACTTTTTGTTCAAGTAATACCGATAAATTATATTTTAAAGGTCGGGGGGGGGGGGGGGGGGATATTTTATCAAAATTATACCGGTATTTCGGTTCCTTCTTTTTTGGACAATTATAGAGCTGCATTCTAATCCTTAAAGAGTTTTAAATTTACTTAGGGCAAGGACAGTTCCCTAGTATAAGTTTTAACATGGCATGGCATGGGCTCTAGTATTTATACAGAGTAGGCCCTTAGGCGAGAGAAGAACCTTATGCATACATATACAGGGTGGTGCCGACAATACGACAATAAATTAAAACATGGGCTATATTAGTTCATAGAAATGGTTTGCCACTTTCAAAAACATCCTAATAATTTGATAATTTCATGACATTTGTATGAAATAATATATCATTGGCTTCATCATTTACAAAATATGTACATTAGTGTAGTACATATTTTGCGCGAAATGGCTATCACTACTTATAGACTGAATTTGAATAAATAGTTAAGTTTAGTAAGTATAGGTATATTAGATATTCATGGATTAATTTCTTGGAATTAGCAAATTACCTGATTCAGTAGTTTCTCGCTGGTAACCTTTCTACTTATTTATTCATTCGGAAATTCGGAACTCTCTTTCAGTCTACTTGAAGCGTGTAAAAAAGGAACTTGACATCGTAGTCTCACTCCAGTTATTTTAGTTGCGCCCGCGCGCCCTAGGCAATGTCATATTATGTCACTGCAAGGTCACCCAAAAATTTAAAAAATATCGGGTGGTAGGGCTTGCCTACACCCGATAATTTTTTATCTATATAAAGTCACTAAGAAATTATTTCATTTGTCCAAACTCATAATATGCTGTTTTCAAGTCGTGACTATATATACCTACACGCGGAGTAAGTGACGTAGAATATTATTCATTTCTCTAACGTCACGAGTTCCATGGCCATCGCTGCGAGCAAAAACGCGTGACGTCACCTCCTGAGCCGCCCCCCTGGCGCCGTGCCATCGAGGTATTGCTCCACCACCCATACACAAAAATATTCATAAATTTTATCGAATTTCAGTGCTTAAAATCGGTCTACCTATTGGAAAATATTTCATTCATGCTTTCTTTGTCAAGTTACTCGTAAGACCTAAATGGTAGGAGGTAGTTCATTATTAAAAGTAATTATATTGTTAATTTATGAACTTGTTATACGAAACGTTAACACTCTTCGGGTTCAGAGCCCCGAAGAACTTTAATCTTTTAGTAAAGCTGTTAGGAGTTCTTTCAAAAATGTATGGAGTGGAGACTAGGCCAGGTCTATGTACAGTATGAGGTACTAAAAATGGACAAAATACAGAACAGTTCAATTATCCGTTTTCTTTTTATTGGCTTTGTTTCGTGGTACAATACAATATTTTTTATAGAAAAAACTGCAACTCAGCCATCATGGCGCCTATGTCACTTTGGTAACGTTTAGTTGACTTCTATTTCGCCCGCCATGCTACTTATGGCTGCAAAATACATTTGAACAAATAGATTTAGCTATTTTATTATTGGGAAAATAGCACCACTTAGCCCTCGATCGCTTTCGTAAGTAAAATGGTGACCGCTAAGGATGTCAATCTTTAAAGTTGGCAACACTGTATGTTAACATTAAAACATCAGCCGCCCCCGGAGCATGGCGAACTCCCTGAGGAGTGTTAGTACAAGGCCAAATGTGGAAGTGAGCTAAACCTGGATTCCTCAACCACAGTGGTACTGGCTATCTTACGGAACACAACAATGCTGCAGACTTAGGTAAGACGGTGGTAGCAAGCCAGGCGGACTTAGAACAGTCTTATCACCAACCAAACCGAGCAGAAACGAACGTATAGATTAGAATTAGGTAGTCTCAACACTAGAACCAGAGAAGCTGAGGAAGAAGAAACATATCCGTGTTTCTCCAAATAAGTGGACATAAAGGTGCTTAAAGGGTGGAAATGTATCTTGTACACGGACCATACCACGGGTGCAGGACCTCTAGAGAGATTGTTTTCTCAGGTTTTATTCATTCTACAGCAGAAGGCTGTTTGTCTGAAATTAAATTTAAAAATCAAGTGTTCATGAAAGGAAGTTTTTCTTTTACTGATTAATAGGCTGGGCTGGATTAGTTCTATTCACTTTACATAACTTAATACCTGACTGTATTTTGTGATTTGTGTTTTATATAAAAATAGTTAAAATAGGTAGGAACTGTATTTTGTATTTTATATTTCAAATTTGTATTTTAATTAAAGCCAAGCATGTTTTTTTCCCACCTCTAAAAATAGTGATGGTTACCTAACTCTCCCCCTTCCGTAATACCTACCTACAAATATGCAAACAATGCTATTTTGTAATAACTAAGTTTGGCATAAATACAATGCTGTCAAAAGTCACATAAAAGTGGTTCACCAAAAAGAACTAAATCAAAGAGAACGTAACAACTTATTCTATAAGCGTCCTTGTAGCTCTTCTTTTATCCTATTTAAATATATGGCAACGGTCGAACATCATAATTTTGGTTTGTCTATCCTGCTCTATGAGAGCATTACTTAACTATCTCGTTCACAAGGTCAGGAGGGAGAGGAAGGGGGACAGGTCAGACTCAAGGCCGGCGAATCTTTTCCCACGATCCCTTGCGTCATTTGTTGTGTATGTTCTGAAATCTGCCGTAAAGCGCTACACAAACCATAGTGTATTTTGTGCACCCATTTCACTCGAGTGACCACCAAACGTTACCTACTTAAGGCGATATATTGAAAAACTTCGCACTTTTTTAAGTAATGTAATAGGTTCTTGAAAGATCTTACGGATCTGAAAAGCAGGTATACGTTACTTTATATCTTTATCTAGACACGTGTAGAACGAAAACACAATTAAAGGATTTTGCTTCGATACATTTTATTTCCGAAAACACCTCTTATTAACAAGAAAACTTAAGATTATTGGTAAACGATCATTTGTATTCAATAGGAAATTACTTTAAATAGTAGATATCATTAATATTCAGAATCGTGTAGAAGCGTTTTTTGTAATCTTTATAGTTAATTTTTAATAAAATAATTTGTGTATTCTCGTTTACATTTCACGTGCGATCGCTGTTTTGTCTTTTTTCCTCCCGCTGAGTCAGTTATATCTCTATCCCTGTCGGTTCCGGGTAAAACAACGTTTCGATAGATTGCCTTAATATAGGCATCGCTCGTAAGCAATACTAACTATGCGTATAGTTTATAATTTCTCTTTGAGGCCGACTGACACTGATTTTAACGGCTTTTAGATCGGCATTTGCCTTTTAAAGAAACTAGAGTTTTAATAAATTAGCAGTGGCTTTGTCTCTTGCTTGTCACACAGCATCGTGAGAAGATTAACACAGTAGGTAACAGAGCTATAAAATATTTTAAAAAAAATACAGCCAGGGAGATAAAAGATTATATTGAGGTTCGTCTTTCAAGACACATCACAAGCCTCCAGAGATGTTGCCGATGGAAACCAAGGAAAGTCCCATCGATCATACGACTAGTATAATTACTATGAAAATATCATTACAAATAAAGCAGTAATAATAATGGCAGATAATAATAGTGTAATTTCTGGGCATGGACGGCATTTTATCTTAGGGCCCAGGATGACAACGCACCTGCAATATCAAGTGATTTTTACTTGTTATTGCAGGTGTCTATAGGTGGCGGTAACCGCTTACCATCAGGTGGGCCGTCAGCTTGTTTGTCATCTAGTTGTATAAAAAAAAAGTAATGAAAGCTATTTGAGGTTTTATAAATAAAAAGAAATAAAATTTAAAATTTTAAGTAACCCCCGGCCTCATAATTCATCTATCTAACATCAGCTAATGACCCCAAGACGCTATACCTATCTGCTGTAATTTTCTGAAGGATTAAGCATTCCGCAGACTTTTTGATGGTTTAGGATCAGCTCAAGCTTAGTCATGTAAATGTCACCGAAGTAGCAATACACTAAATTTCAAATCATTCGGATCTGTGAAAGTTAATAAAACACTTTTATCATGTAGAAAATGAGCTGATAATCATCAAACGCCTGAACGTTCTTAAATTATAGCTATAAGCCGTTCTAATCAAGTCAGCTTTTAAACAACAAAAAAATACAAATCAAAATTGGTCCATTCGTTTAGGTGCTACGATGCCACAGACAGACACACAGATACACAGACAGACACACAGATACACAGACAGACACATCAAACTTATAACACCCCTCTTTTTCCGTCGGATGTTAAAAAGGAACTTGCTTTCGTGATGGCTTCAGGCTTTTGAGAGCTTTGGTTTCGATCACGTAAACAAAGCAATTTCGCTATGGTTGATTCTGATAAAATGTGTCAATCAATATTTGTAATTTCGAGTGACAGGACCAAGCAGCCCATCGTGCCGTAGCTTATAAGACGTGTTTAAATGCTTTTTTTACCCACGTTGGGTCAGCATGCATGGTGGTGATAACACAGTAAGGGTATAAACCCTGCCCAAGGGTTTCTCCCATTTAAAAAGGCTTTCGTCCAGCAGTGGGACATATAAATATAAAGTCTGTTGATAGTGGTTTCATTAAAAAATTTCAGTTCTAAAGATAACGGTGATTTCTACTTATATTTTTTTTCAATGATGATCTAGCTTGTTCTATGCTAAATATTTTCGACGCTGTTTATATGTCGCAAATTAAAAAATAAGTGTAGGTAGGTATTAGTCGATGATAACAATTAAAACTATTTCATTATGAAAAGTACACATTATAGGTAATAACGCTAGAGTGTTATTATTATTATAGTGGCTATCGGTATAGTTCATTCATATTGGAGCTTTTTATGACGTTCCTTCACTGTTCAAATATTGTTCTCTACGGTTAAGTTTTTCATCGCTGCGCAGCAAAACTACCTATCTACAATATCTACATATTTAGAAAAAACTATACTGGTTACAATGTGCACACATTTGAATACACCTTTTTTATAAGAGCCAATAAGAGCTGTAATTGAACGTATTTCGCTATTATCGACTGATCTTTTTCGTATTTCTGTTGTGCTAGCAGAAATAAAACTAGGAAAGCACTAGTTTGAAAAGTATTAAAAAGTACATCAACAATTCTGTAATTGGATTACATCTTTCACTCTATTCATTCCAGTGAGTGTCTAGCTAGATTATTGTAATTCCAATTACTTGAAATACTTGCGAATACTTGATTTTTATTTAACTACATACTTACTTACTATTTACTTTGTGATTGGTTAGTATAATTTAAGTTGGAATGGAGCTCGGTGGCGTTGTGGTTTGAGCGCTCCGGTTTTGAAAACGAAAACAAAGCAACTTTCGCCATGGTCGATCCTGGGATTGGTCAATCAACAATTCATAATCTCGAACTAAGCTTCTCCGAGCTTTGGAAGGCACGTTAAGCCGTTGGTCCCGGTTGTTACTGCAACCGCTTTAACCCACCAACCCGCATTGGGCCAGCGTGGTGGTGTTATGGCCCAAACTCCTTCTGTGTTTCTCCCATTTCGGAAGGTCTGTGCCCAGCAGTGGGACGTATGTAGGCTGGTGATGATTACTATTTACTTGGTGATTGGTTGTTATAAAGTATTGGAATTGGATTGTGGTTTTCTTACACAATATTTCTGCAGTTTGATTGATTAATAACCTACCTCAAAAACTATTTGCTTGTCATAGAAATAATTGAAAAAAATAAAATAAAATTACACTACAAGGTTGTGATGACATTACGACAGTAAATTTAAAAAGGGGCTATATTAATAGAAATGTTTTGCAACTCTCAAATACATCTTATTTATTCGATCAACATATAACATTTCAATGAAATACCTAATGCAGCGAATGTTAGATTATTTCATACAAATGCCATATAGGTAATTATAAAAAAATATGATGTATTTGAAAGATGCAAAAAAAATCTATATACATAATATATTAATAATAATTATTATTATTAGGTTCTATCCCACGGGAGCCGTACATTTTTCCGGGATGAAAAGTAAACTATAATTACCTATGTGCTATAAGACCATAACCTATCTGTCTTTTCTAAATTTCATCTAAATCTGTTTTGCCGTTCTGGCGTGATTGAGTAAGAAACATCCATCCAAATTCCAAACTTTCTAATATTATTAGGATATAATAACATTAGGATAAGTGTATCTATAATAAATTATGAACGAAAAATACAAAAAAAAGTAAAAATTAAATAATATCGAGAAGTTGTTACAGATTTATATACCTAGTGTAAAATTGCTTTAATATTTAGGTGTCACTACTTCCGCTAGTTAGCGTTAAGCTATTGTGTGTATGTAAACGCGTGCCCGCGTTACGTAGATGTCTATGAGCCTGAAGAATGTGTTCATTTGTAGGTATCTAGTTCCGGAGCGGCCACAACGGCGCCCAGCCGCCGTATAGCATGTCGCTAACACGTGCCCACCGCGTGCGCAAACGTGGACTGACGAATCGACCAATCACCACTCAAAGACCAAGCGAATTTCACTTAGAGAAAAATTATAGAACAGCACAACACATGCCAATCAAAAAGGAACCTTACTATTCCGACACAAAAGCTAAAAATGAAATTCAGAAAATACAGGTAGGTACTCGTAATGCATGATCGCGATTGCGACAAACTGCCTTTCTAGATACTAGGAATACTGACATCTATAGAAAGACGATGATTCATGGGTGTAATGCATTGCCTAATAGATAGTTTTTATAATTATTTGATATATTTTGGCGACAGGCTGATCGAGAGGTCTGTACCCCTTACTACACAGGCTACACGGTCAGGGGTCCCAGGTTCGAATCCCGGTAGGAGTAGATGTTTGTATGATGAGTAGGATCATTTGTTCACGCGTCATGTATGTTTGTATGTTTATTTATATTTATTATTACTATCAATATTTTTCCGTCATCTAGTATAAAATTTAACTGTTTAACTTTGTGAGTTTAAAACGCCTACTTGTATTTCTTACGATCTAGTATCGATGTATGAATATTATTATTAATAATATAGTTAAGTATTTAGTTACTGGGGCAAGCAACTTCATGTCATGATAACATTAATAAAATTTTTAGTTACATTTAAATCACAGTTTGTACATTTCTTTGCTATTGGACCAAAGACAGAAATTTGGCTAACTGCCACCTATTATAGTCCGACGACAGACCGACGAACGTTACTTTATGGTATTTCATTGAACATATAAAAAATATGTTAGATTTAATAGCAGCGTTTTACCTGAAATAAAACGCATATTAAAATACTTACCTCACTGGAAGCTTTATATTGAGAGAGCACTTCCGTTTCCCGTCGCTTGACGCACTTTTAATGCTGTTTGCATCCGGTTCAGTGGCGCCACCTAGCGGTTGCGCGGCATTTTTAGTTTCTTAAAAGTAAGCCGCGCCATTTTGACTCATTGGCTCATATTTTCACCAGGCAGAAATTATTCTGAAAGCTTCCAGTGAGGTAAGTATTTTAATATGCGTTTTATTTCAGGTAAAACGCTGCTATTAAAACACTTGACCGTCACTGGAAGCTTTATATTGAGATCCTGTTTGTTATCGCCTGGTGACGCCACTGTTTAAACAATATTTAACTAACGCCAATGTGATATTTTATATATAAAATAAAAGGCACAGATATCAGAATTATCTTCATTTATGAACGTTTGTATAGAAGTAATATACTAAATTATAAATTAACAAATCATTATAACGAAACATATTTATATAATATAGATTCGAAAACTCAAGCAATCTACTTAAGGCGCTCTTTTCCCGTTTTGAACATTTTCGATTGATTGTACCACCACGAATATAAAACATTCAATTCTGAAATTCTTATATAATATAGTTGACCGTATTATCTATTAGTTGTAAAGACAGAAACATGATTGGTAATACTTCACTCGATAGAAAAAAATTTCAAAGATTGCTCTGCTCAACATTTTTAAAGTCATTTAATTCAGATAATACATTACTAAATGACGTAAAAAATATACAAATTGATGTAACTTTTCATCATCTATAAAATGATAATAACAGATTTTTTTACGTCATACATTTTTATTACGATGTAGGCAAAAAACCTCTAAAATTCAAATTACGGGGAGTGATCATGACGCTCCGCTGTTACTTCAGTACCCGTCGAGAGCTTCCCGAGTAAGGTCACGTCGCTTTATGCTCCGCAGATCCCGCGCGATAGTTTGTATTTGAATAGGTGTAAATATAAAATAGGTTAAGTTATTTTAAGTTTGACTAGGTTTATTTTAGTTTGTTTAGGTTTGTTTTAGTTAATTTTAAATAAGTTTTAGTTGGTAAATAATAAGGTTCTAATTAAAATGGGAAACAAAAATAATAAATCAAATTTTAATAAGCGAACCCATAGAAAAATGTTGCAATATAAATGGTAAGTACTACCTTTCTAACATATTTGTTCTGTTCATAAACCACCCACTAAATGATTCTTAGTATGTACACGATGTACTGTTTGTTCCTAGTTATATAGTCTCACAATATAACAAGGGACAGTATGATTTCAAAGCCAGTTATATAATGAATTAGAAATTTATTGTTATCCAATTAACGAAATTTATAAATAATATATACCTATTATAAATTTTATAAGTTTCATCTTATATATAAAATTCTCGACTCACAGTTTTAGTTACCATACTCCTCCTTGACCGATGATCATGAAATTTTATATGTATATTCATTCAGTAGGTCTGAGAATCGGCTATTATCTATTTTTTTTTTGACATTTTGTTTTTTATGGCAAGACAACGTTTGCCTGGTCAGCTAGTGATTATCTAAATATTTCGTAGGACGCTTTTTGTACCACAGTGTAATTGCACAGAACAGTATAACTTCAAAACCGGTTCTGAAATTATTCTGAAATTTTTATTGTTTTCTTTTCGTTTATATAAGTTTAGTTCTAATTTAATCATATATGTTTTATAAACGCTGGCCTATTTTTTAGTGCTTTTATGCGCCCGAAAAGAAATTCGAGTGTTGTGGTCTCAGGGGTTTAAAATAGCTCTGCAGTATATGTATGTATAAAACACATTGGACCTAATTCTGGAGGAACACTCTTAAGTTTAAATTTAAGTACAATCTATCTCTTTCTTACAATATGTAATAAGAAAGAGATAGCAATATTTTGTTTAGAGCTGTCATCTAAATTCAGACAGATTTCATACGAACCATAGACAATTATTTTAGACGGCATGTATGCCTCCTAAATACTGCATTTTATCACGTTTAATAAGGTCGAAAATTGAATGCATGTTTCTAAATGTCAAATTTTAAGTCGGCGATACTTTTCGTATTCAAATTGAGAGAAAGAGGTAGACTGAACTTAAATTTAATCTTAGCATGTGCTCTCCAGAATTAGGGCCATTATTTCTTTAGATCGTTATCGTTATTTAAAATTAAATATTTGTTTTAAAATTTGCTTTCATATGCAGGTTAATAATAATATTATTTTACTTATACCAATTATTTAGATCCAAATAAGTATCATCAGTCCGTGATGACGTCATTGAGATTTTATTTGGTTACAAAAGTTACCAAGGACCTGGACATTGGTCAGGGACCAAGAAAAAAAAGAATTTTTATACAGGGTGGTGCCGTCAATATGACAATAAATTAAAACATAGGCTATATTAGATTTCTAATATTTATATACATATTATTATCATTATTTATCCGTTATCTAGTATCCATAACACAAGCTCTTAATGATGCTTACTTTGGGCTAGATAATAGGTGTGAGTGTATAAATATTTAAAAAAATAAAAATAAAAAATATTATTTCATAGAAATGTCATAAAATTATTAAACGAATACGATGTTTCTGAAAGTGGCAAACCGTTTCTAAGAACTAATATAGCCCATGTTTAAATTTATTGTCGTATTGATGGCACCACCCTGTATACAACTTTAAACAACGTGTTAGGGGGCGCTCTCGAAAACGAAGACAGGTAGCAGTGCTGGTCACCCTTAACACGATTTGTTAGAAAATACCATTTGAAATCGTGAAAAAAAACAGCTGTTCCATACAAACAGGTCCATACAAATAAATATAACACTATTTCTATTTAGATATCGATTGTGTAGGTCTTAAGCAGTAAACGTTAAAACTGCTTAAGACCTACACAATCTATATCTAAATAGAAATAGTGTTAGTTTAATTTTTCAAAACGTCCGGGTTTGATTCCCGAGCCGAGTAGGTACATGTTTTTTTAAAATGTGTGAATGCATTTGAAATAAAACCAATCAAACCAAGTAAATTGGTTTTATTTCAAATGTGTAGTGCTCGTGAAAATGTAAGACAATACTATAATGCAGTTTTTTCTAAAATTAAATTACTTAAATCGACGACATGGTTCCTAAGAAGAGATTTTCGCATGTCTTATAGTTTCAGACTTTCCCATACTGACCTATCTAAATGTGCCACCCTGTATGTAGGGTATCTATGATTTTACCTGCAATTAGTGTAAGTATTTTTTTATTGGATGTGTGTGTTTTGTTAATCTTTCTTTTTAATGCTCGTTTTTTTTTTATTTCCTTTACTTTTCCTGTAGGATTGCGTTTAGAAAATCTTTTTGCAATTTGGAAATAGATGATTCATCGTTGAAAGAGACAACAGCTGATGAGCATCTTGCTTGATAACCTCTTCTTTGTGTGAAGTTGACTCGTTTACCTCCTACAAATTTAGCAACAACACTGTTGAAGCGCTCTACAGTATTTGTATCAACGTTTTCAATCAAACTACGAGATTGAGCCGCAACAATAGCAATAATCGCATTTATTCGAAATAAAAACGTCGAATTCCTAATCCAGTTGAAACAATTGTTTTCATTTTTATCTTCGTCACAAAAGTAATTTTTGCACAATTTATGTGAGAGGGACCGGTCTGACTAGATAGTCGGGGACAAAGATCCCTTGCACTCGATAGGGTAGGGGGTGGACTTGCCGAGGAGGTGTGACGAAATGAGAAGGCCCGTTGTGGATGGTGATGTTCTATCCAGTTCTTTGAAGAGCAGGGAGAGGTGTTCAGAGTGATTATTGCTATTGTTGCGGCTAAATCTCGTATTTGATTGAAAACGTTGATACAAATACTGTAGAGCGCTTCAACAGTGTTGTTGTTAAATTTGTAGGCGGTAAACAAGTCAACTTCACACAAAGAAGAGGGTATCAAGCAAGATGCTCAGCAGCTGTTGTCTCTTTCAATGATGAATCATCTATTTCCAAATTGCAAAAAGCTTTTGTAAACGCAAGTCCTACAGGAAAAGTAAAGGAAATGGAACAAAAACGAGCATTAAAAAGAAAGATTAACAAAACACATCCAATAAAAAAAATTAGAAACATTCTGAGTTCTAGTAACAACCGTCAACACGATTATGGACAAAATATATCAGCACCAGATTTGACATTAACCGAATAGGAGCAAGCTAAGGAATTTTTTTTAAGAAATTTAAAAGAGCTTGTAGAAGACAGGAACCATATTGAAAGGTCAACTATATGGCAGGCTGATTGTAGTGATTGGCTTGAAATTAGAAAAAAATTGTTACTGCTTCAACATTTGGCCGTATATGCAAAAGAAAGCCCATCACAGATACTTCCCCATTAGTGAAAAACATTTTATATAAAAATAATATATCACACGTCGAATCCGTCGCTCATGGCCGCGAGAATGAAAGACACGCTTTGCAACAAATTCAGACATTCATTCAAACAAAAACAGCTGACCATCTGGTGGACCGTATGATCATGAAAAAAGTTAGTACCTATCTAAATAATCTATAACGTAATACCATAATGTTACTGTATGCAATTTTACTATGGCACATCGTACCGCTTGGACCGGGCGGCCGCGGCCGGCGCGGTGTCATCTCGCGCGCGTCGGATTTGCTTACGTTACGCTACTTATTGGCGGGGGCTGAGGAAGCATTTTTACCTACGACTGCTCGGAATACCTCGCCTTAAATAAATCAATAATTTACCGAATCGGAATGAAAAACTGTGTAACACTTTCAGATTGATTACTACTCATTACTTCACGCCTGTAGAACTTTTTGAACGTGTTCGCTGATCGCCAATTACCCCGAGCTAGAATATCGTCAAGGGGGTATTTGTCAAACCAATTCTTGGATGCTACCGCCGATCGAAAGCTTCCCGGTGTACCTTCAATACCTGCTTCTTTCAATAGAGTTTTTACCCAGCCTGCTATGACGACACGCGAAGCGGGTTTCGCTACGCCTCTAACTGTCATAAATAGATTATCTGATTTAGCAATATTTCTTCTTTCATTCAGTAACAAAACAGTTCTTTCGATCCAGAAAACTGGATCGCGATTACGATTATTCGAATTTGATATAAGTTTCCAACCAGACTGTATGTAATTATTACTGTCAGTCTTTGAACCGAACTGAGGCCAAAGTACTATATTATCGTTAGATCTTATGCAATGTTTAGAATCAACTGTTAGCAAAGTCAGGTCATGTATTCGTCGACCCGAGCAAAGTAATAATAAGGCTGCAGTATGACGCGAAGTCTGAAATAGATTATTCGTATCTACTGTGTGAGTAGTTAAAAATGCAGCTAATTTACTAACGTCCCATACTGGAGGCTTTACTTTATTTCGGTTCTTAAGACTTATCGATTTAAGAATATGTTTCACGAGAATGTGGGAACTTAATCGATCTGATGTATCCGTATTACATAATGTATAGACTACAGACTTATGTAAAAGGATTGTATTGTATGATAATTTATTGATTAAATATAAATCAGATAAAAATTGTGCTAATTGGGAACCTGTAGGATTTATTGGATCTATATTTTTAGAATCAGACCACATCACCCACCGTTTCCATGCCGATTCATAGGTATTCAATGTCGACTTTCGCCATGAATTTTTAAGGAGCTCACGTTGTTCGGAGTTCCATGTGGCTATCGAATCGGACCACCCCCACATTTCCAAACTTCGAGGACGATTTTCTCGACTTGTGGAGGAGGAAGACCCGTCGACGTGTCGATCAGATGTTTTGACAAGTTTCTCAATGTGAATGGTGGTGCTAACGCTCTCGCTTTGAGATCTGCTCGCCAGAACACCTTCTCCCATCGCGGGACTACTATTAAGAATACTCCTGTCGACTGTAGCAGGTGGGTCAAAACTTTGGGGATTAAGAACGGTGGGGGGAAGACCCAAGCAAGGGTGTAATTCCACGGAATGCTGAACGCGTCGTGAAACAACGCCTGAGGATCTCTCAAGTCTCGAGTTACGTAATTGTGTACTACGTGAGCGGTCGCCGAAGCAAATAGGTCTATTAACGGCGTTTGCCACTTTGCAAACACTATTTCCAGACAGGGCGGCAATAGATGCCATTCCGGTGGTTGACGGTGGCGTGACAAGTGATCTGCTTGAGTATTGTACTTGCCTGGGATATAATATATGCTTAGGTGTATCTGATATTGATCTAGTAGATTCAATATTTGATATGTTAGTTCCATCAGGGCAAATGATCTCGTTCCACCTTCTTTTCGCAGGTGAGCTACTGCAGTTCTGTTGTCGCATTGAATGAGAACTGTCTTGTGACCCATTAGGTGAGCATGGCTCAGTAGTGCGTAATATATAGCCAACATCTCCTTTTGATTGCAATGTAGTGTTTTCTCCTCCAGCGTCCAAATACCGGATATTGCCTTGTTGTTTATTTGGGCACCCCAAGCCAGGTCTGATGCATCCGTTGCCAGAATATACGTTGGGGGTGCATAATGTAAAGGTGTTGACAAGTGGCAGTTCCGAATCCACCATTTTAGCTCTTGAACCGCTCCCTGTGTTAGCGGCTGAAGTTTCAACGGTGTCTTTAGTAGAGAGTTTGTTAGTAATAACAATTGTCGATGATTGAGGCGACCCCTTGGGACAACAAAGCTGGCAAAGTTCAACAATCCTACGATTTTTTGCAATACTTTTAAGTTTACCATGTTTTGAGTCAGAGTGACACTCACTTTTTTGAATATATTGTTGATTTTTTCTTCTGGTAGAACTTTTATGTTGTCCCATGGGTTCCACATCACTCCCAAGTAATTTATTGTCTTTTGAGGGCAAAGAATAGATTTTTTGAAATTGATTTGCCATCCCAGATTCTGTAATGTTTTTATTGCAACTTCGACATGGTCGCGGAGTATAAGAGGATTCTGATGCACTATGAGGTAGTCGTCTAAGTAAACTATTATTCTTATATCCCACTTGTCTCTTAATATTTGAGCAACCCAACTTGTGATTATGGAAAAAGTCTTTGGTGCTGTACTTAAGCCGAAAGGAAGACAAGTCATTTCTAACAGTTCTTTGTTGTATACTAGACGAAGAAAGCGTCTGTGAGATTTTGCTACTTTTACATGAAAATATGCCTGCGACAGATCGATCTTGCACATCCAATCCCTGGGCTGAAGAAAATCTGGGACGCGATACATATTTATTAGATGAAAAGGTTTTGTTATCACATACTCGTTTAACGCTTTGAGATTGAATATAGGACGAGCTGATCCGTCCGATTTTGGCACCAGAAATAGGGGGGAGATGAAGCTTGGTGAGTGAACAGCTAATTTCAGAATGCCTTGCTCCTTCATTTTTTCTATTATCACAGTCATTTCCTCTGACACAGGAGTGTGAAAGGGACATTTTATTACATTTGGGTAAACTAGCGGGGGTTTTTGATGGAAGGGTATGCGATACCCTTGTATTAACTTTAAAACAATTTTTGGTGCTCCCATTTCCCTCCATTGCGATTGGTAATGTATTAGCTGGCCGGCATGAAATTGCACATAGTCATTGTTTATACTTTCTTTGACTTCCTCTACTACCTTTAGGCGCATGTGTGCGTCCTCTATTATTTTCACGGTAGGGTCGCGAACTCCGGTTGTGAAATGAACCTCTATTATTAGTATGATACTCGTAAGAAGTACCTGAGCGTTGGCCTCTCAACGAGTTCACCTGATTATATCCACCCCGCGAGGGTGGGTTGGCATTGCATGTGTGCAAGTGTGTATGGCTTGGAAAACTTTGGTCATAAAATGCACTTCGAGTTCCACGCGATGGAACAATTGAATTTAGTGTGCCTTGCCCCCGCGAGAGGCGGCCACTAAATTGATTAGAACGTATTTGCGACTTGTTATCAAATTTTGGTGGCCAGAATGCTTTACGTACTCCACCGACCTTTTCAAGTGTACATGTGAATATTACAGGATCAAAAATATAACTTGAAGAAGGTGGTATTTTATTTAATGAAGCTTTTATCAAAGGATCTCGTACTTGACTCGTGATAGTTTCACGTCGCATTTCGATCGCTTCAGCTCTATGCCCACAAACTAATTGCAAAAGATCAGATGAAACTTTGTGAAATTCACCTTTTAAAAACAATTCTTCAACTTTATCAGTCAAATTAACAATATTAACGTCTGTATTTTTAGCCCAAATCAAAAAATTTCGTATACTGTCCTGCAGGGATATTTTTTGTTTCAGTATACAATAAGTTAAAGCTGCATAAGATTTATCAGCATGAGTTAGATGTCGCAAGTTATCATATATTTTTACCTCATCGTTTGTTTCCAGGTCTATAAAACCTGGGCTATGATTATATAGTTTTTGAGTATCAGCATATCTAACCTCTGCCCACGAGGCATTACCTAGACGCTGAACCTCATGTAACATTTTCAAAAAACTGTCTGGAGTTTTAGGAACAGATGGTTCTTTTAACTTTGTTTCAATATCAAATGTGAAATCGAAATCAGAATTCTGATCAGTAGAGTGGGTAGGCCGGGACCCGTCATGTATGATACCAGGATGTTGATAAAGTTCATCACTGACCGCAGAGCATAGAGATATATTGTCATGGCAAGCAGCATCATTGGGATTAAGAATACGATTGCGTAACTCACCCACTTCTTGTAGCAATTGGTCCATCATACGGCTATCGTGCCGAGCGCGCTTACTTTTCTTATGCCGGTGACGCCGGGATCGCTTTCTCCTGCTGCCTGAAGCAGAAGAACTAGAAGCGCTGCTACTGCTTGTTGAGCTGTCGCGGCTACGACTACGACTTCCTGCACGCTTTGTATTTATTCCGCTTGGGCCAGCCATTGGCTCACCGACCACATTGTTAGTATCCATAACTGTAATCAAACTAAAAAGAATTTGAAACAAACGTTCTTGAACCGGTATTGACTAAATCGGTATTCCACACAACTAAATAAAAATTATTAATAATAAAATAATAAAAAATATAAATTTCAAGAGGAATACTCAAATAATGGAAGTATCAAACAGCAAAAATAATGATGAAATGTTAAAAAAGAAACCATTATAGTATTTTCTTAACGGAGAACACGTGGTATAATAATAAGTAATGTTTAAAATTCGAACGGAAAACCGTTAAACAATCATTAGTACTTACGTTTGAAACTGTATTAGCAACGATGTTTAAGTTAGGTTAAAACAGCGTAACATTCAGAAATAAGAACTTCACTTTATAAAAAAACCTTATTTTTTCACTTCTAAAATTCACTTTTATCAAGATAGTTAAAAAAAGAAACAATAATATTTCACAACGCACGAGTAGTGTTCCTGCGCACAAGTTACTTCGACGGGAACGAAAACGCCAATGAGTCAAAATGGCGCGGCTTACTTTTAAGAAACTAAAAATGCCGCGCAACCGCTAGGTGGCGCCACTGAACCGGATGCAAACAGCATTAAAAGTGCGTCAAGCGACGGGAAACGGAAGTGCTCTCTCAATATAAAGCTTCCAGTGACGGTCAAGTGTTTTAATATGATAATATTAATTCCTAAAACTGACATTATATAAAGCACATTATTCTACGCACGACCATGACATGTCATGTTACGGAAGTAGAACATATACAAAGGAACGTAGGTAAATATATATATAAGGTCTAACTTACTTGGCCTTTAAGTAATTTTTATAGGATATGCTACGTTCAGAACGATATATAAAGCGTATAATTTCATTTATCTTGAATACATAAACTCACATAAAGACATTAACTGACATAAGCTAGGAAAAAGAAAGCTTTTTTTTCTTAACTCGGTAGCTATTGACGTTCAATGGATGATATGTGTGTTGACAAGTCTAGATGAACCACAGAACAACAATTTTATATAATAGTAAGTAGGTACTTAGGTACTTAATATTTTTTAAATAAATTTTTGAAAGCAAGTTCATCAGTGGGTGTAATATCGAGTTCTCTATAAAATTAAAACATTCTTCTTCTGCAACTTACATAAGTAGATACTTGTATCTCAAGTAATCTAACAAATAGATCATTTCAGACATCTGCTAGCAGCTACAGAAACACTAGCAATAGCAATTGCAATGAGGACTTTTCCGAGAAAATGAAAATTGGTACTAAGTTTGCCATAACAATAGGCAGCTGCTTCCGCATAATAAAGGTATGAAAAATATAATTTTGTTATATAAATACCTTATCATTTAAAGAATATATTTCATCATGTTCTAATAAACGTTTATTTGATCAAAATAAAACGACAAAAATTAATAGATAATACCTAGACTAGACCATGGCTTATCTTACATGCCTACAATTTTCTTGCGATAACTACATCACTAGATGAATAAAGGCCATTTACATGGGGCCTGTTTATTTATCTTGCATCGTGTATCTCAATTTAGTAAATACCGTTTTTTTTTTCAAAACAGACATTACCAGAAAACCTAATTATTAAAAATGTACTAATTGGAAAAGCGCTATTTAGGTAAGTAGGTACCTACCTTACTTATTTTTAATTTTTGCATAAAAGGGGATTATGTTTTATTCCGCAGATATTACAAGAAATGGCAATCAATGCTACCTTAGGTATAGTAAATATAATACCTACTGCCGAAGTACTATAATTGATTAAGTTGATAATCTTGAATTGCACTCCAAAAAAACCTAGATAAAAGCTCGATGTGCAATGTACAATAAAATACTATGATTTTTTCTAATAAACCTAGTTTTATTTTTATATTTTACTTTACGCGCCAAGCAAATTGTGTACTATTTCAATTAAAAAAATATTCTTTGTGATTTCTATTTCCATGGCGCTTCAATGTACGAGTATAATAAACCAATATTAGACGAGAAGATAAGTTCCAAGAAAGGTTTCAAGTGCTTAGAGTAATTCTCGGTAAATTGCATTTCACAGTGGATCATTAAAAATTGTGTCGTAAATATAACTGCAGGGTATTCGTAATTCGATAGCAGAGCCGTAACTTTTCTATGGTTTAATAAGGTGCAGCGTATCTTTGTTTTCGTCCAATATAATAAGTCCGCCAGCGGTCACACAATTCAAAATTTATTAGGTCCGAAGTGTCGGTTAGGTCCTTTACAAATTAAATATTAAAAATACGAAACTTTGTATTTTCGTTACTCAATTGTTGACCGGAACCGTTGACCAGATCTGGATAAAAGACATATATTAGAGGCTACTTTTCATCTTGGAGAAATGCATGATTCCCGTGAGATAGAACCTAAATTCACGCGGACTAAGTGGCGAGCAACTTATCGTTAGAGTAATTTTGTGTAGTACGAGTAATGATAGATTTAATATAAATAAAGTAGCCAGGTAGCTATTATGAAAAGTTAGCGTAAATGTAACAATTACTTCATCTTTCTTACCTCTTTAGTTATGAATTATGATTGTAGGTAGGAGGTACTTGAGTGATATAATAAAAAATCTTTGTAATATCACATTTTAATTTAAAAAAACAATTGCCACTTATTTAAGTGCAGTTATTAAAAAGGGAACACACAATTTGGAGTAAGTTATTTACAAAATTTACTCATTTATAACTTTATAAAATTAAAAAGTAATAAAGTAGACACTTCACAATTCAATTTAAAAATGTATACTTTGTGTTCAGTGTAGAATGACAGGAGGGTTACGTAATTTATTATCATTCTGTTATCAAAAAAGGAACGCACAATTCATATACATATAAATTAAAGGATTTTAAACCGTATCGCGGTAAATCTTGACCCTCACCTGATGGTAATTGAAGTTATGGCCGACGATGGAAGCGAGCTACACCCGGATTCCTCAACCACAGAGGAACTGGCTATCTTACCTCTAGCTGCCGGAACACAACAATGCTGTTTACATTATTGTTAGGTATATAGGTAATTTGATTTATTTTTCTTTTTTCAATTTATCTAGAGTTTACATTTGAATTTTATTATGCTCTGCTTTATGAAGACCAGCAGTGCGCGTCGTCAGTAAGAAGATTAAATTTCCAACTTTCTCAGTAGCAAGCTACGCATTGCAATTTGCAACCGCATTTGTAACTAGTTCATATACAATCTGGTTAAAATCCTGATTTAATGATTGATCTAGAATTGCATTCGTAATCAATTAACTTACAAAAAATTATAGTTTACTACCCGAATCTTTGCTATGTCACTGCACAGGTCTTCCTACATGGGGGAACACAAAGGCCCAATGAGGGGTGGTGGCTTAAGACGGTTGCAGTAACAACCGGTACCAACAGCTTAACGTGCCTTCCGAAGCATGGCGGAGCTCGCCATTACAAATTTTTGATTGACCCATCCCGGGATCGACCATGGCGAAAGTTGCTTTGTTTTCGTAAACGAAAGCGAAGCTGGTTTCGTTTACGAGAACAAAGCTCAAACCACTACGCCACCGAACTCCTCGCAATTACTCGTAGTTAGGTACTTACAAACAAAATAGTCACTCTACGGAGTCGTAAAATAAAACGTTCGCTAGGTTTATTGGCCTTAGCAGAAATTTATGATTGATGACCGCTATTTAGCATATGTATCACGTTTAAAATGTTCAATAGGTAAGTATCGTGTTTAATTTTTAAATCATCTTGTTTATAGTTGATTATTTAGGCGTGATTCTTTAGATTCCATTTAAAGTTAATTTTTAAATTGTGGTACAATATTTCGTGATCATTTTAATGTTATAGCGGTCATTATTTATTACAGTCGTAAATTGTGTCAGTCTCTTTTTTCGTCTCCACCGCACGATATCAATTGAAAACGATACCACTATCGTAATCAATCGATCCTTCTATTACACTCGCCATATATTATCTGTTTGCATGTAAACATAGTGTCAAAACGTTTCCGCTGGGCTTTAGCTTATAGGTAACTAGATACACATATGATAATATGACACATTGTCATTGACATTCTTTAGAGATGCTGGTCGTATTAATAAGCAAGATATGTATATCAAAAAAAGCGAAAACAACTTAGCCACTCTATTTGCATTATTTATACACCTATATACTTCATCATCATCATCAATAGCCTGTATATGTTCCACGGCTCGGTATTATAAGGTGTTGTAGACTAGAAGACAGTCATAGGATCATCCCAATGACTAAGTTGACTTGGGCAGGTGCCTCTGATACCATGTACTGAACACCTTGTATACCTAACGATAAAGTAAGATAATTTATATTTTTTTGTTGTGGTTTGTCAATAATAATAATTCATTTAAAGTGTAGATTTCAGTAAAATCTTGTGTACCATTTTATTGTAGCCAAATAAAGACAAGTAACCATTTCAGCAGAGTCACGTCATTAACATTGAGAAACTATTCTGTAAGGTACCATGACTCGTGTTTTTTTAATTGGCTAGAAACCATTATACAGTCAGCATCAAAATGATGTATACATTCTGTCTCTCTCAATGTGATAGTGATAAAAACCGTTAATAACTTTTTGATGCTAACTGTACGAAATACCAGAACAGAAGTCTGAATACTCGTTATGTTTAAAAATGAATTAATTTTTACAATAGGTATTATTCAACTTCTTAAGCATTAATTTTATTATTACTGTAGTGGCAGTGGGCAAGACAAGATACATTAAGAATTCAGAACCGATGGCAGCAGGTGATGATGATGGTGACATTTTTGACGTCAACTATAATTAATAAATTCTAATTAACTTCAAATCTCAAAAGTAATAATTCTTAAAAGCTATGAAAATATTTGCATACTTTGCATACTGAAGCTTGAATGCGTTCGGATGCACCTTGATGTTGTGTCAACAACAGCGTTTGTTTTGAGAGATTGCAAGTATTGTGTCACTTCTCCTCTGGGCCTGTCTTAACATAGAAAAATCATTCAATAAGTGAAAAAGTGAAAGACTCTTCTACGACTCCGGATATTTTGTAGTCTTATTTATACCGCGGAGTTTTATAAATGTTAAAATACTCTGAAAATTGCACATTGCATAGTTAAGAGAAGATTTAGCTTAAAGGTATTGAACATTGTTACATCGTTCTTTTGGATACGAAAGTGTTTTCCCCACTGTAATATTCACTTGAGTATTACGACGCACGTGTTCAAATGCTATTAATTTATCTAAAGTAAGTAAGTACACATTGATACAGAGAAACCACAAATGATACTTTACACGTACTCAGTAATGCAACTATTATGCAAATAGGTTTTTATGTCCAATTAATAGCAGCAAAATTACATGTTTTGTAGTGCTTAGTCAGTCTTGCTTGAGTGTAAAAGAATAACATAAGTAGTAAAATAATTTGCCAATCAATTTTCAGCCAATCGAGGTGTGGCATAGAATTTATCTACGTGTCGGATTCTACTATTTCGCAATTGACATTCAACGATCACCAATGTAGGTGAATATTACACTTACTTACAGAGTTAGGACATTTCCTTCACCGATTAACTTATAATTTCCGGAAAATTCATACCATGATTATGATTATATGATATAAAGATAACTAACTAAGTAGATAATTATATCAAAAAGAAGCTTTTTTTTGTCTTGGGCTTCAAGGCGATTTACTATTGAAATAAGTTTTTTTTAAGTATTTAAAGATTTAGTTTGTGAATTGCAATGAAAAAAGTTTGAAAGAGTAGCTTTGTGCAACTTTAGTTTTTTTAAATGTTTAATATAAAAATGTCCCCTCTTGCGCACAAGTCTATTTATCTGCCTTTAGTGAAAAGTTTTCCGAAGTTGCGGACCAAAATATAACGTGTTTTATGACGTTACGATGTAGGTATAATAGAAAATATAACGTGTCTTATGTATGACTCGGTTTCAGTTCCCATTATTTTCACGATTGTTCTCTTTTTAAATGAATGGTTCAAAATCGTAACAACAAAACTTCATAGAAGCTCCACGTTCAGTATTTATTTCATATCCGGAGTTTCAGATAGATTATTTCCTGAAAGCAGTGATAAATAAGTGCCCTTTACCAAATACTGAAGTCAACTTAACCTAAGTCCCTAATTACTACCTTTGCCTACGTTAGTATAATTAATTTTACATACTCTTATAATGACAAAGTATTGTATTAACTATAAATACTTTTTTGTAATCAAAACTTGAGTGTCAAATTTAAATATTTAAAATAGAGTTAATCATTTATGATTTACTTCAAAAATATATCGTGTCATGATCTAACGTTTTTCAGAGTTTTCCTTCTATATCACAAATTACAAATATTAAAACACAAAGAAACATTATATAATAACCACCTCATCCAATTAACTTCACCTCTGTCGGATGAAAACACTTTTTCTTTTCCATTATTAGGTAATTACCTACCTGGCAATACCAACTAATGGGCTAAGAGTAAGACTAGAGGCTTATTTTCCTGAAAAGTGATCTAAAGGGAATAAAGTCTAAGTACTGGTCTATCAAATAGGAAAATAAGAAAGGTCTTCTTTGGGCGCTAAGTAATGCCTTCTATAAGTTCACCCGTGCAACTTAAACAGTAATGTAATCAGGATATATAATATCTTACTATTAAACATATCTAGAAATAATTTTGCACACATTGTGTATATATATCTCAACAAGTTATAGATATATGTATGATAATAAGTACGAAACACCTATCGTAAGGCAATGGGTGCCCAATATAAAACGCAAATATTCTATGGCATCACCTTGGCTTTACGAAGCATGTCGTCCGTATTCAATGCTGTAGGTATTCCGCGTTTGTCTAATACCCGTAGCCTTAGCAGAGTATCATAAACTTAACTAAACTGATAAGTGAAACTGGCTAGATTATTACTTTGACTAAACACATTGGGCAGCTTAGGATAAACAGAATACATTTATAGATAGGACCTGAAGGACATAGGCCCATCCTGTATAGCGCAAACGGCACTAATTATTAATAAGAAAGGTAATTTTTGATGTTCTTGTTCGATCTTTGATATTGTATCTTTAGTATGATATCTAACCTATAGAAAACTAATTATTAGCAACAGTACGATAAAATCAAGGACGGCGAATTCTTATCAGCGCGGTACATTGTGATTCAACGGTGTTGTGCTCGGGAAAACATTGGATTTTTATGGTGTATGACAAAATTTTAATTCTACATCGATCTCATATTCTGCTTTACTAGATAATAACTATGTAATTTTTAAAAAATTCTATTAGTATTTTACTCCTGAAAAAAAGCTCATATGCGACAAGGTCGCCGCATCTTAAAATTTATCTCATCTTTACTTTCGTGTATCAACATAAAGTTTACTTATTCACTAATATTTTAATTAATGATCAAAGGCTACCTGATAAATAAAAGCCTACCTAAGAATTGAATCAACTTCGACGGAAAATAGAGTCAAACGGATTCTCCTACAAGTTTGAAGGCAAAACGAAACACAAAATGAATTATTCTCATCAATCGCTACACCTAAAACAAGAGCGATGTATCTGAATCACTCATAAAAAGTAAATCAAATAACTGTGCTCAATGCACCTCCGCTTAAAAAGATCTAAACGATTATAATGCCTACTAAATTACATAATATTACGTACTTATACTAGCTAAGAATATCGTTGCCTGGTGGCTGTTAAAATTGTAATGTGAATGAAATGTACATAAAGCATTTTATTTACTGAACGGGTCACGCACTTTTAAAAGAGTAAATTTAACGAAACGTTAAAAACAAATGATTTTTCTACTGTTATATTAAAAAAAATTCTTCATATTATTTTAAATTTGTAATAACTAATTGAAAGAAATTAAGGAAAAAATTATAATCCATTTATTTTTCAAAATCAGTTTTGGTTTAAATAGGTCATTTTTTTAGTCTGTATCAAGCTATATTTACGATAAAGTCAGATAAGTACTATATTATTGGTTATCTATCACTACCATGTAACAATTAGGTATAAGAATTTAGAATGTACACTTTTACAGTAAAGTACCCACTGATAAAAATATAGTTAGTGATAATTATGTAATTATCAACTCCCAGAATTGACTGAAAATACCATTAATTTTAAATAATGATAATTTCAGTGAATTCGGGAGTTAATTCTTAATTTACTCTTTTATTACAACGAAACAAACAATATGAGTTGAATAAGTACATAAGTTTTCTAAAAAGTAGGTATAATTTGAGCATTTTTTTGTAAAATTGTCATGATTTGAAATAAAGTTTTATTATTATTATTATTTATTTAGACCTGTAAAATTCTCTTTTTTTAATCTTTTTGGATTGATTTAGATTGATAAACTAAAGAAATAAAAGTAAAATATTTGTTCCTAACAAGATAATGCCACCCGAAAGCGCCGAGCTATCGTAACTTTAGACTAGTTTAGACTAAGCATTATTATCTTATCTTAGCCTATGTATAATACCCTAATGATATGACAAAACCTACTTAAACGAAAACTCTTTGAATGAATATTCAAATCAGAAACTCAGAACCGACTTAATTTGTATAAAATGTTTATCTAATAATCACTACTACAAATAAAAACCAATGTTTGAATGTTTGCCCTCTATGCTTCCGAAACTCAGATTGTGATTAAACTTTGATGCGGTGTTCTGGAGCCCGTGACGGTTCCTGGATTGCAAATCACAAAACATTTATTTTATTTTATTTTATGAAGCCATAGTTTTCTTTTTACTCTTGGAGTGAGTTTTTCTTTATTTTATGAAACTCTTGGCGAGATCCTAAATTTATTCATTCCATGTTGAATCAAGAGTGCGATAGATTGTGATTTTTTAGATATTACCTATTATTATAAATTTTGAATGAGGCCAACATTCTGAATACAAAACCAGTTTTTTTTTAAAATATCTTTTAAACAATCTTCAGCACATTCATGGGGTCATCTTTTTTCATGTTGTTGTCACACGTTAGAATAAACACGTGACCTAAAAATTACAATGGCTAAATTTCAAATTAGCATAACAAAGCTAGACTAGAATTATACCGGAGTAATAATGGAGATGATGAAAAGAAATATAATTGTGGAAGCAATAGACCACAAGCACAGGTAATAACAGTAATAAGGTAGGTACAGTTTAAATAATTAATCTGTTTCTAGTTATTTAGGGAAGTATATGTATAAAAAACTTAAAATGGGAGATATCATAGAATAAGGAATTCGTTAACTACAAATGCTTAAAACTAATCTACGTGATATATTTTATTGTAGTTGCATAAAAAAAAATGTTGAAAGAATCTGAATTGTAGAATTTATATAGGTACATACTTATGTATTTTGAAAAGAACAATGGTATAAGTAGATAGGTATATAAAATATCACTTAACAATAACGTGATTGTTTCACCGCTATAGCTCCACATGCACACAATAATATTATTTGAGATAATGCGAAAGTTGCTAGAGGTATTTAAAGCTTTTTATTCTACTTATTCTGTAGTTCGTATAAAAGGAAAGTGTTTTTTAGCCTTTCTAATTTACAGTGACGAACGTAAGTTGTTAAAATTTGTTTTGAAGACAAAGAAAGCGATTTGGCCGCGCAAGCGCAATAGAAAATTTATACGCTTTTAAGTAGAGTAAGTAAATATGGCATAGAAATGATGATTTAATATCGTCAGTATAAATCGTTTCGGATCAGTTGAATAATATTATTTAACTACAAACAAATATTTCTGTTTAATTTTATACCATTGACATATCACCTCCTTCTTTGTTTTGCAGTCGGTTAAAAAGCCACCTTTGGTCGTTACGTTACATATAACAAATAAGTTTTAAAGAGCCTCATTAGTATTTCAAGTGTACTGTAAACAATAGACGTGAAAGCGTAGGTTATCAGCAACACCACCCACCGTGATGCAGGGGCTACCTCTGCCTACACCTTCAGAATTTCGATATCAAGTTTAGCAAACAATGATACTAGGTAGTCTGGGTATACTTTATTTAATTCGTACTTAAGGTCTCTATGAAATAAACATGTCGCAATCGTGAACAAACTCTACAGATATAATATTTATTAATTATAATCGTATTATATCTCCTCAATAAAATTAACTTCAGGAGGAGTTTGTACCTAATTAGAAGTGACAAAAATAGAGAACAGAAATTAAACTACTCTAATTATCGATATAAAATTCAATAAAAAGTGTGTCAACATTCTAAAAAAAAGAACGCATTGCTTCATTCCAAGAAAGGCAAAAGGTGGAGAATATGCTTCTAGAAAATTCGAAAGCCCATTGTTACTCAGCGAGGCCGCTAGTTCTCAGGTAACAGCTCACACAAAAGACAAATTTATTGTAACCATACCCGCCTGTTATACTCTTTTTGCATCAAATTTTACTTAATGACGCGGCACCACGCACTAGGGCTTCAGATTTAATATAATTAATTACATTTATATAAAACTATAATTATATAAATATTTTCAAAAGCACTCGTTGCAAAATATTGCGGAATACAATAATACAACCATTTTTTGAATAAGATCTTTAAAATGTCCCGAACTTTTTGTGTTGTAAGAAACAGAACGGGACTCCGGCCCCATTATGTGTTTGCCTCAAGGAGTGACCACGGGGGAGCGCTACACCATGAGAATGGCATTCGGTAGGGGAACGGGCTGAGGTGCGGGGCGGCTGTAACGGCCGTCGTCGTCGCGGCAAGCGAACCGCGGCTATGGAATTTTCCATTGCCCAAGCGCTACTCGTATAACTTGTACCAATAGCCACTTTTCATTCCTGACGTTGGAAACTCTATCTTATTTCTGGGCATTTAAGAATCACGGCGACTGAATATAAGCGTTGGTAGAATTTATAAGCCGACGAGTGAGCGAAGCATTCCGCCGCCGCCGTCGCCACCTCTACACTCTTCGTACCAATTTGGAGGCCGCGCATGCGTGCATCGGGTGCGCTTGCGCCGCGCACCGGTTTCATTTCACCTTTACATAAACTATTTTGTGTTTAAATTAGAGGTCGAAAAATTAATTTGGATTGAGAGATATTATGATACAATAATATTTATGTAAACATAATTTACATTGATTTATTAAGCTTACATTAAATATGCTGCAGTTTGTTTTTTATATAGGTAAATAATATGTTGGTAAGTAAGTAAGTAAGTTAGTTGTACATATACAAAAACGGAAATAATAGGTACAGATGCTGTACAATATTTTATGTAACTTAGTTTACTTAACAATTCTTCTATTAACGTAATTAACAGCTTTTGACGTCGATTGTAGGTACCTATCTACTTGTATATAATGATTATCATAGACTAGAGATATGTGATTATTATTGAATCACGAACCGCCATATTTAGGTACCTAATTAGGAGTTTACGGACTGAATTATTTTAGTCATGTATCCTCGTATAAATTTTCCAGTGCGATGAGGAAATAGTGATCATTTTAGTTGCTATTGTTTCATAGATTTTCCTCAGAATCTGTTGTATGAACGGTGTAAATAAACAAGAGGCCGTTTTGATGCCACAATGGTAGACGTCGCTCAAATTACACCGAACGACGACGTGTTGACACGCCAATTTCATATTATTCATAATTATAACGGATCACAGTGCATGTGATACAATAGCAAATCAAGTAAAATAATTAGACAAAAATTGCTCTTACTACGAATGAATAAGGTCTTTGCAGAGTTATCGTTTGTGTGCGCGACTGTATATAAAATGCACAATGCGCAAAGAAATTGTTTATACGAACACTCACGGTCCGTGAAGCTTACAATATTATGTGCCTCGCGCGTGTAGTTATCGGTTTCAACTAAAACATCTATTTTAACATGTAAGGTTAACTAGTACCTACTTAAATATAGTTTACTTCCTGAATAAAAATATAGTTAATTACAAATATAGGAAATGATATCCTGTAATCTAGCCGGGACAAGAGTGGGTAACTTCGGCTGTAATCGTAATGACAGTGATATTTTTAATTCTTTTATTTCATTAGGAAAGCTTACAGCATTATTCACAATATAAATATAAACAATGGTTCACTATGAGCTAACTACAAGCTTATGTATTTGATTAAGTACCTACTTATTTACTTTAACATTTATAAAGGCTGGAAAATTGCACTCATAATGTACCTAGTTTTTTGCTAGTATAATACAATCGGACGGAGTATATTCTGTGATGAATAATTTGTTATAGTTATTGTAGAAGTTACTGCAAGAACTATAATAAATTATCGTGTATGTTTGTAAATTGCATGTTAATGCCTATGATTTTAGTGTCTCACACATCAGCCGCTAACAATGTTAATGAAACCTTTACAAACTGTTTCTTTGTTTTCGTACTCTCAAGTTAGAGACGTAGGCCATTTTTAACCGACTTCAAAAACGAGGAGGTTCTCAATTCGGCCGGTATGTAATTTTTTTTCTTTGTATGTACACCGATATTACTCGATTACTGATCCGATTTACGTGATTCTTTTTTGTTCGATGCGGAATAGCTGCCATTTGGTCCCATACAATTTGTTTTTAAAATCAGCTCAGTAATTTGGTTTTAACTGTAAAAACGGTAAAAACTGAAATTAGTAAGTCGTCTACGTATTTTTTTTCTTTGTATGTACACCGATCACGACGAGAATCGTTTATACTTATATGGTTTCCCACTATCGTATCGTTTCACTAAAAAGTCATAGGAAAGCAAAAATCCGCAATTTCGCATACGTAGACGACTTATTGATTTCGGTTATTTTTATTTAAAAACTAAACTACCCAACTGATTTTGAAAAAAATTTTATGGGACTAAATGGTAACTATTCCGCATCAAACAAAAAATAATCACGTAAATCTTACTAATCTGTCAAGTCGCAGAAAAAATAATCACGTAAATCTTACTAATCTGTCAAGTCGCAGAAAAAATAATCACGTAAATCGGATTAGTAATCTTACTAATCCGATTTACGTGATTATTTTTTGTTTGATGCGGAATAGTTACCATTTAGTCCCATAAAATTTTTTTCAAAATCAGTTGGGTAGTTTAGTTTTTAAATAAAAATAACCGAAATCAATAAGTCGTCTACGTATGCGAAATTGCGGATTTTTGCTTTCCTATGACTTTTTAGTGAAACGATACGATAGTGGGAAACCATATAAGTTGACGGTCACTCATCTAGCTTCGACCTTAGAAAGTTAACACTAAAAATTGTGATAAAAAAATTTTAAACAAAAATTACAAAAAACTGTCAAATTTTTATTTTTTATTTTACTCTTGAATGTTAGAGCGCCGTCAGGGGAAGTACCTCCACCTCATATAAAATGCGCAGCCAATAACTTTATTTGGTCACAGTATTAAAAATATTTGGTAGTGTAATGCTCTTGTGGTAATTAAGGTCGCCAGAGGTCATCGAGGAAGCTTTGTGTTTAAATCCATCTTCATAACGGTTCATCTTAATTATTACAGGCTGTGCAACGCGATATTATAAAAAAATTCAAATGGTCTATTAGATTACGGTAACCGATTACCAGGTGGGCAGTATGCCTTCTTGACACTTTTGATTTTTTTTGACACTAGCTAGAAGATGTGGGTTCGATTCCCGTCTGGAGAATTATTTTTTTGATCGTTTTCTTTATTTGTATTTGTATTTGTTGTGTAAAAAAATTGTTAAATAAATCCGTACCTCTAAAAAACCATAAGTCGCAGGCTACGAATACGGTACCGAGGGTATCGACCTAAATCAGAGCGGTCGAAATATGGAATTAAATATAATATACTTCGTCTGAAATCCGCCGGATACACAAAAAAAATAATTATATCAATCAGACAGTATGTTAAGGTTATTTATGAACATATTATGAAGTCTACTATAAACGACTTTACATCATTGACTTAAGATATAAATTTACTTATTCAACGAATTCCGAGAAAAACTCGTTGTGTTCTATTTATATCAGTGAATCTAGCGCAATTATGAAAATAGGTTCGTTTCGGCTCTATTCATACGAGTAGGAGACCTGGGCAGCCCTTCGTGTTACGATTTTATCAATTATAACATGTTATTTATACTTACTTAGAAAAATAACTAAACTAGAAAAAAAAGTGACGTTCTTGGGCGAGATCGAACCCGCGTGCTTTCATGATTCGGATGACTATTCTAAACATCAGAGCTACCAAGGACTTAAGGCTTATTTAAAATAACGTTAAAATGAGAATTATGAGTATTTTTACTTATTTTTAGCTTATCTCCTTATTAATCTGTCAAGTCGCAGAATACCCTAGGGGGATGACAACAAAATCCATTGTGTATGGAATCTGCGGCTTGACAGGTTAAAACTAACAAATCGGAATATTTATACAACACTATAAATATTCAGTAAACAGCATTGTAGTAACTTAAGAAATTTAGACAGTAAAATTATCATTATCATCATCATCATCATCATCCCACTGCTGGGCACAGGCCTTCCCACATAGGAGAAACACAATAAAATTATACTCGCCCCCAATTGTCGAAAAAGGCGACAGCAACTTTCTTCCACTGTATTTAGAAAGAGGGCACGATCCGTATAGTAGGTGTCTCCAGTCATGTCATCCGCATAACAATGCAATCTGTCAATAGACAGCATAATCATTGATACCTATGTATCATTAACAGTGTTGGAGACAGCACCGAGCCTTGCGGGAAGCCAGCGTTAATGTCCTTTAGGCGCACAATGGGGATTTCTCAAAATGGGGATTTCTTAAAATGGGGATTATCCGTGCTATCCGAGCAACTGCCGTCAATGGCTCTTATGCATCTGCTCATTTGCACAAGCCCTCAGGCAGCCCGTTAGTTGATAACTTCAAAAGAGGTTCCCCGTGCCTTTGCTACATTTAGGCTATCATTACCTCACCTTAACTCTCAACGGTAAGGCCCGAACAGTGTGTGAGTACACACCGTGCACACATTAGAAGATCACCCATCGAGCGACTGACGGGTGCTAATTAGGTCATATTTTTCTCATTCTGCATAAAATCAACTTGACCCATCTGGGCCATGGGCTGGCGATGCCCTTGGGCCTAGATAATATTCTTTCAGAGACAAACAGAGCGGATAGATAAGGTAATTTCTTCAATGTAAATGACCAACTGTTCACCCAATAGAGTGTACTACATCTAGGACGCATTGTCCTACTCATGCCGGTTGCAGTGGAACCCTAAAGTGCTTTTTAGATACATTTTGTATAAAAAACTACATAGTTATTCTAACTGATTGAAACGTTTTTCAATTATTGTTGACGCTTAACATAATTGAATTCGTGTATTGTTGTAAGTAAGTAAGACTTTGAATATTGTAAAACAATTAAAATTTGTTCGCGACAGGTAATTTGCGCTGCTGGCATGAAATTTGTGCGAATGTAGCAAAAACAATTGACTAAGTGCCCTTTTTATCACATGTGCTAGTTGAAATTTTATAAATATTAAAAAAATAAGTAAAAAGTTGAACGTCTAATCGCTTATATAATTTTATCTATCTATTTTGTAAAATATACTACATATTTTACAATGCTTTTGATTAGATAAAATATTCATATATTCTTAATTTTATGTTTGAAAAATTACTTAGTAATTAAAATATAAAACTAGAAAATTTTCACGTCCTAAGGCGGGAAAATATTCATATTAAACAAAACTAATTAAGTTTTCACATAGAGAATGTTACATTTGAAGACAATACAATAAAAGTGGGAATTTTTCTATGTTTATCAGTTTGTGATCTAATTTCAAAGCGAACACATTAAAATAACAATTATAATTTTCAAATACTACTTTTTCAATAAGTACCTAGTATTATTTATTCGCTTGGCCAATAATAAATGTTTAATGTATATTACCAATTAGTCATGTTTACATTCATTGTAGTACTAATTATATGTCTCTACTAAAGTTCTATTCTATTTTATTAGGTGTGTAAGTATGGTAAGTACGTGACACGTGACTTACAGGCATACTATCAGCTTGATGATACTGATAAGCATTGACCAAAACCCACTACGCCTGCAACACGAGAGAAGGCCTAGCTCACGTAAACGCGGAGCTACTAGGTACTGTATGTACCTAACTACGTATTTTAGTAATTTTGAGTCATTGTTTTTAAACTCAATGTTTATCATTATTTTCTGCGATAGTGCTATAATATTAAACGGGCACCATATGAAACAGATGATTGTCTGAAGTACTTTATCATAATATTTGCGTAGGGGTTACATTGTAGAGTCCATATCCAATCCCCTATAAATTTGACTTCACTTGACAAATGAAATAATTTATCGTATTTTTCAAGCCACAATCTGCTTTGTGCAATTTTATGGTTAAAAGTGTAAATAATTAATTTGATGTCGCAATGAACAGAATATTTTTAGACTCAAAACCTTTGCAGTCTTAATAATGTTGCACTTTTACCTAGCGTTCTCACGTGATGTACCCACATATTTTACTTGATACCTTTGCCACCCTTGTCGGATAAAATTGTGCTTCTCAGTGGCTCAATAATTAAAGTGCTCGAGTGTACTAACGCACATAAAAAATAGGTATGCACTGTAGAGTAATTTCAATACTAATCGCTACAAAATCTAACGTTGCAGAGGTTTCACACTATCGGTGATAAAAGCATAAACGTGGGGAACTTGCCTACTTTTATCACTTTCTCTTCATTTTTAACCGACTTCAAAAAAGGAGGAGGTTATCAATTCGTCTGTATGTTTTTTTGTTGCATAAAGTATTCATCATAAAATAAATAAATTGCTTATTAGTTGTTTTTCTTCTAGAATAGAACACACAGTCGACCAACAAGAATAGCGCTTGTTGAGACTTCCACTGAAACGGAATAATTTACACTGAAACGGTCAGCTTAAGTGGTGTCCACTGTTTATCTAAAAGTATGTATTCAAATTGTATAATTGAACCGACATTGTTCTGCGTTCATATATTGTTCGCCTTAGAACTTATAGGCATGCTAAATTATTATCTGTGTTCTATATTTCATGTAAATATTTCTAAAGACAAATATAAAGGACGGACACTTCTGAGAACCGAATTTTATTAGCCTTAGACATGGATTTAGAGGGTTTACACATTTTTTTATGAGGTACATAGATTCTCATATTGCAAAGAAGGCAAAGATAACTATTTCCATGTCTGATGTCAATGTTTTTCTGATTTCTTTTTCTATTATAATTACGGTTTAACGAACTTCGGAAAAGTTTAAATTATAAAACTCTCCAAAGTGGTCTCAAATATTCCATCTATAAATATTTAGAAAAAAAAACATTTACATTCAGCAAAAACTTTAAAAAAAACGTTTACCTTCATCAGATATTATGTCAGTATGGACTTCCGCCCCCTTAGTTCATCCTATTGTAGGAAGAATATAACAAAGAGAATTATAGAAATTCCTTTCTAAGAAGTTTTCAATTTTCAGAAGTGTCCGTTACTTTCTAATGTTAGTTAATTATACCATAATAAAGCTAAGAATTTTGATAAATAAATACCAAATGTGTAGTCTTTCTTAGGCGAACTTTAAATTTACCTAAATTACTATTTAAATATTAACATTTTACGTATTATAAACAAGTAATATTAAATATTATTAGGTTTTCTCAAACAGGAAATTCACTGAGAAACTCGATTCCATCATTTCAATTAATTTGTTACAAGTAAGCAAACACCGACAAATCCCGCGCCGTCATATCAAAAACGCATTACGAAAAATCGTAAGCATGTCGCTGATTACACTATGAAACAGATCCGTTGGTATTTATGTTTATTCTCAATATTGCGTAATTTTATTTTGTCAGAAGTGTACAAGCCTACATTATTTTACAACTTTCTGCAACGTAGCAAAATATTATGTGATGCGATGCGGATAATGTAAAGAAAGTATCGCAAATATAATATTAAAATACGCATAATTACATTTCATACTAGAATGGACGATAAGAAAACCATTCTGATAGATAAATAAATGGAAAAGTAAGCTCGTTAAAAAGTTTGAAACAACGAACCTATTTGGCCTGAATAAAGTTATTCATGTAGAGCATTTTGTAGAGTCTCGAGTCTGCGCTGTACAGTTGCAGTAATTATAAAGAATGTAAAATTTTAGTATCAAGCGGACCGAGCGCGGTTTCAGACACAGTCGCACAGCATGACAACAAATATATTATATTTTTCTTACGACTACGTTTAACTTAATACTAACGTTCAAGGAAAATTAATAATTGAAATCAATAATAAATTTCTCCTGAAATTATCGTTTTTATACACTGTTTACGTTACGCTGAATAAATTGGTAGGTAGGTATATAGTTATAAAAAAATCAAAAAAAGGATAAAACCAAGTTCTTTACACTGAACGTAGTTCTTTCTTTTCTAAAATTAATCGCAAGCATTTTTTAAATTTTTATTGTCAAAAAATATGCATTCGCTTTAGGATAAAGAAAAAAAATGACTTACCTTAAATACCGCCGGCGCTAACGGTATAGCAGCTTGGTTGTGTAGGTGTTTTTTCGACATTTTCGGTTCTTCTCCACGTCCAATGCAAATTTGTCGACGTCGTCACAACGAATAGCTTAAGTAAATAGCTCTAAAAATAATTTAGAAAATAATCCCAAATGGAAGACTGAAAGCGAGTTGCGCTCCGCAAATCGCGATCTAAAATCTACTGCAGTTAACTTTTCGCTGAACGAAAAAATATATTTCGGTCACCGAGTTAGTTAAAGAGTGTTTCGTTAAATTATGTGCAAGATGTCAACTCTCTATCGAGTTTTTATGGTGTTCCTTTAGGCAAAAAGTTGGCAAGTTAATTTGGGAAGACCCGTTTACAAGAGTACGTCGATACACTCTTGCGGTCAAATCGGCAATGAAGGCGTGGGGAGCGTGGACACGCGTTGAATGAAGCGAACTTGCTTCGTGACGACCGACGACGCGACGGCACGGCCGAGTTGAGTCGAGTGCGAGCTGCGAGACTTCGGCTCGGCTGTGCAGAATGAGGCGCCCGCCAGTGACGTGTGTGAGCAAGACTACTCGGTGGCGGCGGCGACGCACGGTGCGGTCCGCCACACAAACGATCCCAGTCAGGAATCCCCCAACTTATTGAGACATCATCCATGAGTATTTTTATATCAAGTGGTAAAATAACATTGTACCTCTTGACAATGTCTAGAAAAACATCATCTTACAACATAATACATCTCGTACTTTCCCTGGCTTTTAATGGCTCCGCACGCACTTATTAGTACCTATGAGAGTAATCACTGTTTCAGTACCAACCAACAGTCATTCAATTCATGAACTAATTACTGATCGTGGTAGGGATTTCATCCTAGGCCTGAGGATGACATACGGTTTTCCTAAACCTGAGTGCAACCAATATTAAGTGATTTTGTCATTTTTATTTATATTTTATGAAAATGTTGCTTAGGCTGAGCTGTAAGCATACCACAATAAATAAATAAATGTCTATCATAGGTGACACTAGTTATCTATCTAACTAGTTGTTAAAAAGACTAGCTTTTTAACTGCTTGGTAATAATAATATTTACAAGAAGTGCAAAATTTTTGGCAAAGTTTTGGGACAGCACATGAGCAAAATTTCAGACTGTATAGTATTCTACAATCTGAAATGGTGCTCATGATAAATGACATGGTTTCCTTCTAGTAACATAAAACCACAAAAAAGTAACGAAATAAAATAATTATTGTATACTGTAATGGCTACCTAAAAGTCGTAAAAGTATCCAAAAGTGCATAATCCATGGCCACGATAACGCTGTTACAAAATTAAAACGAAATGCCATTTATTAAAATTGACATTTCTCTCTTTCTGGAATATGGACTTACCAAGTTGGACTATTTCTCCCAGGTAAATATATTCGTCAACAACTTCCATGGGACATGGGAATGCGACATAATTTTCGTCTTATCCATGTTCATTTTAAGACTTACTTGTTGGGAGACTCTACAGAGGTTGTCGAGCATTGTGCCCAAGTCTTCCAGGTTTTTATCCATGACTCCGATATCATCAGCAAAACGAAGGTGAGCCATGTACTCGCCGTTTATGTTGATGCCAAGTCCTCTCCAGGCCCAAAGCTAAAACACATCCTCCAACGCGGCATTCTGCGGCGGAATCTTTTAATTTAATTTAAATATTATCTTAGCTTTAATTTTTCTACTGTTATTTGCTGTTTATAAAAAAAAAAATTATTGTAAATTTTTGTTGTATTAATTCGATAATGATGATATTTTAATATTGATTTTTATTCCTAACTTAAGAAATTATTGATTTTTGAGATTCCCCATACAAACATCCACCCCTGTTTCCACTCCATAAAGGGCTTCGCCGAAACTGTTCTCAATTCGGCCGGTATGTTTTTTTTTCTATGTATGTACACCGATTATGCCGAGATTACTGATCCGAATTACGTAATTATTTTTTTGTTCGATGTGGAATAGTTGCCATTTGGTCCCATATTTTTTTTTTCAAAATCGGTTGGGTAGTTTGGTATTCATAAATAAAAAAAACTGAAATAAGTAAGTCGTCCCTGTTTTTTTTTTTTGTATGTACACCGATTACGCCAAGATTATTGATCCGATTAACGTGATTCTTTTTTTAATCGACGCGGATTAGTTGCCATTTGGTTCCATAAAAAAATGTTTAAAATCAGTTGGGTAGTTTGGTTTTTAGATAAAAAAACTGAAATCAGTAAGTCGTCTACGTATGCGAAATCGCGGATTTTTGCTTTCCTATGACTTTTTGATAGTGGTAAACAATATAAGTTGACGGTCAACCATCTAGCTTTGACCTTAGAAAGTTAACACTATAAAATTGTGAAAAAAATATTTTTAAACAAAAATTAAGACCGACTTCAAAAAACTGAAAAGGATAAAATAATTAAATTTGACTAGGTAGGTACTCATCCCCTAGAAACATATTTTTTTGGGTTTGTGCTATTTCCAAAAACAATAGAAAGTGTAGCACCGACTCCAAAAAATATGTTTCTAGGGGATGACTACCTACTCAAATTTAATTATTTTATCCTTTTCAGTTTTTTTAAGTCGGTTTTAATTTTTTTAACAAATAATTAGTCATCCCTTTAGGTAATATTTAAATTAAATTAAAATGCCTACATGCTTAAATTTACCTATATTATTTTCTTCTCTAATCTGTTTGGGTAGGTATTTTATTGTAAATTTTTACTCCCATAGCAAATGATTTATTGTTTATTGTTCTCTCTCTATTACAGAGAAGGAAGGGGGAACTAATGCCTATACAGCCATGTCCTAAGTATTTTCTTAAATTCTTTATTTTATTAAAATGCCGATGCAACAAATTTCACCGCATCTTGGGAGTTTAGTGCGCAATATCATGACGAAAAATTCTCAACATCTGTCACATCAAAATTCACTTAAATTGCAATGATCTTCCAATTGCACATCAACACAAACACTTGCTTTATAAAACGACACCAATGTTAGAACACAACGTTCGCTCAGACATAATTTTTATAGTACTGTAATAATAATCTTGACTGAATACATCAAATCCCACCAAGAAACTTTTATTTTACTGAAGAACTAGAAATTACAATTAACAAGTAACTAATGTAAAAAAATGAATTAGCAAGGGTCGACTTATCTCTATAAGAGATCTCTTCCAGACAACCCATAAATGTGTGGAAGTAAACATAAACTTTGTGGAAAACAGGCTAGTCTAAATAAATATACCAATATTATACTACATATATATTCTATGTATACTATGATAAATACAAACACACATTTAAATGCTTGACTTTGCGTGAAAAAATTCTCCAGCTGGGGTCCCCAGAAGACGCGGATTCGATTCTCGCCTTGAGCATACAATTTTTCATCATTTTCTTTATTTGTATTCCTTACAAAATAGTAGGCGAATTGAACCCTCGTCTTCTGAGGACCTCAGAAGATGCGGTAACTTTAACGTTTTCCGAACTAGCTTCTCTGAATAAATCTATGGTTGAAGCGACGCCGGTGGGCCGGTTAGGGGAAAATGATTAATATTTTATGATTTTAAAATGAATTATCTTCATTAGAAAGGCATTTTACTACAGTCACTGAAAAAGCCAGTAATTCAGCGCATGATATCGCAAACTGATCAATTGGTCAGTAAGAGATAAATATGGACAATTGATTCTTAATAACCGTTGTGACATTAATAGAAATGAACATACATTTACTATAGAGCTGCACAGCATAAACTCAGAAAAAGTCTCCTTTATTAAAAAAAAAACCAATCCATTTCTTTTGTAATGGAATTCAAAACTTAAATGATCTGTTAAACTAGCTAGATAATAAACAAGCTGATGGCCCACCCTGTGGTAAGCGGTTATCGCCGCCAGTAGTTGCATGTAGGTATTTCGAGTTTGAGTATATTTTCATAATAAAGGCAAAATTATACAAGAATTGCTAACTATTAACTCTTCCTTGTATGTACTGAGCCATCACGAAATTGTTTCAAGGTACCTATACCGTGACTTACATTTCAAAATCATTATTATATTTACTGAATAATGTTTAGAGCTGCCACGTGAAATCCTATAAATGCTGCGTAAGCAGATCACAAAGCATTAACTTACCAGGAAAACGGTCGTGCGACTATGAGAAGTATAATTGTACCCTGCAAGCGCATGTATAAAGATATGCTGCATGTGCTGGTAATGTGTACAACAAATCAATAGTTTGCAAATGAAGAACTCTGAATTAAAATACCTATAAATACTACATAGAGGTAGGTCAAACGAGCACCCGACTTAAGGGTAGTGTATAATATTTAGAAAAAATGTAGTAGGTTAGCATAGATTGTATTTCTAGTAAGTATTACTTATATTATAGTAATAAATGGATCATAAACAGCAACTATATCTCCAGCGGGGCGACCGCGAAAGTTCCATACTTTATTGGTATGAACATTAGTGTGGTTTATTGTCATATTGAATTCAATTATGAAATTCACTGATGTAATGAGAGTGACGCTCACTGACGTGCGAATGTCACAATTGAATTCAATGAGCAAAATTTAATGACGTCGTATACAATACTTAAGAAAAAAAGCTAGGCGGTCGCTTCGCCTGTGGACCATTACAAGAGAAACAATGACGCAGCTTCTATAGAGTTGTGCTCCTGCGGTGAATATGTAAGGCAAAGAGCTCATCTGGGAGCAGAGGGGTTTGTCTCCGATGCGGTGTCAAAATAACGTTTTCTCTTGATTTATAAACAACTTCAAAAAAGGAGGAGGTTCTATGGTCCACAGTATGTATTTATTTTGTATGTTTGTTCACCGATTTCTCTGTCAATTGTGAACCGATTTTAATTTTTTTTTGTCGATACTTATAGTATACTCTTGAGGTGGTCCCATTGTCATCAAGTCAGGATCTGATGATGAAATCCCAGGGGAATCGAGGGCAAATCTCAAATTTTATAGGCACGTATGCAATACGTTGTTTTATTTCTTTTCTAAAGCTGTTCAAGTATTTTCTTGAGTTACTCATCATCTCACGTTGATGAGCTGGTGATTTAAAGTACAACACCTTAACGGTTGGGGATTGAGAGATAATTATTTAAATGTTATAGGTACGTAAAGACCGATAGCTCTATTCTCTCGGGTAAACTGATGATGGAAGGTAAAACTCCGTAACGGTTTGCAGTTATTTAATACTTTATCAGTGGTACGATACGATAATATGAAACAATATTATGTGTTTCAACCAGAGACTAAGAGACAGATAATTCCATAATGCTGACTGTCGCCCATCTAGCCCATCTAGCTTTGACCGTAGAAAATCACTAAAAATGTGATAAAATCTTTTAAACAAAAATAATACCGACTTAAAAACACTAAAAAGGGGGAAAAAAATTAAGTGCCTAGGCACCTACTTATCTGATAAAATGTGATTTTTTGGAGTTGGTGCTAAGCTGTTTCCAGAAACAATAGAAAGTGAAGCACCGGCACAAAAAAATACCTTTTTAAGAGATAAACAAGTACCTAAGTAGGTATTAGTTACTTAAATTTTATTTTATTTCCTTTTTAGTGTTTTGAAGTCAGTTTTATTTTAGTTTAAAAAAATTTACACAGTACTAATGCTAAAGCAATGACTTACCTCCATGGGCCGTTGCACCTTTCTTTCATTTAAAAATATATTTTTTAAAGCTCTCAAAGGACATGTTCTGAAAATGTATGGGGCTGGTACTCAGCTACCCCCCAAGACAAAAGTTATATGAGAAGAAAGAGTATATTTTTAAGAATATTATGAGACAAAAACTATAATTAATAATGCCTGCATATAAATAAAGAATAGCATTTTATTCTAGTCAAAAAACTGTTATCCAGAGATGTAAAATTCCATTTTAAAAAATGTGACATATCACAGACATAGTCTAAAACGTCAATGTTGTGTATTGTCTTGCCAAATATTTTTAAATAACTAGGCATGGGGTTGATTTGGTTCAGCCTACGACTATTTTGCAATTAAATTTTATTGTAAATGCTAGAAGAACATAGCAAATTGGTTTCTGCACTTGTTTCTGACTAATAATAATGATTTTAATTTATTTTTTACTATATTTTGTCAGAGAAACTTTGATAAGAAGCTTAGAATTCTTGCATACACTTTTCAAAATTACTCAAAATGCCGGGGTATCAAAATGAAAAAATGGTATATTCAAGATCCTCTGAGCATAAGCTTTCACATAATATATAATTTATCGTGGGGGGCTTTCGAGTACCAATATCGGACATCTCCTTTACTTAGTACTGTTTACCTACCCTCGTCTCACGCATAATATACCATTCCATAGTGGATTAAATAAAATAGAGTTTATGAAGAAACTGTAACTTGTTATTTCGTTCTACTCATATTTCCTGCATTAATTTGACATAATAACTTTGTAATTTATTTATTCAAAGGATGCTCAACGAGCTCGGTGGCGTAGTGGTTTGAGAAGAGCTTTTTGTAATCGAAACTAGAGCAGTTCATATAACTAGGTGGTAGACCCATATGTAGGGTCGCCTGGGTAGGTACCACCGCCTTTCTTATTTCAGCCGTGAAACAGTTCGCTGTGTTTCGGATTGAAGGGAAAGGTAGCCAGTGTAATTACTGGGCATGGACGGCATTTCATCTTAGGCCTCAGGATGACAACGCACCTGCAATATCAAGTGCTTTTCCTTGTTATTGCAGGTGTCTATAGGCGGCGGTAACCGCTTACCACCAGGTGGGCCGTCAGCTTGTTTGTCATCTAGTTGTATAAAAAAAAAAAAAAAAAAAGTTCAGCAGTTTCCATTACGAAAAAAAAGCGACTTTCGCCTTGGTCCATCTCGGGATGGTTCGATCAAATGTGTGCTCTCGAGCTACTCCGTGCTTCGGAAAGCACGCGCTTTAACCAACCAACACGCAAATGCCAGCGTGGTGGTGTTATGGTGGTAAGAAAGGCATGGCAAGACATGTAGGAAGGCCTTGTGCCCAGCATTCGAACGCATATAGGCTGGTGATGTAATCAAAGGCCCTGGATTCGAATGCCGCCGTTACAAAAACAAGTCAAATCATCCGGATTATAAAAACTAGGTACAAGATTTCCTGCAAAGTTGCTTTTCAGTTTTTCTCGAACCATTATTTGATTGGATGCTGGTAGTGGTCGGCTAGGTAATATCTTGTAAACTATTTGACAAAAGATAATCATTATTTTAAAGATTTATAAGTATTTTCCGTACGTACTCATTTTTAGAAACCTTAACTCTTTTATTTAGAGTCTTTCAACAGCAAAACCAACAAACGAAAAAATTAAGAAAAAATGCTTTATCATCATTTCTGAATATTAGTTTTGGTCATTTTTGCTTATTGGTGATATGTACCTACATACGTAAAATTTATCGCAGCTACATTTTTGCTTCGTTTCCAAAAGTTTTTATTTTTATTGTAGTGAGGCACATATTATATTTTATCCTAAATTTCAGTGCTTACCTACCTGTTTTGGTATCTGTATAGGTAGGTGTTCTTCCAATTCAGTTTGAAAATTAAATGTTCAAATATATTATCCATGCATGTGACCGTACAAATATTTTTGCTTGTTTATATTATGACCGAGATTTAACATTTAGCGGGTTGTAAATTACTAGAGTTTATTGCCACTTAAATAGGTGGCCAACCGAACTTCGTGATGGAACAATAAATGATATTCTAATTGGACGTAATTGTAGGACTATCAAAATATTTAATATGCTTCCTAGCTGTAAATGCTGTAAATAATTAAAGTAAGAGTAGGTAAGTGAAAGCTCAATTTTTAATAAAAAAATAATAAATAAGTTTCATGACTACGCGATACTCTAAGCTTTAGTAATAGTACAAAAAAGTAGTGATATCGTAGTATAGGCTTTTTTAGCCTCTTAGCACCACTTTTATGTAGGTAATATAATTTAAGTAGTTTTTAACATTACATAGAAGTCATCCATTTCTTTTTAAATTTAATACTTTATAATTGAGCTTTGACTCGCTCTAACCGAAATTATTTCTAGCTTACATTACTCGCTTCCTATAGTGAGTGAGTATATTATGTGTGAAAGCATAAGTCATGAGGAATATGCTCAAAAACAGTCATGTCAAAAACATAGCAGAATTTGCAAACAAAAGTTTTCAGTTGGATCGGCCGAAAATTCTTTAAAATATAGAAATAAATCATAACTCGAAAACTATGAAAAATCATGGAATATACACGGGATAATTTTCGAGCATATAGGTACTCCCCCATATAATATGTAAGAAATCCAAAAAATATACAGTATGGTGCCGTCGATACGACAATAAATTTAAACATCGGCTATATTAGTTCATAACTTCATAGAAATGCTTTGCCACTTTCAAAAACATCTTATTCATTTCATAATTTCATCACATTGAAATAATATAACATTGGCTGCATATTGTCGCATTGATGGCACCATTCTATTCTGTATAAGATGTCAGCTTTTGGGCTAACCTGTAGAATCATTTATAAAATGGTATTTAAGCCCCCGACGAAAAAAGAGGGGCGCTAAGAGTTCGATGTGTCTGTCTGTGTATTTCTGTGTCTGTCTTCGGCAAACTAATGGGCCGATTTTGATTTGGCTTTTTTTGTTGAAAGCTGACGTGATCGAGGTGTTTCTTAGCTATATGGCTTACTAACTTTCTCACAGGTCCGATTAATTCGAAATTTGTTTTACTGTTACTTCGGTGGTAAGTATTTCCGAGGCAAAATAACCTTGGGCTGATCCTGTACAATCAAAAAGAGTGTGTGATGCTTAATCTTCAGAAACTTAAAGCAGATATACTATATAGCATATTTGGGCTCATAGGAATAGTTCCAATGAGATGGTGTTAGATAGATGATTGATAAGGCTATTGACGATGATCGAATGATGAGATTGATGAAATTTTATATTATCTTATTTTTGTTTATAAAGTTACTATGGTTTAAATCTAAATCATTCCAACCAGATTCTAATAGACTTGAAAACTGTGGTCTTGATATTGCTCTGAAAGTTTAAAAAAATCTTTCACTGTGCAGGTTCCTTTCTGTTAGTTATAATAACTCAATCATTAAGTTAAGTTGGCATATTCCCTTACTACTACATGTATTATTGACATTAATGTCAACAAATAACAAATATTCCCGATTATAAATCCAATAAAATTGATTGTGCTCTGCTGTTTATAGCTGTCTTAAATTATCATTGGTTGAGTTAATCTCTTCATCGCCATTAATGACATGGACGCTGGATTTCGGAGCTAAATACAAATATTTTGATTGCCGTATTGTTTAATTAATTATGAGTGTTCCTGACCAGTGAAGGATTACATAAATACGTATATTTACCCTTAACCTATATACATAGTCTGGCCATAAATAGGTACTGTTACAATTAAAAATAAACAAAATATTACATTTAAATTTGGAATCTGTCATTTTTATATGATTGTTAATTGAATTTTCTCATTTTGGCGCCAATACATTGTATAATATTTTGCGATATTAAAATGGAGTGGGGTGATAAAGAGAACCGAATCGCTGTGATTGCATTACACAAAGTAGGTATCTATGGAGCCAAATGTAATTTTTAAAACTCTCCATACGCTTGGTATTAGTAAAATGTTTGTGTACCAGGCTATTAATAGATGAGACCTCCTCTGTTAGTGACAGAAAAAGATCTGGCCGTCCACGAACGAAAAAGAGTACGTTCGTACGAAAAAGATGGTCAAAGCAATGAGGGAAAGAATTCGAAAAAATCCTGTCCGAAAGCAAAAGATTTTATCTCGGGAGATGAAGATAGCATCTAGAACAATGTCGCGTATTTTAAAATATGACTTAGGACTTGCAACCTATAAGAGACGTACTGGTCATTTCTTAACTGATAATTTAAAAAGAATAGGGGTAATCTTTTCTTAGGAACCACGTCATCGATTTTAGTAATAAGAAAAACTACATTCATACGTTTATAAAAAAACGTTTACTCGGCTCGAGAATCGAACTAGGACGTTTTGAAAAATAAAACTAACACTATTTCTATTTAGATATCGTTTGTGTAGGTCATAATCTGTAAACCTTTGCTGTAAACGTTACTATGACACATGATGTCTAAAACGAATAAAATGCATTATTTTCATATCCTTTAATTTATTTTAGTAAGTGTTCAAAATTACCACCATTTTTAGATAGTAGTGCCACAGATCAATAACAGTAGTAGTGCCCAAGGTGCTACGAGCGTCTCTCTATAGGCTCGCTTACTATCATGTGGGCCGTGTGTTGGTTGCTACCCCATAGAGCGCACGGGAGTAGTGCCCAAGGTGCTACGAGCGTCTCTCTACAGGCTCGCTTACCATAAGGCGGGCCGTGTGTTGGTTGCTACCCCATAGACAGCTCGTGAGTAGTGCCCAAGGTGCTACGAGCGTCGATCTATAAGCTCGCTTACCATCAGGCGGGCCGAGTGTTTGTTACTACAGGCAGCAAGTGAGTAGTGCCCAAGGTACTACGAGCGTCTCTCTATAGGCTCGCTTACCACCAGGTGGGCCGTGTGTTGGTTACTACCCCATAGACAGCTCGTGAGTAGTGCCCAAGGTGCTACGAGCGTCGATCTATAGGCTCGCTTACCATCATGTGGGCCGTGTGTTGGTTGCTACCCTGGTAAAAATATCGCGGTTTACGGGCTCACGCAGACACCAAACATCATTGATATGATGACACACAATATTATGGTCTAGTAGGGGCTTCTGGGCCGTCGCACAGAAAAAGCGTTAATATCCTTAGGCAACGCAATCTAGAAAAACTTCATGTTCTGGGGTCGAACCTAACCCGGGACCTTTTCAACCTGGTTGACTGCTCTAACCATTTGAGCTACCACTTTCTATGAAATTGTTCTAGTATATGCGTTAGAAGCTAACTATACTATCACAATCATAATTTTTCTTAAATTTAAAATAATATTAAAAATGAATTAAGATTATGCAATAAATAAATAAATATTGAAATTAATATCCAGCACAAATTCTATGTTTATCAAAATGTGTTTGTTTTGAGAAACATATAACTCCTGTTACAGCCCAGTACGCATTATGATGGGTACAGTTTGGTTGATCCATTTGCAGTTTTTTACAACTTTGCTAAGAAGGAAAAACAAAAATAAAATTACAGTCAAAAGGAATTCACGGCGCATACGATGTTGTAGACGCAGCTATAGATAAATTATACAGTATGTTACAACAGTCCGAAATAAAATTTAAAGGAGGTGGTGTGTTTCTTGTCAACGCTCTCGAGCGTTAGCTAAGGCCCTGGTAGACATGGGCACAATGCTCGACGACCTCTGTAGAGTCTGCCAACAAGTGGGTCTTAAAATGAACATGGATAAGACGAAAATTATGTCGAGTTTCCATGTCATATCCACTTCTCTAAAGGTTTGAAACTCTCTTCTTGAACTGGAAGTTCATAATGACATTTTAATTTATATTTACATGAGACAAATAGTCCAACTTGGTAAATCTAACTTCCAAAAATAGGTCAAGCTTTGCAGCATATTCTCAGCCCAACTTCAGCAGTGTCTCAAGACGAAAGCTTTCAATTCGAGTGTGTTGCCCACAGGTGTCGCCAGTAAGACCCACCGAGACGTAGCCGCTTACAATGAGCCTCATAAGAAGGCCCAAAGTCTCCATTGCTGGGCAATGGAGAGGGTTATGCTCGAGGTGCTCGAGGGGAAAAAATCCGTTGAGATCCGCAGGAAAACTAAAGTCGCCGACATGGCCCAAAGAATTGTCGCAGTCAAGTGGCAGTCGGCAGGAGGACTGAGGGCCGTTGGGGTGCGAAAGGTGCTTGAGTGACGACCGCATACCGAGAGACGCAGCGTTGATAGTTCCATACAAATATTTCAAATGCGAAAGTAACATAACTATCTGTTACGCTTTCACTCATGAAGCCGCTAAACTGATTTAGATGAAATTTGTTATGAAGATAGGGGCCGCGGGCTGCCACTACTAAATATAAGCAACCATGACACGTAAACGGTATGATTCGCATTTTCCGGGGGATGAACTTAGGACCTCTGGTATTGTAAATAGGTCTCTGAGCACTCCAGCTTCTCGTCAAATTACAAACAAAAATAGTTCTCCACTTTACTATCTAATTATGAAATCATTCATCGTTCAAGTGATGATTACAGAATGACATCACTGTCTAATCTGATAACGACGCAAGTGGAAACCTTGGCTGAACTGAGAATATCAATGTTATACATTTCGTCATATCAGTCGTAATTTTCCTGAAAATTTCACTTCATAAGTACTTACCTATCTGTTTTTCTACAAATCTAGATTGGCGTCACTGAATGGGTGTGTTTTGTACTAAATGATACTAATTGATGACTAATTATTGATAAGACTTTTCACTCACCGATGCAATTGTAAAAAAATGTCTTGCATGACGTTCTAGTTCGATTGTGTTACCTATAAATGGATAACCACCTTTACTAGGTGGCAGACCCATATGTAGGGTCGCCTGGGTAGGCACCAGCGCCTTTCTTATTTCAGCCGTGAAACAGTTCGCTGTATTTCGAATTGAAGGGAAAGGTAGCCAGTGTAATTACTGGGCATGGACGGCATTTCATCTTAGGCCTCAGGATGACAACGCACCTGCAATATCAAGTGATTTTCCTTGTTCTTGCAGGTGTCTATAGGCGGCGGTAACTGCTTACCACCAGGTGGGCCGTCAGCTTGTTTGTCATCTAGTTGTATAAAAAAAAACGGTATTAGGTAGGTACTAAAAATCCGTAAGTAACAAGCAGGCATTTATTTAAGTTTCATTATGAATTATACCACAGTTTTGTGATAAAAGACGGTCAATTAATTGACCAACTACGCCACGAACTGTAAGCTCCGCACCGACGTCTTTGAAAAAGGGGTTTGTATTTTTTGCCCCCGATGCAAAAAGAGGGTGTTTTAAGTTTGACGTGTCTTTGTGTTTCTGTGTATCTGCCTGTGGCATCGTAGCTCCTTAACGATAGGACCGATTTTGATTCGGTTCTTTTTTAGTGAAAGCTGACGTGATCAGGGTGGTTCTTAGATATCATTTATGAAGATCAGTTTAGGCGTTTGATGACTATCAGCTCATTTCCTACTTGAAAAAAGGGTTATACAAACTTTCACAGATCCGATTGATACGAAATTTGGTTTACTGTGCAAACACATGTGTGTTTGCTAACCTTGAGCTGATCCTGTATCATCAATTTGTCTACAGAATGCTCAATTCTTCAACATGATTGCCCAATAATAAGCCCACATAAGAATATTCTCAATGAGATGGTGTTAGATAAATGATTAATGAGGCCTGGGGTTACTAAAATATATTTTTTTTTTATAGTACGCAATGGCCCTGAAAACTGAGATTTGAATTCATCGAATTTTGGTCCTCCTTTTTACAACCATTAGATATGAAGGTACTGCCTTCTTTTCAATGTAACGTTGCCGGGACTCGGTAATTGATAGCTGATGGTGATAATGCAACTTTTCGCTTTATATTTTTAAACCTACCAGACATACTAAGTGCCTCCACTGCAAGTGCAAGTTATGATCAATCAGTAGACATCCAGTGTCGCACGGTACTTATTACCCTAGCCGCTTCAACTTTGTAGGCTGATAAGGTGTCTTTAGATTTTGCCTGAAGCTAGGCATGTTGAGGTATGTCACACTGTTTAATACCCATATTAAACATAATGTGGGTACATTATGCTTAATATGGGTATAGGGGGGGAAAATGGGTAGTGAGAATTCTCTCACTCATTGGTGCGCACTCAAAAGCTACACTGCACGGCTTTCACCAGACGCCATGGAAAGTCTTCCCGTGGTTGATATCAAATGTCTTGCGGTGTTCCAATGAAGTCAGTTTTTGGTCCACTCCGGTAAAGCGGTGCCATGCGCTAATCTTAGAGGGGCTGGTTTCTTTTGCTACGCCGATGATACTTTGGTTTTGCCATAGGCAATGTCGCAAAAGCAGGTTGGCGTGACCTGCTTTTGCAACTTTGCCTGTATTTTGCTTTTTGGCGATAGCCTCACTAGTACAGCACAGATTAATAATAGTTGCAGCCATCAGGCTCCTCGGTCTCGATGTGGCCCTATGATTCCATGTGCTTTAAAATGAGCCTCTCAGAAGCGCAAGTATTATTGTTACTGCCATCATAAGTAAAACCATGTACCTAATACTTGAAAGTTAACACTGGACAGCCGTAAAGAGTGTGATTTCAACGCCCATTTTCAACGGCTGATCATTAAATTATTGAGCATTCCGATTTGTCACCTTTTTTTTCGCTGAGGCGAAGCTCTACCAGCCTTTCCTTCCTCTGCCTGGGGGGTACAGGGAGGGGTGTGTGGCGCTCTCACCCACTACACCCCTCAGCGATGCACCTCTTTCCTGATTCCTACCGACAATGGAGTGGCTCGAAGACATTCACCGTCGACCGATCTGTCACTTTTTTTTTTTTTTTTTTTTTAATAATAATAATAATTTATTCAGAAAGAAAATTTCATAACAAAATAGTTTAAAACAGTTACAATGTTACTTAGGTATTATAAACAACAATGTGCCTGAACTAGGAAATCCTGTGTTTCAGGCTAAAAGATCCTAATACAATTAAAAATAATCACTAAATAATATATAAAAGTAAAGGCAGTATACATAACAATTAATGTAAGCGTAGTTACAGGTAAACAATACAATTAAAATAAAGACTACCTACATTTAATAAAAACACAAAATAAAATGTCCTTAAAGAATAAAACACAGTAAATTATATTTAATTATTTCAATACAGTTATCAGTTTCTCTGTATCTTCGTAGGATAAAGTTTGAAGAGCATCTTTGAGAACCTTTTTACAATTATTGTAATTAAGGGGATAGATGTTTGCTTTCGCGTTTAATCTATTGTAGAGAAATGGACCCAAGTACATGTAGAATTTCGATGTGAAAGCGTGTTTTGTGCCTTTTTGAGAGCATACTATATCTTTCCTCCTCTTATTAATAATTTCAGTGCTGTAGGGAAGGGCTAGGTGCTGTTTTAATACTATGCTCATTATGAATAACTTTGATTCATCTCTAAGATGCACCGGAATAAAAAATTCCGAATTCCGAATTAATTATATCCGTTTATCTTTTTAGTAACACTGCTGTTAGGTAACAAATGTTATCCATACTAATCCATAATTCTGTATGTCTGTTACCTCTCTACGCTTAAACCGCAGAACCGATTTTGATGAAAGATAAAGAGATAGTTTGAATGTCTGGAAAGTACTTAGTTATAATAGTTTCTATTCCAGATTTCATTACTAAAGGGGGTAGAAATTGGTATGGGGAATCAATAACCGCGGAACCGATTTAGATCAAGTTTAGTTTGGAGATAGTTAGAGTTGTGGGGAAGGAGATAGAATAGTTTTTATCCCTGAAATCATAAGGGTGTAAAAAGAGGGTGGAAATTACAAAAGAGAATCAATTAAAAGAACTACCTATATAACTTTATGACGTTTACAATCGTCAAAGAGTTATAACGAATCGTCTCACACGCAGGTTTGACGACTTCCAGTCTCGCGAACAAGCCGGATTCCGAAAACGCTTTAGTACCATAGACGTCTGTAGAGTGTTCAAATATAGTAAGTACTGTGGAACACATTCAGAAATGTATAATCTGTTAACAATTATATAATCTATGGTATCGAACTAAAACCGTGTGTCTGATTAAATTCGTGGCTCGTTAAATTGTGTTTTAATTGTAGATCATAAATAAGAAACCCGACATTTTGGCGACGAGGAAAAACAATGTAAGAAATGGCACTACCGGAAAATAATAATCCATTCGCGGGATCGCAGTTCGATCCGCACATTGACTCGCAATCGTGTCATGAAAGATGGCGTACTTGGCTAAGGAATTTCCAATATTATATAGACGGACAGATTGGATTAGCACCGAGGCAAAAACTTTCGAGATTACTTCATCAGGCGGGGCCTGAAGTCCAGGAAATATATGAAATTGTCAAGGATGGCGATGTTCAAGGAAAAGATGAATACGAAACTGCAATAGCGAAACTAAATGCGTACTTTGTGCCTAAATTAAATATATCCTATGAACGAATGGCATTCAAGTCAATTGAAATGCAGGCCAATGAAACTGTAAACCAATTTGTACTTAGATTACGTAAAAAAATAAAATATTGCTCATACAATGATGTAGAAGAGAGAATCAGGGACCAGCTAATTGAAAGATGCATATATCCAGAGTTGAAACGAAAATACTTACGGAAGGGCGGTGAGTTAACACTAGACCAAGCTCTAGACTTGGCTAGATTATTTGAATTGGAAAGAAATATGGGTCAGCTGAACATGAAAGTAGAAACAAAGCAAGACGATACATCTGAAATAAATAGAATAGTTCCTAATCATAAATGCTACCGATGTGGAAAAAAGGGACATTACGCTAAGGATCCCAACTGTCCGGCTGTAAAAATTATATGTGACAAGTGTGGCTTGACTGGACACTTTGCAAAATGCTGTAAGACAAGAAATGAAAACTATGAAATGAAACCAAGGAGATCAAAGCAAGTAGATCATAACAAGAAGAAAAAAAGAAGACATGTTCGATATGTGGTTAAAAGTTGTTCTAGCTCCGGAAGTTCTGAGGAAGAGAGTGATAGTGATAGCAATAGTGAAGTTACAGTGAATTCAATCTTTCAAATAAATGCTATTAATAATAAATGTGACATTATTGTGGATGATAAACTAAAATTTAGATTCATCATAGACTCAGGTGCTTGTATCAACATAATAGATAAGAAAACTTTTAAAGACTTATTAAGATCAGGAATGAATGGTAAGCTTAAAATTGATTGTCCTCAAAAATTCTGTACATATGGAGGAAAAGAAGTTCCAAAGCTTGGTGTTTTAAAAACTTCTTTGTTTTCACCAGATACTAAAATTAAAGTATGTGCTGATATCTTAGTTTACGATGGCTATGGACCTTCTCTTCTCAGTGCACAAACTTCATCACAATTAGATTTATTAAGAATTGGCCCAGTGGGTGTAAAACAATTAGTGTGTGCTATTACTGACCCACCTTTATGTAAAGATACTATATTAAAGAAATATCCAAATTTGTTTCAAGGCGTAGGAAAACTCAAAAATTTTAAACTGGTTATACCTATAGATCCAAATGTGAAATTAATTGCACAACCGGTTAGAAGACTACCGTTTAATATAAGAGACATTGAACATAAACTTATCACTGAACTGATGGACTGTGATATAATCGAACCCATGACTGGACCAACTCCTTGTGTGTCACCATCACATATAGTACAAAAAAGGGAGAAAAATCAATATAGGCTTGTTGTAGATATGAGAAAAGCCAATGAAGCTGTTCTCCGTGAACGTGTGCCATTACCTACCTTTAAAGAGTTGCTCGCAGATCTCGATGGATGCAAGTATTTCTCCTGTTTAGATATTAAATGGGGGTACCATCAATTAGAACTTGCTGAAGAATCAAGAAATATTACTGTATTTAGTTCAAGTTTAGGGCTATTTAGATATAAAAGACTTTTCTTTGGCATCCGGTGTGCCTCAGAAATGTTTCAAAGAATAATTGGACATTTACTTCAAGGAATTGATGGAGTTGCAAATAGTCAAGATGACATTAGGATTGGAGGGCGCACTAGAGAAGAACATGATGTCAGATTAAAAGAGGTACTCAATAGGTTAAGTGAAAGTGGTCTAACCTTAAATGAAAAGAAATGCTCGTTCGGAGTTACGAAAATCATTTTCCTAGGACATCACTTATCTGCTGCTGGTATAAGACCAACAGTATCAAGTCAGCAGATAATTCAGGGATTTCGTGCACCCCAAAATAAGGCTGAAGTCAGAAGCTTTTTAGGGTTAATTAATTTCTCAGCTAGATTTATACCAAATTTCAGCACTTTAACAGAACCATTAAGATACTTGATTAAAAATGATGTAGACTTTACATGGAATAAAGGACATGAACAGGCATTTAATCATTTAAAAAAACTTATAGTGACTGCTCCTGCCTTAGGATTCTATGACAAAAATGCACAGACTACAGTTGTAACAGATGCAAGTCCTGTGGGCATAGCAGCAGTTCTTATCCAACATCAAACAATAAATAACAAGTTGCAACCCATTATTATTAAATATATAAGCAAAGCACTATCTGATACAGAGAAAAGGTATTCACAGACTGAGAAGGAGGCCCTTGCAATTGTATGGGCCTGTGAAAATCTATACATGTACTTAATTGGAAAACAGTTCAATATAATATCTGATCATAAACCTTTAGAGATGATATATTCTTCAAATTCCAAACCAAGTGCTAGAATTCAACGGTGGGTTCTCAGACTGCAACCCTATACATTCAAAGTAATCTATAAACCTGGTAGAAACAACATAGCAGACCCGTTATCCCGCCTGTTACAAACTGATGGCAATAACAAAACTGATAGAACAGAAGACATTGAAGACCAAGGGCTTTTAGCATATATAGAAGGATCTATTGAAACTATAACTATTAATGAAATTAAGGAAGCTACAAAATTGGACATGGAACTTTCAGAAGTAATTAATGCAATCAATAATGACAAATGGGATAATAATTTAAGAAAATATGAACTTATAAAAACAGAATTATGTGTAGTAAGTGATATTTTACTAAGGGGAACAAGAATCATTATACCTAAATCATTAATACCTAGAATTTTAGAAATAGGTCATGAGGGACACATGTCTATCAATTCAATGAAAGCGAGGCTCAGGTCCAAAGTATGGTGGAATAAAATGGACAAGGATATTGAGTACTGGATTGATACATGTGATGGATGTAGATTAGTGAGAAAAGGTGATCAACCAGAACCTATGACGTCAACTGAACTTCCCAGTAGAGTCTGGCAAACAGTTGCAATTGACTTCTTAGGACCTCTACCATCAGGACACTACCTTCTATTTATAGTGGATTATTATAGCAGATATTTTGAAGTAGAAATTTTAAAGAATCAAACTGCAGAAAGTACCATCAAAACACTAGAAAAGATTTTTACAAGTGAAGGAATAATGGAAGAAATTATCTGTGATAATGGACCGGCATTTAGAGACAAACGATTTGTAAACTTTTTAAAAGCTAATGGAATTATGCTTAGGCACACAACGCCTTTATGGCCACAAGCTAACGGGGAGGTAGAAAGACAGAATAGAAATGTTCTACGAAGACTTCGAATAGCCCAAGCACAAAAACTTGATTGGAAAAGGGAACTACTTTTATACCTCGCTGCATACCGAACTACACCACATTCCACAACAGGTTTACCGCCTGGCAATGTGTTTAGAGGCAGAAACATTAGATCCAAAATACCGGAAATGACAACAAATCCTATGATAGAAGATGAAGAAATGAGAGACAAAGACAGATTTAAGAAAGATCAGTATAAACAATACACAGACAAGAGAAGAAACGCTAAAGAATCAAATATTATTCCAGGTGACAAGGTATTGGTCAAGCAAAGAAAAGAGAACAAGTTGACAACTCCATTCTCACCAACAGAATTTAAAGTTATATGGAAAAAAGGAAATTCAATTGCAGCTCAATCAGCTGATGGCAAGATTGTTAGAAGAAATTCTACTTTTTTTCAAAAAATAAAGGAGAGGAATCTCGAAGCTATTGGCATAGATAATACAAAAACGAAAAATGGAAAGGAAACAGAATTGGTAAGGAACGAAGAAGAATTGAGTGACAATAAAAATGACACACAGACATTAGTAAATGAAGAATGTATTGACTTGACTGACTGTACACTCAAAAGACCAAGAAGGGAGCACAAACCTCCTGCTAAATATAACGATTTTGTTTTAGGCTTAATTTTAGAGTGTATTCATTCTAATCGATATAAACTACAATAAGTATTGTTAAAAACAAAATAGGTTGATTACGTTTTTGTACCTTTTATGAATCAGCGAATGAAAGGCTAATCTGGCTAAACAATTGTGAGTTATAATTAATAATGTTGAGACTTATAATTAATAATAAATACTATAATTATAGTTCAATTTGTTAAAGAAAGAAGGAGATTGTAGAGTGTTCAAATATAGTAAGTACTGTGGAACACATTCAGAAATGTATAATCTGTTAACAATTATATAATCTATGGTATCGAACTAAAACCGTGTGTCTGATTAAATTCGTGGCTCGTTAAATTGTGTTTTAATTGTAGATCATAAATAAGAAACCCGACAACGTCCACATACATACACTGCGGCAGGTTATTCAGAAGACCGAAGAGTACAACCTACCATTATGCTTAGCGTTCGAGGACTATGAGAAAGCCTTCAATTCTGTCGAGACCTGGGCAGTGCTTCAGTCACTCCAGAGATGCCAAATATACTATCGGTACATCCAAGTGCTGTCACTGTACGAAAACGCCATAATGTCAGTCCGCCTCCAGGACCAAAACTCGCCATCAATTCAACTTCGGCGAGGTGTGGAGACGGGGCGATGTTATTTCGCCGAAACTGTTCACAGCCGCGATGGAGGATGTGTTTAAGCTTTTGGACTGGAGAGTACTTGGCATCAACATAAACGGCGAATACATGACTCACCTTCGTTTTGCTGATGATATCGTAGTCATGGCTAAAAACCTGGAAGACTTGGGCACAATGCTTGACGACCTCTTTACAGTCTCTCAACAAGTGGGTTTTAAAATGAACATGGATAAGACGAAAATTATGTCGAATTCCCATGTCGTACCCACTCACTCCTCTAAAGATTGAAAGCTCTACACTGGAAGTGGTCGACGAATACATTTACATGGGACAAATAGTCCAACTTGGTAAGTTCAACTTCCAGAAAGAGGTCAATCGACGGTTCCAACTCGGCTAGGCAGCTTTCTGGAAGCTTCGCAGCATATTCTCGGGCCAACTACCGCAGTGTCTCAAGACGAAAGTCTTTAATTCGTGTGTGTTGTCAGTAATGACTTACGGAACTGAGACGTGGCCGCTTACAATGGGCCTCATAAGAATGCTCAATGTCAGCCAAAGATTTTCCAAAATAAAAAAATAAGAATAATACTATTTATCTCTATGAATATTGTTGATATATGTCAATCTATCCTTTTAAAATATTATTCTAAATTTACTAGGCTTACATTTTTCATACAAACTTTCAAGTTGATAATATTGAAAACGAACAAACTGATTCTAGTAAGACTTTACATGCTTATGCAAATCAGGCTAGTTCATTATCGGAGGATTTTTCGAAAAGAGACTTATTGTTGTAAGAGCAATTTTTAGCTTTTCATACAAACCAAAGGGCAATGGAAAGAGCTATGCTCTGGGTTTCTGCGTGATCGAATCAGAAATGATAAGGTCACCGACATGGCCCGAAGAATTGGGATGTTGCCTAAGTTTGAATTTGGCGCTATTTTTCACAAATTCGGAAAATATACGTTATTGTTACACATAAAAACAATTCAAAAATAAAAGATATGGAATATTGTTGAAGTTGTACTGTAATGAAAATTAAAAAAAAATACATTTTTTTTTCAAAATTTATCAAATTTTTTATTGATATTTGATTGTGACATCAATTATAGCAACAAATTAACAAATACGATAAAGCTCAAAACTACTGAACTTTAAAGGAGTAAGTTGTTCAAGTCAAGGTTAGTACGTACAACCTAATTATTATGAATAGATAATAAAGATATATGATAAAGATAATGATGAAGTATACGGACATTGAACGCAGATTAAACTTTCTTTAGGCTGATGATGATGAAAATACAACCAAAACTAGAAAAATCATGGCGTGAGGCGGGGATGAAGCCGCGACCTGTCACAATCCGAGTGGCTGCTCTAACCAGCTGAGCTACCCAGGTCGCTGCCATTTATAATAAATAAAAAATAAAAAACTTTAAACAAAACTAAAAGCTGACTTCAAAACACTAAAAAAGATTTATCATCATTTATTACCAGCTTTTTTACATATTCCCACTGACGGGCACAGGCCATCCCAGATGGAGAAACACATGAGGAGCCTTGGGCCATAACACCACCACGCTGGCCCGATGCGTGTTGGCACGGAGGAGCTCCAGACTATACATTTGAATGAAAGACCCATCCCGGGATCGCCCATATACCTACTCGTATAGCGAAAGGTTTTCGTAATCTAAACAAGAGCGCTCTTTCAAACGACTACGCCACCGAGCCACTTGATAAAAAGGATAAAATAATTAATTTTAATCTGAACCTCAAGTAGCTGTTTTCAACCACAAGACCACAGAGGCGGTGCTGTCAGGTGGTCTAATTTGTGTTTTCTTTCCTAGTTATTTAAGAAAGAAACCAGCTAAGTACTTTTTATAAACTTCGTGGAAAGGTGGTTCTTTCATCGTACCAATTTAATATTTCAAAAGTTATACTCTTAAGGCATTCTACAATTGCAAGAATTTAATTATATTTTCTTAGTATCATTTTTATAAAAGTACTGAAAACAGATTTAGTAATGTGCCTGCGGAGAATCTCCATTGGAATTCATTAGTTCCGCCGCGACCATGCAGGAAAGCACAGCCTTTCTAACAGAGCTCTTTTAATTGGGATATAACTCAACATCGCGATGTCAACATTATTTTAACAGATTTTATCGTCACATGTCTATTATCAGTTTTCAGTGCTTCAGTGTCGAAGGTAAGTCTAATGAAAATAATTTATATATTTTTAAGTATTAGGTTTTTTGTAAATTGTTATTTATTAGATACCTAGTTACTTTACTTTAATTTATGCGATTTCTATATATTTATGCTAAAATATCATATCAAAACTAACACATCGTGAATAACGATAAATGATTACTAGTTACCCTAGTTCATGCTACAAAGTGGTTTTTTTTCTTAAGCCGATCGTACTTGCGACTAAGTATTGTCTGATTTCCGTAGGGATCAACCAGTTTGAGGTTAATTAGAAATCTTAGTTTTTATTACCTTAAATACATAAGATATAGGTAGGTACATAAGTTTAAAAATATAACTATACCTACTTTTTCTCTGTGTAATGGTATTGCTTCTTAAAACTTCACAGTCACCTATGACTGTAAATTTTTAAGCTCCAAATGTAACAGTTGAAAATAGTTTAAATAGACCTATAATAAAATACATACAGAAAGGTGAAAAACTGTGATAAATAACAAAAACAAAGCTATGTACTAATGCTCTAAAGCCTAAGGCTATGTACTAAGGCTTGAGGGCTGAACTTACTGCTTTGTATCGGAAATTCGGAACATGTTTCCGTACAGTATATATTCATTTTATTTAATAAGTTTCCCAACAGCTATGTTAAATCAATATATGCAATGTTCCTAGTGACTAAGTATCAGCTTAGTCACTAGGAACATTGCATATTTTTTTCAAGTTTATTGCATACTTTATGCATATTTGTAGCTACCTAGCTACAAATAGGTAAACACGCGTCATTCAAATTAGTACATAAGCACAGTCTATGAAGGTACAGGTGAAGATTTACTAGGTAAAGTTTAAAAAAATATGTTTTGCTACGAAGAAGTAACACAGTCCTGTTATTATTTAAATAAACAATTGGCTTTCTTTCTATTACAGCGGTAATTAACCAACGCCTATTACGGAGGTTTTTTTATTTTCGTGTTATAATCTTGTTTAGTTATCCATACAAGAATAAAACAGGAAAATAATAATAGTTGCAAGATATTTTTATTTTCCATGTTTTAATCACACTTAAAACTTTGATTTTGTGCGTTTTAACAATTACTTTTTGTAACAATTACAAATAAAGTAAGGAAACGATAAAAAAAAAGTATGCTCAACGCGGGAATCAAATCCACGTCTCCTGGGGTCCGGCAAGAGGCGATAACCGCTACCCCAACGGAGCTCTATGTGTACCCTACCAATTTCTTCACCGTTTTCTACTTTTTTAACATTTTTTCCTCTAGTGATTCGAAAAAATACCTTTTCAAGCATTTTTAAAATTTCAGTAGGATGAGAAAGCTAGTTTAATAGTAGATTATACACCGAGGGGATAAAGCACTGTTTTATGTCACGGGCGCGATATTGAATCCTGAACGTAACGAAGGACTCCAGATTTAATTCCCGAGCGCAGCGAGGGTGTTATGAGTTGATTCCCGAGCGAAGAGAGGGAATTAAGACGAGTCCAGAGCGCAGTGAGGGGTTCAAGCGCACCCAAGACAAAAACAGCTTTATCCCCGAGGAGTGTACTCTACTTTTCTCACCTTTTGCGAGACAATAAAAAAGCAAGGCTACTTAAAAAGCGTTTTATTATTGTATATTAAATTAAAAGTGAAAATTGATATTCAGAAGCACTGATTCAGACACAGATTTTGCACCTTTTGCAGTTTCCCATCTGTCGAAATCGTTGTAGGCTTTCAGGAATTAACTCATAATACCCTCGCTGCGCTCGGGAATTAAATCTGGAGTTCGTTCGTTTCGTTCAGGATTCAATATCGCGCCCGTGACATAAAACAGTGCTTTATCCCCTCGGTGTATAATCTACCATTAAACATTCAACAAACAAACATTTTAGGCGTTCTAAACGCACAAAATTTAAGTTGTGGAAAAACACATGAGGAATTATAAAAACTATAATTACATAATAAATTGAATTATAATCTTCAGGATAGCACCTACTTACTTTTTATAAACTTAAAAACAAAATACCAATTAGATTCTTAAAGCGATTGGCAAACATTACCTTCAGTGATTCTACGTATAGGTACTGCCAAAAAACAGCAATCGCTACAATTAAAATTTTGGGCAAGTAATGTTTAAGATCACAAAAATCACAAGAGGAGTTTTTACAATTGGGACTCCCAATGGTTAAGCGATAAAGATGACTGGGTATCCGGCAATGGCCAATTCTTAACTAACGAATAGTTGAGTATTAAAGTAAGTAATGTTTCCTAAATTTACAATGTTCTATAAAACCTTTTACGCTACGGATAGGAGAAAGTTCCAACTATTTTCCCTTTATCTGTTTAAAATATACAAAAGTGATTCGTTCCAATTTTTTTTCATATCTCTTTTACAAAATAAAAATACCAGTACCTATATAGGGAACTGACCTATAAAGAAAATCTACTAACTCATTTTAAGTTTCTTCAAATTACAACTGAGGTTTATTTGTACTTCGTGATATTGTCAAACACATAGAATGCCAAGAAAATTTGACCAATATTGACTGTTTGAGCCATTTCGTTTATACATAGTAGATGATTTCATAGATATGTACACAAAATATTTTTTTAATTTGGAGGGTAGTTTTCGAAATAAATGTTTTTTTATTAATGCTGGTCATCGGTGGGCGGCGCGGCGCAATGTTTGAAATTCATTGCAATGGGCCGCGCGGGTCACAGTGACGGTCCTGCCCAGCCTCATTATTGCTTGATGTGTTTCAACAAGGAACATCGTTACTAGAAATTGAACTAGTAATTAATATTCCATTAATATTTTTTTCTTATTATTATAAAGCATTCTTATTTTTATAGACTTTTTAAAGAATTCGTTGAAGTTGTTTTCGTTTTCAAAAAATATTAGAAAATTACATTTTTCATTTGATGATTTTAAATTATTCAATAAGAGAATAAAGACTGTGTGATAAAAAGAGATATTAATACATATTTTTTGTTTATTATTTCATATTCTAAATACAAAAGTGTCGTCGTAAAAACCGAAAAATATATTTAGCAACATAGCTCAAAAACTTAGAACAAAAATTCGAAACCAAGCAGTAAGTAGTGTTCCTGGGCGCCGCGCGGGTTTCGTTGCTTGTAGAAATGCAGTATAGGCGTGACCGGCTATTGGTCTAGCTTACCGGTCACCGGTGACCCCCATGGCTTCAATGGAAGTACATGGTGCCGGTCACCAGTAACCCCTATAGCAGCTAATGTGTTAACGCCATCAAAAACATCTTATTAGGCTTATGAGATATAATTCTTAAAATTTTGATACCATTATAGTTTGAAAACATTATAGGAAGGAGGAAGGAGGGGATTCCAAATTTGGAATTATATTTCACTGTAGTTTGTTTTAATTTGTCAAGCCGCAGAAGACTCTCGCGGGCGTTAGGTATGACAATTAAACACCACTCATTTAAAATTATTATTATTCTTTATGCAAAGTACGGCAACTACCTTGATGTGAGAAGGTAAGCGGTAAGAAGATCCCATATGCGAAGACAGCTGGTGCAGCCTGAAACACACTGTTCTAGCTACCTTCACCTTGCCGGCCCTAAAGGAGGAAGGAAGAGGAGTAGTGAACACATGTGCTGGCAAAGAATTACAAGCTTCAGAAGTACGACAAAGAAACGACTTACTAAGCTTGTTTACGCGTGATGTGGAGGTTGAGACAGTGAATTTATGATTCCGAAGACCGGCTTGCATGCTCCTGAGAAGAAAGGGTGAAGATAGGATTAGGTCAAAAGCTCTTCACAGCACTCTCCGTGGCATAGCCGATAGAACGCGCTAAGTGAGGCAATGTCTCGACGCAACTATAGAGGCTAAGGATATGTTCATGATCTCTACATCGCCAATACGGACATTATCACTTTAAGAAAACTCATATTATAGGGTGTAATGAATACCTTCCACACAAATAAATGTAGTAAGTACTTACAATTTGCGCACAACGAGTACTTTATCAAATGTACTTAGGTACTTGCTCATTGAATTAAAAGTTATAACTATACACGGAAATTAAAAGAATGTTGTCCCGTGACAACGATATGAAATACAAACGATGTTTACGAAAACATGCATGAAGCGGCGCTCATCATCAGCATTTAGATGGCACCTACCAGTATGTTTTAAGCCTCTGAGGGAAGATCTAGAGTTGTTCTTGGCAAAAATATTCCTGATCAATTGAAGTCACCGAAATGAGAGGACTTTCTAGGACACAATTAATTGTATTTTAATAGTAGTTTATGAAACTGGTACATAATGAGGGGTATTATACACGAGTGTGAGTTTAAAAAAGTGCAGTTTCATACACTTCTGTATCTAATCTCATACATTGAATACTTATATCAAATAAAAGATAGAGTTTGATACAGTTTATTTATTGGTTATTGTAAGTGTTAATATTTTGTATATTACAATTATGAAATTGGATATGGAATTGTGTTGCGTTGGCGTTAAATTTCGATATATCAACTTCATAACGAAGTTTAAAGTACTCTTTAGCATTGAATACTTACCACAGCGACGAACATGTAATTTTTTCCGAGATTCTTGAAAATATGCCAATAGAACATTTTCTGAGAACGAAGTAGCATTTTTTAGGCCTGGGCAAAAAATATCGATATTTTTTTCAGAAAACTATCGATATTTATCGCCTATATTTTTATTTTCGATATATCGATATTCGATATTTTTTTTCAGGATATCAAATTCGATATGTTTAAGAGTGCGTCGTCGATGTCACATCATGTATCTACTACTACTACGATCTATAAGATTAGAAAAGCCTACGTTTAGGCTTGATGGCTTAGTTGCCTTTGTCTCACGCCCAAAGAAACTAGCTGTCCAGAACCGATACATTTGTCCAGCAGTGCACTTGATTTTAAAAATTTTAAAAGAGGAGTGAAAATGCACCTTTTAGGGCCTATTTTCGTAACAGTATAGCACCTCACTTTATTTTTTTTTCTTTCTAGTACTTCGAGGGAGGTTTAATTTTTTCAAATAACTTTTTTATTTTTAGTTATTTCAGACACAACCATTTAACTGAATGCAAACATTGAAATAACATGCATATTGACAGGTTTTGGAATTACGCCGTCAAGCCAACGATGTGTTTGCTTTGTGACTAATACACAATTAATTAACTATCTATTAAACTCCTGAACCGATGTTGATGAAACTTGCACAGTTCCCTCAGTTAGAGTATACCTAGTCAAAAAAAAACATTTTTTTAATCCGAAGTAAAATTTCGAAAAAAGCGGGGACAAACATAGTTTTTAAAAAAATGGTACCTATGTTAGGAACCTTATATTGACTAACATATACAAGAACTGTGCGATTCTGACAATATTACATACATCGTAGCAAATTTTTAACCTCTTTTTTTAAAGTCGCTTAAAAATATCGATATATCAAAATATCGATATTTTCTCACGATATATATCGATAGTTTTGTAAAATATCGATACAATATATATCGATATTTTTTTTCATTCGCCCATCCCTAGCAGTCTTGATAACATTTATCGTATAACTTTTTTGACTTTACTTAATCCGAATCATAAATTTTTTAATACTTTCTAAGTATTAAACATTTTTAAATTTTACCTGTGCAATTATTTCATGCTTATGTAATGAAAGTTTTAGACCGAACTATGAATGAACTAATTCGTTCTTGTATACAGAGTGGTGCCGTAAATACGACAATAAAGCATGGGCTTACATTAGTTCATAGAAATGGGTTGTCACTTTTAAAAACATCTTATCCATTTGATAATTTCATGACCTTTCTATGAAATAATGCAGCCAATTTTATACTATTTTATTATATTATACAAAAGTCATAAAATTATCAAACGAATAAGGTGTTTTTGAAAGCGGCTATTTCTATGGACTAATATAAACCCATGTTTTAATTTATTGTGGTATTGACGGCAATACCCTGTATATGTCGCAGTAGTCTGGTTAAATTAGCCGCTTGACTGGATTTCTAGCCCGTTTATTGATTATGATCTGGAAAAACGCTCACGCAGGCGTCTTATAAAGTGTATTTTGTCCGTTAAATTCCGCTTTTTATACGAACCTGAATCTAAGCTAGATACCTGTAGTGTAGATGCAATATTAAAAAATATATTTTTTTTATGGCGTAGGTAAAACGTTTATGTAATATAAGCTGGGGTGGTATACGCCCCCGCTTTCGTCTACTTTCACCAGCGACGTCAATATGTGCCAGACTATGGGGCGCCACGCCATCGATTCTGCTACCGAGCTTCATTTATTTAAATGAATCAAAATAAAGAATCGTTGACTCGATCATGAGTTTCTTTTTCAAAATATATTTAGATTTAAGCTAGCCTCTAACTTTTAGTTTCTACAAAATTCGGAATTTAGTTTAAACTAATAAATGTGATCTTTTACAAAGTACCTAATTGTTGACATAATTAATTATTTATTATTATACATCATCTTGTAGGAGCTCGCTGGCATAGTGACATGAGCGCTTTTTTGGAGTTAAAGGAGCCACAATACGAGCGCAAGTGAGCCACATCATACACCAGAGAAAGAAGAAAACAAGAAAGAAAATTTATTCGGCATATTAGCGTTTGCGGTGTGTGCAAATCAAGCGTAAAGAAAACATCACAAAGAATACTGTAATAGATATATTATAATAGAAATAAACAATGAAAACAAATATATGAAGAAACCATGACGTCAAGTCATGGTTTTTTCATACATACTTCATACAACACAACATAAAAACAATAGTGACAACTCAAAGACATTCTCTGTCTACACGTTTTAAATAATTTTATTGTCTTACGTGAGACTACATATAGTAACATTTTATAAAGCTCAGACCTCTTTGATTTAACACTCCTCCTCAATCTCATGTATTCAGACTTAATACAACTCAGACTTAACTCACACAACCAATCCTAAACCATATTTTCACACCACTCAAACTTACCTCTAGCAAGAGGTTTTGTAAGGGCATCTGCGATCACCCTTTCAGATTCCCTATACTTCAAACTAATGAGTCCTGACTCAATTGCATCATGCACAAAATGGTATCGTATATCAACATATTTTGTGCGCTGGTGGTGCACTGGGTTATTGGCGATTGCAATAACTGTCTGACTGTCTGAAAAAACTTAAATATCCTTTTTCTGCTCTTGACCAGTCATTTCAGCTATAAAACGCCTTAAAAACACAGCTTCCTTTGCTGCTTCTGATGCAGATCGCTGTTTAGTACTCTGCCAGGAAACAGCTCCTCCTTGAATCATGAATACTAGACCTGAATACGATCGTCGATAGCTATCTCCTGCGTAATCAGCGTCAGCGTAGCCTTCGATGATTTCATTGCGTTTCTCCCTTCAATATCTCAAGCCAATAGACTTAGTACCTTTGAGATAACGAAGTACACTTTTGGCTGCAACCCAATGTTGCTCCTCATAGCATTCGTTAGACTGGCTTAAATAATTTACGACATGTGCAATGTCTATAATGCGCAAGCCCAACATTAACTCCGCTTTACAAAGATCCTTCATCTCGAATATGTTGGTAAAGGTCTCTCTTGACCTTGCGATCTCTTCGACATTATTCCAAAAAGTAAGAATATCGTCGACATAAACTGCGATGATAATGATCTTTCCGTGCTTAGATCTAGTGTAAACACAGGGCTCATTATCTGACCTCTTGAAATTTAGGTTTATCACTTCAGAGTGTAATTTCATATTCCATTCTCTTAGCGCCTGTTTCAGTCAGTAAAGAGATTTCCGTGAGCGGCATATAAGCGGCGAAGACAAAGAGAACCGCATGGTTCTCTTTGTCTTTCTCCTCAAACCCTTCTGGTTGCTTCATGTACACAGATTCACCTGAATCCCCGTTCAAGAAATCTGTCTAGACGTCCATTTGATCTATGTTCTAGCCCAGGGATGGCGAACTTTTACGTATCAGCGTGCCATTTTTCTAAGGAAATGTTTAATGAGGTCATAGACATCCATCAAATCAATTTTTACTTTGTGATTATTGGTAAAATATTACTAATAAATACTATCAATTAACGTAGGGACGGATCACTCGCGTTCGCCCGTCATATTATACCTACTTCACACTGTTTTTCGTAGTGAATAATGAATTTTATAATCAGTGACGTGCCCAAAATATTGTGTTGGCGATAGAACTGGCTGTTTTCCGTCTATGCCTTATAGACCTTTGTGATTTGACTAGAAGCTTGTCGTTTGGTTTTTATTCATGTTATTTAGGCTTTTAGATAGTTCTCTTGTAATTTCCGATTTAAATATACCATTTTACTCCGTTCACCGGGCTTTTCCTTCACCATCGCCTACATTGTTGGTCCATCGGCGGTTTTAATTTTGAACTAGTAAATTGTAAAATTTTTAATTATGATCACTCGATCAAAGAGTGTGGTGGTGAAAGAAATGCCTCTCTCAACCGAAGTTGGAATGGGAGAAGGAGTAGCGGAAGTTTTAAAGTCGGTTCGAGGAGCCGGGTCGGTCAGATCTGTCAGTTCAATGACCTCGAGAGCTTCGACTATAGTACGGGAGAAAGCCGCGGCTTTTAAATTTCAGAAAAAGATGGCCTCTTTGAAATTAGAGGCAATCGCAGCTCAGGAGAAAATCGCTCAGGCCGAATTTGAATCTGAAGTTGCGATTGCGAGGGCGGAGGGAAGCAGTCGGCATTCCCAAAGGGAAAGTCGACGTTCTCATAGTAGCGTAGCCACGAAAGCCTGGGTGGAACAGGTAGTACAAAATATGCAGGTAAGTGGGAATGACATTATTGACAATCAGAACGTTTTGCTAAGCCATCAAGGTTTAGGATTGTGTGGTACTTCACGGGCCACCCAAAGTGCACCTGGAGTCGATGTGTTATCGCCAGAGCTGCAAGTACAGGGTAGTGGAACCGCTCAGCTCGCCACTGCCATCAATTCTTTAGTCAGAAATTCTGTCGCCGTAAGTTCTAAGCCAATAGTAGAGCTTCCACTATTTGGTGGGAATGTTCAAGAATGGTTTTTATTCAAAAGAACTTACGACGACACAAAAGATAATTTTTCTAGCATTGCAAATTTGTCTAGGTTACGTCTGGCAATGCGAGGAGAGGCTCGTGATGCAGTTATGCCTTTATTGTTAACATCTGTCGATCCTGAACAGGTTTTACGGGCTCTAGAGCTACGTTATGCCAGACCAGAACAGATAGTGAGTCATCAGATCGTATTAATAAGAGCCCTACCAAGACTTGGGAAACATTCAGCGGATATACATTTGTTTGCTACGACTGTTAGGAACTGTGTGAGCGTAATGAAAATGCTTGATCAGGTTCAATATATTTATTCACCTGAGATTTTACACGGACTTATTCTGAAATTAACACCACTTTTGCAGAATAAATGGTGCGATCATGCTGCCTTCCATAGCACTTCAGGTCAACCACAGTTGGAACTGCTGGCCAGCTTCTTAGAGGAGGAATCCAGCAAGCAGACTCGTTTTGGAGGCAACGAGTTGTTTGCCACACCGTTGCCTGCGGCAGGAAAACATGACGTCACACCTTTTATAAATAAACAGCGATCACCGGTAGTTCATAATGCACCGGCTCACCATGTTTCCACTCATAAGCCTAGTACATCGTATAACGTTGTTTCATTGCCACCTGTATATTCCAATTCGTATTCATTTTCATGTGTGTTTTGTTCATCGAATCATAGCATCAAACAATGTGAGAAATTCATCGCTCTTACAGTTGATGAACGGGCGGCGTGGGTTCGTAAAGCGAAGATTTGTCCGCGATGCCTGAAAAAGGGTTTTCACAATTGGCAAAAATGTCCAAAAGTTTGTGTTATTTGTAAATTAGGTCATTTCATCGCTTTCTCATAATGTAAATAGTGTAAATTGTCAGAATCTGACAGAAAATATTTTTTCAAAACTGCCAGAGGCTGACAAGAAGCATAGTGGCAGTAGTGGTACGGAAGAAGTTTCAATATCACATGTAAATAGTTCAGAGTCTATTTCGAATAATAATGTTAGTTTTTCTTCTAAGGAGGTTACTCACCGTCGTAATAGTTTATTAAAAATTTTACCCGTTGTTCTTCGTGGTCCGAACGGCGATGTTAATAGTTTCGCCTTGCTAGATGACGGTTCCACTACTACTTTAATCGATGCGGACTTGGCCGATTTTTTAGGTCTTACCGGAACTGAAGTTAAAGTAGCATTGGATTGTATTAACGGACGTAAAGACGGTGTTGTATCCAAGTTAGTTGATTTTAGTTTACGTGGCAGGAATAGTGCGGAGTTCTTCGAGATTCGAGGTGCGAGAACTTTACGAGATTTAAAACTTGCTACTCAGTCAGTTTACTTAGAGGATTTGAAGCAGTTCGATTACTTTAAGGATTTTATTGAGGAGCTTGTCTATGAGGACGCGTGTCCGAAAGTTCTCATAGGATTGAGTGACTGGCATCTTCTGGTCACTAGAGAGAATAGAGTAGGATCACGCTCGCAACCCGCAGCAGTACGTACGGCTTTAGGATGGATACTGTATGGTCCAATTTGTAGGAGTACTTCGGCAATAAATTTTATTAATCATGTTACGTTTTCGGGAGTTGAAGAGAGACTTGAGGATCTAATTAAAGATAATTTTCGACTCGAGTCTATTGGTATTAAGTTACATGATCCTTATAGCAAGCAAGAACTAAGAGCTCTTAAAATTTTAGAGGAAACGTCTCGCCGCTTACCCAGTGGCCGTTTCGAAGTGGCATTGCTTTGGCGGGAAGATGCTCCTAGTATACCTGATAGTTATCAACAGGCCGTAGTGAGGTTGAACAGTTTGGACAGGCGTTTCAAGAAAGATAGTTCCTATTTTGATCTATATAAATTAAATATTGAAGCCTATGTATCCAAAGGTTATGCTAAGATGTGTAATACCATTCATAGCAGTAAAACAGATCTTCGACGGTGGTATTTGCCACATTTTGGGGTCACGCACCCGCACAAACCGGGTAAACTTAGAATAGTTCACGATGCGGCTTCAAAATGCTTCGGTGTAAGTTTAAATTCGTTGCTGTTACCGGGTCCAGACCTTTTACAATCTTTATTAGGAATTTTATTTAGGTTTAGGAGAGGTCAGATAGCCATGACAGCCGACATTCGTGAGATGTTCCCCCAAATTAAGATTAGGCGGGCTGATCAGGACTGTCAACGATATTTGTGGAGACCTAACGGTCCGAATACGGAGATTAAAGAGTTTAGAATGACCTCTTTAATTTTCGGTTCAGTATCATCACCCTGTTCAGCTATATACATTAAAAACAAAAATGCCTTGGAATTCGAGAGTCTGTATCCAAGCGCCGCGAAGGCGATGGTGCGTGATCATTATATGGACGACTATCTGGGCAGTGTAGATAGTCTTCATGAAGCAGCGCAGTTAGCTTTAGATATTGTGGAGGTACACCGTAAATGTGGTTTTGAAATGCGGGGTTGGGTGTCGAATCATAGAGATGCTTTGAGGTTACTTCCTAAAGAGCTGGTTAAAGAAGAGTTAACTAATATAACCATGGATTTAGGAAGTTCAGGTATTAGGGTCCTGGGTATGTCCTGGAATCCACTTAAAGATGAGTTTTCTTTTAATGTAAATTTAGGTTGTCGGAACTTAGATATGTTAACTAAACGACAAGCCCTGCGTGATCTCATGACAGTCTTTGACCCATTAGGTCTACTAGCACCGATAATCACAGGTGGTAAAATTTTATTCCAACGAACGTGGAGAACCGTACACGAGTGGGATAGTGTGTTGCCACAGCTAGACCGTGATCAGTGGAGAATGTGGTATAAAAGCTTAGAGGATGTGCAGTCGTTAAGTATTCCTCGGTGTTATTTTCCTAAACATGGCTACGTTAAGCTGGAGCTACACACTTTCTGTGACGCGAGGGAGCTTGCATATGCGTGTGTAATATATTGGAGGGCTATTTACGATGATGGTTCAGTATTCTTAACTTTGGTCAGTAGCAAAACACGCGTATCTCCTTTAAAACCCGTTTTGATTCCTAGGTTAGAGCTGCAGGCAGCTTTAATAGGCTCTAGACTGGCGCGGACTGTCATGGATGAGCATCAATGGAATATAGTTAGTAGATTTTTCTGGTGCGATTCTAGGACAGCGTTAGCTTGGATACGCAGCGATGCTCGAAACTATAAACCTTTTGTCGCGAACCGCGTAGGAGAGATTTCGGAATTAACAAGATTAAACGAGTGGCATTGGATTCCTTCGGAGTGTAATGTGGCAGACGATGCTACTCGTGTAACCTTTAAATTAGATTCACTTGCTAGATGGCTTAGAGGGCCAGAGTTTTTAAGGTATTCTGAGGCAAGTTGGCCTGTGGAGCCTCAGGAGTCGGTACCAGAATGTGTTTCCGAGTTGAAATGTAAATATGAAAGAGTTATTGTAAATAATTTAAGCGAAGCGTTACCATGTTGTAGTAGATTTAGTAGCTGGCAAAGGTTGCTGCGTGTGACCGCAACATGTTTTCAGTTTGTACGTTTTCTCAGATACTCCCACCAAGATTCTGAAATAATGTGTCAGCAGAAAGGGCTGCGTCCGTTGATGGCGCAGGACATTAGACTGGCAGAGATTTTTCTGCTAAGGCAGAGTCAGGAGGAAGCCTTTGGGGTGGAGTTACAAGCGTTGCGCAGTCAGAAGAAATTCCCGAAGGAGAGCAGACTACGGAATTTGGATTTAAAATTTGACTATGATAGATTGCTGCGACTTCGTGGACGCATAGATGCCGTACAAGAGGTTGCCATCAATGTAAAGGAGCCTATAGTGTTAGATGGCCGCCTTCACCTTGTGAAGCTTTTAGTAAAGGACTACCACATCTGGGCTAATCATACTAGTAATGAGACGGTGGTAAATGAGGTAAAGCAACGTTATTGGGTGTTGAGATTGAGACCGACTGTTCGCACCATCGCAAAAGACTGTCAATTTTGTAAGATGAGGAAGGCTACAGCGACAATACCTTCACTAGGCGATCTTCCGGAGCTGAGATTGGATCATCATGTGCGTCCGTTTACAAATGTGGGTCTAGATTATTTCGGCCCTATTGAGGTAATGGTTAAAAGATCCAAAGAGAAGAGATATGTGGCACTTTTTACGTGTTTGGTTGTGAGAGCGGTTCATTTGGAGGTTGTCGGTAGTCTCACTTCAGATGCAGCAATAATGGCCCTGCGCCGTTTTATGGCCAGGCGTGGATGTGCTTCCATTTTACTCTCCGATAACGGGACAGCTTTTGTTGGAGCCGACAGAGAGCTTCGAAAGGCCTGGCAAGAGATGAATCACACTGAGATTCGAGATTTTGTAGCATCAAAAAGGGTCACTTGGAAGTTTATACCCCCGGCCTCCCCTTTCATGGGCGGTGTTTGGGAGCGTCTCGTGAAGACTGTAAAGTGTGCTCTGTCGGCGACTTTGAGGACAAGGGCACCGCGGGAGGAAGTGCTTTTTACTCTGTTGACGGAAGTGGAGCATATTGTCAATTCTCGTCCCTTGACTCATGTGCCTGTAGCTCATGATAGTGAAGAAGCGCTCACTCCTAATCATTTCCTTTTTGGTACATCTTCCGGGCTGCAGATTACTCCTCCACTCGATGACAGAGATCTATTAAGACGCCCTGATTGGAGAAAAGCTTGCCGCTTAGCAGATCATTTTTGGACTAGATACCCATCTAGTCCAAAAATGATCTGCCTTGCGCCTCTGCGCGAGTATCTGCCTTGTTTAGTACCTCGACGTTGTATAGAGGGCAGTACCTCTTTGCCAGCTAATGAAATTTCTGTGGGGGACGTTGTTTTAATTGCAGATTGCAATTTACCTCGTGGCTTGTGGCCTCGGGGTCGCGTTATTTCTGTCTATCCGGGTAGAGACGGTGTGATTCGTGTCGCCGAAGTAGCCACGTCAGGTGGAACTTTAAAACGTCCCACTAGGAAATTAGTTAAGTTAGCTTGAGGTTTTTACAAGATGTCTTGATTATGTTTTCTTTTCCAAGACAGTTGGATGTTACTTTTATTTTGTTTTCCCTATAATGTAAGCTTTTTCTATCGCCATTGTTTATTATTCTGTAAGGCAGATGCCTTACGGAGAGGGCTATGTTGGCGATAGAACTGGCTGTTTTCCGTCTATGCCTTATAGACCTTTGTGATTTGACTAGAAGCTTGTCGTTTGGTTTTTATTCATGTTATTTAGGCTTTTAGATAGTTCTCTTGTAATTTCCGATTTAAATATACCATTTTACTCCGTTCACCGGGCTTTTCCTTCACCATCGCCTACATATTGTGTTGCGTGCCATTGGTTCGCCATCCCTGTTCTAGCCCATGTAAGCCGCTAAATACAGTCAGTACTCGCATTGAGCTATGTCTCACTACTGGCGAAAAGGTTTCAGCATAATCAACGCCTTGTTGTTGACTAAAGCCTCTCGCAACGACTCGTGCCTTATATCGGGTCTTTCCCCCCGCCTCTTCTTTGATTCGGAATAACCATTTCGAATCAACCATGTTACACGATCTCGGTGGCTTTACAAGTTCCCAAGTTTTGTTCTTCCTGATAGCATTGAATGAATTTCTGCCTTCCATTTCTCATTATCGTCTCTGGATAATGCTTCCTTTACGGTCACAGGATCGATAGATGAAGTTACAGCTTGGTAATTTACAAAATCTGGAAACAATTTTGCTTTTCCTTTACGTTAAGGATATCTTCTGTTCAACAGCTCACTGGTATGATGCGATGGGCCTCGCTCAGTGTCTGATTCATCTCTCTCGTCAGATGTTTCCCAAATATAATCCTGACTCTCAGCAACATAGTTTTTCTAGGCTCAATGTCTCCTTGATCATGTTCCTCTTGAACTCTATTTTCTGAAATTCTATTTTCTTCAGTAGTTGGAACTCCCTCCAGCTCGATGACATTTTCTGTTAGAGGAATAGCATACTCTATACGTGCTTTGCTCTTGCTCTCATATTATTGATTTTCAAATAACACTACATCTCTACCTTTGAAAAGTTCACCTGTAACTGGGTTAACTAAGCGGTAGCCTTTGTTTCTTCGCAATATCCGACGTGAATAAACTTTTTGCTTTTTGGATCCCATTTCTTCCGTTTTTGGTCCTGGACGTAAAGGTAAGCCTTGCATCCAAAAACTCTGATATGGTTCAGGTTTACCTTGCTCCCAGTTCACGCCTCTTTTGGCGTCTTGTTTTTGACCGCTATAGTCGGCGATCTGTTTTTCAGATAAACTGCGGTACTAACTGCCTTAGCCCATCCCCCATAGCCCGCCTAGCATGACCACTGAAACGGTGGTTTCGGTGGTCATGCTAGGCGGGCAGAAGTAGGACTCGATAATTTTCTAAACGCAGCGTATCAGATACGTGCAAATACATTCTCGTTGCTATTACTGCCGCAATTATTTCCAGTCTGGGAATCGAAATTTCTTTCACTGGCGTAACTCTTATCTTGGCTAGTACCAATTGAACACTGTCTTCATTTTCTTCTGATTCCGAACATATTAAAACTAATCTTAAACTAGCATAAGCACGCTTACTTGCATCGCTGAAAACATGCAATGAGTTCTTGGTTCTTACTATTAGCTTCACTGTCAATCTTCTCGGTATAGAGCATTCATGGAGCCAATGTACGTCATCCATCCATTTCTTAAATTCTTGACTTATATCGTCCAGTAAATCCGCATTCCCACCAACATTGCGAGACCAAGCTCGCTGTAAAAGAAGCTTAAGTATTAAAGTTGTAGAACTCGTAAAGCCAATCGGATCAAAAATTCGATTACAAATTGATAATTAAAATAACAGACAACATATAAGACACTTAAATACTCTTTTTCGATTTAGCAACCTCCTATGGCATAGTATAGGATAATTTATAGCATAGGATCTATGCTATAAATTACATTTAAGATCATCGCGGTTTATGTTCCAATTCATGCCTAGTACAGACACAGGATTTTGATTTTAGTTATTTGCGCATTCCGTCGGAGCTGTAATCCAACCTCTCAGTTCAAAACCCTCATTCATGAGATCTTTTGCTTCTTCTATGAACTATTCAGCTTCTTCTTGACTACTCAAACTCGTTACGTAATTGTCCACATAAAATGAGTCTTTTATTAACATCGCACTCTTTGCACGTTCGGAGAGAGCATAAAATGAAAATGAAAATGAAAATATCTTTATTCCCCCCAAGAAGCACTTTCGAATCGTCAACAAGAAAACCCTTATGTCTATCACATAAAAATAATATTAACTAACTAACAATTTCATGTTTGTCTCTCTGTCTTATCTGGATCTACGTAAGCTAAGAATGTTATAATGTCTGTCTATCGGTCTGTCTGTCGGTCAGTCTGTCTGTCTGTCAGTCAGTCTGTCTGTCTGTCTGTCTGTCAGTCTGTCTGAATTTACACCGGTTCCAAAAGTTGAACTACCGAGAAGATTCCGGCAACAAACTCAGAGTATAAAAAAGGTATATTAACGTACCAATAAGTACCTAATGACAAGATTATTTACTGAATTTAAAGGCTGTCCGACAATGCACCATCACAATATAGGTATTACAATACACAAAGGTCAACAATTAATATACAAAGACCTAATAAGCCAAACATCTTTCATTAATTTTAAAGACTTGTCTGACCACGTCATTACAATAATAATTGTATTGTTTTATATATAATATCCTATAATGCCATATACCTCAAAAATCCCTCAAAAATGATACTATTGATGAATATGTAGGTAAATTATTACAAAATCAAGGAAGCTTAGAGATGACCATTTCCACTAGTGGCACCTGTTCACAAGTATGATGCATGTGCCAGCCATCGCACCTTTCTAGATAGTGGATGAGCGTATTCAAGCAAGTGGATTCAAGCAAGAAGGGACTACAGGTAAGTCCTAAAACTACTCAACAATGACTGTAAACTATTATTTCTCCGGTTTTGGACCACCACAATAAACTAAGGTAGCGACGATCTTCTCCTAGTACCGAGATCTGAAGAAAAGCCTTCTTTATATCAGATATTATACCGACAGCGTTCATTGGAAATTTGGTCATCAATATTGGTATTAACTCAAGAAAATTTTGACCCTTTTCAAGAGATATATTAATGGAATTGCCATTTGAATCTTTTGCTGACTCGTCAAAAACAGGTCGAACTCGAGTTGTTAAGCTAGATTCTTTAATCACTGCGTGGTGGGTTGGGATAGATAATGTCCTGTAGTTTCAGGATCAGGGTCTACCTCAATTATTCCCAGATCACGCCACTTATCAACCCTTTTTAGTTTTCGAGCTCGCCTAGAGATTCCAATCGTTTCGTAGTTGATCGCAAACGTTTTTCTGACAACTGTCAATTTTCCAAAAGTTCAGTTCGACCGATTTTCCAAGGTACATTCATCTCATACCTCTGCTCTTTGTTGATGAACACATTCTTGTTGAAGTCTTCCAACACTTCCTGTTTAGTTCTTTCTCTGAGAGCATATTCTTTGGGTTCTTGAATACCTAGAACTTCTAATTTCCATAATTGACTTATGTCATCGATCAAGCCTACACTTGCAATGACTGAGTTGCTTCTATTTTAGATGACCCCTTGTATCGTCCAGCCAAGTTTTGTTCGAATTTCATATAGATCATGACCCAGGTGCTTGACAGATCCAGCCATTATTTTCCCTGCATAATCTGCTCCAATCAATAACCCCACCTCTGGAGTATTGTCTCCAATGTGTAATATACAGATGTTGTTTTCTTTGAGTTTCCTAGTAATTGAAATATCTAAACGAATGCGCGGTATGTAACCACAGATTTTCCTTTTACTTACAGCTGACATACTGAGGCTGAATTCTCCTGGCATGCCCTCAACTGTCAAACAGAAAACTTGATGTGACTCTTCTTTAGTCTCTACTCCTCAAAATAGATGGTGTCTTAGAACTTCTTCTCCTTTAGACAATAAATGAAGCTTCCTTGCAATATCTTTTCTAATGTAGGACCTCTGAGCTCCTGTGTCTATAAAATCTCTCACCGTTTCTCTGCCTACTTTGACAAGGAGCGTCTGAAGAAGCGTCACGGATGGTGTAACTGAACTAATATTGTAATATGTTAAAAGCTCAGTTAATTCGGCGCTCTCCGGTACTATTGAACGGACTGGCTTGAGTATTTCTGGACATAGAAAAACCGCGTGTCTTTTTTGGCAGATAATGCATTTGGTGAAAGATTTGCATTTTTTCTATGGTGACCAATTTTAAGACAAACGTTACATGCTTTCTTCTTGGCTATAATTTCCTTTCGTCGTTCTAAACTTATTCTTTGGACTTTGTAACATTCATGACTACCATGAGATGTTTTGTCGCACCATATGCATTGTATTTGCATTCAGCCGGAAGAGCTGATACAACATAGCCGCATATTTTTCGCTAGTGACTCCGAGAATTTCAAGTGCTAGAGTCTGGCCAGTGTATCGTGTCACTCGTATTTTCAATGAAGTTTTTTTATGGCAACACTCGGAATGCCATATTGACGTTTCATTTCTTATTCTAAAATTGAGTTTAATTTGTAGTTTTACTTTAAAATAATGTCGAAATCAATAAAAAGTACTACTCGAAAGCTTGTATACAATATGATACATAAATACAAAGATGTAATAGTGAATTTAATCGGAAATCTGTAGAGAATATTCGACATTTGGAGGAAATTTGTTCGCTACAGGTTAGTTTATTGTTTTCAGGGCGTTATGGCTTGATACTTTTCTGTTTTCTGCCCACATCACCTACCTAATAAAATCCAATATTTCATAATATTCATTTTTATCGGTTATTTTCAGAAAGTGTATATGAAGAATTAAAACTCAAAATATTAATTCACTTAAAACTTAAAGAAGCCCGAAATGTTGCATGCAATATCTGAAGAAAGTTTTCTGCCTGGTGCTTTAATAATTTTCAGTGCAAAATCCAAATCAGCTGATTACCATGGTGACATGAATGCATAAAACTTATTGAAATGGATAAGGGAATATCTACCTATTCTAACAAAGCCATGTGGAATTCTTATGTATAATGCAATGCAAGTTACCATGACGTGAAACTAACAAACAAACCTCCCACAATGTCTAATAGCAAAGGTGATATTTGGAAATGGTTAATAGAAAATAATGTAACATTTCAAGAGTACCCATACAAATGTTATTGTGCTTAGTTCATGACATCATAATTGTATTCAGAATCTGACTTTGATTATGAATCATACTGAACAACTTATTAAATATGCCTTATTTTCAAATTTTATTTTATACCCGCCGATTACTTTTAATCCTCTTTTTCCCTGTTTTGATAGTCAGCCTGTAAGCGTCTATAATGACTAGTAGTAAGCGAATAGCTGGTAATTCATTACAATTAGGTATGTTATAAGTAGAGCCTTTAAGAAAGTGAAGTAAGTAAACATTATGATTTAAAAAATTGAAATTTAAAATTAAGATTTGTGTTATGTAGTATAGATTTTATTTAAATTTTTCCAGCCTATTATTGATGTAAACAAATTAAGTGAAAGACACTATCTTTATAATTTATTTACTTTTAAAGTATCGTCGGCCTATGCCCAGTAGTGGGCATCTGTCAGCTGATATGATGATAATAAAATTTACGTGAAGTTCAATATCACACTTTTCTTTTTACATAGAGAATAGACAAGTGGAATAGTATTTAAAGTTCTATTTAGCACTAAATCATACAACAATTCGAATATTTTAAGGCAAGCTAATTAATAAGCTGGTATAAAAACTGTTTAATGTAGTGATAGCTTGCCTACCTACAGCCATACTTGGTCTATCATATGGTCTATCATATTAATGCTCATCAAATCTATTTTATCTATACCAAGGATGATATATCCATGAATTATACCCATGATATATTAAGTCTTCTCAAGTTTATGAAACAGATTATTGCGTAAGCATATATCACCTTGTGTTTTAAGAACCATTAGAACATCTAAAAGTGTATTAAAATTATAAATGTTTTGTTGTTTTTATTATTGAATTATTTTTTTAAAAATAGAACATTCCTAATGCACGCGCGTTTCACCATGTATAAAATGTTTAAAGCTAAAATAGGTTTTACTCGGCGTCATTGTGGCAGAGTATCTGATACCCGACGGTTTTTAAAACCCTAATAACTTTAAATTATACTCGTGAGGGAGCTCGGTGGCCTAGTGGTTTGAAGTTGAACACTCGGGTTTCGATTACGGAAACAATGCAACTGTCGCCATGGCCTATCCCAGGATGGGTCAATCAAAACAAAACTATATTAATTAGAATATTATGTATTTAATAAGGTAGGCATCCATTTAAATAAATTATTACATACTTAAAAAACGAAGTATCAAGACTATTTTTCCTTGCGAAATAAGTGTTTACAGCTCAAGATTTTTTAAAATTGCCGCTCTTTCCCAATGACACGATTCACTGGCCAGAGTCTAGTAGCTGTGTTTTCAAGTTATCGTACAGAGATGTTATTAATTTACAAGCAATGGTTAGTAGTACAAGAACAAGAAATTGACTGGTATCACTAAAACTATGTACAAAAATGCTATCATTTTGTACCCAAAACCCAAAACAAATATGGTCGTCGTAGTCGCTAGAGTGACTCTTGTTTATTTAAAGTTTTTTAAATTTTTAGTTTATTACTCTTTCGTAATTTTGTTGAGTCGGGGCTTTCTCCACCGGTTTTAAAGATTCAAATAGTATGTAATCACATTTCAAAGAATTGTGTGTTGAGTTGAGACAGGACAGGACTCGGTTCCACGCGGACGACTACCTAGTTCCCCGTGTGGTTGCGTCGCTAGGCAGCGAGGGAGGAGGAACTGATGGTTTTTAGTGAGTATGCCAGTCGGAGAGTCTCACATAACCCAACTGTGGCCCTTTATCACAGCTGGGTAGCTATAAAAGCTTTTCCATCAAAAAAAAAAAAAAAAAAAAAAAAAGGACAGGACTCGGTTGTATGGTGTTGAGTGTGTTTAAAGTATTGTAAAAGGAAGAAAATATAAATCATTTCTTTTCATAGATAATTTTAATATTATATAATTTTAAGGTTATTGTGTTGGTGTTGATACTAGTTATCATCAGTTGCCTTTTGATTTACTAACTTGAATGTAATATACACTCTACAACTAAATACAATATTACTGATGAAAAACAGTGTCAATACTGTCAATTCAGAAAATAAACAATACTTTCATTAGGTATATGTACCTATTTACATAATGCAACACATACATACACTCACGCACACATAGATACAAGTAGAGAAAAATAAACCGTACTCTTTACCACCACGGATTCTCCTCGCAGTGTAGCAGTGCTCGTTTTACGGCTAAGATTGACCTCTATTTCAGAATTCAAAGTACTCTGTGAGTAATGTTATGAAACCGATTCCGTTCTATCGCGTCACGTCAGAAGGCGTCAGATAAAAATAAATCCGGCTTTCTTGACTTTCTTCTTCTTCTTTGTGAATGGCATTAAGGCTAGTGTTGCCATTTGCCATATGCAAGTTTAGTTGTGGACGTGGTGGTAGTTTTTAAGGTACCAACAATTCACAATCCTAGATCCCCAAGGTACCAACATTTTATTCGACGGGTTGTTAAAAAGCAGGAAAACACAATTTATACAAAATTATATACCGGAAAGGAATTTGGAAAGGAATCAGGTGAATAAGTATAAAATATATATACATATAATGAGAGATGAAAGGATGAGATAAGTAAGAAAAATGAAAAAAATAAATTAAAAAAAAACATAAAACCAGCCTAAAGTAAATAAAAGATTAAATCTTTATATCGTTTTTCCTTATGAATAATGCTAAAAGTTTATAAATATCTGGATTATTGTTATATAAATGGAAATGGACGTAGGAAAAGGAACATTTAAATTAATAAGAGACTCAAGAAAGAAATCTCTTTCAAAACGCGGACAAACAAAGAAAATATGATTTGTGTCACTCTCAGCGTGACCACATTCACAAGTTGGGTCACTAATTATTCCAAATCTAGCTAGCCGTTCAGGCGTACAAACATGACCAAGGCGCATACGAATTAGAATTGACGTGACTGTCTTACTAAAGTTTAGCTTTGCAAACTAAGATTTAATATGAACAGATGGTTGAATATTTCGATAGTCTCGAAATCGATCTCGGCTTGTATATGGACAGTAACTTATTGTTGCATGACCGTGTATGAATAAAAGTCTCTTTAAACAGTACTTGCAGATTTATTAGATCCCAACATAGAATATTATGATCACCGACTTCAATTGCGCATTAACCCCCAACAACCACTCTCCAAACCACAGATCCACACCGGCCGGCCACCGACTGACAGTTGCGTTACATTTCATGCATTGCATGTCACAACATCTTTCCCTTTCAATTGAAGATACAATTAAGTCTTATAAAAATATTAACTTGTTCTTGGTTTCATTCAGTTTCAATACAATTAATAATCATTAGAGAATAATAATGTTAATATGTTTATAAATACTATTTTCAGTATTGTTTATAGTACATTTTTTTATTTTTATATTTTAAACAAGTCACTGTCCTGACTATGTTTAATTTTTATAATATTCTAGTATACTATTATTTATAAGTAATTTTTACAATCTTACTATTATTAACTTAAACTTATAAAGTTAATGTTTTGCCAGAGGTGTATCAAAATCACTTATATTATTATTATTTTTAAACATTAATGATTAAATAAGTTATAAATCACATACATAATCATCTAAATATCTTGGCCTCCTCACAGATCTTTCAGGTCTCATGATACTATTGCTTCCACTATTAATATTGCTATTTTCTGGAGGTGTCATAGTATTTGATGGACAGAGTGGTAAATCCCGTACTGAAAGATTTGTAAGTGGATTATCATGTGGAGATTCAGTTGCATAATCATAATTAGTATAATCTGTGCTATTGTTAACACTGTTTTTTCTCCCTCTTAATGTTACATTAGGTGGTACAATATTAAGATGCCAACGATTCCTCCGAAATTTCCCTCGAACTGTTTCTATTATATAAGAACGAGGTTCTTTACACTTTTTTAGAATTTTACCATATAGTTTTAAATCTGTGATAAAAACCCTATCATTAGGCTTAAGCTCCACTAAGTCTGCAGCCCTGTGTCTCCGATTGTAATAATATGCATCTTTTAACTTTTTTTTTATTCTGTTATCTTTTACTTCTTGCCATTTTATCACAGGTGTGTTTAATTTACTTGAAATCATAGGAAGAGTTTCTCTAAGTTTTCTACTAAACATCAATTCAGCTGGACTATACCCATGCTCTAAAGGAGTATTTCTATATACTAACAAAGCCATATAAATATCCTGGTTTTTTTTTAACAGTGATTTAGCTATTTTTACTCCTGATTCTGCTAAACCATTGCTTTGGGAGTAATAAGGACTACTAGTAATCAGTTGAAATCCATACTGTTTTGCAAATAGACAAAATTTACTTTTAAATTGAGTTCCACAATCGCTTCTAACCACTTCAGGAATCCCATACCTTGCAAATATTGCTTTACAATTAAGTATTACAGTGTCTTCTGTAAGGTCTTTTAGTTTAGAAATTTCTAAGAATCTTGAAAAGTAATCTATTAGAACAATATACCAACCATTTTCAAATTTAAAAAGATCTATGCCCACTCTTTGCCATGGCCTCTCAGGCACAGCATCTATAACCATCTCCTCTTTGTAATTCTTGTGTGTTTCTATACATTCCACACAGGATTTCACTTTATTTTCAATTTGTTTTGATAACCCTAGCCACCATACAGCTTGTTTAGCCCGTTCTCTACATCTAGATATTCCTAAATGACCCTCGTGGATTTTATTTAATATGTCTGTTTGTATATTTTCAGGTATTACTATACGTGAATTAAATAAAAGAAGACCATTTTCTATCGAAAAATTGTTTCTATACTGAAAGTAATCTTTAAAATTTCCTAATTTATTTTTACCTGGCCAACCTTTAACTATAAAATATTTTAATTTAGTGCAAATAATATCGTTTTCCTGTTCTTTAATAATATTACTCAACAACTCATCAGTTAATGTGTCATTGACAAACATATTTAATTGAAATGGTTGTTCTATGTTATTTTCTACATTTTCGGATAGTAATAATGGTTGTCTAGACAGTGCATCCGCTACACATAAATCTTTTCCTGGTGTGTATATAACTTCGTAGTCAAATCTCATAAGCTTTAATCGAAATCTGAGTAATCTAGGACTTAAGTCATCTAGAGGTTTTGTTTGTAAAATTTGCAATAGAGGTTTATGATCTGTCTCTAGCACTATGTGGATGCCTACTATGTAATCTCGAAATTTATTTGCAGCCCAAGATAGAGCTAAGCATTCTTTCTCGATCTGAGCATAGTGTTTTTCTGCATTTGTAAGAGTCCTACTAGCATACATAACTATATGTCTATCCCCTTTTTTATTTTCTTGCATTAATGCTGCTCCTAAACCAAAGGAGCTACTATCAGCTGAAACAATAATTTTAGAATTTGGATCATAATGTGCCAATGTAGGTGACTTATAAAGTTGGTTTTTTATTTCTATAAATGCATTTTTCTGTGGTTGATCCCATACATATATTTGATCATCTCTAAGCAAAGAATGAAGTGGCTCTAGAATTTGTGACTTATTATGTATAAAACGTCCTACAAAGTTAACCATGCCCAAAAATTGAAGTAATTCTTTTTTATTAGATGGTTCCCTAAACTTTTTAATTGCTTTTATTCTTTCTTGATCTATAGTAATTCCTTCTTGACTAATTTCATGGCCTAAATAATTTATCTTTGTTACTCCAAATACACACTTATCTTTATTTATAGTTAAACCCTCATCATGTAGTCTTTTTAATACTTCCCTTAAGGTTTTGTCATGGGAGTCCCTATCAGCCTCATAGACCAGTATGTCATCGATGTGGATTGCTACTTTAAGGTCTTTAAACAAATTAGAAAATTTCATACTAAAATATTCAGGAGCACAATTAAACCCAAAAGGTAACCTATGATATATATACCTACCAAAGGGTGTAATAATAGTAGTGAGCATTTTAGAAGGTTCATCTAGTTTTATTTGATGAAACCCTGAAGTGGCATCAATTTTTGAAAAGTATTTTGCCCCATAAAGATTTGCTAAAGTTGTCTCTACCTTAGGAATAGGATACACAGCACGTAATATGTTTTTATTTACTTCAGTATAGTCCCCACAAATTCTAACCTTTTCATTTTTAAATACTACAACAATAGGAGACACAAAGTCTGTAGGCTCTTCTATTGGGCTAACAATGCCCAATTTTTGTAATCTATCTAACTCAGCTTTGACTTTCGGCAATAATGGAATAGACACAGTTCTAGGTGACGCTTGTACATAAAATTTGGGTTTATCAATTAATTTAATATGAAATTCGTCTTTAAATACACCCAACTCATTAAATATGTTAGGAAATTCTTTTTCTATATTTAAACCTGTTTTTGGAACTTGCTGAGATATTGAACAAATTGTTATAAGATTCATTACATCAATTGAAGGTCTGCCTAATATAGCTGAACTTAATCCACTTATAATATAAACTTTACCTATGTACTCACAATTCTTGTATTTTAATTTAAGTTTCATTATACCTGTCACCTTCAGCTTAGTACCATCTGGTCCCCGTACTGTATCCACACATTTTACTAAAGGAAGGTCATACTTATTTGCTACACTTTCAGGTATTGCAGTTATGTCTGCTCCTGTGTCAACAAGAAAATTCAGCTTATCAATATACACATCACCTTGATAAATGTTTACTTCAATAATGAACTTTTCTTTTCTCTGACACAAACTAACCTCTAACTCTTGAGTTATTTCTTCATCCACTTTCCTGACTATCCGTGATCTGCAAAGTTTAGCAAAATGCCCTGTCCTCTGACACTTGTGACAGGTTGCTCTTGATGCAGGACATTTAAAGCGTTGGTGTCGTTCTAAACCACAAAACCAGCACTTGTTATCCTTGGGAATATAATGCTTTTTATCTTCTTTTATTTTATTGATCTCCGTAAGTTCACTTTTTTTTCTAATTACTTTATTTTCTTCATTTTGAATTTCTGCTTGCTTCCCAATCAGTGTAGCTTCCTTTAGTGTCAAATCACTTTTTAACAACATTCTTTCGCTTGCATTTCTGTCTCTCATGCCTGTGACAATCTTGTCCCTTATCAATTCTTCTTTTATTGTTCCAAAATTGCAGTGTTCTGCCAATTTGTGTATACTTGTTAGAAATTCGTCGAATTTTTCGTAATCTTCTTGCACACGAATGTTGAATTTATATCGCTCGTATATAACGTTCTTTTTTGGAGAAAAAAAATCGTCAAAGCGTTCTAGTAGAATTTTGTAGCTAGTTATCTCTTTAAACTGTATTATTATATCCTCAGCTTGTTCGCCCATTGAATATAGCAAGCAGTCAATTTTTTCTTTTTCGGGCATACTTTCATTACCCGAAAGACTCATGTACCGTTGAAATCTCACCTTATATTTTGTCCATTCTTCAGGGATAAAACTGAATTGCCCTGGAGGCATCACTTTTAGTGTCTGTAAGCCCTGTTGCGCGACTGTTTTCTGCTTGTCCATGATAAATAACTTTATCTTTTAATCGCGTACTGAATATCTGAATTTACTTTAACTTTTTACCGCTGCCACCATGTTGCATGACCGTGTATGAATAAAAGTCTCTTTAAACAGTACTTGCAGATTTATTAGATCCCAACATAGAATATTATGATCACCGACTTCAATTGCGCATTAACCCCCAACAACCACTCTCCAAACCACAGATCCACACCGGCCGGCCACCGACTGACAGTTGCGTTACATTTCATGCATTGCATGTCACAACACTTATCCTGGTCTGTCCATGTAACGGAGGTAAGTAAAAAAATATTTTATTCTTTCCAGTCTCTCAAACGTCTCCAAAAATTCCTTCCTTTTCATACTAAAGTAATTCTCGCCCAATCTCTACTTCTTCCACTGCTGGATTACGCTGATGTTAGCTATCTAGACGCAACAGAGGAATTACTAAATAAATTAGAGCGACTTCAGAATTTGGGAATACGTTTTATATTTGGTCTGAGAAAATATGATCATGTCTCTGAATACCGGTCTAGATTGAAGTGGTTGCCGATTCGACGTCGTCGAGATTTGCATATCCTTTGCTTCCTTTACTCAATCCTTCACAATCCTAGATCCCCAAGTTACCTGTGTGAGCGCCTTGAGTATCTCGTTCCTCGTAATAAACCCTGCCGTTCCTCTAAATCCCTCCTCCTTAAGATTCCGCTTCATTCGTCCTCTCTATATAGTGGCTCCTTCACTGTTCATGCTATTCGTCTTTGGAATTCTCTTCCTCATTCTCTGCGTGAATGCTCATCTCTGGACGTATTCAGAAGAAGGCTAAAAGAGCATTTCCTCACAACCTAGTTTATTTATATGTAAGTATGTATTGTATTTATATTATGTATGTATGTATGATTTGTATTTATATTATTTACGTAGGTATCTATTTAAGTATGATACGTTTTTTATATTATTTATGTAAATGTAAACTTTTCTTTTATGTTTTTGTGTTTTTTTTTTACACGTACTACCTCACCTACCTATCAAGATCTCTCTCTGAACTCAAGGGTTTGCTGGTAGAAAACACAGTTTTGTGTTAAGCTCGCCTGTGTTCATCATGTTTTATATTGTAAATTTTGTTGTAAGTTGTTTTGTGTACAATAAAGAATAAATAAATATTTCGCTATTGTAATACCACCTTCTGTCCACAACTTAGTCCAGGATAAATGGAGCTCTGCCTTAGATAGACTAACTAAATCAATACTGAAGTGTTTATAAATGTCAATGTCACCACATCGAACAGCATCCCGGGCAATATGATCAGCAAATTCATTACCAGTTATACCACAATAGCCACAATAGCTATTCTGTGTGTGTGTGTGTGTGTGTTCCTTTGGCTGAACATTGTAACAGTAAATTACGTATTTTAAATATTAAAGGATACATTTTGACTTTAAACGGAAATTTATCTAAGGCATATAATGCACTTAGGAAGTCACCAAAGATTACGGTTTTATTTAACTTTGCTAAAAGGATAAATTCAACTGCTTTGAAAAGTCCAAGACATTCTCCAGTAAAAATGGAAGTCTGTGGAGGAAGTCGCATTTTTTGTTGGATCTTATAATTACTGTGATAAACACCCACACCGACATCCAGTAAATCGCTTTTAGATGCATCAGTAAATATTCTGTGCCAACCATACCAATTCTCATCAACAGCCATATTAAAACAATGATTAGAGTTTGCCTTATCTATTTTAAGATTAAAAGTGATGTTAGGTATCAATTTTATAGAGTCATATTTAGAACTATACAATGGAAGAATTGGGCATTGATACGTTGATCCTCCCATATACAAATACTTATTATAAGTTTTAATCAAAGGCGGCAAAGATTTGTTATTCCAATACACTGATGATGTTATCTTGGTCGACAATAATTCAATTTTCTGCAGAACTAAATTATTATTATTTAATAGTGTTGATTTGTAAAAAACTTGTCAGCTAGAAATTGACGCCGTAAATGTAAAGGAGAATCATTGCACTCCACCTGTAATGCACATATTGGACTCGATCTCATAGCACCACTAATGATTCGTAATGCTTTAGCTTGTATGCTATCTAACTTCTTGTAATTTGCTACATTACAAGGTTCGAGAAGGAATATCCCATAATCTAAAACACTCCGTACAAGAGCGATGTAAAGTAACCTCAACGAAACAGTATGGCTGCCCCACCAGACTCCAGCTAGGCATCTCAAAATATTAAGACTGCGCTCACTTTTTTTAGTAACATATTCACAATGTGAGTTAGGTACCAGTAAGTTTTGAGTCCAGAATCATTCCCAAATATTTGGCTTCCTGCCTTTGCGGAAGCCAATCTTGCCCAAAGTTAACGTTTAATATATTCTGTGACCGCATTCTCGTAAATAAAACAACGAAAGTTTTAGAAATTGATAAATCTAATCCATTCTTGTCAAGCTAGGTCCGAAAAATATTTATACAATGATTTAAGGTGTTTGAAATATGGGATATCGAATTGCTTAAAGAGTACAAGACGACATCATCAGCGTATTGAATATGAGTTGTTGAGTGAGCTTTCAAGATCAAAGGTATACAAATTATAAAGTAGTGGACGTAATAACGGGTCATTCCCAGTTGCCACCGCCTGCAACGCCACCGCTGGTGGCAAATGGGGATATTTTTAAAAAACTTTCCGTATGTCACCGGTTGCGGCTTACCGGTGGCAACAGGGAAGTTATTTTTAAAAACTTCCCAATTGCCGCCGGTGGCAGCTTACCGGCAACTGGCTGATTTTTTTAAAAGTTGTCGCCGAGGATTTTTATCAAGGTGGTTGCATGAAATCATGCAAAATAACTTAAACACTCCGATAAGTGCCGAAACTATTTACCATATCGATCGTTTTTTTTAACAGGTATGTCGGTCTCCTCTTTTCATGCATTAATCTATATATATATATAAATGTTATGTTGGTTTGTGTACGCTTCAAAAACTTAAAAAGTTCTGCACCGATTGAGTCGAAATTTTAACATGATATAAAATCCGCATCAAGGATTGTTTTTATCTATATCACAATGTGCCACTGCGAAGCGTGGCAGGGTACAGCTAGTGTATTATATAAATTTAAATGTCAAAATTGGAATTAAATGTCAGGCAAAACTTACACAATGCTAAGTAACCATAATGTTTGGGCCGTAAGTGACATTTTTGCTTGGCCGTCCGCCGTTGGAATCTGCCAATCGGGAGATGGGTGTTTTTGCGTGGACCAGTTCATAGAAAATTAAACTTTATATATACCCAACTTAGTTCTGTATGTGTGCCATAGGCGTGATATGGCTCGGCGGGGGTACGGTGTAACATGGACGAGGTTTCCTTTACTTATCAGTGCATTCTCAACAATGTCGGATCAAGTGCATCATGTAGTTCTAGTGCAGTTTCATTAGAACATATAAAAAGGCGGCACGGGACTATTTTGCTTCGCCCAGGACACCAATACAACATAAAAACAAAATACAAAAGTGGCCTAATTGTGTGGGAATGCACCCAGCGAAAAAAAATTTGTAGAGCACTTATAAAGATTCGTGTAAGTATTATGGTTACTCTTATTAATTCAACCTTATGTTCTGTGAATTCAACCAAGATTTGTTTATTTTGTGAGCAGTCAGTCAGTCAAAAAACCAATAATGCCGAATTTTAAAACTTGCAAATTGTTGGTGGTTTTTAGACGCACATTGATAAGTATACCTACTTTTTTCTTTCGCAGAACGACAATATCATACATAAAACAGCGCACTCGTGTAAACCAAATATGTTAAAAAGAAGAGGCAATAACAGATGGAAATTACCCAGCAGTACCTCAGTCATATAAAAGTATGGTCGGAACATTCGAAAACACTGGATTAGACTTATTATGCGAAGTACCAACCTTTCAAAGTATAAAATCAGCGTTGTACAGATTACTTACTTACTTACAGTACAGTACTTACTTAAAATAAATCTAAATTGATACAAAGAAATATTTTAGTACCCAGCTACATAAAAAACCAGTATATTTAGTTAATTTAAAGTTTATTTTTGAACATTGTTGATTCTAAAAGAAAACATTTAGAAAAGCCATGTTTTTCATTTCAAAAGTAATAAATATTAAAACCCGTTTGTTTTATCACGATAGGTCTCTAAATGGATTCTCTATTCTATAATTGTTCGTCATCAGAGCGAGGGAGGCCATTTGCCGGTGGCGGTGGCAACTGGGAAGTCATTTTAAAAACTTCCCATTTGCCACCGGTGGTGGCAATGGGGAAGTTTTCTAAAAATCTTCCCATTTGCCACCGGCGATGGCGATGCAGGTGGTGGCAACTGGGAATGACCCTTAATACGGGTCGAGCCTTGAGGCAAACCTTTTGAAACACGTCTTTGTATCATAGTATCCCCAACAGAGAGCATCAGATACCTCTCCGAAAATAAATTAATGATAAAATTACAAAGAATAATTGGGATTTTTAAAATGTTTAACTTTTCTCGCAATAAAATTATGTTAACATTGTCATACGCCGCTTTTATACCAATAAAAACGGCGCCAACTGATGCATTGTCAGAAAATGCTATTCTAATATCAGAAACTAGAATGGAAATACTATCATAAGTACTTTTACCGCGTCTAAAGCCGAACTGACTTTTCGAAAGGAGGCCCTTACTTACGACGTACCATTCCAAACGATTTTTAATTAGGTGTTCGGCAATTTGTACAAGAACAGTATAAAGAACAATTGGTCTGTAGGATGTTACATCCGATGGCAGTTTATTTGGTTTAAGAAAGGGTAACACTATTTGCTGTCTCCATGCTGACGGTATATTCCACCTGTCAACAAATCTAAATCGTAACCTAAAATCTTTAGACATACTCTTTCTAATCTGTGCCTAAAACTTTATCCCCAAGCTTCGCAATGAATGAATATGGAATGCCATCTATACCTGGAGCGGAATCTATCAAGTGTTTTAGGATTCCTTTCAATTCTGAGTGTGAAAATGGTAAATTTAAACCAGAATTATCGGCAGGAAGTGGAGAAAGTAAAACCGACTCTGCGACCGATAACGGCACTAAATTATTCATAAATTCGTGAGCCATGTCTAAGGATAGACTGCAGGAAGATGTCTGAACAAAAGCAGAACGGAACCTTCGAATATTACTCCATACTAATGAAGAAGGAGTCTGTGGGGAAATTGAAGTACAAAACCTTTTCCAAGCATTACTCTTTTTCTTCTTTAGAAACGTTTTAGCTTCTAAAATAATTCCAATGAGGATATTAAAGTTTTGTAAAGTCATATTTTCACGATACTGCCGTTCAGCACTCTTCCTCCGAGCAATCTCTACAGTACAGTCCTTGTCCCACCATGGCGGGGAAGGGATTGAGCAACGAGATGTTTTTTTTAATGGAAAAAGTTCATCAGCTACACCAATCATACATTTAGCCAAAGCTTCAGAACATTGGTTTTCATTACCATTTTTAATAATTGGGAGAGATGAAAATCTATGCTCCAAGTTATGTTTATATATATTCCAATCGACATTTTGTAATTTTTTTTAAGGTACCTACTTTTCTTCTTTAAATTTAGTTTAGTAATAAAAGGGAATGTTATAATTATTGGAAAGTGATCACTTCCATATGTAGAATTAAGTGTGTGCCATAAAAGTGACAGAGCAAGACTTGGAGTACAAATAGAGAGGTCAACAGCACTAACACATTCATTGGGATTAGTTAGACGTGTAGCAGCACCAGTATTTAATATACATAAGTTATGATGATCTAAAATATCAAGTAAATGTTCACCACAACTGTTTGAAAATGAACTACCCCAAGACTGGTGATGACTATTGAAGTCTCCACGAATCAAAAAAGGTCTAGGAAAGTGGCATATAATGTTATTTATTTCACTAAGAATAGAAATAGAAGGATGTGGAACATAAATTGAAACAAAGCAACTGTTATCAATAATAGCACCTATAACACAATAATCATCACTTGAGGGTACTGATAAAATATTATATTGATAAGTATTTTTTATCAAAAGAGCCACACCACCATGGCCATCTGATCTATCTTGTCTTAGACAAAAATAACCAGAAATCTTAAAATTAAAACCTGGTTTGAGCCAGGTTTCTGAAAGAGATTATTACAAAAGGATTATATTTGTTAATTAAATGTATAAGATCTGATTTTTTGTAATTAATGCTCCTACAATACCACTGTACCACTTTGGCCAACTGATCCATTGTAGTGAGTGAGGTTTTCTATGGCTTTAAGCAAAGGGGCAACGTCGGATGTTCTAGAACTATTATTTTGTGTTAGTAAATTAATAAGAGAGACAATGATATCAGTGATTGTTGTATTTTGAGAGTTACTTTGAATATGAGTAATAACACTACCATTCCCACTGCTACTAGGCATGTCATAGTCTCTAACCATATTATTATGTTTTGTTTGATTGTAGCCTTTACTAAGGTGGCTAGATGAAAATTGCTTAGGTTTAATGTACACAGTTTTTTTATAAGAATGATCATTATTGTGAGTGAATGGTTTTGATGACTGTGGTGCTAAACTTATATTGGGTTTGGAAGGTTTCGACATTAGAACATCTGAAAAAGATTTGCCTACTGAAGGGTGTAGCTTAGCTGCCTCAAAAATAAGAAATGTTATTATTTGACATGGAAACTTTAATGGAAACCACTGCAATTACAGCAATTGGCGTTTACTTCCTCTACAGAACATCCATCACCCGAGTGGTCCTGTCCGCACTTATAACAGCGTGGTTTTGACCGACATTGCAATTTAGTGTGTCCAAAGCGGCAACAGTTATAACACTGCACAGTTGGGAATATATAACGATCGACTGTCAATGAATTATAGCAAAGGTATACCCTAGAAGGGAGCATCTAGCCATCAAAAGTGACCACAATTGACTGTGTGGGCTTCCAAATGACTTATAATTCAAACGCCTTATTTTAATAATTTCACCACATCCTGTAGGTAAAGACATTTATTCTTTGATTTCTTCAGGTGACCAGTCTTGGGGTTCTCCACAAATAAGACCCATACGAGTTACATTAAAGGATGGGATAAAAGCCTTATAATTGTTATCAATTATTTTTTTTGTCAGAAATAAAATTGTTTGCCATCTCAAATTTAGAAAATGATAGTGTTATTCTATTTCTACCTATTTTCTTAACACTACCATCTACAATATTATAAAAAATATTTTTCCTAAGGAAATTTCCAAACTGTACTGTATGTAACGATACGGCGTCATTAAATGCAGTCTGCTGACGTTGGACATGTACAACATAAGGCGGCAAATCATTAGCGGTATAAACTTTACGACCTAGAAAATTGGCACCGGCTTGAGAGTGCGACAAATCATTTTTCGTTACTTATTGGTATAGGTGGAGGTAAAATTTCAGGGCTTAAAGGTAATTTGTTTGAATCTTTATTAGTACCACAAATTAGTTCTTCATTAGAATGTTCCGCGGTGGAAACAGAACATAAGCAGCCTGAAGTCTTTCCCGCCATTTTATTTTTGCGTTTTTTTTTGTTGCAATGCTTGCAAACTTTTGTCAATCTGCCTCTTTTCCGTGATAGTAGACCACTCAGTCTGATCAGTGTCAAGGCTGGACTCATCTTGACTCATAATAATAACATTCTGACCAACAGAGGGCACCACCGATCCACCTGGGTCAGGTGGATCGTTCATGATAATGCATTAAAGTGACTTACCGACAGTGATGGATGTTATAAATATACAAACTATTACTAAATATATACAAATACTACCCAACTGATTCAGAAAAAATATTAAATTACAGTGAAAACAATTTAAAGCCAAAAAACACTCCCGCCTACTTCAACGTTTCCCGCCTTTTTTTCAAAGCCGGTTATCCGGCTTTAATATCACAGATTTAATATGGCCTCGTATGTTGCCATATTTGGTTATATTATGGATGCTTGAAAATATTTTTGTACGTGGTTCAACGGCCGAAAATATCACGCAAAATAATTTGTAGTGGTTTTAATCATTTTTTGTCATTTTATAATGTACTGTACATGTTCATAGCCGAAAATAAAACATCTCCAGCATGTGGTTCTGCAGAATTCGAGCCAATACCAACTTACTTTATTTTAATATTTGTTTCTTTTTAGTGTTATCACAGTCTATATAAGTTGTAGTAGTTACACTGTGGTGTTAAAAAGTCGGTTTAAATTTTCAAATTATTTTTTTATTCAATTGCTTCATAATGTTTTGAAGTCCGTATAATTTTAAAATTAATTTGTTATTTAATTGTTTCTTCTTAGTGTTTTGAAATCGGTTTAATTTTTAAAATTATTTTTTTTCAATTTTATTGAGTCCCAAGGCTGCCATGGTCAACTTTCTCATGCAGGCTGTGATTTTCCTTTTTGTACCATATTAGAAAAGTTTCATCTAATAGCAACATTACTGATTGTACCGTTTCTAAAGAATGTTATAAAAATCATCTGATCATAAAAAATAATGTTATGATTATTATTAAAATCATGTTTTGCAGATGCAAAGGCACAACAGTAATAAAGAGATGTGATATGAATAAAAGTCTCTTCTGAAACGGTAGGCGGGTATTTGAATTCATCAATACTTCTTGCGCAGGACGTTGCGCAGTACCGCCTTTATAAAAGGTTACCGCCTACAAGCATCAACAAAACAAAATGCACCCCCTACCCTAGTTCATCAATCGTCATGGCTCTCCCTAGTGATTAAACGGTATTCGCCCAGTGAAGTGAATTAGCTTAATAGTGGGGGGTTAAAACTGAAAAATTAAATAATCTAACTTATTCTTCCTTTTGGGATTATAATATTTGAAGTTACCCAATTTACAAATAACGTATTTCACATGAGTTTTGATTGTGTCGTTTTGACTTCATTTTTGTCGTTGTTCGTAGGCGCAGGTGAGGTGATAAGCTTGTCAATAATCAAAAATAAAGATGAATGAATGAATTGTTACCGGATTTTAATATCTGCAACGATGAACGGATATTTTTTCTTTTGGTAAATATGCAATAGTTAGATGGCAGCTGTAATTTCATGTTCATGGTGTTCACAGCATTAGCCCATCTGGACTTCAAATTGTACATGCTCTTTTATATTAAAATTCTTCATATAAATATGTGGGATTTTACGAATAGTACGTTTACATTTTCATGCTATAAATACCCCTCTCATAATTAACATATTTAAAACATACATTTTTAGTTAGTGAAAATAATTCACTTTTTAGTAATTTTGAAGACAAGAATTCTGTTCAGACTTTTTGTTTTCCTTTAATGATTCAGTTTTTAAAACGCTGATGTCTCTATTTATATACCTACTTAATACCTACAGTATTATGATAAAGAGTGGTCGAAAATTGTTAAAAGTATTGATTTCACATCACAAGCTTTTCTATTATTTATGGTATTTGGCCATTATGTGTATTACCTTATTTATTGGATAAGTACATTATTTTATAATTAAGTACCTTACTTACTTTGCATTATTACAGATATATAATAATTTAAATTTATAAAATACCATGATTTGTAAATACTTTTAAAGAAAATAAGTAAATAAATTTCCTATGTTTTTGTTACATTATACAATTTTGTGTTACACTGTTACTCATTGGGAAAAAATTACCGATTAGTAACACTGTAACTCAATGCCACATTTTTTTTCCTTTGAGTGACAGTGTAACTCAACATAATGCTGTGTTCCCGATAAGTAACACCTATGGTAAAATTATTGTCCAAATACATCTTGACTTAATAAATACAACAATTAACCTACAATAATGAGTAAGTATCTCTTCATTCAACTAAATGTCTGATCATCCCTGCCTGTACCACGGAGTTTGAATAAAACAAGTACAATTTGTTATGTATATTGGTTGCCTTACACTGTGCCCGGCGCATGGCAACAGGGTTGCATGTGGACCTTAATATATCGGGCGAAATGTGGCTTTTAACATCTCTGTCTACCTATTCGGCAATAAAGGAGTGATGATATGTGTTATGTGTCTTTGATCATAAAATATGGTATAAGCACTTAGTGTAGATATTATTTCTGTTATCTTCAGATACCTACATCGGTATTATTCCAAGGTAAGTGACTAAAATATTAATCAGAAACAACAGCGGAACCATAACAATCCAGGCTCTAAATTGATAGTCTGTTTGCTTGTGGTGAGTACCGGATAGGACAGAATCCTTTTGGAACTGACCTTTCGTGTAAAATTGACTGTGATATTTTTAAATTACTGGTTTAGACCAACATAAATATTATTTATTGTTAACTTTTGGAGGTGGTTTAGTAGCAATAAAGTAGATAGAAATTAATAATTTAAGTGTATTTACGAAAATAGTATAAAGGTATCAATTTAATTATGGTGTATCTGCATGACTTATGTACCTATCATTTATTATATTATATCAGCATTAAAATCATTCTAACTGGTTATAAGTAGGTATTTATTAAAAAATAATTATTATTTTCAATGGTTTTATTTATTTTTTAATTGAACACTTAACTCTTTAGGACAATTTATTTCCGATAAGTAACCCTATTATGTACTATTAGATTGGAGATCTAATATTACATACTATCAATATTGAGCCTGGATTGTTGTGGTTTCGCTGTTGTTTCTGATTAATATTTTAGTTACTGACCTTAGGATTATACCAATGTATTTGCAGATAACAGAACTAATATCTGCACTAAGAGCTTGTACCATACTTTACAATGAAACACACATAACACATATTATAACATCTTTATCCCCAAAGGGGTAGGCAGATGTTTTAAAACCCACATTTCGCCTGATATATTTAGTTCCCTATGTAACCCCATGCAACCCTGTTGCCATGCACCGGGCACAGTGTAAGGCAACCAATATTCATAACATATTGTACCAAAGTTTTATTCAAACTCAGTGGTACAGACGGGGACGATAAGACATTTAGTTGATTCAATAGATACTCATTATTGTAGGCTAATCATTGTATTTATTAAGTCAAGATGTATTTGGAAAATGATTTTACCTAAGAAGTTGATACCTTACGGGAACTCAGCATTCTGTTGAGTTACATTGTCAATCAACAGGAAAAAAAATGTTGCATTTAGTTACAGTGTTACTAATCAGTATTTTTTTCCCCAATTGGTAACAGTGTAACACAAAATGGTGTAACTCAACGGGTACAAAGGATAAATTAAACCCGGACCTCCCACATTTTGCTGTTTGTAAACAAAATCCCAAATAATTTACATTTCAAATGTTGTTAGTATGTAAGTATTTGTGGTTTTCTGAGTGCAAGAGATTTTGATCTCTCATTGGTTGAAGGTCTTAGCCATCTTCTGCAATGCTATTCTGTATTTTCCTTTTGTTATCGTTTTAGACTCACATTACCTTTTCCCTGTTGCTAGCCCCATCTATCGATTTTAGAATCCATGGGCTGCCCTTGTAGCATTTTATTTGCCTAGCTAGTCAAAAAATTATATGTAAAAAAATTATAAACTATTTTGATGTAAAGTATACAAATTGTAATCTCTCTCACTTATTTCAATCAACTGTTTGTTGTATTTGTATATGAGTGAGTAAAATGGATCTTGTCTTTTTGTCACATGTCACAGTCAAAAGTAAAAAGGAATAAATTTTAATTTCTTAGAAAAAATAATCAAATTTTTTATCATATTTTTTTAGTTGTCTTTTTAAAAAAAAATAGTCGTAGTCGTTAACAATGTATTTATGTGTTCTTAACTTGTACCATATGAGTTAAACTTTGTAATGATGTCAAAATTTACAAAGTAATTATTCAAATTTTTTAATACTTCAAGTAGAGAACTTACCCTCTCTCAGGTAGTATACCGTTATTATTAGAAATAGTTTTGAACAATATTTAAAGTGACAAAATGTGGTGTTAACTTTTCAAGAAGTATCTTAAATGTAAAAGCTTTTAAATTGGCAATATTAGATTTATTATATTAAAAATGTGATTGAAAATTATTGTCTTTCTTTTTATGTCATTTTAGCATAGCAGTTAGTAGTTTTTTTCTTGATATGCTATTGAATTTAGTATCATTACAAAGTTTAACTTATAAGGTAATACTTAAGAATACATGAAGACATTGTTAACTCCTACTTTTTTAAAAAAAGACAAAACTAAAAAAAATATGGTAAAAAATTTGATTATTTTTTCTAAGTAAATGAAATTTATTCCTTTTTACTTTTGACTTTTTAATGAATATTAGTAAAGAAATTAGTATCGAAAGTTAGTAAATTTAGTAAGCTTTAAAATGAGATAATTATAGTTTAATAAAATACACATAGTAAAAATGAAAAAAAAACCCGGTTTTATGAGCATAAGGCAAGCCATAGAAATGAAAATTTTAAGTCAACCCCCTCTCGAGGGGTGCACCCCTCCCTCGTGTGATTTTTGTTGATGAAATTGAATGTATATCAATATCACGCAGGTAAAATATCATAAACTGGATCTCTAACACATTGTATATTAAGGTACTGTTATTTCTGGTACCCTTTAAATTATGGTATTCTTTAAATGATGGATTAGTTGATGTCTTAATTTTTAGGTACCGTCATTATCGTTATTTAAATGTGCAGAAAATGGTTGGGTACCAGAAAAATACTCTTCAAACACAGTTTCATCAGGTACCGTTACAGTCCCTGTTCAGATGTAGTCCTATAGTATTATGCATTTTGCATGCATGCACAGGTAGGATAGTTTTTATTTAGTAACTTAGACTGCCAGATTATTTGGATCATCATCATCATCATCACCAGCCTATATAGGTCCCATTGCTGGGCACAAGCCTTCCTACATGCGAGAAACACATGAAGAGTTTAGGCCATAACACCACCACCCTGGTTGTTCCTGCAACCGCTTCAACCTACCTGCATTGGGGTTGGTGGGTTAACATGCTTAACATGCCTTCCGAAGCACGGAAAAGCTCGAGATAACAAACTTTGATTGACCCATCCCAGGATCGACCATGGCGAAAGTTGCTTTGTTTTTCGTATCGAAACCAGATCGCTCATACCAATATGCCACCGAGCTCCTCCTCCTATTTGGGTGTATCAGCTTGTATTTCCCTGTACTTAATTCCCTTTACTGTGTTAATATTGGAACTTGGATTTGAAGGCTTTGAGTTTTTTTTAACATGCTGTTTGCAATCGGTCACAAAAGCCATAATCAAATTTGTGTCTTCTTATAGATTACAGTCGATGATCCACCGATCACCGTTACTGACAGAAACAGTCACCAAACTAGTGTCTCCTCTGGTCTAGGTGCAGTATATTCCACCTTTTAAGCCTATTTGTTTTCTCCATTTATACGTTCCTTAGACAACTCGTTACAGTGCTTTGTTAGGCGCCCTTTATTATTAGTACACAGTTTATTGACTTCCTCTCTGATAGTTGGAATTTCAGTGTACTCATGGACCTCGGAGTTGCGGGCAAACCATGGGGCACCTGTAATCGCCCTTAATGTAATATTTTGAAATTGTTGTAGAATTTTTTGATCATGATGTTCGTCAGGCAAAATGTTTTTTTAAACTTTCCATTTTTTCTATAAATACATTTGAATTAATTTTTATTTTATTTTATCAATGAATATTATATTTATCTGTTAATTACTTTGTTTGCATTTTTATTAATAAGTGTGACAATATTTATTTACACAGCCATAGTAGGTATCCATAGTTTATCAACATTCATATTGACATTGAGGTATCTACGGCATGCATATTTATTTACCTATGTTCATGTGTCCTAGGATGCCTACAAAGTCAATATTTTCGCGAAATCACAGATGACGAAATGTCTCCTTTTTTAAGTTTCTATATTAATCTTTCCCACCCCGCTACTGCCGCTGCCACGGCAGGCTAACACACAATAGAAAAAATTAAAACCGACTCCAAAAATCTGAAAAGGATAAAATAATTAAATTTTAGTCGGTACTCATCCCCTAGGAACATATTTTTGGAGTTGGTGCTAAGTTGTTTTCAGAAACAATAAATAGTGATGCACCGATTCCAAAAAATATGTTTCTAGGGGATGAGTACCTACTTAAATTTAATTATTTTATCCTTTTCAGTTTTGTGGAGTCGGTTTAAATTATTGTTTTTAAATGAAAAAAATATCTTAGAACTTTACCACTCTGTAGGAACACATCCCTCACCCAGTCAGTTGTTTAGAAGTTTATTAATAAATTCGATCACAGCACTTTTCCGTTATTCTCCATCTCAATTATCACTCGTTTAGAACAGGAAGTTTACCGTTTTTTTTACCGACTTCAAAAAAGTATCAATTCGACTCATGTGTATGTAATATTGTCAGAATTGCACAGTTTTTGTAATATATGTTAGTCTTTTTGTATTATAACAGCTTTTGAACATGGGTGCCAAATTTCATGGTAATAAAGTGCTCAGCTATTTCTGTGGTCGACCATACTTATCTCATAAAAATATATTTTTTGAAGTTGGTGCTAAACTTTTTCCACATACAATTGAAAGTGAAGCACCGACTCCAAAATTTTTTTATGAGATACAACGTATCTACCTGCTGCTTCATTTTGATTACTTGCTACTTTTTTGTGTTTTGAATTTGTTTTAATTATTTTAAATTAGTTTTATTATCTCCTTCCGGGCGGGGTTCAATTTGACCAATTTTGATTTCTATCAACCTCCAGAACAAGCTAGATTCAGGAGCGGATACATTTAGAGAAAGAGATAAAGGTACTAATTAACGAAAATAACGCGTCAATGCTATTTATTATCACTTCAAATGAAAAGCCATGTTTAACTATATTAGAAAAAAATAGGTTAATATATTTACTTAAGCATAGAGTATTTATTTCGTCATCTTCCGTGATTTCGCGACTATCCTGTGACGAATACATAACAAATAGATGAGAATAATACATATTTTTTTTGTTACCATTTTTAAAACCATCTTCACATTACATATTCCAAGTGTCAGTGCAATATAATCAATATGTAGGTATCATTGTAAACAATAAAAATAGTATATTATTATATAAATATATATCCACTATGACCACTTTGACACAATCCCAATCTGAAAAGATTTATTATCTGTAGAAAGCGTTGTTTACTAAATTGGTAAAAAAATATACAGGGTATATACGTTGGGATCAAATAAAAGTCTGTAATTAAAATAATATAAAACTAGAAAAATTTCACGTCCTGAGGCGGAAACATTTATAATAATGTTAAAATCAAAAATTAAGAATATAAAAGTCTGTCTCGATGATTTATTACCTGACTAGGGAACAATGATCTTGGGTATAGTATTTTGTAGAATATGACACTTCCCTAAGTGAGGCACTAATTAAAACCCCCTAAAATGTCCATTGTTCCATATGTTCATATTGGTCTCACCCTACTGGTAGGCAAGTAGGTTCTCTTGATTCAATGGGTGGTGTATAAGGTGACTAATAGTTTATGGTCTCAATTCTAGTTTTGGGTTGCTAGTTTACTTACGTAGCTCTGTAAAATTCGAAGTAATGATACGGATTTGGTAGTGGTCTCTTATACCCTGTATTTCTGCTAGCCTGATTTCTCATTTAATGTGTTTCAGCTATTGTGATTTGAGACAGCGTCAAAGTGGTCCTATCGGAAAAATATATTACAATAAGAGCCTAGTGCAATTTGAAGTCTTCTATTCATTGGTGATACAACAAAATTCATTATCATGATTCTTAATTGGTTCATCATCAGTTCATCAGTCAGAGCTTTATTACTTTAAATTTTACTTATTGGTCTATCCGATTTTTCATCACCTATCTACTTCTTATTCTGTTATTAGTAGTGATCGCAGCAGGTAAGAGCTACTAATGCCTCAAACGTATGTTTTTATGGAAATGAGCCCGAGATTTAAAAATTCACCACTAATAAATATGACTGATTTTTTTGGAGTATTAAAAAAGCTACTTTTTTAATACTCCAAAAAAATCATCGAATCTTTGATCTTAAGTTTGGCAATGTCGCGTAGGTTCACGCGCGCTGTTGACGAATATTATAACAATAACAACATGGCTTGAAGAGATAAGAAAAAGCGCAAAAAGGTGGCGTCACTTATTTGGTTTCTAACCACAATAAACATATATCCATAAAAATATTTTATTTAATTTTGGTACATATTTGTACTATTATTGAACGTCAATTCTAAGCCATCTGTTTGTAAATCTACCGGGGGGTCTTGTTCTGTGTAAAACCTTCCTTCATTTTCATTCCCTTAACATATAAATAAAACCTACCCAAGTTCAGGTGTTATTCCTGATATTTACGTACAAACATGTATACTAATATCTCTGTTTAATATAGATTGAGAATTTGAGATGACAACATGCCGCAAATACCAAAATCAATTCTACCTACTCCGATTACTAGTTATTAGTATGTTTTAATACTGGACACATTTTTTGACAAAACCAATGACTTATCTACTTTATCTTCCTATGAAATTGCTGTTTTTTATTTTAATGTTATAATCGATCATTTAAAAAAACAATGGTAAAGTACCTATGTATTCAATATTTTATAACTCATTTGCTCGTAAAGGGTCTCTTATTTCACCAATTTCAATATCGTAATGTATCTCATTACGCACTTGTGCTTGTGCGGTAATGTAATGTAAAACGCACGGTTTATCAAGATGCACTGTTAGTAATCTGTGGCTCAGTCTAAAAACGAACGGTACTTTTTTAAATCTTAGCAAAGAGTTTCTATGGCAGAAAGTGGTCAACATTTTATGAATAAAATTAACTTTGGAAGACAAAATATGATAAATAAACATTTAATTCTTTAATTTAATTAATTTTATTAATAAATTATAACCATTTATCTGTGACAAAAAAAAAATATTAATTTACTTTATTAGTAATACTGGCTGTTTTTAGTGCCTTTGCCTAAGAAAATCGCTAATTTGTGAACAAGTAAAAATTATTCCGCGCGCTTTTTCTTTTCGTTATATTATTTTTATTTGAAAATGTCGTCAAGTAGTGATAAATTTATTATTCGATACCGCCAGAAGTCTCAGAGGTAGCGAAAAGGCTACTCTAAGTCTCTTGCCCGAAAAATCGGCCGATACATACTTACAAGCGTATCAAAATTTGAAAAACAAGTAATGATGTAAAGTCATTTTCAGAAAGTGTGTGCCTATTTCATGGAACTTTCTCAAAAATATAAGTCAAGTTCATTGTGGTGCTACTATTCAATGCTAAAAAATCAATAAATTTTACAAATTGTTCAAATTTTTATAACTGCTTGACAAGGAAGTGATTAAAGATTTATTCGTTCGAAAAAAGTTTCGAAAGTCCGAGTTTTATTTATTTCCTCGCAAATATGTTATAAAACGTCGAATGACACAAGAAAGCAGAGGCTGTAATTATCAAAGCGTACGAATTAAAATTTATTGATTTTTTAGCATTGAATAGTAGCACCACAATGAGCTTGACTTATATTTTTGAGAAAGTTCCATGAAATAGGCTAAAACACACTTTCTGAAAATGAATTCGCCTGCGGCTCGGGCTAGCAATATCGCCTCGGCTGTAATTTTCAACTTACCGCACTTATATCATAATGTACTATTATGTACCTACTGGTACGTAAAATATGAATACAGTCTTGCTATTATTGTAAAGGCTGTAAAAGTCTGCTGTCCGTCACTATGAAAAATAAATGGCGAACAGCTAGGATTTTATTTTAAAAAATTTTAATTGTTTTTGATTTTCATAAAACGTGTATTTTACAATGTATTTTCTTTTGATAAAATATTATATTGCTTTTATATTTAGATTCATTTATGTATATGGGAAATTCAGGTCATGTTCAACAAGCTTCTGCTCGCGGCTCGCGGTGGCTCCCCCTACTTGGAGGGGTTTCACAGACGCGCTATCGCGGACTTTTTTGTAGGCCTTTTTTAGACCTACCATTTTCTAACATTATGTTTTGATATTACTTATAAAGTTTAGCCAGCGAGCGTAAGCCGTGTAAGTGCTCGAAAAAGTGGCGAAAATATACGACATCACAATAATAATACGAGGGTGCCACTAAAAGTTTTTATAACTGGTTACTTGTAAAAAATAAGTTTTAATTTGAAAAATGGAACTCTGCCAATATTATTGAGTAGGTATGTATTATAGGTAAGTATTACATTCATTTCTCATTTGTTTTACGATTTGGCGGTAAATAGAAAATTGTCTGAGCCACGTCAGCATGAATTTGGCGCGAGATAATTTTCGAGCAATGATTTTTTATGACCTTTGATGTCATTTAGTCAACAAGGAAGATATTTTAGACTTCGATTGGCCTTTCATGATGAAGTCCCATCTCGTGCCACTGTTTACAACTGCTTTAATGAGTTTAAACTGCGTAACTGAAGATAACATCAGTATTGTGCGGCGTATGATAGAGTCTAGTGCACTAAATTGTCCATGAACAGTTAGCAGCCAGGAAGCTTTGTGCCTGGTGGATACCTCATAATTTGACCGAGGCCCAAAAACGGGTGACTAAAACTGGATTTACTGTTATGATCCTGAAACCAAAAGACAGTAAGTGTTTCCTTTCGAGGTGTTGCCAACTAAAGTGAAGAGAGGACGAATCGTGGGGGAAAAGATGGTGGCCTCGTTCTTCGGAAGTGTAGATAATTTCACGACATTGTTTTAAAGGATCGAAAAACAATTACTGCAGAGTGATACACTAACAATTGTTTAAATACCTACCTATATACTTAAGTGTCTTGTATCTAGTAGTTGTGATAAACATAATATATTTTAATGTGATAATAAACAAACATAGTCATTCAGTTTAGTTCCGTTATTAATTTTGATCCTTCAAACCGTCGAATAATTACCTAAAAATTTATACAAATCCCTCGATGAGCGATTCAGACTCCCACTTGTCCGGTTTTTTTATACCTCAGCCACTCTGAGATTTGTCAAAAATTTGCAAGAGATTCAATAGAATAAAGAACCTACCATTTTATGACAATCTGTCAGTATGATGAGTGACAATTTTAAATACCAAGTATTTCACCACGAAATATCCTATTTCAAAACAGCAATTACATTGGATAAATAAATAACCTCCATACGAACTCAATAATCTTTTTATTTAAGATTATTTTAAGTATTTTTGTGTCCATTATTGTTACATGGTCGATAACGTTATTACATATTTAATAATCACCTACTCTCAAACTACTTAAAGCTTAAAAAATATATATATTTTAAAAATATAAGTATATATTTTAAAGCGAGCTTTCATTTCATTCTTTGTACTTAACATTGTCAAATGTGTTTATATTTGATAATCTGAATCATATTACGTGCATTTGCATACCATATCATTCATTCATTCATTCTGATTTCATTTGATAATGGAAAGTACACATGTATGAGATGATTTCAGGGTTTGAGTTAATAATGCGGATTTCAATATGAAGGAGATGGTAGGAGGATGCTGCGTATGCTCGGATGAGCGCGGTTGGCCGGACAATCCGCTGGTCTACTGTGACGGCAATGGCTGCACTGTTGCTGTACATCAAGGTACAGTATCACACCTATTTATCACTTTAATTACTATTAAAACGAAACAATTATAAAATAACGTCTATTGACTTGCATGTGAAGGTTTTACTCGTTTCTCCAACCTGTTATCGAACCCTGGTTTCCTAAATGGGCGAAGGGTGCGTGACGGAATACTTTTAATAGATTAGGTACCTATAGTTCCTCAAAAGAAGCATGTACCGAACTTTGAGTATCCGACAGTTTTATCCATATACAATTTAACATAGCCCAGGTTTTAATTTATTGTCGTATTGACGGTACCAATCCGTATAATTTTATATGATTTCAATGAAATAGCTTTAAAAAAAATCTTGCTTTAGACTGGTATGTTTACAAGATGACATCGCAGCAAATAGTCCTTGACTTACTGCGACTAAAGTATTTTTGTAATTTTTTAGCTTATGACTAATAAAATTGTTAACCTGTATTTTATCACGAACAATAGATTGTAAGCATATTAAATATTTGTTACAGCCTGCTATGGCATAGTGACTGTACCTACTGGTCCATGGTATTGCCGTAAATGCGAAAGTCCAGAAACCAAAGGAAAAGTTGTAAGTTATTATTTCTACATCACTTTGCCTTTTTACTTTTCAGCAGCACGCCCAGTTAATATTATAAAGTGATTTTTCTTTCAGAGATGCGAACTGTGCCCTTCTAAGTCTGGTGCTCTTAAACGCACTGACACTGGGGGCTGGGCCCACGTAGTCTGCGCCCTCTACATCCCCGAAGTTCGATTTGGTAACGTGACTTCTATGGAACCAATTGTACTGCGTCTTATTCCTCCAGAGCGTTATAATAAGGTAAAATAAATAAGTTTTCAACGGTTTTCTATTTTTTCCATTAAGTTTTATGTCATAATTTAACATGGCATCCTTTTACTTGTCCTAATATTAGTTAAGCACAATATTAATTTGACATAACTTTTTAGGCACAATTTTTTAAAGCATAACTACTATAAGAATAATAATTGTTAAGCATGCTATTCTAAAGCCAAAAGTTACTTACGCATAATGATCATTATTTTTATAAGCATAATTATTATACCTACGCCGAATAGCTAACTCGTTAAAGTGTTGAAAAAATTATTACTTACTTACCCGAATTATTTATTCAAAAATATACAGAGTCACAATCATGAACCAAATGCAATCAGTCATCATCAGCCTATATACGACCCACTGCCTTCCTACATGGGAGAAACACATGAAGAGTTTGGGCCATCTTATCTTATCTTATCTTATCATGGGGCCGTGACTTTGCCACGATGCACTTCGACCCTTCGGGATCTTTTGTGCCACCCCTGCCTTCACTCCTCCCACGTCCTGAATATAGCAGCCATAAGCTTCACTATATCTTTGGCGTGAAAGAGTCTATAGTCTACTGGCTTTGGATACGCCACTTCCAGAAGACTCATTCGGATCCTCGCCAGGGCATCGCATTGACACAGAAGATGTTCCATCGATTCCTGGCCTTCACCACATGCCCGACAAGGTTGTGCAGGGGAAATTTGCATTTTGTGTAGCATATAGTTGGTGGCAAAATGTCCCGTGAGCGCTCCCGTGAGGAAGCGAGTCTGTGTTCTACCGTTTGTAAAGATGTATTTACTCCATTCCCCTACCCTCCCCCCCATAAAGGACTTGGAATGTCTTAATCGTGGTACCTTTTGCCATTCAGTTCTATGCCTATTCTTGACTTCTTCTGTAATGGCTGTGTTAATAAAACTTTGTGTTAGAGATATGAAGGGCTCAGGGCCCACATACTTGTTTTCCGAGCCTTTCCGTGCCAGTTCATCAGCCTTCTCATTGCCAATCACTCCTACATGACCAGGCACCCATATCAGTCTTACCCTATTATACCTACCAAGCTTGTTTAGGGCTTGTATGGCATTCAGAACCAGGTCTGAGCTAACGCGCGGAGAGCTCAGTGCCTTGAGGGCTGACTGACTGTCACTAAGAATATATATAGTTTTATTCTTAGTCCTCTGTTCCATAATTTCCATTGCACATAGAATGATTGCATGTGTCTCCGCCTGGAAGACAGTGGCAAACCTTCCCATGCTTTGGTATATTTGAGTGTCTTTGTTATAGACCCCAGCACCTGTTCCAGAGTCCATCTTTGATCCATCAGTGAACCAGATTAGGCTTCCCTTTTCCAGGTATGGTGGCTTACATTTCCATTCCTCTCTTGTGGGAATGCTGATCTTAAATTTATTTTCGAATATGAATTTGGGGCAGATTTTATCACATCCCATTTCCATATACCTGTCTAGGACAGAGGTTTCTGCCCATTTTGTGTGTTTCAACAGAGGTTTAGTAGTGTCCCACAGTCCTGCTACTTTGAGTCTATGTAACGCCTTCCTCGCCTCTGTTTCTATTATAATATGCAGTGGCGGGATGTCGAGGAGCACCTCCATCGCTGCCGTTGGAGTGGTTCTAAACGCTCCGGTTATCGCTAGACATGCTGTCCTCTGTAACTTGCTAAGCTCAGTTTTGCATGTTACCAGCCTTGTCCTAGGCCACCAGACGATGCTACCATAAGTTATAACAGGTCTGACCATGGTTGTATAGATCCACTTTATTATCTTTGGTTGTAGTCCCCACGTCTTGCCGTAAGTGGAGCGACACATTCCAAAGACCCTTTGAGCTTTTATCAAGGTTCTCTCCATATGGAGTTTCCAGTTAAGTTCCTTATCTAGCGTTATGCCAAGATATTTCACTTCACTGGACCATGAAAGCTCCGTGTCATATAAATGCAGGGTTTTAAGACTTTTCAGATTTCTCTGCCTTGTAAAGGGTATTACAGTCGTTTTACCGGGGTTTACTGACAGGTGGTTGGTGTTACACCAGTCTTCCAGCACCCCCAGTGCATACTGCATAATCTCCGATACTGTACCAGGGAATTTCCCATTGACTAGCACGACTAAGTCATCTGCATAGCCCACAGTGTAAAGTGGTCCCTCATTCAGTCTGTCCACTATAGAGTCAACTACAAGGCTCCAGAGTAGTGGAGACAGCACTCCTCCCTGAGGGCAGCCCCTTGTGGTCTTTGCTTTTAGTTTATCCCCTAGTAGTTCTGAGTAAATGATTCTACCTTTCAGCATGCAGTTAATCCACTTTCTGATTGTATGTGGCACTCCATGCTTCTTAGCAGCTCTTTTAATAGATTCAAAGGTAGTGCGATCAAAGGCACCTTCAATATCCACGAATGCACCAATGCACACCTCCTTGTTTTCTATGGCTGCTTCCGCTTTGCTAACTACATAATGCAGTGCCGTTTCCGTAGATTTGCCTGGCTGATAAGCACACTGTAGTCTGTGTAAGGGAAAGTTTTTCAATGGTCCCTCCCTTATAAACTTATCCACTAATTTCTCCAATGTCTTCAAAAAGAAAGATTGGAGACTAGTTTGGGCCATAGTACCATCACGTTGGCCCAATGCGGGTTGGTGGGTTAAAGCCGTTGCAGGAACAACTGGAACAACGGTTTAACGTGCCTTCCGAAGCACGGAGGAGCTCGAGATAACAAACTTTGATTGACCCATCCCAGGATCGACCATGGCGATAGTTGCTTTGTTTTTCGTATCGAAACCAGAGCGCTCAAACCAATACGCCACCGAGCTCCTCTAAATGTAATCAGTATCTACTTGTAAACATTGTATGTACTACTTACTTGTTTCAGACATGCTATATATGCCACGACTTGGGAAAGTCTCATCGAGCTACAGCTGGAGCTTGCATGCCTTGCAACAAATCTGGTAATTTATTAATTTGAAACTTATTAATATATTGTATTTATGTAGTATATTATGTATATCATATGCAGGGTGGTGCCGTCAATACGAAAATAAATTAATACATGGCCTATTTTAGTTCAAAGGAACGGTTGGCCACTTCAAAAACATCTTAGTCATTTCTTAATTTTATGACATTTGTATGAAGTAATAATAACATTGGCTGCATTATTTCATAGTAACGTCATTAAATTACCAAATGAATAAGACGTTTTTGAAAGTGGCAACCCATGTTTCAATTTATTGTCGTATTGACGGCACCACCCTGTATATTATGTTTTGTATTTATAGTATATTTTGTATTTTGAATTTACTCACGCAGATTCTACCTTTTCATTCTCACTTCTCTGTGGCAGGACTGCTTTAAGAGATTCATTTAGAAATAAGCAGTACCTTTGTACAATTTTTCCATTAATGTTTTTTCATTATTTCACGGTTCTGTACATTATTAGAGGAGTATTATTAGAGGAGCTCGGTGGCGTAGTGGTATGAGCGCTCTGGTTTCGATTACGAAAACAAAGCAACTTTCGCCATGGTCGGTCCGGGATGGGTCAATCAAATTTATAATCTCGAGCTCCTCCGAGCTTCGGAAGGCAGGTTAAGCCGTTGGTCCCGGTTGTTACTGCAACCGCTTTAACCCACCAACCCGCATTGGGGCAGCGTGGTGGTGCTATGGCCCAAACTCCTCATGTGTTTCTCTCATGTAGGAAGGCCTGTGCCCAGCAGTGGGACGTATATAGGCTGGTGATGATGATGATGATGATGATGATGATGTGTACAATAATTTTTAAATACTTAAATAAATAAACTGTAAACAGTCGATTAGGAATGAAAAAAAAATGTACTATTGGACCAATTTTTTTTTTAAATTGTTGTACTTAGTAGTTATGAGTGTTCCATGTTTAGTGATGGAATACGATTTTCGTTGAAATGTTTTCATAATATTAGATATTAAAATAATCAACAGGGAAAAGAAGAACCGAGTATGCGTTGAATCGATACAACTTAGTTCCCGATCAATCCACAGGCTTAAAATCCTATTTTTTGGTATTCATTACCAATTATTTTTTAGATGTTACCCTAAGTGAACAGCTCCATTATGACCAACATCCCTGATAAGTAATAATAAGCAAATAATATTATATGAACATGAATTAAAAAGCGAAAAATATTTAATAACAACAAACTTTGATTTAATAACAACATTTTTTTTAATATTATCACCCACAATCTCAATAGAACCCAATACTTAAGTGGGTCGGGAAATCAAATTTTCGAAACTTGGCAAAATACATAATTATGCTTCTGATTTTTTTTAAATGAGTATTAATTACTGCCATTGGAAAAACCCTTTCCCGGAAGATCTTATTTCAGATTTTGGAATAGGTATATACCTAACCACCACCATCTGTCCAGGAATTTGACAGCGCAGTGCTTAATTATTTTCTTTAACATTGTCAAATCCATCGTTCTTGTCCTGTTTCACATAGGATTACTAGATAAATAACGATTTAGTCTATCTGATTTTTCAACATAAATATCTACTCTCAGATAGTAGTTAAACTGTTTTTTTTTTTTTTTTTTTTATACAACTAGATGACAAACAATTTGACGGCCCACCTAGTGGTAAGCGGTTACCGCCGCCTATAGACACCTGCAATAACAAGGAAAAGCACTTGATATTGCAGGTGCGTTGTCATCCTGAGGCCTACTGTATTGGTAAAAATACAATGAACCGCTCTCGTGTTTGGCGACTTTGTATTTAACAGTCTAATTTTAGACTCCACTTATTTAAGTATTTTATAAAGACATATTCCTTGAAATTGTTTTGTTTACTATTCTTAGGATGTAAACAACAGTTCCACGTAACCTGTGCTCAGAGTCTTGGGTTGCTTTGCGAAGAAGCCGGCAACTACTTGGACAACGTCAAGTACTGCGGATATTGTCAACACCATTACAGCAAACTGGTAAAAGACATTATATTTATTAATTCCTATAAGTAAACAAAATAAGACTATATACAAAGAACAGTTGAAAAGCAACATTTTCTCATCGAATAACTTATATAACTTTAGTGCCATACGCTCTCCACACTCGATACGTTTTTTATGTAACTCGCGGTCGATCATCCTCTTAAAAAGAATAAAGAAGTTTGGTTTTAACGCAAGAAAACGTGTTTTAGTTATACAGTCTACTTTAGTCAGTTTCAGTTTCATTGTCGCGTGAATATTGTTTGTTTAGGTATCTTGTTATTTTATCACGTGGACATAAAACTTTCTACACTCTTCACTTGTAATATCATCACAACTCTCCATGGAGATTCGTTTATAAAGTATATTGATTTAAATGGAAAATCGGTTTAACCTTTAAGATAATATTCCTTGCATCATTTTTCAATGCAGATGAATACAAAACCAATGAAATTCACACAGCTTTCGAACTATCATACATCTGCTATGTTGAAATATTATTTTAACATATGGGCCGTAGTTAATATTTGTCACTTCACAGATAAGTTGGCGCCTCTTTAGAGGTTTGACTGACATTAATTCGTGATATACAATTATAGGAAAGGCAAAAACCTTGGCCTTACAATTATGAAAATTTTAAACTGCAATCCTATCTTTATAGGGTGAAAAACTACCTACCTGCCTACCGTTTATTTTTAAAATTAATAATTATTCAATAAATACACTATTATTTACTTGGTTTTTAGAGCTGGTCACTCCATAAACTACATAAAGATAGACAGTGACACAAATAATATGGAAAACTGCGTTTATTTGTAAAAAGTGTGTGCTGAAGAAGTTATCGAATGTCAATTTGAAATATCAGATTGACAATAAAAAACCAATTGTACCTGGAATATATGGCTTGCCAGGTTAAAACATTAAAACAAACAATATTACAATTTACATAAAAACTTACAACAAAACATTTTTAAATTAGATAGACGAACACCGTTAGCGCCTATCGACATTAGATAAACCTAAAGCTAAACACGAAAGAACATAAAAAAATATATAAGCTAGATTGAAAACCAAATCTAAAAAGATACATTTATGTAATTTTTAATCGATGATACCGACCAATCACAAATGATTTATATTTTTAATCTAGGTAAGTATACGTTCTATTGAAATTACAATTGTCCAAGGAGTCGAGTTAACTACCGGAGGGTTATCCCGTTCGTAATAGAGAATGTTGCTTCTTCACTTTATTTAAAAATATATAAATAAAAACTAGCTGTCCCGGAAACGCTGTTTTGCCATAAAAAAAATATGTTAAAAAAAATAAAAATAGATAGTAGCCCATTTTCAGACCTACTGAATATACATATAAAATTTCATGAAAATCGGTCAAGCCGTTTCGGAGGAGTATGGTAACTAAATTTGTGAATCGATAATTTTGCATATAAGATATTTTATAAGAATAATATTATTTACAAACGCACTGATCATTATGGTTCTTGATATTCATAATTTTGTAGCCAAGAATATCTATTAAAAGGTGTTTCTTTATGCAAAAAAGGAGGAAATAAGCCTATGTCTAGTTCGACGGTAAATGGTTGACGTATAACACTCACGCATTGCTCGCCTTGTACAAATCAAGAGCAAACGTCGACAGCATAGGAGACAAGTCCCCCTGTTGGGAATGATGTGTCCACGGTAGTCTCTGGCAGTCTTGCATGCCGACCGCAACAAACACTAAAAAGTAGTGTTAGTTGGATGCTATCTTCTGTAAGGTGTATAACATTATGACCTATCTATATCTTCATGTATTATGATGAATAAATACATTTTTATTTTATGTTTGAGAACCATGTGCAATGAGCATAACATTCAACCTGCTGATGGTACTCTCTACTATTCACCAGAACTCTGCTAGGTCGTGTACCAGCGACGCTAGTGCTATATCTCGACAGCCATTAAAGTTAATCTAATAGATCACACTATTTATTCTAACTGTACAACTAAAAGTAACTTTTTTTATTCAATTTTAATTACATATTTCAATTTCTTAAAGTTCAATTTTAAGCCATCCGTTCTTAAATGCCAGTCAGACACAAGGGTATTCAGAAATGATATACTTACTTTTTTCAGAAGCTAGGTTTGTTTTTATTTTACCTTAATTAACTAATATCTAAAGGATTTGCCTTAGGTATGTCTGATTTAGAACAATTAATTTTTATATATTATGTATAACCAATAACTTACTTTAACATACCTACTAATCCGATCGACCGGTGACCGATCACTGATTGTCGTTGTTATTATTGAGATTAAATATACATTTATCTCTACATTTTGATCCACTGCTTTGATTGAACACTCAATGTTTTGTTAAAAAAATAATGCATTTTTTTTCGGGTGTGGCAACCCTAGCAACGATGCTGCACATTGAGCGTTTGATTGTGCAGAAAAAGGGCGGCAACGTGAAGACCATCCCGCCGTACAAGCCAGTGTCGCACGACAGCCAGTCGAGCGATTCCAGCTGCGAGAAGGAGGGCGAAGCATCGCCCATGACCGGCGGGAACGCAACTCCTACGCACACTATAAAGTCTAAAGGGGTACGGCAAGATTACTTGAATAATTTCATTCCTCTATTAACGCTCAAAGTTTTGACTAAACCTTTTATATATAAACTCACAGTTAAATTCAATCGGGTATACTCGTAGTATACTATTTTTTGTTAATAGTTCATGTGTACTAAATGGTTAGTTTTATCAAAAGTTGATGTAGGTATTGAGTGTTAGTTTTGAATGTTCAGTAAACGTAGGTTTAACTGATCGTTAGTGGTTGTCTTTATTACATACATCTATTGGGTTTAAATACTAACACTACACAAACGGATATTCTTAGCTTCAATTAATTGAACTCAATAACATTTAATGCAGTGCTATTATGTATTTATTTTTCGTTACAGGTATTTAATTTCACTATTAACTAGTAAACTTTAGATTCGTACCACCATGACTGGCTATGTAATTGTACGGCCCGTCAATAATACGGTGTTTGCCAAATTACCTACTCAGTAACGGTTGGTTACAACAGGCAATGACGACCATCTGTACTGGTTGGCAATCGTGGTCGTAGGAATCGAAAGTAAATTTAAAATCAAATAAACATTGATGACAAAACCTAAGTGTGATGTCCTGCTAGATCTTCCTAACTCTGACTCGTTGGTATTTGTAACGGCACAGGCTTTCTCTTTTCAGCCCGGACGCAAGTCCTCCCACTCGAATAACGTCGTTGCTGGAAAGAATACCCCAAATCCATCCAAGACTCCTACTAATACGAGCCAGCCTATGGGTAAGTGATTAAGATCGGAAACAATTTGACAACAGATTTTGGTGCCAATTCCTTAGTAAGTCTGAAGGAGTTGTTTCAAAAATATATGGAGACCCGGTCAGGTCTATGTATACTATACTAAAAAATAGGCAAAAACATGCAGAACAGTTTACAAATGACCGTTTTCTTTTTATTTGCTTTGTTTCGTGGTACAAAACAATATTTTTGATAGAAAAAACTGCGACACAGCCAAATATGGCGCCTATGCGACTGTCGTGACGTTTAGTTGACTTCCATGTCGCCCGCCATATTTCCATATTGAATAATGGTGAAATCGACCAATAATTTTTAATTTTAAATCAGCGAACTGTAGAAGACAACGAATTAATAGTATTTATCCCGGATTAAGTATTTTTTTCTAGATTTTTTGAGATGCTGTACATATACCTGGCCGGATATGAAAAACATAATTTTTAAGTATTTTAACGCATAACTAAACAAATGGCGCTCCAATTAAGACAAATTTTCTTCACTGACCATAAACTCCCACTTTTCCAAATGTTCTACGATTCTAAAATTTTAAATAGTAGACACCCGCGCAAAGAAATATAATGTTAACCTTCAACATCATATTTCTTTGTTTTGCTATTCGCACTCGTTAGTTTTTTACATTCAGTCCGAAATTTCGAGATTTAAATTAAATAAGGATTATCAATAGTAATTTATATGATGCTTAGCTTAATGTCTCTAGCAGTTTTCTAGTGTGTTTGTTCACTAACTTTCAATATCACATCATAAATAACATAACAAGGTGCCCAATAGTATATGACATGTAGCATTCATAACCAAGTAATTCTTAGCTTAGACATACAATTATGTTATACTGTATTATCCTTATATTATATTATGACTATTAAAATGGGTATTATAGACTTATTAAAACCACAGACACACGCTTTACTGCAATAAGTTTTATTACAATGACATAAATGTGACATTGTCATGCACGTCCTTTTAAAATAAATGGTCATATTATGTCACATTATACGCCCTCTTTATATTATTATATTTCAGTATAAAATGTCACAATTTATCCTGATGTTAAATAATACCATTTCTATAGTCAATAGTTGTACATGTTCTGTGGTATGTTTTCTGTAATTTTTGTAGTAATAAAGGTGCTAATAAAGTACAATATAATTTTAACAAGCTCCCTGTGCACTAAGGGGACACAATAGAAAAACAATACAATAGTTATGTATTACCTGAGGTGACGACATTACGACATTAAATTTAAACATGGGTTTTATTATTCATAGAAATGTTTTAAAACTTTCAAATTCATTTGATAATTTCATAACATTTGTATGAAATAATGCAGCCAATGTCTTTGCCAATGTTCTCAATTTAATGTCGCAATGTCGTCACTAACCTCTATATGATTCATGAGACAGGGAATGGGGTGATATTAAAAATAGTACGTATGATATGGATTAGTCAATAATGATAGCCACCTATAAAACATGATTTTGTATTTCCACGATACACGTCTCTGACGATGGTGAGAATGAGCCACATGATTCGAATATATATATCGAGAATATATCGTATTGACGAGAAAGTTATTATGCCTTTTAAATTTTATGTTGTCCTTGTAAATTAATTTTGAGTATTGAACTCCCCACTGCAGAAATCGCAGAGCCGGCCGAAATGCCGATCGTCGGGCGCAAACACAAGTCCACAGAAAAGAGTGTGTTCCAAACGTGTCTTAGTTGTACAGCATGCACGTAGATGTTCAGGGTTTGATAAGGGGGAGGGAACTGCCACTTGACACCCGCCAACCATGACCGTAACGTGATTCATGATGTCAATATTTAATAATTACCATCTATTATTTTTTCGCTGCTTTTCATATAATCTTCCAAGTCGAAAATATTGGAAACGAACAAACCGATTCTAACGAAACTTGCCATGCATAATCAAGTCAGGCTAGTTTAAAAGTTATAAGACGATGTTTCAAAAAGTCTAATAAGAAATTATTGGCGATTTTTAGTTTGTATGTAAAGCTAAAAATTGCTTTTACTCAAGAGTAAGACTGTTTTTCGAAAAATCCTCTGATAACTATTTACACTAGCCTGATTTGCTTATGCATGTAAGGTCCGGTTAGAATCGTTTAGTTCGTTTCCAATATTTTCGACTTGAAAGTCTGAAAAGTATGTTTTGTTCAAAAAACCGTGCGACGCAGACTCACTTAAAATATTAGACCGGATTATTAACTTTTTTATTATGTATGTATCAGTACCATAAAAGTGAATAGCTTAATCATAAGAAAACGGTCAAAGGAAACGCAAAACCCTTCATACAAATCTGCCTAACTTATATTGCCATTTTATACGAAAGATAAGAATTAATTTTACATATATTCTCAATTTTTGATTTTAACATTATTATAAATGTTTGAAAAATGTTTGACTCGAAGAATTTCACAGGGATATCCCAAGTCCTGGGTGGCTCAGTGGTCAGAGCAGTCGCCCGGATTGCGAAAGGTCGCGGGTTCAATTCCTGCCTCAGGACGAGAAATTTTTCTAGTTTTATTATATTTTAATTACTAAGTAATTTTTCAAACATTTATAATAATGTTAAAATCAAAAATTGAGAATATTTGAAAGCACTGCCCCAACTTAACCGAATCGTAGGTATTTGTAAAAATACTCGTTCGGATGTTGAAATAGAATATTTCTAGTTTTATTATATTTTAATTATTAATTTTACACGTTCGATGAGCCGTTTATCCTATTAGTATAGAAAGTAGTTAAGTTACATGAATCTATTTTATGTTGCTAAATAAATTAAATGGTCAATTTGCTTCTGGATTATCAATACTAACTAAGATGCGAGATTTTCGGTACATCGATACATAAATTGAAATGGATAATAATAAATTGAGCTAATAAAAAGTGGGTGACTAATAAAAAGTTGAGTAGAGGCCCAAATCAGATTTTTTATATGCCCACTTAGCATTTTTGTTGGTTAGGCCTAATATTATGCTCTAATATTATGGTTAACCTTAATATTATGCTCTGTTAAATACATGCTAATGAGAGCAAGAAAGTATACAGTGTGTTCTGAAAGTCCGAAATAAAATTTACGGGGGTGGTTGTGTTCATAGAGGAAAATGTATTCCCTGTGTTCATAGAGGATAATGTGTTCCCTGTCAAGAGCTACCTCTGAAAGTTTGGCATCTTTCTGACCACTTTTATTTTCCAATTAAACTAATAAAAACATGGTCCTCCTCGTGACAACTCAAAAAAATGCTTACTATTGCGTATCTTACGACACACTACAGTTATACCACACACAAACACACTCACAACCCGCACACAGAGTACGATATCGACCCCTCGCAACCCCAGAATCCCAAATTTTATTTCGGAATTCTGTAACATCCGGTTATTATGATTTCCTTTACAAGTATTCTTTAAGTACAAGTGGCAGTTTCTGTCTCATGTTTGATTTGCTGTGCTATTCGTTAACAGTCATCCGATGTTTATACTTATTGTAGCAATGTAAAGTTGATGTTGTTGATATAACGCGTGGTAATAACTTATCCTTTCTTTGTCAGCTTCGAAAGGGTGTCTGTTGCTTTTTGACAGTGGAAACTGATATTTCCGCAGTGTTTCTATTTTAATAAATTATCTACCATAAACAATATTAAATATTCTCCGCACTGCTAAGCATTTGATCGATTTTTAAGTACAAGATAGTTTGAAATAGTCTGTAGTTCATACATATATTCAAACTAAGATTAAAAATTGCTTCTGCGCTGCGAGCACGAATATCTAATCGATCGACAAAATTTGACTTTGTTAAATTGGACTCAAAGTTTTTCTATGATAACGGTTTATGTCTAGATAAGACGTAAAATTTGTGTATCGAGAGATCCATCATGCTCGCAATAATATGGGCATATTTTAAGTACTACTTTGCGTTGCAATTGGTCGGGGGCTTCAAGTTAAACTGCATGCTGGTCCTCCTATCGGGAGGCTAGGGACTCGCTAATCGTCTAAGTATTTGTGATGTTTATAATAGTACATGAGGTGTCTTATCGGTACTATTATTTAAAAGTTTAATAAGCAGTATTACTGTTACATATACTTACGGACCGCTGTTTATGAGTAACTTCTGTTTCTGAGTGTAATATTGAGATTTGCCAAAATAAAATTTGGATTTGCATGAAAAATGTAGAACACTGTTTTAATCGTGGCTTTTTAATCAGATTTCTGTAAGAATCAACACAATATTATTGTAGTGTAGTTAAATGAATAGGTAGGCATGCGTATGGACGATATTTACATAAGAAAATTTTATTTAGTTAAGTACTTAGCTTATTATTGTAATTTCATGTGCCTGATTTTACGAATTCTTCTTTCAATAACTACCCCCTTCAAGTAAAAATCCTAAACCAACCCGTTGTTCATACCTGATGCATTTCAACTCCAAACTATTTTTAATACGGTAGTCGATGTAGATTATTTTAATAAAATTACGTGTTTCTTTTCGTTGTGTGCTATCTTCCGTATTATTCAGAATATAATTTCCACATAGACATATGTTAAATTTAATTAAAAAGTAGCACATGGATATTACCTACACTTGCGCTGTAATTTTCATTTAAACCGTTAGATTACATTCAGTCTAACATTTCGATGAAGTTTTTCAGTTTTATTGGTGACTAATAAATTCGACATCAAACACCTTCACCAATGACGAATGAATGAGTAAAACAATGTGAAATATGGTTTGATATTTCATTTAATTCTTATGTGGCCTCTGACCCTCTGTCACTGTGAATGTCACAGTAAATAATCTCCTCGAAAACGAAGCGTTTCTGAAGAAAAATCGTTGTCAAGTATGTTTAATGAAACCTACAAGTAGGTATTTGGTAAAGTTACACATCGCGTCAGATCCAACGTCTTCAAATCTTTAAATTTCATAATTCTGGAGCTAAAGGTCATCTGCGGGAGAATTTCTAATTGTTTGCAATATTATAATCTTTATACTTTGACTTCGCATGACATGATATTTCTTTTTTATATTTAAAAACATTCTTTGCGTGTGAACCGAAAGTCAGATATTTTGAGTTAGCGCTTAAATGTTGGCTTTGAATGTGGACGCTAATTGCTAACACATTATTAGTATTGATAGAAGTAATAACTTATATAGGTGGTAAATTACACCAATCAGACAAGAAGAAGCCGTCGCCATCTCGTCGCGGTTCGTCCGCCGGAGACGGAGGCTCAGGCAGCAAAACAAGCACACCGGCGCCGTCGCCACAGCACCCGCCGCCGGAGCAACTAGTACAGGGACATCAAACCAAAGGTAATAATAAGTCATCATTATCGGCCTATTTTCGCACCACTGCTGGGCACAGGCCTTCTTATATAGGGGAAACACATGAGGAGCTTGGGCCATAATGCGGGTTGGAAAGTTTAACTTACCTTTGGAACACCAAGGAGCTCGAGATTATAAACTTGATTGACCCATCCCTGGACCGTCCATGGCGAATGTTGCTTTGTTTTCGTTATCGAAACCAGAGCGCTCAAACCACTACGCCACCGAGCTCCTCAGTATACAGTAAATCCTCCTCAATATCAAACAATAAGTATTACTATATAAATGCTGTAATAATAATAATGAATGGAAATGCTATGGTCTTGTCTCGATAAAATAAATACTAATTTTATATTTAAACTGTGGAGGTAAGTATACGTCTAAAGGTAATATCAAAACTGGTTCTAGCTTCTGGTGGATCAACGCCAAGCAGCAGTGCCAAAGCTACGCCGCCGTCTGCCTCTCCGGGCGGCTCCAAGTCCGCCGAACCGGTTGGAGTCATCAATTCTGCACCAGCGGCGCCCGCCTTACCAATCTCAACGCCCAGCTCTAGTGCTGCCAAGTAAGACACTACTGCTATTATTTCCTACCCTTTTACGCTCTTTCGAAGGAACACATGCAAAAGAATACTTTTTCCCTGTAATAGAGCATACCTGTGTTTTCTTAGCATTGGCCTCAACAAGGTTATTACTAGATCTCCATTCAGTTAGAATATTCAAGTAACTTTTAGCTAAATGGTAAGACTATTATTTCTAACCTACAAGTATAGCAATGCAAATTAAAGATACAGGATATAAAATTTGTAAGTTTTATTATCTTAGTAAAAATACCAATTGAACTGTGCGTTAAAATTTCTTGTGACTTTAACTTTTCCAAGCAGCACCGCCGTAACCGCTTCAGTGGTTCACGTGCCAGCCAACAAGCAGGCGTACCAGGAATCAGTCATTACCAACGCTGAGGCGATGGACACCAAACAGACCAAGAAGAGGAAGGCAGTATCCGCCGCAAACACTCCAACAGCGCCTGTTGATTACGCTGTTCCTCCATCTGGAAACGTAAGTCACTTTACATGCTCACTTGCTTGTCACAAATCAATTTAAAATAGTTTATTAAAAATCTCAGTTTTACATAATATTATGAGATTAGATTACTTTTGCATTTAACGGTTAAAATATTAGAACTAACCGTTTTTGAAGATAGTTGTGAAGTGGGCGTCTCCCGGGCACTGTAGTTTATGCCTATTTATCGACTATTGACGTACTTAATTATGTTGATTACTGGTAATTTCTAAAAATGTAAATCAACATATTTTAATATCAACTATTAAAATATGTTGATTCGTAATTAAGCTCTGTCCTTTTATATTTTGCTTCTAAATAATGTAATTACATTTTGGTATTTTTTATAGGCTACCGATGTCACACCACCATCGAACGTTTGGGAAGGGGCACACCCGAGCAATGAGACACAATCTGACTCACTCGACAAAATCGTTAAAAAGGTTATTTATTATATATTAGAATTAAAAAAGAAAATCTCAGTACATATTGTTATATTTGATGAAATAAGAGAAATTAACATAATTATGTTGGAAAGTTCATCATTATTAAAAAAAAAAGAATTAGCTAAAAAGGTAACCGTTTATAATTTATAACCATGTAATAACTTATGTATAAATTACCAGTTCTGTAACACTGTCTAACATTTAATAAAATCATTATATCCTTTTCTTAATCTAATAAAAATTAGGAACTGAGTATAATTTTGTGATAATGTTATTTAGATTCGGCATCAATGTGTTATATTGCGCCCGCTTTTTACTATAAACGGAGTCCGTTGTACTTATAATGATGACCGTCAAAGAAATGCTCGTGCGGTACAGAAATAGTCCAATGCTAATAAATCCTTGTCGTCATTTTCGCATATTTAGGCCACTCCTAACTCGGAAAATATACATATAAAAAACCAGTAATAATAATACTTTTTAAAACAGCCGTTACGCTTGAATACAAAGTTGTACCCGCTCTTCGTCGCTAGACGTCTATGATTTGGCATAGGCTTTCTGCGCGTTCCGCAAATGATCTTTGGCGTTATCAAAAGCTGAGAGTCAGCGTTTCTATAGCTGTATGTTCTTTAGCGATAACGGAGGCTGAAAGTCAAAGTCAAAGTACTTTATTGCATCATGTTGTTACATAGACGTTAACGATATTATGGAGAATCAAACATAACCAACCCTGCAAGGGCACCGCAATATCTTAATTCTAGTATAGTTACTTAATTACATTACATGAAATTAAATTAAAATAAAATATTATCATTATTATATTTATACAATATAACATTATTAAATCAATTTCATGCATTAAGTTACATTAATATTATAAATCAATGGCTATCATTTAAAAACTCTTGCAGCGAATAATAACATTTTTCTATGAGATATTCTTTGAACATTTGTTTGAATTTATTGAAATTGTTTTCATATTTAATTTTGGTAGGCAATTTATTATAAATTTTTACACACGTAGCCCGGGGGCCACTTGCGTCATTTTCAATTTGCAAGTTGGTTGGGCTAATTTATTTTGTGGTCTAAGATTTTGCGGACGTTGGTGACACGGTAAGAAGCCTGGGTGTTTTCTAACAAACTCACAAACCGCACATATGTATAGGGATGACAAAGTTAATATATTAAATTTGGTAAAGTATGGTTTGCAACTATCCATAGTACATACATGTCGGAGTCTCGCAGTGGTAAGTTCACTTGAAAGTATACTGTACGCAGGCCAAGACGGAAGTGTCGGAGAGCATGCCAGTGGGCGCGCACTTCGCGAGCCTGAGCCCGGCGCCGCCTCCGCCGCCGCCGCCGCCTGCCCACAGCCCCGCTTCGCAGCCCAGCCCCAGGTACACACAGGCTAGAAACAGGTACACACAGTTTATAACAAGTACTACACTTAGGCCCGTATTACAGGACGCGGCTCAAGCATCGTTTGAACTCGAATCACTCAAAACTTAACTTAAGTGTAGATCACTACTTAATTGCCCAGCTTATTACAGGTTGCGAATCAACTGAAACTAGAATCAAAAATAGATTTGAACTCTGATCAAATTTGTCTATGGGTCACGTATGTTTTCAATTTTACACTTTTTTTAAATTACTGTTATTCAAGTGAAATTCAAGTAGACACGTTATTTTTATTAATGTTGTAGTAATAATTAACAAAGCAACAATGACAAGTACAGGAAAGCGAAACTGTCAAAACATGGGCGAATATAACCCGTCAGATTATAAATCAGTATAGCGTTATGTCAAACATATTGAACTAGCATTAAAACTTTATTTGGGAGTATAGTACGTGATCCGTTCTCAAGAATGGTGTCGTCGACCATACTTAGCTAAACTAAGATCAAATCTTTACTTGAGCGCAGATTTTGACGTATCGTTCTAAAATAGGCAATTACTCAGCTGAGAGTAACAGTTTATCAATGTATAACGTTTCAAGTAAAGTTCTAAATTTAAATCTCATATTAAAATTAATTTTAAAACTAGATTTCTTACTGAGAAATGTTCTGTAATACGGACCTTAGTATCTTATAAAACCACTGCCTCTTTTCGAAGCCCGACCTAAGATATATACTATACTAAACAACAGCCGTTTACAACTTGTACACTGAATATAAACCTTGGTTGGAGCTTGCTGGCAATAAAAAATGGAGCCCATTAAAAATCTAAAGATAGGCTCTCATTCGTAAAGATAAGTGTAAAATAAAATACTTTTCAATATTCCCCAGGCATCTACCTAGTCCTATGCCAGGCCCGAGCGGCATGTGCACAGTCACCAGTATAAGATCGCCTCAACCTCCGCAGGTCAGTTACCATCTCGACTTTAATAAACTCTAGCAAAATGCCGATGCGGGCCAATTCCCACTAAGTGATAAGAGACTATAATAATTTAATAAATAAAATGCACTAAGCGTAATACTGGACTCTAGGGTGATCTTATTTAATGGCAATAGGAGTGGTTTTTGCATGATAAACTGTACCACCTAAAATGATGTCGCTAATGTGTTGCACTTGATGCTCGTGGCGACTTATTTAAAACATTTTTCATTAAAAGTTCACTATTTTCCATCCCTATCATTATTGCTTGTAGTGGTGCCCTTTTATTTACATTTAATGCTTTGCTTCAGGGAATAATTTTTAAGCTTTTAAGAAGTAATTAGTCAAATAATTAAATCATCAAAATATATAAAGATCTATTTGAAATATCTTTTTGAAAAAACTTTATCGGAAATCATATACTAATACTGATACCTTAAATTTTTGTTAAAGGTTTAATTAAATCGATTGTAATAATAAAATACGAAGAAATACGTCTTGTTTATTATTCAGCAGATAGAAAGAAAGAAATTTTTGAACATTAAATAAGTTTAAATTAATTAGGTTATATATTTTCCTATGAAGAAACGTATTTTCATGAAAAACTGTAATATACCATATCTATTCACAGTCGTAGTAATACGACTATGTTAATATGCAATGCGACAAACTTAAACTACACTCGCGATCAAATAAATGGTATCACACCCCTTCCGGCCTTTAGAACCGAATTTTAGTTTCAAACAAATAAATTCTATATTTTTGAATAATACTTAAAATAAATTTTGAGCAGGTTTGAGTGACGATTAGATCTCATTAGATTTTTCAACTAAATTATGGAATTCTGTCTCACTTACCCCACATTACTGCTAACAGTTAATTTACCGAGGTAGGACCTCAAGTACGAAACGAAGTGGTTTTCAACCTCCAGAGAAATGTCTGTCCACATCGTAAGAGTGGCCATTGTACGCCAAGGCTCTGAGGTCATATATAAACCCTTCTCCTCTTGTCGTTGCCACACAGATGCATTCAGCAACTCCCAATTCCCAACAAGTCATTGGGAGGGAATAATCTTAAGGTTTGCTTTCTTGACTTCGCCCCACCTTAAATTCACTGGTAGCAGACTTATCGCAGCAATTGCTGGAACGATAACAGACAAATTATGATTTTGATGACAATTAACACGACAAATACTTAACTAAGGCACTAGTCCTGGCCTTTGTGTAAGTCCTGGAAGTCCTGACAGACGGGCAACAGACCAAAGCCTAAATCCTTGTTATAGCAAAAGCAATACTTGAGAATCGTGACATGTTTCCAGACGGTGTCCTTTGTCTTTCAAAATGAAATAGAATAATTAGCAAAAATGTTTACTGACTGTGACGGTTATTCAACTAGTAAATAATTTTCATAAAGAGTATTTGTACAGGTTGTTAATAGTCTAAAATCGTACATACTACAAGGAGTGAAAATTTATACTACTGAAAAAGTATATAAAGGCATCATAACTAGCTGCGAAGAGGGTGATTCGATTTCTTCTGCTCGCGAGTGTCTTGTAAGAATAATTATGATGTAATCTCATTACAGTAACCAGTGACCACATATCGCGAAACACAATGTGTGTTGCTGATAAACTAACTTAGGCTACGGCTGCTTTCGAACCCGAGCCCTATATTTAACGCTATACGAGCTGGCGACTAATTGCGTGGGTTGTGTAGGGCGTGAAGGAGCGCGAAATGCCGATGTCGCTGCTCGTGTCGGTGCCTTTGCCGTCCACCAGCCACGGACTCAACCTCTCGTCGCACGCACAGGTTCATACGCGGATATGCACGCAACGCTCGCTATTCTATATTAAAATATGCTCGCGAACCTAAATACGAAGTAGGGAAACAATCAACTCTAAATAAACTCCCTAGAATCTTTGGTTAAAAGTTATAGTAATTAATTGAAGTTAATTTTTAAGAATAAGGAGCTTTTTAATTTTTCAGCTGGACTATTTCGTATCCACAATCATTTTGTTTACCAAGCATACTACGAAACGAAGTGCTCGTGAATGCTCTATAATTATAATATAATCCCGAATTTTAAATTAATCCACTTAACTGGATAAAACTGGTGAATATTTAGATGTTACAATATTATCTTAAAAGATACCGACCGACGTTAAAATTACTTAGCGATTCAAAGGAAGACGAAATATTTCTTTGTTAAGCTTATGAGTTAACTACCCGTTATATATTTTGTTTGTATTGATTCACGCAAAGCCCACATTGTCCGTTGATCGGGCAATGTGAAGATTTTAAACTTTATTTTTAACATAATGAGACTTCAAGCTAGTGTTAAACTCTAACCATCTTCTCTATTAATGTATGTCTCTTGATTTCAAAAGCCTTACGTAAAATATATTCTTGCAAACTTTGGCGAGGATGTGGGGTTTCTTATCTTAGCTTAATCTTATCATGGGGCCGTGACTATGCCACAATGCACTTCGACCCTTCGGGATTTTTTGTACCTTCCCTGCCTTCTCTCCTCCCACGTCCTGAATATAGCTGCCATAAGCTTCACTATATCTTTGGGGTGAAAGAGCCTATAGTCTTCTAGACTTGGATACGCCACTTCCGGAAGACTCATCCTAATCCTAGCCAGGGCATCGCATTGACACAAAAGATGTTCCATCGATTCCTGGCCTTCACCACATGCCCGACAAGGTTGTTCAGGGGAGGAAGATTTGGGGTTTATCAGCGCTGTTAGAATAATTGAGGCCGCCCAGGGCGTGCTCAGACTCTTGACGACTTTGTTTTGAGCTTGACACCCGTGTACCTATTTCGAAGCGATACTTATTTGAAACTACATACACTTTGCAAGTTGTTCGAATATATCATATCTATTCAATAGGTACTACTAAATGTTATTGTATTGTAGATTGTTGGAATTTCCCGAAGGTGAATTTTTTAGTTACATTTGAAATATTGCGAACTATGCTGAATTTAATAGGCAATAAATCATAATATTAATACGTGAAGCAAAAACTTTGTACCCCTTTTTACGAAAATTGCGTTGACGGAGGAATATGAAATTTCGTACACTTATAGTTCATATAGAGAAGGAGTGCGCAATGCTAATTTTTTTTTTAAAATATGCATAAAAAATACATTGAATCAATAATAAAAACATTACAAACACTACCATGTATTTGACAAACACGCATATAATATGTCAAAAACCATATTTAAAAAAATACATAAAAAAAATATAAAGAAAAAAATCTGTGATTATAGAAGTATAAGTAGGTATAGTCTTTGAGAATAGAACCTTAATAATTTTATAATTTTAATTAACTAAGGTTGAATTTCGAGCACAACGCGACCACTAGTAAAGATAAAATTGCAGATTAAATAACGACCAAAAGTTTTTGTAATAATTAAATATTGTCAGTCTCTATTTATATTTCAAACGCTTGAAAATCAAATAATAATAATATTTATTCACTCACACCTATTATCTAGCCCAAAGTAAGCATCATTTAGAGCTTGTGTTATGGATACTAGATAACGGAGAAATAATGATAACAATATGTATATAAATATAAGAAATATACTAAATAAACATATAAACATCCATGACTCGTAAACAAATGTTCGTACTCATCATACAAACATTTGTTCCTACCGGGATTCGAACCCGGGACCTCTTGACTGAGTAGCCTGGGTACAGACCACTCGGCCAGGCGGTCGTCAAATCTAGAAGAATGACAGAAAAACTTTATAATATGCCGATAAAAACTCACCCAGTTGTGGAAAATTTGCAACTTAACTCCCTTTGCGACTGTATAAAATATGTCGAAGTTTCGACAAAAACCTTGAATTTAAAGTACAACATTTTATTCATTCTTTCATCATGTAAACAACACAGTCTCATTCGTAACCACAAAAACGTTATGAACAATTCTCTTTCCTTTAAATGTATTTACTTTACCACTTAGCTACCAATATTTGACTTCATGGATGATATTGGGTTCGATTGCAAATTACACTGACTGAAATTAAATTTAAGTGTAGATCGGGCGTAATTTTGAAAACACACTGAATCTAAATTTAATTACAGTATATCTCTTTATCGCAATATGTAATAGGAAAAGATAGTAATTTTTTTAGAGATGTCAGCTTAAATTAACTAGATATTGGCCCTAATTCTGGAGAACACATGCTATGTCTAAATTTAAGTTCAGTGCATTTCTTTCTCTCAAAATTAATACGAAAAGGATAGCTGTCATATAATTTGACATTTAGAAATGTGCGTTCAATTTTCGACCATATTAAACGTTATAAAATCCAGTGTTAAGGAGGCACCTCTGTACATGCCGTCTAAAATTGTCTATGGTTTCCTTGAAATCTATCTAAATTTAATTGACAGCTCTAAACGAATTCATGCTATCATTTTTCTTTTACATATTGTAAGAAAGAGATCTACAGTACTTAAATTTAGAATTAGAGTGTCTTCATAATTTGGCCCTTTAAAGGAACATTACACTTTTTAGACGGCACGTAGGTACGGAGGTGCTTCCTAAAGACTGCATTTTATCACGTTCAATAAGGTAGAAAAATGAATACAAGTTTCTAAATGCCAAATTATATGACTTATATTGCGATAAAGTGACGCATTGAACTTAAATTTAGCGGGTGCTCTCCAGAATTGGGCCATTAACTGTTTCTATCAATAAGGGTACAACATGTCAGCTGTCTAATAATTTGACATCCAGACAGGATGTTCAGTTTCCAACCTTTAGCCTATTAAGTTACAGATTCCAGGCACAATTTGACTGTCATAAACACCCCGGGGCTATTCTGCGGCTTGACGGGGGGAGCATTCAGATAGAGCAGTCAGACCAAGTGTTCACAAGGGCATATTCATACATGATTTCTAAAATTTAAAAAATACCTAAAGGAGGCGTTATCTTTTAGGCGAATGTTCCGAAGTATTTAGAATAACGATGTTATACACCTACGCTTAACTGTTTACGAACATTATTGAATAAGGAACTCTTTAAGTCATTCAGAATATTTAAAAACTCGCTTTTATAGAAATAAGAAAAAAAAAGAAAAATGCCCCAGCAGAAACAAAACCCACATTTCCTTTACGGCCCCGTCAAACATGACAAATGTAAATAATTGTTTTTTTATAGTACCTACTTATTAAACTGATATAGGCTGGATCGCTCTTCAAAATTAAATTTTTAAGCCCGGACTCGAAAGATTTTTGAATTCTATTTAATTTGACACTTGTAATATTAGCTATCCTTTTTTATTCTGGTTGAGAGGAATTTAGGTAATGTTCTTAAATATAATCTTAATCATTGTAACCAGAATCGAACCCATAGTTTTTTGTTGCCATAGTTAACTAAATGCTAGTTTCAACATAGTCCTTGAAAGTGTTTGCGTGCATACCTCATTTTTATTAATGCCTTTAATATTAGGGAGACCATTACTAACACATTCCTGATGAAACTATTTTGCATGGTCATCTTAGACAAGCATCAAGCTAAGCTTAGCTATGGTCATTCATCTATTTTAAATACCTATGCTCGGGACGCAATAAAAGCCATTCATATTTATTATACCAAAGTGACAACGAGTGATGCTACCTAAACAAAACTAATATGCATATCCTAGAAAATATTATGTGGCTATCAACATTGGAAAATATAAACATCACCATGACGAAAATTGGTGCATACGAGTCATACTTTAATGATTTGATTTTAATAGAACTAATATTTATCTTGTCGCAGAATAAATAATTGAATAAGTTATATAGTAATTACCAGAAATTAGTGTGGGTAATCGTTTTATACATTTGACAAAACTTTTACTTTAAAATAGTTTCGCACCGAAACAAGGTGACATCCTCAATCAGCATCTGATATATTATGTCACAACTGTTTTATTATGACGGGCGTCCAGAGTCAACGCTGTCACTGTAGTGTTTAGTTAAAAATTAATTAGTAAAATTATACATACTATAAATACTATTGACTTTGTATCTGTAGTATAATTTTTCCATAGGTTTCTGCCGCGTCGGATATGACTGGACTTTCCCCTCATATTTTTCATCAACCCCAGAAACAAGTAAGTAACAATTATATTACTATTTGTAAAGGACGATTATATTACTATAGGTAAACTCAAATAATATACGGAAGAAATTAATAAATCAAATATTATAAATAATATTGATATTTAATCAAATAAAACTCATAAACAATGCTTATTGGTAATGTAATGAACACAAAACATGGTTACTATGTCAAATCTATCAATATACAAAACATGTAAAAATGGCTACTCGGAAGTAAGTAGCCAAACCAAGATCTGAGAGGTTAGCGTTGCGTGCCTCCGTGAGTCGTGACATCCACCTATTTTACTACCCATTATCATGCTTTTGAGATCCTGCAGCTTGCAGAGCATCTCAGGTCTTCCGGTGAATCATGAAAAGCGCGTAGTCTGCAATAGCCACAGCAGCCGCAATGTTGGAAGCAGCAGTACCCGCAATGTCCAAGTCTTTCTCCAAAACAATAATATTCAGTGGCTCAAAGAGGTTTCGAGTGACAAGGTCTCTCAGATGCCAGGAACGATTCATCTCTCCATGGGTAGCGTTAGCGTTAGATCGGGTGGGAAAAACGCGGCTTGTTTTACGCCTTTGGCCAGCGATGTCGTTTGAGAAGTTCAATAAACGGGCGATGAAAGAGGTTTTGGTTCATATAGCCCCTCAGGCTATCTCCTGTTTACGCTCCAACCGGCAACGTAAATAACGTCCATACGCTGCGGCTTTAAGCGCCTTAAGGGGCTACCCCGTGCACACTAGCGGCACCAATTGATTGTTATTAATTATGGTGAATTTAGAACATAATGAACAAAAACGCTTTAGAGAATTGCTAAAGAACGGTATTTGTAATTTTTAAAGATGTATCTTGTATATAGTGTCTACCTAGATAACCAAATTTTTTATTATTGTTAAAAGTGGCCACTTTCGGCAATAATGAAAAAATAGGTTACACGTAGAGGAATATCTTATACTGAGCACATCTCAAAAAATTACATTCACTAAAGCGTTTTTGTTTATTATGTTCTATATTCACCATAATTAATATAAATCAAGTGGTGTCGCTAGTTTCGACGAGGTATCGCCTTAAGGCGCTCTTCTGCCACAATTAGTTGTGCGGGAGGATGTAAAACAAGCGTGAAAATAAAATGATTTACAAACAAAAAATGAGGTGTCAACTAAATGAAACATAAAAAAATAATGGAATCAGGTTATTGAATAATTACGGTAGAGGGACCAAAATGGAGTATTGGGATGTTGCCTAAGTTTGTAAATGGCACTATTTTTCACAAATTCGGAAAATATACGTTACTGTTACCCATAAAAACAATTCAAACTTAAAAGATATGAAATATTGTTGAAGTTGTACTGTTTTGAAAATTAAAAAAACCATAATATTTTTTTTGCAAAATTTATCAAAAATGTTTATGATATTAGATTGCTGACATCAATTAAAACAACTATTATTATGACAACTATTAATAAAAACATACTTTATACATCGTTATTATCAATTTTGTCAGTATGCTCATACATTTCTTAGTAATATGGGAACATGTGACGTCACCTGTTCCGTAGATTTTGGACGATGCGCCGCAACACATCAAACATACCACTATATCTGTGAAACTATTGATCTTAGACATACTATTTCTTTTGCAATTTTTCTTTATGAGTTATAAACTTCTTATTTATGAAATTAAAAAAAAGTTGTCAACTACCCTATTGCCTTAATGTGTGATGAGAGACGTAAATGGGAAGAAAAAAATTATATATATTAGTAAAGTAATGAACACAAAACACGGTTACTGTGGCAAATTTATCAATATACAAATCATTGAAAAACTAATAGAAAACTATCAAATATATATATATATCTTTATAAAAAGGACAGCAAAGGTCCGCAACACTTACACATTTTATTTTATATCACCAAGACCAGAATTACAAAACGTTCTCGAGTGATTTGTATCTCTGTCTTTTTCTTTTGCATTCTACGCGTGATAGTAATTATATTATTATTTACAATTTTGAGGCAATTAGTTTGATACCTTTACCGTAATATTTCTACATTTACTTACCTATTACCGACCGTTTAAATTTCAAGTTATTTTCGAATAGCATTTTACCTTGATATGCCCCTTACTGATACATTTAAAAGGGGTGATATTGGTTTAAAGCTGTCTATCAAGAGTATCGAGTAGGGTATCATTGAATCCCTTTATAAATGAAATCATGTTCCTAATATTACTATTAGGTACCCTAACAGATGTAAAAGGCTGTGGTATACAGACAAGTCTAACAGGTTTGTCTGTCTATCTCACAGCTGATTTATTGTATCATCCGAGCTGAAATTTTGCAGAATAATGTATTGCTTACAGAATATTTAGCCAAAACACCTTCATCCGAGACCGACACGCTCTTGTCAGGTTTAGAAGGTTCCATAGCAAAACTGAGTATTTTAACTACATGAGTACTTTTCAAAATAACAGGAAAGTACGAGATATATCCCATCATCAATTATAAATTATTCGGACTAAAACATCTTTTCGAGACAAGTTTGAACGTAGATCTTTATAGTAATAGATACCTTATTGCTCATTAAAGATTTTTTATTTTATTATTATTTAGATACAAACACGATGTATTGAAAAATGTTCGATTAATAAAGCAGTGTTTTTTTATACGAATTTCGCTAAGAATCCCATAAATCCAAATTTAAAAAAAAACCTTAAAAGCAGGCCTTTGTTTAGCAGTGGACATAAAAGGCTAATATGATGATGATGATAACGTTAAATAACTATTATTAACGTTATAAAAGCAAATGTACTGCTTTTCACATACTATCAACAGCTATCTAAACAAATGAAAAATATAAAAACAATATCTAAATAAATATATTTTAATGACGATTGAAATACCACTCATAAAACATTAAACATCAACTGACGAGCCGCAATTCCCAGACACAATCGGTATTTAACTGTCATATCATAAGACTCCCGGGAGTCTTATTCAGCTTAGCCAATTACACCCCTAATGATGAGTGATATAATTTGAGGTGATGAAAAATACTCTAGTTAAGCAAATGTGAGTAATGGAGAGCTTGTTATAATATTAAAAGGTAATAAATTCTTGGGATTTTTAATTAAATCGATTTGAAAACGAAACGAAGATTTTCATTCCGTGATATTACAGTGGTGTACAGTCTTCTTTGTAAAATCCAGTTGATACTTTAACAGCGATACGAAATGAAAGAAAGTTCCGTTTAACTGTCGAAACATTATTTTTATTGGTGTCAGTTCAAAAAAATGCGAAGGGACATTTAACACAATAAACTAGCCCCTAGACACGCAACTGTCAGAACATTAAATAGAATAGGGTTACCCTCGGCTTCAGACTCGGCTCAACTGTATTTTGAATCGATTGTACCTAAGAACATTTCAACAGCTGGTGTTTAACACTAGATTTCAGTAACAGAAAATTTTCATTTTTAAGTAAATAAAAAGAAAGTAATTTTATTAACTTCAAGAGATAGCTGTAGTTTGATTACACCTTTTAAACATTTCGTCCATTACCAGCCTACTGGCGCGTCTCCCAAAAATAAAATATTTATTGTGCCTGGATTGTGAGTAATTCACAAATAAAACATAATTACAAACCTTTGAATAAGATTTTATTGTATGACTGTAAAAGCCGAGTAAATATTACAATAACGGCCTAAAACATTGTATTATTTATCATAAGGCAACTTCTAAGAATCTACTACACCCTAGAAGGACAACAGTATACCTGCTCCATTTCATAACTACCTGCGGCCTAACACATGTGTGCGATATGCCCTTCAGTACGGCTGGCGCGCCCGCGTGCGACGCATCTGCTCCGCGCATCGGCTTATCATGCCCATGACGACAATACGCTAAATAGCGGCGCCCGCGCAACCGTACGCATCCACTCATGTGTTATACAAATAATTTGTGTTAGCTATTTGACTTCTAACTATGGTAAATGTTTCTTATCCTGTGACAAGACACTGTCACTTAAGTAGTCATAAATTCAAATATGATTTGAAGTTTGTGAATAATGCAACTCTAGGTGTGTTTTCGCGCTCTGATAAGTGTACTGATAAGTTAGGTTATGATTGATAATAACGATTTTCTTTGTGATATTTTTTAAAATATTTTCAACAAGTTTTTCAATGGTTTACCCGGTGTTTAGTGATAAGAATAAACAAACTTAGTTCGTGTGAAAAATGGACTTCCAATATTTATTGGCGGTAACCGGACATAATTTACAATGATCGTTACATGGAACATAATTATATCAGGATTATCCTATTATTGCGATGTCTATAATGACTGTATTTGCTTACCTTATTTTCAAAAAGTATGGTAATAAAACCACAACGAACCTTAACTAATATTGACCTCATAGTGTGGCTAAATTTGAAAACTACGTATAATTTAATGTACAAACAGTTCCCGTACAAGTGACCTACGGACGGGGTTGTGGGGCATGATAATGTCATGTTATTTACTTTGGATGCGGTAAAAGTTTTAATGAATGCAAAATGTGATTTTCTTATAAAGCGGCCTTTTTAGTGTTACTTCGGGCTAATGCCTTTCTAATCTGAGTTATTGCCTATTACAATAATAGTGTAAAGTTTCATTCAGTTATTGACAGTGCAGCAATTTGTCATTAACTACACTTTGTTATCCGATTTTATAAATATGTACGTACATGTGTTTATTATTATTAGCTCAATAGTTTTAGCTGTAGCACCGCGTGCATTGGTGTTCGGATAGAGTGTAAGGATTTGTTGATGTTTCAACGTGAAGTGAAGATATTTGAACAGTATGCCTTGGTGTCGTGTTCCAGGCCGCCATGGACCCGGGCTTGGCCGGGCACAGCTCCCATAGTGTGCCTGGAAGATCCGCCTGGGGTGGCCTTAACGTAGCTTACGAAATGCAACAGGATCCAAACAAACCAGGGTAAGTGAAATATGGGCATTTATATTTTTATATAATGATGTTCTTTAACACATATCGGCTAAATTACTGTAAGTACTTACAGTAATTAAACGTTAGTACGTTAAAGAACGTCGCACTCGCGACTATACAATCTTTTCTTGAGTGACTTTTTCTCCCTTTAGTAGTTTGGTAACACAAGGAAAATTTAGTAAAGATAATTATTTTAAAATCCTTGCCCGGTTCTACTAACAGTACCTATATTATTATCTCTTAATGCTTGCTTTTTTATTTATTAAACATTTCATTCTATTTGCTGTGTTTCGTTCGAAAGCGATGTTCTTATTTACTCAATGTTCATATTTTATAATCTGTGATAAAAATTCAATAAAAAAAAAACAATATGTTCACATAACAGGAGGTTTTCGAAACAAAGTTGCTATACTAATATTGGTACGCACACTTAATTCATTTATGGAAGCAACTATTCTAAAAAGAAATACTTAATACCACGTGGGACTAATGCTCGGCGATATAGTAACTTCCATAAAAAGGCTTAGGAAAACACGTAAAACAGTACCTGCCTTTCAGGATAAGTGTGATGCTTAGTACTGAAGGTTCTAGGATAATGTTGATTGAAATATGTATATAACTTTTGATTAACAGCAGGCGTTTCAAATTAAGCGAGTATATATGGTTATGAGTTACCTATAGATAGTATACGCGCATAACTGAATTATTGTGCCTTTGTTTGCGTAATATCTGTGTTAATGAAAACTCCATAGTAGTTGTATCTTTTTTGTTCGTTGTGCAAATTTACGCTTGTATGTATAATCTATTTTCATGGCGGGACTTGTTCTGTGACTTTGCAAGTGTCCATATTTAACATACTTAAAGTATGTCAATAACTATCACAACAACCGCATCAAAACACACTATTTACACAACAACGTGTAATGCTTGTTCTAAATTTGTTGCTTTATTTATCTGGAAGAGATTGAATAAATTTGAACACGTAACCGACTTTAATTAAAAAAAAACTAATCGATTGGAAAATTTTATCGCACATTATTATGTAAAATGTTATCAAAAAATAGGTTACTTAAATTTTTAATAAATGTTACCTCATTTGTTACATTATTTTGTATTTTTTTTCTTAATATATGAAAATTACATAAATTTGTATTTCTATACTATGTGCAATAAATACATAGAGGACGTTAAGTTAATGATAGAACTAGTCAGTTTACCTAGGTTTTATAAATAAATGATTACTTATTAACCAGTTTAAAAATAAGTTTATTAATTTACAACCGTGCTAGAAGCGAATCTATAGCGAACTATGTTAGATATAATATGATTTCCTGGCGAATTCAAAATAATAGCGAGGCAGCATGCCTAGAGACTGTGTTATGCATTAGCGAACATTTGTTGTCCCGTATTTTAGCTTACCGTTATGTCATGCGATACTAGCAAATTTGTGTTTGCTCAGCTATTTATTGCTTGTATTAAATGTCCGTTGTTATTATGTCCACGAGTATAGAGTCACGTGCTAAACGAATAAGTGCTCTTACTAATTATGAAACTGTGATTGTTTAATATCAATAATGAGTGATCTCCATAATTACTTATTCGAATGCTTGGTCCGCAGCATAAGTGGAGTGCCAAGTACGAGCAAGGATATAAACCTGGCCGGCATCCCGATGCCCCCTACCACGATACGCACTAAGAAGCGAGCAGCGATGGCCAGCTCGGTGGTTGCAATGGGTACGCCACCGCCGCCATCTCCTATACGTGAGTAGCTTTTAATTTCCTCTTCATAGCGATAAACTATTCTATTTCTTAATACGGATTCTCGTAGAATAACCGTAAAGCCTATTGCTACTAATTTTGAATAAGTTTTCCAAAAAATAATTGGTCTACATTCCAATCAACATAATACTTGCGTAAGTAGCTCCTTGGGACAGAAGCATTGTGACCCCACAATGCTTCTGTCCCAAGGAGCTACTTATATTCCAGTATGGAGATTTATTTTATTAGATCCATATTTACCTGGCCCCCTTCAGTTGTTTATAGTTAGATTTAATGTGTGAAAATGCCGGTGGACTGGTAAAGAAAAAATATATGATAAATTTAAGGGAGAAATAATGACCAAAAGCACCTCTCTAGCTTTGTTTCGTGTATAAATTAGAATATTGAATGTACCACTTCATCCGTGATCGAATATTACCAGAATACATATTTCAAAATGGAGCTTGACACGCGTGGGCTTTTCGATCGCTGCAAAAATATTTTTTATTTACCCACATGCTGCTTAAATTAATTACATGTGCAGGTGTCACATTTAGACAACTGATGGTAACAACCTCACCTCATTACTTCCATGGGTAGTTTGTTTGATAAATCATTAGTAAATTAATGCAGGTAATAAGGGACTATTTCATCAATTATATAATTATTGATTGCCAAAACCTTGTTTATAACCAAGAATATAATACGTAGTAGACAAAGTGTACAGGTACTGACTACTTGTGATTAGTGCACTATATGTTTAGAAAAACTTACTACCTATTCTTCGAATGTAATATAATAATTATTATCATTCTATAGCTTACAGTTTTCCTGTAAACATGTTATTGTTAACATAATACCATTTTGCTTGTTTATTTAGAGACAGCCACGTCGCAGAGCCTGGCCAACGTACGCCGCCAGCCCCAGCCCACTCCGCCACCTATTTACCAAGAAACTATAAAAGACTCGCCACCTAGTTCACCTAGTAAGTGAACATACTGTCATCAGCACTTTTGCAAATCTAGCCTTCTCAGAGGCTAATAATAACGGTAAATTATTGTCTTATCAAATTTAAGCGAGATGATTACCTGTTATTTTGGTAGCCTTTGAAAATAGTTAAATATCATATTGACATTAAATAACGCATGCATAATTTGTCATCGTCATTAACTATAGTTGGCATGTTGCCAAACTGTTTACACACTTTTTGCGAAATAAAGTATATATTAATTGTTACTACATTCTGACACGACATATTATAAAGGGATTAATATTTCAGGTTCTGAGCGCCCTCTGAAGCCTCCAAAGTTGGAAAATAAGTGAGTGATATCAATAATATTAGCGTTACGATAGACGCGTCATTTAGTACCCAGCAATCATTTTCCGCCAGTTTATTTCGTTCGGCTTCTGCCGTTTTACATATTCATCGACACAATTCGCAATTCTTAGGTTTCTGTGCAGTTTTAATAGCGCAAGCAAACTTGTACCATACGGAACCAAATTAAAAATGAGTAAGAAAATTCTACTCAGCTGACCTAACAGCTCAGAAATCAACTACAGTCAGGCTGAATCCTAAACTCCCATGTCAGATTGACAATACTAGTGATGTATCTTTGCACAACCTAACACGTATCGCTGCGATTATTTGATACTAAGTACGTAATACAGTACTTTTCGTTTAAATAGTTTTTTATGGGTAAAAAAAACAAATCCTAATAAAATGAATATTTTTATTAATCAGAATCATCATCTTCTGAACTACCAGTGTTACTGTCATTATCACTAACATAGATAATTATTTCACTGTGGATTATATGATGTCACCATCATAATCGGACAAGATAAGACTTTTGGTTTTTTCTACCACCTCACATGCCTCGGTTAGAAGAGTCTTCATTTTTTTTATCTCAAAAGGTGGGGCAGTGTTGTGGCGGGCTGCATTATCTATTAAAATAGGAACATGAATTAGGGAAGGTATTATATAAACAAAATTTAATTTTGAGATAATATAGTAAATCCGATAATTATCTTAACATGTATTGAATATAGAATCGTAATTAAAAACATGCGTACCTTTGATTTGAGCCCATATCAATTCAATTGCATTATTTGGCAATGGTATGGGGGAAGTCGCAGAACTTGGTGCCTATTAGCCTGTGCCAGATCGTCTATTTCGTAGCGTAGCTTTGCTCCTTTGTGCTCTTCAACCAGTTTCCCCAATCGCGGTTTCAACATGTCCATGTTTGCTTCTATATGGTGCTTTTCAAACCAGGCAACCTGCAGCTCTTTTCTGTCATTCGACGTAGGCGCCTTATCCAGTTGGTAAAAATCAAGGGCATCACATAATCAAAAAATCAGGGGCAAGCTGTTATTGCTGCATTATATAAAAAACAAAAGCACTACCTGAACCGAATGATAAGGTGCATTGTCCATTATTATTATTGAAGGTTCCGGGAGACTTGTTAACAATTGATTGGAAAACCATTCTCGGAATGTGGTGGCATTCATCTCTTCGTGATAGTCAGTGGTGCTTTTTGATTCAAATGCCAACAAACAATTTTCCACAAAACCATATTCAGCAGAACCAGCGTGACATACAATGAGCCTACTACCTTTGCCCATGGGTACTTTCGATGTTGACGCTTTCGTATTGTCCGTCCATGACTAGTTCATAGTATGGTTAGCATTTAACCACGTCTCGTCAAGAAAGATCACGATGTCCCAATCAATAATTTTCTTTGCCTGGCGTAAGAAGTCGTTTCGTTTCAGTATTATATCTCCTCTTTCCATCAAAATTTTCGTTTATTTGTCGCGCAATTTTGAAAACCAATTTTTTTCAATAACGCTGATACCGTGGTTTTAGCACCATTAAACATGCCAGCTACCTTAGAGACACAAGTAATTTCGCTCTTGTAGGGTAATCATTTAGAGTATAGTACCCGTAAACATGGTTCCTAATGGCACAAGTATCAAAATTGTCGATATCCAACATTGTTGACTTTTTTTCCACTTTTTTCTAGGCGAGAACAATTTTTTTTCTTCATTGCCCAAAGGCCCGAACTTTTCTTTATTTATTTGGTATACAGTCCTTCGCGAAATCCCAAGTGCTTCAACAACTCGATCTTGCACACGATTTACTGGTAACAAGGGTCCGCCATTTTGGGATACGCGTTCAAAATAATAATGCAGCTTCATTACCAGCTCACGACTTTTGCTATTTTAAGTTTTTCCACGTGTGCGCTTTGACATGTTGCACCAAAACAAAACAACGAGTCCGATTGTGTAAGATCAAAGTCCAATTTAGCGCCAAGATCAACGTATATAAAGAAGGAACAAAAAAAACAAAGAAAGCCGGGTCACACACAACAAGAATTTCAAGAGCGTAGGTAGTCAGTGCACACGATAACGAGCAACGGACGACTGCGAGAAAACAAAAGAGTTAGGATGACAAGCTTTCTATAGTATAGACCATAGAAAAAAAAACTTCAAAAACTACTTTTTTCATTTTTAGGTTATATAAAAAAATGCGTAAAGAAATTACATATAAGATAGACCTACTATTATTTTCTATGTTTGCTGGCCATGGCCATGTGATATCTGAAGTTACATCACTAGCAATAAAGATAAAATATATCCGAACGCCATAACCTTGCAAGAGCGTATTACAGAAATCGTAATAAAATGTTTTCTTGCATGTGAAACATTTTTAACACTGGGAATACAATTTTTTGTTCTATATTTACGATTAGCTATTTGTTTCGCTTGTTAGTGATTGCGGAGATAAACTCTAAATATATAATATAATAATAATGATGATGATCTTAATGATGCTTATATCGGCCCGACTATAGTTGTATATTGACAACAGAATTCAAATCCAAGAATATTGATGATTACTTTTCAGCTGGCACAGTTTTGTATAAAATTTAATAAAATCTTATGCTTGCATAATGTAAACGATATTTTAAATCAATATTGTGTGTAGATTATAGGCTTTATTCTTACTTGTTTCATTCATTACTTCAACTGTCGAACTAGTGTTTTTTTTTCCTTTTTTCTACCGTCAAATTACTGAGATTTTTTTCTGATTTGTTCGACCGTTGAACTTATTTTAATCGAGAAATATAAACAATAAAATAAAATTTAAAAAAATACTTATTTCTTATATAAGGTTAATATTTGTAAAAATTGAAATAAAAATAAAGAATGTGAACCACGATCATACCAGACTGTTAATTTTTAATCACAGAACCGAATACTCAAACGTGACTTAAATTTTAAGTCCTGCTTTGATTTTGAGGAGTTCTCAATTTAATACTTGACTTTGACAAAAGGAACATTAAATATTATTTTAAGATGGCCTCAAATTTAAGAAGCGTTTGAGTAGTCGCCGTTAGATCCTCCTCAATGGATAACAGCGTGAAGTAACTTCGGTATAAGTGACGATTTTTATGATGTGTTAGGATTGGCGTGAGCTGTACAGCGCCACATATGTTGGGGAATGAGTTAAACCCCGAGAGCGGTGCAGCGCAACGGTTGCAAGAACAGCTGAGCGCGGAACTAGCTGCGCACGCGGCGGGCTCCGCCGGCGCAGAGGCTCTCGTGCCGCCGCCACTTATTAATAAGGCTGCACCGGTTAGTATGTACACTACATCAGAATCATCTGAGCTCTTAGTGCTTATAAATAACAATGATGTTTTAGAAAAGCAACCGGATTTTACTACAGCATTAGAATCGCCTTTTAATTGTTAAAGATTTAAGTGATTATGCAAGAACATACAACTCTATCAATGCTGTGCTAGAATTGCAAATATTTTTTCACTTATCAGTACAAAAAGGGGCTTTTTATGCGTAAACATTCGCAGCATAATCGCATTTCACTATATAATTTATAAGCGAAATTAATTTAAATTTCGAACAGGCTATTTTTCATAGTAAGGATACTGCGCCGAAATTCTTCTTTTTTAGAATTTTACTGGTCTTGATGCAAGCCCTTTACGCCAGCGCAGCTCAGAAAAATCTAAATTACATTAAATTTTCCATTTTTTTTTTAATATAAAAAACTACAAATGCATTTTAGACGTAAGTAATAAAAAAAAATCTAAAATTAAGTCAGTAATTACTTGTAATAACAATAAATAGTTTATGTAGTATTTGGCGGTATTTCGTAGTGTCAGTCAAGATTTTTATTACTATAATTAAAAATTGTCTCTGAACGAACTTTGTGTTATATCATTGGTGTAGTTTATGAACCAAGTGTTGGTGTCGACGTACAACTAAAGCCTTCCTCGTGTGACACTTAAGTAGATTTATAAAATAAATAACCACTTGAACACAGAACATCATTGTGACAAGAAATCGCTTTTTACTGTCTTGGTAAGCATGTCAGATTTTGGTAATATCTCTAACATTTTCAATGGGAAATATGCATATTTTTATTATTATTAGAATGTTAATGATTATGGTGTGAAAGACGATGAGAACTTTTTCGTGGTTATCCACCTCATCAAATTGCCAAATTTTCCAAAAGGTCTGTTTTTTATGTCTCGTGTCATTAAATCACTCACTGTGTTTGTGTTAAGTACTCTATACAAACGTCAACAGATATGAGTACGACATTAAATTAAAACATGGGCTATGTTAGTTCATAGGAATGGTTTGCCACTTTCAAAAACATCTTACTCATTTGTAAGTCTTACTCACTAAGATGTTTTCGAAAGTGGCAAACCATTTCTATGAACTAATATAGCCCATATTTCAATTTACTGTCGTATTGACGGCACCACCTGAATAAGAATCACTCGCTACGCTAATTCTAGACTATTTCGCTAGTTCTGATTTCTTGTCAGCACTCGCCGCAAAATATAACTTTGCTCACTTTACGGGTGTGGTAGGCGTGTTGCATTGGGATTGCTGGAGTTTGAAGCAGCTGTGTAACTCCTATGCAAAGAGAAATAAAAAAAAAGATAAATTTTAGTAACACATATTTTTATGTGTATAATGCACAGAGTACCAGCGGATCCGGCCGAGGTGGCAGTGCTCAAAGCTTGGATCAACTCCTAGAAAGACAGTGGGAACAGGGATCCCAATTTCTGATGGAACAAGCTCAGCACTTCGACAGTAAGTGGGATATTCATTATGGTTTACACGTTAATCTCTACACACTTCTGCAGTTTTGATTCAGATTTGATTTGTGGCTAAATATTCTATCTCCCTCGACTTTTTGTGATATTTTTCAAACCAAACTGTAAATATTTTCAAATGATAATTTGGTTTTTCTTTTACACTTTGTAAATACAATCTGAACCCATACAAAATACACTTTAAAGTTTAGTGAAACTTTTTTGTTATATTTTATGAGCAAATGAATAAAATATAAACAATAAAATACGGTACGGTGGCTTGTATATAATTTGTGTGGATATACACAAATTGTATACGAGTGGCTTGTATATATTTTATGTGTAAACACATGAAATATATACAAGTAACCATACCAGCATATTGTGTAATGTGGTGTTGTTTCGCACACAGTAGCATCTCTTCTATCGTGTCTACATCAACTGCGTACAGAGAACGTCCGGCTGGAGGACCACGTGGGCAGCCTGTTGCAGCGGCGGGACCACCTCCTGGCGGTCAACGCGCGCCTCGCCATACCGCTTAACACAGGTAGTGGGGGAACGTTTCCTTACTTTTCCCTGCTATTAATTTAAATAGTTTTTTCATCCCCCCATCTCGGAAAGAGTATTTTTTCTCTTAGATATCTGAGTGCAAAAGCCGTTTTTATCCGCTAGAGGATAAAGTAAAATTGAATTTAGAACATCGTGTGCACTGAGTTTGTGAATTCAAAACATCATTAAACCTATTTACTTATACCTCCATGGTTCCGAATTTATAATCCATCATTCAAAATGATTAGGTCGGATACTCGTATTTTAAAACGGTTTTACGAGTAACGTTGCCAGCTTGTGCGATCGGAATCCGATTAAATACAGATACCCTAATGTTTAAAGTACCCGTTAGGATTTTTTATATATTTGTCGCGTGTACCCAACCGTAAAATTTTAGATATTTTTATGTATAATGATACCCGATTTTAGTCTTACCAGTTAAAGCGGTTTTTGGGTCCCTGTTTGAAACCAGTGACGGCAAAAAAAACAATTCTGTTCCCGGAACTAGTTTCTAAGACAGAATAGTAATTATTTACTTCCTTCGAAGTTTAATAGAATTTAAACCACTCTTTGATTAGGAATCGAATGATCATTAAACCAGAAGGCCAAAACTTAAATGTATGTATTGAAACCGTCAAGCATCAGATTCCAGACACAATCGATTTTTCAATTGTCAGACCACTAGAGGTATAACGCCGTTTGCCAGATTAATTATTTTAAATATAAATATTTAAAATAGTTTTAAAAAAGACACATCGCTCGGCATAGCACGTCTACAACCAAGAGATTTGCATAAGTTATGAAAAAAGGCCCATTGGGTTGAATTTAAAACGTATTTAGTTCATTACGTCCATAATAAAATTGATATTAATTCATGTTATTTTCCTCTTTGTTCTATATTATTTCGGATTGATCCAGTTGAATAACAACCAGTATTAACAATTAGAAATTATGGCTAATGTACACCATTCATTTAGAGTGCTCCAATATAAACTACCACGCTTGCATAAGTAGACCAGATGCTATATTTATTAAGTATAAAATATTATTTATGTCATTATGATCATAAATAGTAAAACTGCCATCGGTGTTCCTAGTATAAGTTTCTTATACCTCCATGGTTCAGAATTTATCATACAACCTTTTTTAATTTGTTAAAAACTCAGGTTCGGAACCTTCTTGGTGTACTGTACGGTGTTTTTTAGACCGAATTAAAAAGCAACTTTGCACTCTTGTATAACAATAGTTATTTGTCATACAAGAGTGCAAAGTTGCTTTTTAACCGCGTGCTCAATTTTGATGACCGAGCAAGCGAACGATTCTAAAATTGAATCACGAGCGCAGCAAGTGATTCAAAAATTAGAATCCTGAGCGTTAGCGAGGAAATCAAAAGAGCATGAGGTGAAAAATCTTTAACTCGAGTGCAACACGTAACTTTTCATCCCACCTCAACGGGGAAATGACTAAACGCAAAAAAACATTTGCGCATTATTAACAGTTTCAGTCAATTCTGTTGCCGTCAAATAAACTTCTTCGTCGCTAGAATCACTCCTTTTAGGTTTTATACTTGTTTTCAAGTTTCTTGTTTTAAACCTATGATTTTAACAAATATGTCGTGAAAAGAAAATGGCGCGCGCAAAGCAAATTAAACAAAAAGAACCCTAAGAAGGTGCCGGGTCTGAGTTTTTAACAAGTTAAAAAAGGTTGTATGATAAATTCAGCACCATGGAGGTAGAAGTAAAGAGGTTTAATAATGTTTTGAATTTACAAACTTAGTGCACACGATGTTCTAAATTCAATTTTACTTTATCCTATAGCGGATAAAAACGGCTTTTGCACTCAGATATCGAAGAGAAAAAATACTCTTTCCGAGATGGGGGAATGAAAATAACTATTGCTCACGCGATTATTATTAATGTATGCTGTGCACCTCCTTGCACTCGTAATTAGGTAATTAGTTCTCTTTTGCGTCATCCATCGTCTTCGTTTTGTTTTTTTATTGTTCTTTGTGTTACCATAGTTTTTGTTGTTGCAATTTTGTCATTTTATAGTATTTTGATGTTGTCTTTTTTCATTTTGATGTTGTCTATTTATCATTTTGATGTTGTCTATTTATCATTTTGATGTTGTCTATTTATCATTTAGGGCATATTTTCAGTCCTCAGATATTATTATTCCCTTTCGGCCGTTTATGAAACCAATTTTCGAAACCAGTTGCGAAAAAGTAATTGTTTTGAAACCAGGGGCTGTAACGGTATCCGATGTAACCGTTTCCTACGCTTTTGAATGCCAATAATAACGTACCCGATAATTTAGATATCAACTAATCCATCATTCAAAATGATTAGGTCGGATACTCGTATTTTAAAACGGTTTTACGAGTAACGTTGCCAGCTTGTGCGATCGGAATCCGATTAAATACAGATACCCTAATGTTTAAAGTACCCGTTAGGATTTTTGATATATTGGTCGCGTGTACCCTACCGTAAAATTTTAGATATTTTTATGAGTCACTGAATTTAGATACCATGTATAATGATACCCGATTTTAGTATTACCAGTTAAAGCGGTTTTTGGGTCCCTGTTTGAAACCAGTGACGGCAAAAAAAACAATTCTGTTCCCGGAACTAGTTTCTAAGACAGAATAGTAATTATTTACTTCCTTCGAAGTTTAATAGAATTTAAACCATTCTTTGATTAGGAATCGAATGATCATTAAATCAGAAGGCCAAAACTTTAATGGATGTATTGAAACCGTCAAGCACCAGATTCCAGACACAATCGATTTTTCAATTGTCAGACCACTAGAGGTATAACGCCGTTTGCCAGATTAATTATTTTAAATATAAATATTTAAAATAGTTTTAAAAAAGACACATCGCTCGGCATAGCACGTCTACAACCAAGAGATTTGCATAAGTTATGAAAAAAGGCCCATTGGGTTGAATTTAAAACGTATTTAGTTCATTACGTCCATAATAAAATTGATATTAATTCATGTTATTTTCCTCTTTGTTCTATATTATTTCGGATTGATCCAGTTGAATAACAACCAGTATTAACAATTAGAAATTATGGCTAATGTACACCATTCATTTAGAGTGCTCCAATATAAACTACCACGCTTGCATAAGTAGACCAGATGCTATATTTATTAAGTATAAAATATTATTTATGTCATTATGATCATAAATAGTAAAACTGCCATCGGTGTTCCTAGTATAAGTTTCAATCGAATTAAAACGAAAACGTTCGCCGTCTTGATAACTGTCGAATCATATGATAACGGCAGCACCGCCTTTATTGTGTTTTATTGGAAACCACTTTTATAAGGATTTGAGAGATGAACACCGCGATGATCGTTTTCGTTTCGATTGAATGAATGAATGAATTTATTGTGAACATAAATTTGGGTACATAAATCAGCAGTTACAATTGCTTTTAAACAAATTCTACCAAATCCTACCTTATTCAGGTGTATTCACATATTAATATCTTTTAATAGGTATAACTCTTATATTGATATTGGATTCGATAGAAACTTACAATAGGGGCCTTCGTTTTCGAGAGCCTAAATACTTTGTACTTATATTATTTCATTTTTGATTACTATATGCTAATATTGATGTTCATGTGTTTTCTGTTATCATAATAGTTATTTATGATACCAGTGCGGTAAGTTGGTTTTTACAAACGAGTAGACAAATGTAACGCTGAGACTAACTCGACGGCTTACCATAGTCACTATTTTGCAAAAACCAATATCCGCGCGTGTGTCATACAATGTTTTTCAGCAGATTTGCGAGAAAACAGTACAACAGTAATACCGCAACAATTTTTGACGTTCCGAAAGGAAAATTGAGCACATTTTTAAATGGCGCCACTTGTGCGTGTTTAAATTTAGAACTCCATGTTTCATATAATTTTCTCTTTAGAATGTGAAACTTCTTGGTGTAATTCTTATAAATGTTCTAAGGAAATTTTAAAAAAAAAACGTTAAGAATACGCACGACGCGGCGGCGCTATACAACAGAGCGTGCAGTAATACGGGTATTGAGTACGAATTTTATCACCCGCTCCGCTGTATGGTAAATGCATTATCCGTAAATGCATTTTTTGAGCAAATTTGCTGAAAAGATTTGATACTCGTAGTTGGTCTATGATTTTCATAATAGTAATGCATGTCATAAATGGTGTTAACGCTGGATCTTTGTTGTGAAATTTGTTTTTTGCTATTTGAGTTAAAGACTAGTGATGAAACGATTACGATTAATCGTAACCGGCGATTATCGCTGCAATTATTTTCAAAGGAGTTTATTCCTATTGCTCATTGACATCACATAAAATATAAGTTTATGTTACTGTCACATATTAGAGGTTACTAAACACGAGAGGTGTTTTAAAAATGAGCCTTTGCGAGTTTTTAAAAGCCAAGTAATGTGTTTATCTAGACTCATAAATATTTTTTTTTTATTACTATTCAAAGCTCGTCAATTGACCCAACACCACCTGATGTGAAGCGGTAAGGAGAGTACATAATATGCGAAGTACAGAATGGACTCTACTCTAGCCGATTGATTTTTGATGACTCCGAAGACCGGCACGCGTGCTCCTATAAACAGGAAGGGGGAAGTTGGGGTAAGGTCGAAAAGCTCTTAGAGCACTCTCCGTGATATAGCCGATAAAAGGCGCTAAGCGACGCAATGTCTCGACGCAATTGTAGAGGTTGTTCGTGATCTCAACATCGCCAATGATACGGACGGCACGACGCTGCAATCTGTCCAGTGCATCGAAAAGGTACTTGGCGGAGCCATGCCACAAGTGCGAGCAATATATTCCACGCAAGACCGGACCTGAGTTTTGTATGGCAGGCATAGTTGGTCTGGCGTGAAAAATCGACGCACCTTGTTCGGGACACCGAGCTTCCGTGGGGCTGTTTTGATCACAGTTTCGATGTAGTTCCTGGAATTCAGATCGCAACATATCTCCATGCCGAGCAAGGAGCCATATGCCGAAAGAATAGCGGCCTGAAGAGAGGGAAGGGGAAGGAACGGCGACGTTTTGGCTGTGAACGCGCGCACCTGTATTTTCTTAGCATTGAACTCAAGAAGATTGTTAGAGCTCCATTTAGATATAACGTTTAACACCCCGTTGAGCTCATGGTAAGATTCTCCCTCTCTTTCTTGGTCGACTGTCGTCCGCATAGGAATGAATGTTTCCTAATGGAAGCATGTCATTGATATGAAGAAAAAAGAGTGTGGAGGGTAGAACAGAGCCTTGTGGTACACCAGCATTCACTCTAATAAGTCACTACTAACACCAGACATTTTTATAAATTGTTATAATTTTAAACACAGACCAAATGGAGCCTGATCTACATTCAATTCTCTGTGTTAAGAGCTGCGCACGCATCAAGCTTGAGGTTCTCTATGGTGTAAATTAGGTTTTTCAAGTGTCCTGTCTGAAACACTTATGCCAAAGGTTTGTTATTTTTTTATGAGAAAAAATAATATAATGAGTCGAACCGATCTTATTATGTTACATATTATTTTTTAATTACTTTTAAGTTAGACCTTCCTTAGCTGGAATAGTCTAGCCGACTCTAGCCAGTCCATTGGCCGAGGTAAACGTACTGATCAACAACTTTGAGATCAGAAAGCCATAAAACATTATCTTTGTCATGTTCATTGTTAGACCCACTCAGGTTGTTTTTGTAGGTCATCGAGCATTATGTAAAAGATCGACCGGCAAGCAGAAATTTTTATAAGTAAATATGTTAGTCATTATTACTCTGACTGTGAAATTTTCTCAAAGTTTGTGCAACATATCAAGAAAAACTCAAAAAAGTGAAATTGGATTAGGTACATTATTGTTGATCTTAAGGCGAGGTTTTTCCAAAAATACCAGAATACAGCCAATGAGAATCATATGAATCTATTATAAATAGACTTGGTTCTGAGCATTATCCTTGAAAATAGAATCTTCTATATGTGAACTATCTGTCGTTATAAAGGATAACAGCCGTGAACCGCAAAAGAAAAGGCTAATAGTAAAAAGAGAGAGCGAGAGAGGGTGTATATTAAAACCAAAAATACAAAAACATTATATAAGACCGAAAAATATACAATCTGCGAGTTTTAGGAAAACGAACAACTGACAAGAGTAGAGAGAATAGAGCGAATATATGGACTATACTATAATATATTAGCTTTTTCCCGCGACTTCATCGGCGTGAATGTCGAAAGTAATAATTGTGGATGCAGATGAATTCACGTATTAAAAAGTAACCTATATCGTTTCTTGGGCTTCAAGCTTAGTCTGTAGCAATTTTCAAAATAATCGGTTCAGTAGTTTAGCCATAAAAGCATAAGAAACAAACAAACTCACTTTTTATTTACGTATAGTGAGCTGTTGCCCGCGACTTCGTTCGCGTGGTAATTTTGATGTGTATGTGTGAGAACTGAAATGTACATTGTCCCGGGATAAAAAGTAGCTTAGGTCATTCTCTGATCCGTAAACTATTATTATGCTAAAAAAACATGTCGATCAGTTAAGCTATCTCAAAAAAAAGAGTTGAATTGCTTCTTCAATTACGAGGGCGACACTGAAAGTTGTTAGAACTGGTTACGTGTAATGTAAACAATACAATAAAGAAATAAGTTTAAATTTGGAAAATGAAACTGCCAATATTATTGAGTATTATCAAACTTGAAAATTTTATTAGTCACGTAAGCATAAATTTATCGCGAGAAATTTTTTGCAATGATGTTTTATGACTTCGCTTAGCATTTCATTATGAAGGCGATAAAGCCGCATCTCATGCAACTGTTTACAACGGGTTTAAACGTGGTCGCAATAATCTTACCGACGGTCTGCGTAAGTGAAGACCTTCTACTGCGACGACTGAAGATAACATCAGTAATGTGCGGCGTATGATAGAGACAAACAGAAGAGCTGATTCGGACAAGCTTAGGCATCGGTATGAGTCAAGTGCACAAAATCCTCCATGAACAGTTTGCGGTCAGGAAGCTTTGTGGATACCGGTGGATACCTCATAATTTAACCGAGGCCCAAAAACTCCTTTGCGTTGATTGGTGCCGTGAAATGGTTCAAAGATTTAACGGAGGTGAATCAAATGCTGTGTTTGACATACTTACGGGTGACGAAAGCTGGATTACTGTTATGATCCCGAAATCAAAAGAAAGTCTGCTCAGTGGATGTTTCCTTTCGAGGAGTTGCTAACTAAAGTGAAAGAGTGGACGAAGTGTGGGAAAAAAGATGGTGGCCTCCTTCTTCGGCAGGACAGGTCATTACGCGACAGTTGTTTCAGAGGATCGAAATCCAGTTACTGCAGAGTGGTACACTAACAATAATTTGCCACTTGTCTTGTAAAAAATTTTAGGAGATTAAAAAATTCGAGGAAAACATTTTATGGACGCCGAGGAAGTAGTGGCTGTGTTTCAAAAGGCTGTCGAAGAGACAGCTAAGGACGATTGGTTAAAGTGCTTTTCTCAGTGTTTTCATAGGATGCAGCGATGTATTGATGTGAGTGGACCCTATTTTGAAAAAAGATAAAATAATGAAACTAATAAATTAAAGTTTGCTCAGTTTTTGATTTTCTAAGAACTTTCAGTTTGACCCTCGTATTTCTGCTACCTAACCTAACCTACGTGGAGTTTTATGTGTGGGGGCACATGAAGAGTCGTGTACAGTGAGCCCAACCCAATTTCGTCAGTTGTAGTATTGAGAGACAGGATAATTGATGCGGCGAATGAAATGAGGACCTTAACTACTGGTGTAGTAAAAAGTGGACTTCAAACTTGACGAAACTTGGCGAAGATGTGTGCAAAACAGAGTCGGACATGTTGAACATGAAATTTAGACGTCTTGGTGGTTATATGAGCCCCTAGACCACTTAGCCCGCGGGTTCAGATGCCCACTTTGCTTTTTTTCGTAGGCAACTCGACCCACACTAATCGGATAACTCGGCCCGTGGGTTCAGTCGACTACTATTTTACCAGTAAGGGTCTACTCAGTAATCTACTATTAAGCAGTATGTACTAATCATTTGATACCGTGGGCTGAGTAAGCCCTTCAGCGAAAGGTAGTGGCCGATTGAGCCCATGGGCTGAGTTGACCTTTAGCGAAAGGTAGTTGCCGATTGACCCCATGGGCTGAGTTGATCTTTAGCGATAAGCTAGTGGTTAAACGGGCCCGCGGGCTCAGCTAACAGATTAAGTGGGTCAAGTCACCCATAGAAAAATTAATACGGTCAACTCATATGACCACAAAGGGATTTATGTAAGATGTTTTGTTGGAACTGGAAATAAATTTAGTATCTTGTACTCGCCTATTGTTTTATTTAGTTTTTTTTGGCCTCCCCTGTAGCCTATAAAACTAAGTTTTTTCTACAAATTTTCGATAAAACCATAGATTGTGTTATACCTTATTAAACGTAGATATTTTCAGGCACATCTGTAAAACAGGTGCCAAAATATATTTTTAAATATCCTTTAAATAAAAATAAACTTTCTAAACTTTTATTACTTACTTTTTTAAAGTTTTAATCGTCTACGTGTAATCATTTTACGTACAATATTGGTTATTGAGATCATAGAGCATCTTATTTTAAATGTAAAAATCATATAATAGTAACTCATAGCCGAAAGTCGGGTATTTTTTATAAAAATTAAATTTAAATACCTAACTCGAAAACGGTTAGATTTAGGATGTGGTGTTTCAATGTCAAATCAGTCAGAAACGATGTAAACTACACGCACTTAACGAGAAAAGGTCGACTTAGCCTGTAACCCTGTGTAAAGAAAAATGAATCTCTGAAATGTATGTACGCGAATAACTTGCGAACGACTGCACCAAATTTTTTTTTTGTTGTTTTCGTTATTGTCAGGACAAGGTTTGTAAAATAGAAAATTATTATGTTTTTTTTAAAGATCGCTTTCTATGAAAAGTGAGTGAGCAAAGAGGACAGAAGACGGTGGGGGAGAACTTAAATATTTTGACAAAACACTGGAGGCGTCGTCTTAATTTAACGTAATTACGCGATTATCGCCCGAATTGGCGATAAAAATCACATGTTCTCGCGATGACTAAAATTGGGCACTTAACTTTATACCTCATACTTATTTTTTTTTAAGATATAGGAATATCAAGTTTTAATCCCAGCACCCAGCACTACTAACGGTGGTATGGTGTATGGTTCAGTCCCACCCTACCCCTAGGGGTAGGGCTAGGGGTATGGTGGGTCTGCAGTGGTTTCTCAGACATTTTCTTTTTTCAACATTCATTTGTTTTTCTGACATCAGATATTATGTGACATTGAGATGTTTTTTCGATATTCATTTGTTTAATGATTTACGGTCCGTTGGGCGGTACCATACCGTAAATCAGAAAACAAATGAATATTAAGATAAATTATAGTCTCAACGGTCTTTCAATGAAGACACACTTATATTTAAAGATCCACTACTCTGAATACAAATGGACAAAAAGTGTCAGGTTTCCGCAGTTCCTAGACTGCCTTCACTAGTCAGTATAATAAGTGTAAGGGAAACGCTGTCATCAAAAAGGCACATGGTTTGCTCGGGATTCTAAAATGTACGTCGACTGAGGTAAAAATAATTTTGCGACCGAGTGATACCCTCATCCCGACTATTAAAAAAGAAATAAGCGGCGCTTTTAGACACAACTTAAAGAATAATAAAAGTTACTATTAGAATGTGAAGTTACTTAATAAGTTATTACAACCATCTACTGTAATTAGAAATTAAAATAGTGTTCAAATTATCCATAATTACGGTATGCAATACAACAGAAAACGTAGTTCCTTAATGTTCTTTTTTCAAATCTAGAAGCGCCGCCGCGCTGCGCCTCCACCACAGTATGCCGTGGCGGCCAGTATTTTTGTTTTAAATTTAAAGTCGATTGTTCCAAATTAAAAACTCATTACTGCCCGCTACAAAAGTCTCTTACAGAAAATACCTTTTTTTGAAAATGCGGTTGTTGAATAGATGGGATGAAATAGTAGATTGTATACAAGGCAGCAAAGTAATACTTTTACGGCGAGCTTTTTCAGCTTAAAATAATTTTATGACCGTGTGATACTCTGGCTTAAATCCCATCTATAAAAAAAGAACTAAGAGGCGCTTTTAAATACCTACATCTCATAGAATATTGAAGGTAAGTAAAATAACATGTAATAAGAAGTAATCAGAACCATGTAATGTAAATAGTTTTGTTTTAAATTCAAACTCGATTATATACTTACATGATCAACGGACATTTTTTTCGCGAGTTCAATGTTTTTTTTTTTCAACGAGTCGTGTTTAGGATCACCAGCATTGCCATCAGTCTTTGTTTTCGAGAGCGCACCCCTTACACCGTGTGTGCGTGGGACGCGTGCATTAATATCAAATGTTGACGGTACAGTGACAGCTGGCCCGCCGGAGCCGGTGCGGTGCACCCGCGAAAACGGGTCCCAGGTGCGAGCCCCGCCGCCGCCACCGCCCCGCGCGCCTGAGACCATCACCTCGGAGCGACCACACCAGGTAGGTTCCTGCCTTTGTACAGCCGACGGCACATCAAGTGTAATGTATATATTATGAACGGAGTCAAAGGTCAAAGTGTTAGGAGTACGCTTGATGTGCTGTCGGCGGTCCTTCAGGTGTCCTTCAGTCCCTATCTAGTTTTTAAATCTAAAGAGCTTTTTACCTACTCATTTAGTATTAAAGTTTATAAGTACAATAGATTCCGTGTAGATTCTTAATGAAACAGAATCTGAAATCTAGGAGTAAGTATAATTTATTACGAATATTTCTTCTTTATCCATAGCATTATCTCCGATTACGAGCGCTAATGCCCGCAATCACATTATGTACTAGCCACACATTTGTTATACACCGCACTCGTCCAACAAGGCCGCGAAGAACCGGTGATCTACACTCGTCGCGCTTCACCAGATTTGAGAGCGCTGAAAGTTTTTAGATCGGGTTACTTGTAAACAGTACAGTTTTTATGACTTTCGATGTCATTTAAGTCCAAAAAAAAAGAAAGAAAAGTTATGATTGATTGAACTTTCATGATGAAGCCCTATCTCGTGTCGCTGTTTACAACTGGTTTAATCAGTTTAAACGTGGTCGCAATAATTTTACCGATGATTTACGTAAGGGACGGTCTTCTACTGCGACGACTCAACATAACATCAGTATTGTGCGGCGTATGATAGAGACTGACAAAAAAATGCTGTGTTCGAAATACTTACGGTTGACAAAAGCTGTATTTACTGCTATGATTCCGAAACCAAAAGATAGTCGGCGGATGTTTCCTTCCGAGGAGTTGCTAACTACACTGAAGAGAGGACGGAGCGTGGGAAAAAATGATGGCCTCGTTCTTCGGCAGGACAGGCTGTTACGCGACAATTGTTATAGAGGAATAATCGAAAAATTGTTTGCCCTTTGTCCTGGAAAAAGTTCGGGATAAACAACTTTGCATTACTGTACCACCCGCCGTATAAATAAATAAAATAAAAAGTTCGAGGAAAACTTTTCGATTATTCCCAGTTGTCTCCTCTAGCACTCTGCTTCGGGGTGACTGTCGGGAATTTTCTTCCCAGTTGTCACTCGAGTGACAAATCTTCCCAACTGTCTTCCGTTTCTTGTCACAGCCGACAACTGGTAAACTTTTTTCTCAATTTTCACCTAGGACGAGGATTCTTCCTATCTGTCCTCTTTGAATGCGCGCTGGAGGGGGCAACTGGGAAGCAAGATTCTAAGTTGTCATTGGGAAGAGTGACAATTGACCAGGCACTCTGACCAGTAGGTATTGATCAAATGTTATCTTTATAAAACATTATCAGTAAAAAGAACAGTGAACCGAAATGTTTTTCGTTGCAAAATTTAAAAGTAGTAAATGTTTAAAAGTGCGTGCAAAGTAAACAACGGCAAAATCTCCATCTGGGCTTCTTGTATGAATTTATTTCCCTCCTTTCTTTTAGATTGTTTGTCTTGTTTTTGGTCGATGTATGACAAGTCCTTTCGTGTAATGTTGAGAAGGTGGGTTTCTATTTTCCAACTTCCCGACTTAGATATATTGTCTTTAATTTTCGCGAGCACTACACATGTGAAATAAAACCCTTTACCGGATTTAACTAGCGCTTACTTAGATATTAATTAATTATTCCCAATTCAATTTGTAAGTCAGCCCTCCTAAAAAGTTGTTGCTAATAAAAGGAAATAATGGGAGAAAAGTAAAAGAGACTCTAAGATGTCCTACAAAATGTCCAGGTGGAGTTTTACATGGGAGTATGACCATTGGACATTCGTGTGACAGTCACTAAATATTAATTTCGATAATCTGGAAAGAAATAATTATTGCAAATAGTTTGATGTTTGTGATAAATAATAAAATGCGATAAGTAATCAGTAAGTACTTATACATTTTAAGTACTATTCTTTGATTGATAAAACTTAATTAGTATTAGCCATACTGAATGTTAATTTTTCTATGACATTACGAACCTAAGTATGTTCGATTCCAAATAAACATTTTTTTTAAATACATTCAGTCTGGCTGCGATAGCTCTGCTTTCATCATTAATGGGTACACACGACAGCATATACAAGTGTAACAGTTGCACTACGAAAGCCGCGTCTATTACGAACACAGTAAGGGCGGTCTCAAGGTCAAACTGTTACGCTTGATATGCTGTCGACTGTACATTGCGTGCTGTTTTAAACACTGTTTTGTTTTTTGAATTAAACTTGAAATTGTATTTCTTATCTATTCAGTTCACCGTAATTTGATCAATACTGTTCAGAGTGTACAAAATAAATCGTAGCAATTTTTACCCCCCAGGTGACAACTGAAAAACTTGTTTCCGAATTGCCCTCGCTAGCGCGCCTCCAATGGAGACCGATAGGATGAATTGTCATCCTGGGTGACATCTAAAAAAAGTTGGGACGATTTGTCACCTGTGCCCGAGTGACAACTGGAAAGAAAATTCCCAGTCGTCACCCAGTGCTGGAGCTGGAGGGGACTAATTGAAACGTTTTATGAACGTTTTATCGTACATACATGAACTTTTTATCATACATACTTGTGCCTGGACGCTTATCTCCCGTCCCTACAACTCACATGTGCTGAGATTAGAGTCACCCCTTATTCAAAAACTGTCGGATCACGAATTCGATTAGAAAAGTTACATGCCGTCTCGCTTTTACGCATCGTGTCAATATATGACAGGTATAGAGTTACCGATATTCGAATATTTTCGACAGTTGTGATTAAGGAAACTGATTTATCGCTCTCTAATGGCTCGAGCACCCTGAGTCTAAATTGCTGCACGTCACGCGTCAATGACTTGCTCATGCCTGGCATTCTTGAGTATGCAGATGACATGACAGTACAGTACGCGACCACTTTGGTTCCAATTTGTGAGGATGAACTCTCCCTGCCGGTGGCGAGCAGTGCGATGGTTGAAAGAGGCCATGGGCATCATGTCAAATAATTCCTCAGAACACACCCTGTTACGGTAGAACACACACAAGGAGGTAAAATCTCTCCTTAGGCTTAATGTTCTATAAAGTTATGTGCTAGCTAAGAGTTCCAAGTTTTTGAAGTACGACAAAGAAACGAGTTACTAAATTACTTTGTGCGACATGATGCGTTAGAGACTAAATTGATGACTCTGAAAACTGGCACGCGTTCTTCTGAGTCGGAAAGGGGAAGGTGGGATAAGGTCAGAAAGCACTTACCTTGATAAAACCGATAAAAGACGATAAATTGTAAATCAATTTTATATTTAACGAGCGTGTTTCCTGCAGATGATGATGCGGGAAGTCCAGCAGAAGCCCAGCTGAAAGGAGCCGGGCGGCGGCGGAGGCGGCGGCGAGACGCCCATAGCGGGGCCCTCGAACGCGGACCCCGCAGCGCTGCAGACTGTCCAGACGTTCATCTACCTAGAGCAGCGCCGCCGGCCGGACTTTTCCATCGAGTCCATACTCAAGTACGACCACTAGGCTCAACCGCGACTCTACATTTGACCAGCCATAGCTTGCTAATGTCCTTACCTAGCAATTATAAACACTCCACTTTGAAAACGACACAATTAACATTGCTTTATTCCTCGTGATCACATTGACCGAAAAAGCCTAGTTGCCACAGACATTTACCTAGCTTTAACATGATCATATAAGATACACTGAAAAAAATATTTAACCCAACTGTTTTTGTTACTTTAGTTATAAACAAAATTTAGTGAGGTACTGTTTATTTGATTTAACGCAACGGTGCATCTCTATGTAACTTTATTTTTGGCTAGGTGTTGCCCTAAGTTATGCAGTCACTTTTTTGAACTACATGTAGTCAGAAGTTTAGTTGTCATTTTTTCAGTGTACTAGGAATGCAGAACTCGTCAAAAGGTTGTTTATGTAACTCCTATAAGAACAACAGTCAGTTAATTATTTGGAATACCCTCACTGACATTAGCAATCTATAATAAATTGTAGTCTTTGCCAGCCTCCGAGCAATTATCAACTCTCCACCGCCCGCTTATTTCACTCAACACATTAAAAACGCTACAATATTGTATCGTTTATTTTTTATCATAGTACTGCTGTTATATTTATCTACTTTTATTTGATTGTAATCTATGTTAAGCAAAAATTTGTAAACCGAATGTACCTAGGTAATTTGTGGGAAAAAGATAACAAAAACCATTGATATTTTTAATATTCCTGTATAAACACTTGGCCTTCTGGTTTTTTACAAGTTTCTGTCCTCGCTATGGGTGCTGGATATAATTTGAACATTGACGTATATTGGTGTCTATATCATTAAATTAGAATTACTGATTATCTTGTCTTGTTTCGTTCACGTTCACAAAAAAAACCTGCATTTAGGTTTTTTTTGAGCGAACAATGCAACCCTAGAGATTGACCGCAGCAGCGATTTATTACATATTCGTCGCTGCAACCTTACTTGCGCGCAAAGTATGAATTAATCGCGCGTGGTTGGTCTCTATAGCGACATTAGATTCGTACGTTTAAGCTCAAATAAATATTCATAAACTATTATCAATATAATAATTATGTAATGTACCCGTAGATTCCTATGTAAAAATCATTATCACGTATTGTTAGGAAGTATGTAACATTACCATGTGTTTAAAATGCATGTGTCTATAGTAAATGTAATCTATTTTACATTCTTGTAAATAATAAAAATATTTTACATTCTTGTAAATAATAACATTATTTTTGTTTTGTAAATATTCTATCATCAATTTTAGAATTTAACTCAGTAGAAATCATGACTGCGTATTTAATGTCGCTACGAACGTTACTGTTGGATAGAAGTTCAATTAGAATTTCTTTTAGTTTTAAATGTAAATAATCAAACATTGAAGTACTGAAATATGAATATGAGCTTTGGCCTTGTTACACAGCTTCCAGCTGGTTTATATCTCAAGTATGGAAATGAATAAACTCGGCTTTGACTCAACGCCTGGACAATACAAAGAGTTAATGACTCAATAAAATTACGTAAGACTTGTGAGTTACGAACGTCATGTTTGGGCTCGGCCGATCTAAGACTGAAGTGCCAAGGTTTGTGCTCAATTAGATGATCCAATTTTAAGTACCTTGTAGTACATGCGGTAAAAAACGGCAACAACTCGGGACAATAAGAGATTGGCCAACTTTAACGACTTCACGGTTGAGTAGCTGCTGCGGATATGTTACCATGCTACTTATGGTGGACATAGATCGCACTGCGGCAAAACCTTTAATTTTCTTGCTCAATTTATTTTTCATTATCGTTTAATTAATATTATACGTTCCTTCCGCGTCACACTCAATCCCACTGGAAGTGATGTTATGGGGAAGGAACGATAATTGCCATATGTGGAGCAGCAGCAACGACTAAACTTTTTTTTATTTTTGAGACTATGCTTATATTATTATTTTATCTATTATGAATTTAATCGACTGGATCTACGCATGGTTTTAAGATATTGTTATTCGATGTTTTACCGATTATAGGTTAAGGAATAAATCTCTGTTATAAGAAAAATACAAAAAAAATATATGTGTAATCGTCGTTCAATAGTAAAACATTATTGTATCAGTGTACTGTACTCGACTTGCCGGCTGTCATTGGGACTTATCGTGCAGCGAGTGGTGACTTAGCTACATAAGTAATAAGTTTCTATCGGCTGCACGATTAGCCATATATGTAAGTCACGGCCGAACCATAGAATATGGCTTTACACAAACCGTCGAGCCGTTTTACAAAACCACTCCGTTTGTTTTATGGCTGCCCATTTTGTAAAGCGCCCTATTTTACCATTCGGTTGTGACTTATTCATATAATTATTGTATATACAGGCTGCCCTATTGCCACAAGTGGGCTAGTGTTTCAGATATTTAAGATTTTTCTAAAAACACTCTTCATTTCATTTTTACAAGTAAGCAGAACTGCATGCACAGATATTTAAATCGTATTCGAACAACAAAAAGGGAAAAATATCTGGTTAATATTTAAGATTATTATGTAACTAAGAAAGAAAAATTATTTTAAGTTCTCTGTAAAATGACTTTAAAATTAACTATTGTGATCAGAGGCACAGCCCTTTTATAACTAATTCTCGCGATAAGCGTAAAATTGGCGGGTTTTCATTGGTTAGGTTTGATTGCTGTTTCATTATGGCGGTTTATGAAAAACTTAAACAAAAAAAAAGTTTTCACTGACGATAAATATTTAATCTTGAATATTTAAAGTACTTTCTCTCCGTGTGGCATTAACGTGGGGCAACCTGTATACATTTCGTCTGTCCCCTCATAGAAGTTATAGAACAGCTACTTCTGCACAGATTGTATTACTTCTAAGGAGTATATGCGCTAGCTCACAATGTATGTTAATCAATATTTTCCATGTCGATGTTGTGTTTTACGTATCCTGCCATTTATTTTATTTCGTTCACCAATTACTCAACATAATTTTATGTGTAGGTGTCCAACAATAATAATAATGTCTATTTAGTAATATGTGTATATTAATGGCAGTATGTAATAGTATTAAATTCATTCTGTTCTTTTTATAAGATATTCCTGTGAATTTTTATGTTTACAAAAATATGTTTCATACCAAAGCTTTTCAAAGTTATTGTTCTGATTATACAAAGTTACACAATGCTGTGGGACGTATACATGGATTTTAAAATACCATTAAAGATCAAACACACCCACGCATTGGGCGATTAACAATTAATTTGTGTAATTTTAAACTGTTGACTTAATTTTATGTTTTGTTAATATGGATATTCTTTCCACTCGATATTAAGATGAATTGATGACCAGTGTATACATTATTACCCAGATAGCTTATCCCTTCTAAAGGCCTAAATATTTTGTCCTGCGAGTCTCATTCTCAATGAAATCTATGCCGTGTATTGTAGGATTAATGGTATCTTGGATGGGTCATGTTTCTTTGTATTTCGTAACCATTATTTAAAAATAATTAGGTAAATGTTTATGGATGTGTTTAAAAATGGTTTTGTGTTTCACGTGTACTTCTCTAAACATAAAAGTAACTTGAAAGTAGCGATGAAGATACAACGCTTCTAAAAATTTATCTTTTTTTAGAGCCGTGTTTCCGTATCGACATAATTGAAAATATGATTAATTTACACAAAATATTGATTCATGTAAAAAACGACTCTGATTTACCTACAGATGGGAAATCGTTGACAGTTTAATTATTTTAGTATTTTGATGCGTGTGGATTGGATGGTGGCGCACACAGCAATAATCTCAGCCGTGTTGCATGCGAGTGGTGATGTAAGTGTAACAAACTCTACTAAGCTATGTGATCCCTTACGGTAACAACTAAACATATCTAAATCCTTGCTTAAAACTATATGTAATACGATGGATGTAGACGATTAATTGTATTGATAAAAAATATTACTGGAGATGTTGCTGTGTTCGTTTTGTTTGTTTATTAGGTTATTGTTTACGTTTATTCTGTCCACTATACTTAAATATAGCTGAGCATGTTACTGATATTATTCCTCTAGGGTTTTAACTGTAACAATAGGCTAATTTTAAACATGATATTTCAATGAGCATGTTTTATTTATATTACATTACATTGGCCCTAATTCTGGAGAACACATGCTAAGTTTAAATTTAAGTTCAGTCTATTTCTTTCTTTCAAAACGAATACGAAAAGGATGGCTGTCATATAAATTGACATTTAGAAAGGTGCGTTCAATTTTCGACCTTATTGAACGTGCTAAAATGCAGTGTTTAGGAGGCACCTCCGTACATGCCGTCTAAAATTGTCTATGGTTTGTATCAAATCTATCTAAATTTAATTGACAGCTCTAAACAGATTCTTGCTATCTTTTTCCTATGACTTATTGCGAGAAAGAGATATACTGTACTTAAATTTAGAATTAAAGTGTGTTCCTAGAATTAAGCCCATTGACGAAATAAACGTAAACAGTAATCGTTTTTAGTTTTAATATAATCTAGTTTAGAGCCAATGTAAAACTTCTAAAGAAGTGATCTCAGTCGATTGTGTTAACTGTACCACATTTACACTTTCGCGTGGAAGGTGTTTGAGTGCACTTCGCTGTCTCACGTCTTATCCTCGAGACAGTGCAAACGCGGTATCTAGTTCAAGGTTGATGAAAAAGTAAGATTTGCGGCATACTAGACACAACGATTTCTAGAAATAAATACTGTCTGAAAATTTTGGACTTCGTCGTCAGTGACATTCGCAACATGACAAATATGCTGAGATACATACAAAAACCTGTTATGCCGCAACTCTTATATCGAAAGTGATAATAGTAACTAAATCTTAAACCTATGACACATGATGATATTTATATACTTAATTCAAAAGAAGTAGGTAGCGGACAAATTGATATTAGCGTTTATGTTTTTCTGTAGGGAAATGATAATGAAATCAACAGATTAATTGATTAGAAAAAAAAACAATAAGCATGTTGAATATCTACTTAATGTTCTTTTTAGTAAACCGCACTATGTAATAATGAATCACTAGATTAATATCGTTGGTTAGTAATACATTGATTTCTAATTATTCTTATTATTTTATTATTATGACAAGGATGGTAAACAAGCGCACGGTCCACCTGACGGTAAGCGGTTACCGTAGCTAATCAGACATACGAAGCGCCTTGGGCACTACTCACTTCTTGCTTACCATGTGTTCCTAGAACGGAGTATGCATTGCAAAGAAACTTTGAACACAAAGCCGCTTTGCATCAGGTGAGATTGTAGTGCTTGTTAAACCATTTTTAAAAAGATCTATTCAATCCTAGAAACAATCTATTTAAAGTAATTGTTACGTATAATATAAATTAACAATCGCTTTTGGCGTGCTGAAACTTAATATCATAATAAATCAAATTCATGTGTTGTAGATAAGGTCTAGCTATATTATAATGTGACTGATTTGTAATTAGGTAGAACAATTACGCATTATTTCCTCAGACCTTTCCTAATGTGTTATAAGGTATGCATTTATCAGTTATAATTATGTTCACTGTCAATTACCAAACAACTGTACCTACCTTAATTATATTTTATCCGGTAATAAAATGTTGTTTTTTATTGTCCAAATTATGTCGCAAGACTGTCAGAAATTCTATATTTACTCTGCAAATTCACATTCCGTCTATCCCTTCAGTAAAGTTACTGTATGAAAAGTAGATTGAAGGCTAGTACCTAATTGCGAAGTAGTGTGTCAGAGTAATTCTCCATTGCGGTGCAATCATATCCGTACTACGGATAATAGCCTGTGGCTACTGATTCCGTAGCCACAGGCCATTTGTGAAGTCAAGGAAAGAATAGGGTTTTAGGGAAAGAAAAGGTAATTAAGACCTTTTTCAAATCAAATAATTCTTTCGTTCCATTTGACACCACCAGAATGACACCACCCGTGGTGTCGTTTGGAATCACTATTCCGTTTAATACCACCGGCTGTTAGTGATGTCCTGCGAATTATCATCTTAGTAGGTATAGGGAGGTATTCAATACTTCAATCCCCGTACAAGCTGTTGCCTCTGACTTTGTCCGCGTGAATTTTTGTCGGGAACTAGACTACTTCCGTCTCATACCTTCTTTGCCTGTGGTCCTACTGCGTAGTCCTACTGTTAGTACCATGGGCACTTGAGTAAGATATTTTATAATTCACAATTTATTGTAGTTTCAAAAGTAGTAGTTATAGGTACCTACTTATGATTCCTTCAAGTGGCCCCTTGAGGAGCGTTGTTGGGAGACGGGTGGGGAGCCCCGCCATCCGAGTCCAACTACAACACTACTACACTAGTCTTGTACCCGCAGTGTATTTTAAAGCTCATAACAGACGTTCCAACTTGTCGAAACCGACAAATGTACTCTGTGTGCGGAGCCAATATGAAGGTCATTTCAACACCAGCGCACATCACACCGTATTCAATTCGGCCCAAGGCGTTTGCACTGTTTGTAACGTAAGTATGCATTGTTTGTGTATTTTGGACCGTAAGGGTAGTGTTGTCCAAATATTATTTCAAAGTTACATAAAATCGGGATCATCATCATCATCACCAGCAAATATACGGCCCACTGCTGAACACAGGCCTTCCTACATGGCAGAAACACATGAGGAGTTTGGGCCATAACACCACCACGCTGGCCCAGTGCGGGTTGGTGGGTTAAAGCGGTTGCAGTAACAACCGGGGCCAACGGCTTAACGTGCCTTCCGAAGCACGGAGGAGCTCAAGATTATAAATTTGATTGACCCATCCAGGGGCCAACCATGGCGAAAGTTCCTTTGTTTTCGTAATCGAAACCAGAGCGCTCAAACCACTACGCCACCGAGCTCCTCAAAATCGGGATAGTTTTACTTAAAACGGCTCTAAAATTACCAGTAACGTTAATTAATGCGAAAACATGCTCAATTGGAGGTCTTATTTAAAAAAGAGACATTGCTCGCTTACGCTTAATTAAATCGAATAAATTGAATGGCAATACTAAAAATGCGACACAATATGATCTTGATGTGATCTAATAATGTTCCTTATTACCATTTAAAAACAATGTCAACTTGGCATCAACATCATATTGTCATCAAATTAGAGGATTACACCATAAAACCATAATTGACCTGTAGTCGTTACGCGGCCGGAAATCTATCCATCATTGTATGAATGGGATGGATTGAAAGTCCGTACCTATTTCTAAAATTTAAAAATACGTGACTTATCCAAATAACTGTTCCGAATATTTATTGAATAAATTTTCAGAATAGGCAGTATGGGTGTAGGTAAAAACGGTATTATACTTAGTCTGGCCATAAATACTGTTACAATTAAAAATAAACAAAATATTACATTTGAATTTGGAATCTGTCATTTTTAAATGATTGTTCATTGAGTTTCCTCATTTTGGCGCCAATACATTGTACAATATTTTGCGATATTAAAATGGAGTGGGGTAATAAAGAGAACCGAATCGCCGTGAATGCATTACACAAAGTAGGTATGGAGCCAATGCAATTTTTGAAACTTTTCATACGCTTGGTAGGTATTAGTAAAATGTTTGTGTACCAGACTATTAATAGGTATAATTTGACCTGCTCTGTTTGTGACAGAAAAAGATCTGCACCCGTACCACCATCTTTTATCGCGATCCAGTTTAGGACCTAATCTGAGTAGAATCGCTAATTCGTACTACGACACGCTATCCACAGATTGACGCTATATACGACTATGACAGCGATTCAGTTTAGAGTTGAATTGCTGTCAATATAGTCCATTTTTTTCGCAAGTGCCCGAGATGTAAACAAATATGGCGATTATGACATTTATGACACCGCTAGAGATGGGAAAATCCTGAGTTCAGAAATGTCTGAAATAGTATCTAACATTGTACTTATTTCAAAATAACAACGACTATAATACACATAAGTGGAACCATCTAGCAATAATTTTGCCATTTGACCCCATTCTTGTGATACAAATAAAAAAATAGAGACGAAATTTCATTTGGTAGATACAAATAAGAATAAAATAGTGAGACCGTAGCCTAACCTGAGAACACCTGTAAATAGCAATGACATGTGTGGTGTGAAAATTTTTTATTAAAAGAAGAGGATCAAAAAACGTATGAAGCCTGGGCTTAAAATAATTTTATCAAACTCAGTCACAACAACATCATCAGATTGAAAGAACAAATTAAAATGAATACGGCACGGTTGATCACGAATGAGTTCAATAAATAAATAATAAACCTATATTTTACCAAATTTTTATTATATTTTTTTATAAAATATTTTATATATAAAAACTAACGCACAAATCTCTTTATTAACGTAATAATTTACATATCAATAATCTAAAATTACAATCACAATACAAGCAATTATATTCTACTACCTAATTAGTTCATTTGAACGAATAACAGACAGCACTACGGTTCATTCAATCGGTGCAAACGCGAATCAATTTTAGGAAGATGATGGTACGAAAGAAAACGTTGCAGTTTATGAACCAATACTGAACCGAGCGGAATATGAATCGCTTTTATAAAGATAGTCCGTCCACGTAGTGTTTGTACGAAAAAGGTGGTCAAAGAAGTAAGGGAATGAATTCGAAGAAATCCTGTTCGAAAGCAAAATATTTTATCTCGGGAGATAAAGATAGCACCTAGAACCATGTCGCGTATTTTAAAAGATGACTTAGGACTTGCAGCCTATAAGGGACGTACCTACTGGTTATTAAAACAGAATAGGGTGGTAAAATCGAAACAACTACTGAAGCGGTACCCAAAGGGAGATCACAGAAATTTTTTGTTTACGGATGAGAAAAATTTTACAATTGAGCAACATTTTAACAAACAAAATGACCGCATTTATGCTCAAAGCTCTAAAGAAGCTTCCCAATTAGTCGACAGAGTGCAACGTGGGCACTATCCGACTTCAGTGATGGTTTGGTGGGGTATTAGCTATGAAGGAGTGACTAAGCCATACTTTTATGAAAAAGGTATCAAAACATCGGCACAAGTGTATCAAGATACCATTCTTGATAAGGTAGTGAAGCCCCTTAACAACACCATGTTCAATAACTAAGAATGGTCCTTTCAGCAAGACTCGTCGCCGGGTCATAAAGCTCGGTCTACGCAGTCTTGGTTAGAAACGAACGTTTTGGACTGAAGACTGGCCGTCATCTAGTCCTGATCTTAATCCGCTGGATTATGATTTATGGTTAGTTTTAGAGATTACGGCTTGCTCTTAACGCCATGATAATTTGGAGTCCCTGAAACAATCCGTACGATTGGCAGTGAAGAATTTTCCCATGGAAAGAGTGCGTGCTTCTATTGATAACTGGCCTCAACGTTATTGCAGCCAATGGAGACCACTTCGAATAAGCTTTTTACCGCTAGACAGTCCTGAAGGTCTGGAAATAAAAAGCAGGTAGGGTCAACAGTCCAACGATATGGGAACTAATCGGAAGTTACTTCCGTAATTCCGGTACAGTCGCCACTGCGCAAAAAAAAATTCTAACTCTCTAACCAAACAACGGAAAAATACGCAAAAAATACTGTCGTCGAGCTATTTAAATAAGAATTCCAATGATATACAGGGTGGTGCCATCAATGCGACAATAAATTAAAACATGGGCTATATTACCTACTTCATAGAAATGGTTTGCCACTTTTAAAAACATCATATTCATTTGATAATTTCCGGACCCTCAATTTTAGGGGTTTTGGGGGGTGAAGAGGGAGTGAAGTGGACCTCTCTATCCCCCAAATGCATCCCCCTAAAAATCAATGTCATATTTTCAGAGATCTACGTGATCGAAATTTGAGGTTAGAAGTCAACGAAAAGTTAGGTACATTTTGTACCTACAAACTTCCAGAAAACAAATTGAAAAAAAAAAATTTTTTCACCTAAAATATAATTTACTGTAAAACAAATTGCGTACTTCTGGTGTTTACGTATGAATTGGGCATTAAAATATACAAATCCATGACTTTGTGCGGAAAACACGTAGGTATACCGACGTTTATTTTATATCCAAACGAGGTGCGACCGGCGGCTCACGCCGATCGTCGGCGGCGTTCCGGCTGTAAAACGGTGCGCACCGCACCCGCACCGTAATACGTGTAATTTTGGTCACCGCCTCACCGCATTGAATGAGTGAACGTGCCTTCCGAAGCACGGAGCAGCTCGAGATTAAATACGTTTTAGTGGGTCAACCAAAATGCATTTAATCTCGAGCCGCTCCGTCCTGAGAGTCTCAGGACTGAGCGGCTCGAGATAAACAAAGCAATTTTTGCCATAGTCGGTCTCAGGCTGAGACCGACCATGGCGAAAGTTGCTTTGTTTTCGTAATCGAAGTCAGAGCTCTGTAACCACTACGCCACTGAACTCCTCTCTGACTGTTGTTCGAATAGGGTAGTAAGTTGGAGCACCAGGTAGTCTCGACCGATACCATCTTTGGTCGAGAGCCCCACGTACCCCTGCACCTCGATCTCTTCGTGACGCAGGGCAGGCATAAATTGCCTTTTCCCCTGCAAAAATGTACACTTGTACCTACTTACTGCTCAAAATCGCGATGCACTGTTGCCCTTAAGTACTAAAATGCGATGCACCTTGTACGAAAGTATGCCGCTCGATGCACACATTCTCGAATGTTTTCCATCGCGATGCACGTTAACTTAGTGCGACAGTAAGCAACTCATGAAGCACATATTGGCGAATGTTTTCCATCGTGTTGCACATTAGTGTGAACGTTCAGAAATCCGACGAACGTTAATGCGAAGGCATACTACATCGACAAACTTCATTTCGAGTACCTACACAACAAACAGTGTTAAATTTGTATTATCACGGTATTGAATAAACTAGTTGTTTATTTAAATACTACCTACCTACCTACTTCATTATGAATTTTAGATATTAATAATTTCACAAAGATGAGACGGTGAATATTATCATCATCATCATCACCAGCCTATATACGTCCCACTGCTGGGCACAGGCCTTTCTACATGGGAGAAACACATGAGGAGTTTTGGGCCATAACACCACCACGCTGGCCCAATGCGGGTTGGTGGGTTAAAGCGGTTGCAGGAACAACCGGAAGTGCCTTCCGAAGCACGGAGGAGCTCGAGATAACAAACTTTGATTGACCCGTCCTAGAATCGACCATTGCGGAAGTTGCTTTGTTTTTCGTATCGAAACCAGAGCGCTCAAACCAATACGACGCCTTGCTCAAAAAAGGGTGGTAGATGGGTCTCGCCGGCCTCCCTCAGTCTACTTTCAAGCTTATCAAAAAAAAATATAAAAAATAACTCTTCATGTCGGCTTCGAATATTCAATTTGTGCAAAAAGCAGTTGTAAAGGGAATAAATTAAAATATAGATAGAAAGTGGTCAATACTACACCTATAAAGTTATTAATTTTGAATGTCAGACGGACCGCATTTCCCTTGCCAGTTCCTACTGCGAGCGGGCGAGAAGGGAGGCTCGACTTTTAATTACTCAGTTTATTATTACATTTTAATGCCATTTTTTTACTTTACAACTGTGCCCCATGTGCCCCAAAGTTGAAACGAAAACGTTCGTCGTCATGAGAACTTTCAAATTCAAATCGTAAGAAATCGGCAGAGTCGCCTCTGTTCTGTTGTGAATTATTATGAACTACTTTTAATATGGATTTTAGAAGAGTAGGTAAATGAGGATTATCGTTTTCGTTTCGATTCGACTTAAGCTTACACCAGCCCCCTTATTCTCAACCGTCGGAAAATACTCGAATTTGGAAAACTCCATACCTGTCACTTTTTATCGCTATGCGTCAAAGCGATACGGCATGTAACTTTTCGAATCGAATCCGTGATCCGACAGTTGAGAATAAGGGGGCAGGGGTACTGCCTTTCCTCTTTTCATCATTTTGCCATAATGTCATTCTCACACTCGTTAACTATCGAACGACGTAATCAATTTAGTCACTATTATAATAAATAAGTAACATAAGTTTTTACTATAGGCTAGGCCTGTATCTGGGTAGCCTTTCCTATTTCAGCGGTAAAACAGTTCACTGTGTTTGGGATAAAAGGGAAAGGTGTCATCCAGTGTCATTACTGGGCTTGGCCTCGAGTTGACAACTGGCAATACCTACCTTCTGATTATTTCCTTGATAATGCAGGTGTCTATTATAGCCAATGGTAGCCACTTACCACAAGGTGGGCCGTCAGCTTGCTTGCCGTGTAGTGGTATAAAATATTGATTCTAAAAGAGTTACCTATAAATACCTACTATTATTCCGCTCCTGCAACACTCGTAATAGTGGCAAGTTGCAACTACTTATATCTATTATTTACGCAATAGTTCTTACCTACGGATGATAACAATAAAAACATAAACAATAAAGAAGTAACCTGCTTCTTTATGTCATCTATCACCCTAATACATGATAAGTAGTATGGATTTATACTTTAGTGTTATTTTATTTCCATCTGTCCTGTCCCCCATTTTCGCTAACTCAAATGACAAGTGCCTATGTATAAAATCTTCGGTGTTTTTACTGTAATTGATGTTTCACAACGAAACATTTGTTTTATTGAGTGAAACAGCAATGTAAGCTTATAAGCCATTCAGCCAGCCCTCTCTGTAGATGGAGGTAGGCATCGGCACTTGTGATGTTTAGCGATTAAGCCCCAGCCAAACTGTTGTTACCCTTCTTACGTGTATTTCCGCTGCGAGCGGGATGACTAGGTACTTGGTAATTCCGCTGGCAGTGGAAAGCCCATTTTAGAAATATAAATAGTTCGTCAAAGCCAACTTTCCAGATGCTTCTCTCCCTCACTCGCATAGGACTTAGAGAAGATAGGATGTGATTTTAATCAACCAATGGGAGAGATGACGTCAACTAAGGGGGTGGAGCCGGAAATTGATGTGCTTGGCAAAAAATAGCGTCGGCTGTCGCCTGAAAACGCCAATAGATGGCGCGATGTATGCGAAAAGCTGACTTGCCTCGGGAAAAGCAAAACCCAGAAGAAAATATTTTATCTGCGTAATGCGTCTTATATTATCAATGTTACATATTACAAAGGTTCGTGAAATAATTTATCAAACCAATAATACCATTAGACTTTGTCGTTTTACTATTTTCCAACAAAAAAAATACCTTTATCAAAATAAAAAATGGAAACTTAAATTTTATCATGAAATTATTTAAATTATTTATTTTATTTAATACTAGCTGAGCCGCCCCGTGCCGCTTTTGAAAACTTTAGCATTATTACTGCACTGATTGACTTTTTTCATAGTACAGTCGACCACAGATGTAGCTGAACACTTTAGTACCTACTTACCATGACACACCGATCTTGTGCACGTACTTTATAGTTGCTATCGTACTACTTATATTGACGCTAGAGTCGTTGTGACATGGTGCTAAAGTGTTGAAAAATTTTGTAGTACGACATTTTTCAATATTTTATAATATTCATTCTTACATATTATACTTACCTTTTCGTGGACTGCGGCGAAAAGTTAAACACTACTAACCTACTTTCCCCTCACTTCTAATCTTAAATGTAATAATTGCAATAGCTTGAATGATAATTTACTTGTTTCGGTATAAATAAATAAATATTACGAAGATTGACCTAAACGCGCCCCATATTAAAAACCTAGTTGAGGTACCTCCACTACCCCAGTCGTCAAAGGGGAGTCGGGAAAGTAGGCAGACGAGAGCGTAACCGTAATTTGGTCCCTACTAGGCAAACCGCGTCGTGTATTACAACGTGGAAAAAAGTGTTACATTAGTTATCTTGTGTTACTACCAACATTAAAATGTTGATTCACCGCCCCAGGACGTGAATTTTTTCTAGTTTAGATATTTTTGAAAATATACTTATGAAAAAAATAAAATAATGTTAAAAACGAAATTAGTTTCTGTTCTTTCGAACATTATGGATGTAGGTACTTTAGTCGTGCTATTATGAGAGTGATTGCAGTGTAAGGGTGAGGTTAAACGAACGTATTTTTGTCACTTTTTGAGTGTAGAATAAAATTTATGCTCATCTTTGTGTGACAGTTTTGTAAGATACTGCTGACAGCATAAATTCCGTGACTCCAAAAATGCCGTACTAAACTTACAAAGTTACGCTCGTTTTGACTCACTAGGTGACATTTCTTTAGAATTTTGGTTTGGGTATACCGGGTGGTGCCGTTAATACGACAATGAAATAATGAAGCTGAGAATGTTAGATGTTTTCATAGAAATGTCATGAAATTATCAAATGAATAAGATGATTTTGAAAGTTCCAAACCATTTCTATGAACTAATATAGCCCATGTTTTAATTTATTGTCGGCACCACCCTGTATAGGTAAGTCGTCTTACACAAACATAAAGAAAGGGCCACTTTGAGGTCGATTATTCAAAAAAAATAAGGACTTGGTAGGTATTTGGAAAATATAATAATAATAATAATATTCATACACTCACACCTATTATCTAGCCCAAACTAAGCATCATTAGGAGGTTGTGTTATGGATTCTAGATAACGGATAAATATTGATAATAATATGTATGTAAATATTAGAAATTTCAGCATATTATAAATATTCCAGCAACCTTAGAATAATAATGCTATAAGCCAACAACATTTACTCACGTACAATTCTAATTGTCATGTGAAGAACGGAGGCAAAAATAACATATTTTATTTCTGCTTTAATAAAAACCATTTGCTAAGTTTTTGCACAATGTGTTTTTGCACAACAAATAATCTAAATGTGAAAGTCACTCTGTTTCTCTGTCTGTAACGTTTTCACTCCTAAGCCGCCTATTTGGTATAAGGTTGTATTTCATCCTGAAAAAGCGCATGGTTTTGGCTATAACAATATCTGCACGCGCGGAGCTGCGGGTGGCCACTAGTAGTAAAAATAGTAAAATATATCTGGCTACAAAAGTATCGCATTGCCATTTTACAAAATAATTATTTTAGATTACAAGAAAGAGAAAGGGGAGAATGCTAAATACTAATACAGGGGGTATTAACCCTAGGTCAAAAGTAACACCATTTCAAAACAATAAAACTCAGTGAAAATGGTACAGGGTGTCTCAGCGATTCTCGGCAACCAGCGGAGATAGCGCAAGGAAAGCGGTAGGTAGCGTTTGGCAGGTGATTAGTGCGGTTTTTTAGTCGCTATGTCGCAGTGGCTGTCCGATCGATTGAAAACATCATCGGTCGCGGAGCATCCACGACGATCAGTTAGCTATCAGTTGCTACCAGTAGGACTATTTGAATGATTCAGTAAACATCCTGCCGCTCCAAACTTTGCCACCCACGACTTAATTAACTAAATACTCGGGGCATCACTTAAACGGCGGATTTGAAAGTGATTCCAAAACTGGCGAAGTGCTTCACTCAACGAAAACTCGTTGCAAAAATACGACTCCACTGTGCGGTGCGCGCTAGACCACTGCAACATAGCGACTAACAAATCCGCACTAATCACCTGCCAAACGCTATCACTACCCTCCGGCTAGCTCCTCTGGTTGCCGAGACATTCGTGTTTAAAGTTTAAAATCGGCGCTGAGACACCCTTTATAAGAATCGGGCACCTTGTGAACACTTGGTCCGACTGATAGTCATATAAATACTGAGGTGTCAAATCAAAAATTTTAAATAGTATTTAATATAAATTTAAAAATTCTTCATACAAATAGAACTATCAGTAAATCAAAATGTATGGGAAATTTCTTAATTACAATTTTGAATTGACCTGTATTTATATGACTACTTACTTAAGTTAACATCGGGTAGGTGCTCGCTTGTTGTACCATCAAACACCTTGTATGAAATATTTTAGTCTCATAAGGTTCCTCGTTTTAATCTGGGTTTACTTAGATAAAAAAATGCATTTATAGCAATCAAAAAGTCAAGAATATAAAGCTGCTAGCGGTACCAGAGGTGCAGTGCGGAAAGTGAGCGGCATGGAGGTGACGCTTGACGGACGCCCGAGCCTCAGGCCGCATTAAAAAAACAGTTTATTAAAACAATGCACAGGACGCGCTACGCCTCAAGCCGTATCTCACTCTACACTATCTCTGTGCACTCACACAAATGCAAAGCTGAGCTTACGCCGCGAGGACTGTAGTCTAGTCATTTTCATGTCACAGTAAACAATCATCATAACAGCCTATGATGTCCAACATCATCATCATAATTTCAACCGGGACACACCCACTGCTGGGCGTCTCTGTCGCCTCCTCCAAGGATCTCGAAAACCGATCGGACCTACGCTGTCCGCTGTGTGCGGGCACTGGCTACTTGGAAGTCACGATTCGTGTACGTTCACCCCAGAAGGGGGAGAGGGGCCACAGGGACATGGCGAGATTATAATTTGTAAGGAGTCAAGAAGGTTGTTACCGCTGAGAATCAGCCTCGTGCAAGTAGCAGTGCACTCTTCCGGGGTTCGGCTTGCATAACCATACGGTTGAGATAGCACCATGGGAAGGTTAGTAGGATTGCCCTTTGGGCAACATTGAGCCTTCTTATGAAGCCCATTATAAGCGGCCACGTCTCAGACCTGTAAGTCATCGCTGGCAACACACACGAATTAAAGACTTTCGTCTTGACACACTGCGGTATTTGGGCCGAGAATATGCTGCGAAGCGTCCAGAAGGCTGCCCAGCCGAGTTGAATCCGTCGGTTGACCTCTTTCTGGGAGTTGTACTGTTCGACTCACTTGGATGGACTGTATGTCCCAGGTAAATATATGCGTCAACAACTTCCAGCATAGAGCTTCCAAATTTTACAGGAGTGGGGTACGTACGTTCTCCATATTTTCGACTTTAACATGCTCATTTTAAGACCCACTTGTTGGGAGACTCTACAGAGGTCGTCGAGCATTGTACCCAAGTCTGCCAGGGTGTTTTTAGCTATGACTATGATATCATCAGCAAAACGAAGGTTACTCACCGTTAATGTTGATGCCACGTCCTCTCCGGTCCAAAAGTTCCAAGAAAATTCTCACAATGCAGGGTAGGCGTAAAAGTATTTTTACCGCTTTTAAAAAGGGCAGTAACATAAGTGAATACAAAAGTAAAAACGAAACTCAAAACTAGAAAATTATTGTAAGTAAATAATAATCTTAAGTTTATTTAATCAGTGAAGCGGCGTTAAACTTTAGATTCCGGAGGTTTAAGACAGTTAAAAATCGATTGTGTATGGAATCTGATGATTGACGGCCTAATTAGATACCTACTATTATTGGTACTTGACCTAAATTACGTAGCCACAGTATATTGTAATACCGTGACGTGGACTTCAAAAAATTTACTCATAAATTCGGTTATTGTCCTTACATTAATGGAGATAGGGATTAGGGGACGCAATCTCCCGCTGTATGTTATAATAAAGCGCCAGCTGAACGGGTGTATTAACACAGCCTCACCGTTGAAAATCACTACAAATTTCAAACAGAATCACATACCTACGTAGGTACTGTTTGTCTACTCGCCCCTCTGTTAATTGATAGGATAATTGGACGTCCTGCACCCGTACCACCATCTTTTATCGCGATCCAGTTTAGGACCTAAACTGAGTAGATTCGTTAATTCGTACCACGACGCTATCTACGACTATGACGGCGATTCAGTTTAGAGTTGAATTGCTGTCATTGCTGTCAAAATATTTTTTTATATATAAAAAACTAACGCATAAATCTCTTAATTAACGTAATAATTTACATATCGATAATCTAAAATTACAATCACAATACAAGGAATTATATTCCTATTAGTAAATTAGTTCATTTTAACGAATATCACACAGCACTACGGTTCATTCAATCGGTGCAAACGTGAATCAATTTTAGAAAGATGATGGTACGAAAGAAAACGATGCAGTTTAGGAACCAATACTGAACCGAGCGGAATATGAATCGCTTTTATAAAGATGGTGGTAAGGCCCCTGGTTTGCGATACAATGACGAGCCCTTGACAGTTAGATAATGGGATTTGAATTGGTACCTGAGGTTTTTCGCATTATAATGAACCATTTTAGAGATAACTTTTAAAACTAGTTACCTACTTACTTAATTTTACAACAAAGCCAATTCATCTCAGCAGGTCAGCGTGCAAATAGGTACTTAGAATTTAACATACGTTTTAAAGCGTTTGAAATTTAACCGGTATTTACCGGTGTTTATGTGAACGTACTTGGAAGACTTGTTAAGTACTGATTTTTGTAAGACTCAATCCCATAAACAAGACAAAGTGACGGCATTATAGTTAACTTATAAAGTCATCAAACGCAATTGACATCTTCAGACTTCTCGTGAATGATCGCTGTTAGTAATCGAAACGTCGGGCGTATAATAATAATATAACATCTAATTAAACGCGTGTTAAATCCGATAAATTGGTTTTATTTCAAAGCCTAATGCTCGCGAAAATATAAGACAATACTCTTATGACTCAATCGCATCTAAAACATAAATGTGATATAAGCGCCAAGTTTAATATTGAATAATGGGTCGTTCTCGACTTCACCGACATAAGAAAGAGCCAAGGTACAAATACTTTTTTAAATTTCTGTTAGAACGAACTGTGTCTGTTGTCTGTTTGGCCTCTAGAAAGAGGCCTAATTTTTTTTGTGAATGTGAATATTGGATAAGTCCGCTACATTATTAATAATACAGTGTTTAATTCGGACTAATAATTTGTGGGGGAAATTATAAACTTTTTTATATTTGGATGATATTTATATTCTTATTTTAGGAGGTTTTCACTTCGAAAAATCACATAACAAAAACGTCATTCTTCAAAAACTAATAATAAATATTTTCCCAAAAAAACCATGAGCCCCTCCATCAACCGTCTTCATTTAGACCACATGAAATTAAATCTGACACTTTGTGTAAATACCTTAGAGCCCCCAAATTTTTTTAAACCAAAACCAAATATATTTGGTTTGCTGGTAAAAAATAGACAACTCAAATCTTGAGCTTGAATTGCATCTCGAGTGAACATAGAATTAACTTGGCTTAGCACCTATTGAGTTGAGATCTCGTTTATTTTGTCGGTGAAGTCGTTAACGACACAGTATTCAATATTGAAATTGGCTCTTATTTCACATTTATGTGTTTGATGAGATATCATTCCTTTTTGTAAAGAAATTATTACTTACTAATCATTAATATATAGTTATTATTAAAATAAATAATTTACTAATACAATAATTTACTTGGAAGGCTCGGTAACTATACTGATTTTTGTAAAGACTCAATTATTTATGTGCCTAGATCATACTTACAAATAAACCTTGTCAGTATTTCAAGTAATGTTTTTCTATAAATATATTAAAATCCAAGAGATTTAAGACATGTACCTAGATTACGATAGCGAGTTGTTTCCATTATATGCATTTAGTTCTTATTGTATCTGAGTAGATAATTAGGTGCGCTGCTGCCTACAATTTCATTCAAATTCAGACTAAAAGTATTTGAAAAGAATTAATATTTTTTTCAGCTAATATTTTTTTTATACAAAGCACGACACATGACTGAACACTACCAGATGTAGAACAGTAAGAAGAGTCCAAATGCGAAGATAGCTAGTGCAGTTTAGTTAGACACTGCTCAAGCCGCCTCCACCTTGCCGACCCAAAAAATACTTTTTAACGCCTGTTTCGAAGGAACCCATGATATAGGTAGTAGTAACAATGTGCTGGCAAAGAATTCCACGTTCTGGAAGTACGACAAAGAAACGAGGTACTAAATATAAAATAACTTGACTGAAAACGGCATGAAGGTAGGGGTGCATAATGGGGTTAAATATGGCACCTTAGGTAACGGTATACATACGTCACTATACAGAGTAGTGGCGCTACCGAAAATACGACAGTATTTTTTTTAAATTTTAAGCAACCCCCGTCGTCATTAATCATCTATCTAACACCATCTCATTAAGACCAATTCATAAGAGCCCAAATACGCTACGTTTATCTGCTGTAAGTTTCTGAAGAATCAAGATTTCGCAGACTTTTTGATGGTATAGGATCAGCTCAAGGTTAGTATTATATGTCATGGAAATGTCACCGAAGTGACAGTACACAAAATTTGAAATCAATCAGATTTGTGAAAGTTAGTAAAATCTTATTAGCATGAAGAAAATGAGCTGATAGTCTTCTAACGCCTGAACTTCATAAATTATAGCTAAGAACCATCGTAGTCACATCAGCATTCAAACAAAAAAAAAACAATCAAAATTGGTCCAATCGTTTAGGTGCTACGATGCCACAGACAGATACACAGATTCACCGATACACAGACACAAAGACAGACACGTCAAACTTATAACACTCCTCTTTTTTCGTCGGGGGTTAAAAATTAAAACATGGGCTATATCTTATTAATAAAATTCTCGACTCACAAATTTAGTTACCATACTCCTCCTAAACGGCTTCACCGATTTTCATGATATTTTATATTCAGTAGGTTTGAGAATTGGCTACTATCTATTTATATTTTATTTTTTGGACAATTTTTTTTATGGCAAAACAACGTTTGCGGGGTCAGCTAGTTAATTCATATAAATGTTTTGCAGCTTTACAATACGACTTAGTTATTCATTTGATAATTTCATGACATTTCTATGAAATAATGTAGCCAATGTTTATAAATCATACCAATATCATAAAATTATCAAATGAATAAGATGTATATGAAACTTGCAAAACATTTCTACGAACGAATAAAGCCCATGTTTTAATTTAGTGTCGTATTATCGTCATCACCTGTAGTAGTCGTCATAAATAGTAGTACTTTTTGAAACTGTTGCATAATTAGTAAGGGCTGAGAGGTAATAAAAGACGAGTGTGTGCTTAACAACTGAGCCGTGGGCGAGGTTTTTACAAGTACTCTATCACACGAGAGTTTTAATACCTGTTTTGTGCAGTTTCATATACTACCTACTTTATCTACACTCTTTCATTCATACTACTAACTACTAATATAATATCAGTCATTTTTATAAATCGATATTGTTTAAAGAAACACAAACGAAATCGCGCCTAATATCAGCCAGCGTCGTGGCATTCTATGTCACGGCATATTATGCTGAGGGAGACCTTTTTGGTACTTAAGGTACTCATGGTTTTTAGATTTAAGTTGTTTTTGATAACAATTTGATATGAAATAGAAATTAAGTTCTGTAACTTTAGATCTGTTTCATTTTAAACTTAAACTGATGTTGTAAAAAAGACAAATGTGAGTTTGACGTGTCTAACTGTGTGTCTGTGTATGGCATATCGAAGCTCCTAAACGAATGGACCGATTTTGATTTGTTTTTTTTGTTTGAAAGCTGATGTGATTATGATGGTTCCTAGATCAGTTCAGGCGTTTGATGACTACCAGCTCATTTTCTACGCGATAAAAGGGTGGTAAAGGTAAAGGGGGTTTCAAGTGTCAATTTGGCTGTCTGAAAAAATGTACTACATATATTATAATGAGTCGAACCGATGCTCATTATGTTACAGGTCGTTTTTTAAATATTCATTTTAATTATCTGTGTTAGTTAAAAAGTATGTCAATAATGTTCACCTTTGAGATTAAAATTCGAATTTCAAAACTTGAAACGAATTTCAAATTTTGTATTAAAAAGTAAAATAAAGGCACATAAGTGCCTTCAGATTTGTAATATAAATTAAGTCATTTCAGTCATTTTGTCTGTCTTCTGTGTGGGGCGCTACTTGTGTCGACACCTTAGCCGTGTCCGTTCTTTCAAACATTCATTGACAGCTGGATCGGCTGCTGCTTCTGCTGAATCCCTCAAACAAAAATGCTGGTTTATCGGGGGATTACGTATTTGAGCCGCTTGGGCTTGTTGAGACTTTAGGACTTTTGCTTTGGGGTCCAGGAGCACACCGACTACTTAGGGACATTGCAGATCGTCTATGTGAAACTTTAAGTGACAATAAGGCTTGTATATATTTCGCACACGCAATCCAGCGAGGTAATGCGACCAGCATTATTGGTACACTTCCTGTTTCGCAAGATATAGGTGGTGTTGTTTTTTTTTTAATGTCACGTTTTAAGGTTTGTAAATATGTATTAGGTTAGTGTTTTAAATAATTTTTTTTAAATAAATTTTGTTTTATTTGTATTAGTCCTTTCAAGTCCCTCAAGTCCATAAGCTATTATCTGCTTATGGACTTGAGGGACTGTTAGATTATCATTATCAGTTACTTATTTGAGTTTCTGTTTTTAGTGGGATTTAATATTATAAAGGCTTAATAGCGGGCGACGAGAGCGAGATACTGGTAAAGTATTAAAGGGAAACGTCTATTTTTACGATCAGCAACAGAATCACAGATTAGTGATAAATTTATCTACGTTAGATAGAATGAAATAACGAGAGGGAAACCCGTATCTAGCGCCAAAATATCTATTTTCAATTGTTAGTACATATCTACCTAATCCTAATATACCTATTCAATTCCTTTGTTCCCAATTGAAATAAAAAATTTACTTCAGTTTTCAAATAAAAGCTAATGCTTATTTTTTTTATTAATAAATTCACTAGAAGCCATTATTATATTATGATAGATTTCCTCACACATAGACGAGAGTCCTGTGTGCAATCGGATGTAGTATTGTTTCACACTGAAGCATCAAAAGGTCCAGCCCTCTTGAAGCCACGCCCACTCGCAGCCCCCTTTAATTCCGAGAAATTTCTATGACCCCCCATCCCCGCCGTTACAACGGAAACCGTAAACCCACCTACCCCAGTTCCACCTAGAAGTAAGCGAATTATTCTATCGTTGAAACGTCCATAGATGAAAGGCGAAACTATGTGTCCTATGTGCGATAAGTCGCATGGCGAAAAATAGTTATTTGTTAGACAAGAGTGCAAAGTTGCTTTTTAGCCGCGTCCTCAATTTTGATGACCGAGAAAGCAAATTAAACAAAAAGTACACCAAGAAGGTGCCGAGTCTGAGTTTTTAACAAGTTCAAAAAGGTTGTATGATAAATTCGGCACCGTGGAGGTAGAAGTAAATAGGTTTAATGATGTTTAGAATTCACAAACTTAGTGCACACGAAGTTCTAAATTCAATTTTACTTTATCTTCTAGCGGATAAAAACGGCTTTTGCATTCAGATATCGAAGAGCAAAAATACTCTTTCCGAGAGGGGAGGGTGAAAAATATATTGAGCACTCTCTTTGATATTCGGAACGTAAATTAATACAAAGCGCCGTCCCCACAACACTAAAACTAAGATATTGGCAGTTATCATTTTATTCTGCGGGGACGGCGATTAAGGTCGAAGAATTGCTCATTAATGCTGAAAATTATTAATACTTTGAAATCTTTTTACCTATAACTAATAGTAGAAAGTAGCTTACGTAAGTACGTGGCCCGTTGATCAAACGCTGACTTGTACAGTCCCCTTCAGAGCCACGGGCTTTATTTAATTAGGACATTGACTATGAATCTGTCAAGCGGCGTTATTCCTCCGGAGGGGCTATGACAGTTGAAAAATATATTGTTTCTGGAATCTGATGCTTAACGGGCTAAATATTAATAATACCTATCATTTGAAATACTTACATTTAAAACACAATTTAAGTCACGTTTAATCGGACATCATTATTTCATTACGTCGGGAGTAAAATAATTAATAATGTAACATTAAATAAAACGCGAGTAGGTAAATATGGTAAAGTGTATTTATTTTAAAACTATAATGCTCGCGAAAACATAACATAATAAATAACTTTAAATCGAAAACTTATTAATACTTATGAATGTTTCGATAGAAAATAGTTGTGCATCATTAAATTATAATATATAATATAACCCCAAATGTAACAAACCTTAAATACAAAACCTCACACTGTCACAATTAAATTATGTGCGGAAGTCGAGGACTTAAATTATTTTAAGTTATAAGTTACAACTTAATAGTTTCTGTGTAAAATAGTTTTGAGAACGGAGCACACAAAAATCATACTAGAAAATAATGATAAGGTTAGTCAAAATTAAAAGTTATTTAAATATACATACATATTTAGAGGATTAACACCGAAGAATGCGATAAAGCAATAACAATCAGCGATAATCCCACCACCTACCTTACAATTAATCTAACCTCTTATCAGTTTATCTTATTAGCATCCTAATTAAATATTACATTATCGTAAGACACGATTAATCAATCGCATACTGATTTATTTTGATCGTGTGTGTAGGAGTGAAGCTTGTTCCTTTTTTTGTGATAATTTAATTTTTGTTCAAAATGTGCACTGGTTTCATCTGCGGCGTGTCTACGATAGCTACAGGTTGCATATTAGTTATAGCAAGCACCATCATCGGGTTCGTTGTGGTCCCCAATATTGTTGAAGACACTATAATTGATGTAAGTAATCTTAATTTTACGTAATAGTGTGGCAAACATACGATGATACTCGCCTGACGGTGAACGGTTACCGTAGGTACGTAGCTGACAGACGTAAGGAACAGAACAAAGTAATCATCATCACCAGCTTAAATACATCTCACTGCTGGGCACAGGCCTTCCAACACGTTTTTTTATTTGGGTCACATTTACACCACATTACACTGTAATTATTGGCATGGCTCAATTTCGCCTAGCGGATGTTTTCTTGCTGGGGTAACGCACTCCAATTTGTGTGTATGGAGCGTTTGCAGATATATTAATTGTCTACAGACACATAATTTGAGTGCTAATTATGTAACAAATAAGAAATGTTGTCAATACACTACTTCAAGTAAGTCGAGATACTGTACCAAAAATGTAATTGCTGGTTTTAATAAACATTTTTGATTTTGAACACGGGAGAGACACATGGGAGTTTTGGCCATAACACCACCACCATGTCTCAATGCGGGTAGGTGGGTTTTCGTAAACAAAGTAATGTTCCTTATTATTATTAGAGGATTGACAGTGGCGGCAAGAGCACTTATTCTGGAGAAAAAGGAACGCCCCCGCTTTTATTAGTATTAGCAGTAGCACCTTTACAGAAACATTAATTATCTAACTCAAACCAAGCATAATTTTGACATGGTATGTAGGTAATGAAATATTGATAAAGTTTTGTATACACCTATTTCGAAAGCTGCACCCAGAGAAAGCAAAAAATATGTATTTTAATAGGTAACTAAACTTATTTAGAATTGCAATTTAATCTAAACTGTCTATAAGTGACACGCGCGCTGGGCGATCCCCTTACTTTATTGGTGAATAGCATACCTACTTGCTTTCAATTACCTACGACATTCACTGATGTGTGATTCATATCCGGCCATCTGGCCATAAATACTGTTACGATTAAAAATAATAAAATAAATAAATTTTTACATTACATAAAATTACATTTGAATTTGGAATCTGTCATTTTTATATGATTGTTCATTGAGTTTTCTCATTTTGGCGCCAATACATTGTACAATATTTTGCGATATTAAAATGGAGTGGGGTGATAAAGAGAACCGAATCGCTGTGATTGCATTACACAAAGTAGGTATGGAGCCAAATGCAATTTTTAAAACTCTCCATACGCTTGGTATTAGTAAAATGTTTGTGTACCTGGCTATTAATAAGTACAATGAGACCTCATTCGTTTGTGACAGAAAAAGATCTGGCCGTCCACGTAGTGTTCGTACGATAAAGGTGGTCAAAGCAGTAAGGGACAGAATTCGAAGAAATCCTGTCCGAAAGAAAAAGATTTTATCTCGGGAGATGAAGATACCACCAAGAACCATGTCGCGTATTTTAAAAGATGACTTAGGACTTGCAGCCTATAAGAGACGTACTGGTCATTTCTTAACTGACAATTTAAAAAAGAATAGGGTGGTAAAATCGAAACAACTACTGATACGGTACGCAAAGGAAGGTCACAGAAATAAATTCTTTTCGGATGAGATTTTTTTTACAACTGAGCAACATTTTAACAAACAAAATGACCGTATTTATGCTCAAAGCTCTAAGGAAGCTTCCCAATTAGTCGACAGAGTGCAACGTGGGCACTATCCGACTTCAGTGATGGTTTGGTGGGGTATTAGCTATGAAGGAGTGACTGAGCCATACTTTTGTGTATAAGGTATCAAAACATCGGCACAAGTGTAGCAAGATACCATTCTTGATAAGGTAGTGAAGCCCCTTAACAACACCATGTTCAATAACCAAGAATGGTCCTTCCAGCAAGACTCGGCGCCGGGTCATAAAGCTCAGTGTATGCAGTCTTGGTTGGAAACGAACGTTTTGGACTTCATCACAGCTGAAAACTAGCCGTCGTCTAGTCCCGATCTTAATCCGCTGGATTATGATTTATGGTCAGTTTTAGAGAGTACGGCTTGCTCTAAACGCCATGATAATTTGGAGTCCCTAAAACAATCCGTACGATTAGCAGTGAAGAATTTTCCCATGTAAAGAGTGCGTGCTTTCTATTGATAACTGGACTCAACGTTTAAAGGACTGTATTGCAGTCAAATGGAGACCACTTCGAATATGCTTTTAATATTTTAAATTGTTTTATATTTATGTATTAAACTAACACACTGTAAACGTAATAAATGTTATTTCCAATAGAATTTTTTTTTCTTTATTTCAGTATTTATGGCAAGAATATATGTACACTATCTCACAAAATCAGGAAAAATCGCCTGAATCCGGGAAAAAAGCTAATAAATCGTTTTCATGCATAGTTGATTTGTACAAAAGTTGAAATTTCTCGTCGATTCCACCGTTATTCAATATGGTAGTATGGCGGTCGACAAAAAAGTCAACTATACGTCACCAAAGTGACATTGGCGTCATGATGAATATTTGACTGGTGTTGCAGTTTTTTCTATAAAATTTAGTACCACGCAACAAAGCAAATAAAAAGAATACGGACAATTGAACACTGTTCTGGATATTTTTACCCATTTTTCAGTATACTGTAGAAACAGCAACACTCTTAACTGCCCGTTGGAGACGCAACAGATAGAAAGGTAGAAAGAGGTGAAGTTATTTGTACAAATATAATTTGTACATAGAACTGGCCGGGTCTCCATATACAGGGTAGTGCCGTCAATGCGACAATAAATTTAAACATGGGCTATATTAGTCCATAGAAATGGTTTGCCACTTACAAATATCATGAAATTATCAAATGAATATGATATTTTTGAAACTGGCAAACCATTTCTATGGACTAATATAGCCCATGTTTAAATTTATTGTCGCATTGACGGCACCACCCTATATTATACATAAAAATTCTCTTCTAGGATCTCATAGGGGACAAACATACAAACATTGTATGTTTGTCCCCTATGAGATCCGAAACCATCAATCAGATTGTGATGAAACTACGGTAGGGTGTTCTAAAAACGCCCACGAAAGTTCCTGGATTATAAAAACTTTTCTTTAATTATTATAAATCCTAATAATTTTCTCTTAACGGGCGTTGCAAAGCATGCCGGGTGCAGCTAGTAGTATTTTATAAAGTTTCAATAAGTTTGTAAGGATTTTAGGACAAATTTTAATCAGTTTCCAATATTTTAAAGATTTGCCCCAACAAAAATATTCAATCAATCAAAAGTTACTTAAGTATAATAATAAGTACAACGTTGAAAATATTACATAATGAACTGCCGAAATCCTATTATATTTCATATATCGTTGAAAATATATACATACTGAATGAACTGCCACATCAAATTATGTTAAAATCTAAGTCTAATATTTAATACATTTCCTATTGCGTGTCCGCTGGCCGGTAAGGGATGAAAGGTTATTTAAACAAACATACGATCAAGTATGATTAGTGAACAACCTTCTCCAAGCCCCCATTATCTGCCGGGATTCAAACTCGGAACCATACTATACAAAAACATTGTCCACTGTACTGACTGACTGTCAAAAACATTGATTAAATCAGACTTCCTACAGGATATAAATAGACACTTAGAGTTTCTAATGGAGGTCAGTAGGGTGTGCTAGAGAAAATCGATGAGCTAAAGGGCGGTGGAGGGCGCGGAGCAAAACAGGGGGGCCTGGCGGACCCTAGCTCGCAGCTCAAAGGCTTAAAGGGCTCGTATTATAAGGATAGATATGTGCTAACTTTTAACTGATTGCAATGGGGATGAATTTGATTTCCGATTTGTATAATTTGTCTAGACGGCTAGTCACATGGGTAAATATTAGGTTTATTAATCATAATATGGGAAGATAGGTACAGCGCGAATTAAAATTTTGATTATCAAGCATTAGCTTGATTTTCTTAGTTTTTACGAGTAGTTATCATTTTGAGCTCCCTTTGCGTAAAACTTATAAATAAAAATTTTAAAGTACGTACACCGTCAATTAAACAAGCTAAACAAGAACGCCAAGTACTCTCTACATCTAACTAAAACGCAACCAGATACGACCTCGTCGCTTAATTACTGTAGACATAACTTCTTTGCTCACATCGGGAAACATCTTGCATATAAAATTTTAAATAAACGTTCTGAAACTCAAGAGTCGCCAGCATCCTCTGTAAAAGTAGAAACAAACACTTCAAAATCCTTTTTTATGAGTCCCACTGATGAAAATTAAGTGGTTAAGCTTATTTGTGACCTTGGTAGCTCTCCTGGCATCGATAACTGTTCTCCTTTACTAATCAAACAAATCAGACATAACTATTCTTGCACCATTAACGCATATCTTCAATCTGAGCATCTCATCTGGAATTTTCCCCAACACTTGGAAAACGGCTATAGTCACACCAATTCCCAAAAATGGTGATAAGAGTAACCCAAATAATTGTCGGCCAATTTCATTGCTTACTTTATTTTCCAAGCTGTTGGAGAAAGTAGTAAATAAAAGACTGTATAAACTTAGAGAGTAACAATCTAATTCCGGACAAGCAATTTGGGTTTCGACGTGGTGAGTAACAGAAAATGCAGTTTTGACAGTTACCGATATAGTATCATCGGCTTGGATCACAACAGACGTTGTATTGGTGTTTTCATCGATCTGGCCAAAGCATACGACACTGTCTCAAGACCAGTTTTTTCTCTAAAAATTATATCACATGGGAATAGGTCAGGACTGGTTTCGCAGCTATTTGGCGGACCGGAAACAGTGTGTTTGTGTAGGCCTAGATACAAGTGATCAACAAATTGTGGAGTTCGGCGTTCCACAGGGCAGCATCTTGGGCCCCACGTTGTTTCTTGTCTACATTAGTGACATTTTACGATAGCGGATGATCGGATCAGACGTAATTTGTTATGCAGATGACGCAGTGATTATTTTCCAGGGAACATCTTGGGATGATGCATTTGAAACTGCGGAAAGAGGAACGTCTCTTGTTAAAGATTGTCTGGAAAGAAATCTACTTAGGTAGTCTAAATGTAATAAAGATATATTTTGACATAGCTTTCCATAAAACATATGTATCACAACCACCCACCACGAAAATTTTAATCCTGCATAGCTGTAATTCTGCTACACAAGTTTCCTCATCTTGCACCTGCCACCCAATTGAACGAACTGAATACATGAAATATCTCGGTGTATTTTTAGATGAAAATCTGTCCTATAAACATCACATCTCCAGTCCATTCTAGCAGGGCTAGTACTAAAAACAATTTATATAATGAAATTTCTAAGAAAATCAGCCCAAAAAAATACTCTAATGTTGGTTTATAAGGCCTTAAGCACCCTTAAGTCAGTCGCTACTCATTTATTGGATTGGTGTCTGGGGCGGTGCAGCAAAACCTTTTCTTATCGAACTGGAAAGGGCTCTACGAGTAGTTCTCAAGGTGATGCTAAGGAAGCCATTCATGTATAGTACTGATCAGTTGTACAGTGAATGCAGTGTTCTGCGAGTTAGACAGATTTACATACTAAGAACTTCAATAACAATGCATAGCATTACTTTGAAATCTCCTGAATATGAAGAACTAACAAAACAACGTATACGTATATAGAATACCGGTACCATCAGTCCGCACTGCTTTTGCTAAGCATCATTAAATTTTTCTTTTGTCATATGTCTACAACATCACCTGTCGTAACGTACATTTAAAAAAATTATTAACTAGTCGTGTAAAACAGAAAGTTAAAACTTGGCTAAAAGGACCGGATTATGTGCAGACGGAACATCGTTTACCTCCATCTTCCATATCTATCTTCCATGCTTAAAATCAGGTAGATTATTATTTAATCTGTTCTGAATTTCATTTATACAAGTTACTTTTGACTCCATATAGATAATGTGAAATGCTATTTTTTTATATATTTTTTATACAACTAGATGACAAACGGCTCACCTGGTGGTAAGCGGTTAATCTAGTTAAGTAATTCCTTGGTAAAGTGTAATTTAGTTAATGAGGTTGTCAAGCGAATTGTTTAAATTCTCTGGTAAAATACTTTTGGTCAAGCATTGACCAAAAGATACATGCATACAACATGATACAAGCATTGCTTAGTGCAGAGGCCGTTAGAAATTAAGTTTGTATCCAGTGTAATTACACGGCTTAGAAGGCATTAACGTCTCTTGTCTCCAGTGTATCATTGCACCTATTGCAAATGTCTTATGTATGTCTGAGTTGTATGGGCGATGCTTTACCAGTTACCGTCAAGTTTGTTTGACATTAATAATAATAATAATAATTAATTTATTTGTCTTCACATACATACAAGAATTTCAGTTTATCAGCCTGCCCTGTAACAAACTAAACACGGGTTTCACTATCATTATCACCAGCCTTTATACGTCCCACTGCTGGGAACAGGCGTTCCTACATGGGAGAAACACATGAGTAGTTTGGGCCATAACACCACCACGCGGGCCCAATGCGGGTTGGTGGGTTTAAGCGGCTGCAGTAACTACCGGGACCAACGGCTTAACTTGCCTTCGGACGGCTTAACTTAACATGGAGGAGTAAAATTAAAACCGACTTCAAAAAACTGAAAAGGCTAAAATAATTAAATTTACGTAGGTATTCATCCCCTAGAAACATATTTTTGGAGTCGGTGCTCCACTTTGTATTGTTTTTGGAAACCACTTAGCACCAACTCCAAAAATATGTTTCTAGGGGATGAATACCTACTTGAATTTAATTATTTTAGCCTTTTCAGTTATTTGAAGTCGGTTTTAATTTTTGTTTAAAATTTTTTTTTCACAATTTTTAGTGGTAACTTTCTACGGTCGAAGCCAGATGGGTGACCGTAAACTTATATTGTTTCCTACTATCGTATCGTTTCACTAAAAAGTCATTTGAAAAGCAAAAATTCGCAATTTCGCATATGTAGACGACTTAATAATTTAAGTTTTTTTTAAATTTAAAACCAAAGTACCCAACTGTTTTTGAAAAAATTTTTATGGGACCAAATGGCAGCTATTCCGCATCAAACAAAAAAAGAATCACGTAAATCGGATCAGTAATCTCGGCGTAATCGGTGTACATACATAGAAAAAAAAAAACATACCGGCCGAATTGAGAACCTCCTCGTTTTTGAAGTCGGTTAAAAATTAATTTTGGTTGACCCATCTCGGGATCGAACATGGCGAAAGTTGCTTTGTTTTCGTAATTAAAACCAGAGTGGTCCACCACTACGCCACCGAGCTCCTTAGTAGGGTTTATGTCTGTGTTATTCTGTCATAATTATAGCAAAAGAAAACATTTATTGACAAAAGAAGTTCGAATAGATGGAGTCACGCTTCAAAACTATCAAATAAAGTTTATATACATACATACATTACAGGGGTACGTATCATAAAATATAAAATTAAAATATATAAGTTTACAGTGCATCAGTTAAAAAAACCTAAAATCAAAAAATATAATGATTCAAAATACAGAAACTTAAATGGCATAAGTTTTAAATGCTTAAACTGACAATACATAAAATTCAAAATCTATAATAATTAAAATATATACCTACTGCTTATATTATAATACATAATAATCAACTATAACAACTATCACAATATATACCTATATATTTAATCAGTATGTATGAGAGTCGTTGAATTGTCAAAAACTAGTGAAATAGTTTTTATATGTTAATTCCATACAAGAATCTGAATCGCTGAAAACTGAAACATCAGGCGTAAGTCTAAGTCTATCCATATAATCTGGCGAGTTTCATTCTGTAGTCAGACCTACATTTCCCCTTTCCCTTTTTTGTTTTCTCTTGTTTGCGTCTGTTGCAGTTTCTTTTGCTTGTGTAGAAAGAAACTCTCGCTGGAAATGAAATTGTTTGTGGTATCGACAGCTGACAAAGAGAAAACGGGTTGTTTACTAGGAATAAAACATACCTGCTATGACATTTAATTAATCAAAGCATACTACTGACTCTTAAATTGGCTTATTGGACAATTCCTATAGTTATGTGTACAGTCGACAGCACATCAAGCGAACAAGCGGTTTGACTTTGATACCGCCGTTATTCCCTTCGTAATAGAGGCGGCTTTCGTAGTGCAACTGTTACACTTGATGTGCTGTCGTTTGTACATAGCTACAATTAATTAATTAATTAATGAAACTTTGTAAAGCTTCTTTAATATCTGGACTATTTTAGAACTTAGTTTCAACTAAAATCGAATAATAATCATAGATCATAAAATCTAATAGATCCAACTCGGCTGGGCAGCGTTCGGGAAGCTTCGCAGCGTATTCTCGGTCCAACTACCGCAGTGTCTCAGGACAAAAGTCTTTAATTCGTGTAATGACGTCGATTTCGTTCAGTGATGACTTACGGAACTGAGACGTGGACGCTTACAATGGGCCTCATAAGAAGGCTTAATGTCACCCAAAGGGCAACGGAGAAGGGTTTCTCTGCGTGATCGAATCAGAAATGATGACATCCCCAGTATAACTAAGGTCACCGACATAGCTCGAAGAATTGCGAGCCTCAAGTGGCAGTGGGCAGGCCACATTGCAAGGAGGACTGACGGCCGTTGGGGCGGAAAGGTCCTCGAGTGGAGGCCGCGTACCGGGAGACGCAGCGTTGGTAGGCCTCCCACAAGGTGGACCGACGATGTGGTGAGGGTCGCGGAAAGCCGATGGATGCGGACAGCGCAGAACCGATTGGTATGGAGATCTTTATGGGAGGCCTATGCCCAGCAGTGGGCGTCTCTCGGCTGAAATGATGAAAGTATAAGTGCCAAAATATAACAACTTAAAGCAATAATAAATAATAAAAATATGCTTACTACTTTATTACTAGACTTCCAAGATTATTCCGATCTGTCACTCTGCTGAATAATTTTAATATATATTATTCGGCGGACAAACAGTAAGTATTCTATAGTTTGATCTGTCCCTCTGTTATTAATTATGGGACAGATGAAATGTTGAACGAGTAAAAAAGTTCGAAATGCCCCCGTGTTGCTAACGGCGACAGATCAAACTTTTTGTTCGGTATGGTAAGGGGACAAAGCATGGTGACTGATCGTAATAATCCCATTTTCATACTTAAAACACTTAAATCTACTTTTTAGACAAAATTCTACTTAGTAATGTAAGTTCTGGTAACTATACAAAGTAATTACCAAGTAATGGATAATATTGTGAACAGTTATATAAATTACTAAAGAAGCTTATGCTTTTCTTTGTTTTACCAATGAAAATGTTTTTGAAATGATTTTTAACAAAAGAATTGATTTTTGAAATGATTTTTTGATAATAATGTAAATTGGTCTCAAAACTGTCTAAATGAGTTATTAACATACCACAAATATTTGTAAAGTGATGACTTTATCGAGTATAATTTTGCCAAACATAATTTAACACATTTTTTTTAAATAAAAATTTGTTATTAATAGTTGTCAAATGAAAGGATACCGAACCAAAAAATAAAATAAAAAAAAAGGATACCGTTTACAAGGTGCAACACGTGAGAGTGCCCGAGTGGTAACCGTAGCCTACAGGCTCGTAGCGCGTAGCACAAGCTACGAGGCTACGAGCGTCAGGCTATTACCACTCCCCATCCCACGGGACGGATGCTTGTACGCTACCCTTGTCATCCTAATAATATTATAAACGCGAAAGTATAGATCTATGCATGTATGGATGGATGTATGTTTGTTACACTTTCACGCAAAAACTACTGACTGCATTTTAATGAAACTTTACAATAACGCTCATACATCAGAATAACATACAGGCTACTCCAAGTACTAATCCTGTGCAGACGAAATCGCTAGCAGAAGCTAGTATAAAAATTTTGAGATCATAAAGAAGCGTGACAACTGCAATAGAATTCATAAAACATTCCTTTAACTTATAATGAATACGCATCGCTATATGTTTCCCGAGTTTCTGTCTACAATTGAATCACAGTCCACTGGTGTAAAACGACTGACAAAATGCTTTGAATAGCATGTCTGGGACGGTAGTCGAATAGCGAACAATCCAAATAATTACTGTGTGTGGCCCCACGGTTAGAGACAAATCTAATTAACTACAAATATTTAAAATTTTATTTAAAAATATTGCAAATGAATGAGTATATTTTTAAATATAATATTAAATTTAAAAATAGCGAATCTAATACTTGCGTTAAGAAATACTCTAAAAGAACAGTACTTTCTGGTAAGACCTGTGCCAGGAAGCTCCGGTGTTCTTTATTATTGATCTCATAGACCGGTTTACTTTTACAGGGTGTTGACGACAATACGACAATAAATCAAAACATGTTAGTTTAGATACGTTAGTTCATAGAAATGTTTTGTAACTTTCATATACACTTATTTATTTATTTATTCATTAAAGGTACACCAACGGCGATACACTTAATACACTTATTCATTTGATAATTTTATAACATTTGTATGAAATTATGCAGCCAATGTTATATTATTTCATTCAATTGACATGAAATTATCATAGATCTTAGCTAAGCTAGCAAAACATTTCTATGAACTCTAATATTTAAAGGCCATGTTTCAATTTATTGTCGTATTGATTGTCGGTTATCGTTTTATCTAAAAGAATCGTTAATTACTGAAGTAAAACCTAATACGTGTGTTTGTGGTTTTGTAAGCAATGCATAAGCGTAAGCAAGCATAAGCGTAGAAGCCATGCACACGTAGGTACTACTCAAGACCGGCAGTCAAACCGAATCAAGACGTCGCTGAGCCGTGTTTGCAATCAAATTGCTCCAATATCGGTCCAACGGTCACCATTCCATTAAATTGTTGATACGTGAGCTAGCTAACAGCAGAGATATGTTGATATGGTGAATAGTTAGTTAGAGTGGAATAACTGGCTAGTTGATCTCTTACCGGAGACTTCCATACAATCTCATGAGAGGTGTCATCCATTGGTGCAATGTGGTAGGTGGTTATGAATCATTATCTTCATAACCATCACCAGCTTACGTCTAAATTACGTCCAACTGCTGGATACATGGGAGAAACACATCCTCATGTATTTATCCCAATGTTAATGTGGTGCTATGACCACAACGGTGGGCTGAAGCGGTTGCAGTAACAACCGGGACCAACGGCTGAACGTTTCGACGCTCGGAGGAGCTCGAGATTATAAATTTTTGACAGACCCATCCCAGGATCAACCGAAAAGTTGTTTTGTTTTCGTAATCGAAACCTCAGCACTCAAACCACTACTCCATAGAGCTCCTCTAGTGGTTATGAATAAAGGCGGCTTAATACAACCCGCATTGGGCCAGCGTGGTGGTGTTATAGCCCAATCTCCTCATATGTTACTCCCATGTAGGAAGACCTGTGCCCAGCAGTAGGACGTATATAGGCTGATGATGATGATGATGATGGATATGAAGTGGTGACGACCATACGACATTAAATTAAAACATGGGCTCTGTTCGTTCATAGAAATGTTTTGCCACTTTCAAATAAGTACATCATACTTATTCATTTAATAATTTCATAACATTTCTATGAAATAATGCAGCCAATGTTATACTATTACATATTATACATACATATACATATTATACATACATACGAATGTCATGAAATTATCAAATGAATAAGATGTTTTTGAAAGTGGCAAACTATTTCTATGACCTAATATAGCCCATGTTTCAATTCATCTTCGTATTGACGGCAACACACTGTATAGTCGTCGACTGTTGCTAAGAGCTATTAAAATTAATACGTCGCCGTCGTTTCCTCTTCATCGGTGTCATTTAGATAAAGAATCATATATTTTATTGTTTCTTTTTAACCCCCGACGAAAAACGAGGGGTGTTATAAGTTTGACGTGTCTGTCTGTGTATCTGTGCACTTGTGTGTCTGTCTGTGGCATCGTAGCGCCTAAACGAATGGACCGATTTTGATTCGTTTTTTTTTGTTTGAAAGCTGATGTGACTACGATGGTTCTTAGCTATAATTTATGAAAATCAGTTCAGGCCTTTGATGACTATCAGCTCATTTTCTACATGATATTAGGATTTTACTAACTTTTACAGATCCGATTGATTCCAAATTTCGTATACTGTCACTTCGATGACATTCCCATGACATACTAGCTGATCCTATTCCATCAAAAAGTCTGAAATGCTTAATTCTTCAGAAACTTACAGCAGATATAGCGTGTTTGGGATGAGATGGTGTTATATAGATGATTAATGACGCCGGGGGTTACTTAAAATTTTGAATTTTGTAATTATTGATGTTTAGGTATATATGCCCATTCATCTGTCTATCTATAAAGCGTAACAGTTGCAAGCCGTCTCTATTACAAACGCAGTTAGGGTGATCTCGAGGTCAAACCATTCCGCTTGATGTGCTGTCGACTGTAAGTACACACGGCAGCATTTCAAGTGTAACAGTTGCACTACGAAAGTCGTCTCTATTACAAACGGAGTAAGGGCGGTCTCAAGGTAAAACTGTTACGCTTGATGTGCTGTCGACTGTACATAAACTGAACGCATTTGGACATTTGTATTCTAAAGTCATTGCGACGTCAACAATTGAATGGAGCTTTGCGTACCGAGAGGGGGCTTCAAAGCAAAAATATTGGATTAATGTGGATGTTAGATTTAAATGCTTTATGGGGTATAAAAAACCTATGACACTGTATGGCGAGGATATTACTATAACGCTTTAGCTACTGTTTTTGTAAAAACTAACCTTTTAATAGTTTTATTTTATTTTTCTCATAAGTCCTCAATGCATTAAAATTTCTTTTTGTTTTGGATAACCAAACAATACCGCCACCGTGCCGTTTGACTACCGCCGCAATAGAACTGTTTACGTTCTATCGTAAAACGTTACATTTCTGTTTACATTTTTTGTTAAATAAAAATATCTTCATAGCTATTCTTGTTTGCTTATCCAAACTAGAATAAAACATGGAAATAAAAATACCCGAGTAAAAATACTCTTTATTAAAAATACAATGTTACTGCTGTTTTAAACCTCTTGGTAAATGTAATAATAATAATAATTGTTAAATGCCTAATAATGTGTATTAGTTATCTAAATAACGATGCCTTTATAGTGTTCGAGAAACTTATTTTAAGACCTTTGTAAGCAACATGATTGAATGAAATAAAATTAAACATTGTTCGCTGCAGTTTTAATTAAACAGGCAGAATCTGTCTGACGGCAATCAAATTACTAGGGCTAGAGTGGAAGACGAGATGTATGAAATATTTAGTAAAGAAATAATAATATTTATTAATATTATTACCTATTTCTTTGCTAGAGCAAAATATACAGTTCATCTATGTACCTTTTACCGGACACCGAAAAGTGTGACTGGTCAATAAGTGTATTATAAATTTTAATTTATGCTTAAGGATTATCCACTTTTACTCGCGGGGATTCGTGCACAGACCTTTGGAATGTAATTTAAAGTTACAGACTCCCTGAGCTTTATTTAAAAAAACAGAACTAGAACCCTTTTGCGTGACAAAGCTCAATTATTGTTTGTACCTGTCCTCTTCACATGAAAAGGGGATATATGGTAGGTATATGTTAGTACATGTTTGCCAAAGTAAAATGATGAACTCCCAAACAATGTTTTGTAGATAGATATTACGATTTATAAAAGAGAAATTTCAATTCAATGTCGCCAGGTTTATCAATTGATCAACGTGAGTAGACTGTTTGACAAAACGAACTCAATGATATAAGTCCGTTTGAAACCGCCGCCGCCGGAAATAATAATCCAATAAATAAGCGGTCTTCCTAATTACTTATTAGAATAAAACAGTACCTATTATCAAAATCATCAAATAGACGATATCTATAAATTTTGATCAGACGAAAGAAGTTTTTATTGCTGGGATATAACAAAGGTTAACAATGGGCCTAATTCTGGGAAAACACTTTAATTCTAAATTTAAGTACAGTATATCTCTTTCTCGCAATAAGTAATAGGAAAAAGATAGCAAGAATCTGTTTAGAGCTGTCACTTAAATTTAGATATATTTCTAAGTACGGAGGTGCCTCCTAAACACTGCATTTTATCACGTTCTATAAGGTCGAAAATTGAACGCACGTTTCTAAATGTAAAATTATATGACAGCCATCCTTTTCGTATTCCTTTTGATGGAAAGAAATGCACTGAACTTAAATTTAGACTTAGCATGTGTTTACCAGAATTAGGGCCATTATAAAGCTTAAACAACAAGGAAATGCAACGTGAAACGGAACGGGCATGATTCAATTTAGTTTATAGTTTGGTAATAGAGTAGGTAGCTCAAAAAGTTCCTACAGGCATCTAGTTCGCAAACCATAATTTCCTCTGAACAAAAATGAGCACATGGAAGAAAACCCAGGAAGCGAATCGTCCGCAAATAAGTTAATATGTATGCTCTAAAACTGCAGTCGTCATTATTTAAAATTAGACAATGTTACCAAAAACCAGGGTGGTTGACAATTTTTTATTTTATTTCATAAATAAGAAGTTTATAACTCATGAAGAAATATTGCTGAAGAAATAGTATGTTTACGATCAATAGTTTCACAGATAAAGCGGTATGTTTAATGTGTTGCGGCGCATCGTCCAAAAACGCTCCATAGAAAATCTACGGAAGTTGACGTCACATGTTCCAAAATATTACTAAGAAATGTATGGGCATACTAAGAAAATTGATAATAACTATGTATTGAGTATGTTTTTCTTAATAGTTGTAATAATAAAAGTTGTTTTAATTAATGTCAGCAATCTAATAACATTAACATTTTTGATAAATATTTTAAAAAAAAATGACCATTTTTTAAATTTTCAAAACAGTACAACTTCAATAATATTCCATATCTTTTAAGTTTGAATTGTTTTTATGAGTAACAGTAGCGTATATTTTCCGAAGTTGTGAAAAATAGCGCCATATTCAAACTTAGGCAACATCCCAATTAAGTAGGCTAAAAATTACCTTAGCATTTAATCATTCGAAACTACGTACCGGGACCCCTTGTAAAGAATGATTTTAGCACAGTGCTTTTACACAAGCGCATTAGTTTCAACCTGACAAGTACCGGATTAAACCGAAAATTCCATTTTTTACCTAAGACACCACCTACTGCTTGGCACCACCAGTAAATTCATATTTTGCACTAACGCTACCGATGGGTTTCAAACACGACGTGTGAAGTGAAAATTATTTAAAGATTAAACTACTTATTAGATAGTCTCACTCCTAAAGTTGAAGAATCAATTAAATCACTTTCTTGAGGGCTCGTCGTAAAGTTTATTCTCTACTTTTTTGCGTGAGTGTAGGTGGTGTAGGTATGTGTAGCAGTGCGTAGGTATAGAAACTATTGTTTATTTTCTGCATTGATAAAAGTTGTAGAGTGTATTTTAACATTCAAGTTAGTAAATTAAAACGCAACTGATAAAAACTAGTATCAAACCGACACAATAACCTTTAAATTATTTATGAAATAAGAACTATTTATTTTTCAAATAAATGTGTTATATTGTCTTCCTTTTACAATACTTTAGAAACACACACAACACCATACAACCGACTCCTGTCCTGTATTAAAAACACTATATTATGTAAAAATATCTTGCTTCACAAATATTTCTATTTTCACAGTCCTGTCTCAACACACAAATGGTTGAAATATTGTGATGACATACTAGTTGAATCTTATCTAAACCGGTGGAGAAAGCCCCGACTCAACGGACTTTACGAAAAAGAATTATCTACAAAGGAGATGTTTCACATCCGGCCAGGTCCGGTTACAGAATCTCAAAAAATCGGGAAAAATCCCCTGAATCCGTGAAAAATACTAATAAGTAATTCATTTGCATGCATAATTTGTTTGTATAAAAGTTGAAATTTTTCGTCGAGTTCAATGTTATTTACTATGGCAATATGGCGGGCGACATAGAAGTCAACTAAACGTCACCAAAGTGACATACGCGCCATGATGAATATTTGCCTGTGTTGCAGTTTTTTTATAAAAATTCTTGTTTTGTACCACGCAACAAAGCAAATAAAAAGAAAATGGACAATTGAACACTGTTCTGCATATTTTTACCTATTTTTTAATATAGTGTACATAGACCTGGCCGGGTCTCCATACATTTTTGAAACATCTCTTTTTAAAACTCCAAATATACAAACAATTAAATCTTCGTCGCTGCTGTAGGTACCCGATTTCTTTCAATTTTATCAAAAGTCTAAATTAAAATGATGGAAATGGAAAGTGGTTTTAAAGGTTTTATTTTATGCAGTTCTTGTGCTGGCCAGTGCGATTATTGTAAAAATGAGGTAGGCGCACAATGCATTTTTAGTGGACTGGGGCAGTATATAATAGAAAATGATTGATGTAGGAAAGGTAAACGTAGTGTTAAATTTTCTTTGGCTAGCGGTTAAAATGCACTTTGCAAATGACTTTCTTTTCAGATTTCGATATAATGATAGACAGAATCTTTCCGAGGTTGTGAAGTAAAAAACACTATTTTGTTCGACAAAAATGATGGCGGTACTCGTTCAAATGAAAAAAAAAACAATATTAACACACGCAGTTTATGCTTGGCTTTCAAATTTTTAAACTGGGAAGGCTTGTATTATCACGTATACTGCTGGCTTGGATTTCGTTTGAAATAAGCAGTGCCTTTACACTCAATTGTCCGTCTACGAATGGTTTGTCTGTGGATAAATAAATAAAATGAATACTTACTCGTATGATAAACTTATTATTTCTAAGAAATATTTTATTTTTATTTTTATTCTATCGGCGTTTCACTGTGCGTGTATGTATACGAAAAATGTGTGAACTATACTAAAAACAAATAATGATAATTCTGATGAATTAGAGTAGATAGGTATAAAATATCAGATAAACTCAAATGCTTTCTGTCACCCATTTGTTTTACTACCTACCTTTTCAAAATTATTTGGTTCACGAAATCCTTACTAGAACTTTCTTGGAAACTGAAATACTCAACTTTCATGCCAAAAGGTTCCAGTTTTATTTCCAAGTTTCGTCCAACTTACTAATGAAAATCTTTTGGATGATATTTATTTGTTGGTTACCAAGGATAAATTAAAAAATCATTTGTTTTCCACGTCTCAGGAAGTCGTTTTAAAAGAAGACACCATACAATTCGAGCGGTTTGCAGAGGTGCCATTCCCATTGAACTTTACTGTGAGGATCTTCAACATCAGCAATGCCGAAGAAGTAATGAATGGAGCTGTGCCTATGGTCAACGAAATAGGGCCTTACGTTTATAAGTAAGTGTGGCAATAAATCAATTTTCTATAAGAAATATCTTTTCTTCTCTCGCTAGGATTCTTGTCCTTAGCTGTTCTTATAGTATATCTCATTTCTATAAGATAAGCAAAACTTCATTATCATCTGGTCAATAGAGTATATTGTATTTAGATGTAGGTATATTTATTTTACTAATATGTATTTTTTAATAACATTGTCTTTCTTGCACCCACTTTCTTTATTTACTTCTGTATTATTTCCTGTCGCTCCAGGTTGCCTGGAAGAGATTACTGCTTCTTAGCAATAAGGCCGCAATATTTGATTGAGTGATTGAAATATGTTAATTGTTTTTCTTAAGCTTTGAATTCTCATACAAAAATGCTTGTTGTGGTAAGAATAAGCAGACTTGTTAAAAAAAGTAAAGAATTATAAATTATGAAGATTCTTTTTCATTAAAAAAATACGAAATTTTCTGTTGAACTTTGAACAACAAAACTTTTGCGTGTCGCTTATTGATTGTGTTTCTATGTCAAAGGAAAAATCCTAGTATTTTATATGTAAAAAAATATCGAGCAAGCAGAAGGTTAATCTAGCCACACAATCCAGACCCAATGTCTTTAATCCTCTAACGGCCAGATGTCATAAATGTATCACTTAAACAGTTAAAATGTAATTGTGTCTGGATTGTGGGGCTTGGAAAGTGGCTTTGTCATAATATGCTCGCGGGAGTCTTACGCGGCTTAACGAAAAAACCGCCTCAAGACAACAGCAATATCAAGAGATCACTTGATTGACAATGTTAATGCAGCCCATGCCCTTTCATTACACTGGGTAGCTTTCCCTTCATACTGAAACACAGCGAACTGTTTCATGGTCGAATTAAGAAAAGCAATGGTAATATGTATTTACCTAGCCAGACGACCATGCAAGAGGGTCTACAATGCAACCTAACTACACCTGTACACTTTCAAAACTAGTTTAAGATAGGATCTGCACGTGCTAAATCAGTTTATAAGCCGAGCCTACCTCCGTCCGTCGACACAGCTGTAGCTTCGTTCAGAACCGTTTAAGCGCTAATATGATTAAATACTGAACAACCGCTGGCGACCCGCCGTCAGAAACATGTTAGTTCATTACTAAGAACTAATTCGATTAAAACTATTTCGAGATACTAAGTAACCTGTGTTGTAAAACGCAACATTTTGCAACAAAAGATGCAAATAATGCAACATCAGAGTTTTGGTACTTACGGCATTGGACTAGAACTGTGCATCAACCCTAGACCAATTTCGACTCATTTGAAAAAGTATACTCAGTTTACTTCTAACTGATTTCTGATCTCGATTTTCAAAAGCAAGAAAAACCAACGGCCGGAATTGTTAGGCTGAAAGGGTGTGGTCTCTCATCATGATCGCCAGACCACAAACATATCCAGCCCTTTCACCCTCAGAATTCCACTTGCTTGGGTCTTGTCAGAAATCTCAAAGAGGACTATCAAAACTGCACGTCGCAATTTAAGACCAGTCTGTAATAATAATATTATTACTTAGAATAATATAGTAATCCCGGCTCCAGGACGTAAAATTTTGTTTGTGTAGATGTTTTTCGAAGTAAATATATTTTTCAAACATTTCATATAATGTTAAAAATGAAATTAAAAATACAATATTCATTAATTAGCTAAGAACTGTTGCGTGAATATTCGTGATATAAACCTCAACATTCAGCATAAAAAGCAGCCTGAAATAGACGGGCATCGCAGTATTCTCGGACAAAAAACAAAAAAATAACATGCTACATGATTCTCAGAAAAATTTTACTTCATTTTCAAAGGTGTTTTTAATTTAACAGGTATCCAGCCTAAAACTTATTTAATAAATTCGCAAGTAACAAGTATATTTTAGGTCGTAGAACTGAAATAATTAGCAAGTGAGATCACAGGTCTAGAGTGTCTTAATTTTAATGAAATACACTGATTAATTAAAACATGTTGCCTGTAGCTTTGACGCTCCGCAATCCAACAAAGTAAGTGCTTATAAATGTCTGTAAACTTTCCTCTAATTCCTAATTGGGTGTCTTCTGTTAAGGATTGTATAGATACCAGTATAGCCAGGCAAATCATGACATGAATAAGTAGATACTTTTATTTGTATTTTGTAATAAATAAATCAGAGAACTGTATAGGCAAAGGATTTTAAACCATAACATATTTTACAAAATCAGAAGATATACAAAGGAGATAGTAAAAGTTTCTATAGGACTTGGTCAAAAAATAATAATTGTACGAAAAAATGGTGCTCATGAAGCACCATTTTTTCGTACAATTATTATTTTTGTAAGAATCCATTTTAGTATATCATTTCCATAAATAATGACTGATAAAAGCGGCAAAAAAATATTTTATTCACAACATCACAAAGGTCGCTATTTTAAAGAAAACAAAACGTCAATGTCATAATACAATTATTTTTTTTTACTCTACGTTGAATATTGTCATTTTATTTCTCCAAAGTCAGGGTGAAACAATTTCTTTAAACAACAAAACACTTCAGGCGGACTAAAAACTTTTTACAGTTGAGAATAGGGAATGACAATTGAAATAAATGTCAATATGACATTTATGTCAACTTTTTAACAGTGTTATTTTATTGTGGCTATGGAGTATGGGCACTTTTATGACTTCTAAGTCACTATTTTATACAATACTCATTTTATTTCGTTATATTTGGGCTAAAAAATAACAGAGTTTTGTGTTATTTAATGGAAACCATGATATTCAGTACATTATTGTCTACAATATAAAGTTCTAATTTATTTTAAAAAAGCTATTTATTTGTACCAAGTATTTATTTACTGCCAGCCTGTTGCCAACAACTTTATTAGTGAGAAACTTATACACGAACTTAGGAAAAAGAAATTAAAGTCATAATATTTTTATATTTTTACTTTTGAAAGAAAATTCATAAACTGATTTATGTAGGCGTAGATTGAGATATTTTAATATCTGTAGGTATCTCTGTGTGCGCGTAAATCATGACCATTGGGAAAACATTCAACTAAAACAATATCTCAAAATACATATAACTATAAAACTTGTAATATAATAATTTTATTAGTTAAAACATTATAATACTCGGTTGAATGAAATTCGCCCATCTCCTCAACAATAGAAACCTATTGTGTCAGGTTTGTGGTTACTACACTAGAGACAGTAGTTTAATTATCCAATTAGACGCATCGTGCGTATATGGCTTAGTTTTTATTTCAATTTATGATTTATGTAGATATAATATGTTAACCGATGTACTGATATCAATACGAAACAATTTTAATAAGGATCTAAATGACACTCGCCATCGTGAATTTTCTTGCTTTAAAACCATTTTTACTTGTACCTATTTAAAACAAGACTTTGTTATCTAGGCTCTACGCGAAGAGGGTTATAGACAACTTGGAAGACGACCATTTGACATACCGTAAGCTGGACTACTTTGAATTCGACCCCATCGCCTCATTCCCCAACACTGAAGACGACATAATCCACACAGTCAACGTAGCATACCATGTAAGTTTTATTGTTTTGATTGAAAATTTATTGTATTTTTTAATTAATTTAGGGTCTTGTGACGTCTTGAATTGAGGTTCGAATCGTTCCCGTATAAGATAACCAGTGGGCGATTCACACCATAGTGCAATACGATCTATTCAAATGGATCACTTGGGCGATTTACACCGTGGAGCGAACAGCACTGAACGCCCCAAGACTCACTAATTTTTTCGGTGGTTTTCTTTCATATATCTTAAATAGAATATTACCTGTGAAAAGCATTAAAAACTCTCATACTCTTAGTATTTGAGTATTGCCTCCAACGCAGCAAGCATCTTGTCTACGAAAACATAACTTATTTCTGTCTATGCCAGCTTTTTAATACAAAAGAAGCAATAAGAACTCACAGTTGGTTACATCATCTCAGAACTCTAAACACATGAATGGCATATATGAAATTGGGAAAAATTATTGCTCCTGGCTAGATAAGCAAAATTGTTATTAGTAATTTTCTCAGTCAATTTACTATTATAATTACGTATTTGCTTTATTTTTAATTTTAAAATTAACAAAAAAGATTTAAGAATAACCTACCTTTGTTGAATAAATGATAGTTGTCAATTTTAACAAGTTGACAACAACTATTTATTAAACGACAACAAAAAATACACTTTTCTTCAATTTTTCATTTAAAAAAGTCCTATTTTGGTTTCACTTTTATAAATCTAAGTTTTTCATTTCTTTATAAGTAGTCCCCTCCCTACTTTCTACCCATTACATATCATCTAGTGCTGCTGCGAATGTTGTTCTGAATTATTAATAGCATACTACAAAGAATGACTGAAAATAGATAGTGTAACAATCGATAGTGTTACATTCAATAAGTTTTCACTTCGTTGCCAACTATTTTTTTCACACAAACGGACCCGGACTAAAAATTACCAGATTTCAAATTAGATTCCATCTTTGACTGAGTGTAGATATCTTCCCGATTTAATAATACCTACGTAATATGTCATTCAAGACCTTTTAAAAGTGTAAAGAGTTGTTATTAGTAAAAATGTTAACCAGTCTTTCTTTCGGTCGGGTTTGCCAGTCTTTTTTTCGATATCGAACGTAACCTTCCTAATAGAAAATCTATTAGGTCTGAAAAATGGGCACTTCAGCGATTGATTACATTACTAAATACTTGTCAGAAAACCGCCATACTGACAACATTCCTTTTAGCACATACCTCAAACTGAAATGTCACGTCATTGCGTGAATCGGTATCGTATTAATTAATACAACCAAATTGAAAAGTTTTCATGTTCTATAATGCTCACCTATTATTTACTTCCGTATATTATATTATTTGTGTATTTACATAAGGCCTTGCTCAATAAACATAATTTTATTAAAATATTCTTAAACATGGTGGGTGGTGGTGTCATGGCCTAAACTCCTCATGAGTTTCTCCCATGAAGGCAGGCCTGTGCCCATCAGTGGAACGTACTACCTATACGTATAGGCTAGTGATGATGATGATGATAAAACATGGTTTGGCTTCACATTTTAATATTTTTGATGCGTTTAAACACCTACTTTTAGTGACTTAAACGTAGTGATCATAAAGCGCTCGCACTTGTGGAACAGAGCAGTCCTACAAGTTTAACAGATAGCTGAATAGCTGTACAGTCAAGAGCTACTTTGAGCTTTTGATCATAGAGATAATTGAGTCGAGAGTGCCCTGCAGAGCTTTTCGACCTTCTCCCGCCTTCTCAACTCCTACTCACACGCAGCCTTGCCGAGCATATGTGCCAGTCTCCGGAATTGTAAATTAAAAATAAATTTCATTAAAAATTAAAAATAAATAAAGTATATCAGAGGTCAGAGGTTATTTAATATAAAAGATATTTATATCCATGTTAGGATTATCAATGAAAAATATATATACCAAATATCTCCTACTTAGTTAGCCTGGTACTTCAGGTTGGAAATTCGCAATTTAAATAATTGATCAAATGCATCAACTAATCTTTTTAATGCAATATCTTTTTAATACCTATTTCTTTCGTGATATCGTGATGTAAACATGTGGACATTCTGGTGTACCACGGGTAAAAAAAATCTGGGTGCTATGTAGCCGGTGGGCTACGGCTACGGTCAATAAACGGTTCTCTGTCATAGAGCCAATACTTGGAATGTATGTTTATGCTTCCCTAACTGCTTCGCATAGGTATGGACACTTCAAATGATATGGACTCATTTGCTCTTGCCAAAATTATTGGTCTGTAAAACTTCTATAATATCTTCTGGAATGGTAGCGTTAAGCGAATGTTGCACGTTTTTGATGTAGTTAATTAAATTTTGTACACACTGTTCAATTCAGTTCAGTTATTATTTTAACTAGTAAGTTTTGTAGTAACATACTTCACTGCATGCTATCCTAGAAAAGCCTTTATTAATGCCATTTTTATTGTGAATTGCTTCGAATATTTTTGCTCTGCCTCTTTGTCTACTGCTATGCGAATTATTTCAATGGAACTACATTACGGGCCATCGAGCCACGCGAATGTAATGCCGTCTAGAATTGCTTTGTTGTCACTTTTAATCGAAGTTGATTCTTTTTCTTTTGAATTTGATGGACCCCGCGCCTAAAAAAAGCACTTACTTACTAGTAATTTGGGGTAATTTAGTTTAGGTCGATCGAGCATTCAAACTGAAAAAGTGTCTGAGAGCTATATGCATACAGGGATAACTGTAAGCCCTTATCCATAAGTCTTAAGTGTTCTTCCTGAGCCATTTATGTACACACGACAGCACATCAAGTGTAACAGTTGCGCTACGAAAGCCGCCTCTATTACGAACGTAGTAAGGGCGTCAAGGTCAAACTGTTACGCTTGATGTGCTGTCGACTGTATATTAAGTAGAGTTATAAATGTTGTTTAGATAACGACACCCAGAATATAAAATATACATTGACGTATCGACCAGACAGCACGTAACTCAATTTGTTGTACCAGCCACCAAATTTACAGGAAATTGATCATTCTTATTTTTAATAAACTTCCTAATCAAATCAAACTGTTATAGAAAATTTTAAAGTAATAGCTTCTAGTTAAATTACTCAATAGCATCTAGTAAAATTATTTTATAGTAATAAAGAATGAATACGACGTGAGGGGAATTTAAGTACTAAATAGCATGATTTAAAATTGAATAGCCGATTTTAACATTAAAATGAGCGTAAAGAATATAAATAAGAGTAAAGTATTAAATTCCTGTACTAATGCCATTTCAAAAATTATTAAAAAAATAATTGCTAAAGGCAACAAATCAAGGGGTTGGTCTTGCACGTTTAATAGAGTACGTTACAGTGAGTTCAATCAGATTCATGTCAATCATATCACTGAATTTACATAGTATATTTGAGCTTTGACTGTATCGCTAGTGTATGCAAAGGAAAGCCAGGTCAGATTCCGTTTGATGATTCGACAAGTTCATCGAGTTCCAAGCTCATCTAACAGCAAATTGAAACCATGTCCGATGATTTTGAGAACAAGAGCAATGAAAAGGAACGCTCGGCAAATTTAAAGTAGCGAACTAAAACTCAACTAAAGTTCACGTTTTCTTCATAATAAGTTACCAAGGCATGTTCCGCTGTTAATTAAGCAAATAAAAATATTTTATTGTACCTATCGCATAATTTAATACTATATGTATTTAAGTCACCGACAATTTCAGTACCGCGAAATTCGATGGTTCGTTAATTACTAGTTAGAATTTTACTTATTTACCTTTTTCATAATCATAAAATATTGAAATACATTTCTGTTTGCAAATTTCACTATTTAGTTGCGAGATTTCAAAGGAAAGGAGCAATATTAATTGGTTCGTTAGAGCTTATTTATATACATCAATGAATTTTACCATTGCTTGGAATATGATGGTGGAACGATATGCTAACATGCACCGTTTAGTTAACAATAATATCTTATTGTCAACTAAACTTAAAAAAGTCTGAGTATATTCAAATTTGGAAAGGTTTGTTCATGCATAGACTCTTATAATAATATTTACGATCATTGGAATCATTAGGTTTTACTTTTTTAATAAACATAATTATTATTATGTTTTCGAAACTGGAAGTTGATACAAATAAATAGTGGAGAGAATATCGAAGTTCTTTATTTGTTACAAACAGTAGTTTGAGTCAATTTATTAAAAGTAGAGCAGACTTTTTAGAATTGCTAGAACTATGCAGTAGTAAGTATTATCTTTATTTTTTTCAAAATATTTTTGAGCCTTTAAATATTTTAAAATAAGTCAAGGGCAAACAAAGGGTTCGTGAGTTCGCATGATACTTTTACGGGTAAAAAATATTTGATATAATTTATAACGATCTATTAGGCTATTATAGGAAGAGCTCGGTGGCGTAGTTGTTTCGTTTACGAAAACAAAGCAACTTTCGTCATGTTGGATCCCGAGATGGATCAATCAAAATTTATAATCTCGAGCTCCTCCGTGCTTCGGAAGGCACATTAAGCTGTCCCGGTCCCGGTTGTTCCTGTAACCGCTTCAACCCACCAACCCGCATTGGGCCAGCGTGGTGGTGTTATGGCCCAAGCTCCTCATGTGTTTCTCTCATGTAGGAAAAACTGTGCCCAGCAGTGGGACGTATATAGGCTGGTGATGATGATGATGATGATATCCCTCACTTCGATCTCATCAGTAGGGGTAGGCGTAACCACTGGTTCAATCGCGATTGTGCCTTTGCTATTGAGAACAAACAGCTGGCATACCGGGCTTGGATCAGGAGTCGAGCCAGTGGGAAGACCCCAATATTGACAACATTTTGTGTGTGTGCGCGTGTTACGCCTATGTGTGTCTAAAAGTACCTGATGTAACTTTTTGACTTGTGAAACCACACATGCCAGACCCAATGGGTTTTTAAATGTCATATTGTGCCACCGGGAGTCTTAGGAAATTAATTAGAATTGAAATTTAACTACACTCAAAGCAGCCTATAACAATGCCACCAAGTCCTGCAATAGGCCCTCATCTGAGCTGAAGCACAATGTGTTGCGCGAGTTGGCCAAGAATTACTTACGCACCCTACGGGAAGCTGAAGCTACTGACGTCTGCCAAAGCCATGGAGTCCAGCTTCTGCCAACCAAGCCGCAAAATATAGCCGATCTCCTGGTAAAACTCTTTGCTGTTCTGCATTTTTTTACAATGTCAACAATATTCCATAACTTTTAAGTTTGAATTGTTTTGACAGTAGAGTATATTTACCCAATTTGTAAACAATAGCGCCATATTCGAACGTAGGCAAGATCCCTATTGTTTTTTGGTGCGATTTTAATCTAATTACGAAACCTTTTTTATAAATAAGTATAAGGCAACTGAAACCATGCCATAAGACCATTATTAATCTGTGCCATAAGTACTAACAAGCTAGTTTTTCCTTTTAGTTGTAAATGAAACTAACAGACAAAAAAGCATAAGAAACATTTTTGAATTTGTGCAAACAAATTAAAAAACGGAATTTCTTCAATTTTTTTGTGAAATGCCTAAATAAAATCTAAAAACACAACTAAGCGGCGAAGGTATACCTAACCAGTGTTGACAAAAATAGTAAAGTTCTTTATAACAACTTAGGGGAAGTTGTTATAAAGAACTTTACTGTTTTTGTCAATAAACTTTCAACGGAGGTTTCTTGGAGTAAAATTTGTGTTAGAGGTGACTCTACCAACTTAATGTCTCTTTGTAAAATACATCCATCTCCTAAAAATTCTATATGAAATAAATATTATTATTATTTCATAATAATGACCACAGCTCCATAAAGCATTTCCCATCAGCCATAACGCACTATACACTGGTCTTATTTGGAGCAGTTTAACACGTTCTATGCGTTCGGGTATATTAAGATTCCTTAGAATTGGCCCTCTTTGTATCTAAGAAATAAAACTTCTACTATGTATAAAGTATCTTATCTAAATTTAGTTTTAGCCCTACCGCACTCAATTACCTGCGTATAAAAAATAGACACACATAACAAGGCAGGAAATTATTGGCCCCACGATAGGGACAAACTTATGGGGGCAACGGGAATACAAGAAAGAAAGAAAGAAAAAATATTTTATTTAAATAGGCCACAAAGAAGCACTTTTAAATCGTCAAAAACACATTCTTACAACTATCACAAAAAATATATTAGCTAACAACGTCATAGTCTCTGTCTGTCTGTCATGTCTGAATTTAGAATGGTTCCAAAAATTACATTTACAGGAGAAAATCATCACAAACAGCTTATACATGTCCGAGTGCTAGCGCGAAATTCGGGTCATAACACTAGCACAATGCGGGCTAGTGGATGCAAACGGTTGTAGTAGTAACAATTAAAATCGAACAAAAGTTTGACGCGCCTTCACTAGCACGAGGGAGCTCGAGATTAACAAACTTTAATTGAACTATCCAGAATTAACCGTGCTAAAAGTCGCTTTGTTTTTTAAACGAAACCAGGGGCGCGTTCCAAGCCTACACTCCAAACACTCCGAGTTGTTTTTTGTCTTGCTCTAAGGTGTGGAACGACACAAGTTGTTTTTATAACCTCAAATTTTGACAAGGAGTTCAATCATTATCTATAACTAATACGAAGTCTTCCATTCCGCAATAATTTTTCTGTATTATGTCTGTATTTAAACTTTTATTCACTTTTATTTAAAGTAAACTAAAAATAAGAAGTAACTTATATGAGATTTGACATATCCCATCTCATTTGATGGATGGTCACTAATACATATGACGTTTTAAACGTCAGAGTGTTCAAACCATCAAAATTGATCGTCAAAAAGTTGCAACTCTCCGAGGCTCGGAACGGGCTATTTTTGACAGCCAAACGTCGTCGAAAGGCACGGAACGGCCTTCAGCACTGTGAATAACAACTGTCGGAGCACGGGTTCTATTCAAAAACTCACACCCACCCCGTCCTAACGATAACCCTAGCTATGATGAGTGACAGTATGTTTTCCGACAGTCGTTATCTCAGATCATAGAAAGAAGTCGAGATAGTCGTGAATAAGTGTGCAGAGCGCACAAAACATGAAAATATTACCGTATAATTTGAGACAAAATTAATTACGAATTCCAGGAAATGACCTGCGCAATTCCCATATTATACTCATCACGTCAGACTCCCGACATAAAAGCAAATAACCTTTGTATCCCGTGCTGGTCTAATGCGGCGGAGTTATTTGATTGTGAAAATAAATATTTTACCTTGGTACAAAGAAAATAAGGATTTTAATCAAAACAATTCTTGTATTGTACAGTGAAACTAATACTGACTGAATTCAATACAAACAATCTTTCACTAGAAAATATGAAACTCGATTCATGAGTTGTCCTTAGGAAAAGTATTAAGTTCTTTCGATTGGAAATAAACATTTCCATACCCTCCTGAGAACTGAAGTGATACTTTGTAGTTCAATAAGCAACTCGATGTCTGCTCTGAATATCTGTACAAGAATTCAATAACTAAGCTTTAAAGTAGTTCCAACTACTAACTCTTCATTCCAATGCGCCCAAGCAAACTTAGGATGATTAAAGACTAACCGTATGGAGAAAAGCGAACATTGTAATAAATGTGAATTTTGGACAGAATTCTTTTTATAAGTATGTTTGCCTGTTATACAATCTTGTGGAGTTTGTGAATGTAAGGCGGAATTTTTTTACTGTAACTAGGGATTGCAATACCAACGCAACGGGATCACGCAATCCCGCGGGATCCCGCTGCATTCATCATTCTGCTGGATCCCGAACCTTCAAAGCGCAGATCCGCGGATCCCGCAAATAAAAAATTTGGCGCTAAAACTTTCGCGTAAATCGACAGTAGCACGAGCGCGACGTTGCAGTTCAGCACAGCGCGCCGCCAGAGACTAGCGGACGGACGGTTGGTGGGCTGTGCGCTGCGCACGTCTTTCTGTAGATGACGAGTGTTTTCGTATTCACCGTCTGGCGTTTAAATATAAATAACTAAAATTATTAAACTTTTGGTTGGAGTAAGGGTAAAATTAAACAAAACTATTAAACTATGCCAAATATTTTAAGATGAATCTAAGAAAACGAATTACTAATTACTTACTTATACTTTATTCATCCGTGAAGCGGCGTTATCTCACCAAAGGGCTATGACCATTCAAAAATGGCGACAAATGAGGTTACAGTCGTCAGATGATGCGTCACTATATCGGCAGCTCAATTGACAGATATCAAATTCCATGCGACACGACATTCGCCGCTTTAATACAAACTGTATTAAAGAGGCTATAGAACGGAATAAAGGTTCCAAAGTGTTCGCAAGGGAAGTGTCTATTGGGCAAAGCCAATTGACAAGCCTGAAGACTGAGGATGGTAGCTTAGTGTCGTCTAAGCCCGAGGTGACAAGGGAGGTCGAAAGGTTCTATGGAGAGTTATATACCACAACAACGAATCCCGCTATCAGTTCGGGTAAGTACCCAAGAGCCCGACTGATATCCCGAAGATATCCCGGACGTCAGCCTGTACGAGATTAGGGTAGCCCTCAAGCAACTTAAGTACAACAAGGCACCGGGGGAGGACGGACTTACTGCAGAGCTTCTGAAAGCGGGTGGTACACCGGTACTTAAAGTCCTTCAGAGTCCGGCAGAGGAGAGAGAGAAGAAGTATTCAATTCCGTCATTCTCGAGGGTACAACGCCACAAGCTTGGAGCAGAGGTCTGGTGGTGTTGTTCTTCAAAAAAGGTGACAAAACCTTACTGAAGAACTACAGACCCATCACGCTTTTGAGTCACTTTTACAAGTTGTTTTCGAGGGTTATCACGAATCGTCTCGCGCGCAGGTTTGACGACTTCCAGCCTCCCGAACAAGCCGGTTTCCGTAAAGGCTTTAGTACCGTAGACCACATATAATACATACGCTGCGGCAGGTTTTACAGAAGACCAAGGAGTATAACCGGCCACTTTGCTTGGCGTTTGTGGACTACGAGAAGGCCTTCGTTTCGATCGAAACATGGGCCGTGATTCAGTCTCTTCAAAGGTGCCACATTGATTATCGGTATATCGAGGTGATGAGGTCCTTGTACGGGAGCGCCACCATGTCGGTCCGTGTACAGAATTAGAATACGAAACCTATCCAACTGCAGAGAGGGGTAAGACAGGGATATGTAATATCTCCGAAACTGTTTACCGATGCGTTGAAACATGTTTTCAAACTACTGGACTGGACAGGACTCGGCATCAACATCAACGGCAAGTACATCACTCATCTTCGATTTGCCGATGATATAGTAGTCATGGCAGAATCCCTGGCGGAATTGAACACAATGCTCGACGACCTCGACAGAACCTCCAGGTGGGTCTGAAAATGAACATGGACAAGACAAAGGTTATGTCTAATACCCATGTCGCAACTATATAAGTTACAGTTGGGAGTTCTGTTCTCGAAGTTGTTGACGAGTACGCTTACCTCGGACAAATGATCCAGTTAGGTAGGTCCAACTTCGAGAAAGAGGTAAATTGACGAATCCAACTCGGATGGGCAGCGTTCGGGAAATTGCGTAAGATCTTCTCGTCCGTAATTCCGCAGTGTTTGAAGTCGAAAGTCTTCGACCAGTGTGTGTTGTCAGTTATGACATACGGCTGTGAAACGTGGTCGCTCACTAAATGCCTTTTGTGCAAGTTCGCAGTCGCACAACGAGCTATGTTAGGTGTTTCTTTGCGAGATAGAATCAGAAATCGATACGAATTAATAGATAGATAGAGTCGATACGAATTAACCGCGTTGGCACGATCTTCCGGAGTCGCAACGGGGCATAAAAGGATGCCCGATGCCCGTTTCATAGTGCGAGTTCACTTACGGAACAAAACATTTTGATAAGTAGGTACTCGAGGAGTTTGAGCGCTCTGGTTTCGATTACGAAAACAAATAAACTTTCGCCATGGTTTATCCCGGGATGGGACAATCAACATTTATAATGTCGAGTCACTAGTTAAACCGTCCTTCGGAAGGCACCTTAGATAATTAAGCCGTTGGTACCGGTTGTTACTGCAACCGCCTTAACCCTGAAACTCGCATTGGCCCAGTGTGGTAGTTTTATGGCTCAAGCTCTTCGTGCTGACCCCCATGTAGAAAGGCCTGTGCCCAGCTCTGGTACGCATACAGGCTGGTGGGTGATGCGATGAACCGATTCAAGATGCTGCGTTTATATTAACATAATGAATCTTGTATTATAAAATTGTAGGTATGTGGGTGTGTGTATCATACCCTGCGATTCGCAATGCAACATTAATATTGTCGCATTTCCGTACGGCGGTCTTGTCAGTGTCCCATCTGATGCGTTTTCTCATGCAAAGGTACTAACAAGCAATTATCGCTCTCAGGCGCAGCACAGATTGAGCGAATCTCGGTGTTGTGCGTTGAAGTGAGTTATCCGCCTAAGGGTTGTTTGTGTAGAGGCAAGGTATGTTTACCTCGTCAAGAAAATATTTCAAATATAAAATAAATATACAGACACATGCCGTTTCTACAAACAACTTGTCACACCAATTACTTAGGTTTCTCTGTTATATTGCAGTATTTTTGACGACCGGCTGGCCGAGTGGTCTGTACCCCAGGCTACTCGGTCAAGAGGTCCCGGGTTCGAATCCCGGTAGGAACAAATGTTTGTATGATGAGTACGAGCATTTGTTTACGAGTCATGGATGTTTATATGTTTATTTAGTATATTTCTAATATTTATATACATATTATTATCATTATTTATCCGTTATCTAGTATCCATAATACAAGCTCTTAATGATGCTTACTTTGTGCTAGATAATAGGTGTGAGTGTATAAAACAAATAAAAATATTATTATTTTCTTGATGCACTCATTCCGCCCCGTCACTCAGCACTCATAGCTTTATTAGCCTCATACAGGCTGGTGCCTGTATGTAACTTGAAACTGAATAACTTTTTAACGAACCTTTTTAGATCGAAGAAGGTAAAAAAAATTACCATCCACACAAAATAAACTAATTGTATTGAGTTTCACATTTTAGTTGTCATATTTCAAACTACTTATAATAGTATTCCTTTATTCAATTTGTGACAGACGCTTAAAATTTGGCTAAGTAATTAGTGAACAACCGGTATATTAAGTCAATGATATTAATGCTTTGATTTTGCTGCTAGAGTTTTGCAAAGCGGAACAGCACTGCAATTTACAAAGCTAAACATCGCGGTACCTACTTTACCAATTCGCTGGAGCAGTACTAGTGCATGAACTAGAACTATTCAAATACGACTATTCAGCAATACAAAACACCCAACTCCGCAACGTCCTGGGATCTATTTCAAAGTACTTAGCCTGTACGTTAAGTTAGTCACGAATTAGTCCAGTATAATATGAATAGGGTGATGATATGTAGATATTATCTCTGCCCTGACAAAGTTCGTGTAAGCCGCCCCGTTCCGTAATATATAACAGTTCTCTGTGTTTCGGATTGAAGGGAAAGGTAGCCAGTGTAATTACTGGGCATGGACGGCATTTCATCTTAGGCCTCAGGATGACAACGCACCTGCAATATCAAGTGCTTTTCCTTGTTATTGCAGGTGTCTATAGGCGGCGGTAGCCGCTTACCACCAGGTGGGCCGTCAGGTTGTTTGTCATCTAGTTGTATAAAAAAAAAAATTAGTTAGACTGCCTGGGGTAATTACCTTAAATGGAACTGTAACTAAATTAAACATATTAAAACCATCTAAAAGTATTAGTATACAGGTTGGCACATTTAGATCGGTCAGTATGGGAAAGTCTAAAACTAAACTACGAAAATCTCTTCTTAGGAACCATGTCATAGATTTTAGTAATAAGAAAAACTGAATTCATATATTCAAAAAAAACGTGTACTCAGCTCGGGAATCGAATATGGACGTTTTGAAAAATAAAACTAACACTTTTTCTATTTAGATATCGATTGTGTAGGTCCTAAGCAGTAAACTTTAATATAAAACATGATGTCTAAAATAAATAAAATGCAATGTTTTCATATCCTTTAATTTATTGAGCTTTGCTGTTGTCGCAACTTGTTAGATACACTGCTTTACATATTTTTATCTGCGACAATATTATCTATCTATGATTGTAATTGCTTACTTCTATTAATCATACTTATAATAATCAATTGAAAAGCCCACTTAGATTATGTATGTACATAGAAGTAATAGGGGTTAAAGTATGAAGCTGCCGCTTTATTGTAATAGGTACTTAATTCGAATTGACATAGAACCTTCATGGTTTGAGATTTTTGAGTGATACTTTTTTCAAATGGTACATATAAGGTTCTTCTTTTAAAAAATGTGCAGCATTCGATTATTAACTTTCAGTTGTTTTTTTTATTCAGCTTAGACAAGAAAGATGGATAGTTCGAAAATTCGAGTGATTTTTGAATACGCGGCAGAAACAGCTCGCAATATCAATGTTGCGCTTGGAGAGGGGACTGCTAATGAACGCACCGTGCGATTTTGGTTTAAACGCTTTCGTGATGGTAATTTTCACGTCCTGAGGCAGGAATCGAACCCGCGACGATCCCTGCCTCAGGACGTGAATTTTTTCTAGTTTTATTCTATTTTAATTACTAAGTAATTATTCAAGCATTTATAATAATGTTAAAATCAAAAATTAAGAATACAAAAAACTTATATTTAAATGCCGTAAAAAGAAAAAAATATAATTTTTCTTTAAAATTTTAACTATAAATTAATAACCTCATTATACACAATTTATATGATCATAAAAGCTTGTCGCGCGATTTACTTGTGTAAATAAACTAGTACCTATTTAATTGAGCGACAAGCTTTTATGATCATATAAATTGTGTATAATGCGGTTATTGGTTTATTAGTTATAATATTAGAGGTTATTTTAAAAAAATGTATGAATGCAGTTTTTCCTATTACTAAAACCAATGACATGGTTCCTAAGAAGAGATTTTCGCATGTCTTATACTCTAAGACTTTCCCATACTGACCGATATAAATGTGACACCCTGTATAGGTACCAAGGTATTAGTTTTAGTCGTAAGAAATGAAAGGGTCAAGTTTCTCTAACTTATTTAGTTTTGCTATTTTTGTGTAGAAGTTTAGTTTAATTATTCTGAACAATAAAATTGCAAGTACTTGTACCAACTACGTCGCAGTAGAGTTAGAGTAGACGATGAATAATATAAAAAATAAATAAATTCGGAAAAAAGTTATTTCTTTTTCGATATTAAACAAAAGTAAATGACAGATGTGTTGCAGATGTTGGTAAAAATATCTACGGTTCATTAGCTTTCTATCAAGGTATAACAAGCTAGGATATTATTAGAATTGCTAGAGTAAAACATTGGTGAACCGTTACTAGGTAGTATTAAAAAATAATAGTAATAGTGCGTCAAAATAACTTGGGTCGGAAAACATAATGAAACAATCAAATAGATAACAAATTATGGTTATTAATCATTTTAACTAACAGTCTACAATACATGTTCCGCATGCCCGCCTCTGCTTCGTAGAATAGAATAGAATCTTTATTTGCGTCAAACATGGTATAAATGGTGTTATATTAAGTACAATGATCTCATGTTTAGCCACTTTCGATAGCATGCAAATCTTAAATAGTACGTTTAGGTAGTGGTACATCAATTAAATGTTTACTACAGTGATATACAATGACTATGATAAAATAAAAACTGTCAATGATTCCTAGTCCAATGGTCAAAAAACTCGTTAATGCTATAGAAATTTTTGGAACAAAGCCAATCGTACAACTTTTTTTTGAATAATGCAAACTTTAGTCATTTGAATTCATTTGGAATCCTGTTAAAAACTCTCACACCCATAACTAGACAGCTTTTGCTGTACTTGTTATCAGATTTAGGAATAACATTGAACGCTAGTTTCTGAGTGTCTCTACGCGACCTAGTTTCACAGAAATTTAGTAGCTCTTTTCTTTGTCGAACTTCCAGAACTTGGAATTCTTTGCCAGCACATGTGTTCCCTCCTTCCTATAACATGGGTTCCTTCAAAAGAGGCGTGAAAAAGCACCTTTCGGGCCGGCAAGGTGGAGGCGGCTAGAGCAGTGTCTGAACTGCACTAGCTGTCTTCGCATATGGACTCTTCTTACCGCTTCACATCAGGTGGTGTTGAGTCATTTGTCGTGCTTTGTATTAAAAAAAAAAACATAACCTCCATTCTGTACCTTTTTTTACTAAGCTACTAAGTTGTTAAACCTCTTCTTATTTCGTTGATTCAATAGATGCAAATTTACACAAAAATAGCAAAACTAAATAAGTTAGAGACACAAAACACCAAAAAAATGGGACAATAGAAAAAAAGGCATTTTTTTTTTATAAAGAATCTTCAAAGTACTACAACTTGAGAACATTAAGTTTAGGGTGCGTTGATTGATAGTCAAATCAGTCAGAAATTATGGAAACTACATCCTCTTAAAAAAATATAGGTCGACTTAACCTTTAACCCTGTATAGTGATTTGTTTGAAGAGCTGTATAAAGAGTTTCGCCATTTTTTAAAATTCCTATGACAGCTATGTTTGATATGATGAAAAAATACTTTGCTAAGCATTTTCTTATTATAATAACTAATATTACTGAAATATATGTGAAAAACCTATATTTTTACTAGTAGTCAAAATCTATCCCTGTTCTCGAATTAGAATTTGATTTAGTCGTATATTATTTATTTAAAACTTTATTTTATACTTAAGCTAAATTAAGATATTGTTATTACTATACTTAGTTACCATCTTTTGGTAGCACAGTCGCCAAAATAATCGAAATGTCAAGAGCTGCTATCTTCGCTCATCGGTGAGGTCGTGAAGGTGTATCATCATCACAAAGGACATTTGTCTGTGTTATGCTCATCACATAGTTACGAAAGCAAAATGTGTTTTAAGCAGCTATCATTTTGCACTGGTTGACTGTAAAATACCAGGTGTCTGAAGTTTTTTTATACTTCTAGCTAGACGATAAAAAAGCAGACGATAAGCAAGATTTCTGTAATAACAAGGGAAAATTATTTGGCATTGCGGTTGCGATTTCATCTGAGGCTTTCGATATGATGAAATGCCTTCCATGCACAGTAATTACACTCGCTACCTTTCTTTTTAATGCGAAACATAGCGAACTGTTTCACAGTCGAAATAAGACAGGCGGTGGTAAAACCCAGACGACCCTACATAGAGGCTCTGACTCCCGCCCCGAATACCTCCTGAATGAAACGCTACTCAAAAGGGGTTCACTAATTTGCGTCCATTCATTTCACATTGACTATTATTGCCTTCTACATTGGTATGTTTATTAATATCAATGGCATACTGCTACGATTTAAGTAAAGCTCAAAGGAATCATGATTACCTATGAGTAATATTGGTAATTCGTGGGTAATGCAAATAGCGCATATGTAATAAATAATAAGTCGAAGTTCCAAGAAGTAAAATAAAGAATGACAGAGTTGGCTCTACGAAATTAACTATTGTCTTCCTTTCTAAGAGGAGTTATGTCTCTTCGAAGCTTCCTTAACGACTTCTGGGGTGCGATTCTGTAACGAATCTCGCACCTCACTTCGCAAGTCACTTCGAATTCAACTGTCAAATAAAGCAAAAAATGTATGAAAATTTGCTCTATTTGACAGTTGAATTCGAAGTGGCTTGCGAAGTGAGGTGCGAGTTTTGTTACAGAATCGACAGGCTGGTTCTGTCAGAAATTTTCCAGATTCAACAGATTATTACTATTGTTAAGCTGATATTAGACGGTTCCTTGAAATTAAAAGCAATCACATTGAAAAGCATTGAACATTGAACATTCCATTGATTGCCTATTTACACACAAAATATTCAAAAAGAAATTCAATGTTCATTTTCGTAGCGATGTCGCGCAAAGCGTACGTGCGTGCATGGTGATAATTTAATGAATGCGTATAGTAATATAAATTTAAGGTCAAAGTTAGAGGAATATTTTGATTTAAAAACCAAACTACTGAATCGAATTTGATAAAATTTCTTTTGTTAAAAATAAAGGAGAAAATCTGGGCGTTTGGTGGCTTGGTCGCCACGTTTCGCAAAGAATGTCCAAAGGAACCTACATTTTTTTTAAGCCTCACGATGACAACGCATCTGCAATACCAAGTCATTTTTGCCCTGTGTCTATGTGCGACGATAGCCACTTAACACCAGGTGGGCCCACAGATCACCGATTTAACTTATGGTTCTAAACTCAATCAAAATACATTTTGTGATGCAAATGATTTTGATTTTACCCTGCCTTTAAGTAGCTCGTTGTGTACTTACCACTTTATAACATGTATGCATGCAAAAATATAAATATTGAAACTACGTTATGAATACATTTCGTGTATTTCTTTCGCTACCTAGTAATAAATACTTACTTAGGTACTAGTTACGAAAACGACATGACAAGGGATTTTAATTTTCGATTTGACTCGTGCAAAATAAACCTACGTAAGTAACTTTATTTTAGTGTACGGCGTAATTATAATTAAAATGATGTAGGCACCGTGTGCCATTCCTTTCTTGCCTCGCTCGCCATCCTGAATATCAATCATTGCATATGCATTCAAACCACTAAAGCCAGTAAAACTCTCAGTCACATACCTTTAAACAGTACAAGCCAATAAGTACTTAATTTAAATATTGGACTTTAACAGTCATAATTAACCAAGTTTCTTAAATAGCTTTGTCAAATTAATTTGTCCGCACTTCATATTATTATGTATAAAGTATTTCTAAAAATAACTTTGAAACAGGTTAAATATACATTTATTAAATTATATATATTTTTACCGGGGGAAATATTGAAAAATAACATTTAAGTATACTTATCTTATTTGGTATGTAGGCTTTTCAGCTGGTTGAACGCACTTTATTCCAAATATGAAAGGTAGGCTAGGAGAAAAGTAGGTTGGGGTGGGTGCTGAGAGTGAGAGCTGTTGCTCAAAGAGCATAATACTCGTACAGACAGACCTACATTCATTGGCACGATGGGGCGCTCGCTCGACAGGAAAATTTACGTTTTCTTAACGAATAAATCGTAACTTACGCATCTAAAGTAGAGCTGCCGCGAATGGTTGCTATCGATTAATCGCCATTGATTTGACTAAGTATGGCCAATGGTAGAATTATTCGCAATCATCATTCTACATCAATACTTATTTTAAGTAAGCATACTAAGCGATACTTAGCCGACTTAATACTTGTTACTGATTATTTGTGATTAATTAAGACTATTTTATATTTGATTTTCTTACTAATTAATAGTGCCGATCGTAAAGAAGACGATCATAGTTTGATTATTATTCTGTAGTTTTATTTGTAATGAAAAAAATATCTGACATATATTCGCCAACTTCGAATAACCAGAATAACAGACACAATATAAAGTATTCACTTTTCGCCGAACAATGAAAAAATGGCAAATAGTGTCGATAATTAAATAATAGTGACTAATCTCGGCATCTTTAATCAAAAGTAGGTACGAGTATAAAAGTACGTTTACTTATTATGATTCTTTTATTTATTCCAAACGGGGTAACTCTTGGCCTTCAGCTCACCTGATACGTAGTATATGTAGTAAGTAATAAGTGATGATAAGGCCGAAATTGAAGCGAGCGAGCGACACCCGAATTCCTCAACCACAAAGAAACTAGCCATCTTACTTCCAACTCCTGGAACACAACAATGCTATTAACATTATTATCTGACGGCAGACTTAGGTAAGATGGTAGTAGCTAGCCAGGTGGACTTAGAATTAGAAAAGTCCTACCACCAACTAATACCAGCAGAAAATTTATCGGGATTTAGCCCCCACGGGAATTGAACCCCGGACTTCTACATCTGAAGTACGCGGTCTCAAATGCTAGACCACAGAGGCGGTTTAATTAAAAGAATAGTTATATAAAATAGTAAAAAGTTATAAACTGATTACTTACATAATTCACAAGCAACAACAACAAGCAGCTTGAAATTTTGTACAAACCCTTTTTGAAATTCATTTTAATCGAAATGCATGTTTTTAATTTTAAATTTTATTGCGCTCTGTGCGAAACAGAATACAATTTACAAAAATTACAAAAATAGAAATATTAAAATCAACATAACAAATGATAACTACCTATTTACTTAGTTCGAATACATTAATAAAATAATTACTTTATATTTACTCTCTATGAGTCGGATATTCGCTGTCTCTGTGTGAGTCTCTGGGTGGGTCGAAGTGGACGAAGGTGGGTGACGTTGTGGGTGGGGGCGGCATCGGCAGCGCGGCGCTGCAGTGTGCGTTCAATAGCACACTGCAGCTAGGTAACCCCCTCACCACCCTCTTTGTGTTACAGGGCGTTCTCCAAATAGCTGAAAGCCAATTTCCCGGTGTTATGTCGGTGTTAAGCAGAGCCCTAGGAGGAATTTTTGGAGCCAACTCTGAACCCATCATGCAAGTACGCGTTGGAGATCTCCTTTTCGATGGCATCGATTTGTGCAAAACCCCTGACATATACGGTGCTATCGCCTGCGTTGTCGTCAGAGAGGTCGGCGGTAATGTCCAGAACATGGATGTACAGGACGACGGATCAATCAAGTTTTCAGTTTTGGGATATGTATGTAATTGATTTTATCATTACCAATTTATGCAAATAGGTACACCTACTTTATAATTACAATATTTACTTGATTTGCAAAGAAGTATAAAATACCTAATTGTCTTTTTTTTCTCCATATAGTATTTAAAACGGTGTATTCTCATAAAAAAAATTGGGGAAAATATAAACAAGAACAATAATTGACTTAAAAGCACTAAGGAGAAAAATTAAGTAGGTATCCCGTAAAAAATATTTTTTGGAATCGGTGCTTCACTTTCTATTGTTTCTAGACAACTGAGCAGGTATAGTTAAGAACTGTTATCAGAATCAAAATCGGTTCATTTGTTTAGGGCCTAAGGGGCCTACGATGTCACAGACTGACACGACATACTACTTATAATACATCTCTCTTTAAAAAACAGGCTTATTTTGAATCCAGTTTGCTTATTCGATAATTAATTTTAGTTTTAATTGTAGAAGCCCCTAAAGTAGGTTGTATCCTACCTGTATAATAGTGTATAATAATATAGAATAATTTGTGAGAAGAACGTCTCGTATTAAAGGAAGTATTTAATGAAAAATATATTACCTCACCGGCAGCGTAATATTTGCCTTCATTCGGATAAGAATCCTCGCTTTATTGCACTCTAACATTGCGATCGTCGCGTTTGAAGCGACATATGTTTTTCAAAAATTTCACTTGTATTTAAAATTTTAGAACTTTGCAATATTAACTGAACTAAAATTTCTAGTCTACTAGGTAATATTTATTTATAAGTTTAGGCACAGATGCTATGGCTCTTATCTTAGTAAATACACACAATAAATAGGTACGTTGCCTCTAATAGGAAGATACCTCAGCAAGCAAACTGGATACGTTAGGTACCAGAATCCAGAACTTCATATTATTTTACATTTGATACCAGAATACTAGTTTTACTCATTATCAGCTACTTGACCAAGAGCATTTTATCAACCCAAATGCTTTAAGAGGTTGTTATTCAGTTTATGCGTTAAAAAAAATCTAAGCTAGATTAACTACACTAGGTATATTGAGTTAATTTTCATCGGGACTTTTAATAGGGTTAATATTAATTTCCCAGAAACGAGGGAAACGTGTTTAAAAACTACTAAATACTTAATTAGCAAAAAACCAACATTAAATACTGTGTCTACTTACATCTAGATGTGCATGCATTATGTAAATCTACGGTTGGGCACTGTCGCAGCCTTTAGATTGCGATTACTTTTCTAACACTTTCAGTTCTAATATTAATAAATTTTCAGAGAAATGGCAAACCAGCGGGTGCAATTGATGCCTACAGAGGACTTATTAACCCAGTCGACTTGGGACGAATCACTTCGTACAGAAATAGACAGTATTTAACAGTTTGGTCTGGCAGTGAAGTCTCGTTGTGTAACAGGATAAACGGAACGGACTCAGGCATATTCAATCCATTTGTGGACAGGGAACAACCTTTGTACGCGCTCAACTCCGACATATGCAGGTTAGTATAAGAGACTGGATGACTGGACCATAAACCCATAAGTAATTATGTTAATTGATTGGACCGTAGTTTATGAAATTACAAAAATCCATTGCATTTTTAAATAATAACAGGACTTATCGTCAAAATATTTTCATTGAAAAAAATATTTAGAGTAAACCTCTATAAAGATTTCATTTAAAAAGACCTTTCAATTTTTCTGTAATTGATTTTGGGCTTACGTGACGTCACCAGGTTACGTGACAGACGGGCTGAGAGACGGATAGAGGATCATGCTGCATGCATGACCAAAAAACGATTCGTTCATTTTTACAACGGTGTAGATAAAATCTTTTTTACCTGTTCTGTGATTTTTACCCATACCGAACATAAAACGTTTTGTACGATTTATTTAGGGATTCGTGTTATTCGATTATCTAAATAACCATTTTAGATCGATTGGGGTTTCATTTAGCCATTGATTATTAAAGAACTGAAAAGCACGATCACTTTTGAAATTGGTTTTATTTATATTAGAAATTATTAACAACAAACAACAACATTGCCAATTTGGATAGAGAGATAGAATAAGCTTTATTGTACAGTCAATAGCACATCAAGCGTAACAGTTTGACATTGAGATCACGAATTTCCGTCAACGGTAACGTTTTATCGTGCACGTCCACGGAAATTTAAAAGCGTCTTCATATATTTCCATAAAATTTACTTCCCTGTGTTATCGTTGTACCGTGGACGATCACGATAATATCGCCGCGTTACAAATTATAAAAGCGCCCTATAGCTGTAACATGCCGTGCCTATAGAGCAAAGCTTTAAATATAGTGTAGGTAGGTACTAGTGGCCGCCCGTGGCTCAACTCAACCTGCTTGGATGTCAGGTGTCGCACCAAAAGGTAGCATACATTCAGTCAAAAAAGTATCGGGAATGGATGATTTGTTTATGGTTTCAAACTCTATTTTTTGTTTTTTTTTGTTGTTGTTATATTGGCACATTTGTTTTCTATTTTGGCGCGGAGTTTGAGTTGCATCTGTTGTATATTAAATATAGTGCTGTTTAGTTATATTATATTATGAGTAGGGTATGAGTAAGGTAGGGTAGCGTAGGAGTAGGGTAGGAGTAGCCTACAGAATAAGACTGTATTTGTAGAAAATTACTTTTTAATATGGCATACCATTATTTATACTTAGTAATGGAATTAAAGATTCATAATTACCTATACATAATATTATGACTTATGAATTAATTGGGCTGACACTAATAAAAAAAAATGTTATTGAACAATCCATGCCGCTCGCGCCTTGGCTGGTCTTTTTACACCAGTTGATTGAGCCTTTGCCTCTAATGGTGGCATAGACTTAGTTATTTTAATCTCAAATCCAAATATCTCCAAGAGACATGTCTGTGCGCTCCTTAAGTAATTTGTCATAGCTATAGTAGTATTGTAATAGTTAAAGACATTCACTATAATTATTAATACTTATGGTTCTTATATAGATTCCGGTTAGTATGTAAAATTTTATAACACCAGTCTAGCAAGTGACACATGTTTTCGGGCTGCAGTCTAGCACATAAGTGTATGGTATTGACTGTATCCTGTTATGTGTCTTAAATAAATAAAATAAAATAAAGCCCACACCAAATACGCAAGCCAACTTCAAACGAAATTCGGGCAAGTTTATCTCTAACGGTTTCGCGGTACACTAGACACCACGTGAGACATAACACTTTGACTCAGTCATCCTTCTTTTTGCTACCTTAATAAAAAGCGATAAGTACCAATATTGCTGGAACAGTTTTGAGCTCTTCACGGGTTTGATCGATTTATCACTGTCGTAGTTATAATAATGTATCTCTCTGTAACGGTATGCAAATCGCCTGCATCTAAGACATGTAGGTACATACTGCTAAATAAGTATCTGGATTTGTGATTGTACCATTGCGATAAGTACATGTATTTTTATTTATTTATGTACTGTATTTTTGAAATAATGTCATATAAGCCTCCTTAGGTAGGCACCTACATTAGTAGGTACTACAACAAAGTAAGCAAAAAAATAGTGAGTATAATTATACAGAGGTTCCGCGACATTTTTTCTCATGGACCACTTTCATTAGTTGGTTCTGGTGGTCTCCCTGCAGCTTTTCTTCCATATTTCCAAAACTATTTAAACTTAGTTCATTTCATATATACCTAACAATTTTGTCGTTTAGACCCTATTATACCTACTATTTACAATTTCACCATTATTTGTACTATAAGCTGTGAAAGCTATACCTACTATCAATTAAAATTACATCTACCAAAATAATTCATACTGTACTAATAAGGTTTTTATAAATAACATTTTTTTATGTTCTAAAATCTAAATGATATTTAATCAGCTTAAAATATAATTTTTGTTGTATTGCATTTGTGTCCTGACTTCCTTGCAACCTTGCAATTAAAAAGAGATTACTATCTCGACTTCTAAGAGCTGCCTCTGCAGTCACTTAACATAGCTCACCCTAGTTTCATCGGGCATCGACCCATAAACCACTTGTATAAGTTTCTCAAACAAAAATATAATGTTTATTCTTACCAAATCTTATGGATAGCTTTTTGTCATAGAGACAAATTAAGTCAATCAGTCTCTTTTCACATGGGAATGTGGGCTTACCCCCAAAATTTATACAAATTATCTTACATACTTTTTTTTTATACCACTAAGGTGGCGATCAAGCACACGGCCCACCTGATGGTAAGCGGTTACCGTAGCCTATGGACGCTTGCAACACCAGGGGTATCACTTGCGCGTTACCGACACTGTAAAAACCTTTTCACGCCTTTTTTTAAAAACCCCATGCTGTACTCATTCGAGAAAACCTCTGCAGGGAGCTCATTCCGCAACTTGAGCGTACGCGGGAGAAAGTTTCTCTGAAACCGTACAGTACGCGACCACTTTGGTTCCAATTTGTGAGGATGAACTCCCTGCCGGTGGCGAGCGGTGCGATAATAGAAAGAAGCCGTGGGCATCATGTCAAATAATTCCTCAGAACACGCCCCGTTATACAAACGGTAGAACACACACAAGGAGGCAAAATGTCGCCTTAGGCTTAAAGGTTCAATACCGCTTGTGAGCTCAGGATCGTCGACAATTCTCATAGCGCGTCTTTGGAGCACGTCAAATGGTCCAAGCTGGTATCTAGGCGCTCCCGCCCATAAATGGCAGCAGTACTCTATATGGGGCCTGACTTGAGACTTATACAGTAACAGTCTTTGCCCCGAAGTGAAATACCGCCGCGCTCTATTGAGCACACCAAGCTTCTTGGATGCCAGTTTGACTTTATCTTCCAAATGACTGCGGAACTGCACGTCGCTAGAGATATGAACACCAAGGATCCCGATACTCGTAGAGATGGAAAGCGGTGTGTCGAGGAATTGTGGAGCTACAGCAAATGGGTTTTTTTTGCGGTGAACGCGCAGACTTGTGTCTTAGTGGGGTTGAATTGGACTAAGTTTAGTCGTCCCCAAGCGGAGACTCTGATTTCAGACACAAGTCGACCGCGACTTTCCTCCACTAGCACGACTCGTAAAGTAAGCGTCACCAGTACTGTCATCTGCATAACAATGCAGTCCGTCAATAGACAGCATATCATTGATATGCAGAATGAACAGTTGGAGAGAGCACCGAGCCTTGCGAGACGCCAGCGTTAATGTCCATGCTATCCGAGCAACTGCCGTCAACGACGGCTCATATGCGTCTGCTGGACAAAAAGCTAGCGACCCATTTGCACAACCCCTCAGGCAGCCCGTAAGATGGTAACTTCGAAAGAAGATCCCTGTGCTAAAACTTAACTTAACTCTCAATAAAAAGTATTACATTACGAACTACCAGCATACCAAAACTTAAATTCTTAACGAACCTATTACATCTGTCCTAAGACAAAAACATAGATTTTACTATTTTAGGAGCGAATATTCATCTCAGGTGGCAAGGTAACGTTCCTAATGAATGTTTTCATTGATGAGTTTCGTCCATTTCCACAAATCATTTCTTTTCTGTTACTTTTGAAATAGTGGACGACAGGATATGTACAGATAGGATATCTATCGTCTGGGCATAATGAGAAATGCCTTTAAGAAGATAGAACTCTCTCTATCAATAATAGTACTTACAAATCTAAAATCTCTTGGAAAGCTTATCAAGGGGAATTAATTGAAGTTTCGGCTTCAGAGATTATGAAGAACATTTTAATTTCATATTGTCCATTAGGGCTACTCATTGGCTTAGGATAATCCCCTTTTATGTCATGTAGGTATGACCTATTCGTTGGTTGTTTCAATATTATGGAGGCTAGGCGTGAGAGACTTTGTGCCTCTATAGTATCGTATTAAGGGTTAGTATTGTAAATTTATTCGCACACAAAATTTTGTTCAGTAAAACAAAAGCATGCATCCTCCCCATGCCATTTAATTTCTGTTCCATATTAAATGGTTCTTTTCATTTCGTATTGGAAAATGTTCTCTTTGTTATCTAGAGTCTCTTTGATTCCATTCAGCTAATTTGATTTAATATATAGCTCTCAGCTCAGTTTTTACTAAAAGGTAAGCTAATACCTTGTACTTGCTATAAGTAGGTACCAAAGCATGCTTACAAGCATCGGCTGTAAAATGAATATCGTATGTTTTTTTTTATTTATTTTGTATGTAGTACAAACAGCAAAACTCTTAACTACCCGTTCGAGACGCAACAGACAGAAAGGAAGAAAGAGATGTAATTATTCGTACAAATATTTTCATCTCTTTCTATCTTTCTGTCAAGAAAGTTTCTGTTTAAAAGTGTTGCTGTTTGTACATACCAAAATTGTGAGACTGCAGAAACACTATTACCTAAGTGAATCTATGAAGTACTGGCACAGAATAACAAATACTCTAGTACCGGCGTTCATAATAATAGCATAGACTATATTAAATACTTATTCTATCATCAACAACAGACTATTGTGTAACTACTATGAGCGCCGGAGTTTACATCGGCCCGGTAAGGGACATAAGGTTGATAGCCGGTTGATACGAATACTTTCTATAGATAGCAAATTATAATAACCGTAATCAATTTATTCGGTTGAACAGTTTTTTATTAATATTAACCAACACAGTATCTATCTGTTTTATGTCGTAGTATTCCCACTGAGTCTTCCCCTCACGCCGCACGATTGCTTTGTACCTGGTAGTAAACTGAAGAAAGAAATAAAAAACGTTTATTTGGTCACAATTCAGTAGATTGTTTGGAGGTTAACCTTCAAATGAAACATGAGTAAAAATACGTATAACGCGCGTTTAATTTGGCGTAAGCATTATATTTTTCATTTCTATTAGATCAGTGGAACTCCGTTACCAGTATGATACGGAGTACAATGGTATCCCTGCTACGAGGTTCTCAGCCAACGAGTGGTTTTTGGATAACGACGACGGGTGCTTCTGCCTCAACGTTACCAAAGGTGTCACCAGGGAAGACGGCTGCATGTACAAGGGCGCTATAGAACTCTACTCCTGCGTTGGTAAGTATAGTTTTACTTCTTTTAGATAAAATCCGATATTTATAGTCTTCTTCTGAATGTAATATTCTTTTATAAAGGTGAACATCCTTTTTAATTAATTGTAATATGCATTCTAAAAATGTACCACAAGTGTAAGTCCGTCCACTACTTGCGTCCTTTCTATTTGCACCTTTTCTATTGCAATCCTGCTTCGTTTCTGTGCATATTTTTTATATCTTGTAGTAGATATTGTATTGTTCAGAAGCAATAGTTAGGCTGAACTGACTTTTCAAGTTGTATGATCCTCCCTGCAATAAGTGGTGTGCCAAGTGAATCTTGAATAATATTTATTTATTCTCATAACTCAGCAGAGTTAGAAACGGTACATGGCCACTCACATCAAATCTCCTCCAGTTTGCGGCTTCACTCCCGTTTGAAGAATGGCTAGGCACCTATTTTCACGGATATAGAACTTGGGATGAGCAAGACGGTCGTTAACCAGTTTCATTGGAATTCACCTGGGATAATCTCATCCTCAGAGTGTAATGACTTTAATAATTATTCAATAGTAGGCATCGGTATAAACTCAGGCTCACCCTCAGCAGTAGCATCCTGCACATCACTGTTGCACTCTGATGCTAAGCAGTCTTCAGGTAATATCTGAGTTAGAGAGAAACTTCGACTTCAATTTGTTTCTCCGAAAGATTTTTACACGAGGCGCAGTCATGGTTCACTTTGAAACACAAAATAAAATACGTATTTTTATGACAAAAAAACTTACTGTATGATTCTTCGACACGAAATGATATTATGTTAGAAATGGGAACTATATATTTCTATAGAACTTTGGGTATTATATTTCTAACATATCATCCACACTTTCTACTTCAACAGTGCATAATTATTAATTGTTTGCCTAATACGAGTGGTCTATTTGACCGTTTTTGGACTTTGTAGGTACCATTATGTTAGTATTTTGGTCGCTAACGAAAATCTACTACATAATATATTAAATATTAAACATTAAAATATCACCCCAAAAAAATTAAGTCAAGAAATTCCAAACGCTATCTCTAAATGAAAAAGTTTTACAAAGCTTTAAGCGTGGCGTTCTAGTGTGCTATTGAGGATAACATTATATTAGATAGGAAATTGATTAATATGTAAGCCATAAGCCAGCACTAGACCCGTAATTATATTACCCTGGATAATTAGATTAGTGGATATTGATAATTTAATTTAACTGAGCATCAGTATAGGCACTAACCTGATCGAATTGACCTTAATAATATAATTAATGAGTAATAATATCAATTGCTCCGCAAAGACTGATACATCAACAATTTGCAGACCAATTAGGGGTTCTGCTGCTAATATTTTTTCACCCCACCTGCTCGACAATGCCAAATTACATATCATGCAAACCTTACGTAAAGCAAGTCATTAAAGCCAAGGATACACTAGGGGACAAATGTCCTACGACATGTATCGGCGACATGTCTAGCGAAGCCGGCCGATTTCGCCTGACATATCTGGCGACATCGCGCGACTTATGTCCGTAGCGACGTCAGGCGAAGTCGTGCGACTTCGAGAAACTTCGCCTGACATATCTGGCGACATCGCTCGACTGGAATAGTTCTATTAGTTTCAGCACTACGTCGTTGGTCCACATTATTGACAAAGTAGTTGCACACGTGTCTGCACTCAGTGACGTAAATCCCACAACTGAAAGCTACGCTACTTCACCCGACGTCCCTGGCGACCTGTGTCGCGCGATGTTGCCAGACATGTCGAGCGAAGTCCGGCAACGTCGCGCTACTTCACCCGACGTCCCTGGCGACCCGTGTCGCGCGATGTTGCCAGACATGTCGCGCGAAGTCCGGCAATGTCGCGCTACTTCACCCGACGTCGCTAGCGACACGTGTCGCAGGACATTTGTCCCCTAATGTATCCTTGGCTTAAAGCCCTTGGCTTTAGCCGGGGTGTCATGTTGGACTGAATCTCATTATAACCCGCTGGTTGTAATATTTTCGCTTTTCATAGTTCTTATTGCAATGGTCTTAAAGTCTAATTTCGTAATAATAGATCAACTAATACTCGAAGGCCGGGGCCGGTGCCGCGTCAAACTTATTTGAAAATCGAACGTAATTTGAAAATCGAACTTTTTGTTAAAATCGAGCTGGCCACTGCAAGCTGAATGGAGGAACACATTGGAAATTAACCAAAAGCAGCGAGTATTGTAAGATGCTGCAATAACAAACGTAATAACTGCAAAGATTTTATAAAAATATATCAAAATAAAAGAAAAGTTCTGTTAAAATGTCGAGTGACGAAAGTGATTTAACTCCAGAGTCCATTAAATTGGATGTCTTAGGCATTGTACATAATCTACTCCCAGAGAAGTCAAAGGAAAAATACCTGAAAGCCTTCTTTTAAAAAACCGAACAATTTATTACGGACTATTTTTTTTTTACTTTCTTGAGAAATTTGTGCGAAGTGTTTCTTCCACGGCTGTATATTAACTATATCCTTTTTGCACATCATCATCGTAAATTGAAACCGATATTATAAAATCACATTCGTGATTTTTTTCAATTGACTTATTTACTACCTTTAATAAATGTAATATTATAAAGCAATAACAGGGCCCAACTTTAATAATATTGACTAATTCACGCTAGAAACTTCTGAAATAATTAAATCACGAAAACAGCGTAAGAAACTAGTTATTATCATCATCACCGGCGCCCACTTCTGGGCACAGGCCTTCCTACATGAGCACCTTGGGCCATAACACCACCACGCTGGCTTAGTAAGTGCTGGGGAGGTTATTAGCGGGGTTAAAGCGGCTCGAGATTATAAATTTTTACTGACCCATCCCGTGATCGACCATGGCGAAAGTTGCTTTGTTTTCGTAATGGAAACCAGAGAGCTTAAGCCGCTACGCCACCGAGCCCACCGAGTTTTTACACCTACTAATTCCAGGTACTTACTATTTATTTTTATCCCATATAAATAAATGATGGATTTGCACTAGAACTTTACGAGTTTGTTCAGTTAAGTATAGGTTTTGTGCTAGTATTTTTATTAGCGCTGAGCGCGCCAACTCCGTGCTATTCAGTGCTCTGTCTCTAATTACCTACTCACTCAGTCCAAGTCCAGTCAATCAGTCCCCATGAAAGAAAACTTGAGCGGCGGCGGCGCGTGTAAAGGATTTTGTCTAAAGAACTCTGATTTGTAACTGTCGGCATTCATCAGTCCAATTAGTCTTTAATAGAAAAATTGCAGGTTTCACTTTAATAAATAAAACAGTTAATGTGGGCAACAGCTTTTCATAAAAAAACTCTCAAGTAGAAAATGTTGAAACTAACAAACCAATTTTAATAAAGTTCTCAGCGTATGTTCTTTGAAAAGTCTAATAAAAAGTAATTATTGGTGATTTTTGATCAGTATGAAATGCTAAAAAATATAAAATTGAAAATTTTAAGTAACCTCCCGGCCTCATTAATAGTAAGTTTCTGAAGAATTAAGCATTCCGCAGACTTTTAGATGGTATATAGGATCAGCTCAAGGTTAGTATGTCATTGGAATGTCATCGAAGTCACAGTATATTTCATCCCATATCATGCTGAAGAATTTGAAAGACCAAAAGGCAATTTCCAACCAACTCGAAGACCTCAAGGAATGCATACATTTTTAACCAAAAGATTCACCGGCGAGCTCAACCTTTGCTGATGCTGTAAGGAAGGTTAATAACTCCCTTGTACGTTCTATCACCATCAGCAGTATTGCTATTTACCCAGCAGACAAGGAAAACTGAAGAAACTGAAGCAATCAGAACAACTGTAAACGTCTGGGCTAAACGTAGAAGAAACTATAAAAAGGAGTTCTATTAGTTAAAGAACTGCGAAAGAAGAAGAAAAATAGAATATTTCGACATTGTAGGGTGGACGTTAGCTCATAAACGCAAATACAGATAGACTAGAAGAATTTCACAGGGATATCCCAAGTCCTGGGTGGCTCAGTGGTCAGAGCAGTCGCCCGGATTGCGAAAGGTCGCGGGTTCGATTCCTGCCTCAGGACGTGAAAAAAATTTTTCTAGTTTTATTATATTTTAATTACTTAGTAATTTTTCAAACATTTATAATAATGTTAAAATCAAAAATTAAGAATATCTATTATAATTACAAAATATTGTTATTAATATGTACAAGTATATGTATACTTAGTTTAGGTATCGTCTATATTATAGAACTTCTTACCCCAATTTATATTATATTTAGCAATAAGTGCTATGAAGTTCGGCAACACATTTGTAAATATTATACACCTTTTTTTTACCTTAAGTTTCAACTTATTTAGGCTAAGTTTTATACAGAAATAAATTTATCTTTATCTTTATTTAGGCTATAGCCTGACATGTATATGCATGTAAAGTCCTAATTGAATCACTTTGCTCGTATCCAATGTCTTTGACTTGACACTTAACGTTTAACGACTTGGCGTGTTGAAAGGATCGTCTTGTACCGAAGAGTTTTGGTTTGATTGATGGGATCAAGGTTTTTTTTTATGACCACCTATAACCGACATCGTTTATGTTATATGTGGTCATAAAAAATAACCTTGAACCTACCAATCACTCCAACAATCACACAAAAGCTTTTCGATTTAAACGACCTGCCTAGGCGTCCAATTGAATGGCTAATTTGACCAGAAGGCTGACATGAAGTTTAGCCATCTGGTTAAACGTTGAGCTCAATGACTTGGCTAGTTGTCCTTCAGAAGCTTCATTGGATGCCGGCGTTCAAACGAGCACAGCTACACTAGCGCTGTGAGGAGAATCTGGGGTAAACACAGTACCTACGGTTTTTTCTCTACTTGTATCTATGTATGTGTGAGTGTATGTATATGTTGCACTACTTACGTAGGTACCTATACCTATTGAAACTATTGTTTTTTTTTCTGAATTGATAGCATTGATACTGTTTTTCATCAGTAATATTGTATTTAGTTGTAGAGTGTATTCCATTCAAGTTAGTAAATTAAAAGGCAACTGATGAAAACTAGTATCAACACACCGACACAATAACCTAAGAATAATCTATGAAATAAGAACTATTTATTTAAAAATTAATATTTATATTTTCTTCCTTTTACAGTACTTTATACACACTCAACACCATACAACCGAGTCCCGACCTGTTTCGAAAACACTATAAAAATATCTCGCTTTACAAATATTTCTGTCTTGTCCTGTCTCAACTCAACAAACAAATGTTTGAAATGTGATGACATACTAGTTGAATCTTATTTAAACCGGTGGAGAAAGCCCCGACTCAACGAACTTTACGAAAGAAAAATAAACTAAAAATTTATATAAAAACAAGAGTAACTCTAGCGACGACGACGACGACCATATTTCATTTGTGTACAAAATGATAGCATTTTTGTACATAGTTTTGGTGTTACCAGTTAATTTCTTGTTATTGTACTAACCATTGCTTGTAAATTAAATAAATCTTTATAACTTATTAGGTTTTCATAAAATATGTGACGTAATACTAATGTATTTCTATGTTTTATTCTAATGCACATAAATAAAAGATATATTTTAGTCACCCAAAAAAATACATGAGTACGTAGATTTGGAATGAAATTTCACAATAACAAGTGGGTATCTCGACTGGCAACTCTAAACGGGACAGCCAATGAATGCGAGGACAGAAGAGCCATCTGAACTTATGCTAATGAACTAGTGACTTGCAAGAAGCAATCCTCGTACTTCTGCATCAAGATTGAATACCCTGCGTTCAATCAACGGGCAAGGCGTCCAGTTAAGCGGCTAATTTAACCAGACGACAGCGACAGATCATACATAGTCAAGTTAAATCACCACTCTGCTTAAATCATAATTCACTACTAGATATTCATGTGACTTTATATATTCATGTGATATTAAAAGTGTTTCGTCATTAAAAGAGTTTTGTCAGTCATTTATAATTATAGTAAGCTTATAACGCAAGATCAGAAAGACTAGAAAAATTCATAGGTTATCCCAAGATCTCGGTAGATTGCGGATTCGTATTCCACCGCAGAACATTTCTATTTTCTATATGGTCTAGACATTTTTCTACTTAGGCGAATAAATAAGTTACTAGTTGCAAAGCAAAACTTGACCAGCAAGGAAACAGTTCGGTTCCAGGACGTCACTATTTCAGGTCTAGATATTTTTATATTTTTTCACCACTCCAGCACAAAAAGAGCACTTTTTCTTTGTAAAAGCTCGCAGCAAAGTCGAATTTTGCTCACATGTGAGCTAAATCGATTTAATTTTAGTATTTCTGTGGTATTATTATAGCCGTATGTAAAATGTACTATATGGACGATTTTTCTTTTTTAGTATTTTTTTACTGACCTGCTTCAACTGCAACTATGTTAAAAAACTCATAATAATCATCGGCCTGGTTTTTAAATTATAATATTTTTTTAAATTATTTATTGAGCATTTTATGTCCCACACCCGCGACATATTTTTTTAATGTCTCATGTCTTTATTTAAATCACTCTCTGTGCTCAGTCGTCGACTACTTCGTTAGTTCTGTTCTAACTTTTCTCACTTGTTGAACAAATAACTATAATTAATATTTATTATTATCTGAGCTTACTATTTATTAGGAGTAGGTATATTATAACTACTTAATGTGTAAAATTAAGTAAGAGAGGCTATCGGCTCACCTCTTGACCGCTGCGGACGCAGCGGCGTGTTTACACAGTGACAGGGCTGCTCAACCCTCAATCCACATTTATGTAGATATGCTTTGCTTTTATCTTAATAAAATTCATCCAGCTCACAAATCGTTCAATCCGTCAAATTAAATACCCACTTACTACTAAACGAGTCGAAAGTCCTGTCTCATTTTATTGATTGATTCCGACCTGCACCCCACACCAGCGCCAGCTCCCGGGCAATATATTTTTCACCGCAGCGCATTGTTTGTTTACTGGGATTATATAAAACTTTTTAGGCACGATGCGTGTTCAAATTTCGAGTATTTCAATGAGATATTGTATTTCAGGTTTTGTGGGCTAGGTACCTATTGTAACCTATTCTCTTTGTAATGGTTAATACTATTTACCTATTTAATTAAAGTTTTTTTGCTTATCAGATATCTAAAAGGAGCTTTTTAGTATTAGATCATCTTATTTTAGTTGAGTACCGCTGAACTTGATGACGTAAGATACCACTACTCAAGGTGAACCACCGTAGCCGTTTCGATGTTGGTCGATTCTCGTATGGATTCAAGAGCTACTGGCCGATTAATAGTAATACACATTGAACGTAAAATATAGCTCTGCTATAAAAAAAACCATAATTAAAATTACAGTTAGATACGGGCGTGACACAGATCGCGGTTGAGTGCGCGGCGGGAGGCTGTCACGTAAAAAAGCATGCGCCTACGCAGGATAGCCATACGTGAGTGACGATGATACGCGTCGTGTGTTGGACGTGCGCGCTGATAACGCTGGCCAGCGCGCGTATTTTTGAGCGCTGTGAACTGGCGGGGGAGCTTCATGCCCTCGGGGTGGAACGCGAAGACATCTCCACCTGGGTGTGTATAGCATACCATGAATCCCGATTCGACACCACTGTTCTCAATCCGCACAGTGGCGATCACGGCATCTTCCAAATCAGTCAGTTATATTGGTGCGGCCCCGGGAAGTTCTGTGGCGTTCCTTGTTCAGATTTTCGAGACGATGATATATCAGATGATATGGAGTGCGCCCTGAAAATACGCGAGGAACATTCCAGATTTCAAGGAGATGGATTTCTTGCCTGGGTAGTATACCCACAGCATTGTAAGCACAACACGAAGAAATATATTATTGACTGCGATTATAATTTGAGAACTGCTCCTGTGAAAACCGCAAGTAAATCTAAATTATTAGATTATTACGATAGTAATGCTACGTTCTCGTATAATTCAAATATAGATGATTTAAAACCACCTTATTTGGCTATAAATACCTTTTTAAGGAGTGGTTATAATAACCTTTTACAGGACACTGACTTTTCAAAATACGAGCCAGAAAATTGGCTGAATTTTAAAATACAAAATATTGATGAACTTACTCTACCTGTGCTCAACAAGAAGAGTCAAGGATTATCCACTCTCCAAACGACCACCACTACCACAACGATTCGTCCTTCAAGTACTCTTACAATAACATCTGGAACGTTTAAGACGCCCTGGGGTAAAAAATACGTCGAAACAAAACAATTTCGTAAAAGAATTTTTAATGACAGTGAAGAAAAACCCTTACTTAATCAAAATGAAATTCGAAAGTCTTCGCCGAGGTACATAAATGATGTCAAACCTTCTGTATTCCAAAGTAGCACTAGTAAATCGACAATAGTGACCACCTCCGCCGGTAAGTCTGCAACTTCGAGATCCTACATAACTACTAGCACAAAAACTTCTACGATGTTGAAAACTAGCACGAGTAAGTCTGCAATCGTAACAAATACGACCAGTAAACCAAGAACTACCAGTAAAATAAGTACAACCATTAAACCAACTACAACCAGTAAACCAACTACAACCAGTATACCAACTACAACCATTAAACCAACTACAACTAGTAAACCAACTACAACCAGTAAATCAAGAACTACGAGACACTACTCAATTACTAGCACAAAACCTTTAACGACGTTGAAAACTAGCACGATTAAATCTACAATCGTAACGGCTACAACCAGTAAACCCACAACTACGAGAACCTACCCAACCACTGGCACAAAACGGTCAACAACATCGAATACTAGCCCGAGTAGGTCCACAATCGTGACAATTGCAACCGGTAAACCCACTACAACGAAAACCGACAAAACCGCTACCACAAAAGCTTTTAATGTTTTCTCAAATAACCGTATTACCGAAACTTCTTCGTTACCACCGAAATCAATTTCTACTTTTACCCTAAAGCCTTTCACTAATTGGTTTACCACAGCTAAACCAACGACTGCTTTGAAGAAATCCAAGACTGTGTTTCCAAGTTCGACGACTACGAAAGACTTCACCTACAAACCAGCCTTAGAGTCGAGTACACGAGCTACGCACAATATCAGATACTTGGCTACAGCTACCATACCAACTAGTACTTCAAGGTCTAATCCTATTTCAGCGGCAGCAAACAAACCTTTTTCTACAACAACTTACAAACCTTTTATAACTAGCACGCTTAAACCAGAATCGTTAGCAAAATTTTCATATACTTCTCCCACTACTAGACAAAGCAGAATATTGAATTTCACAACGAAATCGATTCCATTAAATACAGCGGACAATCCTACTGGTATTCCTCCAACTAGGCAACAAAACAAAGAATCTATTTACAGAAGCGTGGAAACACAGAGCCATCGGATAGCAAAGACGAAGAGTGAATCAATATTCGATCTATATCTGAACCCGACAAAGACTCCTAAATTGTGGACGTTCAAATTCCCAGAAGCGGATAACAGTTCATGGAAGTTCAAAATATTTTCTGATGGCACTACTACGCCTGCACCAAAAGCCGCCAGTAATTACGTGAGACGAGACATATCGAGAACGTAACAACTATTGGTAATGTAATTGACAACGTGTAAATATTAGAAGATAACAATTGTGTGTTCCAAAGAGCGTATTAAAGAAGTGCGAATTAACGCATTAGTGTTATTAGTTGGTAGGCGCAATTACTTACTTACTTAGTAGTATTTTAAAAACATGAATATGTACTCATTGTAACGAGAACTATGATTTTTCCATTTGAGGATATCATTCATAAATTACTTACTTACCTATTAAAGTATAAAAGCATTTATTGTATAGTAAAATTCTTCTTAATTCTTGTAATAATCGTGATTTTAATTGTAATGATTAAAATGGCTTTTTTTTATCAAAACACTATGAACATTTATTTTACATTACGTAATTTGTAAAGTACCCACATATCAGACACCATAAATTGTCTATAGTCTAAATACTACAATTTCATTTAGAAATTGTAACAAAACATTAATTTTTTTTTAAATTAAACGCTTGTTCTTTGCAATCAATGAAATAAAATTAAAATCTAACAAATTATTCATTTAATGTAACTATAGGTACATTATTTTATAATAAATAGACATAGGGACACCAAATATTGATGAAAATGGTTTTGTCCATTTCATTTAACTATACACTATTTTTATAATACATAGAGACAAAAGGACAAAGGGAGGCTATATATTAGCTATTGATGAAAATCGATTGCAAAAACTTAAAGAGCAAAGAAATCTTATTAACTTTTTTATGAACACATGAAAAAAAAACTCCTTTACAAAATTAAATCAATAAAACTATGGTTTATCGCTCCTATTTTCCTGCACAATGGTGTGATTGAGACCAGCTCAAAATATGTATATGCAATCCCAGGCTAAACATATTTAATTTACTTTCATTTTTTCTAAAACCCCACAAATTTTCATGATAACAATACCTACATGTGTGCCGGACCTAACGCTTTACCTATTATAGAATAAAATAAAATAGAATAGAATAAATTTATTTGTAAAATGTAGGTTAGTGTTACAGTCATTTGTTAGTCTTATTTCTAGTCTCACTACATTTCATTCCACCTTTTTCAAGGCGTACCTACAAATATCAAATTTAATAAAGGTACAATTTCATGTCAATGTCAGCCAATTTATAAAATATGATGTCAATAAATGTAATCAGAGACTTCATTAAAATAAAATCAAAGTCAAGAATATTACCAACAATTTATACAATATTAGTTAAAATGTCAATAGATCTAGTCAGAGCAATAATTATAATAAAATCAAAAATAATGTCTTGTATATTTAATTAATCAAAATAAAACATATCCAAAAAAGAATAAAAAAACATATCTAATTATATTAATGTATTGTCATTAAAAATTCTGCTACTGAGTAATATGTTTTCTCGAGGAGCAATGTCATCAAATGTTTTTTTTTTAAATATCTTAATCGGTAGAGTCTTTAAACTATTAGGAATTTTATTAAAGATGCCATACCAAAAAGCTATTATTGACCAGTTTAGTTTTGCAGGTTTCTGCGCATATTCTATTTCCGTGTCTACAGACCGTTGTATATTTCGTTTCGAAAATTTAAGAAATTGGTCTTGAATAGTCTTGATTCTGAATTATATACATTACCACTTCGTAAATGTATAAGGACGGTAGAGTTAATATTTTCATTTGTCTAAATATTGGTTTACAACTGTCAGTGGACTTGAGTTGAGTCCCCTCATTGCCCTGATACACCTTTTTTGTGTTTTAAATAGTAGGGTTTTGTTATGGTTTTGAATTCATATTCTAAGTTCATCATCAACAGTTTGTAAGTACCTACACATAATGACGCTGGGCACAAGGCTTTCTACATGAGAAAAATACGTGAGGAGGCTTGGGCCATAAATCCCACCACGCAGGCCGAATGCGGGTTGGACCCGAAGCTGTAAAGCAATTATTATGATCGATCTTTTAAAAATAGATAAAGTTACTATCAGTTGTACGTCACCGCCAACTATACAATAGGGATGTAGCTTAAGTTATTTTTCACATATTCGAAAAATATACGCTCTTGTTTGTGACCCATAAAAACAACCCAAATTTAAAAGTTATGAAATATTGTTAAAATTGAACGGTTAAGAAAAATTATAAAAGATTCAATATTTTTTTCAATATTTATCAATAATTTTAATGATAACTATTAATATGACTACTATGAATAAAAACATACATATTAGGTACATAGTTACTAGCTGACCCCGCAAACGTATAAAATTTCATGAAAATCGGTCATGCCGTTTCGGAGGAGTAGATATGGTAACTAAATTTGTGACACGAGAATTTTATATATTAGATTACTAATTTTGTCAATATGTCCATAATTTTTTTAGTAATAAAACAACATGTGACGTCATCTGTTTCGCAGATTTTATTTAACGCGTTTTTAGACAATGCGCTGCAACATCAGTCATGCCACTGTATCTGTGAAACTATTGATTTTAAACATACTATTTCTTTTGCAATATTTCTTTATGAGTTCTAAACTTCATATTTATGAAATTAAAAAAAATGACAACTATCACCTACCCTATTACCTACTTCCGTTTCGCGGACTTACTTTTTCAGATACTCGATGGAACTCGAATCTCAAATCGATATTTAATTTTTACTACTTGGATGAGTTACAACTAGGTAGGTAAAATAGTCATATCATCATCACTAGCCCGTATATGTCCCACTGCTGGGCAACAGACCTTCCTACGTGGGAGATACACATGAGGAGTTTGGGCCATAACATCACCACGCTGGCCCAATGCGGGATGCTCACAAGTCATTTAGAATTACTAAAAACAAATTTCAATTATGTGATAGCACTGATGCACTATCAATCCATTTGCTTTTGCAAATTCTGAAATTGGATCTTGTAGTTATATTTTCAGGTATATTAATTTCCTAAATGCTTTGTATACGATTAATAAAAATATAGATATGAAACATAATGAAATACTCATTTCAAATAAAATTAGTTAATTATCATCGATCGATAGTTGATAATTAATTTATACACAGACAATCATTAGGAATAACTTCACGTTGACATAAATTAACTATTTAAAAGTAAAGACCAACACTGAATATATGACTTTTAAAACATCGTTTCCCTCGTAATCGTAATCCTGTTTAGCTGTTTAATCAAACTAGTGATATTATAACACAAAGCATATACACTCATATCACATTACATAAGATACCCTAACAAGCGTTCATCAATAAATATACGAATTTTGGCAAAGAAAGTATTATTACGAATAATATTAATATTACTAAATCTTAAATAAATTGTCAAACTCATTATTTTTTACCTGCTAATGATTCTCATTTGACCTTCACCTTAGTTTTTGATTTAAAATTAATGTCAAGGTCCAAACGTAAACAAAACAGCCGTAATTAACGTTTACCTAGTGAACTAGATTTGACAGACTCGATTATACCCTAATATATAATTTTTTCTCTGTCATTCTACTTAAATGTTTAAATTTTCTACAAATCCAGTTAGCTTTTTCCAGTTTCTTTTGCATTTTTTTATACGCGATACTACCTATTTAACTATAGGTGCATAACAACCTGCACCTACTATTTTATACCTGCGTTTAAAATCGAATCATATAAAATGTAGACTTTCCCACCATGACGTCGGGTGAAAAAAAAAATGCAAAGTTAAGCTAACCACTTAGAATGTAGCCATTTTTCCATCCACGGCCTTGGGAAATGACAAAAAGTTTCTCTACTAGATTATCAATTTTATTAGTCAGGAATAAATTCGTTTCCGCGTTAGCAGACGGTGCGATAAAAGCAGCATCGTGATTTTACTCGCTACTTCCTCACCGGTCATCTATAATCAAATGATGAGATGTGTTAGCTAAATGCCTCATCTCTATATTATGTTCTTTAAAGCTTTGCATAATTAAAGTCTCAGCGTATCTATTACTGGTTTGATGCGTATTTCAATTTGCAAACTTATTTACTCGTATGTATAATATTAATGACAATGACGATGACGAATTGCAAAAATGTTTAGTAAAATCTTAAAAGTGCTGAGTTTACCGAAGTATCGTGTGCACTCCAAGTACATATGTCATCAAATACGACGGCCATGATATCAGTGATTTTGAAATAAGTATAATAAAAATGTGTGATATTGGTTGAGGTAAATACAGATGAAAATTCAAGAGTAAGATAGAAGTTAATAACGATGAGTAAAAACTAGCGGCATTATTCCTTCAATGATTAGAATAGCCAATTTAAGTGTAGAAACTACTATATTCACGAGATATTTTACGAATATAAAAATTAAACAAGATATATGTGCACTCGGTGGTGTATATTTTCCTTGACAACGTCAAAACTTTATAAAACATCAAAATAAAAACTGTTCCTCTAATGAGGTTTTAACATCCTCCACACGCAACTTAATGCAACAGAAAAATGCAATTTAACAATAAACTAAAATACACAGAACACAAAATCCTTAGTTCACAAAATCCGGACAGCCTTTAAATAATAAAAATCTTAAGAAGCACATACCTACAAGTTGAGGCGCTCAGGGGTCCTGATTGTCCTACCTGCGCGGGTTACATAATGCTCAGGTGACCTTAACTCCAGAGGACACAACCTCTGAACAGGTCTCGTGAGTGTCGTGTTATTCACCTTAATAACAGCAGTTCTTGAAACTTTATCAACGCCTTGAATCAATCTTAATATTACCCCTAGCGGCCAAAATTGCCGTTTTATGTCTGTTTTTACTAGCACAACGTCACCTTTTTTCAAAATGTCAAGTCAAATTCAAAAATTTCTCCTTTCTTACAGAAGTTCTACGTTGCACTAACATCCCTAAATATTCCTTCCTAAACCGCTCTCTTAAATCGTTTCTTAAGTTTTGTATATACCTGTGACGCAAATTTGAGCTCTTATTATCTATCTGATCAAGATCATGAACCACATTTGCAGGTAAATCGTGGATAAAATGCATTGGTGTGAGAGGGGTCAGGCAATCGTCGTCTGAAATATACGTGAGTGGCCGACTATTTAAGGTAGCCTCACAATCGACTAAAACTGTCTCTAGCTCAACATAACTGAGAGCTGCTTTACCTAATACCCTACGAAGTAAATCTTTTAAACATCTTATGAGCCGCTCCCAGAACCCTCCCCACCAAGGCGCACTCGGTATGTTGAATTTCCACTCGATTTTGTCAAGGCTTAGCTGATTTTGTAAATAGTCCCAGTCTAAGTCCCTGAACAAGTTGCTGGCACCCACGAAATTGGTCCCATTATCTGAATATACCACGCGAACTCTACCTCTCCTACATACAAAACGTCGGAAAGCCATCAAAAAACTTTCTGTTGACAGAGTCTCTCACACTTATAACAAAGTCCTACCAAATGTAACTGAACTGCCTTTTCACAAACTTAAGTTATATGTCAAACAATATTTAATGAAGAAAAGGTCTGAGAATATTTAGATGATAAGAATGAGTGGACACATTAAAATTCCAAAATGTTTTTTAAGCTTATTTACGAGTATTATGACTATTAAATAAATAATAATATATAATAATATTTATACACTCACACCTATTATCTAGCCCAAAGTAAGCATCATTAAGAGCTTGTGTAATGGATACTAGATAACGGAGAAATAATGATGACAATATGTATATAAATATAAGAAATATACTAAATAAACATATAAACATCCATGACTCGTAAACAAATCGTATCGTAGTCGTCGTATTGTGATTGTGCATTGTCAGATAGTTGAAAATAACGATAATGCTCTTGACATTGGGTACCTGGGTTTCATTTAGTGTACTACTTATTTAGTGTAATAAAAGTTTACTAAACAAGCAGATTTGGCTCCTAATTGTTTTTAAGATTGTTGTACAGTTCATATTTGGCTCTTTGGCTAATAAGTTTGCCGACCACTGCGCTAGAGGATAAAGTAAAATTGAATTTAGAACATCGTGTGCACTCAGTTTGTGAATTCAAAACATCATTAAACCTTCTACCTCCCATGGTGCCGAAATTATCATACAACCTTTTTGAACTTGTTAAAAACTCAGACTCGGCACCTTCTTGGTGTACTTTTTGTTTAATTTGCTTTGCGCGCGCCATTTTCTTTTCGCGGCATATTTGTTAAAACCATAGGTTTATAACAAAAAATTTGAAAACAAGTAAAAAACCTAAAATGAGTGATTCTAGCGACGAAGAACTTTATTTGACGCCAACAGAATTGACTGAAACTGTTAATAATGCGCAAATGTTCTTTTTATCTTTGTGGCCTATTTAAATAAAATATTTTTCCTTCTTCTTCTAATTTCTTTTAATAGCTACCTTACGAATAGGGAGCAGATAACTGCTATTGACACGTTTGATGTAGCAGACAATTCTTATAAAGAAGTCTAAATAAAAAGCAAAATAATAACCGAGCTAACCCTACGTATATAAATTTTTTCACAACGTAGTACGCTGCAATATGCAACTCTTCAAGCGTCAAGTGAACACGAAATAGTAACCCAATTATCAAATACCACAAATCAATGGATAGTTCGTTTTAACTGGATGACAAAATGTGGTGGAACCAAAATCTCCTGACGAATGGGCTGACTGGAATTCTGCAATTGCAGATCCCTATTAGTTATTTATCATAGAGACAATTTGCAACTGTAAACCCTCTTATGTTGTCATTCGTGTAAACCATGCAGTACACTGTGCAGACATGACCGCACAGGCTGTTATTAGCGCTTATTAGGGTTGAAGCGCTAACGCTTACTCTCCACTTAGCATCGCTTAATATCGCACACTTTCGTAACTATGGACAGAATACATGTTGCGCGACAATAACTCTACTTACATCATTTTTATACGTCACACCCCACAATAACCCCATAATCGACAAAACCGTGTTGTCGAATAGTAATGACAAATTCTGTATGATAAAATGATAAAAACAGTTAAATCGATCTATAATAATACCTATTTCAAGGGATATCCTAAGGGGATCCTATTTCATTTCCTATTTCTTATTTTCAAGGGTGTTTCATATCCGACAAAGTATATTTACAGTATCTCTAAAAATTCAGGAAAAATCACTTGAACCTTCGAAAAATATTAATAACTCGTTTTCATGCATAGTTTGTTTGTACAAAAGTTGAGATTTTTCGTCGATGTCACCGTTATTCACTATGGCAATATCAACTAAACTTCACCAAAGTGACATACGCGCCATGATGAATATTTGGCTGTGTTGCAGTTTTTTTATAATGATTCTTGTTTTGTATCACGCAACAAAGCGAATAAAAATAAAAGGGACAATTGATCACTGTTCTGTATATTTTTTCCTATTATTTTAGTATAGTGTACATTGACCTGGCCGGGTCTCCATACATTTTTGAAACATCTCTTTTCGTCACATAATATGGATATATTGACTGATGAAATTAAAAACTCTGCCCGTCAAGCCTGGATATGTTTGCAGGGCAGGAGTGATAAGTCCCAAGCCAATGCCACATAGCATAAGTTGCATAGACGGAAGCTGTAAACAAGCGTACAAATCGAACAACGCGACGCTACGGGACAGTGGGCCTAAGGATTCAATTTATGCGTGCGTAACATACCTACATACAAGTAGATACCACCAAAAGGGTGAGCACTGCAATAGTCACTCAATCTCTGTAATGTAATCTGTTTGATGACGAATTGATCTTTCCATCATGAAAATTGAAATTAATGAATTTATTTTACGAGCCTTTTGAACAAAAATATTGTTGTTACTCCGATCATTTATGAACGTATCAGTGTTTGTGTGTGAAATTTTTAGACACATGAGTATTTTTTTATTAAAATTACTGTTGGTTCGGACTCTTTCGTTGAAAACTAAAAAAAAATTGGCCAAAGTGGACCTGATTATGAAACAAAATGGCACATATACCGTATTTTGTATTCTTTTAGAAAACAATATTTAAATGACTTTAAAGATAAGAGTTAATTATATTTCATAACTTGAGTTTTAAGTACTTCCGTATTTTAAATAAACCTAAGTTCTGTTATTTTTATTGGTACTCTAAGGTTATATTTGTTTTAGTATAGAAGTCAAAACTTTTGTTTCAAACAGTTTCTTGTGAAATCCTAACCTGAAATTATTATTTGTGATATTTTTAACATACAGTTCTAAAATATTTTAATAGACTGGAAAAGGTATCTTTTGACACTGACTACGAAATGCAATATAAATTACCCAACTACATGATCAGTTCCAGCTTGTATAGAACTTTGACCGATGTTCTTTGTTGTCCGGCTCCAATTTCATTCCACTTCAAAAATATAAAATTGAAAATTTTAAGTAACCCCCGGCCTTATTATAATCATCTATCTGACATCATGTCGTTGAGACTATTTATAAGAGCTCAAACACGCAATATCTGCTGTAAGTTTCTAAAGAATTAGGGATCCCACATACTTTTTGGTGGTATAATATCAGCTCAAGGTTAGTATGCCATGGGAATGTCACCGAAGTGACAGTAAACCAAATTTCAAATCATTTTAGTCTGTGAAAGTTAGTAAAACCTTTTTATCATGTAGAAAAAGAGCTGATAGTCATCAAACACCTGAACTGATATTCATGAATTATAGCTAAGAACCATCCTAATCACGTCAGCTTTCAAATAACAAAAAAACTGAATCAATTTCGGTCGATTCGTTTAGGAGCTACGATGCCACAGACAGACACACTGATGGACATTTGGCGAAATAAGCATTTTGCGAGCGTAGTGGATATTCTGCGTGTTGGACTTTTAGCGTGTTAGACACCATGAGGGTAATACTTTTTGCGTATTGGATATTCTACGTAAAGGGAAATTAGCGATTTGAATATTTTGCGTTTAGGACCATTTGCGAAGATTTGACAAAAAGCATGTTGAACAAGATGCGTATTAGACAGCATGCGTCGAGAAGACAGATACAAATTATTTGACATTGACATCCATATGCCTTTGACTATTAAAAGTCAATTCTCTAGTTCTGTAATTACCTATGTACGGATCGATCTTCTCGATGGCGTTTGAGTTTAGCAATCAAATCGTATTAGGCCAATAGCAGTGCCCTGTTGTAAAGTACTTGAAATAATTTTTATCATATGGATTTGAAAGCGTAACACAAACGCGATTGAGACGTTTCGATTCAATTGAAACTTACATACAGTAGGTCGGAAGTACTTCTGTATCTTCAGAGCCTAGACACCACACAAGGCTAAAAGATATGTTACAAAAAAGCATGGCGACCCGCACCCGGCCGGGTCTATGTAAACTATATAAAAAAAAGGTAAAAATATCCAGAACAGTGTTCAATCTATTTTCTTTTTATTTGCTTTGTTGCGTAGTACAACACAAGAATTTTAATAGAAAAAACTGCAACACAGCCAAATATTCATCATGGCACGTAGATATGTCACTTTGGTGACGTTTAGTTGACTTCTATGTCGCCAGCCATATTGCCATGGTGAATAACGGTGAAATTGACGAAAAATTTCAACTTTTGCACAAACAAATTATGCATGAAAACGAATTATTAGTATTTTTCACGGATTCAGGAAATTTTTCCTGATTTTTTGAGATACTGCACACATAACCTGGCCGGAAATGAATCATCTCGTTTTGGTCAAGACAAATTAAACGAGCTCAAACACAATATACTTATTTGTCATGATACATCTTGGGAACTTATCCATCATCAGACCATGGGCCCCATCCAAATCATGATAAATCAAACCAGTCCAAGCAGAATGGGTTTATCATGCGTAGTTTATGATCAATTTATTCCGCCTGCATCATCAGATCAGATTGATGGTACCATAATATTGAATTGTTACCAAACTTTCATCAGTAGTTATACCATAAATATGTTTTTTTTTGTTTTATGTGTTAGACCGAAAGTCTCTTCAAATTATCATCTGTTTTGATTTGATTATAATCAAATATTATACCCATTTTGAGGACTTCAAATTTTTTTTATACTTAGGTAATATTTTACAGAACTATTGGGTACTCAATATTGATGAATAAATGTTAATCTATTTTACATCCCAACAATAAACAGATTGATTTTAAATTCTATCAACGATGAAGCTATAAAATAAACTAACGAGAAATTCGTTTTAACTTGTCAAACCAGGTGCCGAGTAATGTGATCCATGATCCATGGCATTGACAGTTGTCAATAATCCCGCATAACGTCAGGCGTTCAATTTAATTTGAAATAAGTAAAGTTAAATATGCATGTACAAGAATCCAATAATACCTATCAATATGTAAATGAACCAGTACTCGCGCAGAGTCCTTGACAGCTCTTGATTAGCTAAACGAGTAATTTTCCGACTTTCCTAAGCTTTATTTAGCTACGAGGGAAGGTCCAAAACTCTGTGAAACGTATCTCATGTGTAGAGATGAAAAGGCGACAATCAATGCTATTGTGCCCTAAACAGTAGTTTATAAAAACAAGTGTACAACAAGATAGAGAATTTGGACGGATGCCTACAAAAAAAAAGGAAAAATTCATCCGTTTAAAAAAATCTGTATTAGATTCTGACTCCAGACACATTTGTTTTCTCAATTGTTATAGACCTCCAGAGGTATAACGCCGCTTGACAAATTAAAGTAACAGATATCACTAATTTGAGGATCCAGCACGACCATTTTGGAATGTCAAAGTCAGTGTAACTATGGTGGGTAGCAATATTATCAATAATGCTGATTATACAGAAAAAGGGAAAACAAAAGGAGAATACAACGCTTCAATACCAGCGAGATTCAAAGGAGCTATCAAAGGCAAGATGTGTTTATATTTCAAGACAACGCACCAATTCACAAAATAAATATTTTTATTTCTGCTCCTTGTTGGCTCTTCTTCTTCAATTAAGAACTTGAAATAAGCACTTGTTCACCTACGTTACAGTTCAGACGATGAGCCCAGTGACTAATGTGATTTATTTCTAAATTTTAAGAAGGTGTCAAGGGGTCAATATCTTTACTTTACAAAAGTCTAATTTTCTCTTTGTACAACAAGACAAACAGCCATAAGTGCACCTGAAAGATATTGGTTACCGTAGTTTAAAGACGCTTGTAATACGTTGTACACCCTGTGAAAAGGAAAATGTAATGATAAGTATTTGTCTGCGATCTTCTGAAAAGCGGAGGTGTAACTTTAAGGGGAAAGATAAAAAATATTTTTCGATAGTCTAGATTTATAACATGTAAAACATACTGTGATACGTTTTATAATTTGTTTTATATCTTAAAAACGGCATACCACTGTTGCAGAAATCTCTTTGTTTTAACATAATCTGGTATGTACCACCATGTCTGGTATGTCTGGTATGTGTCTGGTGTGTATGTATCCACGCTTAGCTATATTTAACCAAACTGACGCTTATTGATAAAAAATGTATCGCAATTTTTATTTCATTACACCCCTTTTTACATAGACATCATAAACCAACTATACATACTTTGAGGGGGAAATAGCAAGGGGAAAGTGTGTACAGAGACTTAACGATTTCAAATTAGAGAGATGTTTCAAAAATGTATGGAGACCCGCCGACCCGGCCAGGTACATGTACACTATACTGAAAAATAGGTAAAAATATGCCGAACAGTGATCAATTGTCCATTTAAGTTTTATTTGGTTTGTTGCGTGGTACAAAACAAGAATTTATATAGAAAAAATTGCAACAAAACCTAAATTCATCATGGCGCGTATGTCACTTTGGTGGCATTTAGTTGACTTCTATGTCGCCCGCCATATTGCCGTGGAGAATAACGGTGAAATCGACGAAAAATTTTAACTTTTGTACAAATAAACTAAGCAAGATAAGTAACGAATTATTAGTATTTTTCGCGAATTCAGGAAATTTTGCCTGAATTTTTGTGATACTGTACATATACTTGGCCAGATATGAAACAACTTCTTTAATTATTATTTAAATGATTTTATAAAGTGGCAACCCAAGTCACAGGACATGGCATATCTTTAAAATAATATAAATATTACATACCATATAGCTTTCGTTTCCTTCTTGCATTTTCCTAAGACAGGTAAGGAATAGCAGACTTCATTTTAATCACTGCGTAAAACTAATCACTACCATCGCCAATGGATTTTAATAACGTTAATTGCGCAACTTGATTTGCTTCAATTATTATCAAAGAATTATTTGGAAACAATAGAATAAAATTAATTTATTTTATAACAGTGCTTAGGAGTAAAATATCACAGTGGGGGGGGAGTGCACTCTGATAAATAATCGATAGTGGGTGGAAGGTGGATGCACCGGTAGCGTAACTGTTTTTCCTGGAACATCGCTTTCAATGAGATCTGAATTTTCACCACGTTTTATGATTTTTCGTACTGGACGGTGTAGGTGGAATATTTTGCGTTTCATTCTAATTGTTGATTGTAGAGTAAAACCACCACTATCTGTACACGTTTATAGTAAGATTTTTTGAGAAAACAACAAAATGTAGAAAAACATATGAAAATATACAAATTCATAAACAAAATATATATAAAACACTGTGTGCTGGCCAGCTAGTTCATAACACAACACTAATAATAATACTATCGGCAAATTGTGACTGCGCGACTGCGCCCCCTTCAAAAACATAAAATTTGCATCAAAATATATTCCTTTAAAATATAAATAGGTATTTTATATTTTAAAGGATTTTTTTTACATATAGAATTAGTAAAACACCTTTTACTTTCAAATATTTCATCTGATGCCAGTCAATATTGATGCTGGCTTCTTGAGTAATAAGAATCCCGCACAGTGACGAAACAATATTTCTTAGGTCGGTAATATTTAAATTATTTAATGGATCATTGAGGAGCAGATTGTTCTAGGGGCTGGAATTCTTAGTTTTCTTACAAGATTAGGACTCTAGAGAAAAGCGTGAAGTCGGATGGTTGTAACTAATATTATAATTAAAACGAGTTTGTTTGTTACGCTTTCACGTCTGAAAGAAGCGATTTAGATAAAATTTGGTATGGAGATAGTTGAAGACCCTGGAAAGAACATAACCGGCGGGTAAAAGCTAGTATTTAATATAAAATTATTCATAAAATTTGTTTCTATCACCGACCAATGGTATGAAGTTTGCTTCTGGATTTTGCTTTGCACTGGCAAAGGATAGGTCGTTCAATCCCTCAGGAAAAATATGTTGAAACGGACACATAACATTTTAGATATTGCCTCTCGCTGGGGGAACGACAATCTGGTACCGTTTATGCCTCTAAAATTTAGGCGGCTCTTCACAGAAAAGAAGAGCCCGTTCCATGAAGTCCATGTGTTCCGACTACCGACCACCTAGGGCTTCTTGGAATGGAGTTGACGTCTAACCTCAACTTCAGTTTCACCATCGAATCCAAAGATCAAATTGCGGATAAGAAACTGGGCATTCTCAATAGGGTGAAGCGGAGCCAGGAGGCTTATTGCGACGAGAGATTGGTAGGGACTAGAGTTGCTTGCTTGTCGGTTCTCTGCAGATTGTACTTCGGAGAGTGTGCTCAGGAGCTTCATGAGTTTATCCCGCCTAGCCCATTTTACTTGAGGACTACCAAACGTTTGGCGGCCTACCACCCACATCTGGCTGATAAACTAAATATCCCCAATTTGCTCGGATGACCACGCATTTTTTTAAACTTGACTTTTATCTCCTCGCAATTCTACCGAAATAGGTATTAACCGGTAGGTAATAGGATGAAATATAAATATTATCATATTCTATTAACGTCCATAAAATGAAACAAGAACTAGTTAAAATTTATATTTCAAAGGAAATGTGTTTACTCGAGTATCATTGTTATGATTATTATCTCTAGTGTAAATACTGTTATAAATGATTATACAAAATATATTCAGTGCCATGAAAAACAGTCAGTTCCATAATTACTAGAAATATTGCTAACGTAATACTGTTTTACAGAAAATTCTTATGGCAAAACGTAGGGCGTTAATATTGATCAAATTATTTGAAACATGTTTTTAAATCAAACTATGTAAAAAGACAACTGAAATTACGTAATAGAGGAAATAAAATCAAAATTATTAATTATTGTCAAACGTGTAACAACGTCATGAATCGTTAATAGAAGCAACTTATGGAAATAAGTTTCTAATGCCTCTACAATTTTAAATTCAATCTATGCCAAAAAAAATCAGTCAGAACAGCAATAATATTAGATACTTATCTATGGATAATCAATATATTAGGTCGGGAAAAAAGTCTTTTCGCATTATAGTATGTATGAACTTGTAATAAAATCTCTTTGGCTGTACTATTTGTATCTGGCTGGTTTTGGTATCATTAAAAGTTTAGATTTTAAAAAAGATAATTCCAAATTCAAATTAGGAAAATGTGTGTTTTTCATTTGTTTTTCGTACTGTCAAGATGAGTGAATGTAATGAAGAAATTCGATACATTTTAAAATTTTACTACAAAAAAAGGTAAAAATGCAACGCAAGCCGCGAAAAAAAATTACGATGTTTATGGACCTAGTGCAGTGTCTGTGAGAGTAGCACAAATTTGGTTTAAGCGTTTTCAATCCGGAAATTTTAATGTCGAAGATGCACGTCGCTCTGGTCGCCCTATTACGGATAAAATTGATGCCATTTTTAAAAAACTGGAGCAAGATCGGCATATCAGTAGTTACGACGTAGCTGAAGAACTGGGAATTGACCACAAAACAGTTTTGGCGCATTTAAAAAAAATGGGTACACAAAAAAGCTCGATATTTGGGTACCCCACGAGCTTACTGAAAGATACCTAATGAACCGTGTACTCATTTGTGATTCTTTATTACGACGTAATGAAACGAAACCAGTTTTGAAGAAACTGATAACTGGTGATGAAAAGTGGATCACGTACGGCAAGAACGTGCGAAAAAGGTCGTGGTCAAAGGCCGGTCAGGCTTCACAGACTGTGGCGAAACCCGGGTTAACTCGCAACAAGGTGATGCTGTGTGTGTGGTGGGATTGGAAGGGCATTATTCATTATCAGCTGTTCCCACCAGGCAGGACCATCGATTCTGAACTCTACTGCGAACAACTGATGAGATTAAAGCAAGAAGTTGAGAGAAAGCGGTCGGAATTAATCAACAGAAGGGGTGTGGTTTTTCATCATGATAACGCTAGACCTCACATATCTTTAGCCACTCAGCAAAAATTAAGAGTGTTTGGCTGGGAGGTGTTAATGCATCCGCCGTATAGTCCTGACCTTGCACCTTCAGATTTCCACCTGTTTCGCTCTCTTCAGAATTCTCTAGGCAGTGTCAGGTTAACATCACGAGAGGACTGCCAAAACCACTTGTCGCGGTATTTTGATCAGAAGCCCCAAAATTTCTATAGCAATGGGATCATGTCCCTACCTACAAGATGGCAAAAAGTTATAGAACAAAATGGTACCTACATACTTTAGTTAAATGTAAATAAACTACTTAACACTACTTAACATTTATAATAATGTTAAAATCAAAAATTAAGAATAAACTACTTATATTAAAAAATGTTGTGAATTTTCTTAAAAAATGCGAAAAAACTTTTTCCCCAACCTATTATTAAATATTATTGAAATACATAATAGTACGTATACACATTTTATGTACCTAAATTTCCTTAATTAATAATTTGGCATGCTTAGGTAAGTACGTAGTGTACGCATCATCTTGAAAAATGCGGCTGTTGCGGGCGCCTTCCATTCATTGTTCAATAACTCTGTTAACTGTTTATTAAAGCACTCAAAATTTATTATTATTGTTGCTCAATTAACATTACTAATATGTTTAAATCTTAATACTTTTCTAGGATGCATATCGTGTCTTACAGGAAACATTTAATGACCCCGCGGTACTCTTCTTCTCTGAGGATTAAAATCGAATTCTCCAGGCCTTGGCTAATGTCATCTGTGGTTCCAACCGCGAAAGATAGATAGATAAAGATAGATAAACATTTATTTCATTCTTCAAACACAACGAAACAACATAAGCCGTCTTATGTCGTCGCAACGCAAAACCGATCCGTTTGGAAATCGATGGGCAGGCATTTGTTCAGTAGTGGACTTCTTATGATGATCATGGAGGTGGACAGAGCCTAGGCTACTCCCGTGAAGGGCAGTGGAGTTACAGGGGAGTTTTAGTCGGTATTCCCAGTGCCGTTACGAACAGCCACTGGGAGACCTCCCACACACACGTGGCGGGCGTGTCCGTAAGCGGATTTTTCCCCGAAAAAAAGCTGATATCATGATGATATTAGAAAAAAATTGTGATTGAACAATTAAGGATCCCGTCTTATAAAAATTGAAGATTTTTTTGTGAAGTTAAGCCTGCTTCAAAAATGAATGCAACATTTTACATAATATTTATTACAACACACAACGCACATTATCATCACAAGATATTTTTTTTAAATTCACTAGGTAAGTTTTTTGCCAGCAGCAAATATCCGCTTCATTCGCTATTTTCAATATTCAATAACAACATAGGATTTACACTGAAAAAGCGACCGCCCACCGACGTGTCTGACAAAATGCAGAATGGAAATTAAATGTAGGCAGGTTTCTGACGTTAGCATGAAGGGCGAGTATATTACTCTGTCTTGCTTGCCGTTATTTTTATAGCATTGTTTCATTTTTAATATTTTAATTATCCAAATGCTATATAAATCTCAATATATATTTAAATTGGCCTACATTCTAATATACCTAAGTTTATACTCTCTGGTAACAACAAAGTGAGAATCCGTATTTGGCTGATGTTTTGTGTACTTATCTTACTAAATATTAGTTTTAGCACTGTAAGCTGTGGATTTTTGTAAAGCAAATAAATAAAAATAAAATAAATAAATACCAAATACGACGTATCCCAGGAAAAGGTCTTGAATACTGTTCAGGTTTAAAGATTTTTGGAACTTTAGGCAAATAATTTATTATGAGATATAATAAATCGAGCCGCAAAATTTTATTTTGGACACGGCAACCAACCTCAAAATTAATAATTAAGCCACGGGAAAATGAAAAAGCTCCTAATAAAATAACTCGCCTTCTTTAGAATGCCATCTAAATATTCCCAAAAAGGCACCAAATTATGAACAACAATTATTATAACATGTCTCACTAATTTATACCTAAGCACCTAATTTAATGACTCAGCCACGGAATTTCTACCTCGCCCACATTTAAAATTTTACACATTCAATATAGGTTCCTCAAAAAAACATCGTTTAAGCTTCAACTAAGAACGTCATATTTTATAATTTAGCATCAAAAGTAATACTTAATATTCTATAATAATGAAAATTGACACTGCACGATCTGTTTAGCGCGAGTGAGATAGCCGCAGCGGATGCTCATAGTTTAGTTATCGTCACGTGTTAGAAACTTTGTTTCCCATAAAGTCAATTTCCATAACATCATTTGTTATTGTAAGCCGTAACAAAATTTCATTTGCCATCGACATTGCTTTTAAAAAAAAAAGGTTTTAACTAAACAATCAATAGGTTTAGGTTAGGTTAGAACATATAAGACAACGCACGAGCCAAGCGAGCGAAGCGAGCGTGCCGCGGCAGCGGTCGGCGAAATGCCAGAAAAGCCTATCGCTTTTTAGGACAAAGACGTTAGGTTAAATTTGTACGGAAGCGGCTTAGATAGATTCGAAAACAATATAGTATGGCATTGAAATATTCTGTTAAATAATATTACCTATTGCAATTAAAAAAATGGATAACAATACGTATGGCATTCGAATCATTATGGAATGTAATGTTCGGGTAAATAAGAGTATGTCACATGTCTTTTATGGTAAACAAAACATTCGGGCAAATGAAATTCAGGCATATGAGTAGTATTGCATATAATCTTCGGGCATACAATAGACTATATATGTCTATAGACTAGATTACTAGACTAGATTATTAGACTAGACTAGATTATGTAGCTATATTTTAATGATCAAACCTAAATGTATACGAGTTATAAATTTTGAGGTTTCACTTTATTTTAAATCACACTAAGTTATAAAATTAGATGGTATTTTTTTGGTGTCAATTTGCAGATTTTTTGGATGCTATTACTTGAATATATTATATAGTCAAAAATTTAGATGCTTAAAAATTATTAACGTAATAAGTCATATTTATAGAAGCTTAAATCAATTATTTTTGCGGCTAATATAGCAATTTTTAGAAGCGCATGAATTGTGGCTGACTAATTAATTTAGAAGGCAGGTCCGATTTTAACCGACTTCAAAAACGAGGAGTTTCTCAATTCGGCTGGTAAGTATGTTTGTTTTTTTGTTTGTATGTACACCGATTACGCCGAGATTGATCCGATTTACGTGATTCTTTTTTGTTCGATGCGGAATAGCTGCTATTGGGTCCCATAATTTTTTTTCAAAATCTTTTCGGTAGTTTGGTTTTTATAAGTAAAAAAATCTGAATTTAGTAAATCGTCTACGTATTTTTTTGCTTTGTATGTACATACACCGATCACGCCGAAATTACTGATCCGATTTACGTGATTCTTTTTTTGTTCGATGCGGAAAGTTTCCATTTGGTTCCATATTTTATTTAAAAAAATCAGTTTGGTAGTTTGGTTTTTAAATAAAAAAAACTGAAATCATTAAGTCGTCTACGTATGCGAAATTGCGGATTTTTGCTTTCCTATGACTTTTTAGTGAAACGATACGATAGTAGGAAACAATATAAGTTGACGGTCACCCATCTAGCCCGTGAAAAAAAAATATTAAACAAAAATTAAAACCGACTTCAAAAAACTGAAAAGGATAAAATAATTAAATTTGGGTAGTTAGGTAGGTACTCATCAAACATATTTTTTGAAGTTGGTGCTAAGTTATTTTTATTTTAAAAACAATAGAAAGTGAAGCACCGGCTCCAAAAAATAAGTTTCTAGGGGATGAGTACCTAACTACTCAAATTTAATTATTTTATCCTTTTCAGTTTTTTGAAGTCGGTTTTAATTTTTGGTTAAAATTTTTAGAGGACAATATTGATAATTATTAGAAGTTCGATTAATTACATGCCATTTATTATAATACTTTACATATTTTTCGTGTAAGGTAGGTGACTGCTAAAATAAAAACAAATTAAAAATAAAGTTAGACGGTTTTAAAGGAATATAATAATGTTGATGTAGATCAGGTATGGGCAACCTTTGACATGTTGTGGGCCAAACTTTAGTGTGCAAATACGTTCGGCGGGCCACGTTTAAACGTAGTGCATTTTGAAGTAGTGTTCATAATTATGAACGATAGATATCAGACATGAAATAATACGACGTTGTTATTCTATTACAATTAGAATAACAAAATGAAAATAAAAAAAAGGTACAACATTATAATTAAATCATGAAATTTGGAAATATTACAAACTAGTAAAGTTAAAATAGCGATAAGTACCGAAATCAATGAGACACTTCAAAGGCTTTGATATTTTTGCCGCCTCCCTCTTTGATATGATCGCCGCCACTCGGCTTGCGCGCTCACTTGATTCCGTGAGTATGAGTAAATACTTAGTGTATTTTTTTTTATTTGGTTTTTCATAATGTCTCGCGAGCCGGGTCAAATCTTACAGCGGGCCGGTTGTTGCCCACATTTATGGTATATGATGTAGGTACTAAAACCAAAAAAAGAATTAGGTAAGTCCTAGGTACCAGTCATCACACCACTCTCCTCATCAATCTAGGACATCAATCAGATTCCACCCACATCAATCTAGGGCATCAATCAGATTTTTGTTGAGTAGGTACTCACATCGTTAACAAGCACTTTAAATAAGTAAGTACCTATATCAAATGATTATTGAATAGGGAAAAATGATGTAACTATGAAACCGGTTCTATATAAGATATTAAGAATCTTTAATTTTTAATTTGTTTGATGAATTCATATTTTTCCTGTTTACGACCATAATTTATGCAAATACTCATACTTAGTGAGAGGTTTTAATATTTGAGTGGTCTATTCAAAACTGATCAATCTTTGTTACAAGCGAATTCATAAAAAACAAAACCCTTTGTATTTTCTTGATGTTTATTCAACGATAGAGCAATATACCAATACGCTACCTAGAGCAATACCTACTAGTACAAAACGGTAGTTATGTTGTCACCTTTTTGGTACTTAATAAATATTAATAACTAGCTGTACCCTGCCACGCTTCGCAGTGGCGCATCGTTAAAAAAACTGTTTTCTCGCGGTCGCAGATATGTGACTGATGCAAAAAATAGATAAAAACAATCCTTGATGCGGATTTTATATCATGTTAAAATTTCGACTCAATCGGTGCAGAACTTTTTGAGTTTTTGAAGCGTACACAAACCAACATAAAATTTATATATATATATAGATAGTAAACATGCCAACTTAGTAATTCCATTTCTAAGAAGGAATTTAAGTCAAAGCTTATAGGTAATTATAAAAAGTAAAAAATAAGTATTAAAAAATGTACCTACCCATCTTACCACATTGACCACATTTAATTTATTATTCAAGCGCCGTGACCACTCGTCTCGTGACAGGCTAACCGAAATGTCAGCTACATCTGTATAAACAAAAATAGAAATGACTTAATTTTTACGATAAAATTAGCAGCTATAATTATTTAACCTTTTCACATAATATTTATATTATTATTGCCTTTGATGCTGTGTCCATACCTCCTGTACATATAAAAAAACACCTGTCTTTTTATACAAATCATGGCAAATGAAACAACGCCACCTAATGAGAGAGAAGCAATAAGAAGAGTAGGTATATGCGAAGACAGCACTAGTGTCGCATGATCAAAATTATTGTTCTAGCCACCTCCAGCTATATGGAGCCTTTTCACACCTTTTTGAAGGAACTCGTGCTATAGGAAAGAGAGAACACGCGATGATCATATTGATAGTCGATAAAGTTGGTCAGGATGCACTTTAGCGATTTAATAAAATTAATCGTTAGTACACACACACAGCACGCACAGTATTTAAACTTCATCATCACCAGCCTATATACGTCCCACTGCTGGGCACAGGCCTTCCTACATGGGTGGAACACATGAGGAGATTGGGCCATAACACCACCACACTGGCCCAATTCGGGTTGGTATTTAAACTTAAAGTATAAATCAATAGAAATATTCTTACGCTAATACCGATCATGTAGCCCAAACTAATCAACATTGTGAAATTGTGTTACTGACAATAAAAATAGATAGATATTATACTTATAAATATGTATTAGATTACACACTTAAATAGATATACAAACAGTCGCACAGGTGACCGTTCGTGTTTCCTGTTCAATACACAAACATCTGTCCGTACCGGTACTCGGATCAGTTAACCCTCTGGTGTAGTACTTATATGAACCTGACCTCTCCACACACCCCACCAGACAGTCGTTAATAATTTTAATTAGAAGACAGGGACTGATATAATATAGATATTGTTATGCACGGCAAACAGCACACACGATATACCTACCAAGGTAAAGATAATAATAATAATATCTTTTTTTATGTGATTCTAACTAGGTACTGAAAATTTAATCTCCAAGACTTCCAAGAAACCTCTTAGACGTCTTGGTCGCAATCGCAATTTTATACTTTACATGAAGTTTGTACAGAAAATTGTACAGGGTAAAAGTCTTGTATCAAAAGATTTTTCTATTTAATTTCATGTAGTGCCTTGGAGTATAACCACACAGGAAAATATATCTCTTTTCTGTGGTATTACCATATTTGTACCTACTAAGTAGTTTGTAAGTGTTCGTTCCACCTCCTCGACAGCCCTACACTATTTGTTAACGAGTTGTCCCGGGGGCGATGTCAGTAAAATATTCTGCAGCTAATTCATAAAGGAATTCTTGGTAAATTTCTGAAGATCTCATTAGAAGTTTTGAAAGACCAAAACGCTTCTGCAGAAATGCTGTTGACTTACTTTATTGTCACGCAAACAATTTACGGGATTCAAAGAAGATTCATGAATGTGAAATTACTAGTGACTTATTTTGCCTTTGAGTAGTACCCACCTAAGTTGCGGCTCGCAATTTCCTCGTAGTAATTAGTCAGTTTTGTCTAAAATCTTGAGACACATTGTCACTTTATTTCTTGTCTGATCTGTTATTCTGATGAATAACAGATCAGACAAAAAATAAAGTTTTATTCGCCATATAAATAACTTATGGAAAAGAAAATTGTCAAGACATCTCTAAGATTGTAATGTAGTTGGAAGCCCAGTCGGGATTTGTCAAACTCAATTTTTTTGTGTGCCTAATGATTGTCTTCAACTTCCATTTCATAAGAAAAGAGTAATGTCATACTTTCCCCGCCTCCTTGTTAAGAGTTGATGTTGATATTTATTACTATACCACAGGTGCCAGGATCAAATCTATGGTTAGACTCTATCAGGAGTCGTTATATATAATATTATTTTTTTGTGTTTATACAGGGTGGTTCTTAGCATACGGAATAATACGACAATGAATTAAAACATAGGTTATATTAGTTCATGGGAACACCCAAAAATTCCGAATTATGTAATTTCGAATTTGAATATTCCGATTTTTAAAAATCCGAATTTCACAATCCATAAGAGACTAAATTCCGACTATTCTAAAACACGATTTTTATTTTATCGAAATCTATAAATACGAAATTTTATTTTTTTCATTCGTACGAAGAATTAAAATCCCGCTGTGTTACTAGTCCGAACCGAAATATGGTAGTCCGAATTTAAATTTTCCGAAAATTCATTGCTGACATTCAGATTTTATATCTAAAACGGGTATATATTAAAATTATAATCTCAATCAATCTCAAAAAACCTTTGTTGCGCGGAAAAAATTACATAACCGAAACGCGTAGGATAGGTGTATGCCTGACGCGTATGTCTAACACGATGACAACAACGCCAGAACCGAGTTGCTCTTATTAGATGGGTATTGGGTACTTATTAGGTCGAAATAGCTAAGTAGGTACAGTAGTTCTAGGTTAGGTTAGGTTAGACTTGATAACAACACTGATAACAGAACCTAATTGAACTTATTTCAAAGATTTTGGGATGCACACAATTTTTAAAGAAAAATATTAATATTATTATGATGCATAATAAATTAAATTCCTAATTTCATTTGGCATAATGTTAGGCAGTCCTAAAATCCCTTAGCATAATTTTATTTGCCATAACTATAGAAAAACTTAATTTTATTTGGCATGTTATAGGTTGTCCTAAATCTTATTGATTAAATCGAATTATCACCCAGATTCGAACTAGCACAACCCGACTCCACGTGGCCCGACCTTGCCCTACACTAGAGTGTAATTTAAACCCGCGTAGGCGCGGAGGGGCGAGGCGGCCCGAAGCTGCGGTGGTGACCGAAAACCATCTGCGACGATAAGCTCGCATGGGACCGCTAGAGCTCCGCAGCGCCGGAGCCGTGACAGAAACCATGCATGCTGCATGCCTGCTTGCATGCCTACTTGCATGCTGCATGCATGCTTACATTCTGCATGAATGCTTGCATGCTGCATGCCATTATTCGGAATTTTAATATTCGGGATTCGTATTTATGACATTGCGGATTATTATTAATTCAGATTTTTTATGGTTCGAAATCTTCAATTTCGGCATATTGATTTTCGTAATTATAAACGTTCAGAATTTTGAAGTTTCGGATTTAAAAAATTAGGAATTACGAAACACGGAATTTTTATTGTCGGAATTATGAAACATACGGTGTTATAAAATTCGAAATTTTGAAAATCGTGATTCTGACTACCGGAATTAAGTTTTTCGTATTTATGTAGTGTACCCATTAGTTCATAGAAATGGCTTGCCACTTTCAAAAATATCGTATTCATTCGATAATTTCACGACATTTCTATGAAATACTGCAGCCAATGTTATATTATTTCATACAAATAGCATGAAATGCAGTTTTTCATATTACTAAAATCGATGACATGGTTCCTAAGAAGAGATTTTCGTATGTCTTATAGTTTCAGACTTTTCCACACTGATCTATCTAAATGTGCCACACTGTATATTATCTCTAGTCTATGGTCGATATTAAAGATATTAGTGAATATTACAGCAGGTAGGTACGTTGACATCTTTGTCAATAAGCTGATGACAATTTAGGTCATTTAACTTTGTCATTAACCAGCGAGCAAGCCCCCGTTTCTCTCTGGGTACCCATAAAAGGTTTTCTGACGGAAAAAAAGGTTAGTTAACGCGAAGACTGGAGCATCCCAGTGCTGGCTTGCGCACAGTGGAGGCAATCCGTCCTGTTCTGCAGCAATGGTTGACGAGGCGACATGGCAACCCAACATTCCGGCTGTCCGAGGTACTCTCGGGACACGGGTGCTTCAGAAAATACCTGTGGCGAATAGCCGGAAGGGAGCCCACGGCCCAATGTCAACATTGCGACGGGTTCATAGAGGAGAGCGCGCAGCATGCGTTGGAGGTTTGCACTGCGTGGGTGGTTCAACGCTAAGCAATGACTGCGGTAGTGGGCCACGACCTCTCCCTCCCGACCGTCATAAAAAATATGGTCGAAAGTGACAAGTCGTGGGCGGCAGTGCAGTCCTTTTGCGAGGACATAATATCGCAAAAGGCATAATATGTGCCATCCGCCGAAGGAGAGTGGGACGCAGGAGGATGGCCTACGGGCACCTACTGCATCCCTCGTGAACTTCCATAGGGCTACGGGTGACGGTTGGGCACTAGGCAGTTTTGCAATACTGCCTAGTGTAACAATAGAAGTCCCAGGTTAAAGATTATCTCTTGACCACAGATAATACATAGTTCTCACACCGCCGCCGTCCATCCTCCAGTGTTGTCTATGTAAATAGGGTTGTTAACAGGGACCGTCGCCCCAATTACTAAGCCAGGGGTAGCTGACACACGTGGTGTACCCGTGCATCAACCAACATATGTGGGAGGGCGTTACAGCCCCTTCTATGAAGAGATCGCGTAAGGTCGCGGTCGCTCCGCTCTGACAGCAAAATGGACGAAAGGCTCAAAGAGCGCCTATAGCAGCTGTCAGCGCTGTGGACTGGAGGGTACACGGCAGAGGTTTTAGTGGGTGCGAGCCCCCCCCCCCTCCCCCCTCCCCGTCTCCCGACCCCAGGAAGACGGTATAGCGCGTACAGGCGTTTCCCCTGCCAAAAAAAAGAGGTTAGTATGATGCTCAGTTCAATACAAGCCGAAAAGAAACACCGTTTGCGATATCATTACAACAATAACTTCACTATCTTGGTGCCGTCAATACGTAGTTCATAGAAATGGATTGCCACTTTCAAAAACATCTTATTCATTTAATAATTTTATGACATTTGTATGAAATAATGCAGCCAATGTTATATTATTTTATCCATCCATGTTTCAATTTATTGTCGTATTGACGGCACCATTCTGTATAGACTAGACATTGGCCCAAAATCATGGCATAAACAATGAAAATTTTACAGTGTCTGGTATGTCGGGTATCATACGGAAGAGTTAACCAATTTGGCGACCGGCTGGCCCCCCTACTCTACAGACTACTCGGTCTGCGGTCCCAGGTTCGGAAATATCCAAATGGATGCATCATTACACGATTTTAAGCTTTTCTTAATACCTAGGTAAGTAAGTACTACAATTCTCCAATTTTAATATCACCGGTCCATAGACCGGGCTTTCATTTTCAATAACTAAGCTTTAGAGTAAGCTTTTCGCTAATGGAGCTTTCCATGTAAAATTCAGTGAAGCGCCGTACTTACATATAATAAATTCAATATTTTATTTCAGACTTTATTATGTGTGAGCGTCTACGCGCAAAGTTAATGTAGGGTTTTAAATAAACTGTGTCGCAAACACATGATAAATCCATCATGTGTCAACTGTATGTTTAAATAATCATTCATCTAAGAATATTGGACTTGTAGGTACCTAAACATATTTTTACTTACTTAACTTACGCAGAATGTCGGGGATCCGTTCGGAATTCCAAAACACACGGTGGATCACAACCAGAATTCCAATCTTGTTCGTATCCAAAATTAATATTGTCATAACTTTTATTTTTATGTGATTATATTGAAATTGTTTACGTATTATAGGTATCACTATATTTCATTGGAACGAATAATTCCAGCAATAGTACCTACTTTTGAGAAGCTTATTAAGAGACGTTCTCTGAGTTTTATAATGTTATCAAGGTTCTTTTCGTGGAAATATCAATTTTAATACTTACTATGTTAACTAACATGACACGATCCCTCCGATATAAAATTTTATGGTTGTCTCATAGATAAATAAAAAAGACATTGTAAAAATCATAGCTGTAAAATAGAGATTGCGCCTTGCGATGACAACGTGTTTTTGTCATATTATTTTGTTTTATAACTGTGTTGTTTATAGCATGCAAAATCAAAGAATTTCTATTTTCGTTTCTATGATAATGACAATTTGTGAGGAATCGATGACTAGTGAATATCTTGTTAAATAATGGTTTTTCAGGAGGCAGGACTCTATGTACTACTCTTTTTAAGCAGATACAGTCAAATCTATTTATCAATGCATCTCGTTTAAAGAGCTAGTCAAAATGTGAGATAACTCTAAACCTCTCATTTTTAGTAAATGAGTCCTACAACTTAAATACACATGCTGCAAAATGATACAGATATTTCTTATTGATTGAACTTTAGTTTCCTGGGAAAAATGTACGCATCGAAATTAGGTCTGAGGAGGAGGACATAAAGAGTATTGTAGCTTTTTTAGTTTCAGCCCTACCAAGCTCAGATTTTGTGTACTAATTATTCTCAAATAGTACAAAATCATACCAATTTTTTTCTAAATGTTCATCCAAAATATTCCTAGTTCTGAGGTGGCACCTTAATTCAAACGTTTAGATTAAGGAGCCACCTTTATATATTTAACTTTTAAATTAGGTATTTCATTCCACTACAAAATTCAGGATCGGGGCTACATTATTTTTTAAGCTACTACTAAATAAGTGTATTAAACCTTTTAAGATGCGAAATTGACTCCTCAATCCAAACATACATCAAGGTGAATAGTCTGAGACAGTTTTATTATTAAAGTAAGTGAATTCCGGAATTACCTACCGACATGGTGCTTTCATACTGAGAATAATAGTATTCCGGAAAAGACACTTTCTATAATTAAATTATTTTCTAGTCCTCAATCATATTTTAGTGTGTATAATATATGCATAAATCATTTTATACTTAGTACTACGCTTGAGAAAGTTTCTCTGCCTGAAATTCATAGCACTGAAACTCAAAACTTATCAATAAAATTATGTCAAGGATATGTCTTGTATAACAGAATACGAACCGACGAACAACGAAATCGTCACCGTAATGATTACTTTTCGTAACTTAGCATATTTTACTCAAAAAATAATACTTACCAAACCATTGGTTAGCAGCAGGTTGATAGAAGATGAAGATGACTTATCTACCTATTTATGACAATTATACTACCCAGTAATTACGAAAATCTTATTCGTGAATTTACAATAATTATAAAAATCAAAATAGATTCACAAATAATATACATTCTTACCTACAAAGGTCAATATTTATATAGGTAAATGGAAGACTTAAAGTGAGACCGACAAAGGTAACTAGTGTAAAGTGTTTTAGGAAAACATCTTATTTATGTGTTTTTACTGCAAAGAATTTAAAATAGATTTTGAAAATTGTTTTTTACTAATTAACGATTCAAGATAAAGATAGAGCTCTTTTAAACAGCAAATTTCAGTGATCTTCACCGTGCATGGCATTAATAATATGTTTGCTCGAGCTCCAAACGTCTAGATCCAAAGTTTCGCAAGTCGATAGTCGAGTCGAGCTCCAGATTCTGAGTTCTGGAACTCGAGCCATAATAAAAGTACTCGAATATTTCATAATAAACCTCCACTTCGAAGAGCCACTCGAAAAGGCTTTTGGCAGAGACATAATTAATTATTAAATAATAAATAAGCACTTTAAGAGAAAATTCAATAATCTACTATCATTATTATGCTAAGAATAACAATGCTGCAACATATTGTAGTGTTTTCTAAATAAAGGAAAAACAATAAATAATTATGATTGTAACGTAATTGTTGATTCTTCTATAACTAAATATAATCAAGCCTTTATACACACGTCCCACTGCTGCGTCCCAAGTAGGTACTCCCAAGGCCTTCACTACGTGGGGGAAACTCATGAGGAGCATGAGCCATAAAACCACCACGCTCTGGTCCAATGCGGGTTAATATTATGAAGGGCAAGAATAATTTCAAGTAATTATAACGAAATAGTTCCTACTAAAGATAAAAATAATTATTTTGTTAAATATTATTCAAATTAAATGTCTTGATATCAAACACAATCAACTATATCTATTTCAGTGCAAATCAAACAATACTATATCCATAATTTATTATTACAAACATAGCAATGTCCACTTCAAACATAGCAATTTCTAACTATGTTTGTCCTTAAATCTCCGTGTCAATCTGGTCCTCAAGCTTGCTATATTTTTTCTTCCAACTCTATCCTTTTAAATAAAAAAAAGATACAGGTTTTTGTTTTTTTTTTACAAAATCACAGAAGGTGTCACCTGTCACCTTTTCTATACCCCTCTTATATGCACGACTCATAGCGCAAAACGAGTCTTAGAACATAGAGTACATTTTTTGTACGGGTATTCAGATCTCCAAGTCGTTGTTGCCGAAAAAACTACTTAAGCGCTAATTCAAAACTCGGAAGACTAGCTCGGAAGTCGAGAGCTCTAGCTGTCTGGGAATCGGCGAGCTATTGTAAAAGCTCATCACGCCATTTAGGTACCTATTCAGAGGAATACCTTCACACGAAAGAAACACATGGGAAGTTTGGGCCAATAATAATAAAAACTTCGATGATATTGATTATATTCAACTGTACTGTAGGCAAATTTAAAAATTTTATCATGGAAAAATTGTCAGTTTAGTTTATTGTCCACTTTAACATCCTGGGCTGATATGATGTTGATGAAGTAAAGTAATTAATTCGCACAAGGTACTTACCTTTAAGATGCTCCAAGCCAATGTATTGTATAATGTATTACTTGTTTGTATTACAAATTTTCTGCTGGCCATTTCCTTATCTGTGGCATTCTTAATAATTAATACGTATATATTATTATAGTAGGCTATGATTAGCGATGTGGGCCGCATTATTAATTAATAAGTTTGCCTAATTCTAGAAATAAGCATTTTTAATGTAGCTGTTTGCTTTTCTATAAATAAAATAAAATTACACCACCACGCTAAGGCAAAATAATATAGTAATACCTTACTATACAGATATGTGTTTCTATATTTAAATTTAAATTGCGCAATTATTTGATTTCATAGACTCGTACCACATTTTCCTGCACAATTGATTTATTTGATGTACTCGCTCGCTAACCCACTGCCCGGCTGCCCGCCGCGTTCCCCTCTCGACCTGTTGCGCTCCAGACCGACATAACAACTCAACAGAATCTATAGTATAGTCTATAGCCAGCATCAATGGCGGGAGGGAACACGCTTCAGATTCCAAATCCTTCACATCAGGGTGTTAGTGCTTCAAAAGTAGGTACAATTTGTACAGTCGAGTACTTTAATGGGCGCTTTTATAATTAGTAACGCGACGATATTATCGTGGACGGCCACGGTACAACGATAACACAGGGAAGTAAATTGCAGGGTTGTTATGGATATGAAATTTCGGATCTGGATACGGATACGGATATAGGAATAATATTTTACCGGTTTCGGCTACGGTTACGGATATGAAATTATTTCGGATTATCCGCTAGTTTCGGATAATTTCGGTTACGGATAGTAGAAAATTAAGTAGATATCCTTTTCCAATAAACAATGTGTTTTGATTTAAGTTGAAGTTTCAGAGAAGTATTGCTGCCTCCTTTGCGTAAAAAGTTTTTACCACACTGTTTACATTTTGCAGAATCTACATTAATTTTATTGTAACAATCACAAATATGTAGGCGGTACAAACGCGCGAAATCGAACATTTTAAAATGTGATTACATTATTTCATCAAAATATTAAACTAGACTTTCTTTTATATAAAGCACGACAAATGACTCAACACCATCTGATGTGAAGCGGTAAAAAGAGTCCATATGCGAAGACAGCTAGTGCAGTTCAGATATTGTTCTAGCTGCCTCCACCTTGCCGGCCCACAAGGTGCTTTTAACGTCTCCTTTGAAGGAACCCATGTTATAGGAAGGATGTAACACATGTGTGATGTTGAGGTGGAGACAGTGAATTGATGACTCCTAAGACCGGCACGCGTGCTTCTGAGTAGACAGGGGGAAGGTGGAATAAGACCAAAAAGCACTTTAGAGCACTCTCCGTGATATAGCCGATAGAAGGCGCTAATCGTCGCAATGTCTCGAGGCAATTGCAGAGGCTTAAGGTTGTTCGCGACCTCTACGTCGCCAACGATACGGACAGCACGATGCTGCAATCTGTCCAGGGCATCTAAGAGGGTTTTTTTGACACATTTTGCCTTTTGCCAAAACTATAACAATCTACTGACACAACACTTTGCAACTAAGTAAGTAGGCACTCGTAAATAATAAGTTTTAATGTTTTCACACCTATAATCACAAAATAAATCATAAACAATGCAAATTGTAAGAGACACGAGTGGTTGTGTGACAAGTGACGCCTCAGTTGTGACAAAATAAACAAATATCGGTCGTAACTTGTCATCTAAACTCCGCCTTTATCCGAAACTATCCGAACCTTTTATATCGGTTTCGGTTACGGTTACGGATATTTTTTTATTTCGGATATCCGGTAGTTTCGGTTACGGCTACGGAGCTCCATTACATCCCTAGTAAATTGTATGGAAATATTTTATATGAAGACGCTTTTAAATTTCCGTCAACGGTGATGTTTTAACGTGCACGTCCACGTCATAACGTTACGATAACGTGCCACATCAAACTTCCCTCTGAAACCGTCGCGATATTTTTGCCATGTAGTGCGTAGCTACAAGGATTAATTGATGTGTGAGTGAGTCCACGTGCTCGCGCTCTCCCGCCCTGTTGTTACTGATAACTGTCAAATAATAATTGAAAAACTTGATTGGGTCACCTTTTAATTTACCAAATTAATAAATAAAACGTTTCTTCCAAATATTTTACTTTTAGTAGTGGGTGCTGCAAATATCTTCTTCTTCTTAACTTCTCATTATTTGTCTTTTTTTGCGTCTTAAATACAATAGGTAAGCTGTACTCTAGAGACAATGGCGTCCACACTCTTCTGAAATTTTGCGCAAATGGCGTCAAACGTCCACAGTATGTGAATTATAAAAACCCATATATCTAACGTTGGACGTTGACGTGTACGGAAAATCGTGGACGGCGACGTCCTCGATAACGTGACGTGCTGAATTATAAGCGCCCAATATGTATTCATTTCAAAATAAGAAAGTAATTTATCCATTTTGAAGTAGCCACTGTAAATTGCATAGATTTAATCAATCACCGCGGTAGTTCTATGACAACACTCAATGTGTCATATAAACCACAATTTTTACAATATCTGTTTTTTTTATTTTGTGTCTATCTATATAAAATTATATAATTTATATTTTAACATAAACTGTTACAATGATATGTTTTCTTTTAATGCTCAATAAAAATGTATTATTTGTAATTAATCAATTACCGCAATATTTTTATGGTGTACTAGCTGTGCCCTTGGCTTCGTTCGCGTGGACGTCGTGAAATAACAACACGTACAGTTGACAGCATATCAAGCGTAACAGTTTGACATTGGGAGCGCCGTTTCTACGCTCGTAATAGAGGCGGCTTTCGTAATGCAACTGTTACACTCGATGTGCTGTCCTGTCTACGTAGGTGGGTAGGTTATATGATTTTCGTTGAGTATTTATTTGGTTAAGGATTTAAATTATGTTTATAAAAATCACTTTCACAATGACTATGAACTATGGTAAAAAAAATGTCACGGGCGGGGGAGTCATGAGCCTGCCTGCATTGGAATTCGGATATCATAAATGCGTACCTACTTGATCATTATTTTGTTGCGGACTTACGAGTATTTTAAAACTATGGTGATATCTAATGAGATATTCATTGAAAGCAAATGATTTCAGGAACAATTTTATCCAAAATTAAATACTTATGACGAATAATATTTTTATTTCTATAAGTAAAAATATAATGTTTACAAAAATATCTTCGAAGATAATGTATTATTTTTGAACTTTGAGTACCTACTTACCAAAAAAAATTATAGTGAGTCCACCTTAAAAGAATAAAATACAGGGTAGTGCCGTCAATACGACAATAAATTAAAACATGGGCTACATGAGTTCATAGAAATGGTTTGCCACTTTCAAAAACATCTTATTCATTTGATAATTTCCTATGCCTTTAATACCTTTCTATGAAATAATGCAGTCAATCATATACTATTTCATACAAATGTCATGAAATTATCAAACGAATAAGGTGTTTTTGAAAGCGGTAAACCACATTTCTATGAACTAATATAGCCTATGTTTAAATGTATTGACGGGCTGTATACTGTTGCGGACTTTTTTTTAGAACTTTTAAAGGAGAAAAATTCCGGCATACATGATATTTGCGTAACTTTGACCGTTTACGCAGCGCACGCAACAAAAGCTCAGAATAGTATTTTTCCCCCTTTTTTGCAACATTTTTCACTGAGTAATGTTATAAAGCCTAAATGTATAATTCCTCGATAAATTGACTAACCAACACCAAGAAATTGTTATTTGGTAATTTGAATCAGTAGTAGTTTTTGCTGATTGTACTTCGAATAAGTCTCGTGGATACACATTGAGAATTCATAATTATGAACATTTTGAAATATGTTTTAAAATTTCATGGACCCGGTGGGAAAAGAATAACGATAGAGTCTTGGAATTTTGGGAAACCCCCATTCTAAATATGAATAATAAGACAAAAAGACGAAATATTTATGTATACTTCGAAATGGTGGTGGTGTTGAGTCATTTGTCGTGCTTTGTATAAAAAAAATATGTATACTTATTAAAGTATACGTAGCCTGCACTAGACATCTTTGTACGTCTAAAGGCAAAGACGACACGTCAAAATACCGGGTGTACAAAAGTATGGGACAGCTGATTTAGGGGGTTATTCCGACAGTACAAACGAACATTTTTTGCTATGGGGCCAACATCGAAATCGCGAAAATGTTTCTTACAAAAGTGCAAAAGTGGTAAGTATTGCACTTTTGTATGAAACTGCTGATTTTTTAAAATATATTTTCATATAATTATGAAAATTCGAGTGATTTTTGAATACGAGTTCCGACGCGGAACTAACGCGGCAGAAACAGCTCACAATATTAATGTTGCGTTTGGAGAGGAGACTGCTAATGAACGCACCGTTTAATTTTGGTTTAAACGCTTTCGAGATGGAAATTTTGATTTGAAGAACTAACCACGTGGAAGACCGCCCACACAGGTGAATAACAATGAATTGAAAGAGATGGTGGAAGCCGATCCGAGCCATACTACCCAGGAATTAGCGGCATGGTTTAACGTTACCTCACCAACAATATTGACTCATTTGCGTTAAATCAATAAAGTAAAAAAATATGAAAAATGGGTGCCTCATGATTTGACTGATCTGAAAGAAACGCGTGTTAAAACTTGTGTTGCTTTGTTGAATCGATACAGTAATGATGGAATATTGTATCGAATTGTGACATGTGATAAAAAGTGGATTCTTTACTGCAAAAAATCAAACCCCAGATCAAACGCCGCAACAGTGTCCTAAAGCAAAGCTTACCAATAAAAAGGTAATGGTAACTGTTTGGTGGTCTCAGCATGGTGTTATTCACTATAGCTTTCACCTGATAGATAATACATACCACTCAGATTTATGTCTGTTTTTGACATGCTCTTTAATGGCTGTGTTTATGAAACTTTGCGAAGGTGCTAGAAAGGGCTCAGGACCCACGTAAGTGTTTTCTAAGCCTTTACAAAATTAGAAAAAACAAGAGAAATTAGTAAAAGATAATGGAATAGCTGTAATTATTATATTAAAAGTTTGGCCGTCTGCACTGAAGCATTGATATAACTGAAGAACTTTTAAACAAATTGGATAGCTTACTTAACAATTGTATACGTTTCATTTTTAATCTACGTAAGTACGACCACATTTCTTCATTCCGTAAGGTTTTGAATTGGCTTACGATTCGTCAACGGAGGGATCTTAGAATCCTGTCCACTCTATTCTCCATACTTAATGATCCATATGCTCCTGAATATCTGAAATGTAAATTTCAGTATCTGGGTGCTTCTCATAATCGTGTCCTTCGTTCAAGCGGCAAACTTACTCTAATTTTTCCTTCTCACCGCACTGGCTTCATGTCCAATTCCTTTCAATGTCAAGCTATACGGCTCTGGAACGCACTACCTCCCCATATTCAAGAGGCCAAAAACAAACTGGCTTTCAAGCAGTCAGTTCGCAGTCTTTTTTTAGAGTCTCCTCCGTTATCCAATTGATATATCTATCCTTATTATTTCTGTATTTATTTAATATGTATTTGTTATATATATGTATGTGTATGTATATATATATATATTAATTGCGTATTTATCTATAGTTATACCTTAACAATATATATATATATATATTAATTATTATGCAGTGTATTCATTGTTATTGTATATTTCAATTTTTAAAACAGTTGTTCTTGCACTACCTATTTAATTATTTTGAACTCAACTTTCCGGTTGACTGGTAGAGAATGCCTAATGGCATTAAGTCCGCTAAATTGTAACTCATTTTGTGCAATTAAAGTTTAAATAAATAAATAAATAAATTACTAATAAAAGTTGCTTCCATTTTTACACGAATAATCGTGTTACCCAAAGAAGAGGATAGGAACGAGCGGCAGATTGATTTAACGTTTATTTTGGTGTACCTACTCAAAGAAACAAATAATATTTATCACCCCACTCCCATTGTAACAGTATTTATGGCCTGACTAAGTAAGTATATATGTCGATGGCCCCAACGAATAAACGTACAAGATCCATAGAAAAAAATCATTTTGGGTAAGCCAAAATGTCTTATTTTTCATTTATAATATGGCCTATCATACACCTACTTATATAATTCTTTTTTGAATATTTTAGACTTAAAATAAGGCTTTTATAGCACAATATTCGTTTATTTTACGGGAAAAAATATTTTCATACCTATCACATGAATAACAAAACATGTGCCTATTGCATATTATTTGTTTCTTTGAGTAGGTACACCAAAATAGACGTTAAATCAATCTGCCGCTCGTTCCTATCCTCTTCTTTGGGTAACACGATTATTCGTGTAAAAATGGAAGCAACTTTTATTAGTAATGCTTCAGTGCAGACGGCCAAACTTTTAATATAATAATTATAGCTATTCCATTATCTTTTACTAATTTCTTTTGTTTTTTATAATTTTGTAAAGGCTTAGAAAACACTTACGTGGGTCCTGAGCCCTTTCTAGCACCTTCGCAAAGTTTCATAAACACAGCCATTAAAGAGCATGTCAAAAACAGACATAAATCTGAGTGGTATGTATTATCTATCAGGTGAAAGCTATAGTGAATAACACCATGCTGAGACCACCAAACAGTTACCATTACCTTTTTATTGGTAAGCTTTGCTTTAGGACACTGTTGCGGCGTTTGATCTGGGGTTTGATTTTTTGCAGTAAAGAATCCACTTTTCATCACATGTCACAATTCGATACAATATTCCATCATTACTGTATCGATTCAACAAAGCAACACAAGTTTTAACACGCGTTTCTTTCAGATCAGTCAATCATTTATATGTATTTAATGTAATTTTTAAAACTCTCCATACGCTTGGAATTAGTAAAATGTTTGTGTACCGGGATATTAATAGGTATCTACAATGAGACCTCCTCAGTTTGTGATAAAAAAGATCTAGCCGTCGACGTAGTGTTCGTACGAAAAAGGTGGTCAAAGCAGTAAGGGAAAGAATTCGAAGAAATCCGGTCCGAAAGCAAAAGATTGTATCTCGGTAGATGAAGAGAGCACCTAGAACCATGTCGCGTATTTTAAAAGATGACTTAGGACTTGCAGCCTATAAGAGACGTACTGGTCATTTCTTAACTGATAATTTAAAAAAGAATAGGGTGGTAGAATCGAAACAACTAGGTACTGAAGCGGTACGCAAAGAGATGTCATTGAAATAAATTGTTTACGGATGAGATAAATTTAACAATTGACAAAATGACCCTATTTATGCTCAAAGCTCTAACGAAACTTTCCAATTAGTCGACAGAGTGCAATGTGGGCACTATCCGATTTCAGTGATGGTTTGGTGGGATATTAGCTATGAAGGAGTGACTTAGCCATACTTTTGTGAAAAAGTTATCAAAACATCGGCACAAGTGTATCAAGATACCATTCTTGAGAAGGTAGTGAAGCTCCTTAACAACACCATATTCAATAACCAAGAATGGTCCTTCCAGCAAGACTCGGCGCCGGGTCATAAAGCTCGACCTACGTAGGTAGTCTTGGTTGGAAACGAACGTTTCGGACTTCATCAGAGCTGAACACTGGCCGTCGTCTGGTCCCGATCTTAATCCGCTGGATTATGATTGATGGTCTGTTTTAGAGAGTACGGCTTGCTCTAAATGCCATAATAATTTGGAGTCCCTAAAACAATCCGTACGATTGGCAGTGAAGAATTTTCCCATGGAAAGAGTGCGTGCTTCTATTTATAACTGGCCTCAACGTTTAAAGGACTGTATTGCAGCCAATGGAGACCACTTCGAATAAGCTTTTATATTTTAAATTGTTTTATATTTATGTATTAAACTAACACACTGTTAAAGTAATAAATTTTATTTGCAATAGAAAATTATTTTTTTCTTTGTTTCAGTATTTATGGCAAGACTAGTTATATAGGTAGTTATATGGGAAGACTGGTCTCCACGACACAGGGAATCCTAGTGTGGAGTCCAGGGATACGGCTGAAATTTGTAAATTACTACCTATTATCTACTAATTATAATAATTAGTATACTATACTAAAATACTTGAGACCCTATTATTGTAACAGTAATCAAATTTTGTACTGTGTTGCTATTGGACTGAATAAATAAATTTCAATTCAATTTTACTGGGCCTGGACGGCATTTCATCTTAGCCCTCAGGATGACAACGCACCTGCAATATCAAGTGATTTTTCCTTGTCATTGCAGGTGTCTATAGGCGGCGGTAACCGCTTACCATCAAGTGGGCCGTCAGCTTGTTTGTCATCTAGTAGTATAAAAAAAATCAATTATTTATATTAAACGGGTGGGTGTTCAATAAAAATAATTGTTTTTTTTACTACACACCTACGCCTACACCTACCTATAACCATTTATTTTATTTTCTTATACGGTTAAGTTTAGTACCTTCTCAATAAGATTTTCTCTTTTCAGGGGCTTACATGATCCTTACCTACCCGCACTTCTTGTATGCCGATGTTCGCTACGCCAATGGCGTGCTCGGCTTAAACCCTGTTGAAGATTTGCATAGGATTTATCTTGATATTGAACCTGTAAGTATAATTTGATATTTTTTACACACTTATTGCGGCACAGATGACTCCGTGCCAAGATCTTGAAGGCATCAGGGGTTCTTCCTTCAAAACTATTTTTACTGTTGTATGTAGGTACTTATAATCTGTTTTTTTAGAATACGGGAACAGTCATCCGTGGAGCCAAAAGAGCTCAGTTCAACGTGTTCATGAGACCTGTAACTGATATAGCCAGCACGCAGGGTCTGCGCACCACTCTCACTCCATTGCTCTGGGTAGAAGAGGTTGGTAATCTCCTACTGTAGATAAGCATGATAAAGAGGAACATTTAAACCTTGTAGGTACACCGAACCACTTATTTTCTACATTGATTTCTAGTGAACTGTTATGAATATTAGTGAAAAACAGCATAAAAAATATGCTTTAATATCAAATACTTCTGCATATTACGGCAAATCTACGGAGATAGATCACAGTGATGTGATAATCAACCGCACCTATATACTTCCCACTCCTGGGCACCAGTCTTCCTAAATGGTAGAAACCATGAAGAGTTTCATCAAAAACATGAAGAGTTTGTGCCATAGCACCACATACCAATTTTATGTCAAAAAAATTATTTATGGGTACCTTGCCGCGAGAAGGGACCGCGACAGGGGTTATCTCAAACTCCCGTTAGTACCAGGTTACCTACCGAGTAAAAAACTGACGGTGTCTTGGATGCGCTCTGGGTGGTGGCGCATCATACGAGAAACTAATAGTTTTAGCACAGCTAGCACTTAATATATCCTAGGTAGGTACTGACCTCTTAAAGTAGGCACCCCCTTTTTTTAAAAAATAGGATCGCTTCTAAATAAATGCTTTTTAGAGTTGTTTCTGCGGTGCGTTAGGTCGCAAGAGCGCATGGTAAAAGCGAAATGTTGGGAGTCAACATAACGCTTTCTCTTGATTTTTATGGGGTGATCTAGGAGGTGCTAGGAGCATCTATAGACTACGATAACCGCTTACCACAATGCAGACCTACATGTACTACAGTTGTCGTTTAAAAAAAATTATACAGCTGGTGGAAACCCAACTAACTTACCATAATCGTTTTAAAACGCATTCATTCTAAATACGCACGAACGCCTTGAGAAACGCTTCAAATCAAAGGTTAGTGATAAAATATCGGCATGAATCAGGGCCATCAAGATTGGTCGTATTATCTATTACCTAGGCTTGGGCAAAAAATATCGATATATCAAAATTTATAAGAGTGCGTCGTCGATGTCACATCATGTATCTACTACTACTACGATCTCTAAGATTAGAAAAGACTAAGTTTAGGCTAGATGGCTTAGTTGCCTTCGTCTCAAATCCAAAGAAACTATCTGTTCAGAACCGATATATTTGTCCAGCAGCGGACTTGCTTTTAAATTTTTCAAATGAATAGTAAAAAGTAACTTTTGGGCCTATTTTCGCAACAGCTAAACTGTTCCAGAAAGAATAGAAATTCAAGCACCGCCTTCAAAAATACTTTTTTTATTAGATTATAAGTACCTCATTTTTTTAGTACTTTGAGGGAGGTTTAATTTTTTCAAATAACTCGTTTTTAAATAACTATTTTATTTTAGTTATTTCAGACACAACTGATTTTTCCATTGTCATAGACCTCCAAAGGTATAACGCCGCTTTTATATTAATTTTTTATTTAGTTTAACTACTATTTAACTGAATGCAAACATTGAAATAACATGCATATTGACAGGTTTTAGAATTACGCCGTCAAACCAACGATGCGTTTTCTTTGTGACTGACACACACTTAATTAACTATCTATTAAACTCCTGTACCGATTTTGATGAAACTTGCACAGTTCCCTAAGTTAGAGTATACCTAGTCAAAAAAAAATTTTTTTTTTAATGTGACGTAAAATTTTCAGAAATGCTGGAGCTAACATAGATTTAAAAAAATTGGCTAAGTAAGGACGCTGATATGGACTTACATATACAAGAACTGTGCGATTCGGTCAATATTACGTATCAAATTGTTAACCTCTTTTTTGAAGTCGGCTAAAAATATCGATATATCAAAATATCGATATTTTCTCACGATAAATATCGATAGTTTTGTAAAATATCGATACGATATATATCGATACTTTTTCTTCATTCGCCCATCCCTACTATTACCTAGGTATACATATTAACATGGTGTATGTATTCTTTAAATTTGTACTTAAAATATTTTTTACAGGGTCTTGAATTACCTGAGGAATATTCTGAAGAGCTCACAACGAGGTTGCTATCAGTGCTCGACCTATTGGATATATTAATTCCCGTCGTGGTTGCGCTTAGCTGCTCTGTGCTGCTGATCGGAATCGGCGTAGCTGTGTGGTTCCGATCCCGAAGGCCAGCTAACTCTAGCTAATTGATAAAAGATAATAAAAATAAAAGGCTAATTATTTGTATTTATTTTGTTTTTCTATTAATCCATTACCTACCTATTTATGGTGTAGCAGAATAATATTAAAATATTAACGAAATACTGTAAACTCGATATTTATTAATTGACAATACAATTTTATATGACAATGTCTAACGGACAGTAAAATACGATTTTAAATCTTGACAGTTTTTATCGTAGCGGCCACGGAGGTCCACTACATTACTCCCCTTCCTAATTTCTTCGTTTACAGAAGAAAGGCAGGCTTTAGTCTATCAATGGAAACATTCTCTTGTTTAGATTTAATATTCAAGGTGAAATACTTTTCATGTCTTTCTACGACTTCATATGGTCCATCATATGGCGCTTCTAATGGCTTCTTAACTCTATCAACTCTTATAAAAACATGCGTGCATTTTTGTAAATCTCTATGTACAAATATTTTTTTGGGTGTTTGGAATTTAACTTTTACTGGCTTAATATTATCAAATTGTTTTATTAAATTTCTTGTAAAATCATCTAAATTAATATCAAAATTTGGTTTATCAAAAAATTCTCCAGGTAATCTTATAGTTTTGCCATACACCATTTGTGATATTGAATATTTTTCATCATCTCTAATGGCAGCACGTATTCCCAGTAATATGGTTGGTATTACGTCTGACCATCGACGAGTGTCATAAGATTTAATTGCAGCTTTAAGAGTTCTATGAAGTCGTTCAATCTTTCCATTGCATTGAGGATGATATGACGTTGTGTGCTGCAATTTTGTGCCACACATTTTAGCAAAATTCGCAAATAATGTAGATTTAAACTGTGTTCCTCTGTCTGTAATTACAGTTTTGGGTACTCCAAATCTAGTAACCCAATTGTTATAGAACGCTTTTGCAACTGTCTCTGCGTGTATGTTTGCTATGGGAATTACTTCTATCCAATTCGTGTATCTGTCAATACAGGTTAGGCAATATTGTTTTCCATTACACGGAGGCAATGGGCCTATTAGGTCTATGTGTATGATATCAAATCTCTCATCTGGTGTTTGAAAATTTTGACATTCGGACTGGGTATGTCTTATGACTTTGTTTTTCTGGCATTCCATACATGTTCTTGCCCATATTTTTGTATCATTTCTTATGCCTTTCCAAATAAATCTAGAAGTCATTTGCTTGATAGAAGATTTTACGCCACAATGATTAAGATCATGAATTTTATGAAAAATTGTGTTTCTAAATTGTTGTGGTATGTACGGTCTTATGATGTCGGTAGAAACATCACACCATAACGTTTCTTTTGTTGGTAGAGTGTACTTTTTGAATTTTAGGGAGTTGTTGGTCAATAGTTGTTGGAGCTCTAGGTCATTCTTTTGTTGTTCAGCTATTTTACTGTAATCGATTATTTCTATTGCATCTATTCTGGACAATGTATCTGCTACGATGTTTTCTTTGCCAGAAATATGTTGTAAGTTGGTCGAAAATTCGGAAATAAATTGTAGGTGGCGTAACTGCCGTGGTGATGCTTTACTGTCTTTTTGCTTGAATGCATATACGAGAGGCTTATGATCAGTATATATTATAAATTCTCTACCTTCGACATAGTGTTTGAAATACTTGATAGCTTCGTAAATACTTAATAATTCTCGATCATATGTGCTGTAATTTTTCTGAGCATCATTTAATTTCTTCGAGTAAAAAGCAATAGGTGTCCAACTCTTTTTTTGAAATTGTTGTAGTACTGAGCCAATAGCTTCATTAGAGGCGTCAGTAAACAATGCTAAAGGTAGATCTGGATTGGGTATCGTTAACAAGGTTGAATCTGCTAGATCTTGTTTGCATTTTTCGAACAGATATTTTGTTTCGTCATTCCATGGTACCATTCTCTTGTCATTTTTTGTAGCTCCTTTAAGATAATCATTCATCAACTTAGCTTGAGTTTCAGCAGCATTTTTGATGTGTCTTCTATAGAAATTTAATAGACCAAGAAACTGGCGAAGGTCTCTGTATGTTTTTGGCAATTGGTAGTTGAGTATTGCTTGTACTTTATGTGGCATTGGTTTGATACCATTTTGTGTAATGAGGTGTCCAAGAAATTCGACTTCTTTTACACCAAAAATAGATTTCGATACATTATTTCGTAAACCATATTGATTAAGTCTTGTAAATATTGCTTTGAGATGCATTTTATGAGAATTTTCGTCTCTAGATGCCACTAAAATGTCATCCAAATAAGGAAATGCATAGTTTAGGCCTTGAAGCACTTCGTTTATGAATCTTTGGAACGTTGCTGGCGCATTACGTAAGCCAAAGCTCATGACATTAAATTCGTACATTCCAAAGGGTGTTGTTATTGCCGTTTTGTGTTTATGCTCTTCAGCCATTGGAATCTGGTAGTAGGCTTTTAAAAGGTCTATTTTGGAGTATATTGTGGTGTTTACGAGTATGTGTTGAAAATCGTCAACTCTTGGAAGCGGATATCTATCTGGTATGGTTCGATCATTGAGACGTCTATAGTCTCCGCATGGTACCATATGTAGAGGACTGGACCATGGTGATTTTGAAGGACTAATAATACCATTATTAAGCATAAATTCAAATTCTTGCTTTGCGATTTGTGTCTTCTTGCCATCTAATTGCCTTGGTTTTGAAAACACGGGTTCGCCTTTTGTTTCAATGGAATGTTTAATATTGTGAGTCAGTTTTCCTGGCAGTAGGTTGGGTTTAGTTAGTTCAGGAAATTCTTGCAGTAGGTCAAAATATTGAGAGGTTTTGTCACTGGTACTTAGTATCTCAGTCTGGAAAATTTCGGTGATTTCACCCATCGTTTGAAGTTTGGTTGTGTTATCGACGAGTCTTCTGTTATGTAAATCAATCAGCAAGTTGAAATTTTTAAGAAAGTCTGCTCCTAGAATGCGTCTTTGAATTTTTGCGATAACAAATGGCCATTGAAACTGACGTCGAAGTCCAAGATCTAGAGTCAGTATCTTGATGCCATAAGTTGGTATTTGTGTATTATTTGCGGCAAATAATTTGAAGGAGTTGTCGATTCTATCTTTTGACGTTGCTGGAATAAGTGACACATCGGCACCACTATCCACTAAAAATCGCAGACCAGTTACTTTGTCCGTGAAAAATAGTCGTGATCTGCGGTATTGTAGCATATCAGCAGCAGAATCTACCGCTAATTCTGTTGCGAGCTCGAGTTTCCCGAATTTTTCCAAGCAAAAGGTGGCTTACATTTTTCAGCTCGACAACGCTTGCCAAATTTAAAGTGATAGAAGCAAAACTTGCCATCAGGATTAAATCGACGTCTTGATTGGCTGCGATTTAGGCTGCGATATGAGCTTTGTGATAAAGATCTGGAAGGTCTGGACTTAGACATTGATTCAAACTTTTTCTCTAAAGCTTCTATTTTGAAAAATAATTTGTCGAGTGAAATTTTGTCGCAGCTGGTTGAAGGGTTAACATCAGTACTGCAGAGTTCTGTACTAGGAGACATTTCGGCCATCTTATCAGCCATGACAGATAGTTTGTCTAAACTTTCTTCGCTAATGATGAGGATATTTTTAATTGACGGTGGTAATTTTTCAAGCCAGAGAGTCTTCAGTATATTGTTCGAAAGATCTGAGTTACCTAGACTTTGCATTTGACGAAGAAGTTGGCTCGGTTTAGAATCGCCAAGTTCTAGACCAGTCAGTAATCGTTTGAGTTGCTTTTCTGTACTTTCTTGAAAAGTATTCAGTAATCTGTTTTTGGCTTCGGTATATTTCGAACTGACTGTACCGGTAATAATGTCCCAAATATTTTCGATAAATTTTGGTTCTAATTGTGAAATGAGATAGTTGAATTTTGTGTCTTCGGATCTAATATTATTAATAGCAAATTGAGCTTCTACCTGATAAAACCAAATCTCGGGTTTGTCGGTCCAAAACGGTGGTAATTTGATGGAATTTTTTTCGATTTGTTGTACTTCAGTATTTTCTGTGCTCATTTTCAATAGAAATACGGGGTCACCACTTTGTAGCAGAATATTATTAAAATATTAACGAAATACTGTAAACTCGATATTTATTAATTGACAATACAATTGTATATGACAATGTCTAACGGACAGTAAAATACGATTTTAAATCTTGACAGTTTTTATCGTAGCGGCCACGGAGGTCCACTACAATGGAATCAAACAAATTTTCAAAAGCCAATGCCCTATCTATAATACCTACCTAAGGTATGTGGTATTAAGTGTGCCATAGCACAGAGTAATGAATGTCATCGAGGATATGACCGTGCATAATCATATAATAACAGATTTCTTAAACCTAATTTATCCTGTAAAGATTTACTAACCGAAATTGTAATCCATCAGTGCACCTTAGGTCTACCATGAAGCAGTGCAACGAGAAGAAACCACATAGGTAGTTGGGCTAAGTATCATCATTTAACAGCTTATGTCACACTGGTAAGCACAGGCTTTCCTACAAGGAAGAAACACATGAGGAGTACGGTTGACCACAGAAGTGGCTAAACACTTAAGTAGGTACAATGGCATAATAACAATGCCGTTACTAATACGATAGCAACGGTACTAAAGTGATATGCTACTTTTGTGGCCGCTGTACTACCGCTATCCTCTAGGTACCCCTAGTGTAATTTTTAATTGTATCGAAACGAAAATGATCATCGTCGCGTTTACCTCTCAAATGAATATAAAAAGGTTTCCAATAATTCACCATAGAGGCGCTGCCGTAGTTTTCATACGATTTGACAGTTGTCACGACGACGAACGTTTTCGTTTCAATTCGATTGAAATTTACACTAGGGGCACTGATCCCGCGGACCTGATTCTTAATTAGGTAAACATCGAAAATCTAAATTACTGCATCAAGCTTTTGACTCACGTTTACGTTTTCGAGGGTTATCACGAATTAGTTCACGCGCAGGTTTGACGACTTCCAGAGTTCCAGCCTACCAAACAAGCCGGTTTCCGTAAAGGCTTTAGCACCGTAGACCACATACATAGGTACACGCCGCGGCAGGTTATACAGAAGGCCTTCGATTCAGTCGAAACATGGACCGTGATTCAGTCGTTTTAGAGGTAGGTACCACATTAGCTATCGGTATTTCGAGGTAATGATATCCTTGTACAAGAGCACCACCATCCCCATTATTCTCAACTGTCTGATCACGGATTCGATTCGAAAAGTCACATCCCGTCCCCTTTGACGCACCGTGATGATAAGTGATAAGTGACTCTATACCTACCTGAGGTAGGTAGTATAGAGTTTCCGATATTCGACTTCTTTCTGACAGTTGAGAAAAAGGGGGCTGGTCGGTCCGTGTACAGAATCAGTATACGAAACCTATCCAACTGCAGAGAGAGGAAAGACAGGGAGATGTAATGTCTGTCCAAAACTGTTTACCGCTACGTTGGAAGAGGCTTTCAAACTATTGGACTGGACAGGACTCGGCATCAACATCAACGGCGAGAAGATCACTCTTTTTCTAATTGCTGATGATATAGTAGGTAGTCATGGCAGAATCTCTGGAGGAATTGAGCACAATGCTCGACTACCTAGACAGAGCCGCCCGACAGGTGGGTCTAAAAATGAACATGAACAAGACAAAGGTTACGTCGAATACCCATGTTCAGCGACCGTGTCGGACATAGGTCCAGTTACAGTTGGGAGTTCTGTTTTCGAAGTTGTTGTCGAGTACGTTTACCTCAAGAAAGAGTTAAATCGACGATTCCAACTCGGATGGGCAGCGTTCGGAATATTAGGTAAGATCGTTTCGTCCAAAATTCCTTGGTGCTTGAAGTCGAAAGTCTTCGACCAGGTGCCTGTTGCCAGGGATGACATGCGGCTGTGAAACGTAGTTGCATAATAAGGGCCTTCTGTGCAAGTTCGCAGTCGCACAACAAGCTATGGAACTAGCTATGTTTCTCTGCGAGATAGAATCAGAAATGATGACATCGTAAGTGAACCAAAGTTACTGACATAGCTCATAGGATTAGTAAGTTAAAGTGGCAGTGGGCAGGGCACATGACACTGACGGCCGTTGGTTGCGTTAAAGTCAGTGGTCAGGGTCGCAGGGAGCCGTTGGATGCAGGCTGCGTAGAACCGTTCCATTTGGAAATCGATGGGAGAGGCCTTTGTTCAGCAGTGGACATCATAGGCTGATTGATAATGATGATGATGAGTCTTAAGTTATAAAACTAACACTAGATATGGGCGTTTTGCATACAGGCCGGTCAGTCCTATGCATACGCACCGGTCATTATTCAATAGTGACCGGACTTCTCTACTTTTCCGTAAGATAGACATACCTAACACAAAAACTCACCACAATCGGCTTATCAAATAAAAATAATGACTGGTGATAGGTGATTGAGAGGTGGAAGTTTATTTTGGTAAATTCTTAATGGCTATCATAGAAGACGATATTTATACCTATCTACCTATCTAATATAGGTAGGTAATTCATATCAACTTTTCGAAACTTCCACTGGGTCCACTGTAAATATAATATTTATGGCATCTTATTTCAATTATTGAAATGAAATGATTTACGGTCGCGGTGCAGTGTCGGTTAACAGGGTACTTACAAATAATTATAACATTACAAAAAAAAAAAAATCCCGACCCCGTATCGCATTCTGTGGGTTGTACCTACTTAGGGCCCTTGAATCACTTTCGAATCGTCAAAAATACCTTTTGTATCCTTCAGGTAGATACCAGACCAGATTCTCATGTCTATCATTAAAAAAAGGGTTAATTAACAATTTCATGTCTGTCTGTACGAATTTGCCTTTATTCCTACCACCTGCTCTGTGGAGTAGTTCTGTTTATAGGAATCATCATCACCAGCCTATTATACGTCCCATGCTAGGCAGACCTTCCTACATGAGAACCCGATATCATACAGCCTCACGCTACGAGCACGCAGTCGACAGTTAATGAATGAATGTTGAATGTTTTGAAGTCGACACGATGTCATATCGCTTACCGGAAGATTCTATTAATAGATCGTCATCATCATCATCATCAGCCTTTATAAGTCCCACTGCTGGTCTCAGGCCTTCCTACATGGGAACCACATGGAGTTTGTTTCACATAACAGCAACACCCTGGCCTAATGCGGGTTGTGGATTAAAGCGGTTGCAGTAACAACCGGGACCAACGGCTTAACTTGGGTTCGGAAGCAAGGAGGAGATCGAGATAACAAATTTTGATTGACTCATCAAGGAATCGATCATGGCTAAAGATCCTTTGTATCTATAATTGAAACCAGAGCGCTCAACCCACTACGCCACCAAGCTCCTCTGCTCAGAGTTGTTGATAGTAGGTACTGTACCTAGAGGTAGTTTTTACACTCTTTTTTACCTAGAGTTACAGGTACATACGAAAATTTTATAAATTTCGAATCGCCATTCGAGTTGTTACGTTAGCTTTTGTCTAGCTTTTGTTTGAAATTTCAAGCGTGCGCGATTACGATTCGAAATTTAAAAATGTTCGTGCTAGGGGTACTGAAGTAGGAAAGAATACGTTATTATTATTTTATTATTATATTTACCGTGTGGTCCCTGCTTGATCTGGGTGGACCACGGGTTTTTTTTCTGTTTGTCAATAGGTACTATTACTATACAATACTGTACCTTGCCATAATACTACTTACATTCCGTCCCGTCACGTTCGCGTCCCCGTGGTAAGCTGAAGGATTTGGTAGATGGGTGCATCGAAGGCATTTTTCATCGGTAGGATTTTTTCCATAATCACATTTTGCGACGTGTGCTTTGTGTATTTTGTCCTACTGTAGATTGAAAGATTGCAATTTGTTTTTCTCTTTACGTGTATCACTCTTAGAATATAATAGATGTTTACAAACAGTTGGGCTATTAGTTATTTTTTATGAAAACGTCATTTTAACCTACAGATACAGACAAAGAGCTCAAAAACATTGACACACACTTATTCTCTTGAATATACGTTTATGACTAAATGCGGCTAGAAAAACTGAGATTATGAAATGGGAGGCTAAGGTAAAAATCGATTTTACATAAAGCACACGTGACAAAACACGATCGTGGCAAAATGCGATTAGGGAAAAAATCCTACCGATGAAAAATGCGTTCGAGGCACCCACCTACCAAACCCCCTGAAGTATATACCTATGTCTCGTAGGATTTTTTAATAAAAACACAAACTTTCAACATTGAGCTTTATTTAAGAATTAATATTGTTTACCTTTTATTACATAAACAAAATTAAATCAATACTCACAAGCACAATGCACATACTTGTGTAAATTTAGAAAATAATAAGTCTTCTTTTAAAAATATTTCATAAATCACATAGTACCGAGGCTGATAATGGGGCTTTTAGTCTTTCTTTTGCTGGACTAGAAAATAAAACAATAGCTAATTCATTGAGATTTCATAATATAATGTTAATTAATATTGACTATGCAAAATCTAATGTAAATATAAAAATAGTTAACAAATGAATCAACTCAATAATACACATCACACCCACCTCGTTATCAGCCCCACACAGAGAGTACCTACCAAACAAACACTCTACAGAAATCAATCAGGCCGGGCGAAATGTTAAAATAATTTCCCAAATAATAAAAATACATTTATATTATAATTCATAATTATCTTAAATATATATTATGCAATAAGTAAATACAAGTAAAAGTCCTCCACATAAATTGTATACACTGATGACAGGTTTCAATAACATAATTATGAAAGGTTTTGCTTACAAGACGTAGGTACGTAGGATTTTGCATATTTCAAATAGAGTAAAATGGTCGAAATCCTACATCTCGAAAGCAAAAAAAACCATTCGCAGATAGATTATTGAAACACGGCGTAACCGAATATTGTAAAAACGAATGACGGGGCGTAACTCACGAATAATGTAAACTAGAAGGAACTGTAAAATAAATACTATGACAATTTATGTACACGGTTGAAAATGCCACATATTACGCGGCGATAAGAGAGCTCCTATATCGATGACAATAATTACGATTACATTTGGGTAACCTACATCAAAATACAATAAACGGCTATTAACACATATTACCTGGACTATCTTGTGCAAAGCACGTGTGAATAAACAAGTAATGAAATGAAGTGTGCACACAACGATTAAGTATAGCGCACATGAAGTGATAGAATTGATTAGTCTTCAGCTTAACAAGAAGACACTAGAAAAAGCCTCGTATTAAAACATCAATACCATATAATTGTAATATATTATTAGCACGATTATATTGCAGAAAAAACTGTATGCATGACACATATAATTATGTAAATATCGAAAACTGTAATTCGCTACACCTTATAGTCAGTACATTAAAATGTACCCCGTCTTAATATCGCGTTTATAATATTAATCAAAAGTAATAATTATCGATTAGTTCGAAAGAGGACTTGTAACATCGACTGAATAATATTTAAATCCGATAAAAATAATTTTATTTTCAAGATTCAGCTATTATACTGTAAGGGTTAATAAACAATCAAAAATTAATTCGATCCTTACAGTATCAATCATAATTTAACTAAGATAAAGATATATGTACAAACGCTAATGGTCTATAATATTCCCTGTTCAATTCAGGAAACATTTACAAAGGGCTATGTACAATATATTTACAACAAGGATTAATTAATAGCCTAGACAAATATCATTACTCCGTCGAATGACGTTTATCGTCATTATTCCGCTTTCGGCCCTTAGCGTGCGCTAGCATCGTAACTAGCTTTTTATGGCTGTCACCGACGATCCATCCATGCTGCTGCTGGTGTTCCTGCTCGTCATCTCCCTCAGAAGACCAAAAGTAGGCGACTGAGCGGTTGCGGCCCTTCTGGCCCGCAGCACCAGGCGCGGCATTCGAAGTAGATGGCCCGGGTGTTGACGGTGCAGGCATAGCCGCCGCCGCTGCCGCCTCAGCCGCCGCTGCTGCTGCCGCCGCTGCCGCCGCCGCCGCTGCAGCCGCCGCTGCCGCCGCCACCGCAGCGGCATCATTTGCCGAATTATTCGGTTGCAGCATCCTGGGTCCAGCGCTAGTTCCCTCCCCTGGATCCTCCACGCCACCATTATAGCCACTGCCAGAACCGTTTCCCGGTGGATTACGATTATTACTATTTACCCTGCTTTCATTTTCATTTTTTTTTAACGTAACTTGACGATTATTGCCTCGTCTCCCGCCAGCCTGCTGACTGTCCTTCTTTTTCCCCTTTTTTTTGCGTCCAGCGCCGGCAATGTCTGATTCCGCGCTGTTGGGACGAGGAGGCGCACCGTCCGGCTCAGATTCCGAACTCCAACTTTCCGTTAGAACATTCTGCTTCCCAACAGTACATTTTCGACGAGCTCTTTGCCTGGCTACACCAGTCTCATCTTCAAACACGGAATGATCACAAAATTCAGTACCATAATCAGGACTTCTACCTATTCCTTTATCATGTTTATTCGCATGCGATTTAGTGTTGTCGTAAGAATTAAAAGATTCTCCGGGATTAGATATTGCCTCATCACTTTGAATCTGAAACTTGCTATCGTAATTTTGAGAAAAATTTCCTTCTTTGTTCTTAATAGAAATTGAGTCATTTTTTTGTGGTGATAATTGTTTATCACCCGGTGATGACTTGTCGTATTTTTTAGAAGTGCTTGGACTATAATCTATATAAGTTCCAGTAAATATAGAATCACACTTTTTAGAAGTTGATGCTCCGTAATCACAGGTTCTAGAAGTAGAAGCTCCATACTCAGACTTTCTAGAAGTAGATGCTTCATAATCTCTGGAAGTGGATGCTCCATAATCACACTTTCTAGAAGTAGATGCACCATAATCATTAGAAGTGTATGATCCATAATTACACCTTCGAGAAGTAGATGCACCATAATCATTAGAAGTGGATGCTCCATAATTACACTTTTTAGAAGTAGATGCTCCATAATCACTAGAAGTCGATGCTCCATAATCATACTTTCTAGAAGTAGATGCTCCATAATCACTAGAAGTGGATGCGCCATAGTCAAACTTTCTAGAAGTAGATGCACCATAATCACTAGAAGTAGATGTTTCATAATCACTAGAAGTGGATGCTCCATAATCACACTTTCTAGAAGTAGATGCTCCATAATCACTAGAAGTGGATGCTCCATAATCACACTTTCTAGAAGTAGGTGCTCCATAATCACTAGAAGTGGATGCCTCATAATCACACTTTTTAGAAGTAGATTCTGCATAATCACTAGAAGTAGATGCACCATAATCACACTTTCTAGAAGTAGATGCTCCATAACCACTAGACGTAGATGCTCCATAATCACGAGAAGTAGATGCTCCATAATCACATTTTCTAGAAGTTGAAGCTCCATAATTACATTTTCTAGAAGAAGAAGCTCCACAATCCACTTCGGGAAGATCATATTTCTTGGATAAAATGTCATGTCTCTGAGAGTTTGTGCAATCTTTAGACGATGAACTTTGTCGTTTTAAAGTAGGTGGTACAGATTTGTCACTTTGGTTAGGTGACAGAGAGCTTTGCGGAAGTGGAAACTCATTGTCATCGGATATATGATCTACAGTCTTTATGATAGACGCTTTTGACAAAGATACATCACTTCTTGGAGAGATTGTTTCGTTATTCAACATTGACGTGCTAGGTTCTTCTTCTAACAAACTATCAAATAGTTGGTCAAGATTAGCTTTGGGCTTTGTTGGTTCCTTAGGTGCTGATATTTTTTTTTCTGTCCTCACAGCATTGTGCTTAAAAATTTTACCCATAACTGCATTTTTTTCAACAACATCCTTTCTTTTCAGGGGAGACAAATTTTTCTTCACTTCGTGACCTATTTTCATATTTCCGTTTTCACAGGATAGTAGACTATTTTCAGTTTCATCGTCACTACATACATAATCATCAGACATGTAAACAAAATCATCACCGTCAGATCCACTTTCACTGGAATTGTCATCCTTAACTGGATTCAACTTCGATGTACCAGGCACATCTTTGTTACTAATACTTTTAAATCTCTCCATAAGCGTCGATGGCCGGAACTCAAAAAGTTCAGCATCTTCATTATCCATAAATTCATAGACATCTACCTTTTTGTTATTAGAGCTAGAACCCTCTTTATTACGATGGTCACTATCATACTTACCACTAGACTCTGAATCCTTCTTGTCTCTTTTCTTTTTTGAACTCGTTTTCTTTTTCTTTTTAGAGCATTCCGACGCGGGAACTAAAACTGACATATTAATATCAGATGTCGGAATTGAAACCTTTATGCCATCAAAACCTTTTAATGCACCTTTAGTAGGCACTTGCGTGCTTTGATGTCGAGTTTTCTTCGAGATTTTTTTTCCTTTTTTCTTTTCTGCCTTTCTGCGTGCTTTGTGGCTGAAACAATAATATACCATTACATTAGATTAAATTAGAGGTAAATCGACGAATCCAACTCGAATGTGCAGCGTTCGGGAAATTGCGTAAGATTTTCTCGACCAAAATTCTTCAGTGCCTCAAGTCGAAAGTGTTTGGCCGTTAAAATGCTAGCATTCCACGGGAGACTCGAGGGTCTACGTTGGCGTGACAAAAACTAATTTTTGACAAGTTTTGGGTATATAGTAGAAATGTAGCTGCTGGTAGTCCACCGGAATCGGCTAATCCACCAAAAAGTCTGGGAACATCTGCACTAGATGGACAGATGACCTGGTCAGGGTCGCGGGGAGCCATTGGTTGCAGGCTGCGCAGAACCGTTCCGTCAAGCGAGCTAGTACGTAAGTAGTTTATAATTAACATTTATATTAGCGTAGGCACATTTTACTTAATCAGTTAATTTTAACCGTAGTAGTTAAAATTAACTGATGAAGTAAAATGTGCCTTTTTAATTACAAGTTGATAAATTATAATTATAAATATTTAGATAAAGTAATCTTATTATGATATATATTTACTTTAGACTTTAAAAGAAAAAAGGCAGATGTTTTTAACTTTGAATGATTACTTTTTCTTATTATTGCATTTCTTATGACGTTGACTTGTGTCGTCACACTTCAATAGTGGTCATACAATAGGTATGGGCGCATGGACAAAATTAATGATATCTATGAAATTAATGCGTTTACATCCATAGATTAAAATATTAACATTTGATGTGAGTAAACGAATAGTACAATTAATTTTGTACATTTTTTGAAAATTTCTATGCCACAAAGAACTTTATCATACAGATAAAATACTTTGCAAAGATTTTAATACATATAAGAACTCATATTTACGAAATATATTTTTAAAAAAACCTACGTTTTTACTTGTTGCAACATCCTTGTTATGTCACACTTTGTATACTATAGGTGTATCGTGTTATTATTTCTCGTTATGCGTTAACATTAGTCACTTCAGCGTGTTTCATTTGGTGTGCAGCTATATGTACGATTACATAAAAAAATGAAAGTTGTTCGGGTAAACAACTGAATTACAAACAACCGCTTTAGTGACATTACAAATTACACATGTGATAGGTATTTAATATTCAAGTAGCATAGAGGTGTTTGGACACGTCAACGCAACGACAAAGATACGATATCTAAATGTAGTTTGTGTCTTACCTGGCACTTTGATTGATCACTGGTGGAGTTTGTTTAGCTGCTGCAGCTTGAGATCGGCATTTTCTTTTAATTTTATCGAATTTGTCTTCAAACATGTCAATATCTTCAATAATGTCTGGGTACATTTTCTCCTTAATTTGTATGACTTCTTTACTTACAAGGTGCTTTTTAGATTTACTAGTTTTTGTTTTATCTGAGAGGTCAAAGTCTTCTATGTCCTGATAGCCCGTTGGACAGTGGTCATTTAGATCATCGGATGGCGAATGTTCTACTGAAATTTTGTCTATGGAACACTGATAGTCAGTTTTATTTGATTTGCGAGTCGCATTAGCAGCTTCCTTTAAACCGGATATTAAGTCATTTTCTAAATTTCGTACTTCTTCACTTTCCATTATGTTTTGAGCAGTAATAGAGTCCACATCATCATCACTTTCACATTCATTGAAGAAATGTTCATTTATAGCTTTTTCTAAGAGATCTAACCCTGACATAGATGAGGAACCATTACTTGTACCAGCAATACCCCGGTGGGACTCCTTTAATAGCTCACAGCAATCTATAAATAATTCTTCGTCTCGACTAAGTCCCCGTTGAGAACGTTGTTGTTCCCTAACGGTTCTATTGACATCAGAAAGTATATCCTTCATTGTAGGTAAGACAATCTTAGCTGCCGCCTTTGGATTCCTTTTTTTCAATTTAGCGAGTTTATCTGTTAACTTTTTTAATCTTTCTAAGTATAGTTTATATGCAACAAGGTAATTAGGTTCTTCATGAACTGGAATAGTTTTAACTTTCATTTCTACTTCTGACAATTTAGAAATGTGTAAAAGAGTCATTTGATGACGTAGGTAGTTATCCGGACGTCGAAACTCTTTTTTACAGACACCGCAGTAAGAAGGTAATATTTTCATACAACTTTTTTTCTTTCTTCCTCGTTTTGTAGATCTCTTAGGTGTACTTGAATGTTGTGATACCTTTGACACTTCACTTTCAATAATTTTTTTACTTTCGTTTTGTAAAGTCTTCTTGGGCGACCGTTGTTTAAAACCGAAATACATATCATCACTTTCATTATTGATGTGAAATGTCTCAGATATCTTTTTTGTTGCTAATAAGTTTGATTTTCTAGGTTTCCTTTGTGAAAAGAAACCGAAACTCTCCATAAATTGTTCAGACCGCAGTTCTTGTTCAGCCTCGTTTTGAGCCTTATTGCTTTTATCGACAGATAAAGATATATTTTCGTTATTTATATTGGAATGAGAATCAATTATTTTCTCTGAAGTCTCTCTATCTGTAGAACATTTAATATTAGATTCCAAACTATTCTTTTCTTTTTCTTCGACATATTTTTGTAAAGGTATATCGCTTTTAGAAGATTCATCAGAATCGCTCAAAATAGGCTTATCGACACTAATACTTTCGTGGAAAGCCGAATCGACAAGGTCACTTTTATCTTTTTCTTTTAAAGTCTTAATGCTTTGCTGTGTTGTTACAGAGTGAATTTTGCCTTTTTTGTGACTAGAGGCATAATCATAGTTTTTGTTTTTTCTTCTAAATGATTCATGTTTTTCAATCATATCTTCCAAATCAATATCATACGGATCGTATAAGTCAGATGTCGAAGATTTCACGACTACAGATTTTGAACGACCTCTTTTAGCTGGGACTGGTAGATTGTAACAGGCTGTTCGTGTTTCAGATACTTGACTGCTTGTGTTATTATCTTGTTTTGTATATTTTTTATTTGAATCAAGTTCATTGTTTGCCTTTATCAATTCCGAGTCATCTTCGGTTTTACTCTTTTTCGGTTTAGAGCTCTGATTTTCATCAATTGATATATTATTATTAATTTTTCTCTTTTCTATAGAACATGCTAGGTTTCCTTCGTTATTGGTATGTTTGTCTTTTGATATCAGATCCATATTTTTGGCGGAATCATCACTAATTTCATCAACTTTCTTACTTAACACATTTGGCAAAGAATCAACATGAACAACAGCTTCAGAGTTAGTACACGTATTATCAGTTACCGCATTATTCCGAAAGTCACTGACAAGTTTCTTTTTCTTAGACTTTTTATTACCATGCAGAGATATTCTACGTTTGGTTCCTTTGCTTTTATCAATTGATTTTACAATCTCTTTATCACTTATACAAGACATGTTGATATGAGAATTTTCAGTGGTTATATTTGTAGCCGGTAGTTTTTCACTTGTACTCTGTTTTTCTGGAGTAGAATGAGCTGGGTCATTTGGTTTAGTTTCGTCTAGTAACAATTTCGAGAATATAAGTTGTTTCTTCGTAAGGGGTGTTTTATGCTCAACCGAAATTTCAGAACAATCTAATGCATCTTTTTCAATAGATGCGCTTTCTATAAATAAAGATTTTCCTCTTCTGCTGCGACGCAATGGTATAACATTATCATCTTTAATATTAAACTCCTGGGCCATATTAGTGTCGTGATTTGAAGTATCCATTTCAATAGTCCTCACCTTTCTTGAACGCACATTTTTCTTGTCTTTATTTAGAATAACAATATTAGTGTTATCTTTATACATTTTCTCAATGCTCTCTTCATTTTTCAAAAGATTATCAATGACAACATGATTGTCAGCTATTACAGGAGTTAACTCATTTTCGATACTTTTGTTACACTCAGGAGAAGAGGATTTATATTCAGCTTCTTGCGTGGGATCATCTACATCTTTGCCGTTTTTATTAAGTTCATTCTTGAAATATAGTTTTTCATTTTTAGAAATATCTTCAATGCCCCGCTTTAAAACTTCGTCATCTACGTTGTTAAGTCTAACATGGTCATTTTTAACTAATTCTGTGTTTGCTTCTGATTTCTTCATCTTTATCTCAGATACTAATTCTTCCTCTCCAGTGTTTTCACTGTCATCGACCAAAACTTCGTTTTCTTCAGTTTTATTCATATTTTTTTCTGTGACTTTATCATTCTTGTATGTTGCATTGGTATTGAAGTCACATTCCATACTGTTTTTATTTTTTATATCAACCTTTTCTGTAGTTATTTTGTCACTTCTCATTGCATCCTCATAACGACGTCCTTTCTTGATTTTCTTTTTGGAATGTTTATCGAAGTCATAAACATTTGTCGAATTTTCGGTCGGGTAGTCAAACTTTTCAACAATATTTTGATGATCTATGTCTGTTGACACATCTTTACTGTCTTCTACAGATTTACAAACCAATAATGTATCTTCTGGGGTGATTCCAGATGTCTTATTATCTGTTATACTCTTTCGAAGTCCTTTTCTAACAGATTTCCTTACTCTTTTATCTTTTTTTTTATTTTTGTTTGTATCTGGCCATTGCATTTTGCGTCCTAAATGTTCGTTACTTGTTTTATTGCACTGCTTTTGTTTCACAATAGCAGCCAATGATATGTCATCTTCCGAATCTTCTTGTATTAAATCTGCAGCTGGTTTTAAAGGAGAACTCAATAAATCTGTCATGAGGGGTTCTTTATCAGCAGTTAGATTTTCAACAGAAGTTGCATCTTCATTACTAGATTTCAACATTGGCATGTTTTCAGGTACTTCCAAAGAAGGTTCTGGATTTTTTTGTGAATTTACCTTAGCAATATCATCAATGAGGTCGACATGAAACTCATTCCTTTTATTTGGAGAATAGGAGGACGAAATAAGAGATTTGGGAACGGGAGATACATATATCTCATCCTTTGACTGCTTTGGTGGAATGTCAGAAACAACTTCAGGAGTTGTCTGAGAATTATTTTTACTTGATTCATCACTACTAGATTCTGTGCTAGTTGGTGAAATCGCCAAAGGATATTTAAAATTTCCTGCAGCCGTAGTATTATGCTGGGTACTGCTCACCTCAGCTTGTTGTATAGCCAGGGTTTTATTCATGTCTGTAGAAACATTTATTTCCTCTTGTTTATTTTCAACTTGAATATTAATTTTATTATGTTTTTCTACGGCAGGTGTCTTCAACGGCTTAATTTCCGAGCACACAGATCTCTTCCTCTCTGAAGGGGTCTTTATTCGAACTGCTCTTAAACTAGCAGTTTGATCTTTTACTTTTGTTTTGTTCGATTTTGCTACCGGTGGGTCAATTTGAATTGTTACAGTACTAGTAAATTCTTCTGGTGCCTTGATTATATTAGTGTCGTCGTTAGTTAAATCTATTATCCGTGTTTTATCTATTTCAGATTGAGACTTATCAAAAGAAACAACGTTATATTCGTTTAAGCCAGCTGACTCTAGTGTATTTTGTAAACCCAAAAGAGGTTTAGTCTCTCGTTCTTGACTTGGCGTATGAGATATCTCTTTTGATTGGTGTAATGGCGTATCTGCTAACGTATGTGGTACTGAAATGTTATCTGTTTCTTTATGCTGGTTCGACGGAGATTTTGAAACGTACTGTGGAAGTACATTTAATAATTGATTTCTGTGATCGATCGGCATTGTTCCTAATATTTCCACAAGTTCTTTCGGTAACAATGCGATTTTCTTGGCCGTTTCTGGATCTAAATCACCATCATTTATTGATTTATCTTTTCTTTCTAAACCGACATCTGTAGATGTTTCCTGAAGAGTGACCGAATTTTGTGTATTTGTATGTAAAGTCGGGCTCGTGACTGATGCTGCCCGAAAGTCAGAAACGTTAATCGTTGCTGCGGGCAAGTTTTGAGGGTTGTTGTTCAAATTAGGCATGTATTTCGAAATTGGTTTAGTAGTTATGTCAGACAAATTAAATAGAGGTAAACTACTTGCAGTAGTTGTACTACAATTACTAACTGTTGGTTCTTTTAAAAAAGGAGCATTAGAAGAAGGTTCAATTTTAGTCATTGATATACACGCGTTTGCCAGTGCATAAACTGGTGTAGTACTTTCATATTTAGCTTTGGAAGTCGGCAGTGGATTTGATAATGTGTATAATGGAATAGGGCCAGATAAAGAGCAAAATGGAACAGTTTTTTCCACACATGAAACTACAGATTGCCTATGAGGAGAAATACTGACGTAAGTCACTGAAGAACTTTTGTTGTTCTCTAAGGAATGAATACTGTCAAGCGAAACTTCTGCAATAGACGTTTCAGTATTATTTAATGGCGTCATCTGCTTGATAGATGCATGCCCCTGTTCCAAATGAGCGTCGCATTTTTTATTTAAGACTGGATGAAAATCTTTGATAGCAGCTGATTGCAAATCCTTATTGTTATATTTTTCATTATTTATTAATTCATAATGATGGTCTTCATTTATATTATATTCATTTTGGCATTTTTGAATATCTTGTGCTGCTATGTTTCGAACTTGTATATCGTTAAGAATTTCATTATCATTTTTTTCTGTTAATTCCGGTAATCTTGTATCCTGTGTTTCTTCAACTACACATATCGTCTCATTAAACATATCTGATGAAGTTAAAGATGCCATCGTAGGCGAAACATTGTTGTTTTTTCCAGACAAATCAGTAGGTATTTCTTGATTTTTGTCATTTGCGATTGAGACAACTTGACATTCCATGTTCGTGTTATGCCTTGAAAGATCTTGTATACAATCGTAATTAATATCTATAGAGTCATAAGAATAACTTTCCTTCGTAGGTTTCTTTTTAATAGACAAGTCTGTTGGGACGTTATCTGTTTCAAAGGATTTCATTGTTAAATCGGTCGCACTGTATGTATCATCATTTTTGTCATCTAGCTCCACGTTATTGATATTCTGTGAATTGTTCTTGATCCGTAAATCAACAACATCGTTATTGATATCTTCAATCATAATTTCTTCTCCCATGGGGTCAGAACTTTTATTAGATAAATCTAGAGTTTCATAGCTTTCGTAACCACTCATATCGTATGAACTATTATGTTTTAATAAAAAGTCTGAATTTTCTGTTATATTCACAGAGAGGTCTAAAGGAGTAGGTAAAATTGGTTCCAAATTACTTGGGTTTGGATCTACCTGATCAAGCGATGGTGGTATAACACTAGTTCTAATTTTATTAAAGTCTGTACCTGGGTAAACTTCATGTTGTATTATTCTAGAAACTTCGCGATCTGGGAAATTATCTGGAATAGTTTTATTGTAATCCCTTTCAAGATAAATGTTACTCGGATTTTGACTAGACGTCTGAAGATTCGTGTAACTGTCAATCTGTTTACCTCCAATCAAAAGAGGTTCAGTTGGAACGCATTTGGAGTTCTTAATTTCCAATGGTATTAAGTGGGTAGGATTATTTTCAACATGTTGTTCATGTACTTGTACCTTTGGTATGAATCTTTGACCAATAGGCTCATAAGCTTTGTATTTATGTGCATCAATATTTGGATTATTGATTACAATTTGACTCAATATATTGTGTGATGGCATAGACGTATTTACGTTCCCTGTGTAACTTACAATGGCTTCCTGAGGTATCAATTGGATGTGTGGAGGCAGATCAATTTTTTTTGATTCAATATCTGCTACTCTTTTTTTAGATCTCTTCTTTGATGATTCTCTTACATTTGGCTTATGATTAGGAGTCTGTGTAGTCTTTTCAATATTAATATCTTGAGACAATAATTCAAACTGTTTTTGTTCAGGCGTATATTGAAGTGGAAAGTCTGCTATTTTTTCACGAATCCTTTTATTTTGAGTACCAATTTCAACTAATCGCTCTTGTATGAACTGATGTCTAGAAAATACTTCGGCGGGCTTTGTATTTACATCAGTTTGGTATTCTGAACTAGATGGGGTTCGTTCCGTAGTAGCCGATTCACAAATCAAAGGTTCATTACTAGCAGAACCAACAGATTGCGCAGTTTTTAAAATCGGATAAGGATCCACCAATTTATTTTTTAGCATTGCTATACAATCGTTCAATCCTTTTCTTGGTTTATTTAGCTTATTTTTTTGAAAAGCAAATGGATCTACCATCCCTCTTGGTTGAAAATGTAAGGGTGGTTTGTCAAGCTTAGTCACAACTGCTTCATTTTCAAACATAGGACGCTGTCCAACTGACTCATGTTGATTAGAATTATTACACCCTTGTTGTAATAAAAACATTTGGTGGAGTTGTGGCGATTTCTCGTGCATTTCCGTATCTGCCGTTAATCGTGCAATTGAATGTTTAAGTGGAACATTATTTTGTACAGGGATGTATGCATTATTTATGTTCCCATTTTGACCACTACAACCTGGTTTCTGATCATTATTATTGTTATTAGAGCGATTACGGCTCGAATGTTCCCGAGTATTATAAGGACTGTTAGTAACATCGATTCTCTGTGGTGTGTTGCCAACCGATAACTGTTCTACTTGTTCACTATTAAAACTGGTGGTAGCTTTCGCAGGAGACTTGTTAGCGTTATCTGTTGTCGCAGTTTGCTCTTTGAAATGCGCTCTCCTTTTAGCTCTATTAAAAGCCACTTTTCTTTTTATAGACTCTTTTTGTCTACAATTTTTGGACAATACTCGCTTAATTTTTGCTTTTAAAGGTTTATCGTCTTCGTCATCATTATTAAGAGCAATATTCAATTTATCATTATTATCTTCATTTGTCGTCCCAGACATACTTAATGTGTTTCTATTTTTATTAGTCTCGCGTTGTTGACGAGATTTCTGAACTTCGGTGGAACGTCTCTTTATCATTAGGTTGCTTCTCTGCTTATCCAGTTTTCTTGGGCGTAAAATGGAGTTCATTGGTGTGACCATCACTCGGTGCCGCTTTGCTGGTAAATCTGCTAGCATTTTACGTATAGTCTCTGCTGCAAACAAAATTTTATTAGACAATAAATGATTTGCTTTTAAAATATAGATAAAATAATTATGTTGTACTAAAAACTTACCATCACCAACTTCAGAACGAATTTTGGGCCTTGACCTGATATGGCTTTTTTGTCTCGTTTGTCTTGTTTGACGTCTTATATCCTTCCTTATCTTTTTTCTTATAGTATTGTCAGGTAATCGAGGACGTCTCCTACGCACACCAAATGGTCTATATCTGCATTTTCTTCGAACAGTTGGCGTGTCTCCAGCACAGTCCAACATGTGTTGGTGTAGATCTTCCAAACTGATTGGTTTTTTGCATTTTGTACACTCTCTTATTCCTCTAAGTGGTCTAGTTCTATTGCACAACTGGGTCGGTGGGACATATAAATGCTTTAGTATGTCTGCGTTTAAAAGTAGCTCTCCTACTATCTCATAATGTTGCACATGTGCATTTGGGTGCTGAGTAGCTATGTGTGAAGATAGACAACGAGAATCTCTAGCTTGAGCCCCACATGCGCAACAAACATAGCATCTGGGCCGCACCCATTCACCGCTTAGCACAGCTGGTGGTACATCGTAAGTTGAAGATGAAGGCTTTAACCCCAATGCCGCTGGGAAATTCGGACTATCTCTAGAAGGCAGGATTTTGTTGGTATATCTCGTTATATTGGACGAATTCGACGGTATTTCCCTGCTCTCTAAAATTTCCTTCAATTCTTTACTTATTGTATTCTGCTTTTCTGTCTTTTTCTCCAATGGAGCGATGTTAAATATATCCTCGAATTTGCGTCTCATACACAGTTGTGTCCATATGTCTAGGCTAGACACTAAGGTTATGATACAATTATTGACATGCGAGTCGCGTTTTATGTCATCTGGATTGATCGGATTTTTATCATTCTCCCATTTCCATTTGTGCTTTGGTGCAATAGTTCTAGGTAAATAGCTGTCAAATACATTGCGAGAATATTGCTCACATGCCAAAAGAATAGGAAACCCTTCAGCTGTATTGATGACTACACTGTTTTTTAACTTTCTTGTCTTAATTGTACTATCCGCATCTGGATTGAAGTTAAAGGATCCGTCAAGAAATTTGGTCAAATTTTCTTGAACATTACTGGCTACTTTTGAATAAAAGCTAGTGTCAAAGCATTTTTCAAATTTCTGTACAGGCTCATCAATGTTCTTAAACCAATCTCTTTTAGAAGATTCACCTGTTCTAGGTGATCTATGAACAACTCCTAATCTGGAAAGTATCTGATCTGCATCAGTATTATGGAACGAAAAGTTCGTTGGCATTCGTTTATTCCATTGTATATCATCTAGTACGATAACAGCATTTTTTTCAATTACGGAGTTGGTACCTAAGCTTTTGCTGGGCGGTAAGATTAAATTGGTTGTTATTTTATCCTCAATATCTGCTTCATCGGTAACTTGTGAAGGTTTTAACTCGCATGATATGACGATTCCATTAAATCGGTGTCCATCTGAATATTCTTTGTTGTCCTTTCTAATTTCTTTGTCGTTAATGTTGTCATTCTTTTTAATAGCCGTGGATCCTTTTTGTCGCAGTTTACTGCGATAAGACATCTTTTGTTTTTCACAAACATTAAGTTTATGTTCCGCCAATTCAGAAGTGGAAGGAAATCGAGCGTGACAGTCCAGACACGCAAAATATTGATTTGGATGACTATCAACCATATGCCGTATGATATCATTTGTGTCAGAAGCACCATGGTTACAAAAGAGACATCCAATGAGTGAGTCTTGTTTCGATCTCGAAAGATGGATACGCCGTACATGTTTAGAAACAGCTTGTTTAGAAGCAAACTTCTTATCGCAATAAGGGCAAAGAAGTTGCAGAGCAGAAGATAAATCAGACTTACTAGCGAGATCATCTGCTTTGGTAGAGGACGCTTTGGACGGCGTACTCGTTCGCTTGGGTCTGTCCTGAGGGGTCTTATTTTCTAGTTTGCGTAAGACTTTATTATGTTGAGGGCTAAGGGCAGTAGACTTTCGAGGTCTCAGTCTTCCATTTAAACCCGACAATGGTTCATCTTCACTTGTATTCATCGTGTTTTCGTCCTCTATCCTAAAAATATAAATAAAAGTAAGTATCAATTAATACAAAAATAAAGTTAAAAAAGGGAACATTAACCCTATTTCTGTTGTGCATAAAGAATCGCTAAACTAAACAAAGATAATGTTATTACTACGTTTCATTAAAATTCAGTAGTACTCTTTTAACGAAATCTAGAAGAAAAGGCTAGACCATAAATAGCAGAAGACGTTATTTAATGTTTCTAAAATCACTTTCAAACGCCTTATTTTATATGGTAATCTAGCAAGTCACTTTTCTTTTTTATCACTTTCAATTTGAAGTGAAAAAACACTTTGCGGCGCGAAGTTGAGGTGCAGACGTTATCCTGATTTACAATTACTGTGTCGAGATCAAAAGTCCGTTCTTTGAATAGTTCTATATGGGCAACGTTTTCTTCGAGATCATAATGCATTTTTAGAACACGTACATACGAAGCAGAATAGCTTCAAGAATGACAAAATGGCGGTAAGTCGTCCCGGAGGACGCGACCCAAGCTATGCCTTAACCTCTACTCCACTGCGCTTGACTTCTGCAGTGTGCGGAGCTCCGTATAAAACATAGCAAACATAGAAGCGGCGCGCCTCCGTTCTTCTCCGTTGAGCGAAGTCTTTTAGTAAGAACACAATCAGTCAAGCAACCTATAACGGACGCGGCTGGACAAATTAAACGATTGAATTAAAATTAGTATCAAGGCCGAGACAGACACGTACCTATAATGATATGTCTCTGTTACTTCTCAGGGCGCGGAAAAAGACAACATTAGCGCGTGCGCGCTTTATTGAAAATAATTTATTTATTTAAAAATTATTTTTCTTAATAAAATATCTACATGATCTCATGATTTTCTTACAATTAGTATAATATGATTACTATTTATTTTCTTAATTTTAATGTAATAAATGAAATATAATATTAAATATAACATATCACCATTATAAATTGAAATTTCAATGTAGCTATACACACAACAACATCACAAATATTTATTGAATTTGCATGATTAGTACCTACATAGGTACAGTCGACTGCAACCTTTAAAATCATCAACATGTATGCCTATTATTAAAGGTTATAACAATTTGCAACAATAAACACAATAATTAACAAAAATATCTAGACTACAATAACATCATGTCGTTTAATAAATATTTTTAAAATTTTATAAATTAATTGAAAACTATTTCTGTAGTTTACCATATTTCGCACTCATTTTTACTGCAGGTTAATTATTTCGTTTATATCATCATCACCAGCCCATATACGTCCCACTGCTGGGCGCAGGCCTTTCTACAACATATGAGGAGTTTGTGTGTTGAAGCAGCTGTAGTAACAGCCGAGACCAACGGCGTAACGTACCTTCCGAAGCACGGAGGAGCTTAAGATAACAAATTTCTGATTGACCCGTGATCTTTAGTATATTATTTTATAATTAGTTATGGCTTCTCCAAATTATATTTTCAAAAACACAATCACTCATCAAAATCACTATACACAATTACACACCCTTTATTCTTACGTTTTAGGTACTGGACTCTTCACAATGTAACAGTAATTTAAGACCTTTGAAGATGCAAGATCTCTATTGTGAAGGGAAAATAAAATAAGTCAATGAATTTCCTTAAATAAATAAACATTTATGTATCATGTATGCGGACGATGCAAATATATTTATCTCTGACAAAAACTTCAACTTAATTGATTTTAAACATGAAATAAAAAGCAATTGGCTGTATGTCTACTATGAATCTAACAGTAAATTTATAAAAAACTAAAATTGTTTCATAATTATAAAACAACTCCTTTAAATTTAAATGTTCACAATTCTGGTAAAACAATAGAGGAAACAAATGTAAAAAAAAAATCTTGGTGTAAATATCGACTCAAATCTAAACTGGAAGTCACATATAAATAAAATAAATAATACATTAACCAGGTACTGCAACCTGATATTAATTTTATCAAATGTCACTTCCAAAGATACGGTGAAAATTGCTTGTTATTGTTATATTTATCCTTAGTTAAAATAACGTATTATTTTCTGGGGCAACTTGGTTTACGTAGAATTCACTTTTTTATTACAAAAACGATGTCTACTAATCTTATTGTATATAAAATTCTCGTGTCACAAATTTAGTTACCATACTCCTCCGAAACGGCTTGACCGATTGTTATGAAATTTTATATGTATATTCAGTAGGTCAGAGAATCGGCTACTATTTTTTTTTTTTACTTTTTTTTTATGGCAAAACAACGTTTGCCGGGACAGCTAGGAATTTTATATGTATATTCAGTAGGTCTGAGAGTCGGCTACTATCTGAGAATATGCTAGAACAAGTCAATTATGACCCAACATTCATGAAACGCGTTGTTACTGGTGACGAGACGTGGGTTTACGAGTTTGACATGCAAACTAGTCAACAAGCTTCGGAGTGGCGCCTTCCAACTGAACCGAAACCAAAAAAATTATTTGAGCGTTATGCGGCGTTTAAGGGAGCAAATTCGACGAAAAAGGCGATTTGTGGAAAGAAAATTCTTGGATTTTGCACCATGATAATGCGCCTTCGTACAGGGCCATCATTATGAACGAATTTTTGACCAAACACTCAATAAATACCATCGAGCAACCACCTTATTTATCAGATATGGCTTCAGCCGACTTCTTTATTTTTCCTAAACTCAAATTACCACTTCGTGACACCCGTTTTCAATCGGTAGAAGACATAAAGGAGAATTTGCGGCGAGAACTGAACTCAATTCCGGAAACAGCGTTTAATAAATGTTTTGATGATTGGATTATTCATTGGCGTAAGTGTATCGTTTTTGAAGGAGCATAGGTACTTTGAAGGTGATAAAATAAATTTGTATGAATAACTAAAATTTTGTGTTTTGCCGGTACCTTTTTGATAGAGTAGTATATTACAAATATCATCATTCATAAAAAATACAAAGAAAACTTAAATTTGCCGTAGTAATGTTCGCTCCAAATATTATTTTTGATTTCTATGTACCACAATGTACCGTAAGAGTACCTCATCATCATCATCACCAGCCTATATACCACCTACTGCTGGGCGCAGGCCTTCCTACATGGGAGAAATACATGTTGAGTTTGGGCCATAACACCACCACGCTGGCCCAATGCGTGTCGGTGGGTTAAAGCAGTTGCAGGCAAAACCGGGACCAACTGCTTAACGCGCCTTCCGAAGCACGGAGGAGCTCGAGATAACAAACTTTGATTGACACATCCCAGGATCGACCATGGCGAAAGTTGCTTTGTTTTTCGTATCGAAGCCAGAGCGCTCAAACCAATACGCCACCGAGCTCCTCCTAAGCTAAGCTAAGAGTACCTACTTCAGTGCAATAAAAATTTATAATCATTAACCTGTTATATAGTATAAAACAACTAGAAGAAAAACAATTCCAAACTAAATTAAAAATATGTCGGATTTCAAAAGCTATAGTTTAAGTGAATTTTATAATGATGAAACTTAGAATAAAAAATTGTTATAGATACCTTATTAAGTTTAATTAGTCAATTTAAATTAAGTAAATACTATATGTCCGAAATGGATAAAATTGTTGTAAATAAGCACTAATTAAATTTTAATACCTTTTATACACAGTTATACAATAAAATTTTATTCTATTTTATTATTTACTAAGCTGACCCGGCGAATTTCGTACCGCTTCAGCATTATTAAATTTAAATGTTGTCTGAACTTTTATGGTAATTATATTTAGTTTTTATTATGTAAGTAAAAATTCTAACAATTAAATATTTTAATGTTTAATAACTTTCATATATGCGGAGTGTAGTGGTTCCGTAAAACGGTGCAATAGATAGATGGCTAATTTGAATATGAATAATTAATGTTAAATCCTAATTGGCACTGTTGAGATTTTTTCCTAGCAATCATTAGACTGTCGGCCGTAGATTACAATTTTTCGAAAAAAGTTGGTTTTATAACCATTATCATCATACCAGCCGATAGACGCCCATTGCTAGGCATAGGCCTCAACCACGGATCTCCAAGCCGATCGGTCCTGCGCGGCCCTCATCCATCGGCTTCTCGCGATCAGCACCAAATCGTCGGTCCACCTTGTCGGGGGCCTGCCAACGGTGCGTCTCCCGCTACTCGACCACTACTCGAGGACACTTCCGCCCCAACGGCCATCAGAGCACTGATGGCCGTTGGGGCGGGAAGGAGCACCTTGCAATGTGGCCTGCCTACTGCCACTTGAGACTCGCAATTCGTTAAGCTATGTCAGCGACCTTAGTTCTCCTGCGGTTCTCAACATTTCTGATTCGATTACGCAGAGAAACACCAAGCATAGCCTTGGGTGACTTTGAGTCTTCTTATGAGGCCCATTGTAAGCGGCCACGTCTCGGTTCCGTATGTTAGCACTGGCAACACACACAAGTTGAAGACTTTTGTCTTAAGACACTGAGGAAGCTGGACCAAGAATATGCTGCGAAGATTCCCGAACGCTGCCCAGCCGAGTTGAATCCGTCAATTTGCTTCTTTCTGAAAGTTGGACCTACCAAGTTGTACTATTTGTCCAAAATAAACGTATTTGTCTACAACTTCCATTTATTTTTATTTATTTATTCCATGTAGAGCTTCTAACCTTTACAGGAGTGGGTACGACATGTGAATTCGACATAATTTTCGTCTTGCCTATGTTCATTTTAAGACCCACTTGTTGGGAGACTATAGAGGTCGGCGAGCATTGTGCCCAAGTCTTCCAGGTTTTTAGCCATGACTACGATATCATCAGCATAATAAAATTGAGTCATGTTCTCGCCGTTTATGTTGATACCAAGTTTTCTCCAGTCCAAAAGCTTAAACACATCCTCCAACGCGGCTGTGAACAGTTTCGGCGAAATAACATCGCCTGTCTCACACCACGCCGAAGTTGTATTGGTTCCGATTTTTTCTTCCTGGAGGCTGACTGATTTCGTACAGTGTCTGCAGCACATGGATGTATAGCCAATTTGGGATCTCTGGATTGCCTGAAGCACGGCCTTTTTTTTCGGGGAGAAATCCGACTACAGACCTACCCGCCACTGGCTAAGTGACGGGTGTGTGTGGGGGTCGCCCAGCGCTTATAAGGCACTGGGAATACCCACTAAAACTCCCCGGTAACTCCCCTGCCCTTCGCGGAGGTAGCCTGGGCTCTGCCGAAGCAATTTCACCAAACCACCCCAGGCAACCCGGCCTTGCGGCCAGGTTTCGCGCCGATGGGGATTACCCAGAGTCACTTGGGTAATCCCAGACGTGGCGGCCTGTGCAATGCATGCGTGGGAGCCACCCACACACGCAGCCGCGCCTAGGGCGTAGGAAGACGAGCGATCACCGCCCGCCTCCTTGCGCCCACTCGCCTACGCCGGATAGGGGCGGCCAGAGGATCCTGTTCCCGCTCCTTCTCCGCTGCCTCCTTCTGCATGAGTACAGTCTCGCAGAAGAAGGCGACAGTCTCCCATACCCTCTCGCTACCAACCATGGCTCTTACCATGGTTGGTAGCGAGAGGTGACCGCCACCGAGCGCCGCACGAAGTTCGCGGCGCTCGTGTCGCCAGGCCGCACACTCCACAAGGGTGTGCTCGGCCGTATCGTCGGGGGAGTCGCAGTGATGACACCGCGGCGTCTCCTCCCGACGAGCGATACGGTACAGGTAGTGGCCGAAGCAACCATGTCCGGTCAGTACCTGTACCATGCGATAGGTGAGGCTGCCAATCCGGCGCCCAACCCACTCCTCCAACACCGGACGAATCGCTTCGATTGTCCGGTGGCCGGCTGCTGGGGTAGCTAGTGCCTCGCCCCATTGGCGTAGAGCCTCCCTCTGCGACAGGCTGCGGACCCGCCTGACTTTGTCGAGTTCGGGTGCTCTCTCCGTTCTCTAGCCGCGACCCGGTGTTGATGCATCCCAGCAAGAACTAGGGCATCAACCTCCCACGGGAGCGTGCCTGCTAAAACGCAAGCAGCTCCGTGACTGACCGTGCGGTAAGCCCGCACGGCCCGTGTCGCGATGACCGTTTGCGGCTGCCGCAAGAGGGCCCGTGTGCGGAGGGAGAGGCTTTCCGCCCACACCGGTGCTCCGTACAGTGCCATCGACCTAATCACCCCGTGATAAAGCCGACGGCACGACGAGCTGGGTCCCCCCACATTTGGGAGAAGTCGTCCAAGTGCTGCCGCGGTGGAACAGAGCCGAGGAGCGAGGACCTTGAAATGGTCCTGGAAGTTCCACCGAGAGTCCAGGACCAGGCCGAGGTACTTTAAATGCATCTCGACGGGGATCCGAACCCTCTCCACTTGGGCCTGAAGCACGGCCTAAGTCTCAACAGAATCGAAGGCTTTCTCATAGTCCACAAACGCTAAGCACAATGGCAGATTGAACTAGTCGGTTTTCTGTATAACCTGCCGTAGTGTATGTATGTGGTTTATGTTACTAAAGCCTTTTCGGAATCCGGCTTGTTCGGGAGGCTGGAAGTCGTCAAACCTGCGTACGAGACGATTAGTAATAACCCTCAAAAACAGCTTGTAAACATGACGCTCCTGAGAGCGTGATGGGTCTGTAGTTCTTGAACAGGGTTTTGTCACTCTTTTTAAAGAAGAGTGCCACCACGCCCCTGTGCCATGATTTTGGCGCTTTACCCTCGAGCATGATGGAGTTAAATGGCCTCTGAAGAGCTTTGAGGACCGGTCGTCCACATGCTTTCAAAAGCTCGGTTTTTTTACTTCCGACGCAAAAAAGGGGTGTCTATAAGTTTGACGTGTATGTCTGTGTATCTCTGTGTCTGTCGTCGACATCGTAGCAATCATCGTAAGAAGACGAATCTAAATCGGTTGATTGGTTTTTGATTCGTTTTTTGTTTGTTTGAAAGCTGAGCTGACGTTTTCGAAATGGTTCTTAGTTATCATTCATGTAGATCTGTTCAGGCGTTTGATGACTATACTGACAAAAAGGTCTTACTCACCTTCACAGATCCGATTGATTTGAAAGGAGATGTTTCTTATCCGGCCAAGTATATGTACATTATCTCAAAAAATCAGGAAAAATGGCCGGGTCTCTATACATTTTTGGAAAATCTCTTTTGGATTACTGTCATTTCGTTAGTTTTTCCAAGACATGCTAAATGTACCATTAAATAGTCTGCGGGATGCTCAATTCTTAAGAAACTTACAGCAGATATAGCGTGCTTGGGCTCATAAGAATAGTCTCAATGAGTTGTACAGAATACTTAATGAGACTACTAACTAATATACTATATAATACTTTATATGTTAAACCTTCTTGGTTTTTTACATAATAAGAACACCCTGACTACTTCAATAATTTAAATATGACGTGAGTCAAATGTGAGACGTAAGTCATCTCTTTTTGTTGTCGATCAATATACACCATTTACTTCAGAACTCTTATATTTTTATTTATTACTATGTCTCTACTGTGCTTTCCAATTAAAATTCTTCAAAATTATATACTTTAATACTTTAACGATATATAATGAAGGCAGGGGTTGGAATTGGAAACGGTTGCTTTTTTTTTCGATGCAACCGGTGGAAATGGGAAGAGTGGAAAGACATTTCTCATGTCGTTGATTTTGGCCACTGTTCGTACGAGTATAGCAGTCGTTTTATCTGGGATAGCGGCCACGTTGCTAGAAAGATGTCGAACGACTCATTCAACGTTGAACCTTATAACTACTGAAAATTCTCAGCAATGGCATAATTTTTACTAGCAAGTAAAATAATCCTCTGAGATGAATGCAGAACGGCGCACAAACGCGAATTATAGCACTCATGAGATCTGCGCATTGAGTCAAGATGTTTTGGTGTTTGGTGCATGCATTCTTTGTTTTTTTTTATTGATTATGAGTACTTTCAGTCTGTTGCCGGACTAAAATAGCACCTTCCCCATCTCCTCCCGTGGGTGTCGTAAGAACCGACTCAGGAATAATTTTGCCTAGATCACTGGCAGCAGCATCATCTGGGTACTGGAATCACTGCGATCAGCAACCCGCTGTCAAACGTGGTGATTATGTCGAAATCTCCTCATGATGAACAAGACACAGTATTAACCCCCGGACCCCGGCGGCCCCGCTATCCTAGACTACAGTGGTCTTGATCACCGTAACGGTGAGACAGGGACTGCTAAGAAGTTCCGGCAGCGATTCGGCTACCGACAACGGTGAAGCGTGGTCGTTTAATAAGGGCTTCTGTACAAATTCACAGTCACCCAACGAGCTATGTCAGGTGTTTCCTACGACATATAATCAGAAATTAGGACATCTGTAATCAGTCACTGACATAGCCCATAGGATAAGCAAGTTGAAGTGGCCGCGGGCAGGTCATACAGCACGAAGACAGAACGGACGACCGATACTTAAAGTTCTAGCATGGGACCATGTACAGGAAAACGGAACGTAAGACTCCCGCTTGACGGACAGACGACCTGTCGACGACGGGTCCTCCGGAGCCGTTGGATGCTGGCTGCGCAGAACCGATCGGTTTGGATTGGAAATCGATGAGGGAAGCCTTTGATCAGCAGTGGACATCATAGGCTGATACTATGATGATGATTATGATGAGTATTCATTTCAATTTAATAAAAAACTAAATTTAATTAAGATAATAAGTTAACACAACAATTATTGATTTTGAGGCGGTAGGAAGTTTGCCGGGTCAGCTAGTCGTAAATATTGTAATAGCTCAAATTGTTTGTTTAGAAAACATATACATAATATAATTATTACAATATTAAATTTTATGCAATATTACAATTTTAAAACACATTTTCCTCTCTCAAATTACTTGAATATATACAAAAGAGTTGTTTTGTTTTTGTACACGTGTTCTGTAACTTGTTTGTCACTGTCTACATATAAAAGCGTAAGCTTCAGCTTGAGACGAACTTTTCTTTGTTGAGGCGTCGTACCGAGCCCAACGCCAGATAAGTACTACTTGTATTTTAACCCTCGAGGGAAAAAGAGGGGTGTTATAAGTTTGATGTGTCAGTCTGTGTATATGTGTATCTTTCTGTGACATCGTAGCACCTAAAGGAATGGACCGATTTTGATTTGTTTTTTTGTTGTTTGAAAGCTGGCTTGATTAGGACCTTTGTTCCCATATGTTCTACTGTGTAGTTCTACGGTAGAACTAGTGGGACTCTTTTTTCTTATAAGTCTAACGATTTTACATGTTACTGAATAGTAGAACTGGTGGAACTCTTTATTCCCACTTCTCCTACCTGTTATTTACGGTAGAACTAATGCGAGTTTCTGTTCTCAAAAGTACTACTTTATGATATGTCCCTGAATAGTAGGACAAGTGAAACTTTAGCTCCATGTAGTTCTACTCAAAGAAGTCGCCTAGGAATAGGGTCTTAACGAGACTTAAAAATAAATGAACACATAAACCATTACTTTACACAAAAAAAACAAAATAAATTAAATCTAAAGCAGATTTATAAAGAAATATTTATTTATAAACAAACAATGAAACAGTAAATTTTTAATATTGTCATTATAATAGGTTGGGGAAAAAGCTTCTTAGCATTTTTTAAGAAAATTCAAATCATTTTTTAATATAGTTTATTTACATTTAACTAAAGTATGTAGGGACCATTTTGTTCGATAACTTTTTGCCATCTTGTAGGTAGAGACATGATCCCATTGCTATAGAAATTTTGAGACTTCTGATCAAAATACCGCGACAAGTGGTTTTGGCAGTCCTCTCGGTTAACTCTCGTGATGTTGGCCGGATGCCGATCTTGCTCCAGTTTTTCAAAAATGGCATCAATTTTATCCGTAATAGGGCGACCAGAGCGACGTGCATCTTTGACATCAAAATTTCCGGATTGAAAACGCTTAAACCAAATTTTTGCTACTCTCACAGACACTGCACTAGGTCCATAAACATCGCAAATTTTTTTCGCGGCTTGCGTTGCACTTTTACCTTTTTTGTAGTAAAATTTTAAAATGTATCGAATTACTTCATCAGATTCACTCATCTTGACAGTACGAAAAACCAATGAAAATCCCACATTTTCCTAATTTGAATTTAGAATTATCTTTTTTAAAATCTAAACTTTTAATGATACCAAAACCAGCTAGATACAAATAGTACATGCGAAAGAGATTTTATTACAAGTTCATACATACTATAATGCGAAAAGACTTTTTCCCCAACCTTATATTTAGAATATTTCACTAAATCGAAATATCGTATGTATGTAGCTGGATCATCCCCTGAAGAACCAGGCTGCCATATCTATGTAGGAGTTGTTTATTATTGTTGTTGTTTGCATTGTTGTTGCATTATTGGTTTACGGTCGTTTTCTTTTACTAACAAAATTCATAATAAACCAATAATTTTTACCATTTAAAGCATAGGTCCGTTTAAGAATAAGTCTTTTAGCGAATGAGTCCAAGGTATAACAGGGTATTTTACGAATCGGGTATTTTTAGAATAAGGTGTTTCGCGAATAAGTCCTAATACGCCTTCAGGTCATTAAACGAATAGGCTCAATATCTACTAAACCCTAATTTCATATTTTTTTTTTAAATGTACTTTGGTTTCTTTCTTTGTAAAGAAATGTTTTATGTGTTTGACTATATTTGAGTTTCGTTAAAACCCTATTCCTAGACGACTTCTTTGAGTAGGACTACATGGAACTAAAGTTTCACTTTTCCTGCTATTCAGGGACATATCATAAAGTAGTGCTTTTGAGAACAGAAACTCCCATTAGTTCTACCGTAAATGACAGGTAGGAGAAGTGGGAATAAAGAGTTCCACTAGTTCTATTATTCAGTAACATGTAAAATCGTTAGACTTATGAGAAAAAAAGAGTCCCACTAGTTCTACCGTAGAACTACTCAGTAGAACATATGGGAAAAAGGGATTAGGATGGTTTATAGCTATAATTTAGGATGATCAGTCCAGGTGTTTGATGACTTTCAGCTCATTTTCTACATGATAAAAGGGTTTTATTTTTTATTGACTTTCACAGATCCGATTGATTTGAATTTAGTGTATTGTCACTTCGGTGACATTCTAATGACATACTAACATTGAGCTGATCCTAAACCATCAATAAGTCTGCGGAGTGCTTAATTCTTCAGAAAACTACAGCAGTTAGAGCGTGTTTGGATAATAGTCTCCACGAGATGATGTTAGATGATTAATGAGGCCGGGGGTAACTGATTTTATTTTATTTTTTATTTTTGTAATACTGTTTTAAATGTGAATATAGGAAATTAAGAATGTAAATCATATTGTATCCTATCTACAAGGTGGATTTTTACAATAGGGGAAAATTCCCTTTTTTAACCGTCATAGTTACAGAAAAACGTTCCTAGGAGACCATTATTACTCTTTAAGATATTCTGAACTGCACTTACAGATGTTGGAATAAATGTAGAGGTAGTGAGCGAAAAAATCTAATACCAAATGAAATGTGATGAATATATTTCGCTTTTAATGTGGTGACAGAGCTTTAAAAATAATTTGATCGCACATTTAGCTATTTCCAGAATGATTTTTTATTTTATTAGGTACAACCTAAAAGATAACTCATATAATGTTCATGTCTGGATATTTTGCCATGTTTATATTTTCAAACATTAATTATTAAGGTAAAAACAAAATTGAGAATAGAAAATTAATCTTAATCATAATAATCATATCATAGTATATATCAATCATAGTATTGTGCTATGAGTACAATTTACAGTCATATAATTTATTTACTGTGTAAAATGCTTGTCAATAAGCCAGTCATTGTCTGTTTATATCTATAATAAGTTAGTTGTTGTATGTTTTGAGGGAAGCAATTATAAATTTTATATCAGTCTATAACTCTATGTGATTGCGAATTCCGTAAACATATAACCGTTCCGACTGCTAGGCATCAGTAGCCGATTTGGATATCTAGTACTGAATTTGCAGACGTCCTTGCGTTCCCTTGCGTCATATTATCTTTGACAAAATGCATGGTTCATACAGGGTGGTGCCGTCAATACGACAATAAATTAAAACATGGGCTATATTAGTACATAGAAATGATTTGCCACTTTCAAAAACATCTTATTCATTTGATAATTTCATGACATTTCTATGAAATAATGCAGCCAATGTCATATTATTCCATACAAAAGTCATGAAATTATTACATATTATATAAAGTAAAATACACAGAAATAGCTGAAATTGTTTATTTTACAAATGAACTTCGAATTTGTGGAATCTTCGGTCTTTTAAATATACCTAAATAAACAAAAACATGAAAATTTTATGTTCGTTAATATCATACAAGCATCTGCATCTGCCTCTTTTCCGGACACTGAAGCAGAATCGCGCCGTCACGCCTCACGTCACAGACGACCAAGAGGCGCGCCTATTCTGTTTACTATGTTATTACATGGAGCTCCGCACACTGCAGAAGTCCAGGCGGGGGCGGTATTACGTCGAACGCATAGTCGGGTCGCGTTTGCTCCTCGACTCCGGGGCGACTTATCGTCAATTTTTCATTCATGAGGAACTTATCTTCGTTAGCATGTGTGGTACATAATAATATTTTTTTTTTTTTATTATAATAATATAATAATATTTATTTGAGCACCATTAAAATGACATAAACATAAAAAATGTGAACGATAAAAACTGCATTAGTCAAATGACTGTGTCGCAGTTGTTAACGCCCACCTCCAAAACTAAGGAGGCTTCGGAACACAAGAGCATAATTAATTACTAAAATAAAATTACAATTACAAAAAGTGATGTCACATAAATGCAATCACAGCTGTTTTACGAACATGATCCGATTGAATAAAGTAATTAAGCGCGCGTGCGTGTGTGTGTGTGTGTGTGTGTGTGTGTGTGTGTGTGTGTGTGTGTGTGTGTGTGTAAGATAATAATATTTATATACATATATATACATACATACACATACATACATATATATACACACACACATACACATATACATACATACATATATATATATATATATATATATATATATATATATATATATATATATATATATATATCATATCTTTGGGACTAATTAAGCAATAGTAATTTTTCTGTTTCATCATAGCACAATTTGAGGGTCCATTTTAAGACCGTGGCTTTACATTCTCTGTAGGTTAACGGGTAGATATTAAGACTTTTATTGACTTTATTATACAGAGAGCCGCTGAAGAAATCAAACTGACGGCGAACCATACCCAATCGACAGCACAAAACTTGACAGACTTTGTCGCTTCTACGTTTGCCTTTAATTAGATTTGGGTCATAGGAAAGATGAATATGCTTTCGGAGTACAGCGCTTAACACGTACAGTTTTCTGATGGAGAGGACTTCAGAGATGTCGTAAAGCTCACTAGTAGGGAAACTCAAAGGCTTATTGAGCATAACCTTTAGGACCGCTCTTTGAGCTCTCTCCAAGCGAATAATATGGGTTTTAGCAGCTCCCCCCCAAGCCGTAATGCAGTAAGTGAAGACCGACTGAGCCAATGAAAAATAAACGGTTTTCAGTGTTTTAGTATCAGCACTACATCTCAATTTTTTGAACAGAAAAATCAGTTTTCTAGTGCGAGCCGTTGCCAAATCAACTTGTTCCTTCCAGCTCAAGGTGCAGTCAATGATCACACCAAGGTACTTCAGAGAGGTAGTGCGACAAATTCGAAGACATGAGGTATTACAGTGATAGTTCTGAGTGCAATTATGAGCAGTGATTGTGTACGACATGGGAGGTTGAGACTTCAGGCTAGGAGTAAAAGTTATAAATTTAGTTTTTTCTAAATTAAGCGTCAGTTTGTTACTTATGAGCCAATTTATAACTCTTCTAAGCGCATACTCGGCATTATCACGAGTGTCCGACCGACATGAAGACCTTGAATAAACGTTGCTTTCATAGAACCAGTCAAGAAACGGGCTTCGGAACTCGACATACTGCCTTCACCTCAACTCTGCGCCACAAAGCCGGAGCGACGTCACCTTGAATTTTGCAGTAAGCGAAGTCCCTAACGGGGTTTGACCCGGGACTACGGTATTAGACTACGGCTATGACGGGAATACATATATTAGTAGACAGGCACTCCACTACTAGAACAGTCGACTAGTCAAATTGGTTCAGCTTTCTTAACTGTTTACTTGTCTAGAGTACTTACGATGTCAATAGGAGCTGATAGTCCGATGAAAAGACATCTAAACAATCGTCAGATGTGAACGGGTCTGGTGCAATGATGCGAGGATTCAACTCTACATCATGCTTTGCTGGTTCGGATGTCAATAAACCGACATCTGGCCGGTATCTGAACAAAAATCATTATTATCAATATGCTTTATTCAAAGTTAACTCCTAAAAAGAATAAAAAAATATTTTGCACAGTTACACGTATATTTGATCCACAAGCCGCTTGACAAATACTATTGACAAATCTAAATAAGCTTCGCTTTAAATTTGCTGTCGCGATTGCCATCAAATAAGATAGAGGTGGAATATTTATTTTAAGACAAGGCTATAGCCAAATGGTGCAACTTAATCAAAAATAACTATATTTTATAGTTTTACAGTCAGAAGTCATCCAAGTTCTCGGAAAGAACAGGAAGACTATTATTGTATTATCAATTTCCAATAGGGAATATTTATATTGTTCCTTGTGGCTGCCCGCCCACACACGTCTGTAAAGTCGGTCGGCAAATCGGAGAAAATCAAACCATGATTGAACATGTACTGAAAAAATCTGTAAGTAAGTACGTCCGGTCTGACTCAACTATCGACGGAAAATTAAACGTTTAGAAAGTCATGCGCTAAAGCAGAGTACTCATAGATCAAGATGATAGTAAGGCATGTGCATTCGCTAGCGTTTGTCCAAATCAGTGATAAAAGTCGCAAAATAGTGATAAAAACCACAATAAATTTGATCGATTATCAAGCCTACAAAAAGTCTGTCGTAGTCTGTGGTGGGCATGCAGTCTGGAACTTTCGCTGTTTGTTTGTTGTATGCTGCTTTGGTGGACGATTGGTTTGCTCGTGAGGTGTGACGAGATCAACATACCTCAGCACCACGACACTGCAGTAATGTACACTTTTGTAAAGGTATGTACGACCGCATATTGGTACACTTGAAGGTTAATAATAGCGTAAATTATATTCTTGAATTCCTTTCGAGTCTTAGAACTGGTGCGCAACAATTAATAATGGTATTTAAGACCAAGGCCAAGGAAATTAAGAGATAAATTTTATGGTCAGAAACCAATGACATTATTATCACATTCCTGGATAGAAATTAAGTGCCATTACACCTTGACCATCTTTAAAAGTAGCAGAAACTTATGATTTGCCACGAACCTTTACGTTTAGCAACCAGAAACTGAGTTCGACATCTTATTTATTTATTTCTTCAGCACAACCACATGATAAACAGTAATACAATCAGTCATTAGTACTATGAGGTTGCAAACATATCCTGATATCTACCATACTAACGGCGTGCATAGCACTCAATATATTACTGTCTCGTTGAACAGAATAGATACGACTATCAGATACAAATAATTATTAGTTTTTTTTTACTTAAGGTAAATTAAAACATAACATCTTAAATTTACATCTTATCCTCTTTACATCTTAAATTTTCCTTATTATATGTGGCGATTTGTGTAATGAGGATGCAATAGGTGCGCCTTGAATATGTCATCAGGAATTGGCTTGAATGTTACCATATTGTTACTAACCCGTGCTTTTAGAGTTCCATACTTTCCAAAGTTCGATTCTTTCCAATGGAATACAATGGAATAGAAAGGAATAGAATGGAATAGAATGGCATAGAAGGGAATAGAATGGTATAGAATGGAATAGAATGGCATAGAATGGAATAGAAGGGAAACAAATGTAAAAGCATCGGCACTGATTTAAATAAGGAGTAGAAACCTTGATTTGTTTCGCTTTATTTTTATTAAATAACAAATTATTAACCATCAACCCAAATCATAACTTTGGACTATGAATTGTTAACTTCATTAAAATTACGTAATAGACTATTTATTTTAAATATCAAAAAAGTATTATATTTGAAAAGCACTATCTCGTAATTCGCCCTTGCGTAGTTAATAATATTAATCATTTGTAAGTTTCGTTAAATTAAAAGTAATAAGTAAAAAAACGAGATGATTAGAGAATCCTAGATGATTTCTCAAACATGTTCTTGCCTAGCAAACTATTTTACAATTTCTACCTTGAGCATTCACAAAAAGCCTGGAAATAATCTCAAGCCTTGAGGGAATGAGAAGGATAAGAAGAGGCTTAATGTATGTAAATATGAAAAACTAAAGTACACTTAAAGAATGTATTCTAAACAATGTTAATCGCATCAGACAAGATATAAAAAGACAATTTATAGAAATCGGCAAACAATCTAAAATAAAAAAGTTAATGCTTTACAAAATACATTAAAAATAAACTGAGACGCTCGCGAAGTTATTGCAGTTGCAACCAAAACAAAATACTCAATGCAAGACAGGCAGGTATATAAAAAATGGATTTTTAAAACAGGTAATTTATTTCACATGTTCGTCTAATAAACTTATTATGCAAAATCATATACATATATACCATCCCTAAATATTTTATCTTCCTTTTCGAAAAACTATAAAACTACAATATTTTTGAATACTATACATATTTATGAATAAAATTGGAAATTTATGTTCTTTATAATAATAAGCCATCCTTAGATAAACTCTTGGATGTGAGTGAAGTACCACATTACAAACATAATACATATGAGGTGTTGAGGTGAATGCCTAAGTGTTAATATGCTTATCAAAGAACAAAGAAATACCGCAAGGTAATAAAAACTATATCGAAATAATTTCAATTAACTCCCTTGCCAGCCTGCCGGCGTTACTACGCACTACAAGTCTACGTACTACAAGTCTATTGTAACCGATATATGGATATAAGACGTACGTGTGAAATATGAAAAGTATTAGCGTATAATTCATACAAACTAAAATAAATCAACCAAACATGTAAAATATTATGATAAATATATATTGATTAATCAACAGTTGACTAATAGTTGCACTAACTAAATAATGAAAAATATTTTCGCTCAGCAAACAATGTCGTTTTCGTAAGGGCAGCACAAAAAATCACAAACCTTTTGATGACAATCGGCTTGGGCAGAGTGATGTAGCACATTTTGTAAAGTAATTTAATAAAAATAATAAGCAGAAAATCACAGTCTTAAAAAGTTCTCTTCACATGGGTCTCAAAAAATCTGCTTTCATTATGAAACAATAATTTGATTAAAATAATAGATAAGTTTTAAAATTTCACTTCACCTGGACCTTAAAAAATAAGCAACTGAAGCATGAAATGAGACCCGTTACATACAATACCATGTAGCACGAAAAGATAATCAAACGCAACAACAACACTCCCATAGCTATAGCAGTAACAGAATATGATATAAAAGTGCGGTTGATCATTCCGGTGGAAAGAGAACCTCACGCCACGGCAGCGGAGAGCGGAATAACGGATCCCCGGACGGGCGCCAAATTCATAATGTCAGGGCTATCTCCATGGTAACGGTTTGCTTGTATTTGTGAGAATGTTACAGCGCTATTGGTATAGGATGCACTTACTTATGCAGTTGTGGGGCGGCGCAAAGCGCCCGCCCCCGGGTGTACGCAGGCCCACACGTGGCGCCTTCTCCTCGCTGTGGCCAATACGCGAAAAACCTCTACAAATTATTTCACAGTAGGCGTGCGTAGCAGCCAGCTTGATGCGGCCCCAGGCGCATATCAACCGATAGTACCTGAAAATTAAAGTCAATATCAATAACACGGTGGTAGAATAATGAACACACACACACAATATTATACTTGTTGCGCGTGGAGGGAGGAGGTAAAAAATGAGAGAGGGTGGAGGTGAAAAAGATGGGTAGGGAGGAGGTGAAAAGGATGGGTAGCGCTAAAAATTATTAGTGTTAAAAATATTTGCGATTACTACTTAGTTTAGTCGGATCTTAATGATGCGTAAAAGGGCGTATACCATTCGGTATATGAAAACACCTGAGAACTTTATTGCTTAGATATGACCTAAGTATAGTCCTCAGCAGTGGCGAGCGGTCCCTGTAACACGATCCCTGTCGGCTTCCCTTTTAAATACATAACTAGCAACCTAACCACTTCAACATTACGAATATTATAAATATGTAATTTTACACTAATAATAACATAATATTAACATATAGGAAATTATTAATTCCTTAGCACCTATTATAATTCTCATAGCAATATTATATCACACATAGTCATCGTTCAGTTCTTTTCTTACCATGCGTTGCGGCATTCGCAATGAGCAAGCCGTAATTTTTCGGGTTATTAAGCCAATACTTACTGGTGGGGATATCTCTTTCTTACGCTTATATTTTTTTGCAAGCACCGTCTCTTTCTCACGCAGATAGTGAGATAATAAGCGTAGAAAGTAAACGTCAATACACTGGTGTACTTTTTTGACCGAGAAATTTTCAGTTTTGTCGGCTTGGTTGGAATGTCATTCACCAATAAAATTCTTTAATTAATTTCGTTTGCGTTACGCTAAGTAACAAAGAGTGTTTTGTTTGTTGTTGTATGATGATTTACAAATAAGTTATTATTCAGGTCATTTCTGAGGGGTTTCATTCTATTACCTATATTGTGTCTGAAACTTAACTGTTATGGAGATATTGATTTTCAAGTTTTTTTATGCATTCATTTTTTAGCTTTTTGACTTTTTTTTGGGATTGTGCTCCTTTGTGTGGATTTGTGTACTTTTTGATGGTATAGGATCAGCTCAATCTTAGTATGTCATGGGAATGTCACCGACGAGTGACAGTACACAAAATTTCAAATCAATCAGATCTGTGAAAGTTAGTAAAACCCTTACAACATGTAGAAAATGAGCTGAAGGTCATCAAACTCCTGAACTGATCTTCATAAATTATAGCTAAGAACAATCACATCAGCTTTTAAACAAAACAAAAACAAATCAATATCGGGCCATTCGTTTAGGAGCTACGATGTCACAGACAGACACGTGAAACTTATAACACCCCTCTTTTTTCGGAACGGTTTTGTAGCGCTGATTAAATTCACAGTGAAGAAAACAGTGATAGTATGTATATACTTAGTCTGGCCATAAATACTGTTACAATGAAAAATAAACAAAATATATCATTTGAATTTGGCATCTGTCATTTTTATATGATTGTTCATTGTGTTTTCTCATTTTGGCGCCAATACCTACATTGTACAATATTTTGCGATATTAAAATGGAGTGGGGTGATAAAGAAAACCGAATCGCTGTGATTACATTACACAAAGTAGGTATGAAGCCAAATGCAATTTTTTAAAAACTCTCCATACGCTTGGTATTAGTCAAATGTTTGTGTACCGGGCTATTAATAGGTACAATGAGACCTCCTCTGTTTGTCACAGGAAAAGATCTGGCTGTCCACGTAGTGTTCGTACGAAAAAGGTGGTCAAAACAGTAAGGGAAAGAATTCGAAGAAATCCTGCCCGAAAGCAAAAGATTTTATCTCGGGAGATGAAGATAGCCTAGAACCATGTCGCGTATTTTAACAGATGACTTAAGACTTCCAGCCTATAAGAGACGTACTGGTCATTTCTTAACTGATAATTTAAAAAAGAATAGGGTTGTAAAATCGAAACAACAACTGAAGCGGTACGCAAAGGGAGTCACAGAAAATTTTTGTTTACAGATGAGAATTTTTTTACAATTAAGCAACATTTTAACAAACAAAATGACCGAATTTTTGGTCAAAGCTCCAAGGAAGCTTCCCAATTAGTCGACAGAGTGCAACGTGGGCACTTTCCGACTACAGTGATGGTTTGGTGGGGTATTAGCTATGAAGGAGTGACTGAGCCATACTTTTGTGAAAAAGGTATCAAAACATCGGCACAAGTGTGTCAAGATACCATTCTTGAGAATGTAGTGAAACCCCTTGACAACACCATGTCCAATAACCAAGAATGGTTCTTTCTAGCAAGACTCGGCGCCGGTTCATAAAGTTTGGTCTACGCAGTCTTGGTTGGAAACGAACGTATCGGACTTCATCAGAGCTGGAGACTGGCCGTCGTCTAGTCCCGATCTTAATCCGCTGGATTATGATTTTTATGGTCAGTTTTAGAGAGTACGGCTTGCTCTAAACGCCATGATAATTTGGAGTCCCTAAAACAATTCGTTCGATCGGCAGTGATGAATTTTACCCATGGAAAGAGTCCGTGCTTCTATTGATAACTGGCCTCAACGTTTAAAGGACTGTATTGCAGCCAATGGAGACCACTTCGAATAAGCATTTCATATTTTAAATTATGTTATATTTATGTGTTAAACTAACACATAAATATTAACAGGAGGAGCTCGGTGGCGTATTGGTTTGAGCGCTCTGGTTTCGAATACGAAAACAAAGCAACTTTCGCCATGGTCGACCCTGGGATGGGTCAACCAAAATTTATAATTTCGAGCTCCTCCGTGCTTCGGAAGGCACGTTAAGCCGTTGGTCCCGGTTGTTACTACAACCGCTTTAACCCACCAACCCGCATTGGGCCAGCGTGCTGGTGTTATGGCCCAAAATCCTCATGTGTTTCTCCCATGTAGGAAGGCCTGTGCCCAGCAGTGGGACGTATATAGGCTGGTGATGATGATGATGATGAAACTAACACACTGTAAAAGTAATAAATGTTATTAGCAATAGGCTAGACTAGGTAATGATCTCATCTGCAAACCTTAGCTGATTGAGTCTTACACCATTTATATTAAACCCATAATTTTCCTAATTTAAACATCTGAAGGTCAGAGGAGGCCGATGGCGTATTGATTTGGGCGCTCTGGTTTCGAAACGAAAAACAAAGCAACTTTCGCCATGGTCGATTCTGGGATGGATCAATCAAAGTTTGTTATCTCGAGCTCCTCCGTGCTTCGGAAGGCACGTTAAGCCGTTGGTCCCGGTTTGTTATTAAATTAAATCGTACCTTATGACATCAATTACGGTACCACTAAATTGTACTTTATGTCAGTGTACGCCGCTCGCCGCTAAGGCAAAAATCGTGACCGGGCTGTAATACTGCGCAATCGAGCAGAACAGGGCCTTCAAAGTGTTCATCACGCTCTTGAGTCTGTTTACAAGTCTTGTAACGAATCGTCTCGCACCCAGGTTTGACTACTTCTAGCCTTTAATACCATTGACCACATACATACGCTGTATGAGGTTATACAGAAGACCGAAGAGTTTAAGCTATAAGAAAGCATTCGATTTTGTTGAACCCTGGGCCATGCTTTAGTTACTCCAGAAATGCCAAATTGACAATCGGTACATCCAAGTCCTACAGTTACTGTACGTAAACGCCACTATGTCAGTCCGCCTTCAGGATCAAAATTCGAAGTCGTATCGACTTCAGCGAGGTGTGAGACAGGGTGATGTTATATCGCCGAAACTGTTCACAGCCGCTTTGGAGCATGTGTTTAAGTTTTTGGACTGGAGAAGACTTGGCATTAACATAAACGCCAAGTACATGGCTCAATTTCGTTGGCTGATGATATCGTAGCGTGGCCAAGACACTGGAAGACTTACTCACAATGCTCGACAACCTCTGTAGTCTCCCAAAAAGTGGGTCTTGAAATGAACATGGATAAGACGAAAATTATGTCAAATTCCCATGTCATATCCGGCATATTCTCGGCCCAACTTCCGCAGTAATTGAAGACAAAAGTCTTTAATTCTTGTATGCTGCCAGTGATGACATACGGGACCAAGACGTGGCCGCTTTCCAGACCCATTGATCCATAAGTACGCTCAGTCACCCAAAGGGCAATAGAGATTTTTCTGCATAATCGAATCAGAAATGATGAGATCCGCAGGACAACTAGTCATCTACTAACTCAGTCTTTTTCAAGCGACGTGATTTGTGCCTTCTTTGTTCAAAAACATTATCAAACGAAGCGCTGAAGCCTTTAAGACTTCAAGATCATTTGAATAAAATTCACCCAGATAAGAAGGACAAAAATGTAGCCCATTTTCAAGATCTGGAAAAGAAGCATAATGCTCAGCCAAGTGTATCGAAAGCTTTTCAGTGGCTGCTAAGCAAGACGATGACGGATTTCGAGCTTCATACAATATCTCTTTGTTAATTGCTCAAAAAGGTAAACCACACACCATCGGAGAAACGTTAATTTTGCCGGCAATAAAAGACTACTACTGTGCTCCATAAACCGGCGGCAGATATAATTCGAAAAATTCCTTTGAGCACTATTTCTGTGCAAAGAAAGACGAAATGAAAATGAAATGGCTGAAAACATTGAATAGTCATTGTGCAATCATCTGAAGACTAGTCAATTTTCAATTCAGTTAGATGAGTCCACTTTACCAACTAATGAAGCATTGTTGCTGTCTTACGTGAGGATTATTAAAGAAAAAAAATATGTCAAGAACTATTATTTGCTAGAAATTTAGAGACAGGCACAAAAGGAGAAAACGTATTTAAAACACTGGAAAAGTTTTGTGATGAAAAAGGAATTCCCTTGAAGAATATTATATCAGCTGCTATCATTATATGACGGGGTGTCAAAAAGGCTTCATAGCGTACATAAAAAATAAAATTCCAGATGTGCTTGCTGTATATTGCGTTATACATCGACAACATTCAGTGGCTAGAAATTTAAGTGAACGACTCCTTCAATCATTACAACATGTCACATCAAAGAACTTTTTAAATTAAAGATTATTTAATAAACAGCTTTGTGTTGCTTATGATAAAGTTTTCAACAGATTGATCATTCACACAGAAGTGCGTTAGCTATCAAAAGGAAATTGTCTGACTGGTTTTTACAATCTGTTTGACTCTGTCATATAGTTCTTGGAAAACAAAGACACAGAATTGCGCGATAACCTCATCACATCAAAGAATGATATGGCATACCTGATAGAATTTTATAAATTGCTTAATGATATCCAACTTTTATCCGTGCGGTGACGGATTAAGAATACAATTCACCGCCCCATTTCTTCCCGTGGATGTCGTAAGAGGCGACTAAGGGATTACCGAGCTACCAACTGCTCGACTGGTGGTAGGGTCTGAACACCCGTCTGGTTAGTGACCACCGTACGCATGGCGTAAAACCCGCCAAGTGACCACTTGTGGTCGCGTTCCGGGATCAGTCAGCGTACAACCAGAGCTTGGGGAGACGTTGCGGCGATGGATGCGGTCAGTGACGGCTTCCGTCTAACCAGAGCCAGGTGGACTGCATTGACCCGCCGACCAGGGAGACCCGAAGAAACGGCTGTTCCGCTGGCCGCCCGTGGTACAGTACAGGGGCCCAAGCGAACCTAACCAGTTCGTGAGGCTGCCCTATCATGCCACGCATAATCTTGGGGTGGTCCGTCGTGCCGGTTGGTGACCGGGTGGTGGGGTCCCGGCGGCCATTCCCGGGGGGGTTCGGGGGCCCTTCCGTTCGGCGGGTCAGCGCTTCTCTACTGTCGGCTATTCCCTGGGGAAACAGGCCTCACGCTTTGACCGTATATATCGCGGCAACGTCCCCCCAATTCACGCCTCTCCTCCTTCTATCTTCAACTATGGCAGCGCTCAAAAACAGTTCCGGTCGTTCAGCGGTGCACACCCCCACCACAACCACGCTGTTTGAGGTCGGGCTCACTAACATCCGTGGGCTCCATGCTAACCTCAATGCCGTCCACCAACATCTCGAGACGGCTCGACCCGAAATGCTGTTTTTGACGGAGACGCAAATACACCGCCCGGCAGACACTAGCTACTTGGATTACCCCGGCTACGCTCTTGAAGAGTCCTTCAAAGCGAAGGCCGGGGTATGCTTGTTTGTCTGGGCGGATGTTTGCTGTCGCCGTCTGCGCTGTTTGGAGGACCCTTCTTACTCTATTCTTGGGGTGCATGTGGACCTGGGCACACATTGCCGAATCTACGTGTGCCTCTATAGATCCCACAGCGGTGACATGGAGACAACTCGACTTTTCGAACATCTTAGTCGGGTGGCAGATGTTGCGCAGGAGCAGTTTCCAACCGCGGAATTGGTGTTTTTAGGGGACTTCAATGCTCACCACGAGTCGTGGTTAAGTTCCTCTAAAACTGACCATGCTGGTAGAACTGCCCACGCTTTCGCTCTCACGCACGACCTGACCCAACTGGTAAACCAGCCCACCAGGATTCCAGACATTGTCGGTCACGCGCCCTCATTGTTGGACCTTCTGCTGACGACTCGCCCGGATGGATATCGGCTAGAGGTTCGTGCTCCTTTGGGAACATCGGATCACTGCCTGGTATCCGTTGGGGTGCCACGGGCGTCGCCACCGGTACCTATGGTTGCCAAACGCCGCATCTGGCACTATGCGTCGGCAGATTGGGACGGTATGCGGGATTACTTCGCATCTGTCCCTTGGAGGCAGCGCTGTTTCAGTGAGCTGGACTCGAACGCTAGCACTACTGCTGTTGCTGATGAGATCATGTTAGGGATGGAGTACTATATCCCTCACTCCGATCTCATCAGTAGGGGTAGGCGTAACCTCTGGTTCAACCGCGATTGTGCCTTAGCTGTTGAAAACAGACAGTCGGCATACCGCGCTTGGATCAGGGGCCGAGCTTGCGGGGATCCCAACATTGACTCACTGAAAGCAGCCTATAACAACGCCACCAAGTCCTGCAAAAGGGCCTTCATCAGAGCGGATGCACAGCGCGTTGCACGAGTTGGCCAAGAACTTCTTACGCATCCTACGGGAAGCCGTAGCTACTGGCGTCTGGCCAAAGCCGTGCAATCCAACTTCTGTCAACCCTCGCTGCCCCCGTTGAGATGTTCTGACGGCTCGCTAGCTCACAAGCCGCAAGAGAAAGCCGATCTCTTGGTAAAACTCTTTGCTGCTCACTCCCGAATCGATGACTGCAACTTACAGCCACCAACACTCTCCCACTGTGGCCACACAATGCCCGATATTCGGATTAGGCAATGTGATGTACGTGCGGAGCTTCAGTCAATCGACGTCCGGAAAGCTAGTGGACCTGATGGCATTTCAGCGATAGTACTGAAAAACTGCGCAGCGGAGTTGTCTCCTGTCTTAACGCGGCTATACCGTCTTTCTCTCTCTTCTGGGTGTGTGCCGGAATCTTGGAGAGAGGCCAATGTGCAACCGGTCCCCAAAAAGGGAGACCGATCAGACCCAGCTAACTACCGCCCGATAGCTGTCACCTCAGTTCTTTGCAAGGTCATGGAACGGATCTTAAACCACCAGCTGATCCGATACCTAGAAGATCACTCATTAATTAATGATCGACAGTACGGGTTTCGGCCGAACCGGTCAACGGGTGATCTTCTAGCGTACTTAATGCATGTCTGGGGTGAAGCTATTGACAAACGTGGTGAGTCACTGGCAGTTAGCCTTGACATTGCCAAAGCGTTCGATCGGGTCTGGCACAAGGCTCTTCTCTCCAAGCTCCCGGCATACGGTCTGCCCGCTCAGCTCTGTAACTGGATCGCCGGCTTCCTGCATGAGCGAAGAATCCGTGTCCTCGCAGATGGATGCGCTTCGCGGTTCATGTCAGTGAATGCTGGTGTACCACAAGGCTCTGTTCTATCCCCCACACTCTTTCTTCTTCATATCAATGACATGATTCCGTTAGGAAACATTCATTGCTATGCAGATGACAGTACAGTGCATGGGGGATATTACGGTCGCCCAGGGGCTGGGCGCGCTGAAGCCGAGAGAGAGAGGGAGAATCTTACCATTGAGCTCGACAGGGTGTTGAACCTCGTATCTGAATGGGGATCTTACAATCTTGTTAAGTTCAATGCTAAGAAAACACAGGTGTGCGCGTTTACAGCCAAAATGTCGCCGTTCCTTCCCCTTCCGTCTCTTCAGGGCACGACTCTTTCGGCACAGGGCTCCCTAAACTTGCTAGGTATGGAGATATGTTGCGATCTGAATTCCAGGAACTACATCGAAAACGTGATAAAAACAGCCTCATGGAAGCTCGGTGTCCTGAACAAGGTGCGTCGATTTTTCACGCCTGACCAATTATGCCTGCTGTATAAAACTCAGGTCCGGTCTTGCGTGGAATATTGCTCGCACTTGTGGGATGGCTCCGCCAAGTACCTACTCGATGCCCTGGACAGATTGCAGCGTCGTGCTGTCCGTATCGTTGGCGATGTAGAGGTCACCAACAACCTTGAGCCTCTGCAATTGCGTCGAGACATTGCGTCGCTTAGCGCCTTCTATCGGCTATATCACGGAGAGTGTTCTAAAGAGATATTTGACCTTATCCCACCTTCCCCCTTCCTACTCAGGAGCACGCGTGCCGGTCTTCGGAGTCATCAATTCACTGTCTCCACCTCAACATCACGTACAAATAAATTTAGTAGCTCTTTTCTTTGTCGAACTTCCAGAACTTGGAATTCTTTGCCAGCACATGTGTTCCCTCCTTCCTATAACATGGGTTCCTTCAAAAGAGGCGTGAAAAAGCACCTTTCGGGCCGGCAAGGTGGAGGCAGCTAGAGTAGTGTCTGAACTGCACTAGCTGTCTTCGCACATGGACTCTTCTTACTGCTTCACATTAGGTGGTGTTGAGTCATTTGTCGTGCTTTGTATAAAAAAAAAAAAAAAAAACTATCCGAATTTCCAACTTCAAGACGATGACTTGAACGTAATAAAAACAAAAAATTTCGTCGCTGCTTTCGTAGCCAAGCTGCTCTTACACAAGAAGAATATCGGCCGACGTGAGTTCCATATTTTTCCCAATTTATCAGTATCCTGCAACAACAACGACGTGCTCGTCTACTGCCAACATTTGGAAAATCTTCAGTGATTTCATTAAAAAATTCCAGAATATTTTGAAATTGGAAATACCAGACTGGGTGTTAGATCCTTTTTCAAATGTCAACATAGCAATATCACCCCAACTGGAAGAAGAACTTATAGAACTGACAACGAACACGGAAATACTGCTGTTGTACCCTAGATTGTGGTCGATCATTCAAAGATTTCATATTTGAGTGTACGTGGATTTAGCGCTGTGACAACGCTGCTTACTATAGTCCATTTTTTTCATTACCTACTGACAGAGATGTAAACAGACAATAAACTTACAGAAATCTCGTAAACTTTTAACAATCCACTGGTCCAATGTACATTACTATTTTTTAATGCCGCTTTGCTGCAACTCACACGAAATAATAAAATATTGACAAAAAACACTAAATATTCGTCAATAAATACAGCATTAAAAAAATGTGACATTGTCTGCCAAGTTTTTTATTTTTAATTTGACGAAAACCGTAGTGCTGTGTGTTATTCGTTTAAAATTTAAATGAACTAATTAGTAGAATATTATTGCTTGTATTGTGATTGTAATTTTAGATTATAGATATGTAAATTATTACATTAATTAAGAGATTTATGCGTTAGTTTTTTATGTATAAAATATTTTATAAAAATTCATAGTAAAAATGTGGGAAAATATAGGTATGTCATTTATTTATTGAACTCATTCGGGACTAACCGTGCCATATTCATTTTAATTTGTACTTTCAATCTGATGATGTTGTTGTGACTGAGTTGGATAAAAAAGTAAAAGAAATTTACAAAGATCTCCTCTCATGTTTCATTGACAGAGGCTATGTCAACCGAACAGAGCTATGTGACCTTGATCCCACTGACGTAAGACGGCACTTGCCTGTATAACAGCTATATCTTGGTATATCCGTAGCCTCAAAGATAAATTCAGTAGAAAACATGCAAGTGAAGAAACACGTAAGGAATTTTTGGCAAGATGCAAAGAATTTTTGATTGAAGGTGCTGTGCAAATAATAAAAAAATGGATTTTAATAATGTTCCTCTGATTTTAGTATTTTCATTAAGTCCTAAAAATGCGTTAAGCCAAAAGACGCCGGAGACCATACCGTTTATTCTTCCCATAAGAATTATCGGACAATATAAAGACAGAAAAAAGTGGGTGTATTTAGGCCTAAACTATACACATGGTGTGATGTAATTGAAAACAAACCTTTTAAAGATATACAGAAATTTGCTCTTTATTGTCTGGTTTTACAACACGCGAACGCAGATTGTGAGAAAGCATTTAGTAAAATAAATCTAACGAAGGCAAAAATAAGAAATAAGTTCACAATCGGATTTTTCAAGCCGTCCGTTTGTCTAAAAATGTAACAGCAGAAACAAAACGCACATTTCTTTTCTCCCTCGTTATTCAAGATGTGAAACACATCAAATGCACCTATTCATTCATTACTTCAAGTTTTTACTATAATTTTAGCTAAAGCTTAATATTTGAAAAGTAAAAAGTTATGCTAATGCAATAACAAAACACAAAAATAGAGTACATCTGATTTATTTTAAAAGAACTGTCTCTTTGTATGGTTGGGGGAAAAGTCTTTTCGCATTATAGTATGTATGAACTTGTAATAAAATATCTTTGGCTGCACTATTTGTATCTGGCTGGTTTTGGTATCATTAAAAGTTTAGATTTTAAAAAAGATAATTCCAAATTCAAATTAGGAAAATGTGTGTTTTTCATTTGTTTTCGTACTGTCAAGATGAGTGAATCTAATGAAGAAATTCGATACATTTTAAAATTTTACTACAAAAAAGGTAAAAATGGAACGAAAGCCGCGAAAAAAAATTTCGATGTTTATGGGCCTAGTGCAGTGTCTGTGAGAGTAGCACAAATTTGGTTTAAGCGTTTTCAATCCGGAAATTTTGATGTCAAAGATGCACGTCGCTCTGGTCGCCCTATGAAGGATAAAATTGATGCTATTTTTGAAAAACTGGAGCAAGATCGGCATATCAGTAGTTACGACATAGCTGAAGAACTGGGAATTGACCACAAAACAGTTTAGGCGCATTTAAAAAAAAAGGGTACACAAAAAAGCTTAATATTTGGGTACCCCACGAGCTCACTGAAAGAAACCTAATGAACCGTGTACTCATTTGTGATTCTTTATTACGACGTAATGAAAGCGAACCATTTTTGAAGAAGCTGATAACTGGTGATGAAAAGTGGATCACGTACGACAAGAACGTGCGAAAAAAGTCGTGGTCAAAGGCCGATCAGGCTTCACAGACTGTGGCGAAACCCGGGTTAACTCGCAACAAGGTGATGCTGTGTGTGTGGTGGGATTGGAAGGGCATTATTCATTATGAGCTGTTACCACCAGGCAGGACCATCGATTCTGAACTCTACTGCGAACAACTGATGAGATTAAAGCAAGAAGTTGAGAGAAAGCGGCCGGAATTAATCAACAGAAGGGGTGTGGTTTTTCATCATGATAACGCTAGACCTCACACATCTTTAGCCACTCAGCAAAAATTAAGAGAGTTTGGCTGGGAGGTGTTAATGCATCCGCCGTATAGTCCTGACCTTGCACCTTCAGATTTCCACCTGTTTCGCTCTCTACAGAATTCTCTAGGCAGTGTCAGGTTAACATCACGAGAGGACTGCCTAAACCACTTGTCGCGGTATTTTGATCAGAAGCCCCAAAATTTCTATAGCAATGTGATCATGTCCCTACCTACAAGATGGCAAAAAGTTATAGAACAAAATGGTACCTACATACTTTAGTTAAATGTAAATAAACTATATTAAAAAATGATTTGAATTTTCTTAAAAAATGCGAAGAAACTTTTTCCCCAACCTATTATTAAAACAAAATACCGTTTATTCGCCCTAGCACAATTTTCATTGTAATTTTACTTATAGACCAAGAGCCCACGTCGCCCAAACCTTCATTATTTTATAAAAGTTGAAAGTTTCTCTGTACATGTCCCCTATACAAGTAAGAACGACCAGCGACTATAGAGTTTGGGTTGTGGTTACCTCGGCAGGTAACTGGTAGCGAAGGTTTATAAAATGGTACCTAAAATTTGTTAAAGTATAAAGCTCAATTTTTTTATATTTTCTTCGGGATAACTATAGAAATGTCGTCATCCATTGCCGGACACTTATGATAGTTACTACCCCCTTAATTTTAATAACTTACAATTACCTATATCGTTATATTATAATAGCTAAATTTTATATATGTCACTAGGGGACCTATAAAAAGATGTCACCTCAATAGACGGACAGTTTTCATGGTTTTTACATCTTGCCAGACACATTGAAAGTGCTGTATTTGCGCGCGCGAGGTAACAACTGTTCAAGCGGGTGCGAGTGAGTTAGGACGCTTAGTAGAGTACGATCTTTTACTGCCACCATCTGTCATTTAGTGATATATCGAAGTATTACAATAAGAAACATCGAAGACAATACTTAAATGATTAAAAAAGTTCAAATATATTTTTTCCCTGAAATCATATTTTTATGATATTAAACTAACATTCTTTACTTTATACAACATGGGTTTGAACGTAATATATTTTTTTTTATTAGATATCTTAAAAAATCGTAATCGACTAAGCATTTGCGCTCGCACCTACAGTGGACTTTCAATGTAAAAACCATGAAAACTGTCCGTCTATTGAGGTGTCATCTTTTTATAGGTCCCCTAGTAACATATATAAAATTTAGCTATTATACTATAACGAAAGTATAGGCACAGATTAATAACAGGACAGATACTTCACTCTAATACAAATGGTGAAATAATTTCGTTATATTAGCCTACTAGGATTATTATTATTAGCCATTTTAGACGATGCGAGAAGAAATATACTCTACAAACGCGTGCCGAGAGTCGAGAATCCCGCGTACACCGCGTGATTGCGTCATCGAGCGAAAACGTAAGGGTTGTGTGTACCACGACCATAAATTAAATAAAATGACAAGTAAGACTATTTTTATTTGTTTGTACATGTATCTAATGCAATGAAGTGAAGGCAAAGAAAGCCGGTCAATTAAATGTGCTTTAATTTAATCGACATCGCCGTTTATAGCTACTTCTGAAGGTGTTTTAGTGCAACGTGCAAATAGCACTCCCCCAAACCGTATTCGTAAATCGAGCTCCTTAACAGTAGCACCCTTAGATTATCATTAATTTGTGCCCCTAGTGTAAGGTTAAATCGAAACGAAAATGATCATCGTCGTATTCACCTCTTACATCCACACTAATATTATAAAGCTGAAGAGTTTCTTTGTGTGTTTGTTTAGTTTGAACGCGCTAATCTAAGGAACTACTGATTCATATTGAAAAACTCTTTTTTTGTTGGATAGTCCATTTATTGAGGTATTATATAGGCTATATAACATCACGCTACGACTAATAGCAGATGAGCATCATTGAAAAATATTGCAAAAACGGGGGAAAAATATTCCTTTTCAGAGCTTTAGTTGCGTGCGCTGCGTAAATAGTTAAAGTTACGCAAAAATCATGAAAGAAAGAATTGTTCTCCTTTAAAAGTTCTAAAAACAGTCCGCGACAGCATATGTCTATCTTTTAAAATTTACTCACTATATACTATAACTATTTTTTGGTAACCAAATTTATTCTTAAATAATGCACTATCTGCGAAGATGTTTTTAAAAACGTGATATTGTTCCTTTTCAAAATAAATGCATTATTCACCACAAGTATTTCATTGTAAACAAAATTGTATCTGACATTATTTGATTTCAATGAATATCTTAGTTTCAAAATAACTCCGCTACAAAGTAACCGTGAGCCGTGAGTATCGTTGCGTTTTGCGCGGGAAACGTTCAACGGGCGTGGGTTTAATCTCGCTTGCGGCGGCCCACTGCCGGTCGGATCGCCAGATTTCCACTTAGCGGCCGGCACTTTTAACGCTGCATTTCGAGAGTGACGGGGGCCTTGTATAGGTAATTATAAGTTATTAAATTTAAGGGTGTCTGGCAGGGAGTAGTAACTATCATAAGTGTCCGGCAATGGATGACGACATTTCTAAAGTTATCCCGAAGAAAATATAAAAAAATTGAGCTTTATACTTTAACAAATTTTAGGTACTATTTTATACACCTTCGCTAACAGTTACCTGCCGAGGTAACCACGACCTAAACTCTTGTCTTTGAACTATCTTTAAGTTTAATTTTAACACACTTTTTTCCAATATCTTAATTGAAATAGAATATTTCGACATTGTAGGGTAGACGTTAGCTCATAACGCAAATACAGTTAGACTAGAAGAATTTCACAGGGTTCACCCAAATTCTGGGTAGCTCAGATGGTTAGAGCAGTCGCCCGGATTGCGGAAGGTCGCGGATTCGATGATCCCCGCCTCAACACTTTTTTCCATATGATTTTGACAAACATCGAGTTATTTGGTAGTGTTTTTTAGTAAGTGCCCAAGTTTGGCATCCATATGTCATTACAGGTACTATACACTTAATAAACACTTTAAATTCCTGGGATGCCGGTATTTTTCTTGTTGTAAGGACTTTTTGAGAGACCAAAACTTTGTACATTAAATTGTGATTCTCTTTTTAATTTCTTTGATTGTTTGATCTATTGCCTAACTGTATTTGCTATGAGGTAAGAAGCTGAGGGACTCCAAATTATCATGGCGTTTAGAGCAAGCCGTACTCTCTAAAACTGACCATAAATGATAATCCAGCGGATTAAGATCGGGTCTAGACATCGGCCAGTCTTCAGCTCTGATGAAGTCTGATACGATCGTTTCCAACCAAGACTGCGTAGACCGAGCTTTATGACCCGGCGCCGAGTCTTGCTAGAAAGAACCATTCTTGGTTATTGGACATGGTGTTGTCAAGGGGCTTCACTACATTCTCAAGAATGGTATCTTGATACACTTGTGCCGATGTTTTGATACCTTTTTCACAAAAGTATGGCTCAGCCAATCCTTCATAGCTAATACCCCACCAAACCATCACTGTAGTCTGAAAGTGCCCACGTTGCACTCTGTCGACTAATTGGGAAGCTTCCTTAGAGCTTTGACCATAAATACGGTCATTTTGTTTGTTAAAATGTTGCTCAATTGTAAAAATTTTCACATCCGTAAACAAAAATTTACTGTGTCCTCCCTTTGCGTACCGCTTCAGTAGTTGTTTCGATTTGACCACCCTATTCTTTTTTAAATTATCAGTTAAGAAATGACCAGTACGTCTCCTATAGGCTGGAAGTCTTAAGTCATTTGTTAAAATACGCGACATAATGGTTCTAGGTGCTATCTTCAATTTCATCTCCCGAGATAAAATCTTTTGCTTTCGGGCAGGATTTCTTCGAATTTTTTCCCTTACTGTTATGACCACCTTTTTCGTACGAACACTACGTGGACAGCCAGATCTTTTCCTGTCACAAACAGAGGAGGTCTCATTGTACCTATTAATAGCCCGGTACACAAACATTTGACTAATACCAAGCGTATGGAGTTTTAAAAATTGCATTTGGCTCCATACCTACTTTGTGTAATGCAATCACAGCGATTCGGTTTTCTTTATCACCCCACTCCATTTTAATATCGCAAAATATTGTACAATGTAGGTATTGACGCCAAAATGAGAAAACTCAATGAACGATCATATAAAAATGACAGATTCCAAATTCAAATGATATATTTTGTTAATTTTTAATTGTAACATTAACTGAACATCTAACAGACTTGCAAGAAATGTTGAAAAATTTGATGCGCAAAGTAATTGGCAGGTGTCTATAGGCGGCGGTTACCGCTTTCCATCAGATGGGCCGTCAGCTTGTTTGTCATCCAGTTGTATAAAATAAAAAAATAAAATAAATGACAAATAGTTCTGAGCAGGAAATTATGGTAAGTGTTAACATAATAGAATATGCTAAAGCATATATCTTGGACATAAACAATAAAAACATTTAAAACAAAAACAGAAATAATGACAATAGATCAATAGGGTTAAGGTTGACACTCCAAAAAGAGACTGTGAACTAAACACTTGAAGCCATTTTATTTCTGACCTCTTGAATATGGGACAGTAGTGCGTTCCAGAACCATGTTGCATGACATTGAAAAGAGTTGAATGTGAATTCAGTGCAGTGCAAAGCAATATATAAAGTTTACTGCTTTAATGAAGGATGCGACTACGGTAATCACTGAAAGCATTTCAGATATTCATGTGCATGTGGAATACGTATTTATTATAGAAATACTGTGGACAGGGCTCTAAGATACCTTTGTTGAAGAATTCGGATGTTGCTTAAGTTTCAATTTGGCGCTATTTTTCAGAAATTCGGAAATTATACGCTATTGTTACCCATAAAAACAATTCAAACTTAAAAGATATGAAATAGTGTTGAAGTTGTACTGTTTTGAAAATTAAAAAAATGTTCTAATTTTTTTTTCATAATTTATCAAAAATGTTAATGATATTAGATTGCTGATATTAGATTGCTGACATCAATTAAAACAACTATTATTATTACAATTATTAATAAAAACATACTAAATACATAGTCATTATCAATTTTGTCAGTATGCCCATACATTTCTTAGTAATATGGGAACATGTGACGTCACCTGTTCCGTAGATTTTCTATGAAGCGTTTTTGGAAGATGCGCCGCAACACATCAAACATACCACTATATCTGTCAAACTATTGATCTTAGACATACTATTTCTTTTGCAATATAAACTTCTTATTTACGAAATAAAAAAAAATGGCATACCCTATTGTCAGCCAGTATAAAGTCTTTTTTGGAACATATATTCCAGAAAATGGAATGGGATCATCTGGGCCTAAATATTAACGGATCTCGTCTCAACCACCTCAGGTTCGCAGACGACCTGGTCATTTTGGAAGAGTATCCTAAGTTACTAGAATACATGATCCAAAACTTGGTAAATAAAAGTGGCAAAGTTGGATTGGAAATGAACTCAACAAAAACAAAGGTTATGACAAATATGGATGGTGTGGATATAACTATTAATGGGCAGAAATTAGAATATGTGGACGAGTATGTGTACCTACGACAAATAATATCCCCAAGAGACCAGATGATGAAGGAAGTCAAAAAAAGAATACCAAATGGATGGAAGAAGCATTGGTCACTTAAAAGAGATTATGAAAAACAACGAATTTAGTAATAAAATAAAGAAAAAGACCTTTGAAACTTGTATCCTCCCATGCATAACTGATGGCTGTAAGACTTGGTCACTAACCAAGCACCAAAGAGACAAGCTCGCGAAATGCCAAAGGGCTATGGAACGAAGCATGCTAGGGCTAAAACTAAAGGATTAAATAAAGAACACCGACATTCGACATAGAACAAAGTTGACAGATATTCTAACTCAGATTGATCAAATGAAATGGAGGTGGACTGGTCATATGCTGCGCTGCAACAAAGACAAGTGGAGCAAACAGGTGACTCTATGGTACCCGAGAGACGGAACTAGAAGCAGTGGGCGTCCTATAAGAAGATGGGAGGACAATATCAAGTTAACTGTGGGACCTCTCTGGACTAGAGAAGCAGCAGACAGGGAACAATGGAAGAAGTTGGAGGAGGATTATGCCGAAAGGCACACTAAGTTAAGAGATTTTTTATAGTGTGTTAATAATTTATTTTGAAAAATTGTACTCTTAACCTAGAAATATAGGCTATATTTATTTTATTTTATTTTATTTTATAACGTCTTTCAGAATAAAGAAACATGCATCTGTGGACAAAATCATGTCAGACCCACCATATCCTTAGCCCTACCCCTAGGGGGTAGGGTGGGACTGAACCATACCACCGTTAGTAGTGCTGGGTGCTGGGATTTAATAGAAAAATAGAAAAAAAATTGATACTAGAAATTGTCAATATTGTCATTATATTTAGAAGTGAGATAACTAAATCGAAATATCATATGTATGTAGCTGGATGATCCCCTGTAGTATCAGGCTACCATATCTATGTAGGAGATGTTAAGCATACTGTTAATTTTATTTATATAATAATCGTAGGGGTACAATAAATCCTTTATTCTCACTAGTTCGATTCATTAGTTCAGTCATTGAACTAGTGAGAATTATTATTCCCATTTGTTCGATCGTCGAACAAATAAATAAATAAAATAAAATAAAATAAAAATAAAAAAGCCTTTTATTTCTTGCTAGATAAACTTATACTAGTATACAATATAAATCAATATCTTTGTAATTATTTTTACCTTATTCTTTCTAATCTACTTATCTATTGAACTATTACTAGATACTTATTTATGCTTACTATTGAATAAAATATTGTTACAATTATTCTGCAAGAACCCCTCCGCGGGTGAAGGCCTCCTCCAAAGAAGTCCACTTCTTTCTGTCTTGGGCAACTCTTATCCAGCTGGGACCTGCCGTTTTGGCTATCTCATCCTCCCATCTCATAAGCGGTCTTCCTCTATGTCGTTTTCCCTGTGGGCCTGACCATGACGTTACCCTAAAAGTCCAGCGGTCGTCTGATAATCTCGCTATGTGGCCTGCCCATTTCCACTTCAGTTTTAGGGCATAGTTTAGAGCATCAGTAGCTTTTGATATGTCTCTTATTTTACTGTGTCTTATTTTTTGTATTTTCTTTATGTTAAGCATACTACGCTCCAAACCCCTTTGACATGTCGTAATTTTTTTCTTTATTTTTGATGTGTATTTCCAGGTTTGGCAAGCATATGTTAGGCATGGTAAGAGACAGGATGTCATTACTTTAGTTTTAATATTTACTGGCATGTTGCTTTTAAAAATTTCCTTCATGCTCCAATATTTGTTCCATGTATGTTGAATACGACGCTCAATTTCTAAATAATTGTTTTCTTTATTAAAGCTGATTTGTTTCCCCAAGTAAATGTATTTATTTGTGTAGTTTATTATTTCATTATCGACTTTAATTGTTCTTTCCATGCTGTTGGTCATTATCATTGTTTTTGTAATGTTCATCTCTAATCCTACTTCTTTACTAACCGAATTTAGTGATTGAATCATGTGTTGTAATTGTAAGCTATTTTCTGATAGGAGCACCAAGTCGTCTGCGAAGCGTAAGTGGCTCAGGTGTTTTCCATTAATGTTCAGGCCAGAATACTTCCAATCAAGCTTTCTTATTATAGATTCTAGGAGTGCAATGAATAATTTCGGGGAGGTAGGGTCGCCCTGCCTCACTCCTCTTTTTATGGGGAAGCTAGGGCCGACACTTTCCGTTTTCACTCTACCCTTACTGTTTTTGTAGATGTTTTTTATTACTTTGATATATTCATCTTCTACCCCCTGTGCTTTTAATGTTTCCCAAATAGCAGAGTGTGATACAGAGTCAAAGGCTTTTTTATAGTCTATGTAGGCGATGTATAGAGGCCTCTGTCTTTCTTGGTATTTTTCTATTAGGAGTTCTAAAGTGTGAACATGGTCTATTGTCGAGAAACTCTTCCTAAATCCCGCTTGTTCTACTGGTTGTTCAGCATCTAATGTAACACTTAATCTTTGGTTAATGAGAGTGGAAAATAATTTATAGAGGCATGGCAGTAGGCTGATTGGTCTATAATTTGCAATATCACTAGGATCTCCTTTTTTGTAAATTAGTATTATATCTGACTCTGACCATTGTGTCGGTGTTTGAGAAGTTTCTAATATGTTGTTGAACAGATGAGTTAACGGTAGAGCTAGAAGAGAGTTAGCAGCCTTAATAGCATCATTCGTAATGTTGTCTGAACCGGGGCTTTTATTTGACTTTAGACTCTTTATGGCTTCAACTACTTCTGTTTCTGAGAATGACAATCTACTTTCCTTTGCATTTATATCGGTGGGGCACTCGTTGTAATTTTCTATGTATTGGCATTCTTGGGCGCTATATAGTGATGTATAAAAATCTGTTGCAATCTTCATAACATCAATCCGACTGTTTAATGTTTTACCGGCGCTATGTAGTCCCTCGATCCATGTCTTGTTTGTTTGTAACTCTTTGAATGCTCTTTTAGAACTGCCTGTTTGTACTAGATGTTTCTCAATAGTCACTGATCTATATTTATTATAATCGTATTTTATGCGCTTGCTTATTAACTTATATAATGCTGATAGTTCATTTTTCATAGACCTTGTTTTATTTCTGGTATTTTGCAGAATGTGTCTTCTCTTCAGTAGTGATATAGTGTTCTCTGATAATATTTTGTGACTTTTATTTTTATTTGATGACCGAGCTTCTTGAAGGCTCTGTGCGATAATTTTTAATATTTTATCATGATAGGTTTGTATTGAGCTATTTTCTTGAGTTTCTAATAGATTTGGTAAACGAGTGTTAATGCCCTCATAGTATTTCTGTAATTCTTCCTCCGTGTTCAATATAGGCTTTTGTAAATTTTTGAACCCAGTTCTATTCTTTTTTAGGTTCGTCAGCATTATTTTTGCTCTTACTGGTCTGTGATCTGAAGAGAAGTTGAGATTTAATATATCAATGTTTTGTACCATATTTGGTCTATTAGACATAACATAGTCAATTTCGTTTTTATATTCTCCGTTCGGTGAACGCCATGTCCACCTACGGTTTGGTTTTCTTTTAAAGTAAGTATTCAAAATTGCTATTTTGTTTTCGAGCGCGAAGTCGATCAGCCTTTTTCCTCTTTCGTTTCTTTCGCCATATCCGTTTGGTTTCATTATCAAATATTCGTCTCTGTTAGGTTGTCCAATTTTGGCATTTAGATCACCCATAATTATATAAAATGTGTGAGCAAGATTCATGGCTCTATACAAGTTTGTGTAAAAAAGATCTATTTCTTCATCGCTTGCTGCTTCTGTGGGCGCATATACTTGTATAAGCGAGATTTTATTTCCCTGTATGTTGAGGTTTAGTAAAGCAATTCTGTCGGAGATGCCTGTAAAGCTTTCTATGTTATCTTTCTGTTTTAAATTTACTAAGAATCCCACACCATATTTGCCTTGTGTGAGCCCTATATAGCAAAAAATACAGTTTTCATATTCTTCTATTTTTGTTCCTGCGCGTCGTGTTTCTGACAGCCCAATTATATCATAGTTTATGTTTTTTACTGCTTCTATCAATTCTAATAAACGCCCATACGATGATAATGTTCTCACGTTGTAAGTAAGTACATATAACGCGGTTTTGGATGATTTTCCACTTGTTATTTTCTTTGGAGGGTTGTGGTCAAAATTCTCCACGGTGACCAGCCGGGTTGGAGAATGTATTTGTTGTTGTATTTGTGTATTTTGTTTATCTTTCCGGCTATGCAAGGGTAGTCATTGTTTTTCTGTTTCAGGAATTGAGTTAGATCTTGCTCGGTGTGTAAACTTGGTTGTGCTTATTTTGTTTATTTTTGGTGGAGCTTCTAGGTTAGATCCTTTATTATTTTCAAGTTGTGTGGGTGAGCCTGTTGGAATTCGTTTCCTCTTTTCCTGACCCTTATTCCTGTTGGATAATTCCTTTATAATAAGTTTGTCATATTTAATGAATGCAAGCTTCCCCTTTTTTAGCTCTTCCTGTTGTTTCATTTTTAATTCTTTTCTTATCATAAGCACATCTTTGGGGAAGTCTTCCGTAACGTAGATGTTTGGAGGGAACATTTTGTTGTTACGCAGCAGTTCTTGTTTGCGCCAAGCCAGGGTGAGTGTAATGAGTATGGGTCTTTTTTTTCTTCTTCTTTCTTTCCTAATCTTCGTACCTTGCTTATTTCCCATTTGTCCCAGTTGTCTAATTTTGCATCTTTGTTGACATTGTTTAGGATATTCAGGACAATTTCTAAGAGTTCATAATCATTTTTTTCTTTTTCTTCAACTCCATGAAGAATAATGTTATTTTTCCTTACCTCTCGTTCTAAATCATGGACTTTTTTATTCAAAACTACTATTTCATTTCTTAATTTCAAGTTTTCTTCTACTAATGGTTGTAATTTTTCTTCCATAGTTGCTGATAGATTTTCCGTTAAAGTTATGGTTTGTTTCTTGAACTCCATTTTCATTTCGTTCATTTTTTCCAGAAGTAATTTTATTTGACTATCCATTTTTTAAATCAGAATTTATAGCTTCTTTGTGTGAAACGGAACGTATTTGTCAAATTCCGAACGTATTCACTCTATGGCCAACTTTATCTGTAGTCAAACTGTCAGATTTTTATTTTTCTTAACAAATCTGTATGCGGGTAGTTAAAAAAATATATATCTAACCTTATCGATTTTGTGGTGATAAAATCGCTTAATCTATCGTAAATCTGTGAACTATTTACTTTTTTTAGCAGATCTTGATGTTGTTTCTTGTTTTTTCGTGTTTTCAAACTGTTTGCACTAGTTTAATATCGTGTTTAGTAATTATATTGCAAGAGCACTTAGGACGTAGTGTTCCTGTCACTAGCCGGAAAACGGAAGCTAGTCGAACAAATAACCTCTGATATATTTATGGCAGCCTGGTACTTCAGATTGGAAATATACATTTATTAGGTGTCAACGGATCAAATTAATCCACGGACTGAATTACTTTCTCTTTGTTGCAGTGTGGGTTTAGTTTAATTAGAAACAATTATACAATAAAAAAAAGAATTATGCTATTAACACCAGGATTGTAATATTTGGAAAAGCAAAACCTGTAAACATATAGTGCACAGCACTAAGGTGGTATGGTTCAGTCCCACCCTACCCCCAGGGGTATGGCTAGGGGTATGGTGGGTCTGTCATGGACAAAATATTAGGTGTTGGTGTCTTTTCAACATTTCTTTTTTAAAACATTTCTTTTCATTAAAGCTTGAATCAGCTACATACAGTTTATGAGATGGTATAAGAACTAACACTTTTAGAGGATAAGGAGGCTGATTGCATGATATCATGCCATAGACAATATAAATTTATTTGTGTCTCAACAGTATATTGGGTCATAAAAAGCTGAAATTAATACTATGTAGAATTAAAATTTACAAAACTGAAGGAATTTAAGTAAAATATTAATATATACTACCTATAGTTGGTTCAATATAGACTTTGATGTGACAGTACATGCCCACCATACATTTTTCATATCAAGTTATACAGGTATACTGCAATTGCTAATTCAAATATCTCAGGTCTTTTTTGGTTCAAATCAATTCTGCTTTTTTTTTATTTATAACTAGAGGACAAACAAGCTGCCGGCCCACCTGATGGTAAGTGGTTACCGCCGCCTATAGACACCTGCAATAACAAGGAAAAATCACGTGATATTGCAGGTGCGTTGTCATCCTGGGGCCTAAGATTAAATGCCGTCCATGCCCAGTAATTACACTGGCTACCTTTCCCTTCAATCCGAAACACAGCGAACTGTTTCAAGGCTGAAATAAGAAAGGCGGTGGTACCTACCCAGACTACCCTACATACGGGTCTACCACCTAGTATGCTGCTTTCACTATTAACATCACTTCAAATATTTTTTGATAAATGTGTATAATAAACTAGTATATTTTTATGCATATTCACTATTATTGAATAATACTTCACAGACCGTGTAAGTTTTATCATTTAAAATTCATTTTCTTAATCAACAGATATAATAAGAAAGAAAAAAGAAATTAGTAAAAGACAACACTGGCTAAAAAAGGAAAATATAAAAAAAAAATGTAAGTTTTTGAAAAAAAAGGAGATTATAGACATTAGTAATTTTCACACAAAGAAATCTTAAAATTACAAAAAAAGGCAAAAACACAAACACATGTGATATAATATTTTGAAATTTACTTCATTTGTATATCTCTTTGTAAAAAGATTACAAGTTAAATGCTTAAAATTATAATACAAGGCTGCCAGCTTTTGATAAAGGGAAACTTGTTTAATGGCTGGTTAATTCAGACATTTGGATTTTTTTTATTTTGGTTATAAGAAATTTAGCAGCAGAAACATGAAAATCAGAGTAACATAAGCTAAGACTAATCAGATATTGATGATATCAGTCTTTCTTCATCAAATCAACAAAATTTAGAAAACAGAAGCAATGCCTGTAGAGCTACATATTATTATGTAGTTGGTACCATGCACGTAGCAGTAAAATATGGAGGATGCTAATCTGAAACCATCAAACATCTCGTCCGAGATACAACATATAACTTAGAGTTATTACTTTATTATTCTTTTTTATCATAGTATACGCCGACAAAAGATCATTTTTATTGATAAAGAGAAAGATAAAATCAGGAATGCCTGTCAAGTAGCACACTATCGGACCGCCCTAGGCTGATGTTGATGTAGGAAAAAAAGTTACTTACCACGCTCAAGAATGACATATTCCACGAAAAAAACAAGTATTCAGGAACAAAGAAAAAAAATTTATAGTTTTTCTGTAGAGAGTCGATTGAATTTAGTTAGGTTTCACAATTTTTTCCACAAAACAATAACACTACGCGCAATCACTATCGCACCACCACACTGAAGTTGTACACGAGATCAATGACACCAACATAACACACGAAAATAAATCAATTAATTTGGAAGTACTTCAGGCGATAGGCGAGACCTCTGCGAGACCAAGGATGTCGAGGCGAGGACTTCATCGACTTCATACGAAGTACCAAAGTACTCTATGTTGTGAACTTCATCATGACCGAGACGAAAATTATGCTTGGTAAAAAATATCAATTTATCAAAACATCGATATATTTTTTTGAAAATAATCTATATTTATCGTCGATATTTTTAATTTCAAAATTTTTTCATGGTATCTTTTGAAATGAGCTTTGTTCATACGTCGTCGATGTAACTTCATGTAGGTATCTAGGTATCCTATATATCACTCGGACCGATCCAACCTCACCTCTAACATTAGAAAAGCCTCTGATTTTAGAAGTTTAGACCAAAAGCTAGAAAGTTAAGGACTAGAAAATCTTTTTCTTGTCCCTAAGATCTTATTATTTTCTAGTCCTTAACATCTTATTATTTTGAATAGTAACTGAATAGTAACTGCAAGATGTGAATTCGATTTATTTAGTTTAAAATATTAAATTAAATATTGAATTTTTAATTTAATGTTTAACTAAATTAAAATTTCACTTAATAATTTAATATTTAATTAAAATAAATTATTCGAAACTTGAAAAATGGAATTGAAAATGGAATACACCGTGTATAATTATTTATATCGATACTTCTGCTAAATATCGATTCGAAATATTTTGTTTTTTTTTCATTCGGCATCGGCATCCATAAGACGTGTGACGAGACAATTTCAGGCATGGACCAAAGAGTTAGAGACTTTTTTGTTTTTTTTTGGTTCAATCTCCCTATAAAGGGAAGGCAAAGGGAACTAAAGCCCACATAGCCATGTCGTCAGCATTTATTTATTTATTGCATTGAAATGCTGGTGTTACACATTCCAATGCCTCGTAAGAGCGCGAAATATATGATGACAATCTCCATATGACGCTACGTGATGAGGTGGAAAACCACAAAACAGTTCTCATCGTCTTTCACACCATAATCACTTTTATTCTATATCTTTTAGTTGCACGTCAACACAAACCCTTGTTTACTACACCACTTTTATAAATAACTCAAAGTTCGCTCCGACACAAAGGCAGCCAAAGAGCACTGTACCCATACAGCCCTGTCATATGAGGTTCTTTTAGTTTAGTTAGACCGAAAGTGATCTAAGCCGGTAAACTACAGGTAAGTAGTTCAAATAATAAAAATCATATTTTTTTCTTGAAAAGAAAATGTACATTAAACAAGAAATTCTTAAAAAGTTTATTTATTTTATTTTTATTAGCCCAGCCATATCTGTTAATTACACTTAAAGCCATATTCATTTTTAACCAACAAATGCTTTAACTACTGTTGATATTCATCATCATTTGATTTGTAATATATAAATATCAACTCCGGTAGACATTGTATTATTTCCCATATCTGACACAAAATACACAATCAAGAATTAAAACTCCGACTAACATGTTGTAACACGGTATGTGCCAGTTCTGTCATAATAGAAAATTGAAACTCCGATTGATATTGTTGGATCTCCAACTTATGACATTAATATCTCAATGTTTTGACTGTTAACAATGACGTAGCATGTACATTTTTTATATTTCCTATCAATTACTATACTTTTTTTTCATTTTTAGCTTTTAGAGTATTCAAAACTATTGCACCATAATAAATTTTGTGTTTGTAGTACACGGTCATAAGTCAATTTTATCTTCATTTGGAACTTTATTCGTCCATAGTGATAAGTAGCCATTTTCACTTACGACGTTATGAATTCCTGCAATCGAATTATGCTGTAACTGTAACCCACTCGACTGCTAAGTGTGTCTCCACTTCGTGTATTAAGGGCGTGAAGGACACATAAATATTTACTAGGGCACGGCGGTTTCATGCAGAGGACATGACTCGATTCACTGCGCACTATCACAATACGAAACGATGGAACAACGCAGTATGGAGGGTAGGCGGGCAGAGTTGCGCAATACAGCGCGATGTAACTTCAGAACGTACTAGATTTTTCTACACGAACGAACCGAAAGGCATGACTTTGAACTGCTACAAACTAACAACTGCTACGAACAATAGTAGTCCTTGCGGTTTTGTCTACACCGTAATGTCATTTTTGTCGGGCTTTACCTTACCTTAGCCCGACAAAAATGACATTACGGTGTAGACAAAACCGTTTCTCGAGCTTCTCGTGTTCCTTGTGTACGTGTACAGGCGTTCGATGACTATCGGCTCATTTTCTACATGTTGAAAGGGTTGTACTAATGTTTACAGATCCGATTGATTTAAAATTTGGTGTACTGTAACTTCGGTGACATTCTCATGACATTTTAACCTTTTACTTTCACAGAGCCGATTGATTTAAAATTTGGTGTACTGTGACTTCGGTGACATTCTCATGACATTTTAACCTTTTAATAAAGCTAAACTACCACTCACTCACTGACTGACTCACCCAGGGCTTTTTTCGAGTGGAAGGAGTTTGACTTTGACAAAGTGGTGTATGGGTGAGCTGTACTACTTTTTGATCGTATAAATTCGTATACCATCAAAAAGTCTATCATTAAAGCTAAACTACCACTCACTCACTGACTGACTCACCCAGGGCTTTTTTCGAGTGGAAGGAGTTTGACTTTGACAAAGTGATGTATGGGTGAGTTGTACTACTTTTTGATCGTATACCATCAAAAAGTTTGCGGGTTCTTTATTCTACAGAAACTTACAGCAGGTATAGCGTGTTTGGGTTCATAAGAATAGTCTTAATGATAGATAGATGATTGTTAAAGCCGGAAGTTACTTAAAATTTTAATTTTATATTTTTGGGATATTGATAGGAGTACACATGAAGGCGCGAAAGTGCCGCCATCTGGTTAAATTCGCCGCTTAATTGGATGCCTAGCCCGTTGATTAAACGCCGGCATCCAATCTAATGCCTATAGTTAATTGAACTAGACTCACTTAACATTTAACGACTTGGCGTATTGAATGGATCTTCTTGTATGTAACTAAAGAGTTTTGGTTTGATTGATAGGTGCAAGTTTATTTTTTTATGAGTATTTATAACCGACATCGTTTTGATTATATATGGACATAAAAAAATAACCTTGAACTTACCAATCACTCAAATAGTCACACAAAACCTCTACGATTAAAGCGACCTACCTAGGCGTTTAATTGAATGGCTAATTTTATCAGATGGCTGAAATGATGTTCATCCATCTGGTTAATCGTTGCGCTCAATGGCTAGTTGCCATTAAGCCGTTTCATTGATGCCGGCGTTCAATCAACGGGCTAGGCATCAAACGTCTGAGACATACAATACATAGCACCGCATTCAATTCGATTCAAGGCGTTTGGACTAATTCGATTCAAGGCGTTTGCACTGTTTGTAACGTTGGTAATGTTTGTGTATTTTGGACCATAAGGCATGAAAATTTTAAATTGACCAAATTGTCAATGTCAAGGAGGATGTTCGGCGGGTTTTTGTGACGTCAGTGAAGATTTTCATTACAATAATTTAAAATTGTGTCGGAGCGAACATTGAGTTATAAAAGTGGCGTAGTTTTATTATTCAAGTGTTTGTGTTGACGTGCAACTAAAAGATTATTAGAATAAAAGTGATTATGGTGTGAAATACGATGAGAACTTTTTTGTGGTTATCCACCTCATCAAGTAGCACATAAAGTGACTGTCATCATACATTTTGTGTCAAATACTCCCAAGAAGCATTGATATGTGTTACGCTAGCATTTCAATGCAATAAATGAAGAAATAAGAAATACTCAAGACATGGCTGTATGAACATTAGTGTCCGTTGCCTTCCCATAGGGAGAATAAACAAAAAAAAACATTTCATTGTCAATTGTCAATGTCAAGCGCATGTCAAGTCAAAACATGAAACTAAAATGTAAAATTATAAACTAATATTTTTTACCTTCCAATACGAAAAAAAGATACTGACTAGTTATATTTTTAGGTGTGCCGGGCAATAACTAATTTTTATAATATAAGGAATTGTGTCTTATTGCTGAATTTAGCTCCCTATTAATGAAAAGTAGAATTATAAATTTTATGACAATTAATTGAAGTATTAACATTATGTTCACCTCATGAATGCTGTTATAAATTCCATTATTAATTTAAATATAAGTTTTTATCATAGTATGTATTCAAATGATTAGGATGCGATCACTTACTCTCTTTAGGAAAATATTTTTAATGGCTCTCTTTGTAAGTGCCCTTGTTTCTGTTCTTGTTTGGAGCAACTTGGGGATCCCCAGGTAGGATGAATTCATATTTCATCGTGAATAATTACCTATATAAATAATTATCTAATGAAAACAATATACCTACCTAATTTTGTTGTCCCTTTTTTTCTTATCACTGAAATGCTTTTGTCTGGCTGCCTCTATGTAAAAATTAAATATGGATAAATTCTTTTTGCAGTTTTGACAGCTTAGCTATGAAGAATATAGCAGTGAAAAATAAACTCTGCTATGTAAATTTTGTTGATGAAAGAAGACATTTCAATAATAAAACAGATTTGAAAATTATATACTATGTCACTCCTACCTATCCACGACCAGAACAAATTCCAGAATTAACAAGACTTTCTCATACATTGATGCATGTGCCTCGAATTCATTGGATTGTTGCTGATGATCAACCATATTGTGGAGAACAGGTCATTGATGTGCTTAGGTAAGTATTTTGACTTTCTTTTATTAAAAACTATCCTCCACCTTCTCCATGTGGAAATTATGATTTTTCAACACTAATGGTTTTTATAAGCAACAAGATCAAGGTAGGTAGTTATCAAGATATCATTTTAATTTATTAACCATAAATAAACAATGGACCTTACCTCCAATTGAATTAACTTCTATAGGTAATAAAAAAATATATTAATAGTACAGACAGATGCTTGAATCACAATATTGCACACCACTGAACAAAGAAAGACTCGTGAACAAATGTTCATTCTCATGATACAAAGATCTGTCCCTACCAGGATTCCAACCTGGGCTCAACCAGCCGGTCATCCTAGTAACGTTTTGGCCCACATTTTTTTTTAAATTTGAGTTGTAGTGACGATATCAGTACATAATTAGTAGAGCTACGGCAATTTTCTATCGCTTTGAAAGCTTTGCCATGGCAATCATCTACGTTGACACACGCGAAGCGAATGAGTTTGCGCGCAGTGTTCAGCGTAGTGTAATAGCGAGCTGTTGTTTAGAATGGGCCTAATTCTGGGAACACACTTTAATTCTAAATTTAAGTATAGTATATCTCTTTCTCGCAATCAGTAATAGGAAAAAGATAGCAAAAATCTGTTTAGAGCTGTCACTTAAATTTAGATAGATTTCTAAGAAACCATAGACAATTTTAGACGGCATGTATGGAGGTGCCTCCTAAACACTGCATTTTATCACATTCAATAAGGTCGAAAATTGAACGCATGTTTCTAAATGTCAAATTATATGACAGCCATCCTTTTCGTATTCCTTTTGATAAAAAGAAATGCACTGAACTTAAATTTAGACTTAGCATGTGTTTACCAGAATTAGGGCCACTGTCTGAGAGTCTAACTCTCAAACATGCTAAACAACTCTGAATAATTCTAAATAACTTGAGCTGTAATAGGCCCCTAAAAAACGAACGCACACATTGAATACATTAATTCAAAATTTTACGAAACGAAGTGCAATGTTGTTATTCATTCATAAGATACTAAAAGTTTACTTAGATGTTAAATTTTATGTTTGTGGAATCATTCTATTAAATAGTCTCATTGATGCCCTAGGCCTTAGGCCCTAGGGCCTAACTCTAGAGTTATGGGATATCGACCAACATGAGTGTAAAATTTTAAAATTATTATTTTTAATACTTACAGGCGATCGGGTTTACCGTTCACGCACATTTCAAGCCCGAAACCGTATCACTACCGTAACAGCAACTTTCCTCGTGGAGTATCAAACCGTCGCGCCGCAATCGACTGGATTCGGCAGAATATTCAAGAAGGCATACTTTATTTCGGAGATGATGACAACACTATAGACTTGCAGCTATTTGATGAGATAAGGCTAACGAAAAAAGTATCCATGTTTCCCGTTGGTTTGATTGGGGGCTACGGGGTGTCGTCTCCAGTAGTGAAAGATGGAAAGGTAATTGATTACGTAAAAAATATCATACACTAAAATTGTAGTTCGTATAGTCTTATGCGAAAATTCGGTTCACTTTTCACAGAAAGAGACTCTTATTGCATCTTTGCAATAAGAGTCACTTTCTGTGAATATTACACGTGACTATACAACGTGTCCTATACATCTAAATATATTGATACAGAACGGCTGCCAAAAAAAACTTGATATTATTATTAATTTTCAAGCTTAACTAAAATAGTTTTTAATAATAGTATTATAATTTTATTTTTTGGAATTTTAAATCTACAATCAGGATCTTTTTTCTAGCAATATTAAATATGTAATAATCTACTATCTACTATCATTAAAGCATGCCTGTAGCTCTAAACGAACATGAACCGCCGGTCTAGGAGACTAGCAGCACACGCCAGCGAGACAAATGGCTTGGGAAGACATAGTAAGGTGGCCTCCACCCCTAACGTACCTTTTTTTTAGGAAAAAATGCTTTTACGCCTGGCCTGCATCGCGGAGAGATTAACGATGCAGGGTTAAATGGGGCTCTTCAACCAAAGATGATAGAGGCCCAAACTACCCACTAAAACGACCCCCCTGCTCCTATCTCCTGCTTGACAGAGAATAAGGTGACAGTTTCCCTTCATCCTTTAATTCTCTGACCCGCGAGTGTTCGTTGTGAGGAACCCGACCCACATTGACCGACGAAAACCTACACCGTGACGCCATAACGAAGCACCCATATGCTGACGTCTCTAACGCAACATGGGGCCGAAAAATCTCAAGCACAGGTTTCCCAACCTGTCGCCCGAGAGCCCGCTCACTGGGCCAACGCACCAGCGTAAGCACGTCGTCGCTGATCAGTTCTACGCTTGCGTAGTGGATCTGACGAGGGGTCCAGCTCTCGGGACCTCTCCTCGACCTCCTTACCGCCGATCACCACTTTGCAGTAAGTGTAAAAGGCCTTCTGCGCATCGTCACTATCTGTGATTGCTCGAACCACTGCTGGTAGCGAGAGATCTTCGCCGATTACCATTGTAAGAGCGGATCGTTCAGCAGTCCCAGCAGCGCACTCCTGGAGCGTGTATAGTGCCGTATCTTCTGTGGCGTCACATTGGTGACAGATCGGAGTTCGCTCTCTTCTTGCGATGCTGCAAAGGTATCTCCCAAAACATCCGTGTCCCGAGAGGATCTGCGCTGTGCGGTAGGAGAGAGATCCTCCCTGTCCCTTCATTCAAACATCAAGCACTGACCGGAAAGCCGCAACAGTGTGGTGTCCTCCACTGGGATTGTCCAACGATGTCCATCCCTAACGTACCTGCGAAAACTTCGCGCTGGGAACTTAAATAAATTGAAACACCCCAAGAGTCCTGTTCCTGCGCAACGCGAACAAGGATTTAGGCTCTCAGCCCAAATGCCCGATATTTAGCAGGGATAGGGTTTAGGTCGCCGTTCCGCTGTACGGGGTCATAACAAATTGACAAAAGGAGATGTCCATACCGGGGCCAACTCAATCGAATCACATTGCTTACATGGCTGGCATTGTAGACAAACCCCGACCCTTGGAAGAAGAGGAAGGCTTTCAAATTGAGGAGAAGCCCCAGGATTGCTAGCAGCTGCCACCCTCTGGGGACCAACAATGGCTTGACCATTTCTGGTTGTCTTGTCAATTAGTCTATTTAATAATCACAGGCCCTGGATTGATTACCGGTTGTAGTAGATGTTTGTATGTTGAGTAGGAACATTTGTTCACCAGTCATCAACCATGGATGTTTGTATTTTGTTCATTTATTTAAATATATTAATGTATGTTTATTTGTTTATTTGTGAGGAGCTCGGTGGCGTAGTGGTTTGATCGCTCTGGTTTCAATAACGAAAACAAAGCAACTTTCGCCATGGTCGGTTCCGAGATGGGTCAATCAAATTTATAATCTCGAGCTCCTCCGTGCTTCGGAAGGCACGTTTAACCCGTTGGTCCCGGTTGTTACTGCAACTGCTTTAACCCACCAACCCGCATTGGGCCAGCGTGGTGGTGTTATGGCCCAATCTCCTCATGTGTTTCTACCATGTAGGAAGGCCTGTGCCCAGCAGTGGGACGTATATAGGCTGATGATGATGATGTTTATTTGTATGTCTAGCTTAGTTATTTATATACACACACTATCATGTATATTTTACCATGATGCTACTGCAGGTGCGAGTATACAAATATTATTATTTATTTATTCCAGGTAGTTGGATTTTTTGACTCGTGGCCGGGGTCTAGAACATTCCCCGTGGACATGGCCGGCTTTGCCGTCAACATCGAGTTCCTGGGTCCAACAGCCAGCATGCCTTATATAGCCGGCCATGAAGAGGACAGGTTTCTGGTTAGCCTAGGGTTAAAAATCGAAGATATAGAACCTCTAGCGGATAATTGCTCTAGAATATTAGTATGGCATACGAGGACTGTTAAATACAAAAAACCAACACTTAAATTAAGTATTGAGAAAATTGTCGGTGAAAAATACAATAGTTTCGCTAATCTAATCAAGGAAACTTCTAAACTGAGCATGGCTAGTGTGGATCCTAGCAGCGGAACAAAGCCTTTTATAACAAGAAATCGCAAAACTTATGAATCTCTAGCAGATCTGCTATAACCCCGTAGCAAGCTACTATTTTATTTAATTTTTACACAATGGATTTATATTTTTAGTAATTTATATTACTCAATTACAAAACTGAACAAATTAAATACTACTAATATTTTATTTATCTGTATGTAATTGAATTATTTAGATTAATTATTTTGACACATTCTATATAAACTATATTAAGTATATATTTAAAGGGCAAGATTTTAAAATGCAATAGCATATTTTAAGCTTTATGTTATTAAAACACTATCTTCAGCTCCTAATGTGTTTCTCCTGTGTAGGAAGGCTTGTGCCCAGCAGTGGGACGTACCTAGGTACCTAGGCTGACTGATGAAACACTATACATTCGTAGTACCTACTCTATCAACCGAAAAGCATGCATAACGGCATCTGAAATATTTTTGAATAAGTATATTTAATGATATTGTTTGTAATTTAATGAGTTAATAATACTTATAATTGTTTATTCTTTTTTAATAATGTAATTAGTTGTAATATTACGACGAAACACTCAAGATTCTCAATACAATTATGGATTTTATAGTTTTAGGAAATTTACTACCACGAAGAAAGTACGTAACGTCAGTACAAAAAGTACGGATATTTCACTGTTCATTCATAAGGAATTAGGCAATTATACTGATTTCTATAATTCAGCTGAGAATATAGAATGTTTGAAAAGACGCGGAAGACAATATAATCACCCCACTGCAGTCGTAACGGCAACTTTTCAAAATAAATAAACATTGAGTTTGGAATCGAAGGTATATTTCTCCTAAACATCACATTTTTCAAAATACAATTTTACTCGATACCAAATTTATAAGATTTTTCTCATGAGTTTAGACCTGTACTGTACAGAGGAATCATTACAGATGACCTTGTGCTTATGTCAATTTCGTCACTATCCCACAATATACTCTGATAATATGGCACCACATATAAATAACGAAAACTGCTCGAACTACATAATTAATCTTCTTTTCTATTCATTTTGTACCTTTAATAGCTTATATTGTTGGTTTGGTACTGTTTAGTCTCTCTGAATGAACTCCATTAATATGCGTACCACTAGTCGACAGCTTGGTTGATTCCGCGATCGTTATTCTAAGGTTTCTCTCTACTCCCTCCATTACCTCTTGGTAGTCCGTTATTTATTTTTTTATGTTATGTACCTGTCTAAGTCACGATAATTATCACCTATGGCAACTCAACAGCTATCATCAAGTCAATACATTCATTTGTTCGTTCGTGTTTCCGAATCATTCAAATTTCTAATACCGGCTATTCTTTAACTAACTTCCGTACAATATTGTTACAACTACCTACTAAAATTACACCCATAATCTTCAACTTAAATTTTTCATTTATACTCCTTTTGGTTCATCGTGAAAAGTACCTATAATGTTGTTGATGGACCTGTATTCATCTTATTTATCACTTCTTGAGTAGATGTAGGTAGTTTTTTCGGGAACAACCACAAATATCTTATAAATGCGATATGATTGTATTGCTTCCTTATTCTGTTAATGGCCCAATATGATCTAAATTATAAGTACCATAGATAGAAAAATATGTATCTCCTTTAAAAAAATAATTCATAAATACATCTAATTTTTTATCATCATTTATGTGTGGTACCTAGCTAGTTAATGGCCAATAGTTATTTTGTTTGTGTGTTTGGATAATAACGCTGTAAGCTATCCTATAAGATAAATAAATAAATTTCCACATTTGCGTGTCGCTAACCAGCATGGAATACTTACGTGTATAAATATTATCTTCCACATTGTTATGAACAAAAATCAGTTAAAGCAAACTTACCAAACCTTGATTGGTAAGCTAAAGAATTGCATCTTAAAACCTGTTTGATTGAACTTGCCAATTGTTTTCCGATTGATACCTATTGATAAATTATTTCTTCTTTATTTTTGTTGACACACGCCGTGTAAAAAGCGAAACACTGCATATATTTTCACGAGACACAATTACCTACAAAATAAAAACTAATTGTGTAGGTACGCATACTGTGACTGATATACCTAAATAATTAGATATACGTCCAATGTAGGTAATAGATATTGAATAAAAAATATGATGTGATTGTGATAAAATATTGGCCTGTAGGTAATATCATTTTGTGATAATTATGACATACTAAATTTAATTTTGTGTGTATACAAGTTAAAGGTATCGACCACCGTAGCATACTCAGTTCATAAAAACAAGGTAGCACCCGTACTAGCAGCGCTCCATTCATTGTACAGTCAGAGCAATAACATGTAGCTGTCTATCCACTTCTCGCTGTTCGTGACTCTTATTATAAATGGAATATCTTATTATAATGTTTGAATCAGAATGTGCACTTCGCAAAATGTACCTACACTCGAACATTTCGCATTTGGTGCACTTGTCATAATGGGCACTTCGCAGAATGTGCTCTTTTTGTGATACTACCCAGTAGTAAACAAGAACAAACCGAAGTATCTGTATTTTGAGACCACAATATAACTTTTTTTGGGTATAAACACCTTGTAAAATCTTAATATGTCTAACTCAAAAGCTCCGTACAGCAAGGTATCTGTGTTGCCTGCCTGTCCATTTATTAATTATATCCCAAACAAAATAATATGGCCTATCTCTTGTCTACTGGTAGCGGTTTCATTAAAAATGAGCAGTGCTTTTGTCACGGAGTACTAAACCAGTTATATGGTCTTTGGCTTTTGTACTCAATTGTTTTATACTTTTATGTAATATGAACCAATCTTAATAAATAAATATATACATATTTATTTATTGGTTCATAAGATGACTTCCCTCTCTTTAGGGCACTACTCTTTCGGCACAGGGCTCCTTAAAATTAGTCCAGGAACTACATCGAAACCTTGATCAAAACAGCCTCACGGAACCTCAGTGTCCTGAACAAGGTGCGTCGATTTTTCACGCCTGACGAACTATGCATGATGCATGCCCATTCGCATGTAGCATAGCATGATCAACCTATGCAGGCTGTAATTAAGGTTTATTGTAATTCAGCTTTGTTTGTTGATTTTATCAATCCTGATAAAAATATCAAACAAAACTTTGAACAGGAGTGAAACTGAGTAAATATATTATTACCCTTGTTTTTACAATGCCAATGTGAAAGGATAGCACCTTTGGCATCATAACTAACGCGTGGTTTTGCTATCTGTTGGTGGACGCTTGTTTGCTTTTTCGGGATGTATCGCCTTATTATGCTGACTACCTATCATTAGCTAAGGAAACCCCGGTCGTTAGACTTTATGGTCTCACAGTGACAGCTACACTCAAATAATTAAATACATTATCAATATATAAATGAGTTTTTAAACTGCTTTGCATTAATAATTGTATTATTTTAGTTACCATAGGTATCTACTTATTGGAAATTAGGAACTAAAGTAAGTTACTAGTAGATATATTTCAAATTGTACTGTAAAAAATGTTAGGTAAGTATAGAAAAGTGTAGGTAGGTATATGCTTACCTATTTGAATATTGATGAAAGTAAAAAGTAGAAGACATCATGAGATTCATGAGGTGTTTTAATTTTTCTGATACAAAGTGATAATAACAGTGATATACTTAAGTATAATGTTATACTTCCAGGGTACCTACTAAAGTATTTATACGGTACCCACCAAAGTATGTATACATAAATGTTAATTATGTATGTATACCTATTGACCGTTGTTGAAAACAATAGTCAAGTAGTCAAAATTGGTACTCATACCTTTCAGTCAAATGACGAGCGTAGCGGCAAGCACATGATTTTAGCTCGTTATTGAAATAAATAATAGGTTAAGTAATTTATTGTAAAAAAAAAACACTTTATTTAATTTTCGGACGAATTTTGTGTAAAATTAGCCAGGTAGGTACCTAACTAATCCATGTTGATAACTACGTATCCTCGTTTCGTAATTAATCTTATGCATTTTGTTAACAAGTCTTACTTGCCACTTGAATTGCAGGCCACCTTATGTATAAGGGTTAACCTCTTGTGTAAGGTCTATTGATTATGTTTTAAATAGTTATACAATAATTAGATGTGATTTTTGTATAATGTTAAAGAATCCGTTTGGTTCGTGTCAATCCAAACTAATTCTTTAACGTCAGCCCTACGGGCAGTTCTCGTTAGAGATATTTTTTTGTTTATTAAATTATTTGGAAGTGTTTTGTAGTCTTCATAATAAAATCCAATGGCAAAGGAAATGATTCGTTTGCTTGTAAATTTTCTCTCTTTTATTTGTTTTGTTTTATAAGTATTTCCGTTTTTAGTATTGATAACTTTTATAAACATTTAAAATATCATAATGTATTACTACAAAGGTTTAAACCTTTGTATTAAAAACAATGAGAGCAGGATGGAACCGTGAAATATAAGAACAAGATAGACAGAACGTTTGGAGCCGCTTTTTTGCTCTGTGTGGTGTGCGTGACCTACAAGTACGAACCTACATGAATTCCAACGTGTGTGTAATGTTCCAATACTTTGACTTAGAATGTAGGTACCTCCTATTTTTTTTATGATATTAAATGTTTTAATTCTCGACGACTATATATTAACTCCATAAAGAAATTGCGTATATGTAGTATTTTTATTTATTAATTTTGGTAGGTAGGTAGCCATTGTTTACGTCTGACGTCACTAATATTTCTTTGTTAATGATATATGATATGATATGCATACTATGCGATTAATTGTTATATCACTAATCGATACGTGGTTGAGTATACCTACGTATCCATTACGTATATGTTTTATTGTTGTAGTTTTCAATTACAGTTGTATGTATTGCATTACATATTCATCCCAGAAGGTAGTAGGTAGGTAAGATCTATTTAATTAGATCTTACTTTTATTTAAGTATAATGTACTTTCATTTCATACTCGGAGAAGCTCGGTGTTGTAGTGGTTTTAGCGCTCTCTTTTTATTTACGAAAACAAAGCAACTTTCGCTATAGTGGATCCCCGGATGGGTCAACAAAAATTTCTAATCTCGAGCTCCTCCGTGCTTCTCAAGACACGTTAAGCCGTTGGTCCAGGCTGTTCTGCCACCGCTTTAACCCACCAACCCGCATTGGGCCAGCGTGGTGGTCTTAAGGTCTATTCACACATATCAGTGAAGCCAAAGTTCCGGCACAGTTCCGTATCAGTGCGAAATATTATTTCATACATTATCTATGAACGTATCTCCACTTGTCCGTGTCAGTGACGGCTCAGTGCTCTCAGTGTCCGTGCCGGCACCGGCAAGCACGGAAGGTATCGTCGACAACGATATTTTTTGCCGGACGGACAGATCACGGACGCCGACATCAACAAAAACAAAATAGAGGACGAGCGATTAATAGAATTGGTTCGTGAAAATAGAGTTTTATATGATTTATCTCATGCCAAGTATATGGATACGAAATACAATCATGATTGACGACGGACACGTTTTCACTGAAGCTCCGTGAACTGAACAGGTACTGACATGTGTGAATTGAATCACTGACGCAACACTGAAGCACTGATACGGAACTGTGCCGGAACTGTGGCTTCACTGATATGTGTGAATAGACCTTTATGGCCCAAACTTCTCACTGATCACATTATTATAATAGCCACAATGATCGCCTTTCTTGAGTTTTTGTGTTCCAAATTGAAGTAATTATATTTTCTTTGAATACAATTTAAAATTGGTATACCTAGTATAAATTAACATAGCTGTGAAATGAGATATCTCCAACTTTGTACGGTTTTTCTGAATAGTTTTCACATGTTTTTACGACACAGGATATTAAAAGGAAATCATATGATACTCGCGACGTGCGGTGCATTCGAAATAGCGTATAATAGGTACGCCCACACTTTGACAGTAACTCTAATCAAATGACTTGTTTCAGATGAGTTTGCGCCGCTTTACTCGCTGTCTCAAAACGTTCTGTCTAGCTTGTTGTTATGGTATTAGCAAATATCCTATTTGTCGACACAATCGCGATATTGAGGGGTCGTGTGCATTGATATACTTTTTAATATATGGTCGAACTCACAAGTAAATAATTTAGTCACATTAAGTATGAGTACCATGTTACAACCACTATTGTGTTTTTGTAGTAGGTAAATTATTGTACGAGCGCGATAAATATGATACCTACTAGCTACTTCTGAGTTCGACTGTACCCTATAAATTGTAATTCAGAGCACGCACTGGTGGTGTTTTTAAATTAGGTACCTACTAATCTTAACACTTTTTCACAGTTGCCGAAAAATGTTATCTAGTGGTGTTGTTTGAACATAGTTAAGTAACGATAAGCAATAATAAAGACTTATCTAGTAATTTACTGTAATTGTATTCATCTACTATAGCCATTTAGACATGTCATGTAGGTAATGTAACCTAAAATTAGGTAGGTACCTGTTTATCAAGGGATCTGCCTAAAATCGGGTAAATTTTAATTCAAACAGCTTTTAGGACGATATCTCGTGAATTTGGTGTAGAGTTTCGACCGAGACAGAAAGGGATAGATGGAAAGCGCGTGGAAAAAAGAATAATAGCGCACGCGCCGCGCCCGTAACGTAAGCGACAAAAGATTTTTTTTTATAGAAAAACTGATTAAAAAAACGCTTGAGGGATAACTCCAATAGTCTATTGTTTTTATAATACACTAAATTTGGGTATTAAATAGTATCTAGGTAATCCATTTGATTTTCTACCGAGAAAATTGTTGCTTTTATTTATAGGAGTTTATGCAACTGTCACCTAATACTTATAGGTTATTAAATCACGAGTGGGAGCTTAAAAAACAGACTTGGCGAGTTTTTAAAAGTATTAGGAAGTAGGCGAGTGTTTCAATACTAAGCTATGTGCATTTACAGACGCTACTATATCTATCTATAACTACTCATAAAATTTCAAATAAATTACAACTTACATTAGATTAGACATTTTAGTGAATTGATATTGTTAGAAACATAGACAAAATGGTGCCAAATCTACATTTTATTCAATTCTCTGTGCTATCGCTGCTCCACAAAATACATGTTGCGCGCGCATTAATGATTAAATTCTTGATAGTGTCGCCTAGGTTTTTCAAGTGTCATGTCAACTAGTTACTAATTTTAGCTGACTAAAACACTTTTGCCTTAGGTTTTTCTTTTTAAGAAAAATAAAATGTGTTTAGTTTTCATTTTAAATTTTTAATTCTCTGTGTGTAAAAGTATTTCATTATCTACCTATTAGTTCACAATGTCTTGTGATTGCGTCTTGTTCACCTTTGGATTATAATTCTAATTTTAAAACATAAATGTAGTTATAATACTTAATCTAGCTAGTCTGTTATCGTAAAATTCGAATTATAAAAATTCCAGTTTGTCTAGGTCTGCTGTAACTCGATTTGAGTAGGTAGGTACAAAAGATCAAGACAAACTGATTTTTTTACTAAAGACTTAGAAAAACTAGACGAAGGTACCTACTTTAAAAACAATATCGAAATTGAAAAATAGAATTACTTAATAACACGTTCTGTTCAGTTCAGTTCTATATTGTGTATGAAAAAATGTTACAGATAAAGGTCTTAAAAATGTGAATTATAGTATCACTTAATCCTACCTTTTCAGGTGTATACACAAAGGTTCATAAAGCTTTTTCATAATAATATACCTATCTATTTACAGTTTAAATATTCTTCAATACTATACTAGAATAAATGTTTTCTATAGTATTGAAGAATATTTTCTTTTTGTGGCTTGGGTCTTGGTCGTGTATCGAGAAAAGTGTTTTTTTAACGTAGATTTAATATGAATCTATGTTTTCGGATTTGATTTGTCATTAGGTACCTACAAATACTTTTATCACTAGGTGTAGGTTCGTATATTTTCCTGACTGCCAAAAGTGCCAAATGAAAACATATTAACGATGTACTTGTATGGAAATATTTACGGCACAGTAATAATTTTAGTATTGCTATACTTAAACTTAATAAAAAATCAATGCTAGGTCAAAGCATGTATGGGAAGTGGACATCCCTCTTTATTGTTTAAGCGCTTATTACATTATCCTATTTCCTAACTAGAAACAGAGATAGAGACCTAAGTAGAAAGCCGGCGATCACAACACGCAGCCGTGATGTTTGGATTGCACGTATTCACGACACCGTATTTATTACACAAATTAATTAATAAAAAAACTACATATTCATTTGGAATTAATATTGTTAACATATTACTCTGTAATATTTCAGTTTTATGTATGTTGTTACTTAGTGGTCTATAAAAAATATTTATCAATACCACTGTTATTATTACTTAGTCTGGCCATAAATACTATTACAATAAAAAATAAACAAAATATTTCATTTGAATTTGAAATCTGTAATTTTTATATGATTGTTCTTTGAATTTTCTCATTTTGGCGCCAATACATTGTACAATATTTTGTGATATTAAAAAGTGGGGTTACAAAGAGAACCGAATCGCTGTGATTGCATTACACAAAGTAGTTATGGAGCCAAATGCAATTTTTAAAACTCTCCATACGCTTGGTATTAGTAAAATGTTTGTCGCTCGCGCAACGTAATAAAAGTATGTAGGTACAATTATTATTAGAATAGGGTACGATGGGGCTGGGTGACACTTTGAAACGCATAATGTTTATTGTCATAATTTCAATTGACATACATCATAAGGCATACAAATTAAAAAGCATAATATTAGGCTGGGGAAAAAGTCTTTTCGCATTATAGTATGTATGAACTTGTAATAAAATCTCTTTGGCTGTACTATTTGTATCTAGCTGGTTTTGGCATCATTAAAAGTTTAGATTTTAAAAAAGATAATTCCAAATTTAAATTAGGAAAATGTGTGTTTTTCATTTGGTTTTCGTACTGTCAAGTCGGCTGCCCAAATTCAAAACCTAGTAACTAGTGATTTCAAAAAAAAACCGATTTTGGCATTTTTTGACTTACTAGGCAGTATCAATATGATATGGACCTTTAAACACCCAGTTTCTTACTTAATTTTAAAAATATAATTTAGCAAGTCTGAGCAATTTGGCATGACTATAAAAAAACAATGAAGTACCAATTCTAAACATAGTATGTCAGAATACAAATTTAAAACCCTAGCAACTCAACCGACTTACTAAGTTATGAATTTGCAAAAACGACTTGCTATGTTTTGAATTTGGCACCGATTTTAAAATCAATGAATAATGTCATTTAGTAAATCCAGTGACACCGTCGCACGAGTGTTTCGCTCCAAGACATCAATATATAAAATGAGTTTTATGCAATGTTATCGATCCAGGCGTATAATGCCTGCTTTGCAGAACGAAAACATTGCAGGTAAGAAATAACTTATTCATTATACTCGAACTGCATAATCGCTTCGATTGCCTGGAGGACTGCACAGATGTGGATACATATAACGACAGGTTCGTGGAAGCTGTCCTTACGGTGGGTTCTAAGTACTTCGAACCCAGCCGTAACGAAAGAAGTAAGAAAATCTCTGAGCCAACATTGAAGGTAATGGAAGTAAGACCTGAAATAGTTCTGCAGTCTTCTGAGGATGCTCGTCGGCAGCTCAATAAACAGTTCTCGAAGTCATTGACTCGCGACATACGCCGATTTAATACAGACCGTGTTAAAGAGGTAATCGAGCGAAACAGAGGCTCCAAAGTGTTCGCCAGAGGTCTGTCGCTTGGACAGAGTTTGCTGACGAAGCTGAAGACGGAGGACGGCAGACTTCTTACGTCCGACCTGAGCTTTTGGCCGAGATTGAAAACTTCTACGGAGAGCTTTACGCGACATTACGCACACCTGTCACTCAGGTCACCGATCCAAGAGCCAAATTAACCCGACATTACACCGAAGATATCCCGGACGTCAGCCTGTACGAGATTAGTGTAGCTCTCAAACAGCTCAAATACAACAAGGCACCGGGTGACGATGGAGTTACAGCAGAGCTTCTGAAAGCAAGTGGGCGTGTGGTCCTAAGAGCTCTTCAGAGGCTATTTAACACCATCATGCTCGAGGGTAAAACGCCAAAAGCATGGCACAGGGGCGTGGTGTCACTCTTCTTCAAAAAGGGTGACAGAACCCAATTGAAGAACTATAGACCCATCACGCTCCTGAGTCATGTTTACAAGTTGTTTTCGAGGGTTATAACAAATCGTCTCGCACGCAGCTTTGACGACTTCCAGCCTCCCGAACAAGCCGGATTCCGAAAAGGCTTTAGTACCATAGACCATATACATACGCTGCGGCAGGTTATACAGAAGACCGAAGAGTACAACCTGCCATTATGCTTAGCGTTTGTGGACTATGAGAAAGCCTTCGATTCTGTTGAGACTTGGGCCGTGCTTCAGTCACTCCAGAGGTGCCAAATTGACTATCGGTACATCAAAGTGCTGCAGTCACTGTACGAAAACGCCACTACGTCAGTCCGCCTCCAGGATCAAGACTCGAAACCAATACGACTTCAGCGAGGTGTGAGACAGGGCGATGTCATTTCGCCGAAACTGTTTACAGCCGCGTTGGAGGAATTGTGTTTAAGTAATTAAGCTTTTGGACTGGAGAGGACTTGGCATCAACATAAACCTTCGTTTTGCTGATGATATCGTAGTCATGGCTAATACCCTGGAGGACTTGGGCACAATGCTCGACGACCTCTGTAGTCTCCCAACAAGTAGGTCTTAAAATGAACATGGATAAGACGAAAATTATGTCAAATTCCCATGTCGTATGAGGATCGCGGGAAGCCGATGGATGCGGGCAGCGCAGGACCGATCGGTTTGGAGATCCCTGGGGGAGGCCTATGCTCAGCTGTGGGCTTCTCTCGGCTGAAATGATGATGATGATGATGAAACTCTTTGTATATGAGTTTGTTTAGTCTTTACCTTACCTCAGATAATCAAATTGAGAACCTAGTAAACCGACTTGCTAAGTTTTGATATTGTTTTTATAGTAATATTTGGGTAAATTTTCAAATAAAAATAGAGTGTGAGCGATTAAAGTGTATCCATAACCTCTAACACGATTACGAGTATCACAAAATACAGTCAACAATATAGTGAAACTTTTCGTCAAACACCCCAATCGCTACTATTTCTGGTTTCGTCGGGCCAACGAATTAAAGTAGCCCACCTGTTTTTTGGCTCTCCTGAACATTCTTGTTGGAACGAGTTACTATGTTTTGATTTTAAGCAGCCGAAGTCAAGATGAGTGAATCTGATGAAGAAATTCGATACATTTTAAAATTTTACTACAAAAAAGGTAAAAATGCAACGCAAGCCGCGAAAAAAATTTGCGATGTTTATGGACCTAGTGCAGTGTCTGTGAGAGTAGCACAAATTTGGTTTAAGCGTTTTCAATCCAATTTCGATTTCGTTTCAAATTTTGATGTCAAAGATGCACGTCGCTCTGGTCGCCCTATTACGGATAAAATTAATGCCATTTTTGAAAAACTGGAGCAAGATCGGCATATCAGTAGTAAGGGAATTGACCACAAAACAGGTTTGGCGCATTTTAAAAATAATTGGTACACAAAAAAGCTCGATATTTGGGTACCCCACGAGCTCACTGAAAGAAACCTAATGAACCGTGTACTCATTTGTGATTCTTTATTACGACGTAATGAAACCGAACCATTTTCGAAGAAGCTGATAACTGGTGATGAAAAGTGGATCACGTACGAAAAAGGTCGTGGTCAAAGGCCGGTCAGGCTTCACAGACTGTGGCGAAACCCGGGTTATCTCGCAACAAGGTGATGCTGTGTGTGTGGTGGGATTGGAATTGCATTATTCATTATGAGCTGTTACCACCAGGCAGGACCATCGATTCTGAAATCTACTGCGAACAACTGATGAGATTAAAGCAAGAAGTTGGGAGAAAGCGGCCGGAATTAATCAACAGAAGGGGTGTGGTTTTTCATCATGATAACGCTAGACCTCACACATCTTTAGCCACTCAGCAAAAATTAAGAGAGTTTGGCTGGGAGGTGTTAATGCATCCGCCGTATAGTCCTGACCTTGCACCTTCAGATTTCCACCTGTTTCGCTCTCTACAGAATTCTCTAGGCAGTGTCAGGTTAACATCACGAGAGGGCTGCCTAAACCACTTGTCGCGGTATTTTGATCAGAAGCCCCAAAATTTCTATAGTAATGGGATCATGTCCCTACCTACAAGATAGCAAAAAGTTATCGAACAAAATGGTACCTACATACTTAAGTTAAATGTAAATAAACTATATTAAAAAATGTTTTGAATTTTCTAAAAAAATGCTTAGAAAGTTTTCCCCCAACCTATTAGTTTTTAGCAAAGTTATACCTAATAACGCATAAACATAATAACGCAGATTTGTTGAAAGACATAATAATAAAACCCATAATCATATAAATCTATATTTTAATTTGCCATATTTTTATAAAGCATACTTTAAAACGCAGATTTTATTTATGCATAAGTAAATGACCATATTCCTAATTTTGTTTAACCTACTTTTGTAAAGCATAACTCAGTAAAGCCACACTTTAAGAAAACGTATCTATAAGGTCTATTCCCAGTTGTCACCACTGGCTTTGTCACCACTGAGGATAAATGGGAAAAATAATCCCGATTGTCACCAGTGGCGACGTATAACACATAGTTTCCCAGTTGTAGCCACTGGCTTTGTCACCACTGGTGACAAATGAGAAAAAAACATCCCAATTATCGCCAGTGGGGACGTACGACACAGATATTGTCGCAAATGTCACCATCCATGACACACAAAATAAAAGTCAAGTCAAGTCTGGATTCAGTCACAGTTTTTCGTAAGAGAGTCAAAGAATATAGTTCAGCTCGACAATTAAACGGCATAACTGAACATTTATTATAATACTGAACATATACATAATATTTTTTTATACTACTAGATAACAAACAAGCTGACGGCCCACCTGATGGTAAGCGGTAACCGCCGCCTATAGACACCTGCAATAACAAGAGAAAATTACTTGATATTGAAGGTGCGTTGTCATCCTTAGGCCTAAGATGAAATGCCGTCCATGCCCAGTAATTACACTGGCTACCTTTCTCTTCAATCCGAAACACAGCGAACTGTTTCACGGCTGAAATAAGAAAGGCGGTGGTGCCTACCCAGACGACCGATACGGGCCTACCACCCGTATATACAAACATTTACCAGTGTAATATACATTTTTTTTTAAAAAAAAACCTTGTTTCATGTCCCTGATCAAATGTGTTGTTTCATGGTTAGTTTTTATCAGCAGCCTAAAATATTACTCCTTGAGTACGATATAGATTTCACCTATTTTGTTTTGTGTAAATGGTATATATATATTACTATTAATAAAAAAAAACTATTTATTATAATTATTATCATATTTTTTGTAAAAATCTCCCATTTATTATTAATGGTAAATGTTTATATATTATGTATATGTTCAGTATTATAATAAATGTTCAGTTATGCCGTTTAATTGTCGAGCTGAACTATATTCTTTGACTCTCTTACGAAAAACTGTGACTGAATCCAGACTTGACTTGACTTTTATTTTGTGTGTCATGGATGGTGACATTTGCGACAATATCTGTGTCGTACGTCCCCACTGGCGATAATTGGGATGTTTTTTTCTCATTTGTCACCAGTGGTGACAAAGCCAGTGGCTACAACTGGGAAACTATGTGTTATACGTCGCCACTGGTGACAATCGGGATTATTTTTCCCATTTATCCTCAGTGGTGACAAAGCCAGTGGTGACAACTGGGAATAGACCTCAATATCCATTTTATTGTTTACTTTTACCATGCATATTTACTTATACCTACCTACGTATTTTTTTTTATTCGGCACAATGAAGTATTTTTAATGCTAAAACTGTGTATAAATTTCGAAGTAAAAATAAAGAAACCAATATTAATACGAAATTAATTATATTAAACCCTGTTGGCCGTGGTCCTTCGCCGTGGTACTAGTCTGCCCAATACTAGAGTGTAATTTAAAAGCCGGAGGCGTGGAGGGAGTGCAGCCCTCGCCCTCTGTAGCCCTCGCCTGGGCGCATGAGACTCGTTACGTAAGGGCGGAAGGGCTGCACTTCCCGCAGCGCCGGAGAAGAGCAGAACCTATTGCACGCTGCATGCCTGCTTACATGCATGCTTGCCTGCATGCATGCATGCTTGCCTGCAACATGCATGCTTGCCTGCATGCATGCAATCAAAATCAAATCAAATATTTAAAAAATCTTTCATGCATAGAAATTTATGCTTTTGGTAAAATTATGGTAAATAAGTGTTATTCCTTGGGAGTTTAATGATTTTGCCGGTTATTCTTATTAAATATATGCTTTTTGAATAGGTATTATGTCTTTTGAATATTATGGCCAACAAAAATTATGCCTTACTATGATTATGCCTTACAGGTTTCTGCCATATGATATTATGCGTCATAAAATTATGCTATAATGGCTTATGGCAAGTGACTATTATGGCCAGTAATATAATGAATTGTCAGTTTATGGCGAAAAACGTTATGCGTTTCAATAGGTAACCATGGGGCTGACATGTGTTGTAACAAAAGCCCCTAAATAAATAAATAAAGAAAAGAAAAATGTTTGTGTGCCGGGCTATTAATAGGTACAACGAGACCTCCTATGTTTGTGACAGAAAAAGATCTGGCCGTCCACGTCCGTAGTGTTCGTACGAAAAAGATGGTCAAAGCAGTAAGGGAAAGAATTCGAAGAAATCCTGTCCGAAAGCAACAGATTTTATCTCGGGAGATGAAGATAGCACCTAGAGCCATGTCGCGTATTTTAAAAGATGATTAGGACTTGCCGCCTATAAGAGACATAATGGTCATTTCTCAACTGATAATGTAAAAAAAGAATGGGGTGGTTTAATCGAAACAACTTCTGAAGCGGTACGCAAAGGGAGGTCACAGAAAAATTTTGTTTACGGATGAAATTTTTTTTACAATTGAGCAATATTTTATCAAACGAAATGACGTATTTATGATCAAAGCTCTAAGGAAGCTTCTCAATTAGTCGACAGAGTGCAACGTAGACACTATCCGACTTCAGTGATGGTTTGGTGGGGTACTAGCTATGAAGGAGTGACTGAGCCATACTTTTGTGAAAAAGGTATTGAAACGGCACAAGTGTATCAAGATACCATTCTTGATAGGTATAGTGAAACCCCTTAACAACACCATGTTCAATAACCAAGAATGATCCTTCCAGCAAGACGGCGCCGGGTCATAAAGCTCGGTCTACGCCAGTCTTGGTTGGAAACGAACGTTTCGGAATTCATCAGAGCTGAAGACTGGCCGTCGTCTAGTCCCTATCTAAATTCGCTGGATTATGATTTATGGTCAGTTTTAGCGAGTACGGCTTGCTCTAAACGCCATGATAATTTGGAGTCCCTAAAACAATCCGTACGATTGGTAGTGAAGAATTTTCCCATGGAAAGAGTGCGTGCTTCTATTGATAACTGGCCTCAACGTTTAAAGGACTGTATTGCCAACGGCTGCTATTAATCATGCCCGAAAAGACATATTTCATATCCGGCCAGGTACCTATATGCAAACTATCTCAATAAATCAGGAAAAATCTCCTGAATCCGCGAAAAATACTAATAATTCGTTACATGCATAGTTTGTACTAAAGTTGAAATGTTTCGTCGATTTCAGCGTTATTTACATACTATGGAAATATGGCACTAATGCCCGTTTTCACTAATAGGCTTAGGTGACTCTTAACGTCCTTTGTCTCTTTCTTACCTCCTTTAGATATACGGAGATAAAAATCGCTAAGAGATTCTTAACCTTGTTCTGAGCTCATAAAAGTCACCAAAGTCATAATGCGCCATAATTAATGTTTGGCTGTGTTACAGTTTTTTCTATAAAAATTCTTGTTTGGTACCTCGCAACAAAGCAAATAAAAAGAAAATGGACAAATAAACACTGTTCTGCAATATTTTTACCGATTTTTCAGTATAGTGTCCATATAGACCTGGCCGGGCCCCCATACATTTTTAGAACATCTCTTTTCACAATGTGTTCTACCCATGACTAAGTAAAATCGCGGAAATAAATCGGCTGTTTGTTACAAGAGTTCAATACAATATTTATGGATCAGCTGTTTTTTTTTCGTTTTTACTAAATAACTCAACTTAGGTACTTAATTTTGTTTTTATTTTGTGTTTGGTACAATAGATTTATTTTAAAAACTTGAGCAATTATAATATCTGGGTCTATATTGTTTAGTTTGTAGGTCTGTATATCTTTTCAAGTTTGGTTTTGTACGCTGATAGCTCCACGTCATCCCAATGTAACGTGATTTTGTCGAAAAATCTGAAAATTGGAGAAAAAATTAAGTAGTAGCTAAGAAAGTAAATGAAAATAAAAAAATAAAAAAAAACTACTGCACATATGGACTCAATTTGTATTTGATGAATATAATATGGGATCAAGGAACAAAATTAGGCAGTTGTCATATTTTTTATACCTCGCATTTTAAAGTTAGCTTTTGCGTAACATGACGCAGTTACATTCTAAGGGAGCTGTCATCGAGAAAATAAAAATGATTGGAAAGAGTATAATAAAGCCCATGTTTCAATTTATTGTCGTATTGACGGCACCACCCTGTATATGAATTATGCCGAATTTCAAATAGCACAACTTTTACCCGCGAAAAAAACATTATAAAGGCTGAATTTTTCAAGTGACCATGAATATCCAAATCCGAAACGATGAGGAATAGCGAAAAGTACTCAAAGGAGCCTGGAGCCAGATTTGATGAAAACTAAAACTGCATCATTAGATTTTTGAAAAATCAATATTTGAAGCAAAGAATTGAACCCGGTGATTTTGAAAAAAAAACATTTTTTTTAGATAGATTTTTCTTTTATTACAATGAAATATTCCCTATATGAAACTGAGTCAATCCGCATCAAAAAAAATTGTTTTTCATAATGACTCATTTCTATGGACATCTCACGCTTGACTAAAAAAATTACTATGTCAATTTTTTATTCACAAAAAAGAATAAATGGTTCCTAAGGCCGTTTCCCTGTATCTTCTATGGTTTTGGATTTCCCCATACTGTCCCAGTTAAAAAAAGCACTGTATAGCTGGATTCACCGTCTTCAGAATTAATGCATAATATAGCATTACAAAATTATTAATTGTGTTAAGGATATTCCTAGCCTGAAATCGAACCCGGTGATTTTGACAAAAAACACCCTTTAGATATTAATACACCATTCGATAGTGTCGCTACTAAGGAACGAATTCTGGGAAGTGATAATAAAAACAAAGTTAAGGAAAATATTGAATTTTCATAAACTGCTTCATATTTAAAGTAATGTCTTTAATAATCATCCCTACATTATAGTATTTTTATTTCACGAACGTATAAGAACTGTTTTTAATCAATCAATCATTTATTGCATTAGTTACAGTTATACAATAGGTAGGTGTTTTACACGTGAACCTTTAAAATTCAAGTTTATGAGGTACTTATTTGATTTAATTTTTATTCTATTTCATATCAATAATTTACGATAACACTATTTTTTTATATATATACTTAAAACATATAATGATTACTTAATATAAAATCCAATTCATATATTATAATATCTTATAATATAAAAAATATAATACTTATAAAATCATTATTTTATTGCTATCAACTGATCACCTAATTTTAATTAACGTATCAAGTAGATAATGCATTATGCAAGCAAACATGCAGCAAGCAAGCATGCAGCATGCATGGCTTCTGTCACGGCTCCGGCGCTGCGGGGCTCCGGCGGTCCCACGCGACCTTATATCAATCAATCATTATTTGAGATAATAACATTTTAAAGGTTGAATTTTAAAGGTTCACGTGTAAAACAGATCTTGTAGAAAGTAACAGATGGCGCTACACGTTCCTCAATCGCGGTATTTATGTATGTAATTTGCAATTCATGATAATTCTATGAAAAATATTTAGTTCGGCAAATTGATACTAGATGGCACTATTTTTTTTTGCATCACGCTATTTAAGTTTGTCACCAAATGCTATAAGAGGATTGCACTGATAATAATAATTTCTGACCAGACACGGCCGGCCCTGTGTTCTCTTCGTTCGGACCGCCTCACCGGAATTCCACAACGGTCACGGGAGCACAGTCCAAAATATAGCCACCGCCACTATAACCTAACCCCGCCCTCTACCAGTACTGGGAGAGGGTGCCACAACAGCCCTTTTCAGGGCTAACGCAACCTTACCATGCCGCTGCCACAACCTCCGCTGCGCAAGCCTACGCGTCCCCGAGTCCTTCGCCGGGAAGTGCAACCAGGGAATCAAGCGCAAAGGCTGATGCATCTGCTTCAATCAGCCGGCCAGGTATCCCTATCGCCAACCACCGAAGGAGGAGGAGAAGCCCTCGCGACGCCCAGACCTCACCCGTCAGATATCCTTGGATGCGTCGCCGCCTCACCGGGGAACCCCGCACCCAACTCGCGTCCACGTACACTGGCTGCGCCCGCGTGCGCGCCCACCGCGTTCCGTCGCGACGCACCGCCGGCATCGACGCTCGCCCAGCCGTCCTTCGCGACTGTGGCTGGAGCCCTGCCGCCGCGAGACCCCCGTCAACCACGCGACCCCCGCCAACCACGCGACCCCCGCCGTCCGCGCGACCCTCGCCCCGCGCCCGCCGCGATGCCCGCGCCCCGAGTGGCTGCGACCGCCCCCCGCGCGCCGCCCACTTCCCGCGCACCGGCTACCTCCCGCGCGCCATCCACGCCACGCGCGCCGCCCACAATGCAGTCGCTGCCTCCTCTACCCGCACCTACAACCTGCGCGTCCTCCTCCAGCGCATCCACCGAGCTACCCATCACGCCACCGTTCGTGATATCAAAGACGCCGCCACGATGCCCGCAGTTTTCGCTGTCGCCGGAAACGAACACGCCGCCAGCCCAACAACAATCGCTACCGCGCCTGGACTCGGACTTATCTCCGATGGACACCGCCCCACCGATGGCCACCCCACCACCGTCGCCGCCGCCGCCTGCCGCCCCAGCCCCAGTAAGGACGCAGAGATACCCGCCCCTGGTCGTGGAGTCTCTGCCCGACTGGCATAGGCATTTCAAGGCGCTGCACCAGATCATCGGCCACGCACCCAACGCCCGCCCGTACGGCAAAGGAATCCGTTTCCTCCCCAAAGAGGAAAACGAGTACCGCGCTGTGCAGAGGTACTTAACCAACCTCGAGAAGGAGGAGAGGATCTCGTGGTTTTGTTACTCTCTGCCAGCCGAAAGAAGCCTGAAGGTAGCCATCAGGGGGCTACCAACAAACACCCCTTCAGCAGCCATCGAGGAAGACCTCCGGGTGCAGGGATTTCAGCCGGAATATGTGCGCCAGGTCCGCGCGAGGAGCGGCAGACCGGGGTGCATCTTCTACGCCCAGATCGAAAGAACTGTGAAGACCATCCCGGCAATCTACGAAGTGAGCGAACTTCTGGGAATGCCGGGAATCCATATCGAAGCCTGGAGAGGGAGGAAAGGACCGGCACAATGCCATCGGTGCCAGTCATTCCGCCACTCGTCCCTTAACTGCCACAGGACACAGGCCTGCGTGCGATGTGGCGAGGAACATGCCGCTAGGGACTGCCCCAGACCACTGGAGGAGCCGCCAACCTGTGCCAACTGCCGGGGGGCACACACTGCAAACAATGCAACCTGCCCGGTCTTCATTAAAGAAGCCCGGAACAAGAAAGCCGGAACCGCAGCGCGCATCTGTTCTCCTCTTCTGCCCCGCCAGGAGAAGAACCCGGACCGAAATGCCCCAAATAGTTTGATGGCTGAGGCAAATGATGGCAAGACCGCCTCAAAAAGAAATCGACGCCGGCGACGCAGGGACGCGAAAACCACCGCACCCGCGACTGCGCCCACCGCTGAGACACCCGCGCACCCACCACCACCCGCCAACCCTGCACCTGTGGTCGCTGCCCCCACCAGGGGGACGAAGGCGAAGCAGGAGGGAAAGGCGAACCAGGAGCGGCAACAGGCTATCAGTGAGTGCATCACTGTGCTCCAGACTGTCCTGCAGGCCCTCCAAAAGGGCGAGAACCCGGTCCCGATCATCCTCAGGGCTCTCGCCGATCTTTATTCCAAAGATTAGCCTTGAGCGCTGTGGAAAATCGAGACCCCACCGGACTTGACTACATCCGGATGTCCGCTCGTAGGCGCAAGCCTCGCGGATGTCCCGGATGACCCCACAGGACTGACCCAGAAGACACCAGACCGCTGGCTCGGAGTGTCGCTCGCTGGGCTCCCATCAAAGGGCTTCACCCGGCGGGCTTGACCTCGCTAGCGGTCCGAAGTATAACACCACCATCGGCAAGAACCACCCCCCAGGACCCGTCCGACTCACCGGACGGCGACTGCTACCACTGAAGGGGGCCATAGCCCCGACCAGTTTCCCCGACCTCCCTAGGGAGGTAGAGAAGAAATCCCGGATGGAATAATTTCTGTACGGAATTTGAATTCACCCACAACTATAAATCCATTTTTTGCGCAAACGTCTTTTCGCGCTAGTGGCCATTCGCGCAAACGTCTTTTCGCCCAAATGTCCTTTCGCGCAAATGGCTTCGCGCAAGTGTCCTGATACCGCTTCAAGCAGTGTCAGTATGAAAAGATTGAAAGTTAACGTCGAAAAGTCAACCATCCATTGTCTGTCATAGTAACTGCGGTCGATTCAGTATTTTAAAATATTTTTGTTTATTTTTTAGTTTTTTTTTTATATGGGTACCTATCTATTTATATAAATTAATTAATTTTGTGACAAAAAGTTTTATAAAAATATTTTTTGTTTTATTAATTATTTTATTTTACTAAACAAAATAAAGCATAGAATATATCCAAGGCGAGACGTTGTAAAGCAAAACTCCACACAGTGCACAGTGCAGAATAAAAACAATATTATGATTTCGTGATTTATAAAATAACAAGATGATTCAGATAAAACTGCTAACTATTCGAGTGATTCTGATTGATTTAATTAAATATAACACAAGTAACACTGTCTCATTTTATTCCGTTCTTAATTTTTAAGAACCTTCAAAATATTACGATATATTGTAACAATTACAAATAAAGAAAGAAAACGATGAAAAAAAGAGATTAATTTTTTATTTGTATTTGTATTACCTATTTGTTTTTATGCTACTAAACTTAAATAAAATAAGCTGTACAGATTCAAATTCACATTTGATAATAATAAAATTATTATAATTATTATTATCTGTTAAAATTAGTAGCCACTCGTATTCACGCACACAGTCGCAGCGTGTTTGACACTTGGTTAACACAAGTAAAGCGCCTGTCACTGCACGTCGGTTCGTGAGATAAAAGTAATTAGGTACTAATATACCTTCCCCCCAATTCTGCTATTTATTTTCCGAAACGGATCGGCAGCGGTTCGGTTTCGTTACCAATGCGGTTGTAATACAAAAAGATATTCCACTATCATTGCTTCATCATCATCAGCCTATATGCGTCCCACTGCTGGGCACAGGCGTCCCTATACATGGGAGAAACACATGAGGAGATTGGGCCATAACACCACCACGCTGGCCCAATGCTTGTTGGTGGGTTAAAGCGATTGCAGTAACAACCGGGACCAACGGCTTAACGTGCCTTCCGAAGCACGGAGGATCTCGAGATTATAAATTTGATTGACCCATCCCGGGACCAACCTTGGCGAAAGTTGCTTTGTTTTCGTAATCAAAACCAGAGCGCTCAAACCACTACGCCATCATTGCTTAAAAAGCCGGAACGCTAACGAAACACTCTCGGTTGGTTCAACTTCGGCTCGATAATTGTTAGCATTTTGCAAGAAACAAATATATTTTGGCTTATCGACTAGACAGTTGTTAATTTTGGACAGTTCGAACAAAGAACTATCGATGCGTTTCGGCTGTCACAAATGTTAAATATTTAGCAGAATACGAAACAATGATTGAAGCGAACGGTTCGCGTTACGTGTTTGTTAGTAGAATACCAAACTGATGCGTTTCGATTACCTTTCGATTGCGTTGAGTTAGCAAAATACAAAAACATTGTAAATTAAGCGTTTCCGATTCGTTTCAGATCAAAATACAATAGCAGAATTGGGGGGCAGGTTTAAATTGCTCATTATGTTCGGCGTCGGGGGTATGCTGAATGCATGAAATGTATTGAAAACAATGGCCATAATTTTAAACAATATATCAATTAGGGTTTAATAAGCAGAAAACGTAAAGCCGAATTTAGGTCATTACGAAGTTAGTGGTTTGAAATTAGTAAGGATGCAGGCATTAGTTTCATCACAATGGAGTACTTTCCATGCGCATATTTTTTATAAAACTAATGTCATGCAACTAAGTTTACATTGTTTTTTTTTTTGTAAATGCAAAGCAAAACAAGTATCGCGACAGCATCTGCGGGGAGTGGACGTGTGGTGTTTTTTTTTTGCGGTGCAGCCAAATAGGCGTCCAAAATGGCAAATTCTAGCCTGTTGTAGAAAATCGTAAAGTTATTTGAAGTTTTAGTTAAGCTGTCCACGCTTTTCTACATGTTTCGAGATTTTGATGGACACTTTACTTATTTAAATAATGTTTGCTCATTCGAAAGTAGTTTTTATAGCTCTATCTTCAGAGATGAGCTTTGTCGCACTGTCACCCTAACTGCTTTCTTCCTACCCATTCTCAAATCTACCAACGTATTTTCTTCCGGGATAACCTTTTTTAAATTCTATATCTAGATAATCCTTTTGATAGATTGGATACTGTTGATTTTACGGCACTACGAAATTAGTTTCATAATGTGCTGAAATTAGCTTCACTAAACTTGTTTCATTATGCATGACACTGTTTCGTAATGTGAATTCGGCTTGTTTGTCGTTTTTTTTTTATACTTAAATAGGCTCGCACTTGATCACAATCTCACCGGTGTTACGTGCTCACCTAGAAATTTCCTATTCACTCTAGCCTTGTAGAGCTCCAAGTTGTATCGATCGGGGAAAACGTCAAGAGGCAGGGAATTCCATTCCCTTGCTGTTCGCATTATAAAAGTGTTGGCGAAGCGTTTTGTGCGGATAAGTGGAACATCAATAACATAAGGGTGATACGCCAATCGACGCCTGGATCCTCGAAGATGGAAAGGGGCAGGTGGAATCAAATCATGCAGCTCGGTTGCACACTCACCGAAGTGTAATCTATAAAAAACCGATAAACGAGCAACTCTTCGGCGATGTTCCAGGTCTTGCAACTGGTCCTGGACAAGTTTTGGATCGCCAATAAGCCTCCTGGCTCGGTTTTCAATCGAGTCTAATGCAGCAAGCTGGTATTTAGCAGAACCATCCCAAAGGTGACAACAGTACTCCATACATGGCCGGACTTGCGCTTTATACAGTAACAGCAGCTGTCCCGGTGTGAAGTACCGTCTAACCCTGGAGAGGATACCAAGCTTATTTGCTGCAGTTGCTGCAACAGACTCAATATACTCGCCGAAATTTAAATTTGCTGATATTTTCATACCAAGGAGGTGCAGGTGGTCTGTCAACGGCAAGGTCACACTCCGGAAAGTAGGAGCCAGATGTATTTCATTACTTCCCAGATTTTATTTCTTACTAGCGACACTATCGAATTATGTAATATTACAGGTTGACCAGGTTATGTTTTGTTTTATTTCAAAATCACATCACCGGGTTCAAATTCTGGCTAGAAATATTGACTTTTTAAGAATGCAATGACGCAGTTTTAGTTTTTCTCAGAATCGGGCCGCAGACTCTTTTAAGTACTTTTCGCTATTCCTCATAGTTTCGGAATTGGCCGCACGCCCACTTGAAAAATTCTATTATAAACAGGAATAATTGCACGCTGCACGGTATTCAATATCATAAATGAATAAAAATCTGTAATATAGAAAGTACTTAATGTTCTAGTTATAGAGGACGGTAAAGACAGTAAATTAAAACATGTGCTATATTTGTTAATAGAAATATTTTGCAACTTTCAAAGACTTCTTATGCATTTGATAACTTCTATGAAATAATATAGATAACATTTGATAGCTCATGTTTTAATTTATTATCGTATTGTCGTCATCGAATATTTAAATCGATTTATCAGGTAGGTAGGTACTTAATTTTACCTCATTTGGACATCAGCCAGGATTGTCTTCTCATGCACGCTAGGCCCATTTTCTACCACATCAAGGGTATCCAACATTTGCTCCGTATTGTAGAAGCCGCACAAGTTTGTGTCTATGCCAGGTTGGTTTAGCGTGTACCATGTTGCTATACGCGCCAATTCCACATTTTGTTTCTGTAACGAAACATTCCTAACTTATTAATTACCATTTGATGACCCTTAATGATATAATGAATAACTACCGTTTTCATTCAAAATTTTGGTGTGAGGACAATTTCTGGTCAAGATACGCTATGAGTCAGGAGAATAGTCTCTATTTCCATGGATAAGTCAATTTCTGAGTGGATATACAGACCCTGCAGTACTCTGACGCCTGCTTACAAATTGCTTTTATGTCGTCACTAGCTGGATGCCATGGCTGAGGCCCCTGATTGGAGAGAAGACCCATTCCAGTAGCTGCAGCATTGATCACGCCGATGCCTTTGCTCTGAAAATTAAAACTACTACAGGTACATTTAACTTTATTTGACGAATACCTACCTAGAGTCATTCGGGGTAACTGAGCGCAGTGGGTAAGTGAGCGCCCCCATTTTGCTATATCTCCGAAATGGGGGACGGGGGACGGGGGGTTTGTTTGGGTCAAACAAGGACGCCTGAGTAGGGATCTAGTTCTGACATGACACTGCTTTCGTTAACAATTTATTCAAAATTATTTTATTTCACTAATTTCATCGATAGTTTTTGGCAATTTGGCAAATCCCGTCACGTCTGTTTGGAATCCGATAATGGTAAGTCATGTTTTCTTCGATTAAGGGTGTATTCTCGTTAATTTGTGACAAAAAATATTTAGGTTTTGTTTGTTGAATAAAACAGCATAGTAATTTATTTGCTTTTTGTGTCTATGGGGAAAGTGTGCGCGCATGCGTACACTTACTTAACTACGGTGTAATTTGTTGATTTTTAAAAGATTATTTAGAAAATAAGTAGATTGTATTTTTGTTCTTTTGTTTTGGACATGTTTTAATTTTAGTATTCGTTGAAACTAGATGTATCCAGACTGATATAAATCAGATGATCTCCTTTTAGAAGACGTAATGAGAGAAGATTTTATTAGGCATTACTTTGTAATCTCCTATTAGATTAAGCTAAATATGGCTGATTTCAAAATCTTTTACTAAGCAAAATAATCTTTGTGAATGAAAGTTATCGCTAAGAACATTCCAAAGAAATGTTGTTAAAAGAATATTCTGCTTTTATTTGTTTGTGTACTTTACTGGGGAATGCGTTTACTTGCCCCGTATGCGTTTACTTACCCCAAAGGGGCGCGCACGGTGACCTGCAATACGGGGCAAGCATTCCGATTTTTTGTCTTAAATTGTCTGTTACAAAAATAAATGCCTTTGATTTGTTCCCTTTTCAATTTTCATTTATAGACAAACAAATGATCTATCTAATAAAAGTATTTTCAATTCATTAGCATTAATATTTTATATACAGTAAGGCTTGAAAGGCATAAGTGCGCACAGTTGCCCCGAATGTTTCTACCTATCCATCATAGCGAATCGAATTTATGCAATCGGGCTAAGACATACGAATCCACTTGAGTGTAAGGAAGGATAAGTATTTACCACTGGGGTGAAGAAACCTAAAATATCGCGCCTACCTAAAATATTCAAAAGATTACCGGTGTCAGACCACAATTATTTGTTCTGTGGTATGTAGGTACAGTCAAAGGCCATAAGTCCAGTTCAATGGCTACATTCGCGTGCACGATTCTATAACATAACTCTGTGAGGTAATACTCAATGCACAGAATAGCACGCATATCTAATATCACAGCATATCTACAAGAAAGTAGGTACAGTTAACTAGGTACATACATTACATGTAGTTAACTGTCAATAGCGATAGCAACTATACCCGTTTCTTTCACGCTTTGAACCAGTGCTATTTGTCAGACAAATTATGAATTGGTGTTCGATCTGTAATAATCTTTAAGTTACTTCCCCGAGCCTAGACAGTCTTAGTTTATAATATCTATTCTTTTTTTTTACAATTTATTATTAAGTATACATTTATTTCACGTATATTATATTTATTTTTATAATTATTTTTTGTTCTATTTATATTTTGTTTATTTTTTAATAAAAAAAGTAACCATCAAATGTTTTGATTTTTTTTATTAAAAAAAAACTATACATTTGATGGTTAGTTCTTTTAAAAATAAAAAGTAAAACATAAAAGAAACATTTATTTATTCTATTATTATCAAGTAATAATAAAACAACACAAATATATTAGTTACAATTTAAGTATAATTTGCTCTTACGCATGCAAAAATCGTCAGAGTTTGAAAGGGTAAGTATATGGTATAATCATATTCGTACACTCACTTATTATTATAGGTTCAGAATAAATATTGTATTTTGAATAGGTAGGTATACCTAGCCTTGCCATAAATACTGAAACAAGAAAAAAAAGTTCTATTGCAAAAATAACATTTATTAGTTACAAGCTTGTTCGATAAGTGGTCTCCATTGGCTGCAATGTATTGCATTTTAAAGTACTGTAGTACTTTGAGGAATTCATGGGAATATTCTTCACTGCCAATCGTACGGATTGTTTTAGGGACTCCAAATTATCATGGCGTTTAGAGCAAGCCGTACTCTCTAAAACTGACCATAAATCATAATCCAGTGGATTAAGATCGGAACTAGACGACGGCCAGTCTTCATCTCTGATGACGTCCGAAACGTTCGTTTCCAACCAAGACTGCGTAGACCGAGCTTTATGACCCGGCGCCGAGTCTTGCTGGAAGGACCATTCTTGGTTATTGAAGATGGTGTTGTTAAGGGGCTTCACTACCTTCTCAAAAATGGTATCTTGATACACTTGTGCCGATGTTTTGATACCTTTTTCACAAAAGTATGGCTCAGTCACTCCTTCATAGCTAATACCCCACCAAACCATCACTGAAGTCGGATAGTGCCCACGTTGCACTCTGTCGACTAATTGGGAAGCTTCCTTAGAGCTTTGAGCATAAATACGATCATTTTGTTTGTTAAAATGTTGCTCAATTGTAAAAAATTTCTCATCCGTAAATAAAAAATTTTTTGTGACCTGCCTTTGCGTACCGCTTCAGTAGTTGTTTCGATTTTACCACCCTATTCTTTTTTAAATTATCAGTTAAGAAATGACCAGTATAGGCTGCAAGCCCTAAGTCATCTTTTAAAATACGCGACATGGTTCTAGGTCACGGAGGACAGTCTTTGTTCTAGGTGCTATCTTCATCTCCCGAGATAAAATCTTTTGTTTTCGGACAGGATTTCTTCGAATTCTTTCCCTTACAGTTTTGACCACCATTTTCGTATGAACACTACGTGGACGGCCAGATCTTTTTCTGTCACAAACAGAGGAGGTCTCGCCCGGTATACAAACATTTTACTAATATCAAGCGTATGGAGAGTTTTAAACATTGCATTTGGGTCCAAACCTACTTTGTGTAGTGCAATGTGTTTTTTTGACGATTTAAAAGTGCTTTTTTTGACGATATAAAAGTGCTTCTTTGTAGCCTATTTAAATAAAGTATTTTTTCTTTCTTTCTTTCAATCACAGCGATTCGGTTCTCTTTATCACCCCACTCCATTTTAATATCGCAAAATATTGTACAATGTATTGGCGCCAAAATGAGAAAACACAATGAACAATCATATATAAAAATGACAGATTCCAAATTCAAATGCAATATTTTCTTTATTTGAATTGTATCAGTATTTATGGCCAGACTAAGTATACAATATTTTTTTCCATTTATATTAGGTAGGTAGGTATCATAAATGGAAAAAAATGTAATTATACTTTATATAAGTATCTAGTTTACCTGAAAATACTTGGTATAATTTTGAAGCCGGTTATCTAATAAAGTGCACTTCGCGTATGACAGAATTGATGATATTTTTACGTCTGTCTCCTCAATGATTTCTTTCATGAGGTCGATATCGTAGTCTGCCAACCCGATGTAACGAGCCTTTCCGTCACGTACAGCATTTTCTAAAGTTGGCAGAGTTTCTTTTAGTACTACAGACACGTCAGGTGCAAAGGTAGCGTCATGTACCTGAAAAGGCTATGGATGTAATTATTTATTTTTTGGCATGGGCATAAATTCTATAACACTTCAACACCAAACTTCTTTCAAAATGGTGTTACTTATTTTGTAAGACTGGGAGCATGACCTATCGATCGACAACAATATCTTAACCGTTATAAAAACCGCATGGCGGAGTGTTTAGATATTACCTATTTGCTTGTCACAATATTTACTAAAGATGAAGTAACAAGCAAGGGCCTTTGATGGGCACAGCAAAACCACTGGCAGAACCATAGACAAAACATGGATTTAAGACAAGACAGGATTAAGTACTTACTTTATAATTAGATTTTCATACAGGGTGGTGCCGTCAATGCGACAATAAATTTAAACATGGGCTATATTAGTTCATAGAAATGGTTTGCCACTTTCAAAAATATCGTATTAATTTAATAATTTCATGATATTTGTATGAAATAATGCTGCCAATGTTACACTATTCCATACAAATGTCATGAAATTATCAAATGAATATATTTTTGAAAGTGGCAAACCATTTCTATGGACTAATATAGCCCATGTTTAAATTTATTGTCGCATTAACGGCACCACCCTGTATAACGACTTATAACTGATGCATTCTGTCTGTGTGGTGCTATTGTAACTTTATCTAAATTGGCGTTGAAGATAAGATTTTGACTCGCTGACCTGTATTATGTCCACGTAATCCAAGCCGAGGAGACGCAGCGTGTTATCCACGCTCGCTGCTGTCTTTTCTTCGGAAAAATCAAACATTTTCTCAGTATTTTTCTCGTAGCGACCTACTTTGCTGCTGATGACGAAACTTTCCCTCGGGACACCTTCCAACGCCTTAAAAATATACATTTAAAAAATAGGTAGCCAATTATTTAATTCAATATAATTCATAAAACGCAAATGCCCTTCAAAATATTCGAAATACCTGGAAGTAATTGGACCAACAAAAAGTGGACGTGGGCCTAATGTTACAAGCGTCTATTGACTAACCATAAGCTACATAAAGCTACTGAATACCATCTGGCGGGCTGAAAGTATATTTTTCAATATGAAATATTTTATGAAATGTGGCTCTATCTATCGATGTCATTAGAATAATAACGATAAGACCATTAGAACAAGCTAGACAGAATGTTTTGAGACAGCGAGTGAAGCCGCTCATACTCATCCTAAAACAAGAAAGTCGCAGAGTGACTGTGACTGCGTACGCCATGAAGTACTTTGTTTTAAACTACTAGACAACCAACAAGCCGACGGTCCACCTGGTGGTAAATGGTTACTGCCGCCTATAGACACCTGCAATGACAAGTAAAAATCACTTGGTATTGCAGTTACATCGTGAGACCTAAGATGAAAAGCCTTCAGCAGTAATTACACTTAACATAATTAACACAACGAACTTTTTCACGGCTGAAATAACAATGGCGGTGGTACCTGCAGACGACCCTACATACGTAGGGTAAAAAAACGCGACGTCCTTTTGAAATAGCGTACGCAATATTTTACTAGGTGGTAGGCCTCTACCTTACCACCTAGTAAAATACGCAATATTTCAAACGGACGTCGCGTTTTTTTCCTTTTAATATTCCAAACTTGTCATAAAAACATGGAAAAAGGGTTCAGAAAAACAGAAGAAAGGTGGCGATATCTCATTTCACAGATATGTTAAGAATACTATCAATTTTAAATTGTTTTGAAAGAAATTAAGTAGGTATGTGAATTTGGAACACAAAAGCCAACAAAAGCTCAAGTAGTTATTGAAAACAGCAATGTAACATATGTAAGTAGAATTAGTAAGTACAATAACAACCAAGTTGGGGGTGGAGCACTGGTGACTTTTAATACGGGTTTTTCCAAAACCTATCTCAGGCACCAGTCTCTCACACCCAAGGTCAGGAAATAATAGTAGATTATTAACCAAGGGGATAAAGCAGTGTCTTCTGTCGCGGGTGACGATTTAAATCGCGAGCGTAACGAAGGACTCGAGGTTTACTCCCGAGCGTAGCGAGGTCCTGAGTGTAGCGAGGGATAAGACTAAGACAGCTTTATCACCGAGGAAAATACTCTACTTTTCGTACCATTTGCGAAAAAATTAACACAATAATAATTTGAGATAAGCATTTATTAAAAATATTGACAGTTAAAAGTAAAAGTTAACATTCGAAACATTGGTCCAATTATCGGCCGTATCGGCCGGCCAAATACGGCCTCGTCGGTTTTCGTAATTTTATTTAATAATCATAACTGCACAATAAATGCGTATTCCTTTTTCAAAAAGATGTATAATGCTTTATATACAAACTCAATGGTGTAAACACAGATGTAGTTCAGTATAAATTTCGGTAAGTATTCCAAATTTAAATCTCATTCTCCCCCTAGAGGATGAATGAAATTCAGTACAATTTTCTTTCCCTGTTTTAAACAGATTAAAAATGACTATTGTTATGTTCGCTTTTTGTGGCATAGAATGTCACTTTTTTGAGCAAGTGGTACGAAAAATTATATAATAAACTTAATAGTTACTCTATGGATACATTTGTGAGAGAAAAATAAATGATTATTGTATTGTATTGTATGAGCGAATTACTAAAAGTTATACTTAAAACACACAAAAATATTTTTTTTAAATGAGCTGTTATGTAGGAGATCACATTAATTATATATTTTTTTAAAAACACTTTAAAATTGGTTATATAAATTAACAAGTGGAGATATCTCATTTCATAGCTGTGAAATGAGATATCTTTCTTCTTTTTAACCGACTTCAAAAGCGAGGAGGATCTCAATTCGGCCGGTATGTTTTTTTTTCTATATATGTACACCGATTACGCCGAGATTACTGATCCGATTTACGTGATTCTTTTTTTGTTCGATGCGGAATAGTTGCCATTTGGTCCCATAATTTTTTTTTCCAAATCAGTAAGTCGTCTACGTATACGAAATAGGGTAGTTGACAACTTTTTTTTTATTTCATAAATAAGAAGTTTATAACTCATAAAGAAATATTGCAAAAGAAATAGTATGTCTAAGATCAAAAGTTTCACAGATATAGTGATATGTTTGATGTGCTGCCGCGCATCGTCCAAAAACGCTCCATAGAAAATCTACGGAACAGGTGACGTCACATGTTCCCATATTACTAAGAAATATATGGGCATACTGACAAAATTAATAATAACTATGTTATATGTATGTTTTTATTAATAGTTGTCATAATAATAGTTGTTTTAATTTATGTCAGCAATCTAATATACCATTAACATTTTTTAAAAATTTTGAAAAAATAAAAATGACTTAATTTTCAAATCAGTACAATTTCAACAATATTCCATATCTTTTAAGTTTGAATTGTTTTTATAGGTAACAGTAGCGTATATTTTCCGAATTTGTGAAAAATAGCGCCAGATTCAAACTTAGGCAACATCCCAATTGCGGATTTTTGCTTTCTTAGGACTTTTTTGTGAAACGAGACAAGTGGGAAACAATACAAGTTGACGGTCACCCATCTAGCTTCGACCTTAGAAAGTTATGACTAAAAATTGTGAAAAAAAAAATAATCAAAAATTAAAACCGTTTAATTTAGAAACATATTTTTTGGAGTCGTTGCCTCACTTTCTATTGTTTTTTAAAACAACTTAGCACTAACTCCAAAAAATATGTTCCTAGGGTATGAGTACTTACCTAATAATCAATTTAATTATTTTATCCTTTTCAGTTTTTTGAAGTCGGTTTTAATTTTCTTCTGATCAGTTTTTAGATATTTTTACGCCACAGGATGGCATACTTATTAAAAGGAAAAAATACGATTAGTGACGACAGATGCAAGGAAGTGGCGTTGGAAGTGCGTTTAAACGCCTAGGTAGAGATCGTCTAAGAGCCACCGCACATATACAATTTCAAATCGTACAACTAAATCGCAGAATGTCTAATAGGCATAGAATCTTATGATAGCCCGCACATTATATCAACTAAGTCGTTCAACTAAATAATTGGCCAACTATCGGCCGATAGCCCGCACACTATAACAACTTAGTTGGTCAGTCGCACGCTAAGATGCAGTGTGACCAGACCCATGCGCGTGATTTCCCCATGATGGAAGCACGCAATTTAGTTGTACGATTTGAAATTGTATATGGGCGGTGGCTCTAAGCTGAAATGACGCGCCGCACTACTTAATTATTTTATTTAGATGTGTGAGTGCAAATATTAATAACGACTCTTCATCTGTGTGGCAGCGTCGACTGTTTCGTGGACTATGATCTGTATGCGTACAACTCGGTCGAATAGTCCGGCGATAAATCCGACAACGCTCACCGTATGAAGCAGCGCCGTCGCATTGTATGAGACAAGACGTCCGCTCTCTCGCTCGATCAGACCAAATATGACTAGTTGGACAACTAATCAGAAACAAAACAGACAGAACCTTTTGACATCTAACCAGCAACTGAATGGCCAATTACAATTGCATGTTTATCTGTATTGCGCCCATATTTTGAATTTGCGTTTGTGTGTGTAATGCAGTGGTGGGGCGCGTCATTTAAGATTAGACGATCTCTACTTACTCTTACTTCTTTTCGTTATTTGTAATTGTTACAATAAATAAATTACAAAAATATACGCAACAATTATTTTTGAAGTGAAAATATAATCTTTGAGAATTAGAACATTCAATATCATAAAAATTAAAAGGGACGGTACAGTCGACAGCAAATCAAGCGTAACAGCAGACCTTGAAGCCGTCCTTACTGCGATCGTAATAGAGGCGGCTTTCGTAGTGCAACTGTTTCAATTGACGTGGTTTCGTCTGTACAACCAATGTGATTGAAAGATAATTTTTCACTATACGAATTCTAATATCCGGCCAAATGTATTTTTGAACGACCCAACCAATAACACCCAACACCATGGGATACATGAGATGATTTTTCACTTTAGGGGAAGTAGGTACTTTAATATTTTTACCAATTATTACTTGGTCGGCTTGATTAATATAAAATGTACAGCTACCTATACTTATAGCTACTTCGCGGATTTTCTGTAAGATTTTTCTAAAAATGAGTAGCACCTTTGTACGTTCTCTCCATTAACAATGTAATTTTGCAATTAATGTAGTATAGGTACTTAGATTAATTAATAAATAAACACAGTAGGTAGCAGCTACCTTTCCAAATGTCATCTCTGAACTACCTTGGCCATACCACGGCCCTGTCTCCATGTAGTTTATTCCACGTTTTAAGCTTTCTTTTATCAAAGTCAACCCCCGAGATTCATCAAAGGATCTAAAACAAATTGGAAATATATTTAAGAGTCAAGTTAGCAAAAAAATTTTTATTTACCTTCGAATAATAACGATTATTAGTACTTTTCGCAATTTCTCAGTTACAACGTTACAAGTCAATTTTAAAAGTATTGTGCAACATGATAACATGAAGCAGTCACATACAAAATATAAGCGGTTTATAAATCATAGCTTTTTTATAACTTTAAGCTTTATTTACGTACCTACGTGATTTCAATATACTTAAAATAAATTGTATTGTAATAAATTGTATTGTATTATATTTTAAAATAAATTGTTGCTGTTGCCTACGTATGATGTGAGCATATGAGCTAAAATAAATTTTTAATAATAGATTTCTTTTTTTTACTTTTGTGTGCTATTTTTATTACGGTGTTATTCTGATAAAGGCATAATTTAAAATAATTATTTATACAATATGCGTTTAATCATAACCGTGCACGCTTATGATTGACACTGCATACGCATATGTATAAATAATTAATGCCATCATTGAAGAGATTTAATAGACAACAAGTTTAATGACTAACGAGAGATCCAGCGATTTGTGTAATTATGGCTTTGAAGAAGTAGGTAGGTAACTCAAAAATTTATAAATAAAAATTCAATATAATTCATTTATAAATTGCTTATAAATATTTTTTATCATGGTACAGAAAATTTTGTACATCACAGGGTCCATGATGCACAAAATATTATATTTGAAAAGTCCAGCTCAGGGTAAATAGGTATGATCAAATAACAATTTTTCATACTAAAATATTACTTTGTATTCACTATTTTTATTTACACCATAACAACCATTTAAATTTAGTATTATTTCCTTTCAATCCGTCATCAAGCTTCAGATTCCAGACACAGTCGATTTTTCAATCTGACTTACTGTATGACGCCGTTCACTAACAAAGGAGATGTTCGATATTGGTACTCGAAAGCCCCCCACGATAAATTATATATTATGCGAAAGCTTATGCTCAGAGGATCTTGAATATACCCTTTTTTCATTTTAATACCCCGGCATTTCTGAGTAATTTTGAAAAGTGTATGCAAGAATTCTAAGCTTCATATCCAAGTTTCTCTGACAAAATATAGTAAAAAATTAATTGAAATCATTATTATTAGTCAGAAACAAGTGCAGAAACTAATTTGCCATGTTCTTCTAGCATTTACAATAAAATATTATTGCAAAATAGTCGTAGGCTGAACCAAATGAAACCCGTGCCTAGTTATTAAAAAAATTTTTGACAAGACAATAGACGACATTGACGTTTTATACTACAACTATGTATGTCTTGTATGTCTGACTGACATTGACTTGTATGTCTGAGACTGTCTGAGATGAGTCATATTTTTTAAAATGGAATTTTACATCTCTGGATAACAGTTTATTGACCAGAATAAAATGTTATTTTTAATTTATATGCAGGCATTTAAAATTATAGTTTTTATTTCATAATATTCTTTAAAATATACACTTTCTTCCCATATAACTTTTGTCTTGGGGGGTAGCTGAGTACCAGCCCCCATACATTTTCAGAACATGTCCTTTAGTTAGTGCAAAATCCGTTAAAATGTGGCACGTGAACCTACAACGCCCCCCATTTTGCACGTTCACTATCATAACTAAACTCGCTTGTCACTTCGATTTCATCTGTCAAAATGTATGAAAAATTGCTCTATTTGACAGTTGAATTCGAAGTGACTTGCGAAGCGAGGTGCGAGATTCGTTACAGAATCAACGTACTCCGAAAACCAGGTTTCTAAACACTTGCAAGTTTGCAAGTATTTCTTAGTACGTAGGAAAATAGACCTTATGTTGTTAATATAAGGAATACGATTGTATTCCTTGCGATGCGATTGCATAGGGTGGCAAATTTAGATCGGTCATTATGGGAAAGTATGAAACTATAAGACATGCGAAAATCTCTTCTTAGGAACCATGTCATCGATTTTAGTAATAAGAAAAACTGAAAAATCAATTGTCTGGAATCTGATGCTATAATATCTAGCTAGTCTAACTCAATGATGTGATGCTTGCTTGACGCAGAGCATCAGAAATTTATTAGGATTGGGTTCACGCCAGTGTTGCCAACCCCAAAAAACTGAAAAACAACAGTATGCCAAAAAAAAGGAGAAAACAGTAGGTAAAGTAAAGAGACAATAAACAATTTTCTTAGTTACCAGTCACATACATTGCTATATAATAATCACAACGACATAAAAATCAAAGTAAGACTATTTTCCACTTTCATTCTAAATTGCCTCATCTTCAGTATTTTCACACTCATTTTTCTTTTTAAAATCATATACATATTACGTTTTATTACTGGAATGAAATATAATAATAATCGAGGAATGAAACAGATAACAGGGACATCACTGCGAAAACAGTAAATCTACTGTTAAAAACAGTAGGGTTGGTAACAATGGTTCAAGCTTCAAGCTCTAAGTTGCTATGAAGATCCACCGCAAGCGTAGACAGAGCAAACTGCAAGGGTTGTTTATTCGAATTAAAGTAAATAACACGACACACAAGTATAGACACAAGAAGAAATAACAACACTATGACAGCGCCATCTATTGATACACAAACAAACTAAACTTCACTAACAAATATGATAACATCACAACAGGCATAATAATATTGACACATTGCTAAACACACTTTCCCGGTTTAAAGTCAATAATCCTAGCGGATCATGACGTAATGATAAGCTTATCGAGGGTTATTATTGTATGATAATAATGTAATACCTACTACACACTAAAATCTGCATAAAATAGAAAAAAAATCTGCGCATAAAATGAGCTCATGAACTTTATATAAGTAAGTGAGTATTTATACTACTTGAATTAATTTTATAATACTAGAAATGGTATTATTCGTATTACCTACCCGTAGATGTTGCTAAAAGCAGCTCCTCCCAAACTCACAGAAGAGACTTTTAGATCGGTATTACCGAAATAATTATA